>BQMI01000510.1:0-2400000 GCA_026005395.1 Asobara japonica
GACGTGACGTTAATTAGCTAGCGAAATATTGCTTGTTGGTGATTCCTATATGTCTGGGCTCAAAATTGAAGTGACAAATCCTTGAAACCAACAGATAAAAAGACCTGACTTTTATTAATGGAATTACAATAATTTCGTAGTGATGTGGGCACCTGAGTGAATTGTGTTATTGCTTGACGTTACTCTTCAATAAATGTGACAAACTTTGAAACAGATAGTTTAATTATGATCACGATTTTTTTACACAGTCACATCCACGAAATCGGTTTGAATACAAAGTTGTATTTGTTAAAACTAGTTAACCAGTTTGGTCTTGAATTACTTACCTTGGAGTACTCCGCGGCAACTTTTTGGTATTTGGTATGTAATTCCTGACCATTGACAGTCTCCATCGTTCTTGAGCCCTCCTATAGTGCTTGATTACCAATAAAAAAAAAAAACTAAATTGCACAGTTAGGGATCAGATTGAATGCTTCCTTTTGCCCCATACTATCACATCCAGAAAGCCTTAGCAGCATCCACACATTTCTTGACCCCTTGCCTTATCAACAAATACTGTGCCTCTTGCTATTTTTTCATTAATTAAAATCCACAGAAATATTACGATGATCCCAAAATTATCTCAAGCCCCCCAGAACGCCCAATTCTCATGAGAGTTCACCCTACATTTTCATTAGAAATCACACGACCGAAAGTGCAAGTCAAAATTTACTGAGATTAATCAAACCAAGAATACAGATGATTATTAATAATTTTAAAGCTCAATAACTTGACATTTTTCTTGTTATTTTCCAATTCTCCTTATCTACAGAGGACAGAAGAGAAAAAGAATTAGGCAATAGTGACGTCTCGTGAGGAATTAAGTAAACTTCATCTCGGCATTTAACCTTAGAATTTAAATGATTCTTCGTTATGCAGTAATAGCTTTTGAATAAATTGGTAGAAACAAAGTAGACTAAAGATGATTTCGCTTTGGAAGTGTCAGAAAATTTATTATTTTTCCAACCATTCTTAAAGTACTGAAATCGCTTAGGCAAAAGGTACAAAACTTGGCTCCTTCATCTATCTTAAAAGTTACCGTCGGAATACGGATTTCAAACTAAATTGTTTTTACTGTAAAATGACCAGCTTGCCACAATTCTTCTTAACAGATTTTAGGCTTTTCATAACCATCTATTATACAGCGTGTAAGATTTGAAGTCTTACAAATACATATCTCACGCCAACTAAATCTTGAATTAGAATTTTGGCTCTTAAGGTAACCTTTTACTAACCTCGTAAGTTGCTTAACAGATTTTCTTCCCGCGAATATTTAAATTTCTCTTCTTGTCATATGAAATTAAAACATAATAAATGGGATGTGGGGTTCACCCTCCGCGGGCCAAAATTATAACTTCCCAATGTCTGCGTGTGTGTCCGTAAAACTTACACTTTATCTCTTAAAACGGCACTTTTTGAAATTCAACACTTTATCTCCTAAACCTTTTGAAATATGAAAAAAAATTTTTTTTTAAAGAAAATATTGTCTTCGTTCGATAATTTTTAAATTTGCCTAAATACATACTTATTAACATAGCTTTTTTGATGTTTGTGCCAAAAATATCTGTTTAGAATTGGGAAAGTTGCAAAATTAAAGATATGGGAATGAAGCAACCTTTCGAACTGCACAACAAAACCGTTAGAAAATTCCTGCAACTGTCAAATTTTTGTTTCAAGTTACAAACATATCTGTAGTTTTCCTTCCCGCCAATTTTCAAACTTCCTAACTTTCCTGGCACTCCAAAGAGACACGTGTGTTCAAAATAAAGCCCATTCCACAGCCGGTCTTTTATTCTCAAGGAAAAAACTCGACCCATCACCAAGATTCACCATATTTTTCAAAAAATTGAGAAACAAATCTGATTTGCGTACAAAAAAAAGATTGAAATGAGAGGGCTAAAATGTGGAAAAAGTGATGTCCCATTTCAACTGGCAGTTGTCGTAAAGCGCCAGTTCCCCGCACCTCGGTCCGCCATTTTACGCTCTTACTTGAGTAATGACGTAGCCTCATTGGGTGTGTGTACTCAATTCCAAAAAATTTCTTTCTCAAGTTTCACCAGCACTGCAACCCATTTTTCCCCTGTTTTCTCAATTTAAACCAAAAAAAGGTCGCTCCAAATGCTCCCCAAAACACTTTCAAAGTAGTACCTAAAAAAGCTAAATGTCGGGGCCTAAGCCACGCGGATAACCCATAAAAAGTCGTCAACAATTTGAAAAATAGATAAAACCCCGGAATTGTTCGGGTGGGGGGAGTGTGAGAGTGTGAGTGGACAAAAAAGTTATTTGGGAACGTAAACTGGAAATTGGTGTGAAAAGTTCCCCCCCCTTTCGCAAAAATCTCAAAACTCCATTTTGTGTCTGATAGAGAAAAAAGTTTGTGATTTTGCTCCAACCAATAAAACCGGGTGACGATTGAAGCGTTGTTTTTTTTTTTTGAGATTTGGTTGAGTAATTGAGCACGATAAGTGAATAAAAATGAGCGAGGAAAGCAATCCAAGGACCCTCTACGTGGGCAATTTAGATGTATCTGTACACGAGGAATTGCTGTGCACTCTTTTTTCACAAATTGGTGCTATAAAGGGATGTAAAATAATACGTGAGCCTGGTAATGATCCATATGCCTTCGTTGAATTTACTAATCATCAGTGTGCGGCTACGGCACTTGCAGCCATGAATAAGAGAGTATTTCTTGATAAAGAAATGAAGGTTAACTGGGCAACTAGTCCCGGTAATCAGCCCAAACTTGACACAAGCAATCATCATCATATATTTGTCGGTGATTTATCGCCAGAAATCGAAACGCAAACGCTCAAGGAGGCTTTCGCACCTTTTGGGGAGATAAGCAATTGCCGGATTGTACGAGATCCACAGACACTTAAGAGTAAGGGATATGCATTTGTATCGTTTGTTAAGAAATCTGAAGCTGAGGCAGCTATATCCGCTATGAATGGACAGTGGCTTGGATCGCGCAGCATCAGGACAAATTGGTCGACGAGAAAACCACCGCCACCAAGAAATGAGAGGCCCAAGTATGCTAATAACAGCAAGCAGAATTATGAGGAGGTACGCATCTCTTATTTCACACCATTTCTTTTATACTAGTTTTTATATTTCAGTTGCGGTGTCTTATCGAGACAATTTGATATTTCGACTTTTTGAGCAATGTCTTGGAATCTAATAGAGGTATCAAAGCTTTTACATAGAGCTTTTAATAAAGCTCATCGATATTTAAAAAAAGCCAATATGACACTTTCATACCGATTTTAGATTCAGAGTTATTCCTCAAAGACTATCTCAAACAAGCGATCAACATGATACAGTCTAGTACTGCAATAATGATCTTCAATATTGTCGACGTCTTTTTAAGTACCTTTATTTTCATTTTTTTCATAAAGTTTTTTTCGAGATTTTTGGAATTTGCGAAAACCTTGGTGCAACAAGAAATTAGGACTAACATTTATGTTATTTTTGGGCTCATGGAAAATGTACTTTTATAAACCAAGTGCGGACCACATTTCAAAAACACTTTATTGTTTCATTTTTTACTTAAATAAAAACCATTTTAGCGGAGACTTATTCGAGAATTTTTACGATAAAATCTCAGTTTTTTTTTAGGGCAACCTAGTAGTCTACTTTTCCCAAAATCATGATGGAGATAGTTTTATGCTCCCCCCATGCGAATACGAGCTTCATTATGGCTATTTTTGGTCAAGTTTAATAATTGTTTTACTGATTTTTTGAATGCCTTTTTGTCTCTGGAATAATTATGACATTAGTGGATACTTTCTTATTGTGATTTTACAATTTATAAATACTCTCCTATGCTAATTCTTCAAATGTATAGGGCGAACGCTGATAGATTTTATGAATTTACTCATATGCGTGAAAATAGTGGGCTAGAAAAATTACATTCGTGGGTTGGGCCTTAAGGCATAAAATAAGTTACACGATAGATAACAAGTATAAATTATCCTGCTTCGCTGTAAATTGAACTTCTCTAAGCTTTGGAAATACAGTGAAATATAAAGTTTTACGAACATAACCTCTAATACATCTGACAACAAAAAAATATCCATAATTTCAATACAAGGCACAAAATGCGAAAATTAAAAAGTACTTGCTGAAATCTCTCAAGTATTGGTCAAATGATTTTTCTGATCATTCGGATAAAAAAAAATAAATTTGGTAAATTTTTGAAACGATTCGGAATTATGAAATTTTTGAAACCCTTACGGTTTGCACGTGTTGTAAAAATGGAACTGACCATTAAATCACATTGCTACAATTATCGTTCAATTGAATTCCACTACAAAAAATGATTTTTTTCTTACAGGTCTATGCTCAGAGTAGTCCAACTAATTGTACAGTGTACTGCGGAGGTTTTACAAATGGAATAACGGATGAACTGATAAACAAAACATTCTCACAATTTGGCACCATTCAGGATATTAGAGTATTCAAGGATAAGGGTTATGCTTTTATTAAATTCATGACCAAAGAGGCAGCGACACATGCCATTGAGGTCACTCACAATACGGAAATTAATGGAAGTATTGTCAAGTGTTTTTGGGGAAAAGAGAATGGCGATCCCAATAGCGTTGGACCCAATGCCAATCAGCAAGCTCAACAGGTATTAAAAAATTAACTGTCAATTGTTCTCCTCTAATTTGACATAATATGATCATCACGCTCCAGTTTCTCACTACTGCATCATATATTTGGGGGTCTTCAATGCTTGATTAAATTGTGTGAACAAATGTCGGAAGAAATCATACACAATCAGCATTATCCATACTACATTTTGCAGCATATTATTTTTCTCAAATATTTCCTTTTGAATACATAACCGGAATCGTTATCCAACTTGCTAGATCCTTTTGTGTCAGGAATAAAAAATTTGCTATTTTTACCCATTTTGTGGATATGGTTCTTGGGTTTTTGATCGTAGCTATTACATGTCCATACCCCTCCGAGTTTCACGAAGATGCTAATTAATATATGTTAAAGATGATATACGGTTGATCGATGATAGTTCTATCGGAATCAAGGTTCGCACAAAAATTATTCAATATTCGTGGTGAAAATTTATTCATGATCATACTACTTAAAACGAACACTTCTGATTTTCAATATGTGAATTTAGAAATTTATTTGGAATAATTTTATCATCATTTTTTAAACCGTTTTTTTGCTATGCTCCAATCCCAAGGTAAATTTTAATTAACAAATTATTGCATGGAATTTTTCTTTTTATTATTTAGAGTTTTGTTTCGAATTTTCTATGTTTTTTGTCGATGCCGAGTATTTCACAAACAATGGAAAATCTCCTATTTTTAACAGTAACAGTAGTCCAATTATGAAACCAATTTCATTCTCCCGGCCTGTTGAAAATACTTGAGTAATATCTGGAAGCGGTGGAGTAAATATACACCAAAAGCTCAATTAAACTACCAGGTGCCTGCGTTTTCAAAGTTTGCCTATTTGGGTAGAAATCAAGAGAAACATGAGAGAAGTAAAATTATCATTGAGTGGAAAATTTAAAAAATAAAAAGAAAATGGAGGGAAAGAAAATTCGTAAAGTTCAGAACATTCAAAAATTCAGGATCTCCCTAGAATTTAGTAGCATGTGATAATTTTTTTTGACCATTCTGAGTTACTTTACCGAATTATTCAGAGGGTTCTAGGAGTTTTTAACAGTTTGGCACCTGGTATAGAATGGTTTTCTACACGTTTGACAATATTTCAAGAATTTTTTGGATTGTTTCAGATTGTTCTAGAATTTATTGAAATACTTTAGAATTTTCCAAATTCTTTGGAGATTTTTAAGATAATTTTTGAGACTTTCTAACCATCTTCTTCACTATGCTGGAATGTTTTCAAGATCTGTAAATATCCAAGCATTAATTAGTATTTACCAATCACATTATGCTCTTCTAGTGAAAATAGTAAAATTACTTAGAAAAAACTAAAATTCTACTTCTTCACCCCAAATGCATAAGAATTAGACTTTGAAAGTGATGAAAATGTTGAATAATTTGGACATTTGTGTGAAAAGCAGATGACATCGGGAGCTGGTCAGTACTCGTATGGGTATGGTCAGCAGATGTACTGGTATCCGCCAACTGGGTATCCGCAGATGCAGAGTCAGTTTCTCCAGCCGACTCAATATTACGGCCAGTACTACGGCCAGCAGGCCCCGTATATGAATGCAGGAATGCGAATGCAAGCACCAGGTGGTGGTGGTTGGCAGCCAGGTCAAGCAGGAGCTCCACCTCAGGCAGGGTCGGCAACAATTCAGCCAGGTCAACAGCCGACAATGGTATACACCATGCCTCAATACCCCACGCAATGAGACACGTGGGACCAATTTCAATGAATCTAAGCTAATGAAATCGACTAAAAGGAAAAGGACAAAAAAATATTAAAATCAAGGAAAAATTTTCAAAAAAAAACCACACACACACACACAATTTCGACCATGGGGACTTCTTCGGAGCTTGACATGATGAAGACAAGTGTTTCAAGCATCAATCAAGCTCATATTTCTGGAGTGTGATTTAAAAAAAATCGCGATAATTAAATTTTCTTCAAAGGGGGCAAAAATCCTGAACTCTATTTTACTGATTTTTTTTCCTCTCCTCTATTCTTAGTTTTGTTGTTTGCAGGGCTCGTCGGTGGATATTTTGCTTTTCTCTTCAATATTATTGCACACGATTTTCAATGTTTTTACTTAATACGGAAATTTGTAAATTCGTCAATTGCCTTAGATTTCCTGTTTTATACATATGTAACTTTCGGACGGACAAAAGGCGTTGTTAATGTTTTGTAATTAGTCTTCCACCTAATTATACAATTCTCTAGTGTTCGGAGTAACACTAATTTTTCACAATCTAATTATTTTTCTCAATAGTTGATAAACGAATTTTCTGATGTTGTACATAAGGTCACTAGTAAATTTGAGCAATTTAAAGGACCACCGACGATAGAAAAAAAGTGTGGAGAGCTCCCCAATTGAGACAACCAAAAAAGTAAATCTGAATTTAAAAAAATATGAAATAAAAGTAAGTCCCGCTTACTTGTGGGAGGAATAATAAATGCGAGGATGAATGTATCGAATGAACGCATAAGACGAAAAAAGAAGAGAGTGAGAGTGAGAGAGAGAGAGAGAGAGAGAGAGAGACAGTTGCGTAAACTCTGACGAAGATGATCAGTGGAGCAATCGATGTGAAGGATGTTATATAAAACGAAAAACACAAAAAAATAACACGAAGAAGAGGAAAGCGATAATTTAGGTACGGCAGGGCGTGAGACCCTCAATGCTTAGGTTAATGTTATCTTATAATAAAAGAATCGAGAAATGGAAAAGAAGTGAACTTGTCCATTGAAGGAGAAAAAAAGGAATAAATATTTAAAATACCCTTGACGTTGATTCATTTGCCGGTAATCTCAGTGTCTGTGAATGGGTTATTGCATGTTATGCAATTATTGAGATGTTCAATTTGAACGCGCGATACCTCATTTTTATTCTAAAATATGGTTTTTAGTTCTTTGCTAGTTTAGTTGCTCTATTTGTATATTTCCCGCCGTGGTTCTCTCTCAGATTGGACTTTGAGCAAAGCAATACAAAGCCTCGGAGAGTAGAGCCGTCTATTGGCGGTGAAACTTGCACGAATGAATCGAAGCCAAAATCGATTCCATCTATTGGGTTATTTGCTTTAGAAAAAATCAATTGACAAATTATTTTGTTTTCAACAAAAGAGATCAGTATCTCCATTTCGTGTTTATGACGACATGAAATGCTCGTAAAACTAGCATTTTCCACTCGGAGTTACAAATTTCATCTCACTAGGCATTTTCTTTCGACATTCATTAGGTTCCCAGTGGGGGAGTTAGAGTGAAATCGAAATGTGTCGTTAGATATCGGGGAGTTAATGATAAGGCCATCGCGCGTCAAAATTTAACTTTGCCTCCCCATAAGACCCCAATGTTAAATTTGGCCAAAAGCGAAAAAAAATTAATTTGACTTTTTCGATCCAAAATCGACGGAAGAGTCTTCTAGGGGTCCCAATTCGATAGTATAGACACGCACGGGGCCAAAAATTCGATTTAAAAAAAATTAAGTTTGCCTCCCCATAAAACCCCAATGTTAAATTTGGCCAAAATCGAAAAAAATTAATTTCACTTTTTCGACCCAAAATCGATGGGAGTGTCTTCTAATGGTTCCCCAATTGGATAGTATAGACACGCACGGGGCCAAAAATTCGAGTTTAAAAAAATTAAGTTTGCCTCCCCATAAGGTCCCAATGTTAAATTTGGCCAAAATCGAAAAAAATTAATTTGGCTTTTTCGACGTCAATTCGACGGGAGTGTCTTCTAGGGGTCCCAATTGGATAGTATAAACGCCCACGGGGCCAAAAATTCAATTTTAACAAAATTCAGTTTGCCTCCCCATAAGGTCCCAATGTTAAATTTGGCCAAAATCGAAAAAAATTAATTTGGCTTTTTCGAGCCCAATTCGACGGGAGTGTCTTCTAGGGGTCCCAATTGGATAGTATAAACGCCCACGGGGCCAAAAATTCAATTTTAAAAAAATTAAGTTTGCCTCCCCATAAGGTCCCAATGTTAAATTGGGCGAAAATCGAACAAAATTAATTTGGCTTTTTCGACCCCAATTCGACGGGAGTGTCTTCTAGGGGTCCCAATTGGATAGTATAAACGCCCACGGGGCCAAAAATTCAATTTAAAAAAAATTAAGTTTGCCTCCCCATAAGGTCCCAATGTTAAATTTGGCCAAAATCGAAAAAAATTAATTTGGCTTTTTCGACCCCAATTCGACGGGAGTGTCTTCTAGGGCTCCCAATTGGATAGTATAAACGCCCGCGGGGCCAAAAATTCAATTTAAAAAAAATTAAGTTTGCCTCCCCATAAGGCCCCAATGTTAAATTTGGCCAAAATCGAAAAAAATTAATTTGGCTTTTTCGACCCCAATTCGACGGGAGTGTCTTCTAGGGGTCCCAATTGGATAGTATAAACGCCCACGGGGCCAAAAATTCAATTTTAAAAAAATTAAGTTTGCCTCCCCATAAGGTCCCAATGTTAAATTGGGCGAAAATCGAACAAAATTAATTTGGCTTTTTCGACTGAAAATCGATGGGAGTGTCTTCTAGGGGTTCCAATTGGATAGTACCCCCAGACTTCGGGCCAAAAATTCGATTTTGAAAAATTTAAGTGTGCCTACATTTAAGTGATCCCCTTGTTACCTTGCCCAAAATCGAAATTTTCTTTAACTTCCCTAGAGGGGAATTCTACTGATCACTCCGAAGACGAAATGTAAAATTCTTGAAATTTCTTTCCGTTCCAACTCTCCAATACTGTTAATGTTTTCCAAAATCGTTTGTTTTGAGGAAATGCCTATTCTGGGTTTCTTATAGTCGTGAAAAGCATGAAAAGATATTTAATTGAACGAGATGGATAATTTTGTAAATTTTGTTAAGATATGATGGAGAATGGAAAAAGGAAACCAATTGAATCAACACAATGTAATCTTCATAGCCATTTTATTTGAAGGACTCGTGTGAGTTCCAGCGACTAGAAAATATCCTAAAGATTGACATCATTCCACGCGGTAAATTTGTCCTAGTACTTGAATTCGGTAATGAAGTGGTAGAACGTGGTAGGTGTATTTATGCCTGGACTAAATTTTTGATAGATATCTCAGTATCTAGAATAGATAGAGTAATACTCATAATAACTTTTCTATGGTGCTGTAGTTCTGTAAGAAGTATCATACAGATTTTTTCCCTACATCTAACTTTGGAGGCTTCCATCAGAAACCCAAACTGAAGACCATTCAACTTAACCCCTTTTACCACTTCCTACAGAATCAAATGATTAAATTACTGCTAATAATTGGTGAAAGTCAATCCGACAATTTCCCTCAAAAATTCTAGAAACTATTGAACATAATGCAATGGACAACATTTCTGGTATTGGATTGACATCAAAATTTCGCTCACAAGATTTTTTCTCAATTAAATTATTAATTCAGTAATTGTGAACGTTCAATTGTTAGAACAATGCCTTATTTTCAGTGGCAATTCTCCCTAGTTTTCTCATTTTATTCATTTATTTGCTGATATAAAAGTAGCAAAATAACAAGATCAAGGCGGAATTCTATGGATAATCCATTGTATTTCAAAGGCGATTGGTTATCTGATTATTTTTTTTTTCTTCGTTATATTTCTCATCAATTTAATTATTAATTTTTTTTATGGACACGTAGGTTTTTTGAGCGTATTTTAATTGATAGTTGTTGTTTTGCAATTCATAAATTTGCGTTTCATAAATTTGAATCAACAGATCATTAAATCCGTATATACATGATGACTTTTAGTCATCGCATGTTCAACAGTTGTCAATAAATTATTGACAAAATTAAGATATCTCGGCAAAGCATCGACCAAAATTTCCGAAAAGAAAATTGAATATTTTATGTTACAGCCTTGCATTTTGTACTCATTTTTATGTTGCAAATAGTAGCGACTACGAGTTGGAATTATTCATTCAAGTACGATTTATTATTACTTTTGTTTCGTTTAAAATATCACGTTATCAATCGATTTCGAGTGTTCTCTATTAATTGAATGATTTAAATGCTGACGATATCGTAGTATAATTAATTATTAATATTTGAAGATTGTCTGTAACAAAGTTGACTAAGGAGACGCCTTACTCCACCCAATTACAAATGATAATTCATAGATTCTCATTTATTGTGAGTGACGGGGAGTGCCTCCTTACATGCCTGCATGCAAAAATTCAAAACTAAGTGAATTTAGTTTTGAATGTTGGCCAAAGGAAACAATGGATCTTTTGACGAAGACTTGATATTAAAAAGGAAAGCTCTTCATTCTTCATAATTTCACTTTAGTATTAACTCAACGGATTGATGCTAAACAAATTCAGAAAAGAAACTCAAGAACTACGGAATTACGTAAACGCCATTCGTTCGTTGTCACACAATATGAAAATTTTCACATTAATTAATCTTCTAGACTCACTGGACGTTCTTTTGTTCCTTAAAATCCTTAGAAATCCCTAACCCCAATGAACATTCTTCGCATCGTGACTAAATAACCACAAAAATGTTTTGCAAACACAAAAAAAACATACTCATGGAAAACAAATACAAATATAATGAAAATGGCTTGAAAAATATTGACAGAAGCCCCTATAAAATGAGCTATAAAATCGAACGGGATAACTTAGGTTCGGACTGATTATTTCATCATCTCAAAGTTCAAGAAATTTGACGAAAAATTAGACCAATTTGAAGGATGAGTAACTGAATACAAGACATTTGAATTTGATCAATATGTTACGATGCTCAGAAACTGGATTACATTGCGTTTTGAGTTGCTCAAGTATTCTTTAAAAAGTTTTCCGAATGGTTTAAATTACTATATACCATAATTTGAATTACTCAAATGTCTCAAATTGGAGTTGACAAGTCTCCGCGACATTAAGTCCAGTTTCTTTATGTTTTGGACGTGTAGTTCTGAAGTTCTTTAGTCATGTAAGCGTCGTTTGCCGGATCAAAGGCTTACATCTCCATACTCAAGGCTCCATTTTTCGTAAGCAGCCAGACTGATGGGAGACACGGATCGGCGGATTCTCTTGAGGGACTCTAGGAAGTCCTTGATGGTGATATTTCGAACAAGACTGAGGTCCAGTGCCTTAACCTGCTCAGGATTGAGTTCTCTGATGGGTCCCAGAGCAGCATCTTTGGCAAGACCCGTTAAATCGCTTCCGGAATAGCCTTCCGTGAGAATGGCTACCTCCCGGAGCGCAAGATCACTCAAGGGATCGTTATGTTTACCGAGGAGTCTCTTCATCAGGACCACCCTGGTCTCTATATCTGGGAGACTCACGTACACCCTTTTGCTGAATCGCCTTAGAGCAGCCTCGTCGAGCTCCTGGGGCCTTATACATAACATTGAACATTACTCAAGTTTCTACTTTGTCTTTCAAATTTATAAAGTCTGCAGTTTTTCTACATGAAACTTCTAAATGAATTTGCTTTTCGGACTTTGAGGGAAAGGATGTTCGACCCCTATTTCTCATTGTTGTCAATTTTTTGCTAATTTATCCCAATTTTTTGGTTTCATAGACAGGAAAAAATGTACGCTTTTTCTGTAGCTTTATTCTCATCGACTCCTAAAATTTCATTGTCCCAGACCCATTCTTCAGCGTTTGTCCGAAAGTTTTATGAATTTTTATACAAACGTAGAGAAAGGACTAAAAATATGTGTACGGTGATGAAATTTCGAGAGTCAATAAATAATAATGTTATGGACAAATCGTACATTTTCTCCCGCCAATGGAACCAAAAATTTGGGGTAAATCGTAAAGAATTTTTGAAAAAATGACGGGTGATTTGTCAAAAGCGTTATGACGGAACGCCTATCATTCACGCTCTAGTTTTTCATTTTACTATGCGTGATGTGTTTTACAAATGTCAAGCTCTACCTGTTGGTGGCAGCCATTACGAGAACGCGTTCGTCAGGGCTGCATGGAAGTCCGTCAAACTCTACCAGAAACTCGGTCTTAAGTCTTCTAGAGGCCTCATGCTCATTGTCTCTGCGCTCGGACAGTAAAGAATCGACCTCATCGATGAAAATTACGGAGGGTTGGAGCTCTCGGGCAATGGCAAAAAGGGCCCGAACGAGCTTCTCACCCTCTCCCACATATTTGGATGTTAGGCTAGCTGCTGATATGCTGAAGAATGTCGCGTTACACTGGGTCGCTACTGCTCGAGCAAGCAGGGTCTTCCCATTACCTGAGGAGCATGCGTAAAAAATAACAGTCTCCTTTTTTTACAAAATCATTTAGCAAAGTGACATGCATCCTACGAACATTCGATTCTATTCTCCACCTCTATAATTGTGTCCGTATTTTGTCTTTTGTTTGTTTGAACACTCAGATGTTTATGAGTCACTCGGGTCTCATGATATAAGACCGAATCAGGGGATAGAAATTAATACCCCTCTCCTCTCGTGCTTTTCCATAATTCACATGCGAGATTAGTATCATCTGTATGGCAACATAATATTACGATTAAATTCAATGTCTCACTTATTTTCCATTATAGAAATTGAGCACGACGAATCAATGGATCTTTCAAGTTATTATTATACTCGGAAATAAGAGTATTTTTGCATAGACAAGAATTTGTCGATAAAATTGTGGAACAGAGTTAGCGAATATCGTTCGACACACGGGCAGAAGTAACTTTTCTGTCTCCTGGTTTGCAAAACTTGCTCTCGGCTCGTCTTGCAAACTCACAGTCGACAGAAAGTTGTTTCCGCCCTTGTGTCGAAATGTACCATTTTGGAATCATCACCTGGAGGGCCGAAAAGGAGAAGACCGCGTGCTGGTGTTCGCAGTCCTGTAAATAATTCGGGCCTCAAGGAGGGTAAGATCACCATCTCCTGGAGTGCTTGTTTTGCCACCTCTTGACCGGCAATATCCTCCCATTGAACAGCTGCACTCCCCTCTAAAATCTCGTCCAAAATTACCTAATCCAAAAATTTCCCACAATGTATGTCATACCCAAAAGTTAACGGCTATTTCTGAAGCGATCATTGTTTAATCACTCATTGGATAAATTGTTTAATCAAGGGAGAAGAATTGTAACTCAAAACGAGTTAAATTAAGGTGACGTAGTTTCTGAATCGATACGTCACCTGACCTATTGATACCAATTGCTCTAAGTATTAGGCAGTTCTAAGTATTAAAGCATTCATATTGCAGTTATAATTCAGTGGTTTGATCAATCACATACTCTGCATTTAAGTTGGAATTAACCCTTTCGGATAATGATGTGGTAGTTCAAATAAATTCTCTATTCTTGCAAGTAATTCCGCTTTATTCCAGTAAGTACCCTCTGTAGGGAGATTTATCAATGAACTCAGTGTTTGAGCCCTGACATGTATATTTTGCAATTATCAAAATTTCAAGAAGTATTATTTCCTTGGCATTTATCAAATTTTTGAAATGTTTGAAATTTTTAAGAAATTTTGGCTCCATATGAGATCAACTTTATCGATTGAAAATTAAATATTTAATTTTAGACGCCAAAAGTTTTCAATGTTGCAAACTGTTCTTCAATGTTCAATTGCCGCAAATATTGATAAGATTTGAAGGTATTGTAAAATGAAAATTTTGAAGAATCGAAAAATATAAAATATGTGAATAATGGTAAAAATATTGAAAGGTACCTGAGCCAGTTTTGGATCGATTCCCTTGAGCAGAGGTACTTTTCGAGGGGTGTTCTTACTGCTGAGGGCACCTGGAGTTCCGGGTCTTCGCACTGGAGAAGAGGAGCCCGGGATAGAAAGTTGACGACGAATTGAGGGCGGTGTTGAGGAGGGTTTTACGGGTGTTGTCCGATGGCACGGCAAAGCTGCTGGAGACCGACCCATACTACGGGGAAGTGTCTGACTCTTGGTGATTGTCGTCCCGGGATGGCGTTTCCCTGGCACCAACTTTCTGCCAGAGGCTGAGAAAAAAAATTTACAAAAATTGAAATAAAAATTCGAAATTTTCCTGAGTTTTCAAAAATTGCAAATGTATAGAATGATAAAAAATCACACTCCTCATAAAACTCCCTTTTCCAGTCTTATTACACAATGTCCTAATCTTATTTCCGCTTTCTTCCCGTGACGAAAAATATGTAGAACGCATATAAGTATACCTAGTACTACCCTTGCCAGTAATATATTTTGTGTAAATCGTAAAACATAATTTTTAATTTCATACTTTAAAGATGGGGTGAATGTTGTAGGAGGCTTTTTTTCCAAGGACGTGCAATTTTCAATTCATTGCTACTTTTAATCTACAAACATGCATGATTAATGCAACTTAATAAAAAAATTAGCAAGTGTTTTGTATCCTCACTGTTGAAATTTTCATTGGAATAGGTCAATAATTTCTGTGCAATGTTTCCTAATCCTGTAGAAAATTGGTAAAGAGGATATTCGTCATTTCTGTTTTGAGACTGATTTTTCGATGAAGAAAATATTGACAAAAAATAGGTTCATCAGAAGTAGAAAAAAAAAAACATATCAATAATTCCAAAAATGTTCAAACTTTTCTCAGTCTGCTGATAAATGAACGTACCTCTTTTTACCATTTCTCCATTGAATTCCTCAATTTAGAAATTTTCATGAATTGGTTACAAACCTTCAGAGGGACGCGACAAATATTTTCCTGGCCTCTCCATCGGTCTCATATGTGTCTGTGTATTGTGTGTCGTATGCATTTTATTGTCTCTACTATTATTAGCGTCAGTCAATGGAAGTGCCGTGTGTGATTGATATTTTGTATTTTTTCGCAGCCTCAAGTCATTAATCCCATGACAATCAGATGTTTGGGGATTTTCTTCAGTTCCATGGGGTTCACTAACTGCCAGTTTTTTCAGTGCACAAACACTTGCTAAGAGAAATTATAGAAAAGAATGATAAATGAAAATCCTTATACCATGCTGATTACAAAAAAAAAGAAAAACAAATGAATTCTTCCATCTGCACTGTGAAAGTGAAACTCTACATCGTTCATTTTCAATTTCGCTATATACATACAGATACATAAATTAAGAAATCCTGTACAATTTTCTCATAGATTTGGGATAGCACAAAATTAAAATTAGGTCTGGTGACATCAGTTCAATAATTCAGTAGCAAGTCGTAAAGTCGGGCAAGTGCATTGCCATTTTTACAGAATCAATCAAAACAGGTCAAATACAGAATACAAATATTTTATCTGAACTTCTTCTGTAGAGAACGATGTGCCATGTAAACAAGATCTTTATTGAATATTTCATACATTCATCTATTTTCAAGTTATTCCCTAAAAATTAGGGTAAATTTTTAGCGAATAACTTTATCCCCATAGAATTATGGGAAGTATAAATGCACTTACCCTAGTGTACCACTTCGTTACTGAATTTCAACTGTTCCTCTTCTTTTTTCATCTCTATGGCCTGTAGAATATTTCCAGGGAATAAAAACAATTTTATGGAGAAAGTCCGAATTCTGCATTGCATTTCTATAGGGGTCGTTTATGATTGTTTCATACCTGTCGAATCGTTCACTAATAGAACCGGGTGTAAAAGTTTAGAAAAATTTCAAATTTTTTATAAAATTTAGAATCTTTTCAAATGTCAAAAATATATCCAAACTCGTAAAGAATTCGAAAATCTCAATTCTATGATGTAGATTCATTAGGAGTTTCACTTTCAAAAATCAGAGAGTGATAAAATAAAATATACGTTTATCGGTTGAAAAATTAGAATCAGAGTCAAAAATAAAAATCACAGCTAAAAAATAAATGCACTGACAACATTGGTTTCTAAGTTATAAGTTGGGGAAAATTTTTACCCAAAAAGTCTAGCCTGTCCTTCGCCATCACGAGATTCGCTCGCATTTTCTCATTAAGCCTCTGAGCACGTTCATACACTTCACCGCGACCTCCATAGCACTCAACTGCGACTCCCTTCTCCAGTTCGCCAATTCCTTTTTTGTATAATTCTATGGCCATCTCCTTGTGTCCTATTTTTCACAAAAAGAAAGACAAAAATTGAATAGTTAATGAAGGAATAGTTACTGCTTAATTAATATTCAATAAATTAAAAAGAGATGTTTGCTGCCTCAGTGACAATATGTACTATTGTGGTGGAATAAGGCACTCGTTGAAATTGACAATAATCTTGTAAAAGACTTGGATGGGAACAAAACTATTCAGGTGTTTCTGTCAAGGTTCCCCGCATACAGACGAAGTCGTGAAACTTTTTACTCGTGATTTGTAACAGGCAATATTGAACTCCTAGGTTTATCTACTTGTTTGTTTGTTTATTTGTTTACTCGTTCGAATTAATCGATCGAGATCTTCCCAATAAGTTTGGAGCTATCATTCTACTGTAACACATTTGAGAGCTCAAAAGATGATCATGTTACCCTCATTCTCTTCATCGATTTTAAGCGCCTTGCTGATGAACTCGAAAGCCCGCCTGTGATGATGTTTCTGCTTGGCCAAGAGTGGATCAGCGGGTCCAGGTCCGGGTCTTCTGGGCATCTGATTCATCTCCTTGTCCTCGACCACCAGGATCTCCTCCTGCACCTCCCCAACCACGATCTCCAAATGACACTGGCCCCTGGCTTGTGCCGCGTGTCTCCGCCGAATCAGATGACTTGTCGACGCATAAATACACTTGAAAACAATGAACAACTGGTACAAAAGTGTCCTCAGAACGTTGAACAGCAGAATGAGGGGAAACGATACAATGTAGAGATTTCTCTTGTGAACCGAGGGATGCTGACCCTCGGCGAAACTTCTGACACCGTTGTAAGGGTTTATACTCGTTGTAGGCCGATTTCCACTCTCGCTCGAAGTTACCCGCAAATTTTTCGGCGTTTTCGCCCCGGACTTACGCACTGAACGACCCCCATCACTGTAAGACATCTCCCGGAATTACCAACTCAGCTGAACTGGAAACACCGAGGTTTACACTGCCCACAGTATTTTCCATTTGTTTCCGCCGGAATTTCTTTTTCAAATTTTCCATACACGACCAACGAATCAATTCCTCCAGATTCCACTTTTCACTCCTCTCTTTTCCTACCAGACAGACTCAATTTTGAAAAAGCCGAAGTGCATGAAGTCATACCTGCCTTATTGAGGCATTTGTAAACTAGCTTTTTGGGTTTAATAGTTGTAAGATTCGGGTCTCTCGGCCACTGGAGCATTTCAACATCCTCGAGGAAGCTTTTGGAAAAAGTCGAAATCTCGCCGAGTGGAGAAAAATAGACTGGACGAGTCTACTGGACTCATCAATTCCCTGATCAGAATGACAAATGACTATTGAGGGGAATTGTTTAGGCTGTCAATGTCCGTGTGATACTGGGGACCCGCCGTGTTCGCCCCTATTTTCCCTTGAAAAATACCAACACGAAGGGGAATATCGATTGTGCTCACCCCCATGAAAATGCCACAGGCACAGTGATAAAATACCAGTGCGCAGACTAAAAATGGGCAATTCTCTGGATCAACACTGCGCAACTACAATTCTCGAATCTATTGCCAGAGGCATTCAGACTTTTGCAGATAGATTCAGGTAGGGATAAGGTTCGTCACTTTTTATGCGTCTGGAGGAACTGAATAACTTCAAAGGTAACACGAGATCGAGGAATTCCTGTTTTTTCTAGTGGCGATCGGAGTTGTGACATTTGTGTGCATGTGGGGACTTCACAAATTTATTACCTTAGCGGGAAGTTTGAGGCCTTAGGACATTTCTGAGCGACAGGTGAAGATGACGAAGAGACTTTCGATGATGATGGAGATAATAGCCGAAATTAATTGACAGATTTATAGGCTATGTTGTACTTGTTGTTGTGACTGGTGATTTCAGGTTGATTATCATGCTCTCTTTTTGTTTTGATTCTTTATCTAGGCCAGTCCGCTATCTGGTTTATCGACTATTGATACTTTGGCAGTCGGTCAAGCAAGTGGAATATCGTATAACCTCGGAAAGCTGGTAGTTTAATCAAAATATTGAAACTTTCATTTGAATAATTTATTCTTCAATTATTATGTAATGCTCTAATACCATACTCTCATTTTCATCAAGTTATTGAGAGGGTGTTCTAATTGAGGATTTTACACCCGCTATTGACATTTTAGTACGGACATTTTGGCCCACTGAAATTGGAGAATTTCACGGGTGCAGATAATAACGGTAAATATGAAAAGTAGATAAAAAAATGAGCAGAAGATGAAATGAAGAATGTGGCTTCGGAGGAGTAAATATACTTTCTCGGTTGACCTAAAAAACACGCGACCCGAGGTCATTGACCCGCACCGCAGAAAGAGGGTTGATTCAAATCTGCAGTAAAGTGACAAAAAGAGATTGATAGATTAAATTCAATTAGTCTGCATGGAAAAAATGTTCTCCATTTGTCATACAAATCACCGAAGAATGAATTAATATCGGAGCCTGAACCTTAATACACAGATTCAGGCGCCTATTTATCCATGAATGCCAACACTGTCAAAAGATTTCCGTACTGTGAAAATTTCTATTCAAGAGTTGGAAGAAGTAAGAAAAAAAAAAAAAAGACCGAAAAACCCTGTTTTAGACAATGATGAAGCTTTCCAAATTATCAAACCATTGAAAATGGAGAAAAAATTAAAACATATTTCGAAATCTTTGACAAATTTGGAACTACTTGTTTATCATTTCACTGCCGCACCATTTTTTGTCAATTGCTGAAAATATAGCCCATGGAATATACAAACAAAACATAAAATATTCTTAATGGTATTTATTATGGTTGTTCTTATATGAAAAATCCTCTAACATTCATATAGAAATTTCTATGGAGAATTGAGACTTGCTATTTCTTTCCGAAATTTCACAGATAGCCAGGTCTATGGTAAAGAGATGAAAAAAGATGGGAGAAACAGTTAGTAATCCAATTATGATTTTTTGTGGTCTTAAAGCACATGCGCTTAAAGTTCAGGAACATACTCTATTGATTTTCTAAAAGGGGAACTCAGGATGATCGCGAACCCCCTTGAGGAACGTAAAATTGCAGATTCGACCGGCATCGCCTTGATCTAGGAGTTTCAAGGCCCGGATGTCGTCCTCGTCAAGCTCGAAGCTGAAGATATCGATATTTTTTCTCATTCTGTCCACATTTGTGCTTTTGGGAATGGCGACAACGCCTCTCTGGATGATGAATCTCAGGGCGATTTGGGCGGCGGTTTTATTGTGTTTTTTTGCTATCTCGAGGACTGTGCTGTTCTCCATGATACTGGGAATAGTTTCTGTTTTGCCCATCAAACTTACGAGGCCCCTTGAACCCAACGGGGAGTACGCAGTCACTGCTATTCCCTTGGACTTGCAAAACTCCACCTTGAAGTATTAAACATATAAATTTCGAAATTTCCGCAAATTTTCCTCACTTCGGTTCTCAATAGCCGTACTAAATATGTCACCCTTATCATGTTTTATCGATATAGCAACTGTCACTGATTGGTCAAATATTAAACCAAATCGATTTTTAAAAATTTCGCTTAATTAATCTGGACTCTTATGTGATTGAAATCCAAAATAAAATGTTGTTATACATGAATGAAATGCAATGAAATCGTCAAGTAAAAATTTTGCAAATTTTGCCGACATTAGAAAAGTTGTATTATCATCTATCGAATTTAAGAGCGCGCCTCAATAAAACATACATATTTTTTCGCTAAAAATAGTCGCCAAAAGATTACATCAAGCTGAATGTAATGTATTACGAAACCGCGAATAGAAATTAACTTAGTACGATTGATGGTAATTACTTAAAATTGTTACGAGACCCAGTGTGTCCCTGATTTTGTTCCGCTCTACTAAAGATCTTACCAAATCGTTTTGTTGGAAATATGCATGAATCTCTATCTGCAGATTAGCCACTGGGACTTTCGCATGAGCTAACACTCGACTAATCTGTTTTTTATTAAAATTGGAGAGACCAATTGCCCTTGTACGACCAGCTGCCACCTCAGCTTCCATGTCCGACCAAACTTTGAGAATGTCCGTGCTCTTGTCAATTCGGAAATTTCCATCAGCATCATGTGGGTGTAGATTGTCACCGTCTTCCTCGAAGGAGAAGGGTCCGTGATTCAGATAGACGTCCACGTAGTCCAACTGGAGGTCTTTCAGTGATTTTTTCAACCATTTTTCAGGACCACCTGGACGGTTGCCCACTGAGGGCAGCTTTAAAATGAGGCAAAATTGAAAATTAGTCGCAAAACCGTATAATTCATTCGATCCACTATTATTGAAGAATAAGAAGACCTCTGGCCAGTTCAAACAAATCGAACTCCGCTAATTGCAAAATGTATATTGAGGAGATATTACAGATTGAAAGTATTGTTGTTATACATTTTATCTGATAGAGGAAGAGGAGTGACTTATTTTTCTTTGCAGTTAATGTTTACTGCATATATCGAAATTGAAGGGAGGTAGCGGAATTTATATAAATGCTTTTCTGACTACTTGAATGCGCTTTGTATATTACTTTTGTCACAATGAACAACTCCTCTCGTTTGACTTTTCCCGAGTGCAACCACTTGTTCAGGACCCTTCCAATGGCTGGCTCATTTAGGTATACGGGTGCGCAGTCAATGTGCCGATATCCAGTTGACAAAGCTGCTTCTAGTGCAGTTGAAATCTCGTCGTCGGATGCCTTTCACAACATTGTACAATTAAATCACCATGGTTTATTACCGCAGTAAATATTCTACACTATAATAGTAGAGTACAAGGTGAGAAATTCGGTTTTTGACACAGATGAATTGTACAATCCGAGCACAAGACGAGGTCGTTGACAATCCATAACTTTGTGCTCTTTACTGTTTTATATTGATACTAGGGGTGTGCGAATATTTTTTTCGAATAATCCGTTTTTTTTTTGCATCATCCGTTTTATTTCTCATAATTTCATCGATTTTGTTCGATGATTCAATTCGGTTCGATCATTAGTCGCACACTCCTCGTTGATAAATGTAGAAGCCACGATAATTGGATGGTGAAATTATAATCGTAACATAATAGGAGATTGGAGCACAAGGTGGCTTTGCGCTACAGTACATTTGGCGAATTGGAAGTTTACAGACCGAGCCGAAGGCAAGGTAAATAGCCCCATTCATCAGAAACGAAATTTCTCAGTGAGTACTCTATACTATTTTATGTTGAGATGTGTAGAAATGGAGATAAACGTCCCGCCTAGACATGTCACATGACCGGAGAAGCATTTTTCTAACAAAAATTTGATCACAATATGCGCCCAAGGGGGACAATTTGGTGTTTTTAAACATTTTAAACTTTTCAGAATCCTTTAATTTGGCCAATTTGGTTTTTGTTTGATTGTTAAGATTTTTTAATCCAATGTTGTTGTTTAATCCAATACATTTCTCTTTTTCTTTCACTTCTCAAATTTAGGACGTCTATAAAACATCAGAACCTTTTTTAATCTTTCAATATATGTGAGTCTACATACTTGCCAGGTACCAAAGCCCAACGCCGGCATTTTTTGTCCAGTAATTAGTTCGATATCGATTTTCGAGGCCATCGTCACCCAGTTCGGCTGTTCGAACGCAAATAACGTGTTGATAATTTGAAACTCGGCACGGCACTGAATCAGTTCCGGCGTTATGCACAATATAAGAATGTGCTTTCTCTGGCAGAGATAACGTGAGTGGGGGAGAGTTTGTGGAATCCATTGGCGATGCGACTTGTTGGGTATTATTATTAAACAAATCTTGATACCAGAAGACAATTACTAGCGTGTCAGTGGTATATTTAAAATGATTTAAATGACTAAAATTTCTAATGTTCCTTATTCTTATATCGCATCGTTTTGTCTATTTCGTTACAATTCAGAGGAGCAACATGAGAATTTCGTAGAAAAACAAATGTATTTTCTCATTCGCTATCAGGGGACAACGTTGGGAAGGGTGGAATCGAAGATTTGTGTTTAGGATTTGTGTCACTTGCGCTTAGAAATTTCTTCTTCATTAACTTATGACTGTGAGATACTGAAATTCACCATTTTTTCGCTGACTTCTAGCTCTTTTATTTCTAGTTACTTCTGCCTTGAACAAAGTTTCTTTTGTGTCAATATCGATATCCACATTGAACACTCACTCTTGTTCCCTTGAAGTGATCATTTAACGGTGAAGGCCATCTCAATCATCGGTAATTGTATCTAATGCTTGTTTCAGGGTGATAGAAGATGTACACGTGTATCAATTGCGGTGCCGAGGTCGAGGAGCTCTACAGAAGATATAGCCCTAGTGTCCTCAAAGTATTGAAATGCGTGAGTATCAAAATTTGAGAATTTTCACCTACCAGGAAAGTGATTTCTTTGATTTTGTTCTAGTTTTTGAAATTTCTTGAATTACTCGTCCATGTTAGATGCCTCGAACAGCATGGGAACAGTTACAAAAGCGATTGAAAAAATTGTAGAAAATCATTAAAATGCGAAGAAACCAGTGCTGGATTAATTCTTATTGGAATCGCAATAAAAACTAATGAAACATACTTCGAAAATATTGGTCTTTCGATCATCACAGGATGACCCAAATTACGAAAATTGATTTGAAAAGAATCATCAAAAAAAAACTTGAAAATATGAGGTAATTGGCAGATACCGGCTCCATAGAATTGTGGAGGGAGACAGCCAAAACTGTCGGTCGCCTCGTATCTTTAATAGTTGTCCAAAAATTTTGACCGAGAATTTATCCTGGTACGCATTATTTCAGGCGAATTGTGGATGTTTAGCGGACAAGTATATAGAGTATGATCCGGTGATAGTATTGGTCGATCTAGTTTTGTTGGAGCAGCCTGCATACAGGCACCTCCTGTACAACAGTGAATTCAGGTCGTACTGGAACCTGATGATAGTCCTCTTGCTGAGTGAGTCGTATCGGGCGTGGGCTACGTATCAAAACGGCAATGAGCCGCATACCGACGGATTTGAGGGTGAAATGACTTTTTATTTCTTACTAGCTCACACTGCCCTGTCCCTAGGTGCTTTTGGATTTGCAATAATTGTCGCTACAGAATTGCGATGGCTGTTCCTTCGCAGAAGACCTAGAAAGTATAAGGCTATGGATCTTGTTCGTGCTCTAACCGTCGGGGGCTGCGCAAAACTTCTGAGCTTCCTAGGGCTTGTCTGGCAGCACGTCTCCCAGGAACTTCATTATGGGCTTATCCATGGATACACTATGCTGTGCTTACTCACTGCATATTCAGGTATAAATATAACAAATTAAAAGGAAACTAACGAAAAATACAAACAAAGTTAACATAAACATCTCAAAAAGAAATACAATGTCAAATATTTCAAAGCTTTGAAAAATTAACAAGAAGTGGAGAATTTGGAAATTTTCTAAAAGTTGAAGAGAATTGCATTTTTTGAAAAATAGCAAACTTCATGATTTTCTACATTGGTAAGTTTCTATATTATTATTCCGTCTTTTTTAGTTTGGTACCAAATATTTGAGTTGTTGAGAATTTGTAAAAAAATTGAAATCCTTCGAATCTTGAGGGTTTTCAAACTTCTGTTTTCTTGATTGAAAGAAAGAAAAATATAAAAAACCTCCATTGAAATTGGCTCGACATTTTTGGAATCTTTCTCTGCACGCTGCTGAGTAAACGAAAGTGAACGAATGATTATTCCCAGTGAATTCATGAAGGAACTGAACATTAATTTCGCTTTAAAAAAACTCCAGTCTGTTATTCTTTATTCCAGTGCAAAAGTCCTACAAATGCGACTAGACAAAATTTCCCACTTACAGTACCATTATATTATTATTTGTCTTCAACAATTATTTTATTATTTTGATCATTTGTTTGAAAATGATATTAATAAACGAAACAGCTCTATTTATTAAAGGTTTGATTTTTAATTCGAGTTAGCCGCAAAACGTTGATTTCCCAACGTATGATATTAATAATTTGACTGTTGCATGAAATCCAATTGCCATCCGGTTATTTCGGGTCGTGAAAGTACAAGCTGATATTTATTCGAAAATTGTTCTATTAACAATATTTTTTTTCTAATGAGTTGCCACTAATGTCACTTATAATACATTCTCAGTTAATTCA
Organism: Asobara japonica; assembly: GCA_026005395.1. NCBI lineage: Eukaryota > Metazoa > Arthropoda > Insecta > Hymenoptera > Braconidae > Asobara > Asobara japonica. Next base: position 24,755 of record BQMI01000510.1, read on the forward strand.
TTGTAGATAGCAATTTATTTTGAGAAACAAACATATTCTATGCTGTTTAAACATGAAGCAATCGTATAAGATTTTGTTCATATAGTAAAAATAAAAGCAACTAATACCTGTCAGGGGACATGCAGATTGCCCGATTTTATGTGCACTCTGGATTTTCGTTTTTCCCATAGGAGATTCTATAATAAGGTTACGGCATTTCCAGAGGAAATTGCCGGGTAAAAAATTCTACCATAAACGTCCCCGTTCTACGTGGTTTTTTCATAAATATTCGGTATCCAATGTGGCTTCTGCATTATCAATTTTTCATGCAACAACCTAATTATTGGATTATTCTAGTTGTTTGCGAGAGCGGAAGAGGTGGATCGCTGATAGGTCTAGCTTCTGGATTATTAGCGCACAATTACGTATCCACGTGGGTATGGCTAGTGCCCTCTACCCAAAACGTCACACTAGTACGAAGTGATATTCGAGCCTAATCAACAAGTTGTGATATGAGGAGTGGGGCTCTCGTCCCCGAAATTTAAGCATCTTTGAGGGGAAGAACGCTCCAGGCGAGTACGAGTCTGTCGAATCCGCAGGAGAATAAGTTGCAGGCTGCATTGGAGTCTTCGGCCCACGCCACTGAGCAAACCATTCTTCGATGACCCTATAATAATAATAATAGATTTACTATAATAATTATAAATCTTCAAAAATCAATGATAGTAGTACCCAGTATTTTTATACTATCAAAATGTAAAATCTCATTCTACAGAAAAAAAAAGCAATAAAGATACAAAAGAAGGACACAAGTAATCCGTGCGACACACAAGGACTATTCGGCTTTCCACCATACTCTTCTAACATTTATATTCGTCCAATTATTAGCTCTATTTACTGCGTAATATTTTGTGATAGTTTGCGCGGCACAATCATCATTTTCGTGCTTAAAGGCAAAAACTTCAAGTTGTGAGTTCGTAAATTCGGATAATTTGGTTTTCCTAATTCCCCAAACTTGAAAATGGCATTTTCTGAAAATTTAAATTACCAAAAAACTCGAATTAAAAAATTTTCAGATAGTACAAATTTCAAACATGCAAATGTCAACCGAGGGAGGGCTGCAAAGTATACGATGCTCGGGTATTGTCCACACATGAGTCTAAGCCCGAGATTGGCTCACACTAAACACCTCCCGATTTTGACGCAGCTTTGAGCTTCAAAAAGTCAGACAATATAAAATGTGTATTCTGACCGCGGGACCCACTTTTGTTACAGGTATATTCTGAAGCCTCAACGGTTCTCGCCATGGAGCACTATAAACAATTAAAATTATCTTGGGGGACTGCGCGCTGAGTCCACTCAGCCATTCAGACGTTGAAGAAAAAAAACTAGTCACCTGTCTACTGGTCCTTGGAAGTCTAGCCTGCCTCTGTCCACTGAGATCGAACAGTCTTATCTGTCTATTGTCGTGGGGGATAGCAACAATTCCAGCGCTATTCACCGCAAGTCTATTGGCCGCACTATCCCCCCGTATAGTCGCCAAGGGACTGCGTATATTACGCAATTCCCAGACCTTGACGCTGCGGTCGTCAGACCCCGAGACTATTTTATCCTCTCTGGTAAAAACTGCGGAAGTGACGGCCCTGTAATCACCAAGTAGTTAATTCTCCTTTGAATATGAAAAAATCGTTACAATGGAATTCACATCATTGGAGTACATTGTACTTTTTCATGATTTTTGGAATGCTCAATATATACCAAAATTTAGGAGCTTTTCATTTTTCAGGATTCGCAAGTTGCCCATCATTTACTTCATTGTAATCCAAGACGTCGTAATTCCATTTGACTTGATAATATTACTTTGCAATAGTCCTTCCTCTGTATAATTATAGGTCAGAAGAAAATCCTAAAATGGTTACCTTATTGTCTGCTTGATTTTGTCACAGCTATCAAACAACTTAATATGAAAATGGAAAAAAAATCATAGTTCTGACATGATGTTTAATACATCCTACGTATCATATTAATTCGTAGAAACAATGAAGGAATAAGGTGACCAATCTAGAGAGTTGAAACATCTGTTAGAACCTACTCGGTATGTCCCTGAAATACCGAAACCGAATGGATGGGCTCCCTGAAGTCCCACAGTCTAAAAGTACTATCCCGACTAGAGGTAACGCACAGCTTTTGTGCGTGATGAGCTGCTACATAAGTCAGTTCCTGATCATGTCCGCATAGTGTGTGAATGACATCGCCAGTTTCCGCGTCGTAGAGATTAGCAGTTCGGTCCCAGGAAGCCGTAACAAGTTGTTCGGCGCCCGGGAGCCAATCAGCGGCCATCACCACCCCCGAGTGACCCAGCAGCTCTCTCAGAGGAGTTCTCAGGGTAGGCGGTTCCTCCTGATCGTCATTTAGGCCTGAGGCACTGGTGGGTGTTCTCTCTATAGTAGACAGCTCCTCCGACGATGACTGACGCATTGGGGTGTCCCAGTTGACGGCCGCCTGCCAGCAAAGATTGCTCATATTATTCATTTTCTTCTTTTTTCCGGTGATATTTTTAAAAATATTATTTTACATGTTTTTTATTGAAATTCATAGCTGGTGTCAATTCGTTTCGCACCTTTTCCACTTCAAAGAGAAGTTATTGTTTGATGCTATAAGAATTTAACCAGGCTATGTTACAGCACCCTGAATGAGGGCCAATGCATTGAACAACTAGAGCTTGCAATGAATCCCTCAACGAATTATCGGTTGAACATTAGTTTAAGGAAATGAAGTTTCCGAGTTTTGCTCGGAGAAGTGCCAAGGTTTACCAATTCGTCAAATTTAGGGTGGTAAAACTGAGTTGTCAACATAGAAGCTATTTTTTGTAAGTAAAAAGAAATGTTCTAGATCAACATGTCAGGACTGCGGTTGGGGTCCAGAGTATTTCAGCGACGACCCTGGTGCATAAGTGCCGAACTAAGGTTTTAAAGTTGCAAAGTGGCTAAAGCGAAATCCACCGGGAAAAATTAAGCTCATAAGTTCGATTCCTATTCGATTTCCATTTAAATTCTGTTTTTCTTCCTAGAATGCTAACTTTCCCGAGCCATGAGTTACAGTGAATCCTGGGTATGAGATTTTCGACGTATAGCAGATGTGATAATTCGGTGGCCTTCAGCAAGTGGACTGTACAGGTAAAATTCGGTTAAAATTTTACCCGTGAGTACGAGAGAGATGGTTTGAAGGTTCCTCTCCGGCTCCACAACAAGATGTTATAATAATAAATTATGAGAGGCATAATTTCGATTCACATCACAATACATTGAACCAGTTGGGAAATAAATCTTTGATATATACCTGCCAGATGTGTGCTGAACAGTCACCAGAAGAAGTTAGGGCCAAGTCGATAGTGGGATGAAATCTGACAGAATTAACTGAGCCCGTGTGGCCGATGTATTGCAGCAGACACTTGCCATTGTCCATCGCCATCACACGGGCCGTATGATCAGCTGATGCCGTAGCGATGATTGGCTGACCTGAACGGCCAACTGTCACCTCCCAAATACCATCTTTGTGGCCCGCAAACTGACGTTGCATCGTGCACGTCATCGTCGGATTCTTGAAACTAGAAACTATTTTACTCGTTTGAGCTTTCAGCTTGTGGGCAGTCTTTATCTTCTGAGCAGACGAGACTATCGGCGCTGGGGGATGGCAAAATTACACATCTAAATATCATGGGATAAAAAATTATTGTCATATGTGGTGAAGTGTGAGTAGGGAAGCAGTAAAAGGAGATACGAAAATTTATTCTGAATCTTCGATAAAATCTATCATTGTAGCGACCGTACATGAATCTGTATAAAAATCTTCTTTATAAGATCAATCTCTATGTATAATTTGTATTACAAAAACTTTATATATAGTGGTTATTATCATGGTCGCAAAATGAAATTGCACTGAGCAGCTTTCAACATTTCCTTACTAAAGTATTAAACATCAGTGGAGGATTAGGAATAATGGAAAAAAATTGTACAATTCCCGACATTTATTTGGAATTGCTATGCAAGAAACAGAATAGATGTCATCATAGCATTTCCATTCTTCATGTACAAAATTTTAAACCAAACGGTGAAATGTCGTCGAAATTATAAAATGGTCTTTCCCAAAATCCAAATATTCGAAATTCTCACCTTTCTGTTTAATCGAACTCTTTGTGTCCCCGAAATCTGCCAAATCCCCCATTGGCAGACTCCGTTCGCCCGATCCGTAGCACTCCCGCTCCAATCTCTCGTTGAGAGCGTCAATTTTCTCCTGTACTGCAATCAGAGGCTTTAAATGGCGAAGACATGGAATTTTGCATTTAAATTAGAAAATGGGGGATCATGGGACTTACTCCTTAAGTATGCAATGAAAACGCTGAAAAATGTTTTTCTTTCCTCAAATATACTTGTAGTAAAGTAATAAAACGAAGTAAGCGTAAGCATCTCTAGGACGGATTTGTGTTTTATAAATATCTTAGAATTTTACGCTCCTCAGGAGAATTCTTTTGGAGAAAATATTCTGAAGTATTTTGAAATTTTCCCATCTTGGTGAATACTTTCGCCTTCTTGAAACAGACTCACACATTTTTGAAATGATAAAAAAAAACTAAAAATAAATATTAAAAGTTAAATTCCTTTGAGCACTTCAATGCCATATGAAGTATACGAATTTTTCGGCGATATTCTGACAAAATTTTCATTACATCCTTAAAAGGAGATGTAGAAATGCTTACAGCCAGTATTCTCCAGGCAGACCATCTCGAATTCCTTCTGAATCTGTTGGAAGAGCTCTAAAAGTCTGGCCTGCAAGACTGGAGGAATTGAAGTTTCTTCATTGTCCGTGCGAAAAGTAACACAGTGAAGTGGCTGAATCGGAGTTGATCCACTTTGGCTCATTTGGGACTGAAATTCTGTATCTGTACTACTCTGAACACGGGGTATTGATATACGTTTCACTTTTCCACTGGATTTGCCACCAGTGGAGGCGAAAGGTTCCCCGGGCATGACTGCCAAATTTCAATTCACAATTCACGTTTGGTTGATGAAATGTTCGAGATCACTGAGCTCACTCGTCATTGTTTTTCAGGCCAATTTGCCCCCGGGGAAGAATGTCAATCGGACTTTATTATTTCACACACCTACAACTGCCAATCAGCTGATCTTGCTTTTTAGTTGAATTGGGAAAACTTCACTTCAGTGTTACGTCAAGGGAGTCAGTTACTGCGCATGCGCAACAATTTGGTCTAGGATCAAATTTTTCACATGCCAATGGAAACATCGAATTATTCGTCAGTGTTTTGTTGGTTTTTTTCACTTCGAAAATTTGTCAAATCCAATTTCAAAGTATAAGTTGTTGGTATCACTTTGTAACAGACTTTTGTACTGTTTCCCCAATTATGTTTATAATGAGTTTGCGCTTACATTATTCGGCAGACTTCAGAGCCCTCAAATTTTCCTCAACAGAAAGAAAACACGTATAGAAAAAAACCGTCAGCAACTGATAAAAATGTTGCTCTGTGAAAACAATGAGAAATCTGAGTTAGCGTTGGAGTGACTAAAGCCTTAAAATGCTTGATTGGCATAAGGAACACTGGCCTCATCGGGACTGAAGTTTAATTTTTGTAACAATCAAAAATTAACAATTCCACTAAAATTGAGATAACTCTCTCTCAATTAACATTAGTTGTGGAAAAAATCTTGAGATTCTTTCAATTGGATTAGTGACGTAAAGTACAATGCGATCGCCGATGACGTTTCGCTATTTTAAATTGTTCGCTGTTTTGGGAGCTGGGGGTATTCTAGCTTGCTGTCTCATGATGTACTTACTACTAGATCTGACACTATCACCACGAGCAAAACCGCAGAAGTTCGCGATTGAGGACGTAAGTATCATCGGTTTTTCAGAGATAACAATCCTATCGGCATTCGTACCAGATAAGATATCGAGGACACTATGTGCTCTGTCCATTTGTAAACATTAGTAAATAAGAAAGCATCCATGGCTAAAGCATCTTCTTTAATATCACTACTTGACAAACTCCATTCAAGTGGTGAGATAATATGAACATATACTGAAGCCTCGAATAAAATTATCATATTAATTCATATCTACGGAGCGCTTCCAGTTGGAAATAAAACTGAATCCGCCGATCCTATTCACTGAAATCGCCATGTGAAAAAACCACTTTGGCTCACCCAAATATCAACGAAAATTGATTTTTTCTGTAGAATCAATGGATGCACATCGAGAGTAGATTGGCTAAATTAGAGGAGGACTTGGACCGCCACCATAAAGCAATAAACGCGATTAAGGGGGCCTCTGAGGGTGAGGTGCTGCTCGATCGGGTGGAAAATCATCATGTCCACCATCAGGATCGTCACTTGGAGCCCCCTAACCGGGAAAAATCTTCGAGGAAGCCTTCACAATGCAGTTTCAATCTGCAGAAAATTCCGGAAGTCGATGTACAGATGCTGGATCTCTATAAGCAGATGGAGTTCGATAATCCTGATGGTGGAGTTTGGAAGCAGGGTTGGGCCTTGAAGTACGATGAAAAACAGTGGCATAAAACCAGGAAGCTCAATGTTTTTATAGTTCCACACTCCCATAATGATCCGGGCTGGCTCGAAACGTTCGAGAAGTACTACAATCAGAAAACCAACAGAATCCTCAATAACATGGTGACTAAATTGTCCGAGGACAAACGGAGAAAGTTCATTTGGGCCGAGATATCATTTTTCAAGCTTTGGTGGGACGAGCAGCAGAAGACGACCCAGGAGCAGGTGAAGCGTCTGATTGTCGATGGGCAACTGGAGATTGTCGCAGGGGGCTGGGTAATGCCGGATGAGGCTGTGTCCCACTGGTTGGCCCAGCTGGCTCAGCTCACCCAGGGGCATCAGTGGTTGAAAGCACACCTGGATTATGTGCCCAGTACAGGTGGATAATTGAAATAATTTGATTCAGTAGCTCAGTGTGTAATTGCCATAGGTCGCGTTAGTTTCTGCAAAATTGATTGGTGGAAATCTAGTAATTGAGGGGGATGTGGGAAGATTAGAGAAGTCAGGAGGTATGGAGAAATTTTCTGTACAGCAACGTTGAGTAAATTATCAATGAGGGATGTTCGCCTTATACTTTTGAGCTTTGTCCTAATCTTGACTTAACCAATGCCAGGCCAGTGAAGCTGGAGGGCCTAACACTAATGTGAAAGCTGAAATAATAATAATATTTGAGATTTTAAATAATGGATTTCACCATAGACACCACTTTAATCTATTTTAGTAGTACCGCTTTTATGCAGAATGTATTGTATTATGAAAAAAGGACTTTCGCTATCATCCTGTAGTCTCGAGATATTTACCAAAGAATTCAAGAGAACCCAGGTGGAATGCCTGTGAAAACTAATACCTTTTTTCTCGTGTGTTTAGGATGGGCCATAGATCCTTTCGGTCTCTCTCCAACTATGCCGTATCTCTTGAAAAACGCTGGACTGGAGAATCTCTTGATTCAGCGAGTTCATTACTCCGTCAAAAAAAAACTCGCAAGGGACAAAAGCCTTGAGTTTAAATGGCGACAGCTCTGGGACAACGATGGGAGTACAGAACTTTTGACGCACATGATGCCGTTCTACAGCTACGATGTTCCCCACACATGTGGGCCCGATCCAAAAATCTGCTGTCAATTCGACTTTTTCAGACTCCCGAATTTTGGACTCACCTGTCCGTGGAGGGTGCCACCCAAGGTCATCACTAAACGAAATGTCGCGGAACGAGCGGCACTCCTGCTCGATCAGTACCGGAAGAAATCACAATTATACAGGTATGTAGGATGGTGATCGAATAGATTTTTCTGACCATCAATAGTATGTCGTTGTTTTCCAAGCTTCTCTTTTTGATGTCTTGAATGTGTTGTTAACCGTAAAGTGGATTCTGCTGAGATGATGATGTCTATACATTAAGTTGAGTGTTTACATTCACAAAGAAGTTCATTTTTGAAGATAAAATGAGGAAGTGGTGGAAACCAACTATATATTGCATGATTATGAGGCTAAAAAATTGTGATTTCAGGTCAAATGTCGTCATCGCACCACTTGGAGACGACTTCCGTTACTCCCAAAGTTCGGAATGGGATGCACAGTACGGAAACTATCAAAGAATATTCGATTACCTCAATTCTAACGAGCAGCTCAATGTAAAAATTCAGTTTGGCACTCTGACGGATTACTTCAACGCTCTCAGGAAGGAGCAAAATGTTGACCACTTTCCGAAATTATCTGGAGACTTTTTCACTTATGCCGATCGGGACGATCATTACTGGAGTGGGTACTATACATCTAGACCCTTTCATAAACGATTGGATAGAGTTCTCTTGGGCTCTTTGAGGGCTGCTGAGATTCTATCCTCGATCGCCTGGGCGAGGGGCCACGAACACTTATCGGAGTCTGGTCAAGAGAGAAGGTTAGCTGAAGCCCGTCAGTGGCACTCACTATTTCAACATCACGATGGTGTCACTGGTACGGCTAGGGACGAAGTCGTAGTGGATTATGCTCAGAAGATGATTTCCGCGTTGAATAATTCTGCACATGTACTCCAGCAATCAGCTGCTCATCTTCTAAGGAGTCCACAGGTAATCTGGGGAAGATCCCTCGGCCGCTGTTCATTATTTTGACATTTTCACAGTGCTATGATCTAGTTTCAAAAAATTCGTACATAAATGATGCTATGCCCATAATGCTCCTATTACTTGGATACCAAAGCGCTAGTCCTGGTAAATATTATTACCCAACTTTATCTTAAGAGAATTTTTAGGTTTTGGTCATTTGCAGAATTTTTGAATATTTTGAAGCTTCTTCAAACCTGACTTATGATTTTGAAATTTTCCAAAATGACATGATACATAAAAAGGTGAAAAAAATTGTGCAGGGACCAGCGCTAGACCCGGAGTCTCCGTACTTTACGCTAGATGAAATGAGATACCATCACACAAGCATTGGGGACAGGATTACGGTTTCCCTGGGGGATGACGGCATGTCAAGGAAGATCGTCGTATTCAATCCGTTGCCGAGACAACGGAGCAGAGTTCAAACGGTCATCGTGTCCAACCCTTACGTCAGAATTACCGATAGAATGGGTCAATCTGTCGAGTGTCAGTTGTCACCGGTTTGGGTGGGCCCAGGTGCCATCTCCTCGGCGAGGTACGAGCTTTCGTTCTTGGTGACAGTTCCAGGGTTTGGCATCAATACTTACTTGGTGCATCCTTTAAAGGATACTGCAGTACCTGCAGGGGTCTATTTAGCTAATGTCACCTTATTTAATAATGCGATACCTCCAAGGCCGGTTCGAGGATTCGAGCATCTACAGGTGAGAGTTGTTTGGAATATTGCCACTCTGATTTTTTTCTAAAAGCATGGAAGTTAGTATACCATTTATTTATTTATTTTTTTCAACATTCGTTATGACTATTCTCTATTAATTTTATGCACACTCTGAGTGGCAATTCTACCTCTAAATTTTAGTTATGTCATTTTTCTGTTTCTCTTTCACCCCTTCGGACGCACATAAGGAATGGAACAGCCAGAGATCTAAACATCAAAATCCCAATTAATCACTTAGAACATAAGATTTTCTCTCGAGTAAAGAATTGTCTTGTAATATCCGCTCGACTTGTTTCAATCAGGTGCAACCGTCGACCCAGGAGTTCTCTATTACAGCACGGCAAGGCCTTTCTGCAGCATTCGGAAAAACGGGTTTATTGAAAGCTATAAAAATCGGCGATACTACGTTTCCAGTTCATTTGGATTTCGTCAAATACGGTACTGCGCCTCCAGGGAGACCTCAGAGTGGTGCCTACCTGTTCCTACCTGATAAACCTGAACCAGATCCTGTATATATGACGATGGACAGGACGATTCATCTGGTAACAGGACCGATTTTGTCACGAGTTTACGTTGACCTACCGCATTTGCGGCACATCTGCACTCTGTTCAATTCTCCAGGAAGTGATGGTTTTGGATTGCATGTAATTAATGAAGTAGATATTACAGAGACCCAGAATTTCGAGCTAGCAATGAGGTTTGTAAAAGTTCAGTTCTTGATGAATATTTTGAAATCTAGAGAATGCTATTTCAGTTTAGTTTGCAAGACAATTCAATTCTTGCCCTCTATAAAAAGTATTGTAAAACCCTATTCTAAACATAGTACTATATTTATCGCAGGTTGGACACTGACATAGCTTCTGGGGACGAGTTTTTCACAGACCTCAACGGTTTGAACATGATCAGACGTCAGCGTTTTCCAAAGCTCCCAACTCAGGCTAATTATTATCCACTCCCAGCTGCGGGGTATATCGAGGACAAGCGCGTGAGGATGAGCGTGCTGACGGGCCAGCCCCTGGGGGTGGCTTCCATGGCGTCAGGTCAGTTCGAGATTATGCAAGATAGGCGGCTCTTGCAGGACGACCAGAGGGGTTTAGAGCAGGGTGTCACTGATAATCTTCTGACAAATCACGTCTTCATGATTGTATTGGAGAAGAGGAGAGAGTGCTCCAATCCTCCAGCTGGCGGACATCCAGCTGGAACACTTTCGCTGGGAGCCCATTTGGCCTCTGAAGAATTACTCCATCCCATGACTACCATTCACCCCAACTTGCTCTTCAATATTGATTTCAATGGACTCTTTTCGCCACTTAGATTCGATCTTCCTGCGGATGTCAATATCGTCAGTATGAGGGTGATTTCCGTACCCGATGGTGCTGGTAAAGGGGTTGGAATGGTTCTTCATAGACAGGCAATCGATCTGTGCTGGGGTGACGAGGACATCCACGCTAGCTTTAGGACAACTGAGAGTGGAAATGTAGACATTGGAAGGCTCTTGAGCCTGGTTGAGGATTGGACCATCAGCGAAATTCCACTAACGTTCCATAGTGTTGGGCCCACCCTCAAATCTACCAGTATTGATCTCTGCCCACATCAAATATCGGCAATTTTATTTCATAAAACTCAATCTTAGAGTAGTTATAGGTAGAACTCTAGTGAGTAACAGAATTATATTTTAATTACCAAGTATGAGCAATCTGGATTTTGTAATGTCTTCAAGTATCACGTTTGTATGCGGTTCGTAAGTAATGACAGTGTTAATTTATTGTTTTTGCGTAATGTATTTGTAGATGAGAGCAAATATGCGTATCTAGGGACGCAAGTGAGTCGGGGCTCGATTTATTCTACTATTTTGTAATGCATTGTAGGGTAATGCCTGAACGATTATTGACTTTCGTAATGAATCAAAAGAATAAACAAAAAATAGTGACAGGAAAATTTTGTTATTCAATTATTCAACTGGCTTTTTCCCTGCACGTTGAAAGATGGACAAAGATAATACTGTGAAACATTGTATCACCCACCTACGTTGCTCAACTTTCTTCAAACTGTGTTAATCAACAATCTAGTTCTGAACAATTTTCAGTTGAAACTTCAGCCATTTCAAAAGTTTTAAGTAGATCGTTCTCGCAACCTCTGAATCATCTGCCCGAACCGAAATAGGAAATAAGGTAAAAATTGACGTTATTTTTTATTCCTCAAATGTAACAGTTAATCAATTTTTTTTTTGTTTTGTATTATAAAAAAAGGTGTAAAAAGTGATGACGTAAAAAATCCTATTTACTGAGAATAATGTAGTCGAGACTCTCCCAGTCTGCGGGACTCGTTTGATCCAATCGATACCTGAAATTGCGTACCAAATTAATCGATCAATTAAATTGAATGGAATATTTCAATTCAATTAGCCGTATGGAGTTGGTTTATGTTGATGGAGGACATTTGAGTAAAATTTTGAAGAAATCCAAAAAAATTTTGTTCGCTTTAAAACTGTTCTAGGGTCTAAATGCTTAGGGAGAACATCGCTGTAGAGAGCCAATTGTATGGTGCAGCCATCGCAGATTAAAGGTACATGAGCATAATATATGCTTTTACAGTATTTTAAAAGTTTAATCACAACTTTTTTCTCGAAATCAGTTTTTTTGAGATGGCCTGACACATAACTCAAACAAATATTAACCGATTGATCTACAATCTTGACAGTACATTCAAAAGACCTCCATCTGTCGATACACGTAGGATTTTTTTTCCCATCCATAATTTTGTGACGGTTTTATCCGTGAAATTTTCAACTTTTTTGTCGATGACGCATCATTTTGCAGAAACTCAATATATCGAAAAGATCCTATTTGTGTCAATAGCTGTTGATATAGACACACATATAGGAACTAACCAAACTTGATTTTTTGTTGCATATCAAAAATTAAGGATGCCAGCTGTCCGCTCATGGATACCCTTCAAAAAATAGGGCCTACGAAGCACGGCTGCACAGCCACCATTAATTTATTTGGAAAAAAATATATTTTGTACTTTGTATTTAATATTATAAAACCTACTTTAAAAATTTCCGATTGACTCTTTCCAGAAAATGATGTCTCCCATCAACCAAATTTTATAATTAAAAAAAAAAACGGTCGACTTACCCTAGAACTTCGTAGAATGATTTGGCTTCAACGTTACTTTTAAAAACTGTTAAAACCACTTTCTTCATTTTACTCTCGGCAGCCAAAGCCTCTAGACATCTCATCATGCACCTTCCAAGGCCTTTCCTCCTCATTTTTGTTTCCAATTGAAGTTCATAGCTTGAAAAAAAATTGGCATCACATTGTCGTTAGAATGGTTTAGCAAACACCACATCTACATGCCCTAAAGAGAAAAAATCTGTAAATTGTTATTCGTTTCTTCAATGAGATATTCTTGTTAATGCCAACTTTTCAGAAAACATTTTTTTTTTTCAAATTTTTTCACATATTGATTTCAGTTAACTTGACACAATCGCTTTAGGAGTTTCAAACCTGATTTTCAATACAAATTTTTGTTAGGATATGTCGAGTATCTTTTAAGTCATCCATTTACCAATATAAAACTTCCACTTTATCGTCTAAATCATAACGAAAATGTGAAAATCCGACTAATTCATTGCCCACTTTTGCTATAAGATACCAAGCACTCGGATCCGTCAACTCCTTCTTTTTAGCGCTCTCATTCCAGCCCCAATTCGATTTTTCGTACATGGATTTCATGTTGCGCTCGAGAATATCAAAAATCCAGGTCATAGTTGCCTCGGGTAGGTTTACCACTTTGATGCATTCAAGAGAAATCTCTATGCCATCTGGAGTTGAATAATTATGGAAGCTATCGAGAGTCACCAAAGGATTTTCCAGCGCGTTTGCTTTTTCCACAAGACGCTTTGCTGCTGCCTCCTTTTCCGCAATCAATTGCTTTCTCGTTTTATGCCCTTTCTTGTTCTACAACAATAAATACAATGGTTAAAAAAAAACAAACAAATAAACAAGATCAACATTTAAAAACGTTTAAAATAAGTTAGAAAAATTTAAGGAATTAGCAATATAAGTTTTAAGTAATCTATTAAATCGTGCATAGTAATCTTTCGGAATTTCTTCCACCGTCAATTTTGAAGAACATCAAGTTTGATTATATTTGTAATGAAGATAGTGTGTAGCACTTTAAATGAATGATGGGCACATTTGCGCAACGTTCTCACAATAAAAGGACAATTTTATTCTACAAAAGAACACATATTGTTTCGAATTATCAGGATAACAGAATTGAAACAATCGATTGTAGCGGGCATCTTACCTTCATGATCCTTTCCTTGTCAATTTTTCACACTTATTTCAATGAGAATATCCTCAGACAGGGAGTTATGAATTTATTATCAACGCTTGTTGAAAAAAGAGACTTTATTTACAGAAATTCGGAGGGAAAACTCCCCACTGTCGTGCTACTCTCTTCTGAAGGTTATGCAACGTGATATGACTCACGCGCCCGGACTCTTTTATTGGTTAAGTCATCGTATAATAAAGCCCTGGAAAAAGCTCGAGGCTCTCATTGTGGCTCATTCAATCGAGAAATTACTCCGCAATTCAGACGTCCGAGACACTACCCCATTATAAAATTCTCAAATGACAAGTAAGTACTATACTGAGCTACGAATAATCATCATTAAGTTTCACGGGGAGATTGATGTTTTAACCCTTTCAAACTACGGAGAGGTTAAATCTCGAAGGGTTCTGTAAATAAATTTTGACGTTGACGAAACTTTTTTTCTTCCTGTAATTTCATGTCGTCACTTACGGAATAGTCAAATTTTCGGAATCTCAAAACTTTGCACACTAATCAAATTCTTAGAATGTTCGAAACATTCGAAATGAGAAAAATGTAATATTTGATTTTTTTTTAATACCAAAGAAACTTAAGATAACTCTGACAACTGGGAAGATTACGATAAGCGGTCCGACAAATATTGAGCATGAAGTATTGTGCCTCAGGGAGTCGGGAAAAATACCAAAAAAAATCGAGTTTTTCAAGAGATATGACAAGTCTAAAAATAAAAAAAAAAAACAAACGAGACAATTCTTTTAGAAATTCATTGAATTATATGTGATAATTCGAGTGAAGTATAAAAAAAATATCTTGCACGGTTTAATTGACTAAAAAATAACATTTACAGAAATTCTGAGAAGCACCGCAACCTATTTTTGCATCATCTGCAACTGACGAGATCGGTACCCCTTCATTTCAGTATTTTTTCCAAGTCGCTGAAGTAAAATTTTACACCAAACCATTGTCAAATTTTCTCGTCTCATTTTCACAAATTCCCTGGAACGAATTAAAAAATTGTGAACTTTGTGTACATATTTTAGGAGCGAATAACTAACCAGTCCGTCTGAAAATGTCCGAAAATGCGAGTAGTTCAACGACGCTCCCCGAGGTATGTCCGCTGCGTCAGTGCTACGAGAACTACATTCTCATTGACGTGGGTGCTAATCTCACCAACAAGAAGTACAGTCGTGATCTAGATTCTGTGATTCAGCGGGCAAAAGACTCGGGTGTCCAGAAGATCATGGTGACAGGTACTGCAACATAGCAAGACACTAATCTGTTTGTAATCGCCCTGTGAGAGTTTGTCTCACCACAATTTTCTCATTATTGAAAATATGTTGGGGAATTAAAATACTTGAGCGACACTTTTCCAATGACTGAAGTAACTTCTTCAATTTATTTTTGGAGAGATACAAGTCATCTGATTTGTCGATTGTTATAATTGACCGTTAATAGGAGGCGGGGAAAATTGAGTGATCATACGAAATGTCATTTCGTAGAAGTAGCTATTTCTCTTCAGATATTTCCGAATAAAGTATATTTTCCTGTGTGTGAAGCAAAAATTTGGAAGGGTAACTTATGGGAAGGCCCTTCTGACGGGAAAGTTTTGCTGGGGGAGGTTTGATATGCACCCTTCCTGTCGTGCAGGTGCCAGCATCAGGTCTAGCAAAGAGGCGCTGCGCCTTACGCGGATTTATCCGGGAACACTGTACTCTACTGCAGGTGTCCACCCACATGATGCAAAGTCCTGGGAAGACGAAACCCTGGGAGAGCTGGAGAGCATAGCGGGTAATCCGGAGTGCGTGGCGATAGGGGAGTGTGGTCTGGACTACAACCGCGACTTCTCCGAGCCCGAAACCCAGAGGGCAGTGTTTCACAAGCAGATAGAGCTGGCTTGTCGACTGAATAAGCCCCTAGTGGTCCATGAAAGGGGCGCTCAAAAGGACGTGCTGGAAGTGCTGGCCCACTACAGGAATCGCCTGCCTCCGGTGATGATCCATTCATTCATCGGCAGCGCGGAAGAGGCCCAGCTTTATCTCGATCAAGATTTCTACCTCGGCATCACGGGATATCTCTGTAAAGACAAGTCGGACAGCGGCGTGAGGTAGGTAATGGAAGCTAGGTATCTGGCAAACTCAAATTTGGAAATTTTCTAATGAGGTTTTCCCCGATTTTTAAGCTATTTTAACCTCATGATTTATACGGTTGTTGATGATAAAGAGATTTGCACACACACACACTCGTTTACGTTCGCACTGCTTCCTGGCGTTTCACTACATGTCAGTTCGAATGGAATTTCCATTGTCGACCAATAGTAAGTCCAAAATATACCATCGCCGAGCTCTCGAGATTGGGTAATTGCTAGAGTTGTTAAAAGACCGATGAAGTCTCTACTAATGTCGGATGAAAGAGCTAGTTCTTTGCACCTGTATTGATTGAAATACTTTGCTGTAAAAAAATCATTTTGTTTTCTAGGCAGATTCTCGAAGCTGGAAACATATCCTTAGATAGAATTCTCGTAGAGACTGATGCCCCGTTCATGTACCCCAACACTCGAGCCAGCAAGTTACCGGTCCGCGTCAAAGACGGTCTCACCGAGCGTTCCATGACGTTTTTACACCGGTACTGCACCTTCCAGAGAAACGAACCCTGCGCACTGCCCGCCGTCGTGGAGATGGTGGCAGCTTTCATGGGCAAATCGCCGGAGGAAGTTGCCTTGGCGACGGCCTTCAATGCTCTCAAGGTGTTTGGTTTGAGCCAATGATTTTAGTGGAGTTGGAAGTGGCGCAATTGCAAGTAGATCAGGCCCTCCCAAGAGGTGCTGATTGCGTTGGTGCTTCTAGGTAGCATGGAAAGCTTTTTTCCATTGCTGAACGACTATTTTAATGATTATTATAATGTTTATGCCAAGGTGTTACAGTGGTTAAGGGGTAACGGAAAAAGTAAAATTGATTTTCAGACTAAGTTTTCATATTCCATGCAATAGAAATGAATGAAAGTCTTTGTGATACTTGAGAATGGCTTGTTTCAATGTTCGCAAAAAACAGTGGCGACGTGAATTTTTTGCAATCCTTTTTGCAAAAATCTTAAAAAGAATGCGGGGTAAGTGACACTGTGAGCATGGTGCGTTGGTGCACCACTTATTAGTCGCAATTTCAATTATTGATATCACTGTTGAGTTCGCTCGTCACAACGGTTGCGTGCTTATGCGTGGTATATTGGAGAAGAATGAAGGTAGTATGCTGTGTTGAAGTACGAAATCGGTAAGTTTTGTTTGTGCCCCAAATAGGGCATACACTTATTAACACTGCTAGTTTTTTTTTTAAACCCTAACGCAACTCTTTTCGAAAAGAAATGATCACATTAGAGAGAAAGGGTGTGATATCGACCAAAATTGTTCAATTTTTGTTATCAACGCAACATTTTATATGTAACACTGCACCTTCAATGTCGAACGACTATTTGATTCTCATACATTTCTCATTCTCATTTCTGTTGAAATCCTTGATTGATTGTTGACTGGAGGGAATCATCACCTTAATTTGTTATTGAGAATAACTATTTTCGTATAATAAAAATGTTACAAAAGAGGATACACTTTTTCTATTCCAGAATCCTTGAACAGTGCTACTATCAAACCCGTTTTGTGGGTTTGAATTAATAGTAGGAAACTGACATTTTTTTTTAGAAGCAATATACTACTGTATGATGGGGAGAAGGAGTCCAGTAATAATTTCAGTTATTTTCCGAACAATGATTCTCAGATGAAATCGACTCGATTTGTTATTACTTTCATGTACGATATTTTAAATTAAATGGCGAAAAACGTATTTGAAAAATGACTGAAATATATTTTGTCTGTTATATTTGAACAACGTCTGCAAATATCGATTTATTCATTTTCATGTACAGTCAATTCTAAATCTTCACTTTTTGTCATTTTCAATTGACAATTGCGGATAACTCGTCACACTTGAGTCTGATGGCCTGGGAGATGTATCTCACTTGCTCCTGATCAGACATATTTTCCCACATTCGCATCGCTATGGGGATGACAGTGTTTTTGGTTTCAGCTTCGAGTTGTTTTATTACAAAACTCCAGTAGCCGGTGAGACGGTCACTGTTTCGGGGACATCCGTATTTAGGTATAGTCAAAAAGATGAGACTAGAAATAGTAAAGCAATATTATTATATTATATTTTTTTCTCATTGAGCCATTGAAATTAACAAGATGGCATAAAGGTAAGAAAAAAAGTGGAATACTAAAAACAAATAACAAGGTTGAAAATCTGATTTTTTTTTCAATCTGGAAAGGAAAAAAAATATGCTTACATGGCAAATCGAAATAAGTCGATTCACCTCCTGATTGGTTTTGACGTTATTATTGGAAAAAAAAAAACTGAAAACTGGTTTTCAATTTCAAAAGTGAATTGAAGAATAGTTAAAAAGTTTGAATTGTGAACATTTTGTTAATTTCAGAAATTGAATTTTCTTTAAAATTACAAATTCAAACAATTTGAAAAAATTGAAGAAGAATAAAATTAAAACAATCCATTGAAGTATTATGAAGGAGAAAATGAAATCTAGGAATAACAAAAAAAAATTCAGATTTTCAAACAGGCGAAATATGTAAAAAAATTTTAGCTATTTCAAAAACTTGAGAAAATTGAGAAGCCAAAGAGCTCATAGGCTGGAAAGATAAATAATTGTACGTATAATTGTTTTTCCATAACAAAATTTGATTTCATGGTAACTATTTTTATCCTAGATTTTAAGATATCGATCGAATATCTGGTATACAATGAGTGTACGCTAGATAGATATATTAATAAGCACTGTAATGTGAAATTAATAATTACGTTTGACTGTCCGGTGGTGGTCTTAAGTCGTCTAGTCTCATTTGTTGCGGCTCTTTAGGGTTGTTTATTGCAATTGGAAAACCTCCCTTCCTCATAATGACGACATGATCTGGAAAGGAAAGAGTATTTATATTTATTTATTCATGTCAATAAATATGTCACCTCCCAAGGTATTGCTATATTGGTTTAACCGTTAAAACGTAAAATTCGACGGCTTATACTTTTGTTCAAAATGAATACTCCATAACTTTCAATGAGAAAGTAGCATTGACAACAGAGAGATGTTATTAGAAAGTATCGAGGAATTTTAGGTGCTCCTATCAGTTCTGTAGAAAATCGATTTTGCCTCGTCATGAAGTTCACTTCGAGAGATTTCAATTTTTTTTTGGCATAGTTTTTGCTCCGTTCGTGCCACCTAAGAAATACCTCAAAGCTCAAGTATTTAGGAAGTTTCCCTCACCAACATAATAGCCCAACTTGGACCTCAACATCGAGGCAACATATTGAGGGCCGCCTAGCGTGTTCTCAATGGCTGTTAGGAGTGGGTTCTCGGTCTTCTCCAGGGGCGGCAATGCCGCACAAATCCTCAGAGCCTCCTCAGACGGCCAGGGTCCACTATACTCCGGGAACGTATTCTGCACCGCATAATACAGTAGCGAAAAGCGCTTCTTTATGGCCATGGAGGTATCCGCTTTTGTATCAAACTGAGTAAACGTTTTCTCGAAGATTTTCGGAAAATAGCAGTCCAGCTGGGTCATGTACAGTGCGTATTTATTCAGGTGTATAAAATTGGCATCCAAACATTTTTCGCTCATCAGAGAAGTCTTGATTGTATCCCAGTATACGGGTTTATAATCCGCTTGAGATAGTGCATATAGGAACGAACTAATATGAGTAGGAGTAGCGCCGCTGAGAATGAAATCACACAAGTTAGGAGCATCTGCTACGGTCAAGTTACACAGAAGTTAGTTAAAAAAATAACCTGCATCCTAGCTATGAAAAATTAAAATTTTAGTGCCAAAGGTCGTGAAATTAACAATAATTTTATAGTTATAAACATTTTTTGCAATGGATTTCTAATCGGCTCAAAGATTATAATTTGCGTCAATTTAATTGTGTACTATGAATAACTTGAATTTCCGCACGAATCAAGTGGAAGAGTTACTTGAAATAAGAAAAAAACTTTGCTGAAGATGTGAAAAATTGCTCGAATTAAGCTCAAATTTTTTTTCTATATTTCTAGAGAGCAGTACAAGTGACAAAAAACGAAATGTTGGGGCTGTTGATAATTTTTGTACCTGAGAATGCTGGAATCCTCGAAACATTTAGCTGACATATAGTCCAAAAGTGTAGTATTGATGTGACTAATCGGGAGGTAATATGTAAGGACCTCCATAGCCACCGAAAATCCGAGGTCTCTGGAGACCACGCTGGCTCCACAAGCGTCGGCAAATCCCTCGTGATAGTAAGCTTCAGAGTCCTTAGATTCCTTGAAATTCTTTGTCATTCTTCGTAGCATTGCTGTCATCTCCGACTCATTCAGTTTGTCTATGCCTGGAGTTACCTGAATATGAAAAAATGAGTCTAATAAAATGGGGAAATATAAAACCACTGACAGATGTATCAGTAGGAAAGTGGTGACCTAGGTGCATTTGGACTTAGCCACCATGTTTAGAGAATAACAATGTACTTATTCTGTTGTGAATATTCTGAACAATTCAGAATAGTTTACAAATTCACTGAAACAAAGTTATGGAGTAATGTCTATACGTACTGCGTCCAGCATCTTGGGGATTAGGGCTTTCACAGAATCAGTGCACTTCCAATCGAGAAGGCAAAATAGAATTTCTTTAGCCTGGGCTGGTGAGACAGATGCGGAATATTTGTTCTCAAATATGTGGAAGATCCTAGAGACGGTATCGGTGCTGATGTTCGTTTTCCTAAGGTATCGTATGATCTTGATGAGTTCCTCTAAATTCTCCGAGTCCAATTTTGTATTTATTTGCGTCTCGAAGACGATGGGTAGGGCAATGCTCAGAGCCTCGACAAGTGGCGTCTTGTGACATTTTTGAAGCAGAAAATTCAAAAATACGATCTCCTCGAGAGTCAACTGATTCACCGATGTGCGAATCATCTGCAGTAGCATCTGAATAATCACTGTGGCCGAGGGGACTTCGAAGTATGTTAGGTACTTCAGAGCTCCTATTACCTTCATAAAAGAATAATTTTTTTATCAATAAAATCGGTAGCGCAGTGGCTATAAACCAGGCTAAGTGGATCTAGTACTTTACCACCACTTGGCGAATGACTTGAGAGCAATCGAAGAGGTAGAATATTCAATAAGAACCGTGTTTATTCGTAATTTTTTCATAATATTTTCCTTCCGAATATTTGGTTGAAATGGTGGCAAAACTTCTGATGCACTTATCTCAGTTTATCACTTCGTTACTGAAATAAAATACTAAGTCGTCAGGTTTTGTTCGTTATAA
Organism: Asobara japonica; assembly: GCA_026005395.1. Lineage (NCBI taxonomy): Eukaryota > Metazoa > Arthropoda > Insecta > Hymenoptera > Braconidae > Asobara > Asobara japonica. The sequence continues at coordinate 45,817 of BQMI01000510.1, forward strand.
CTGTATTGAGAAACTATTCAGCCATAATTTCAATATGCTCGTTCTAGGGAAAAAATCACCTATTGAATATAAATATAAAGAATGACTTTAAGAGATTCAATCGTCATGTTTCATATTGTGAAAAGTACTTGAATTTAATTCACCTGGTTCGTAGTAAGCTGCCTTATATGTTTTTTAAGACTGTCACAAATGAATCCAAACTCAGTTCTTTTGTACATGACATTTGAATTGTTTGTTGGATTCTGCTTTTCCATATCGAATAATATTTCCAGAAACTTGAGAGCCTGGAAGCCATTCAATTTGGAAGCCTCCCTTTTCGCCAACTGTAAAATCTCCTCCTGTTGTCTACATTTCCGTAACTGTGACATTATTGTATTGGGTCTATCAATTTGTTCAACGTCCATAAGATCCAAAGCTCTTCCAACATTATGAGTTTCTGAAGAAAGTACTGGACGATTGAATCGCGCATCCAAACTTGATGACGAATGGAATAATTTCAGCGAACAAAGCCGCTTTGTCGATGTAGGAAACTTTCTAAGCCCCCATGATAATCTCAAAACACTCCTCATGGTTCTCGTCATTATTTATCTTGTACTTAATTGTTGTGTAAAAAATTGGGGATAACCTCAACTCCAGTTAACCTACAAAACGTGAAAAACTGATGCGTTGACAATAGTGTTTAAAAGTTATAGTTACTGAGTTCTCGTTCGACTTATTCAAGTTGATATTCAGATGTCGATCAGCTAATTCTGATTGTTGTTAATCATTACAATGATTCTCGGAATGAAGAGAAAATGTTCCGGAGCAATGGACCAACGCGCCATAGCCGAACGCGCAGACGTAGATAACCGAATTAACAAAATTTGCAGTTAAAAACCAATGTATTTAGAGAAAGTAATTTTTGAAAATGCGTCAAAAATTGTTGATTGTTGTAAAAAATGTATGATAATGCTTTTTTGTTTTTCATACTAATGGAAAATTGGTTAGTGTGAGCTTATTCGAAATTCCCGCCGTTGGACTTAAACACGTGCTCAGCGGTAGGCGGTCAGTAAACTGAATTATATAGGTTTTCTCAAATACGAGGTGAATGTACAAAAAAAAAAAAAAAAAAAAAAAAAGAGATCTGCGGACAAATGGTGAATTGCAAAAAAAACCGTCTGACAATGTGACAATTTCAGTTTCATGTGCTTTAACGGCTCGGTCAATAAGATAGGAATTGGTGAGTACCCAGTCTGAAATTATATTTCCTTATCTATCAACTCTATGGTTTACGCCCGAGCTCATTGCATTTTCACGGAAATTCATTGTACGAATCAGCCACCGGCAATCAACACAGGATTTCTGACAGTCCCCCAAAAAACATAAATAAACGCCAAAAAACGCTCTAATCCAGGGTAAAACAGTGTGGATAGAGAAAAAAAAGCGAGTAATAAGCAGATGCAAATTGAATTGCTGGGAGGAAAAGATTAATTGAGAGGAAGGAAAATCAGGAAATTGTGCAAAGGTAACGTGGACCTTTTGTCCGGCCACAAAGCATAAAATTTCATATATAAATTGTTGTAATTTCGGAGCAATCGTGAATACAAGAGGCACATGTGTGTGTTGCTTGGAGAAGAATTTTGCACGAAAGATGTCGGTGACCGAAGAGCGGATACGGGAGCTTGATAGGAGCTTCCTCGAGTTCATGAGAACATCGGACAATGTTGACATGGCATCACAAGACATTTACGAAGACCTACTTGATGAGGTGCTCATGGGCTTTGTTTTCGATGTTCATCGAACTATAAAAACTGGCAGCTCAGATGTTGAGGAGGGAATACCAGATGATGAGTCCTATGCAATTGTTGGTGAGCAATTATTTTATTACATTTTACTACAAATTCATTAAAAGTCTCAACTTCGGAGGTGGGTTGAGAAATTTCTCCATACAATATACATATATATATATGTATCTTAATGCTATTTTTTTCCAATATAAAAAATCTGGTTGGCATGTTCTTTGGTAAATCATAGATTTCGATAACTTGTCCGTCCAATGCGTAGACTATTGGGAATCAAACAGAGGTTTGTCTTCACTTCACCAAAAAATGACTCAGATCAATTCAAATAGTTGGTTTTTTTTTGAGAAAACTTTTCTTCTCCGCTTCTCATTGCACCAAACGAACATGATAAGATTTATTCCATAAGATTCCATCGGTTGTCTCATATTGAATCTCATGTGTAAAAATTTGATTGTTTGGTATGTAGTCAGATGATTAACTTTTTCTATATTGTTCAAATGATCTCAGATTCGCCGGGGCTCGATGTATTCGGTCAGCATCCAATAAAGAAATCACAGGAATGCAATTGTCCCAATTGCGATCGTGGGGTGGCAGCCTGTAGATTCGCCACTCACCTCGAAAAGTGCATGGGCATGGGTCGGAACAGTTCTCGGATAGCGTCTCGAAGAATCGCTAACAGTTCAAAAGATTTGAGCAACTTCAGCGGTGTAATAAGCGATGACGAGGACGACGCCGATTGGAGTGTCAACAACGACAAGCGAAAGCGGAGAAAAGATCGGAATGGAGTGAAGAGGAGCAAAACCCAGAAGCCCCAGAGGAATGGCGACACTCCAGAGATGCAAACGAGCAATGAAAACTCACCCTCCAACTATGAGAATATGTCGCTGGATGAGAAAAGAGCCCTTCTAACCCAGATCTGCGGTGTTGTCTCCGAACATACAAAAAAACTTTGCACGAGGTCCATGCGGTGTCCCCAGCACACGGACGACCAGAGGAAGGAGATGAGGGCGCATTTGGAAATCAATGAGGCTGGGCTACAGGTATACTTTGTGTTACATAGTACAATAGAACTTATGTAGACGCGCGTTGCGTTAGGTATCTGGACATTGAAGAGAGGGAGCAAATGTTTTATCAAGTTAATTATCAAAATTAACCTACCCGCCCTAAACGGGATGCGCTTATGGAAATTTTATTGTGCAACCGTTTCTGGAGTAGCAAGCTGAACCCATGTGGAAATTTCTGCTACTATAACTATTTATAGCCGTATAAATTCATCCAAATTTCATTGTGATTAATCTAGCTTTTTATGTGAATAGAGTTGAATTCACTGGCCCAGTTAATTTATGAGAATTTATAATTCAACTGATAGTTGTTACAATGCGTAAAAGATTTTTTGGGGCTTGACAGGTGGATGTTGACGCCTATGATGAGACTGATGGGCAGCATCTGCGAGACGCTCTCTCCAGGTGGGACAGGGACGGTTCCAACCAATCTAGTCCAGCGGACTCTGCCTCCACCACATCCAACTCTTCATTAACGAGAAAACGGGAGGGCAAGTCAAAGGGGAAGGGCAAGGCTAGTAAGCGAGATCGGGGCTCACCGATTTCTCAAAACGAATAGACTTGTGGAAGATGTTTCTAATTTATGGATTTTTCAGCGAATTCAATTGATGGATTCCAATCGATACTTTCGATTTTTAGTATTAATAAGTCATAGGGAGGCGAGTGGTTCTCCAACACGGAGAGAACAATGTTCGCAAATGAATACTTGAAAACTTGAACTTCTAAGAGGATCAAGGATGAATTATTTCATTAGGGAATTGATCATTATTCACTGGAATTCAGAGAGACCGGACGGACTTTGAGAATGCGAATGTTCTTGGAGTAATTTCCTTTCCGTGGATGGGTTTAAATGTGATGAGGAGAGAATTAATGTACAAACTGATATTAAATGAATAAAATACCATATAATTACAGAAATTACATGAAGTCCGCACTTTTTTTTATTTGATGTCGCAATATTTCCTCCCAATTGATAAATTGAGGGTACCAAGTGTTTGTTTCTCGAAAAAAAAAAAAAAAAAAAATCAAATTGATGGAGGCAGCTAAAGTGTTTTAATCAAATGCTGTGCTAATAATAGAGTTGAAATTTTTCATTGGGTGAGAAACAACCAATTATTCAAATCTTCGAATAGCCTTCGAAATTGGAAGGAAAATGTTCCATTTAATTCAAAAATGGAACTGCAGATGTCGCTTTTGGAGCAACCATTTGCCATTTTTGTTTGACTGTCAGTGTGCTAAAACGTTGCATCAACATAATTCGTTGAAATAAAATAATCAGTGAAAACGCAGTAACGATGCTTGATATTAAATTAGAGTCTGGACGTGGTTGTAAGAGCATACTGACTCTTGAGTGCAGTATTTCCACAGTTGATCTCTGGAATCGCCTGGAAACAGAGGTAAACCACAATCCGTTAACACATCTGTTGCATAACCTATAAAATATTTGTTTTTTGAAACATAAGATCCAAAATATTTTCAATCCGAGTAATTCTATGCTCACATCATTAGCAATTCAATTCCATTTATAATGACTCATAAACGTTAATAATAAGAATAGACTGTGAAGAGGATAAACTAATACCGATTATTTTATCGATATAATGACAAATCTATTGTTATTTTTTCTGGTTTTCAGGGCTTTTCAAAGTCCAGTTTTTACATTCTACAACATGGTAGACCCCTGAATGACGAGGAAAAATCTCTTTCGGGGGAGGTGAAGCTAATTCCCAAATGTTTGGGGGGTAAGGGTGGATTCGGCTCGATGCTGCGAGCGATTGGCGCTCAGATTGAAAAGACCACAAATCGAGAGGCTTGCCGAGACTTGAGTGGTCGCAGATTACGCGACATAAATGAGGAGAAAAGGTCATATAATTTACCTTGTCAATTCAAGTAAATGATTGTTTGCAGCAAAGACATAAAGCAACAAAGTGATAGAGTATTGAAGTATATATAATGAATAATAATATTTTCATTAGGATGAAGAACATGATTTTAATGGGGTAATGTATTGTAGGTTGAAGGCTTGGATTGAGAATCAGGGAAACAGAGAGGAGGAGCAAGCTGAGCGGAAGAAAAAAAAATTTGAGAGGCTTTGTGCTGAGCCAAAGCACGAGTTCAAGGACAAAAACTATGAACATGAACGGGCCATTTTGACCGAAAGAGTCGACGATGCTGTGGAGCAAGGTTTCAGGACAGTTGCGGCAACTTCGGCCTCTAGTTCAGGAGAAAATGAGCAGAAAGTTGCGAAGAAGGGAGTCAAGAGGAAAACTCTCCTCGACGATTTCGATGAGTTTGATTCTGATGCAATGAGTAGTTCGGGTGATGAAGGCAGCGATGAACCTTGTAAAAAAATTATCAGAGGAGAGGCACAAGCATCCGACAGTGGCTGCTCCTCCAACGTTGAGGAACATTCGGAATCTTCTTGTGACAAAATGTCGCAAGAAAAAGAAGCGATGGGCCCTGATGTGGTCCCAAAATAATCTAAGCCTCACCTTTTTTTTTAATTTTATTTTGTGTGATCTTGGATGAAAGTTGCAGAATTTTTTGAGGCAGAGGAAAAATATGGAAAACCTCCTTGACGATTAAGAGAGACTGTAAGAAATTCAAGAAATCATTGTTTTCTTACATACAAGCTGTACTTTTACTTCAAATTGATTATTCGCCTGGAGGAGTTAAATAATTTTGGTGAAAAGGGTCTATGGTTATTGAGAAATAGTATATTTCCAGACTGTTATTTCGGCCATTTTTGCTCGTGCTAAGCTTGCGCTCGAGGCGAGGCCGAGAGGGAGAAAGGCACGTGCAAAAACTCCCCCGAATGACAGCCTGGACACAATTTTGCCTTTTTACTTTTGTAAGTTTGGAACAGGGCTAATACCAATGCCCAAAAGAGGAAAAGTACAAGGCGATACGGAAAAATATTTCGAAAATAAGACGAACTTTGCATCACCAAGTCAAGAATGAAGGGAAAAAAGTTGAAAGGGATAAATTGTAAACTGAGGAATATCAATTTGCAGTCCATGTATATCTGTTACTTATAGATGTCAGTTTCATTGGTTCATCATTATCATGTACATTATTAATTATTTAGATTTTATTTAGATTATGATAATTATGGTAGGTATAAAATACGGATAATAATAAATACCTTTGAATGAACTCTTTTTTTCTCTCCGCTAAACGAAACTTACCCTATCATAACTAATTAAGAAGAAGAAATATGCATAAAAACTGCGAATTGTAACAACTTTGAATTTGTTGAAATACCCAAACGTTTCAAAATTTAAAATAAAATTTGAGTGTTCCATGAATTGACAAAAATGTAATGATTCAGGAGTTTCCAATATATTGAATTTTTGAAGATTTTCACAGTGGAGAATTTTACACATGAAAAGAAGTTTTATGAATCAACAATTTATCGTAAGCTGCTTAAAATGGCAGAAAAAAACGATTGCTCTTCCAATAAAAAATTTTCAACAATTTGAAAGGTTTTACAAGCTTTTGAAGGTGGAAAAATTTGGAAAACGAAAAAAAATTAGAGTTGTAGAAAAATAAGAAGAAAATATTTTCAAATTTGTCAAAATGAGAAGGTTCAGAAGTTTTTTCTTATATCCGGAGCTTGAGAAAGTTAGGCAATGAAAGGGTGGTGAATAATTTTTATAACCGTCAAAGGTGTTGATAAGGTGAATAAGGCACGTAAAATGACGGTAATGTGGCAAACTGGGTTGAATGGAAAAACAATACGATATTTATAGTCTACAAAATATTTCGCTTGTTATGAAATAATAACTTTTCTCAGCCATTAACAATCTAACAAAAATTGAGATATTTGTGGGCAAACATGAGGTTTTTATCCACTCGCAGAATCGTAGTTTCTTCATCTGCAAAAAAATAGTAAGTACAAGCGACTTATCTTGAAACTCCCGAGGAATTATTACTGAGATGCATTACACGGTATGTAACATTGCTACGGTGGGTTTACTACCGATAAGAGTCTAATGAAAGAGCTCCTGATTTCCACTCCGACATTCAATACGCCAGTTGGTAAAATTGTGCGTCGAGAGCGGCTCTAGTCTTATTCTAGCTCAAATATTTTTTCTTATCGAGAAATGATTTTGCTTCGCTATTTTGGCGCTTTCTGTATTATGGGAATTTGTCTGTGTTTCACATCGCGTAAGAACATTTACTCATACATAATAACAGATTAAGGGCGTGCATTTATGTGCCAAGTTTATCTAATTTAGGGGAAAACTATCATAGAATATTGTGTGAAGCTCAGTGTATACATACTGCCGTGATTCAAATAGTAACATAATCTTTGCTTCAGTCCCATACGTTTTTTGTTTCACTGGGCTAGATCAATTTGAATATTCCGGTATTGATCACCTATAAATTTTGACTCGTATTTTACTTGAGGAAAATTGTTCCAGATGAAGATCCAACGAAGCACAAGCACTGGGATCTTCTTGAGCACAAAATGTGTGGAGATACCATCAGTGATAGAATCATCGGAGGGAAGAATGCGTCGCTTGGGATGTATCCGTGGCTTGTGCGAATTGGATACACTACAGCAGATTCTGATGAGATTTCGTATCGCTGTGGAGGCAGTTTGATAAGTCGAATTTACGTTGTTACTGCGGCACACTGCGCGGCACTTTTACCAACTAAGTAATTATTACCTGCTAGGGAAATTATATATATTTTTTGCACCCGCACGGAAAATTCGTTTTTCCGCTCTGATGACCAGGCGGAAATATTCCTTTCCATCCACTCTCAAGAGAGAAAAATATAAACTCCCCTTTTCAAGGGCAATTAAAAATCGTATATGCGGAACACTGACGCCCCTGATCTTGGAAATGAGGTTCAAGAAAGGAAAATAGAATTATTTAAAATTCCACTCCATTGCATTATACACCTAACGAGAAATCTAAAAAATTAATTACTCTTTTTAGTGAGCATTTAAAAAGTACTGGGATTTTAGGTTCATTTCAATATTTTGAAACCCCTGTTATTGGGCTTTCAGTGTACACCGGTCGCTAAATTTTTGCACTCATGTCTCGCTCTGGACCTCCTCCTCCCCCCCCCCCCCCCCCCCCCCCCCGCCCTTCCGTCCTATTCTACCTCAGTCTCTTCTAAACATATAAATATGCTATTATCATAATTGTTGAAAGTGTGAAGGTGGCTAGTGTAAGAGCAGGCGAACACAACACCGAGACCGATCCTGATTGCATACATGACTACTGTGCTGAGCCTGTGCAGGACTTTATGGCCGAAAAACTAATTGTTCATGAGCAGTATAATGAGCCGGAGTTCAGAAACGATATCGCCATGATTCGATTGGATAGGCCAGTGGAGTATCATGGTAAGCGATCGGTAATAGTCTCTCATTTGGAGAATAATTGAATAATTGCAGGTGTAAGTTTCTTTTTTCAAGAGAACGTGATGCCCATCTGCATGTCATATGGAAGACTTTTGTCGAAAAACTTCACTGGAGAGAAAGCAGAAGTTGCCGGTTGGGGTATTTATGATATAGGTAATGACTGCAATTTTATTAATTTTCTAGTGCGGATTGTGGGTGGTAAATTTAGGGCGAATGATTTTTACACTGACTGAATAATATTGTTTTTCTTATTATCAAATTTTATTACCAGTTATCGGAAAGTTTAGTCTCAGCAACAATGAACAAAATTGAAGCCAAATAAATACATAATCCACATAGCGTACTTATTCTGGTTGGTTTTTGTCAATGATAATTTCATTTGAAAACATAGATACTCCAGCGGCAAGTGTAATCCTTCAAACAATAAAACTACCAATAGTCGAGGTAGAAAGATGCGTCCGAGCGTTCAGACGCAGTGCTCCAGTGGGTTTTGGCCAGATGTGCGTTGGTGGAATTGTAGGCGAGGACTCCTGTGGGGGTGACAGCGGTGGGCCACTGATGAAAGTTGAGGTAGTCGATGGACCACCAAAGTACTACCTCATCGGTTTAGTATCCTTCGGAGCTAAGGCGTGTGGTCGCAGCGCAACACCCGCCGTTTACACGAGAATTGCGGATTATATTACCTGGATTTTGGATAATATTTCCCCCTAAATTCTTATTTATTCTCCCTGTGGAGTTTGGCTATCACGTTTAGTTGGATGACACGTAGTCACTTACTCAAATTTAATAAATTTAAGATAAATTGTGGAACCAATATAGATGTATGAATATTGTTACAGTAAATTGAATCTACTCAACAACAACCGCCAATTTCTGGATTATTCCAACATTGTGTTATGAAAAATCTCAACTGCTATTCAAAATTCCATACGAAAAAGTATGCAGTTCATTATTGTACAATGCTGCATTTGTCAAAACAGCAGAGTTCTATATTATCTACCGTAGATGATTCTATTTCATTGGTTAAATGGGACAAGTGGCCCATATGATAAATTTTCAATGTTGCATTTGCGAATTTGGCAACGGGACAGTTAAATTAAATTTAATAAATACGATGAAGCTACGAAGTATCACGTGGCGTGATAGCGTATATGAGGATAAGAAAGGCAATGCAATTGGTGATAATGGCGGATGATGCATGGCGGGGTATGTTTATTGGCAGCGATCGAGGCCCTTGATACCTTATTATTTTATCATTCACACGTACCGGGGAATTGGGTGCTTGTTACATTATCAAGAGTGGGTGGGTTCCACTGGGCGCGGTAAAACGTGTTATTATGACGCCTCAACTGACTTTTGATGTTAAATCTCCGTCGCATGGACGATGGTAAAAAATAGGGAGGAAAGAATCACGAAGGATTGAGTTGACGAGTAGTATTTTGCATGATGCATTTCACAGACACTAGTACTATATTTCCTCCTTTATTTCCCGATTTTGATCGTCTTTCGTACATACTTTTGTTACATAAATCGTTGTGAGCCGGCGAGATGAGCTCTGCTGGTTCCCAAATTTTTCAGTTTTTCAGTTTATATATTAACAAAAATGTATTTGTGAAGAGTGGAAAAGACATTTTGCGGCACAGGCCTTGGGGTGCAACCGATGGTGTAAGGTAGAGAGGATCAATTTATCTTTGAAATAGTAATGATGATTGTAGGGAACTTGATATTTCATCAGGTTGGAAGATTATATTCATAGATGAATTTGCAGTATATATTCAAATATCAAATTAATTTATTCATTGGAAAATATTGGAATATATATAAAGACATTCCCATTTGGAAAAGATCGACACCGCTATTTGAGGTATAATGCTCGGCCAACTTTTTCACGTTCGACAGGATTCATATTTTGGATATTTTCAGTTCCTTTCATTCTTTCAATTTTCGAATTTCCTCCTACCGAAGCGCTTTAGTTTATTCTGGGCGGAGGCTTCGTCGGTTTTTAAAGGCCACGTTAAGTAATCGAATTGCGGAAGCCCCGTTTGGCGTTCTCCACAGCAAACTACAAGCGGTCGATACGTCAATTAATTTTAGGAAACGAATAGGCACCTGGCGAAGTCTACCCCTCGACCAATTTCCCCTAACTTTTAATCATCAAACTCGCATTCGACGGAACGGTTTAATCAGTTTCACGATTAATCAATATTTCCCTATAGATTTATGTTTATTCCACAAAATAAACAAAAAAACAAGTGGATAAATATGCAAAGACTGTGATGTGTTCAATTTGCCAAGACACCCTTCCGGTTTGTTTTCCGGGACATTTCAACACGCCATTCCTGTAAAGCCGACTACTCAAGCATACCTAACCAGCTAACTTAAACTATATACTTATAGGAGGATTTAGTTTGTACAAATGTTGATAGTTAGTAAGCTTCGTTCACAGCAAATAAATTTCACAGGCCTTTATATTAGAGAACGTGCTTACCTATTTTTAGACCAGCTTAAGGGTGCACGTCAAATCCTCCTGAAAGAATCGATTTGAAAATGGATGTGCTTCCACAATAATCGCGAGACATGAGAAAAATTGTCAAGGAAAATAGAGTAACAGTTGAGTATTTTTGTAATATTCAGGATTTTTTGTTCTCGGCCATTTTTTTCCTATTTCCAATACAACAACAATTTATTGTGAGAGCGGTTCGTCTTGGGGAAAAATAATGAAAGATCTTACTCATTTGAAATCAAATTCTCCACAAAAAATGACTAAAAACATTTTTTCTCGAATGCACTTCTTGACGAAGTTTGCAACTTTACAAAAAAAAAAAAAAAAACAAAAACAAAAAAAAATCATCTGCAGCAAATCAGTTGAGGCGGAGAAAAACATCGGCAAGTTCTGCATTAGTTGATGATTTTTTTCGTAATCAGTAACAAAAAAAACAATTGGAAGGGAGCACAAGAGCGTACCTGAAATGGACATGATTGAACGTAAAAAATCGATTTAAAATCCGATTGGCTCTGAAATGAGAGATAAAAGATGGCAAAACGGTCGTTAAACGCTGCCAAATGGTAGAAATAAATGTGCGCTCTCGTGTGTGTATATGTGTGGTTTGTATGGTGTATTGAGCGTCGTGGGATTGGCCCCTTGAGGGCCGCCATAAACAATAGGAACCACACGTAATTGATTCTCTAATAACTTAACGCGACCTAACGGACCCTCACCAGCCATTGGCATAATGTATTGGCTTCTTTCGAGCTATTCCACTCCGGGACATACGTGGATGGGGATTTAAGAGCCCCCATGCACTCCATAAACCATTGGCAATTCATTCGAACGTATTTTCACGTGCAAATTGCAATTTGTAACTTCCTCATGTAGGGAAGCCATTGCAAAGATTCCGAAAATGAAGAAGAAAAAGGTCTGCTACCTAGCCGACTATTTTTTTCCCCGCTAAGCGGGCGAAAATGTTGTAGAATTTTAGGCATATCATTGCGAATTTGCGACCGCACTCGTCAATTTGTCCCATAACACAACGTATGTGTATGTTGTTCTCCATTTGTTTTTTATTCTTGTCCCTATTTTCCAATACATTATCATTTGGTTGTAATATTGGCAAAGTGTACAATTTAAAGTAGTAGTAATTTGAATTTGACTTCACACCTCTGTGTGTGGGTATAGTCTCTTTCTGTTTCTATGTAACGGAAAAGTGTCTTTGACGATGCTGCGCTTGGAAATTCGGCGCACGCCGATGAGGATTTTTTCACATATTTCAACAAACGAAAAAAATATGGAAAAGAAGTAATGGGGGGGGGGGGGAGGCAATGGTTTCATGAGCCCAAGCACGTGCCTGGGTATAACCCAAAGGGGTCGGAGACGTGACTAAAGAGGCCCCTCGTTACGATAATCGGGGCACGGTAATAGCCCGGGCTCGCGGACTTTATCCTCCTTCTTAAATCTGACCAACACCTAAACATGGTCATCATGGGTCCAGTGGTTATAATGAGATCGCTTCAGGAGCACCTTGTGACCCCAGACACGTCTCTCATTGCTCATCAGCCGATGCAGTCTGCAGGAAGTGAGAACTCGCGGAATTATCGGCAAACACCGTTATAACATGCGAATTTACGAGCTATATGGGGGAAAACAATCACTGGTTGAGCCGCTACGACAGTCCAGGTAATCACTAAAAGACGAAGGAGAATTCTTCAAAAGACTTATTTGTGAAGTATGGGCCAAAGCAAGATTTCTCGAAGGAGAAATTTAATCCTGCTCCCACTCTCCATGTTTATTCCCACAACAAATTGGAAAATCATCAAATGCAAAATTAGAATAATCTTTGTCCATCTGGTGGAGTTGGAAAATGTGAGTGGAAGGAGTTTGTTATCTCAAACACGTTGTCTTCTTTATGTTCACGTGTTTTCGCCAACGTATGGTAGGGAAAGCCGTGGAGGAGTGGGACAAAAATGTGGAGAAAAAAAGGATAAGAAATAAGAGAAGTAGACGCACCCGGGGCTTTAGGATCGATCGTAGGGATAGGTGTTAAAACACGGCAATTAACAACGGGGGAAGACGGGTTGGGAACGAGGTAGACCACCTTCCATGGTGGCAAGAGAGATTTACAACCAAACCGGGGCGTATTTATGAACTACGTAGCCTCGCACTAGCTTGGAAATACATAAATACAAGAGTTGGCGATTGCACGTTGGAAACACGTGTGTTTTAGACGAGATTTGCCGAACGATCGTTGATCATTTTTTTCGCCGTGAGGATGAAGCATGGCCTCTCTGACCAAAAATTGTTTCTCCCTATTTTGAATTTTATCTGATGAAAGCGGAGAATAAGAGAAAAGACATATACTCCTTTACTCTTCTGTTGAGCTATTAGACGACCGATGGAGTTTGGCTAGCAATGCAGAAGCCAAGTAAAGACCCTACTTTTGCAATTATCAAATTTGTCAAATTTCTGCAACTTTGATGGTTTTCCGAAATTTTTCAACTTGCTCATAGAAATAATTGGCTTGGACCTGAAAATGGAAATTCGCTTTGTCATCGTACCTTCGTGTTTCAGGGCGTTCCCAACACCTGAGAAAAAAAAAATTGAAAATATTTTTACACAATGTCTGAGGGTGTGTGGGGCTAAATGACGGTAAAATCGTTCACCAACGTTGTTTCGGCCAGTAATTATGTAATGAAGCTCACTGATGGTGTGATAAAAATGTTTTTACCTATTCGAGATTGAAATTCATATAGTCGCTCTTCTGCTTATAACAAACGATTCATTCAAAAGTAAATATCACGAGATAGGGAACGAAGATTCGAATGAATTTGGTCCCTGCATCACATTCCACATTCTACTATGATATCACTGTTTTTTCTCACAAATTATTCTTCAAGTAATTGGCAAGACGGTGTGAATACAACGAGACTCCTACCCCTGGAGGTTTCTCTCTTCCCTTAGCCTACCCATTTCACTTATATTATTACCGACATACATATTTATGCCTTGAGCTCTAAGCGAGTCTCATATAGTCGCTGCAGCGCATGAGGGAGCGAGAGGCATTGTTGGTAAGGGAACGAGAGTAATAGAAGAGGTCTTTGAGTTAATTATTACTATACAAGTATTGGAATAGACTGTGCGAGGCATGGCTTGATGTGTAAGTGGGAGCAATAGTGGAATTATAAGAGAGAGAGAAACTGAATATGGGCCATTTGTGTCCTTTCTTTCTTGTGCAGGATCAACGCCCCCACTCTGGCTTTTGCGTGTGAAGCAGAATGGAGGGGTACTGTGTACCCCCTCCATAGACGTATTCGAAATTCTAATCCGTCACAATTGAGGCCGACCAATGTTCATGGTATTTTTCATATTTCCATAACCTCTTTTAACCCAATTTATATTACGTATTGGTTACTCTGTGCGAACCTTGAACTTGGTCAGGTGCAATTACTACTACCCTTGGGTTCAACACCTGGGCCCTAATCACATTTGAATCCAAGGAAATATCTATAAAATCGTACTATATAAAATATTAAATTGTAATGATGTGAAAGTAGGATTCTTTATTGAAAAAAGTTGGCGATGAGCGAAGAATGCAATGAGTATTACTGACGACTCGAAATCATCATTTCACTGTTAGTTGTGCGAATTCAGCTTTACACATGACACAACTTTTTGTCATTTGGGTATTTATTCATCGCTAATTGACGAATAGATTCAAATTAATATGATGAGGCACTTGGAGCCAGGAGGCGCAGGTTTTTCTGATATATACGCAGATACTGCCACCAGAGCTCGGAGGAATAGAGGATGGCGTTGGATCTGCACAAGAAGACAAGGACACAAACGGCCCATATTAAGACTCTCTCCTTATATATCGGCCGACTAACTCGGTATATTCTAATACGTCTATGGATATTATCGAATCAATTACCAGCCCAGTATCTATGGGCCGGGTGGTAACATGTGCTCCGTTTTCCTGTCGGTGAGAGTCACATATTATTTTTTACTAGTAATGACCAGTGGATTTTTTGCCAAAAATTCTCTTCACGTATCACTTCAATGGACAAAATTAAGGGAGGTTCCAGTTCGGGAAGTTTTAATTTTTTTTGCCGAAGACCTATAGCATGACTCGACGTAAGCAGAAGGGAGTGGACCCCCCTAGTTTACAATTACGTATCCACCCTCGAGGATGCACCCTTGTTCGAAAATCAGCCAAAAAAAGTCGAAAATTATGTCTCGACTGCTGGGTAGAAGGGGTCGAAGCGGGCAGGAAGCGGAGGTCGTTAAATAATCCAAGTGGGGCAAGTCAAAATACCAAGTCCTGCGAACATCATATTTTTTTCCAACTCAAAACTATTTATATTTACCCAATTACTGATAATTGAAATGCTTATCTATTGGATCTGCTTGGTATTCAATTGAGATTTACTGGAATTCTCCCGATAAATCAATACATGTATTATGCTGGGCGTTGCATATAGGATCTGTGAATATATTACTGAAAATTGAATGCAATGATATCAAACGCAAGCACGTGAAATTACGTAAAATCGAAAAAAAGCAGGTAAAATAAAATGGTGCGACAGAAGCACCAGAATAATGAACATTTTTATTTTGCTGAAATTGTCCCAGTTTACCGTGCCGTAGATCGGCTTTCCCAATTACGTTCAGGTGATTAGAGATGGGGGCTATCATTTCATTGATAGGCACGCGCTCGCTCACGTGCTCATCCCCAATAATGCGTAACACGTGTTGATGGTAATTGTGTAATGTGTTTTCGGGAAAGGAAATTATTTACTTCCCTCCACCCCTGTCTCTCCAGTTCAATGAATTTATTAATCAACTTCGTTACCTTGCAAATATTTCCAAAATTTCCAAAATTCCTGAAATTTCTAAATTACATAAAAACTGTGGGAACTGCCAGCGAACCCATGTTATATTAGAATTTCAGCGAGTTTTATAAATACAACCGAAGTTTTTGCGATAATTGGATTTTATCACTGCCAGTTTAGCAAAATTCTTCTCGTGCATAGCAGAGTAAACGATTTTCACCTGATTTTTTTTTTTTTTTAAAGCATGATGTGGTAGCATAGTACCCCCTAACGCATCACCACTGGTCTGCCTTTCCCTCGTAATTGGAGAATCGAGTGATCGGCCTATCGATTACCTCGAAGAAAACTCGGCCAGCGTTTGCATCGATGCCCGTACAGTTTTTATTCTTTATTTCGTTGTTATTTAATGTCTTACTTATTATATTGACGACTTATAAATAAATTACATTGGTGCTCGTATCAATAAGCGCCGCTTGGATTTGAATTCAGAAGCTCTGAGTTACAAATCCGTCGCCACAAAACGACCGAGCCACCGTAGGCCTCTGCCCGTACAGTTGCATTACGAAAAAAAAAACATGGGAAAAAGGTGAATAAGGTGAGTGGGAAACGGATGGGGTAGAGCGTGAACCCTTGAATGGGACTTATTTTGTGTCAGGTACCGTGACACAACTGTATTGAAACGCGAGACTGGCACGTGTCGGCTTTTTGAATTAGGCATTTTGATATCTTGTTTTTTTACGTCATGCGCACCACCCATTAATGACCACCTCGTTATCTTGTCGGGATGAATTAACATGTGTGTTTGCGGTTCATACAATTTAGCTGGTCCATGAAATTTTCTCAACAGCTCAAAGGATATTATAGAAGAAAGACGGTTTTCATTGTATGCCATTCATTATTTTAATTTAAAATTTATGAGTGTCAGGTACATATTACTATATATAAAAACGCTCATCCCCATGCATACACATACACAAGGACACGCACGTATATATAGTTTGGAGAATATTTGTCATTCTTCGTGAAGGTGTGTTTTTTTCATGAATATCCTCAGTTCTCTGTTTCAAAGCCATCCTTCCGCTTTTTTCATACACATTATTTTCCTTTCCACGCATTCCGACACCCTATCGACGTAAGTCCGATCACTTCTTGAATTATAATCAGTTATATCCATTTACTGACCTTTTTTTTTCATTGTTTGTCATTTTAGAAAATTTAGTTTTTTTTTTTTATGTTTTTTGGACCGTCACAGTAGATTTTCTAGGACTGAAGCAGACGAGGATCTTTCACTCCCCTCCCCCTCTCCGGGGATCCGCGAAAGAGGGAAAAAGGGCGAGTACAAGGGATGGAGGGCAAAAGGGAGTATGGAGGAGGTGGTGACGGTGTGGTGGCTGTGATCTCATGTTACGTAGTGAGGGCCCAGGTGTCCGGTTACCCTTCTCCAGCCGCATCTTCCTCACTGGTTGCCTTCCGTCGAGTTTGCCACGCGGAGTACAACATCCAAGTCACCCCACTGAATCCCCCCCCCCCCGTTCCCCACCGCCGCGCCACGGACCGCCCAGAATAACTAGGAGAACATTTTTACCGAGGGTATCAATTAACGCATTGGACAAGTCATTCTTCTTTTCGGTCATTGGTTGGTGGCAGTCACTGACATAAACAATGGATGATTAGTGTCTTTGTACGGAGAGAAAGAAAAGGAAGCGACAAACTGATGGCTATGGTTAGATGGCGGGGGTGAGAATTTTTGGCATTGGGGCAAGTCGTTGCAAGTCCCGCCGGTAGTTAAAATCTGAGTTTTCTTCGGGCTCTAATTCAGTCATGCTGCCTCATTACCGAACGAGAGTCTCGTAAAAAAGACGACTGTACAATGAATATTTCGTGAAATTCCAACCTGAAAGAATACATTGGGGCAAATGCTGTACGATTGGAACAAATCGACTTGCACCGGCCCCGCAAGGGAAGGGAAGGGAAGAAATTGTAAAAAAGACGAAAGGGAATGTCAATGGAAAAGATAGTTGGGAAATTCTGCGCCATTTGGAGGGTTTAGCATGCGAGAGACTCTGAAAATTGCTGACTTTTTCAACACTCTTGCGTCTAATTTACGTCTCATATAGTTATTAAAAGGCGATCTGAAACAGAAGTTAACTTATTTGATTCCACCAATGCGCGGCAAATATAGCTGGAGGCCTCATAGAGTGGCCTTCGGCTCTCTTCGGATTACTATCAGCTTGTATTCTTCGGCTTGGGTGGGGCGTCTCTTCGGGTCGAATACGAAAAGGAATTTTCATATTAGCCAAGTGTTTTGTCGAGGTACCGTTCGCTGTACAGCTGGTGGTAGAAAAATTGAGGAAAATTGGCGGAATCTAGCAAACTTGTTTTCATTATTTTTCTGGGACAAAGGAGACACAGCCTCGCATGACGGACTCGGGCTCCGTTATTACCTCACACTGGCCTGCATATCCCGCCAACTTCAGGGTGGCGTCACGCTCGAGACGCTTCCGGTGTTGGATTACTCCACGACATCTTCTCCGGCGGAGGTGAACGTCGAATAGTATAAGAGAGAGAGAGAGACATAGAGACGTAGTGGAATAAATGAGTTTAAAAAATTGTCGTGTTACTCGGTGGGCCGTGAAGTGCGTCTCACTGCTCCATTTCGTAGATAAATAATACGAAGAGTACAACCCCAAAAGAGGATCGCTTCGTTACAGAGATTTTATTAGACAAATGGGCTAGAAGTGGACCAACAAATTCTACCCAATTCATGGCAAGTCATTTCAATTGATCAAAGCCGGAAAATTCATCCCAGAGCGGTGGTTATATGAAATCGAAATTGAGATGGTGAACATAAGTTGCTTGAGAGCATATTTGAAGAAGTGTTATGCCTTCAAGAGAATGTGCAAACGATTTAGAAATCTTCTACCTCAATTTGTCAAATCTTAGCGTTCCTTCTGTCCTTTTAACTAATTATCCCAATGTTTTCATTTTACCTCATGTAAAAGTGCGGTACGTGGCTCCATATCATCTCCAGTTACCCCCAGCCTCGCAATCTCAAAATTACGTCACTCCGTGGCTCTTTAAACATACTATCCCCAGGCCGTAATCAGTGCTGGCATCGCGTTTTATCCTCGCCTCATCAAAACAATTTCCACGTTCTCTCATTCTATCTTTTTCTTTCTCCTCCGTTACAAATTAGTGACTGTGGAACCCGTGTTAGCGTGTACCTTTATGTGTAGCTGTATCGATATTAGTTTCTGGAATATTTTATATTTATTACCAATTCCCATTGATCAATCGCTAAGCGGAGGGCAAATAAATCGAAGTTGATTATTATTTCTTCCTCAAATTATCGTGCAAGTTTTAAAGCAGAATTTTTCGTTTAAAAATAGCTAAATGATATGATTTTGTACATTGCGTTGGAATATGTAACATGCACTGTATTACTGACACATATGTTCTAAAATTAAAAATAAATATCGGGGGATTGGACAATTATAGAGAGGTAGGAACAATTAATTACTAAAAATGAAATTCATCGAGGTAATCATTGAAAAAAAAAATCGGACATAATCCAATCAATCTGGCAAACGTTATCCATAAATTTCGAGAATATGTCATTTACGCTTCCCTGGTGAGATATCTCAAGATGTAATGTTAATTCACGGTTCGTGAACATTTTTGTTTAAGGTCTTTTTTTTTCTCTCTAACAAATTAGTGACTCTGGAACCAGTGTCAGCGTGTTAGCGTGTACCATCGTGTGTGGGTGTATCAGCTACATTCAATAACTAACTCTCGATCCATGCGTGGGCCACGGTGATTGCGTGATCGTTTTCCCCTGTTTTATCATTTTTTTTTTGCACGTGTATGTCACTCGATTTTTCCCTCTTTTTACAATATAATGTTTTTTTTTCTCGCGACGGTCGTTTTGCCAAGGAGAATTTTTGTCGAGTGTGGGAGTCACGGGGTGGGCCACCTGTCCAAGCTTGGTATGCACCGATAGCATCAGAAAGAGGAACCAAACGGGTAACGAACGTTGAGCAAAGACAAGGGCGGTAACTCACACCAGACAAATTATAGACTGGTCCCCCCAAGCACTTCGCACACTTTTAAATATCCTTCGTGCGTGTTCGATTTCTTTTCTTCCTTTTTTTTTCTGCTTTAAAGCTAACCTTTTGGATACTTGGGAAATATTTTTCAGGGCTACATGGCAGATTGGGCCTGGGAATATTGTTAAATTTGGACATTGCTGCTTCCGGATAGAAGCCATGAAATTTCAAAATTTTATGATAGGCGAGCTTAAGCCACCATATCTAATCAAATATTAAAAGTATTTTTCCCGGAAATTTCAGCCAGGATCAGTCAATCACGCGCTGGCTGCTCTTCCAACAAAACTATTGGGATACTGTGTTTTTACAAGCATGTTTTCCATGAAGTGGCCAATTTCCTTAAATGATTTTGGACTTTTTCATGTTATTAAATTTTCGATAGATGGAGTTATTAATTTTTCACCGAAAATGAAAACCCGATTTTCCACCATATTTCCACCTCTCAAGACATGTCGAACATTCCTAGATTCTTTTGTATGTTGTTCGCTGTTTCCGTCCTGATCGTTTGCGCTATGCTTATGATAGTTGCTCTCAGATGGGAGTGCTGGACATATGAGAATATTCTCGAATGCGGCTATACTGGGGCCAACTGTTGCCATCGAAGCCATAGTATTTCTAAATACAGGGCAAACGTCCAGAAATATACAACTGAGATATATGGAAAAATGTGGCGGGTGCATATGGTGGACCCTCTACCATAGCCTTACGGTCTCATTTTATGGGTACTGCCGATATCATTGGCTGGAGGCCGGGCGCAAACCTAGTACCTGTGACGTAGTAGGCAGATGCTCTGGTCTTGAATTGCCCAAAGAAGAAACGCTTGAAAATTAAATTTGAAATTCTGAACAACTCAGTTTCTCAATTTGATTCCAAATTATTGTATTTTAATAATTTTCAAATTGCACGAAAATTTGGAATGTTGGTATTATCTCATATGTTCTGCTAACCAGTTGGACGCAGTAAAAAAAATTGGATGATGTCATGACACGCATCGACTCGTTGTCCTATTTAATTTCGCTGACTTCATAGAGAGGGCGTGAGGGGGGTTGGGCGGTCGTGAAATCAATTCCCCTCCCCCCTTCTATTTTCATTGGATTACTCAGAAATAGTACAGACATTTGTTTATCGAGGACTGAGAAGTTAGATTAGCTATCGCTGAACTGTTGGAACCCTAGCCCTCCCCTGGCTACCTTCGCGGAACTCTAGCCAAGTTCTGGGTACGCGAGACCAGAAGTTATATCCACGAAGCGAGTGGAGACAAATGAGCCTCGGGTCCCCGCGCACGACAGCGTTTAATCAAACTTTTCGCTGGATATGCGTGATGGAAGTTTTCCCCGCCCTCTACACTATCGCCAAACTACACTCAATCATGCTATCGCGCTCCATAATTTTTCAAATATTTTGCGAGTGTTGTCTAGGATTCACCGATTAAAGTACCCCACCAACTCTGTTGCGACGCTATCGTCGAATAAAACAAAAAAATCAAGAAATATACGAATTTTCAGAAAAAACCGGAAAACTCGAGTTTAGATACTGCGATCTGTTCTTTGCTGCATCTATCGCTCGGTTTGGTATTATGCTTTTAAGATATACCTTGTTTTATTTCAAATGGCAAGTACGATTAAACTTTCACAATTTCATCCTACCAAATTTACGATCGAGCATTTTTAATGACTTACAGATCCGACGTCTAAATAATTTTAACCTTCACACAGTCTGTTTCCACGTTTTGGAAATTCCTCAATTCTTCTACATCACTAAAAGTTTTCAACTATTCGGTAGTTTGTGTAAAGAATAGCTTACAGTTCATGATTTTTTTTTTTTTGCAATTTTTGGATACCTGCTCTTGGTGGAATAGATTTCTATATTTCCAACAATTGCAGAATATCGGAACGCTTGGCGCGAGTTCGCTAAGTCTTCTCGAAAACCGTGCATTATATAACATTTGAGTGATGGGTAGGCAATTTAAAATGACGCAAATAAGTTTAAAAATAAATCCCTACTTGGTAGTTGGGACAATATCGGGAGCATTCACTCGTGCACATAATGAAGCTACAGGCCTCCGGAAAACCACAAAAATACTGAATGCATCGACATGAAATGTCCACCATTAATAAGTCTGAGGTTCTCGTTCACGAATAGGCAATAAATTACTGGGCCACGAATTAAATTGAAAATTTATAGGCATGCTAATGCTTTATCCTGAACCAACTGCAGTCCATAAAGTTGCAAGAAAAATATGCTATTCAAATTTTTACATCCCAGATTATCTGAATTAAATTAAAGCTCCCTTATTCTGGGTCGCAATAATAAAATGGACACATCATGAAGCCAAAGTGGAGGCAAAAAAAATGCCCACATGTACCACAATGTATCCATCAAAATTTTAATATTTTTTTCATTTGATGCAATATGATTTGCAATGCGAGTTTGCAATATTTTTAAACTTATTTGTGCCTTCAGCAAAATAGATGAAATGTTGTTTTATGGTCACGCATCTGGAGGTTGCTCAACTCATTGCATTATTTTTCTCATCAGCTTATCTCGTCCTTTTATTATTTTGTTTTAATTTTTCCAGGGAAAACGGGATGTTGGTAGTGGTGGTTGGAGACTGCGGGTTTTTGGGTGCTTCCCCAATGGTGCAGACAGGGCCCCTCTCCACTTGGTGTGTTAGTTCGTACGCCGGAACCGATGACGTTAGTAACCCGATACCACCGGCGTTAGCATCCATGTCCCGCAGACGGCTTCCATATAGACGTTCCACTGGGGGAATAACAGAGTTGGGGGTGAATGCGTTTGTTGTAGGTGTTTCCATTATCCAGTTTTCTCATACACTGTATATCGCGATGCAAATGCATTCAATCAATTTTCCATGATAATTTTATATGTTATATAAATTTCACCTTGCAATAGGCTGGAGATGATTTGGGTCCATTTTTTCTACCTATGACAGAACTTCCATTTCATGGTCAAAGTCAAAACTAATGTCAAGATATTAGTAGAGTTAAATTTCGTGTTTGCATGAGCGTTTTATCGTGATTAGGCGATTATTTGTATTAAAAAAAAGGAAGCTTTTGTTTGATTCCAACCGTTTTTCATTTTTTCGAGTTATCAATTTCCTAACATTTTATAATGTTATGAAACAGGTGGTGAAATCATGGCCAGTACATCTAGAAATGCATTCACGTATCAGTGGACGTAGGGATAAGCAATGTCGATGGAATTTCTCGATAAGACGAGCGCCCGTGTCTTTCATTCAATGAAATTTCAAGACTCGGACACTCAAATGCCATTCCCAATGCCCCGATTATCTCCAAACGCGGAAGGGACTTGTAATTATTAGAAAAATTACTTTTATCTCCCCGAAGGCAAAGGTCACGGAAAAATCTCAGACATTGTTGGAGAGAACGTTAAAATAACTGTTTTCATCATGAAATTTGCAACTTTTTTTTTTGTCTCCCGTCAAGTGAAAGTTGAGGTGACAACAATATGGCCCGCAGATTAATTTCAGTGTATATTGAGTGATACGGTATTATTGCCCTGGGGACAGAGAATGGGGCTGTGGCCCTTTGCACGACGCGAGAAATAAAATAAATTCCCCCTCGGGACATGAGGCCAGGGGGATTGGTTTTGTGGCCAAGAAAACTCGGAAGTCACTTACCACTCTTCTCAATTTTCAACGAGCCTCTTTGTTGTGTGGGAATCGTAGGGGCGTCAAGAGATGATCTCATTACCACTGCCACTGATGCACTCCTGAGGACAAAATACTTTGCTTAATTCCAATCGGCGGAACATATTTCTTTTCCCAGTGATTTGAAAGTTTTTCACAAATTTGCCACATTGAATGAACAAAAAGACTTTGTAAAATTAGGAAAAATTCCAGTATTTAGTAATTTAAAATTTGAAAAAGTATACATAATTTGAACGGTTTGGCAGATTAGGAAAACGTTGCGAAAAATAGAAAACAAATTGGGACCATTGCAAATATCTGTTGAGTTCAAAGGATCATATTCTTATTGATCTATTGAAATTCAAAGAAGATACATGAATGTTGAAAAATTGCTCAATGAATCGTAAATAGTTCAAAAATTGGGGAAGTATGGAGAGAATTGTTTTTTAGAGTTTGGAAAAATTGGTAAAATTGAAAAGACATGTAAAATAAGATAAGTTTTGAGCTTGAGATATGATGTTATGGGTGCATTGAAAGTTGCCATGAAATTCATTGAAATTGAAAGATGGTTAGAGGAATGGCAGGCGCAGAGACGACAGGAGGGAATAAAAAAAAATGGCTCGAGTACATTCGCATTGGTCCGTGGTTTCCATGGATGCCTGACGAGGTAGGGATCGATCTCCTCGTCGGCCGGCTTCCGAGCATGCTCCAACACCCGTCATCCTTCCCATGCTTTTGTTCACCGCATTACGTCTTTCTTTTTTTTTTTCCCCCTTCATTTCAAATTAACCTGAATGTCGCCTTGATTTGCCATTTTGACGCCAAATTTTTTGTGTCCTTTTCTCCGGTATGTTTCGACAATTTCACTAGCAAAAGTCAGGAGTTTCACTATGTTTCGAAACCTGCAAGCACTCTGCAGAGCCCAGGTATGATTTATGCAATAACTACTGGGGCAATTTTCAAACAATATATTTCTAGGCCAATATACAGCCTGCACGCAACCTCAATTTCTACATTAGAAAAAAACATCGAGATGTCGTTAAAAATTTAGAAGAATTTTAGTATTAAAATATAGAAGTTGATCAACATCTTTTAAATTTTCAAGATCCAAGCTATGTCACTCCAATAATTTTTTAAATATTTGAAAATTTAGAAAATTGCAGGCGTACTATAATTCAAACGTAATGAAGATAGGCCGAACTAGAACACCGAGAAATACGTTCCACTCAACTTTTAAGTTGAAAAATATTCATAATCAAATACAAAAAGTATAAAAAAAAAATGCAATATTTTATTGGTTAATATATTCTACTTTGAATTTACCAAGGCATTTTATCATTTTGGCGTATAAATTATCAGTGAGAATTTTTCAAAATACGGATCGAACTTGGCCGTTCAGTTTTGCAAAAAAAAAAAAAAAACGAATCGTTTCCTCCAGAATTTCCGAAAGCGTCATTTGCACCTGTCACCCTGGTCTCCCAAGACGTGGACGGATTTCCAGTTTTTGAAGACCTCGAAAAGCTCATCCTTGAGGTCGCCCCCCGGAACCCACCCCCCCATCATCTCTGCTGATCCTCCGGGCCCCCCCATTTCATCCCCCCTCTCCGTGCCCCCCAATTTGTCACCTCCGCAGCATACAAGACCTCCACAAAATCATGCATTTTATTCAACCTGCTCGGAGAAACCTCCAAAGCCTCCAAAAAAACCGGACTGCTCACCAAAACCGAAAAAATGTGCCGAAGAGTCTCCATGCAACGAAAATCTGTTTGAAAGTTTTTGCCCTGACTATAAGGACCCGGCCTCTTGCAGTACGAACAAACCAAAATGTCCGGAAAAATGTCCGGAGGCACCAAAACCTAGTTCGCCCAAACCTTGCCCGCAAGCTGAGGACAAACCCGTGTGCTCGAAGCCCAAACCTTGTGCAGCATCGGAGGACAGATCGATCTGCATAAAACCCAAAAAAAAACCCTCGGGATGTGGGGGAAAACCTCCACCCTGCTCCAGGTTAGGTTAAATAGATTAGCTCAGTCTCCGGCTAAATTTTTGATAAATATCTGAAAATCTAGAAGAGCTGGAGGATATTTTCACGAATGTGTCTACTCACAGGTGCGAGGCTAAATTTCGACATGTTTGCCTCAGACACATAAATTTACCGATACATCCACGGTAAATCCAAGATAAAAATTTGTTCGCCGTCAGACTTACCGTTGGGCGTGTAAGTTACCGTCATTTTTTCTCTGTAAGTCTGAAAAACTTACTAAATGAAAACATTGGAACATAGCCAAATTTTTATCAGCACCTGTTTAGAATTTAGAATGGTCAGTTTTCTACTTTTTACGGAGACATCGGGATTGCTGGTGAAAATAATTTCAAACATTGTCTTTTCCACGTTTACTCCAGGTCCTATTCATCATGCGCCGCAGCTGAGATGACTAATAAGGTATCTGGGCTCACTTTCGGAGAAAAACAACGTCGGAAACTTCAGGTGTTCTGCGCCCGGAGAAAAAGCACTCCGAAGCCAGAATCCACAGTAATGTTATGTTTCAATAAACTTGCCAATTGAGAAAAAAAGGCGCAAAAACATTGAAAAGATGTGACAAATGCAAACCATTTTGAAAAGTCATGCATATTAAAAAATGTAGAAAATATTAAAAATTTCAAATATTCTAATTTTTTTTATTCAAATTGCAAACTACCACGTGAACATTTAGATAAAAAACAGGAAAAAATAATTAAACGGCATGTGTCTAACTTGCCGATGCGTGTGTATTCTCCTGTCACGGAGAAGAAGGCGCGTCACTTGCGCAGTTTCAAACAATTACATCTCCTAGATTTATGAAAAAAAAAGTGATAAAACTATTACGGAAATTTGCTCTCCAAAGGAAATTCCTGAACAAAAATGCCAAGGCAGTGAAAAGGACGAGAGTTTCGGTGAAAGAGTCTCCCGGGAAAAGGGGGAGATGTCCGAGTGTTTAAAAACTTTGGGTACCTCGGCGTTGGGCTATACGCGGATCCACTGCCGGGAGTGTATCAGAGACATTATCTCCAGGGACGCCAAGAGATTTTTACGTGAACTGGATCCCTACAGTGCAATTCTTCATAAGAGAATGGAACGGGTGCTCCTGACGCCTGCTGAAAGGGCTAAGAGAAAAAATAACTGGATTGACTCGATGTTGACGCAGCAAAGCCCTGACGCGTAATCAGAGCTTCAAAATACAAATCGGCAATGAGAAAACTGAAAATCGTACAAAATTCTTAAACCATTTGTAACTATCGTCATCAATAAACACATGAGACTTGAAAATTCACCGTTCTTTGTTATGGCTGTATGACACACTTTATTACTTTTAAATTGTCCGAAATTTAAGCTTAAAAAAAAACTGAAATTGCCACAAATCTCAGAACCCTCACAAATATTGGATTTGAAGGCAAAAAGTCCGTTTGGCGATATTGACATTATGAAATATTTGGAAATACTCAAATGGGTGGGACTATGCTTTCCAAATGAGTCATTACGATAATCTCAATCTAGTATATCCCACCTCAGTCCACAATTTTCATTCACCTATCCACATCGATTAGCTCAGCAAATGACGACCCGTCAAAAAAATTTCACCACCAATAAATCAGGAAATAGGCGTCAATAGAGACGTATCACTGCAATAATCCTCCACATGCCATTTTACACCCATCAACATTCACCATTTCAGTTAAGTCTCACGTCATCTCTCCGGCTCTTCCCGTCCTCTGCCTTTTTTACCTTTCATAGTGACAATGATGAGGGGGTATTGCGCTTGTACAACGTACAGTAGTGCCCTGGATCCATTCAATAGAGTGAAAAACTCGTGGGGTCAGGACGCAATTACGTAGGCATTGAGGCACACACCATGAGGTCCTTACCAAGGGTATCCATCAGTGGACTTATGTACCTGGCGCCTATGTTTCCTCACCCCCCCCCCCCCCTCCCTCCCTTTTTCCGTGGAGATGACAAGCTCTACATGCTGCATGCCGCCACTTATGGGAACGTGATACGGTGTGCTTTTGGCGACCGATGTTCTTTTATGGGTTTTTCTGTATGTTCCCCCCACTCCCGACCATCCTCTTTTGTTGCGCAATGCTACTGCCTATCCTACACGCATCATCCTCCCTCCCTCTTTTTTTTCAAAAATATTCAGAACAACAATAGTACCGTAGTGCGCCCTGGATGCTCATCCTCTTCTCTTATTGTGGGTATTTGTTTTTTTTTTTTCGGGGGACAAATTCGTTATTCTAAGGTGACTTCCCTATTGGGGAAAGGAGTGAGCAGAGAGCTCTCTGACAAATGTGGAACCTACCGTAAGTGTTTGCAGAATCGTAGGAAAGTTTTTATTGATATAGAGCTGTAGCTCTCACTCACCGCTGTAAAAAAAGTACTTATGAAAGTTTCCCTATCTTCATTAAAACATGAAATAGCACATGAAACCCACGGCAAGCCAAGTTGGCTTAAATCGTGCTATGCGCATCTTAAGTATGAGTCTACTTAACAATTTCCATCGCCATCAACTGTCTTCCGAATCGATGTAATAAACTTCGTTGAGAGGGGGCCAGTAAGAACTCCTTTGGTAGTTCAATCAATCGTTGGAAGACGAGACAAAAGTCCATAGATGGAATTTGGAGCAGATCAGGCACACCGAGCAGAAAGAAGTCTCCCTTTTTTCAACATTTCTCACCCATTGATGAATTATTGATCAAAAACGAAGGAGGAAGATAATTACTTAAGTTCGCTTATTCTAGTTTACCACTCTGCTACAGTGATATCTACACCATATGTTTAATTTCTTGCCTTTTGGCCGGAATAGATGCCTCTTGATCCAGATATATATCACATTTATCTTTCTCCGTGTAAGACACCATGCGGAGAATAACGAATAGGTTTTGGTTGATCCACGCGCCATTTTATGAGCTGATTATCGTCCAGAAGGATGGCTACCGATGTGGATCATCTAGGGCGTTTTCCGGTGCGGGGTCAAATACATACAGATACCCTACTGAAGTTATGGTGTTTTGAGGTATGAGAAGCTGCTGGGGACGTCATGCTGAGTGCTAACTAGCGTGTTTTTGTCTATCCGTTACGAGTGGTTTTCGGAAGCCGTTTGCTTTGGATTTTTTCTCTCTGGAGACTGTTGAAAGACTCACCAGCGGGGCGCCTGACGTCCATCCCTCATTCTAGTAGGACCTCCAGCTTTGCCAACCGTGAAATACGTCAATTATCGATTATTCCAATATCAACAATTCTTTGTTGAGCACTCTGAAGCGAAAATTATCTGACTTTCCTCTAACCGATTACAATCCCGCTTTCTTGTTATTATTGGGACATTTCATTTTTGGGAAACCGCTTTTATTATTTGATCTGTTGTGTGACGATATGTAAACTGGGTAAGTTATGAGTAATGCCACAAGAGTTTGGCACTGTTGTTGTGGCTAAACAATATGAATGTATGGTATAAGAGTGATCATTGAAATTTTTTCCATACGAATTCTTCCATTTATGGATGTTCATTTTGATTGATAAGAAAGGCTTCCAGGGATTTTGGAGTCATTAAAATTTCATTAGCTTCATGGAAGTTTGGCCCAAGTGTTGGTCGAAAGCGGCAGAGATGAAGGGCCCCCGGTTGAAATATTCAGACACGTGGAAACCGAGTGACACCAGTGACCGTCCCCATGGGTCTCGTCCCATGTCAATCAAAAAATGGGTAAAACAAACGAGTCGTCTGTTCCAGTGAAGAAAGCGTTTTTGTAAAATGTGCACGGCAGGCCATTATTCCAGGGAAAATAACACAACCGACGGCTATTTTCCTAATGCCCCTGACTTCTGTAAGCGTCTGTAAAAACAATTGAATAGCATTCAAGAGGCCTCCTTCCTTTTCCCCGTTGCCGAAGCGCCCATTTCAGTTGTAAGCTTTCTACATTGGACCAACATGTTTCACTGGTCAGATAGAACCAATGAGTTTCGGCATTGATCTGCGTGATCGAATAACCTAATTTAGATAAACTTTCCGAGAATGGTGTTTTGAGCTTTTCTCTGCTTTTCATGTAATCTTCCATTAGCCCTATATGAATTAAGGTTATACGGTGTTGTATGCTAAGAACAGGTGCATTGGATCTATGTCAGTATTTTACGGGACAAGTAACGAAATTACATGATGCCTTGAACTTGTACAAGACTGTCAACATGCAAATGCAAACGCAATAGGCTTGAATTAACCCATTTGTGCCCTCCTCAGCGTATTGCTTCATGATTCACATTTGACTGCCATCTGACAACACCTATTTTTCTAGTCCGAGCGATGAGATTTAATGATTTTGGAAAAAAGTCTTGATCAGCTATTCTCATAATTGCTCATGAGTATGACACTGCAATAAGGAGGATTGCAAATTAGACATAATTATGAAAATTTGTGAGCGATTTTGATATTGAGTGTAGGAGCGGACCTAAATCGATCAGTTTGATCGCTCAACCAAATTCAGAAAAAAAGTGAAAAGCATTGATGCTGCTCCATGGTTCAAACTTACCTCCGTCTGCTGATAAGAGCAGGAGTGTCGGAGGGCGGGTTGTAGTAGCCCTGCTCTGAAGGGATATAAAAATGCTCTTTTATTGAAAGGATAGGGTCCAACCAATGAACAGCGAGCAGCAGTATAGCTGACCACGCCCATCAACCAACGGGATAGAGGAGTTGGGATGCTCGACTAACTGGGTACCGCCCCGACCAATGAAAATACAAAAGCATAGAAACGGATGAATCCCTGGATTCTGTAGCACAGACCAGTCGTCACGGATGCGTGTGCTGTTGAACATCGTTGGAGTGTTGGACGGATTAGTTTGTGGGGTTGCAGCTTGAAAGAAGATCCATGAAGCGTGATGGATAGTTTGACAAGTGTCCAGTGAGACGACATGCACTGTGAATGATTAGTGATTATTTTTGTGGTGATGTGTTTGGCAAATGAGCGTACCACAATTACCACTGCTAATAATAGCTGAGGATAAGACAACTGGGGGAATTGATATAAATACCGAATTCCACTCGGGAAGAGAAATTCTAGTGGAAAAAGATATTAATCCCAGTTGAGTTAGGGGGGGGGGGGGGGGGGGAGAGAGATCAGAGCGGAAACAGTGGGGGGCAATAATTCTTGGCTTTTATAATCGGATGAAGGAGCGGGTAATGGAAGACAATTAAGAAGTGAAAAAGATAACTTGAATGCTCGGATGGGGAAAGGGTATAAGACTGAGGCTTAGTGAATAATTGGAGAAGAGGGATATAACGTAATTCGAGAAATATCCATTTGGTTAGTAGGTTATAGTGGAAAAACTTGCCTCAACAATCAGTGGGGAAAAGGCTAAAAATAATTATCAGCGAAACAGCTGAAGCTTTTGCCGTGTTCACACTCAACAATAGTTCAAACGATCTATGTTATGGACATATGGAGTAAAATAGTGAACGAAATGTTGTGTGACAATTATTGACTCGTGAGAAATGAGATTCAAGTGTTTGTGAGTGTTGAGGGGCTAAGCCATGGGGAGATCATATGAATTGCGATTTAGTTAAATTTAAATATGACTTGTTGATGTTGGAAGGCCTGGCAGTTGATAAAAATCAGAGGGTGACGAGTACTTAACATTGAGATTTTTCACGTGCTTGTAAATATCGTGTTAGCAACAAGAGTGTAACTGAGCATCGTGTTGTTAACAGTGGAGGGTGGAGGTAACGGTGTACCGGGGGTGGTAGTGGGCCCCAATGAGGTGATGATGGGCTATAGTGCCACAGGAGCCAGTGGCGCTATGGGTCCATCAGCGAGTGCTGACGTCCTTGGCTCAACGGGTGAATATAGTCCCCAGGGAACGCCAAACTCCCTAGGTGGTCACAACACAGGGCCAGTTGATGTTGCTGGTGCATATACAAGTGCAACTGGACCGACGACCTACAGTCCCCAAGATAGTCCAGCCAGTTCAGCGGGTGGTGGTGGTGGTGGTGGTGGTGGTGGTAATAGCAATGGACAATTACCGAGTTTTGGATTCACTCAGGAGCAAGTTGCATGTGTCTGCGAGGTGAGTAATTATTGATATTTTTCCTCCCCCTTGCCTTCACTTAATGTTTCTTGTGTGCATCTCTTACTGTTGGTGTGATGTAATTTGCTTCCATAATCGTTCATGTTTGGATCAGATGAGATCTAGTGGAATTGGGAGCAGGTTGAAACACCGACACGATGATTAATCAATTGCGAGAAAAATAAAGCCCAGGGAATTCCCCATAAATAAACGCTGACTCCAAACGACGCGTGTCTGGTACAGCGGAGTTAATGGAAACATATACGAGATAATTAATGTACCAGACGCACATGGATAAACGTCGTTAGCTCCTTGCTTGCATCACATAGGACTTGTCCAAATTGCTCCTTCCACCATACTGATGATACTTATTTCTTGAATTATTGATCTATAATCCATGTGATGTGGGCGCTAGTTGTCTTGTATGACATGTAATTGAAGATTTCCAGTTAAATCTGTTATACATTTCCATAAAATGTTATCTACACCTCTTTAAAGACGCATCGATAGCGCAATGTCAATGAGAAGCTGCAGTAGTTACTCTCCCATATACGCCTCTCCCCTGACAATATATGTAATAATTGATAATGATAATTGAATTGTTTGTGCTCACGGGTCTAAGCGTTTTCGGAGAGCTTTAGATAATGTATACAAGATAAACTAGATTAATAAGGAGAAGCCGGGATGAGTTGTACCGACTAACAGTGTGCCCCCCCTGTCTATCGTCTTCAAGGCGATGGTGTCGTCTGTCCAGGTACTCCAGCAGGCTGGTTCTGTTGAGCGTCTCGGAAGATTTCTGTGGTCTCTGCCGCAGTGTGCTAGGCTACAACGTCATGAGAGTGTCCTCAAGGCCAGAGCAATCGTGGCATTTCACCGTTGCAATTTTAAGCAGCTTTATCAGATTCTCGAGAGCAATACATTCAGTCCGCATAATCATGTAAAGCTGCAGGCGCTTTGGCTCAAGGCACATTACATCGAAGCGGAGAGGCTACGGGGTAGAGCACTTGGTGCCGTTGGTCAGTAATTGCTTCCTTGAATAATATAAAAAACCAACTATAAAACTAAACCTCCAATGTTAAAAGCGGCAGAGTTTTGCTTATTAGATACCGGTCAGATTTCGAGTTCCATTTTTTTTTTTTCTGGAAAATTTAAACAGTCACAAGATTTTCTATATCACATCGTCATCTGCATTCCATGACGAGATCTTCAACAAAGCAAATTTGGCTATTGAAAGCCGCAACTGCTTTGTTACAGTGATGGATTTTGTCAGTGTAATGAGTATCACGATGACCTCTTGGATTTTCAGGCAAGTATCGAGTAAGGCGCAAGTTTCCCCTACCGAGGACAATTTGGGACGGCGAGGAGACGTCTTATTGCTTCAAGGAGAAGTCTAGGAGTGTTTTAAGGGACTGGTATTCCACGAATCCTTATCCATCGCCCAGGGAGAAGCGAGAACTAGCGGAAAGGACGGGTCTCACCGTCATACAAGTTAGCAATTGGTTCAAGAACAGAAGACAGCGCGACAGAGCCGCCGAACAGAGGTGAGTGAATCAATGTTTTTTAGCCTTCTCCTACGGTCTGACTATATGAAGCTCTGGTCACTGCGGATGCACTCGTATGTCTCACATGTGTCGATGCTCGATATTGCTGCCGTGTACCAGAATAATATGAAGGATTGCTATAGACGTATGTTTCGTGGCATTAAACCCCACCGGGAGTTAAGAACGAGAGCATGGCTTCCGTTGATCCGTGTGGTGTTGTTTCGAAGGTCGTTGCCCCACATCCGATTTTAGAATATCTCTCGGAAAGCATGCGCGTTCGTATTCCACCCAGACATGTACAACGTGACCAATGTCTCCCACGAGGGGTACATTGACTTTTAAACCATACAGAAGTAAGTGAGACAGATAAAAATTTTGGAATGGAAAAGATTATGCTATTGAATTCCTGGTTGATTCAACAAGGCTGAACATATGTGCGAACTTGTTGTCATTGATACTGCTCACGGGCAGTTGCATTTCCGGGATGATCATTCATAGGTGAGGAACGCGGGACACCGAGTCGAGATGAATATACAGCGTGGCCGTTGGCGAGTTGGCAAAAAGATATCGTCAGCCATTGACATAGGAAGTGGGAAGCACCACCGTAGCTTGAAACGCCACAGGGAATCGTATCGAATTTCTCAAACCATGGCTTCTGTGTATTCCCATGAATAAGTTGAATCTGTATGGCTTGACTATGACCAAATACATTATGGATTCATGTTTGTAGATATGATGGGCTCTTCGTTTGAGTCCATGATTAAACTATTTGTTGAAATGGGCATTTCAAGCTTCTGCACTAGACCACTTTGTGTATCTCTCAATGGGGGAAGAATTTTCAATATCCAATCGCACTCTCACCCTCCAAACAGATATATCAAAATTATTCCCCCTAAATATATTAAATCTGTATGGCTTTACAATGTCTGCCTACATTAGGCATTCTTTTTTGATAAGGGTAGCGTGCGTTTAAATTTCAAAAAAACATTGGATTCATGTTTATAGATATGGCATGTCATATGCGTTGGGTAACTGAACAAAATATACGTTGAAATGGAATCTGCGGTTTACTAACATCGATGAATTTATTTACCTCTGAATTAGATTGGTTTATCGAGGCAGTTGATAGACGTGAATATTCCTATAAATAGATTACATCTGTATGGCTTCACAATGACAAAATCCATAATGGATTCGTGCTCGTAGATATGTCATCTGCGGTATTCTGTGTTAATGGTGGAGCTATTCGCTCCTTCATTATCCTGGAGCAGATGGATTTATTTATCTATCGGATTAGATAGGGCCACATAGGCGATTAATGGGAGTAAAATTTTCCAATACCCACCATCACTTTTCAATTTTGAAAGGGGGAAAAAAAAGCATTTACTGGCACTTGTATCGTGTATTATCCGTGATAAACGATGGACCGCGATACCACCAGGGGGGCGGCTGTGTCCAAGTGCTCCCATGGGGAGATTCCCGGGGGCGTATGTTTCATTTCGTGGGCGTTTTTCTCGTGCCATATAAAACACATCGTTCTAACACCTCTTAAATACAAGACAAAACATTGAATAGTGCAAATGGAATTATGAGAATTTAATGGTCAGCAGTTTGTCGCTGATGTCATGAGATTGTCAGTGAGTATATCAAACTTCTCAGAATTCTATACCACAGTAACACGGTGGCTCTATTGTTTTGGTTTCGATTCTCTTATCGATGCCGTCCGCTTTGTCGAGATGCTCGATGTAAACTTTGTTGGGGGGGCTTATGATGCCATGTTGAGTCATCCAGTGAGACTATACTCAATCTCTAAGCGTAGGAAAGCCTTTGGAGCTCTTGGAGCACACAGGAATTCATCACATTATTGAAGAAATTAAATAAGTTAAAGCCCTGAGATGAGAGAAGAAAATCATACAGATGTTGAGAAAAAATTGTTGTGCCAGTTTTCTGACATCCGTAACCCATGTTTTCATCAGACATGTGATCGCATTCCGTGAGGTTGGGCTTCCCAGATTACAGGTATAAGTGTATTGAAAATGGTGAGCACCACCTGCAGAATTACTCTGCTGCGAACATCTGAGTGAAAAAATTAACCTAATTAGCCATGGGTGCGGAGTGAAAATTGGGTTAGTTGAGATAAAGTTCGAGTATTATCAGCATTGCCAGTATTGTGAGTTGGCGTAATCGGCTTTAAATTACACC
The DNA here is from genome assembly GCA_026005395.1 of Asobara japonica. Classification (NCBI taxonomy): domain Eukaryota; kingdom Metazoa; phylum Arthropoda; class Insecta; order Hymenoptera; family Braconidae; genus Asobara; species Asobara japonica. The sequence goes on from BQMI01000510.1 coordinate 80,964, forward strand.
CTGTTCTGTCTGCATTGGACTACAGAGGCCAATAACTACCACCCAACGAATATAATGTCATGGGAGTCATTACACAATTGTAAATTGAGTGGCGGGGTTAGGAGATAACCTCAAGCACATTCTCGTTGGCCCTATTCTGTTGGATGACACGAAACATCAGGAGGCCCCCCCCCCCCCCTCGGGCACTTCATCGTTAGTACTGAGAAGGGGCAAAAAAGGGACGTCTGATAGAGGGGGAGAATGTGGCAGTAATGGCTTCACTCTTCTCTCCATCGTGTGTCAACAAAACATTTACTTGGATATGGCATACCAAACCAACCCTCCCGAAAAAAAATGAGAAATCTACCACCATATTGGCAGTGTGGGCGTGCACAAACATTGAATGCGTGAGCCCCCCTTTGTTTTCTTTTTGTTCATTCCCTTTTGTGCAGGGACATCAGGAGCATTTTGATGCCCTCTTTATTTCCAAGAAGGAATTTCAAAATGGCGCTCTATCATCCTTTTATTTAAGCATTGAAGGCCTCGTCACTTTGGTATGAAATTGTGGAGCACGTTTCAGGGTGGATGAAAGGGAATAATTTCGAGGAAGAGAATGGAGCGGAGAGCGAGGAGAAAAAAGAAATGGGTGAGGGAGAGGAATGAAGAGCACTTACGTACTCCCACGACCTTCCACAGAGTGTCAATATTGGCGCAGCTACCCTAGCCCGGCTCTCCTCAGCCTCACCCAAACAACCACCCCAGTGCATGCAAGCCCAGTAGTCGCCATTTGCTTCTCTCACTCCGGCCTTTATTTTTCCAAATGATTTTTCCTTTTTTTTTTTTTTCTTTCCACGAGGACTTTGCCCTAATCTCCTGGCAATCCGAGACGGCAGCCATTTTTGGTACAACAAACCGCCTGGAATTCTAGGAAATTCTCTGGATTATCTCGAATATGTCTCCCTCTCTGCAAACAGATTCAGTTTGATTGTCTCCTTACGCATTTTATTGCCTACTTTCTGACCTTTTTACCTTTCATGAATCTCCAGGAGAGATGAGCTCTTGCCCTCGCGCATTGCCAGTTGAAGCAATCCGGTCATCATGGAATGTTCGTCAGCAGCTGACAGATACGTCTGAACACTCATTTCAATTGGAGTGACGTCTAGGGCATAACTCCCGGCTTGAAAAAGCCCACTGCACTTGATTTTTTAAAATCAGCTTTGGTACTGACTGTTGTTCTTTCAGTTGGTAGCTCTATGGGCCATTCATTCAAGAAACCGAGCCGCTGTGAGACTGGCTAATTGAATTAACCATATCGCACAGTGAAATTTGTGAATCGCAATACTTGTAAATTTTCCTCGTCGAGAGGATTTTCAACGTTTTTAGTGTACGATAACTGTGCAGACATAAAATTTCATAAAAATATCCAAAGATACAAATAGTCGAAAAAGACGAAATAATTGGACAGATTAATCCCACTGCATTGCGCAATGTGTCGGGGACCATGCAACGTAATGTCTCATAGACAGCGATTAAGACTCCTTTACGTCGAGGCTGTCTGGCACGTTTCTAAACAGTCTGGCGCGTCATTCTGAGTTGAGGTCAGTGGGAAAAGGAAAAATGACAGAGATGAGGATTATTGTGGTGGAGAGAGGCCTAACGTAAAATTGGCACGCGCCCACCCAAATATCTCCAATTTTCCTGCAAACCATCGCCGCTGCACGCAAAAAAAAAGAAGACAACTCCGTTCCGGCATTTAGGCTCTCAAAACAACATTATTGAAATATTTGGGCGGCTGCATTGTGTTACTATAAGAAACAAAATTACTTTTTTAGTACAACACAAATCAAATTGCGTAAATTCGGTTAGCGTGGTTCTTCTGCTCTTCCTCATCGGTTAGCCGCGCTGGTGTAGATTTTGCAGTGTGGAAAACGGAATCGGAGATTTTAAGAAAACTTATGTGAAACTCCAAATTTTATCTCGGGGTTTTGGAACATCAATTTAATTAATCAGGTGTAAAAAAATTGAGGGCTGGCAGTAAGTTTGCAGTCGGGGTAGCTCTTGACGCATGTATATTTCGAGAAGCTACCAAGGCACCACTGGGGACCCACTCCTTTCTAGCTTATATTACACATTTCGTCGTGCGGTTCGGTATATCATTCACCAGTTTTGCACAAAATTGGCAAGTTTCGACTTGAGACATGAGACAAGTTCAGTCGGAGGTTTGTTTTTGAGCATACCAGGTGAGTGGAGTAAAAAATTTGGAAAACGATGAGTAATTAGCGAAGATGAGCTTGGTTAAAGACGGGCTATATTGGATGAAAATTAAAGAGAAAAATTTTCATTGAAATGCTGCGGCTGTGGGTCTTCGACGAGTGGCAGATCGTTGATGTACGCTTGGACCACTGGGTGTCGAGTTACAAACGTGGCTCGGTTGGGCTATATGCCTCACGCTCCTCCTGGCTCCATACCACTGGCTTTTATGGACATAAATATACGCAGGAATAAGACGGGACGCGTGCGCGAACGATACATGTGTATAATAAGCAAGTGGAAGCGCTTGTCGTTAATGAAATTCGGCAAGAAGTTGTAATTTTTAGCTTGAAAACGTATATTTATCTTTACTGCGGAGAGATAGTCATTTTGAATTGGGAAAAATAAACACCGAACCATATCGGCCACACTTGCCGGGTTATAGTTCCGTAATCTATGAACTTTTTACGTTAAATTTCTTGGTACATTTCAACAGGTCTAATTGGGCCTTTCGTTATCGTTGATGGCACGAGATTGATAAAGTTTTATACGATAAAGATGACAGGGGAATTTTCGTCTTGATAAACTGCCAGTGAACAATAGATGAAGAACAAGCGACCACCATGTAAAGAGCTATTATAACTAGGAGAAGCCAGTGGACCCCACAACGCCGCACGTTTGCAACTAATCCGGATTAAATGGAATTTTCGAAAACACCGAAAGCGTTTTAACACGATCACCTCTGCCATTGCCCTTATATATACCATCTTATTCTTTTAAACCGTAAAAAAAACATCTGAGAACCCTTAGAAAATGCCTGCAATCCGAGTGAAAAGTCTAGACTTGTCTGTTTTGGTCTGGCTCTATGAACAAACAGTGTTTTATTTTTTCCATCCCACGCATAGTAAATTAAAAAATTTCAATCGTTCAGAGACACTACGTTTACTTCCGTTACTCTTCTCTGTGATCTGCAAGCATTTTTGCGAAAACAAAAACATTTCTTCTGATTTGGAGCATTTCTAGCATCATATTGGACTGAATGTACCTGAACTATTATCGCAATATGAACGGTTCAGCAGTGACAACGTGCTACCTTTTCACGCGGACCCTTTTGAAGTGTACCTAACCATAAGAAAATCGTTAATGTAATATTTTACAAGGTTTGGGCGGATGAGGGACATAGTCGGGTGGGAAAAACGCGGAGAAAAAACAACACCGAAATACGCAGTTCGAACCGAATTGGGTAAAAAAAAAATCAGTTTGCAAACATCGGCGAGATTTTCGAATGTGTACACGGTAGAATGACTCTTGGAGCATTATTTTAGGCCCGAGGAAAGATGTTGCATACCTACCTATCTACTTATAGAATCAGCTGCCACCCAGCAGCCCTCACCTGCCGCCCGAGAAACATCAAACACGGGAAAATTTTTACTTTTGTCTAGTTCCATTAGCCGGATCATTAATTAGTAAAATATGAAACGAATCTGAGCAACTTCAATTTTTGAAATTTTGTTTTTTTTATTTTTTATCTCAGTCCAACTTACGTCTAGTTCTCATTCGGATGTTTACGTGTAAAAAAATCATGCTTCCCATAGGATTATTATAAATTTTCTCACACGATAAGCTCCGAGATTCTTAGCTTCCAACTGGGAGACTTTTCCTCACCAAAATTTTCAAATTATGGAAAATCAATATGCGCGAGAAAAATTAGACGCCACTTGTTTTATTACCTGAATGATGATTATCAACGCTGCTATTACTTTAATCACGCACGGGCTTAATAAATTGCCTCATTACTTCATGGTTGATTAGCGATCTTTCGATTAAAATTCAATCATCATCAGTCTCGATCTGACAATTACCAAGCAAGACAGACCTATATGTGAACACCCTGTCGCTGCAAGGGGAGATTGTCTTGTTGGAATGAACAAGTGGCAATGATACAAATACATATACCATGAGACATTTACACACACTCATTGGGGTTGATTACTTTGGGACCAAACGCCCATCACAGCTAATTACCAGTTAGTCTAAAATTGTCTACGAGAGAGTGTAGCTCATTTTTATCATAACTCTCTCATCAAGTTGAAGATTCATTATTTGCCTATGAAGAATCAATTAAGCAGGCACCTGGAGATCTCTTGATTTCTCACAAGTTTAATATATCCGTAAACGTCGTTTTATGATAATTGTAGAGTAAATGGTGCTTTTGCTCATGGCTAGTGAAACCAGTTTCCTTCAATCTGCGTAGATATTATCAATATCACTTTATTGGCGAATCGTTGAGAATGATATGTGGGATTGCTCGATAGGACAGGTCAAATGTGTAAAACGAATGTGCATAGCCCGAATTTTGGACTCTCTCCCCCCCTTCCATTGACCAATTAATTTCTGAGTTAATGGCTGAATTTATCAATTCATTTCAACGGCTTCATAACGCAGCTCAGCGTCTAATTTATGAGTGAAATTATCACGGTCAAGTGTGAGATGACAAATTACCGTATATTGGGCAATGGATTTTAAGGTGGGAGGGGAAAATGGTAACTAGAGACGCCCTTTAACGACGATCTAATAATACTTGGGTCTCGCGTTTCTAACGTTCTCAACACGCGTGCCGTCGGCAATCGGATCTCCTCTCGACCACCACTGTATTTCTCGTATACATTTAAAAGGAGAAGCCGTGTGTACGTGTAGCCCAAAATAGATGCCAAAATCTCAACTGGCGAGTTCTCGCGCCTAGTACACGGCTGCCTATCGCCATTATAATTTTTCAATATCAGCTCAATATGTGCTGGATTTTCCCTGCCATACACGGACTGCAAAATTCCGTGAGTAGCTCTAGGACTGGTAGGGGTAAAATTTAAATATGGCCGTTATGGAAAACTGTTGTGCTGTTGACGCTAATATTTGGGGGGGGGGGGGACTGCCGTGATAAATTCATAGGAATCCACTGAAAAATGAGCGTAACGCCCACCAAATTCTTTGTACCACGCATTTTTCTTCTGGAATTGAGAGAAATTTTTCTTGAGTCGAGGCAAAGTTCTTCTGTTGAGGATTGAGGACCAATCAAATTAGGCGATATCAATGAAAGCGCTACACAAGATATAAGTTATCAGTTGCATAATTTGTTCGTGAGGAATAGTTGAATTTTTTTTTTGCACAAGCACGATCATACAGGCCCGCACACGCATGCGGTTAAAAATAGTTTCAAAACTCTAAACGTATCTTGAACCGTTTCTAATTCCAGCCAAAGTTCATTAATCAGAAGTCGGTAATTTTCGGTATGCAAGAGCTTGAGCTTTCGAACTTTTCACAATTGAGACTTTGAGGGATATAATCGCATGAGTTTCTCTGATTGCAATGCATTTCCATCTCACAACGAAATTTGAATTTCCCCTTAATTGCTCATAGGCCTAATTTACGCCAATCCACTTGCCTGAACCCCTTTTTGCGATTATGAAGGTTTTTTCTACCAACAGAAATCTATTCATATGCCGAGATTAATGTACAGTAGGGAGAAATACAGGTAGCAATAAATATTCAAGATTTGTCGCGCGATATTCATTTTTAACTCACCATTGAAATGCTTCTTGATCAATGTAGAAAAATTCACCAAGACTAGATTTATACGCCATGTCAATTTTTTTGGAGTGACTCTGACCTCGAAATTATTCGTAATTAATTCAACTCTGAAAATAGAAATCTTTGGATAAAATTGAATGTCTACAATTTGATGATTATCACCGTGTGATTTTGCTGATGTCCCCGAGTTTATCGTCATTCCGTTCAGTCATTCAGACTCCCCGATAACATCATTCTCTCTCTTTCCCATAAAAACTACCAGCCCCATAAAAATCCAATCACCAGCAACGTCAAGAATTTCCATAATTCAAGTAATAATTTGTCACGGGCGTAGCTTTAAAAAATGTCGAAAATTTTTCGAGAACGTGAAGATTCTTGCCTGAGAAACAATATATAAACGGCATGTACGTCAATTAGTTTCACGTATTGGACATTTCAGGGATCCCAAAATATGTTTCAAATAAATTTTTCTGCTCATATGTTATACCGAAATTGAAGCTTTTTTGACAGCCTCACTTGGGATCTCTGTAGATGCATTATGAGATTTTCTCTCTCCGAATTTTCCAATATATTGCGTCATATATGTTTCACTTCATGCAAGGTGTAAACAAAACTCTGTGAATTTTCAAAATATCCACAAAAAAAAACTCCAAAAAAGTTCGTAATTATAATTATGGCTTTGACCATGTTGAGATGTAACATATATTTTCTGTATCAAATGTTTTGCAATAGCCCTCAGAGGACTTCAGTGTAAGACTTGGGGAACAAGGCATGAGAGAAAATCCTAAAGAATTCTTATGTAATATACCATAGAGGCTTGGGACATTTCCTGTAGGAATGAATTTACTCAAATTCTTATAAATTTCCTGATAAATAAAACAAAGTCACGTGCCTCCAATTTGCTGGATTTCGATTTGCTTTAGTATCAAAATGCATATTAAAAATCTTATAGGTAACAGTCCAGAATGTTTATAAAATTTCTGTAAGAACTTTATGCGAATGATCTTTCATATGTGTACATTTCACAAAATTCGGTAAAGAGTAATTTTACGAGCAGAGTGTCAATTAATTACTTAAATTAACTAAGCAAATAAAATGGCAATAAAATGCCAATGCTTGGGGCTCGTAAAAATGCCGAGAATATTTAATTACAAAATAGGGATTCGAAATTAGTGGTGGGCCGTACGGATGACACCTGTGGGTCCATTTTATCTGCGGGGGGTCACATCATCGAGTACAAAGGGGAGGTATGGGAGAGAAAAATTTGAAGAAGGCAGAAGGGGGCGGACGAGGCGTCTCGTAAACTCAATTTAGCTGTACAGACCCTCCACGCTGTTATTCACATACACACATAAGTGGAATACATGCAACACCCTCCTACAAGCACACCTATCTTTTTTCTTTGCCAGGGTTATCGTTAACCGCTTGTTTTACAAGTCGTTTCCAACTCAAGTCGTAGCCCGACACCTTCTGTATTATTTATCATTTCATTTTATCCATTTTTCTCCCACAGTAGTAAATGATTTTCACAAAATTCTTGCAATTTCTTACTTATTGCTTTATTTCTTTATCAAGCGTCGAATAGGAAAAGTTACTAAAGAATCCATATGTTTAAATGGGAACGTCATATATTTTTTATGTTGTACACACTCAGAGCTACAATAAAATCCGATTCATATGGCCTGCTCACCATTATATGCCCCAAAAATTATGTCCCATCAGCCTCAACTGTACGGTATATGAATGATTTTTTTATCTCCACCTAAATTAACTGGAAGAGGTAATTGAGGCGTTAAAAAAGTTTCACTCAAATATTTCAATCATTTCTTTTTTTCGAAAGCTTTTTTTTTTACTACTTGTTTACAAATTATCAGAAATTTCAGAAATAAAAAAATTGTTTGACCGAAACACCTCCAAAAAAAAAATGAAGGATAAAAACAACAAATTTGATATTATCAAATTAAAACACCATTTTGGGAAAAATCAAACATAAAATGTGGAGGTTTTAAAAATAAACAATTAAAGCCGTTTTGATAATATATCTGTTGTTTTTTTACAATTTTTTGGTGCCACCCGTTGCATCCGGGGGGGCCCATATAATCCGAACGAGGTGTCCACCAGGTATGCCTTATCCCGAGTCAAGATCTACGTAGTAAATTTGTCGTGTAGCCTCTTGGGGCCACACTCTTCTCGTTCCCCCCCATTTCTTTTTTTACTCATTTTTCATTCATTTTAATTTTTTGTCGTCAAGCGCCTTTTACTTCTTGGCCGCTTTTTTTGATTAGAATTCTTGACGCATCCCGGGAGACATGTTTATCGCCCCCACTCTGATTATCCGATTTTGCCACCTTTTATTCTCAACTTCGGCTTTATCGACAAAATGACAATTTTTGTATACGGGGGGGGGGCTGCATTTTTACTTTATTCTTTATTTCACCAACTGCATTTTTATTAATCGTCTGGTGTATAAATTAAATACTCAGGTACACAAGATTCCTGGGTGCATCCTTGTATTCGCTGGATTTGTGGGAATGATAAGCGAAATTGCTTGTTTGAATTGACTATCAATTCATAATTTATGTGTGTTCCTTACACTATCGAAATTTCCTGGACTGCATGATAATTTCTTTTTGGCTGGCGTTAAACCAGTTTTGAAAGGGCCCTGTGAAATTTTCAACGAGATTTAATGCACATTCATAGTGCGTAATTGCAAATGAAGATTTTTCTTTGGCATCGATGAATAACTATGAGTGGATTTGGGCAGAAGGTCGACTTGTTGGGTTTATCTTTCAGATGAGCCTCATATGGAAACATTTTATTTGCCTAGGTGTAACAGTGGGTTCTTCTAATTACAGTGGACAACGAGAAGGAAAAGAGCCGGGATCGAATATGTGCGACTCGAGTAGCGAAAGCGGCGACGATACAAAACGGCAACCTGTGAATCAGCAGCCACCACCACAGCCATCATCTTGTGCGGTACAGCAGCAGCAGCAGCAGCAGTCGCAGTCTCAGCAGAGTAGAATGGTCGATCATCAGCAATCCCCGAGCATGTACCAGCTTCCACCGCCCGTAGCCGTGTCGTCACCGCACTCGTATCATCAGAGCCATGGTCATACCCCCACCCACCATATACACCATGATACGAGTAGCGAGAGTGGAGACGATAAGAGAAACCTTCACCATCAGCTGCAGCATCATCTAGGAAGCGGGCACAGTGGACACAGCTTGATTCATCCAACTGCTACGTTACCACCACCTAGCTGCGCGCAGCAGAAAAGCCAACTCGATTATATACAGTACTATACGCCACAGGTGAGTGAATTATTCACAACAGCTCCTTCATGTTTATTATATTGTCATAATGATATATTTGATTACATCAATTTCCATTTAATATCGTCTAGCAATACAGTCAAGTATTGCATGGTCATAACAAGAAAATAACAGTCCTGTTATTGTGCGATCGCAAATTTTGACGTAGGTCAACGCGAGCCGAATTTCCGGTGCTGTCCAAACATTTTCCAAAACTTGTATTTTATTTGCATTACATTGTTGATTGTAGTGCAGAATTTCCCCTGCTCTCCACGAGGTGCGGCTGAAGTGGTTTTTCGTGGCCATGGAATTTACAATAACCAACTGAATTAATTTCCTAGGATTACCTAATTGGCACACCAACATCAGCAGAGTCGCAGAAATCCTTACCCCATACAGCGACATCAATGCAAATGGGTGCAATCGCGCCAACAATGGGTGGACTCAGTCCAATGGGACCATCGACAATGCTACCGAACAGCATGCAGAGTGTCAACAGCATGAACAGCATGTCAATGAACGTTGGCATGGGGATGGGAGCATATCAAGGTATGGGCTCGATGGGTATGACAACCTCGCACGCAGGTTACCACAGTGGCTTAGTTCTCGGTGATTATCATTTATTGTGACCCTGGGCTACGGGCACACCAGGAAAACGTAATCCAGAGAAGACTTAGTGGGCTTTGCAAATTTCTTTTCATTTTTTAATACCAAAAATCCGAATCGAGTGACTCTGAATTGTTCAGGAGAGCTTGGTTGCAGACATTCAGCATTTTATGGAATTTATAGTGCTTCAGCACTGAATATGTTTTAGGTGAATAGCTACATAATTTGTTTTCACGGGCTTGGAGAAATGTAAATGTTGGCCATAAATCTCGACGATGTAATCATCAACAATTTTCTCTCCGCTTGTGTCGATTTTTTCTTTTGTAAATATGTAGATACTAGGGGTAAATCACAGTTTTGTTGATATATTTTTTTCCTCGAGGTGAAGAGAAAACACGTGTTTGACCCCCCCCCCCCCCCCACCCACTCCTCTAGCTCAGCACAACTGTCAGTGCATAGTGAAAAGTGCATATAAATATATTATATAGAAAATAAATAGAGTAATCGCCGTAATTATTGATTTTATCTGTACATAGTTGAGTAAACTTGTAATTCCGTTTAATTGTTATGAATTTAACGGATGCGGGGTTAACGCCAGAGATAAGGTCCGTGGGACTAAACAGGGTAGACCATATACGATTGGCCAATTCATTTCATTGATTAAATATTGCATAAATACAGATGAGATGTTGAAAAATTATGGGGATTTTTTTTTATTTTAAAGCAACAACTGAAACTTCTTTTCCTTTCGATCCACGCACAAACATTGTCTTTTTTTTCTTTCCTAAAATTAAAACATAACATTCCGATGGGATATTCGATGCATGGTTAATCGAAACAAGGAGTTTTGTTAATCTCATTTTCCGCCAACAAATTAGAATAATTTTTGATCTATTTTTCCGTTCTGATTTTTCGCACAAAAACGTCGAGCCAAATTGAAGATTTCGAAGAATATTTCTTTACCCAGGGGGCTGAAGTAAATAATTAAAGCAACAAGTTGAAAATGCCAAGTCTTCTCAATTCGAATCTAACTAGCGGACAAAAGAAATCAGTTTAAGCACAAGTTTTAATGAACATTATTGCTGAATGAAGAGATGATGTAATGATTGAGCTATATCGAATAAAGTTGATGTTATTTAAAAAAAAAATTTCTTGGACAATTTCATCTCCATTCCTTCCTGCATCTAGTATAGTGGACTGAAAATATGAGGGCCGTAAAATCGATTGGAAGGAAAGCATCTCAACATTTTTTCATATATTTGCGTTAAACGAGAGTTATTGGAGGCTGCAGGTCAGAGCCAAAGGTAATTATTTCAAAGCTATCGTTGGGCCCCTTCAATCTGATATGGGGGGAAAAAAAGCGGGCAAAACTAGGATAAGAATCTCCGAGGTTGTAAAGGATCCGAAGGATGAATAGGTAGGTATATGGCCAGTGCTTAATGATATGAAGCATCGACTGGGCCCTCGGTACCTCATAAAAGTAGCTCCTTGCAGTGTCTGTCAGGGAATCTAGCTCGATCGAGCATCGAAAGATCGCAAGATCGGGGACTATACTGTTTGGGAAACGGATGAAGAAAAAAAGGCGCATCTGGACGCGCAGACGGCTCCGCCTTTGTGTCTACTCCAATTCGGACTCTTATCTGTACCATCGTTTTGGTATTTCAGTAGTACGGAATGCCTCTGTGAGGATTAAACCATCGGAAATATCAAGCGGAACTATTCCCAGACGAATTCTAGTGCACACAAAAAAAAGTGATGAACCAATTCGATTTCCATTGTGAAACGGAGCAATCTTTACCAGAAGCGTCGATGTATTTTCGAGTTCATTACTTCGAAAAGATGTATTGAATCAAGTTTTTTCATTTCGATGAAATAAGCAAGAAATAGTGATACTCACGGATATATATAACGACAAAAGGCAATTCTGTATTTACACAGACTCATTGAGGTTTATTACTTTGGAACCTGGCCCACTGGGGGAAAACGGTCATTACAACTAATTGCCAGTTAGTATAAAACTACCTACGATAGAGTGTAGCTCATTTTTCTTATAACGCTCCCATCAACTTGAAGATTTCATCATTTGCGTATGAAGAATTAATCAAGACGAGAGAGACACACCTCACGTGCAATATTTCTGTGAGTGGCCTTTCATGAGAGTTAGTTGAGTTTTTACTCATTGCTACCCTACTATCAACTTTTAAAACGTTTAAAACTCAATAATTTCAGGATTTTTGGATATGAGTTCAATAACAAAAAGTCACATATTCATTTTTGAGAGTTTCAAAATTTGTCATTCGCCGTCCGCCATGACGTACTATTGCCCGAAAACCTACAAGAGTATCAATCGTCGAAAGCTCTCGAGTTGTCAAAGAAAACTTTGAGTCCCCCCCCCCCCCCCCCCACGCAAACACGTCCGCCCATGTAATCCACATTTAATCGTATTTTCAAGTACTCGACTACCTAATCCCCGGAGCTCCTTTCCGGTCTTTCGCTTCTCCTGTAAAGAGTTGCTTCACCTCATTCCCCCCTCATGATCCCTCGCTGCTCTTTTTTTTTTATTCTCCAGTACATCTTTCTCATTCACCGAGATTTTTTTCTTGGGGCCTTTTTTTCGGCGCACTGCGCCAAACAAGTAGTCTTTGTGTGCCCCGTGTCAAGATGCTACTTGACAGCAAATGTCTATCCCATCCCGAAAAAGCGTAGAAAAAAGGAAATGCGGAGCCCTCTCGTTGGAGAGAAAAAAGAAACTACAAGGAATAAAGGGGGCTTAACTTTACGATCTCTCGAAATCCCGCCCGAGGGCGAGGACTCCCCAAATGGAAACGAAATTATAACACGCCGATGAGCATGCGTCGACTGCTCTTATTCCGCCTCGTTGACGGGCGAATAACTGAGACAGAAAATTTCCCAAGAACCTGTGTCGATACATTCTTCATTTATCATGTCCTATATTATTTTCTCGGAAAAGCCACCTTGGGTATCTCGAGGGCCATGGGATCATCACGGCGTTAATCATCACTCTCTTTGATTCTCCAATCAACCAATATATTAGGGGAAATGCCAGAATAACGCGTCCATAATTGCTGCTTAGATTGTTCAGCGTTTGTGCCAAATATTGACACCTGCGAGTTGCGAAAATATTTCACGTGTGCGCAAATCATGATTTAGTGTAATTGAAGGAAACCACTCTGGGGACTTGAGGAGAGATATCGACAATCTAAATTTGGTCCTTGGGGATGCTGCAGATGAGTTCATTCAGCGAAACCGCACTTGCGAAAAAATATCATCGGTGAGTGAGCTGAAAATAATGTTGCGTTTAATTTTCCAATTTCCACTGCAATGCACAGATGGACTGAAAAATAACAATTTGAACTATCCCAGACTCGTCGAATTCGATGCCGCAGCTTTGACGTTAAATCTGCTAATTACATGCAGCCCTATTGAGGGCTTTAGATCAAGATATTGTTTTGTCTGCTTCAAAATTAGTTAGAAGAACAGCCCAAATATCATTCTTCTTAAGGCAGATTTATAAAAAAAAAAGTGTTTCTCCCTATGAATTTTATGTATTGGGTCCCTCCGTCTCTCATAAATATCATGATTTTATTGGGAAAGAAAAAATGCAGCAACACGCCAATTGATTCTTCTTTATTTTTCCATCTAAAAATGATGATACGTCGTGAGAAATGAAAGTTGAACAAATTCGAGAGGCAAGGTGCGCAGGGGTCGATTTGAATCAGTGATATCTTGTAGGAAAGGGAATGCCCCTTCCTCTCACCTTTATCGATATATCACACCTTGGGATCTTGGGCCGATGAGACGCGCGCACGCGTTGAATCCCCCTGGGTGTCTTGGGTTCATTGTTTACAGGGCTATCGACGTAAGTTACGAGGGTTCAAGAGACTACGATGGACTGGCCTGAGAGGGGGTGCCTCCCTCCCTCCCTCCCTCTCACCTTCCTCTTTATATCCACGAGTGATTTTCGTTGGCTGGATTATTTATGAACCAGACCCTGACTGAAATTAATTTATTCAGCCACATAGCTTGAGCGCACGTTATTTATTCATTTTGAGGACTATCAGTCACTTCAATTTCTCGGAGCTTTTGTCTTGAGGAAAATCGGGATCATTATTCTATCATTTGGGGTATGAAAAAAAATTTGAGGTAATTTTATTTGTGAAATTAATCATCATCGTATTGAAAGTGATGATAGGAAGCTTACCTGGGCACAATAAATTCAAATCTCCCGCGCATTTTGTCATAGAGCAACTTCACGTGACTCCATCACCAATCAGAGCAAGCGTCTGAAGATCAAGATGGTTGTTCGACTAGGGAAAATTTCATTTTCTACGATTTATTCTATCGTTTGAATTTCGATAAAATTGTCAACCAATGAGAGAAGGCGATAATTATTTTATATATATTTAGATTCGAAGCAATTTCATCGTTCTTCTTATCATTAGGATTTCTCGTTGGCTCTATAATTAGTAAAAAAAGAAATATGCCGATAGACTTGAAAAATGAATTGGCAAATGCCGCGTAATTTTCACCGAGTACTTCACTATCAGTCACTTGTTAGGTTTTATCTTGGGGAACGTTGGGATCGTTATAACCCGTGTTATGATTTTTTTTTTATCACAATTTTCGGGGCTCTGCTGTGGGTACCTATGGCCTCACGTCCAATTCAATAAACGTGTGCTTGTTTAATGGGGGCTTTCGTAGGGTTTTATGGATACCGTAATTACTTCAGACAGGGTTGGATATGCGCGACGCAGGGAGGCCATTGTTGTACGCACTATCCAGGCGGTTCGTGGACAGATGGGGTGCTTGCACGCGGCTCATTTTTCGGCATTACAATTTTTTAGTCTCGGATACCGTTATATATAAGGAGAGAGAAACATAATGAATCGTGATCGAAGCTGTGAGAACGGTGGACAGCTTAATGTTCATTTTATTCCATTCCTAATAAATATTTCGAGATTTTCGATGGGTTTACAAGTTTTACATCCGTTTGCAGCGGATGATGGTACCAATAACAAAAAAATCGAGTAAAGTTTAATTGTAATTGCGGTTTGATTCTTGCTCAATTTCTATATACTCTGGTGCTGTGAGTGCCTCAACTGAACGGTACCACTCGTGGCAAAGTAGGAGTCTATACTCCCTAATGATTTGTATTAATTTTGGTTTGTCCAAGGAAATGAGCGAATGTCCAAAAGTTTTGCAATGCATAACCAACACTCCTATACATGTTCTGTATTCAGAAACTCACTGTGAGGTGATGAAAAATTTGGAAATCTGCTCCGGAACTCTGGTCTTAAGTTTATTAAAATGCTACAAAATCGCCCCTAGTAGTAGATATAAAAAATGCGATAACCCTGGTGGAAATTGTGCGAGTGACCGAGACATTGCAACTGTCCGCTAGTTTATGCAACAAAAAAGCCACCCAGCCCTGTGGTTACCTCCAGGAAAAGTTCCAGTAAGTTGCAAACTTCTTTATAAATTCCCAAAGCTCCTAGAGAAGTTGGAGACATTATGGAGAATTCTAGAAAAATCTAGGACATTTTGTGGAATCCTGAAAAAATCTGGAAAACCCTAAAAATTGTTGTTTTTTTTCTTTTACACTAGCACTTTGAGATAAGAAATAAAGACACGTATTTCCACGTAGGACCCACGCGAACGCTATAAAAGAGTCCCATATGATGTTGATCTCGTGTCTGTGAACCCCATATGTGGAGTCCTTTTCGCGAAGAGCCCCGGCCAGCGTTATGATTTGTGGAGGTAGAGAGATCCTGGGCAAGGTGAACCGAGGGGGAGGGTGGGGGGCGCCCACGCCTTCCAGGAAATCCCTCACGTGGATGTTCCGGTAACTGTCCTGCTTCCTCTTTTCCCCTGCGTGTGAGTTCTTTTTGGCCAGAGCGATAAAAACTCTGCCAAAGAATGGATGAGGGGCAACAAGAGGGATTATTAAGGATGTTCTTGCAAGAGAGAGACCATCAAAGGCATCCAACTCTGTTTAATTCACTAATAAATTTGGTGAGACACAAGTTCCAAAGAATTGTAGTTTTCCTAGGAAGATGTGGGTTGTTGGAGAACTCTCTGGAGTAAGAAAATTGGCATCTTTTTTATTGTTTAAATGTTACTGACATTACTCAAATTTCGCATTGAGCTCCCTCAGACTGACGGTCGGGCCACGGGTCAGACCAAGCCACCTGCGCGAATTACAAATCCCCCAGATCCACAGTCTGGACCACGTTTTGCCATAGTGATTTTCAGGGTTTCAAGTCCCCAACTTCAGGGGATACCAATTCTCAAACGAGAAAATGTGGGCACAATATGGCAAATAAACTCTACGGTGTCTCCAATGGGTGCAGCGGTTTCAGGAAATCTCTATCGTGTCACGCAGTCCCTAATATAGAAAAAATGCTAAACCTCTGAGATATCCATCTCACATCATGCATAGCTTAACCACTTTCAAATTAATTTTCGCGCTTGTTTGGTGGATTACGTATTTTCATTCTTTGCACACCCTCTCTTAATGGATTACATGGGGTAATGAAAAAATGTGGAGTTCTTCACTGCATCTTTTATTGCCCTCAATCTTGCAAGAACATCCTTAAGGAGAAATGTATATGAAGAAGTGGGGGGTGAGCGCCTGGTGGCGGCCGTCGGTCAGATCACAAACTCTGATTGCACCGGGGGTGTAATGGACAGACTAATTTGTGAAATTTAAATTCCTACCTTCAGCATTTTTTTATTTCGACTTTCATGGAGGAATACCAAACTTGGCGATTTTTGCAGGAGTTCCTGGAAGGTCATGTATTCATGTGCGTTGGATAACACACGAGGTTTGAAAACTTGCAAGTTCGGTGCTAAATTCTTTCAAAAATTTCGGACTTCTCATTTCGAGTATTTTAGCACTCTCGCAAAACTCTACGGAATTAAAAAAAATCCTGACACCTCTCTGAGCGATTCTCAAATGCTGTACAATATCTGAACACATTTGGCAGTATTGAAAGATACTCCCGCTCAATTTTGGGAGAACTGTTGAAGGTGCATAGGATTCTATCGTACGCCTCGATTAACTGCATTTATTTGCTTCTCTCCGGGGTTTTCAATTGATGTGAAGCCCTCGTCGAGCATATAGATTTTAAGCAGGACTAATTTTTTCAATCAGTTCGAAGGGTAACTGCTGAAGTGCAATTTTTATTTCACTTTTCCATGAAAAAATGGAGCAAAAAAATTGGCGGGAGGGAAAGAAGAAAGAATGAACGCGGAGTGTGTATATGCGGAGGACGTGTGGATGGAGGCCTCGATGGGGCCCTAACCCATGTAACTCGACACCAAAGTCCCCATCGGGCCCCTACCCCACACGTCAGCTAGATTCCCCCCTCCCCTCCCCCCTGCCCATCCCGTCTTTACAACGTCGTATTCGCATCCTCGCGTTCACTAAACTAAATCATAACCGTATTATGCTGGCAACAATGGGCCTGCCAGTGAAAAGCCGCCTCTAATCCACCGAGTCTATAGACATCTTGCTTTACTTGCTCCTCTACCTTCACCTTATTTTCAACCTTTTTTTTATTTTTTTTCCTCGCTTTAACTCGATTTCTCGGATCGACGGGGCTGGATCTCAATCGCATTAAATATGATTTGAAATTATTAAAAAGTAATGTACGGGTCCAGTGCCCTCTCCTTACTGCCAAACATGGTTCATATGCTGATAAGTTGCCCTCATTAGGGGTTGACGGAAATGTCAATTACCGACGTTTCGGGTACTCAGGATAGCACACTTCACCAGGGTACTGACTGCCTACTAGTGAAACAAAATTACATGGGGAGCACGCAAGAAACTTCCTGATTAGTAATTATCAATCGAATCGGTTTCATTTCGTGGAGACTTGGCGCGGATAACTGAACGCGAACACACGCTCCGTGAATGAGAAGACGTGTGAGAAATTTCGACTACATACATACGCACACATTTTTCCCCAGTTTTTTTTTATTCTACCTATCTAAGACAATTTTCCAGATTACCCACACTACATCAAAATTGCATTAAATGTCAAAAATGATTTCAAAGCCTTTATAAAAATTACCCAGATTGAAATTCGTTTCGTGCGAAGGAAAATTATTTCCTGTACTTTCTCACTTAATTCAATTTTTGAAATACATTAACGTCCAGGATGTAATCAATAAGCAAATTGAATGTTTGAATTTACGATGTACAGAGACGGTGGTCTTTATGACTACAAGTTATAAAAGTGCAAATAAAAAAAAATGTAAAGAGAGAGAAGAGAGTCGCTTCACTGGCAATACTGGAGATAGCGATCAAACTGGCACGGCAGAGGCGCTAAGTAACTACCGATCTTATCGAAGATATCGGAACGGGGTGAATACTCTTTTTTTTAAACCCTTTGGCCCTCGTTCAATTCCTTCATTCCTCCTTTTCTTCGGGTACAGGATGTAAACTGCCGGCTGCTTGAGCTGTTTACACACAAATAGTCCTAATATACCTTGTGAAGTTGTGTCTAATCGAAATGTATCGAAATTAATCGGCCCGGTTTCTGATTGGCCAGTAAAACGTGTCAAGTTAGCCGCTGCTGTAAAGTGATGAAATTTCTGATGGGTTTTGGCCAATTCAAATTATGAAACGCAAGCTCGGGATCTCTCCCGACCTTCATAGATATTGTGACTGCCAAATTTTTAATTCAATCTTTTGGGAGTGTTAACAGGAAGCTTTGTTATCAATACCTATTTCCACCTGAATATTGTCATATTTTCTACAGTAGATAATAACCTTTTATTGGATTTACAATGTTTCATGAATGAAAGCATGTTTCCTACCCTTACCAAAAAAATTTTGTCATCCTAACAATACTGAGATTTTGCAGAATTTGAAAATTATAAAAGGTTCTGGTTGTTTTCATCGACTGTTTCCAGGTAATCTGATTTTAACAGAAATAACGTATGCGATAAAAGCACGAAGAGCACAGTGGCAGATGGAGGGAGGGGCGGGGGAGGGGGATTTGAACAACAGAGACAAATCCACCTCCTTAAAGCCCACCTGGCCTCACCTTCAACCACAGTCTCGTTGGAGATAGAACGTGAGCAGCCATTGGTCAGGATTCATCCAATCGCTGACGGCGAGTGCACCTCCTTGTTACAACTTCAAGATCAGATAATTTAATTATTTTTTCATATTTTCCGCCATTAAGTCTGCTCCGAGTTCCTGAAAATTTTTAGATTCTGCAAATTTGCCTGGTGAATAGCCTCCGATTCGAAGTTGCAATTTTTTCTTCACAATTTTGGACTAATTGATGGTTTGTAAACGAAATATATTTATCGATCAATTATTTGTGTGTAATTTTTTGTTCAATTTAAAGAGGATTGAGAACTGCCGACATATCTATCAATTTTTGAATTTTATATTTTTAAATTGAATCACGCGCAAAAGTAACATATGTATTTTCGCGATCATGGCCAATGGAAGTATGGATTTTTTTCCTCTTTTGGGTAATTGGTTATTTTTTTTTAATGAATAATCAATAGGGATATACGTAATACGAGTTGGGCTACCCGAAGTTTCAATTATTCTATTTGAAAAAGAAAAACATTTTATTTCAAAATATGTAATTAGGAATGAATCCAAATTTTTTGAGGTTGTTTTTTGGATGCTGATCAAATGTGCAACAATAACACAGAGCTATAATGATAACTCTAATTTTATCGCAAGATGTAACAGTGAAATTAATATCTACGAGCTTGACTTTGAAAGTACACTTTAAATTTGGAAAAGTCAATTTATTGCGGGGGGGGGGGGGCAAAAAAAAGTTGTATATAAAATTTGATGCCATGTACCGACCTACCCTACAGTCAAGAATCGTGTTACAACACTGGAAACCGAAAACCATATCATTACGAAGCTCCGTTTTGTCGGGGTTCTCTCTTTCTTTCCCTTTTCACTGTTTCCCATTTCAATTTTTCTATGATTACACATACAAATTGAATCGAAACCAAATGGTGGAAGATAGATGATTTGGGGTAAATGATAATCATTAATACTGATAAACCATTGATACTGATGAACAAAAATTTGCACACGCGCGGCTAAAAGTCAACAAGTATCAGCAGAGAAAAAAAATGAAAAATAAAAACATCAAAGATTGAAACAACCGTTTCGTTTCACAATTTTTCGAGTTCCACTATTGAGGGTTCTGTAATTTTCATCTCGTGTGGGGGTGATTGAAGGCTCAAAACTGATTAAACTGAATTAAAATTGCGAATGTAGTCAAAACTTTTCTGTGGTTTGGTTACTTTGAGTGCAAGAGCATTAGTAAATTTTCAATAATATCCTGACATTTGGCTTAACTGGAATAATTGAATAATCGTCGGAAAAAATTAGGGGGAAAATTGAAAATTATTATTCGAGACAACTCTATTGACAAATTCATGGGGCATTGTATGGAGGAAGTGCAATAGTGGAGGACAAGTTTAGTGTATTAAGTAGCCGTTCCGTCCGCTGTCAGTCTACGCTCTAATTAATTATAATTGACGTCCGCGTGAAGCTTCACGCAGTCACTTATTGTTGCACATACGGACAGAACAGTTGCACACACGTCCTCGGTCTAATATTCATGACAATTCCCTGTTTTTCAGACCTTATCGTTTCTTTGGAAAACATTTCTGCTGCGAAGTCGTACCCGAAAAAAGAACTAGTTGGTTTTAAGTTGCACCATTGTAATTTAGCCCGCCAGTAGTCGCATCATGAGTCTTACCAAAATCTCCCTATCGAGATTACTTGCACAAGTTTTTTCAATGCCTCAAGGCACTCTCATTTACATTTTCCCTTAAAATCATTCGTTCTCGAGTTTTTTAAATTTTTGCCGACCTTTTGCGAATAACTGCAATGGTGAAGGAAAGAATGGGGAAGTTATTGGTGAGGCCCTGATGGATTACACTGACTTGACGTGTTTGTTATTTCTAGGAAAATGGGTGCTGAAGGATTATTTTGACATTTTATTAGTTGCATAATACCAAGTGGCGACGGCCGACGGACGCATCATCGTGACGAGTATTTAGATGAGTTGACTCCAATTGTCGCTGGGTGCCGTGAGAATTACGTAGAGCGATAAATTGTATTAATGAGTGTTTCGACCGGGTGGAACACATTTCTCAATTGGCGGGAAATTATTTTCGGACAAATTTGTACCGCAGAAGAGAAAAAAGTAAAAGCAAAATTTAGTTTTTAAATTCCCTTTGAAATATTGAATTTTTTTCCAAGTTTTTTTTTTGCTATTTTTATTTATTTATTTATTTTTTTTTTGAGTTAGTAAATCCTCCATAGACTCATCATTTTTGCTATGATGATTTTAAATTTTCCAATTTGATAAACTTTTTTTATTCGGGTCGGTGTATCAATTTGTAACAATTCAGCTTTAATTGATTTTTGCTCAATTCTTTTTCGATCTCCAATTAAATCTATATATTACCATCGAGATAACAGCCAGACGTATTGAGACTAATCGACAATCGAAGAATGTTTATGGCTTTCCGGTGCCCTCGAGTCAAAGCAGTAAGAAAGCATCACAATAAGAAGCCCTCTCGCACACATCAGATTCAACCCATGACGTAACCGATTCCCAGGAGGCAGGATACGGTGTTTACTAAACCTCGTAATCTCCCAACAATTTTTCGATAATTGTACCCCTTGCCTACAATACTCGCACAACAAATCGCGTATGCAAAGAGCTCTAGAGAATTTTCATAAAATTCCTGTAGCATATCTAATATCAAGTCCTATATGATGTATCCTATGAAATTCTTCTACGAGACTTCTACGGGATTTTGAGATGAAATGAAATTGGGAGTGGTCAAAAGGAAGTGGGTCAGAATTTTTCAAAATTAAGTCTTTAAAAAAACTGCACAAATAATAAAAATAATGGTTATTGTTCAACTTTCATCAAGAGGGGGGGAAAAAATCATGAAAACATAATTAAGATAAAAACGTCGTAATACGCAGTTTGAGTTTTTTTCATCTCCTCCGATTTGCGAATTTATGATATATGATGTAAATTAAAATAGGGTAAATTACACGGTTTTGAGGCTAAAGGGTCTCGCGGACGGCACTTGGTAGACGGTTTCTTGGTACGATCGAGTGAGATGCGTATGCTGATGTTGTAGGGGGAGTGAAAATGCGATCGATCGATCGGTTCCGATCGAACGATCAAGATGAACGGTGAAGATGGTGCCAGATGGTCTACGGCTCCGAGAAATAAGGTGGACCCAGCAATGTTGGGGGCAAGGCGGAGAGAACCCGAGAGCCCGTAATGAAATTATAAAGTCGCTAGACCGTTTAGAAACAAATGTGTCTTCTTGGAAGTGAGGATGTCTGCTGATGTTACCTTTTTTTTCCACTCTAATCCAAAATCATTATCAATATTTCATCAGGCGAAACGAGGAAATGAATTTATGGATTTTTCAAGCAGACATTCTAAATGTTAGAACCAATTCGATAGATTTTATATGGATTCTATCATTTTTTTATTTTGCTAGAAAGGTTTGACAATTTCAAAAATCTCAAAATATCAAAAAATGGGGAAACAATAGAATTTTAAACAAAGAAATAAATGTTGGAATTTTAATAAAGAGCTTTTTATTCTAACTAGTAGGCATTTTAACAGTTTGGGGGGAAAAAACACATTCCTAACATTCCAAAAACCGAAAAAAAATTTCAAAATGTGAAAAATTACAAAAAAATTCACGACCTCGAAGAGATAAAAAAAATCACGAATGTGTAAAAACTCAATACACTGAATTTAAAAAAAAAACTAAGTTTATTATGAGTGCACGCGGCATCTCGTATTTCGAGGGGGGGAGGGAGGGGCGGGGGGCAACAATACCCGCAGACAAATGAGCATCCCACCACCCCATTGTTCGCCGGGTTCTTCTGATAAAAATACAACAACAGTGGTTGTTGTTAGGGGGTGGATGTGGCGGGTGGAGGGGGGGGTAGCATGACTGGGGGGTCGCTCGATCAACCTGATGCGGGCGAACGACGATTAAGCCGTCGTTATATTGCTTCGTCGAATTTACGTCAGGTTACTTGCTCTTGTTCAATTTTTTTCTGTCTTCTTCTCCACCGGGCTTCCTCCATCGATGGGCCCAGTTGTTCCCTCATATTGGGGCATCAAAAAAATCGATTCGTCTTTTTCTTATCCAATCGCTGCTACACAATGTTATTAAAATGGAAGTATACACTGAAAATTGTTATGACAAATCTTTGAACATTTGCATAAATTCCAAAACTTGAAAATATGGGAATTGCTTTATCATAAGAATAGAGCGCTCGAAATGAATCGTCAAATTCCATTACATGCCGTTTAATTTTCTAAGTTTTAAAAATGCAAAATAAATTGATCGGGCAAAATGATTAGTATTTTCAAGAAAATAACGTTTTGGGAAATTAACAAAATTTTTGGAGTTCAAAAAAAAAAATGAATTGTTTATAAACTTTGAAAGAATGTCAAAAAAGTTGGTTCACTTGAAGCCATTAGCGCGAGCAATTAATTGTTTTTTTTTCTTTCGCCGATTTAGCCTACGCGCTTGAGTTTTTTTGCTCTCTGGGCAATGAATTTCAACTAATCCCGCGAAATAAATTGAAGCGAAAAAAGCATGATAGTGCACTCGGGAGCGCTGCCAAATTATCCAAGATTTATGACCACACCCGAGAAGACCCGATGTTCCATTCTATTAACGTCGTATTATACTCGCCCCGTAAAATTACCTGGCCAACTGGTAATACGCGCCGTTTAGAGCCCAGATCGCGTGTATTCAATTCAATACTCGTAAGACGATTAGTTTGCGTCGTGCTTTACGCTTCCGTTTTCCGCCATTTATGAATGGAATTTTGATGAATTAATGGACAAAGAAATTCGGCAAGTATACATTATGGCCTTCATCAACCTACCAGTAATAGCACCATTCTCGCAACGTTCGTTAGGCGTGTGCCGAGCAAATCTCTCACATTTTCTTCTCATCATGCCTCAAAATAGGAGTCTATATATAGCCTAATAGTTATTGCAACATTTTTTGTTGTGCAAAATTTCTGGACACTCGTTACACTCGTTTTCTTTTTTTTCTCATTATAAAATTTCTAAAATCCAATTTTCGGATAATTTACCTGATACAATAATGTCCTCACTACCCTCGAATAAAAAAAAACCCACTGGAATTGTCTGAGCATTATTCGAAAATAAATTTTAGGGCCGGCAAAAAAACTCGCCACGGGGACGAAGATTAAAAAAAAATAGCTGGTGCGGGGGTACAGTTTCTGGCTCATTGATCAGGGAAACAAAATTCGTTACGACGTATTCACGACGTGCCCCTTCCACGTTTTTCGGTATACACCGTATTTAAAATGTTCCTCATGGTTTTTTTTAAAGAAAGGACGACCATGGTACCTGGGGTATATATAGTACAGTGGAGCAACGTCGATTCCCTTATCTTCAGGATCAATCGAGCTTCCTTATTAACGGGTGATCGGACACCGTCGCTGTAGGTAACCTTATGGCACGAACAATAGACTTTATTATTTGACTCGATATCACCATGATAGCCAAATTAATTTTCAACTATGTCTCCATCAGGCAAATTTCGTCTTATTCGTTGTCATCAGGATCCAGTGAAAAAGCATTATTTTCCGTCCTTAGCTGGGAAATACTCATTTCCATCCTTTCACCAGGGCGGAAATAGAAATTTGACATGCGAGTAAAAGAGAAAAATGTTATTGATATGCTTAACCCGTCTAGCTAGTATGTTGCCATATTGCCAATTGCCATATTGGTGCTGACTTTTTTCAATGCCATCCCCTCAGAGTAATTTTTATAAATTCTCCAATTGAACAAAATAAATTATGATTACCCAATGATCTGATTGGGCTTTCTGAAAAATTGAAATATGCGAAACGAACAGCCGAAGAATCTTGGATGAAAACAATATACATGGAAAAATGGTAAAATTAAGAAAAATTGGAAAGTTGCATTTTTTACCATCCTGGGGAATTACTCCGTATTAATTTCCCCTAATAGGATTAACAATAAAAGGATTAAAATGGTGAAAAAAAAAATGTCAAGTGGCCTCGTGTAAACCGCTGATTACGCAATTAATGCCAGTTGGCGTTGGTGGTTTACGTCGAGTCATCTGACTCTGCATATTCGTTTCGGGGTGTACCCTAACGCGGTAAAAGGTAAATCGAGATCGTGGTTTATCATCTATAACGAGGTTAGGGTTATCTAGCGATTCTGGTGCAGCGTTAGAAGCATTGGATATCGAATATCGTGGAATATTTAGTGGGAGGGAGTTTTCAACAACTGGTGCATGGTAGCAAGGTGCCTTTTCCACCGAGGCAAACCTGTTTTATTTTTTTTCCTAGTCTTCAATTTTTTCAATAAACAACTAACGATGGGGGAAATAATTAAAATATCCGCTTGAGTTCAATAGTGCTCAGGGAACATGAGCCAACCAAACTACAACATCAAAGTTGTAATGGAAAATTGAAATAACGGAAAGAGCATATATTTATTTGCCAGAGTCCGAGTCCTCAAATATTTCCGCGCTACAGGAGAGAACTAATTCTTCCCATGAATCTTCATCTGTAGGGTTCCAGGGATCTTTTTTTGGGGTTCGGTTCCTTTTTTCGAAAGCGAGCAATTCGTTGTTCAGGTCGTCGTACGACTCCTCGATCTGGTCCGCCAATTTCAAAGAGCTTGACCTTCGAAATAAACAAATTATTGGCATCAATTGCATTTTCTAATCTGCGTTTCTGCAGGATCATTGTGGTGGAAAGTGACGCGGAGCGTCATGAAAAAAGGGGAAATGATAGAAGAGGAGGGGACAAGGGTATTTTTCTGAAAGTTTCGCCAGCTTTACAAGGATCTTCCCGTAAAAAATGGGAAAAGAAATTTCTTGGTGAGATATATGGGATTAATTCCTTGTTGATCATATGACAAAAAATTAACCTAAACAGCGTCTTTTCAGGACATCTGGATGACACGGCAAAATCAATTTCTGATTTTCTAGAGTTGAACGGAGCATCAGAATTTATTCCAACGTCAAACTCCTCATCTTTATCCATTTGAGTTGATTTCCTCCATTTCTCGCGACTTTCCCTGGGTTCTAATCAAATGAAACACGATCAGAATGAGCAATAAACAAATTGGCAACTCTTTGACACGAGAAAAATTCACTAACTCGGACAACTAAATTTAAATTTATATGATCCAAGATTTCGAGGCATTTCAATGGAGTTATTTTTAAGAATTTTTAGGAAAAAATTGTTCTATTAACAGAATGTTTCCATGACATTTTTCATGTGTTGTCACGTTAGATTCCTAACATTTTAGGCCCCGAAATCCGAGAGATGAAGCGAAAAACGTATCTCTAAGATTTTTCACTTTTCCCGTAATATATCTTTTTTTTCCGTGTAAGTTTTGAGGAATAAATAAAAAGAAATTTGAGGAGCCTATGTACCTAATGGGGGCATGTACGGCTGCAAATTTACATTTTTTCCAATAAATTGCCAAAATTCCTTGATTTTCTTCCATTCCGGCGCATTCCTACTTTTCGTGAACACCAATTGCATTAAGCCATTGACCATTACTTATCACTTTTTTTCACGAAACAGGACTTTTTAAATGTCAAAAAGGCAAGCACTAGCGACTACACCCGCCATCTTGCGGATGTACTATATCGATAATGAAGGAATTCCCAATTGCACAAAACTTTGCTATTTTCAAAGATTTGGAAATGTGAAAAAAAATCGGGAAAAAGTTGCAAAAATTGAACAAAAAACGAATTGCATTAAAAAACCGTTTTCTTTATTTGTTATTTTTTATGGGTTTACTCATAACATTTTCATAAGGCGAAAAATTTTTAAATCCAAGGCTATGTATACAGCGGGTGTCACGTGGTCAATAAACCAAGGTGACTAACTTCATTCCATTGTGTTTACGTGACAGTTTCAAGGAGTGATTGTTTCAGGTTATAATTTAGAGGAATATTCGTCGGGCAATTTGACATTTAAAAATCTTTTAATATTTCCCCTCCCTCATTGTAATAACAAAACTCCGGGGACTGCTTCGTGTACATTATTTCAGCATATTATCGGTGAATTACGGCATTGAGTCATTGTTGAAAGTGACAAGTAGTGATTTACGTGGCAAATTGTGGAACAATTTTCTGTCATTTGGTGACGATTTCCAAGAATTTTTTCCTTGATTTCTTTAGGATTGCGCAATAATGGAGTTTGAGGGAAAGTACAATACTAAAAGTCCAGGTGAATTATGTGATTTAAGAAAACGATAATCTTCCCTTTTTTATGAATTTTTATCGGGAGATTTAAATTGAATTTTCCCGTATGTCAAATCATCGTGGATAGTACTGTACGAAGGAACTCTGAGATAGTAAACAGCGGGTCATCCATTTTTTATTATTTTTTTACAACAATATTCATACGTTGTAGAGAATTCATGAGCAAAATTTGAACGATTTTCATAGACCGCTGCAAAATTTGACAACATTTGAGACCACCTCCGGCGGATCTTGGCATCTTACTTTTGGTTATTCTGTTTTTTTTTTTGTGATTAGCGGTGAAGAGGCTGATGAGAGAAGCGCAGGAACTACATGAAGCTACGGAGGAATATTGTGCTGGTCCTCTGGAGGAAAATCTTTTTGAGTGGCATTTTACGGTTCGAGGACCACCATCCACTGAATTCGAGGGCGGTGTCTACCATGGGCGGATTTTATTGCCGCCTGAATACCCCATGAAGCCCCCCAACATTATTCTGCTAACTGTGAGAACCTCAGTTACAAGTTAAATTACAAAATGCGAAAGTTCAGTTTTAATTAAACATTTAAAGAATTATGGTCATTTTACTTTCAAAATTTTTCAACTTGCTGAAGGTTCTAATTTTCTTGTATTTATGAGTTTTCAATAACACACATATTGATTTTTTTTTTGTGTTTCATATCAGCCAAATGGAAGATTCGAAATAAACAAAAAAATTTGTTTGAGCATATCCGGGCATCATCCTGAAACATGGCAGCCCTCATGGAGCATTAGGACCGCTTTACTTGCTCTGATTGCCTTCATGCCGACACCTGGTAATGATACTATCGGAGCCCTGGATTATCCCCCTGATGAGAGGCAAAGCCTCGCTAAAAAGTAAGAGTTTTTTGCCTGCTATTTCTGCAAAGTTATACTTCTCGCCACCTCTGAAATTCCTAAAATTTCTGCAATTCCGAATAATTTTCAAATCCCCATTTTTTCGATTTATAAATTTTCTTTAGATTTTAAAAAATGTGACCATTTGATTCGATTCAAATTTATCTGAAATTATATAATCTTGCAAAGTTTACAGTTTATAGATATGCAAACAACATAAATTTTTTGAGAGTTTACGGTTTTTGAAACTTTTGCAGTTTTCATGATTTTTTTTTGCAGTCATTGATTGCGCCTTTAATTTCTAAAATTGGTCAATTCTTTGAAATCTGAAAAATTGGAGAACTTCGCGCTTTACAAGTACTTTCCTTTTTCCATTATTATGAAAATTGTCGAGTTACTCGAAGGCAGACCTTCCAGTAGGGTGAAAATCGCCCACGTTTTCTTACATTCATAAATTTTCAGATCCCAGAGTTGGCAGTGTGATAGCTGTGGAAAGATTGTTGATCTTTTATCGAAGGACACAAAGTCAAAACCAATCACTGCAGAGGAGGGACATGTGCTGGGCTCGATAACCCTCAAGGTAAATCATTTAACCTTTTTCAAGTTTTACTTGAATCTTTTAGAATGTTTTTTGTCCATTTTATGCAAACTCTTCATAAAAACCAGACAATCAAAGGAAATGAGAGAAATGACAGTAATGACTCGAACCAATGAAATAAATTAATAAATAAAACAAAGAACAATTATTCAAATGTTTCATAATTTTTCAAGGCTGAAGAAGCACCGATCACAACATCCCCCGAAACGACAGCATCTCCACCAACTGTCAACATGAATCAGCTGTTGAGACAGAGATTAATCGAGAGACAACGAGCAAACAGTAGTTACGCCCAGCGAACATCAGCCCCGTCCCTGTCCTCTTCAAACGACTTATTCTGGAGTATTTTAATAGCCTCATTGGTATTAGCAATAATTCTGCTTGTCCTGCGAAGGCTCTTCCTGGTTTAGACCCCTGAATTTCGTTG
This sequence comes from Asobara japonica, assembly GCA_026005395.1. Lineage (NCBI taxonomy): Eukaryota > Metazoa > Arthropoda > Insecta > Hymenoptera > Braconidae > Asobara > Asobara japonica. The sequence goes on from BQMI01000510.1 coordinate 109,941, forward strand.
CAGGCTGTGAAGACCTTGAAAATTTGTTTTTTTTTTGCCTGGAATCCCCCCGAGAAACAAATCAGTATCGAAGTGGTCAATTTTCGAGTAAAATCTTCACTCGAGTTTTCTAATAAACCTCAAACAAGGTTTAAATATCAAGTCGTTTGAATATGTCGAGGTCAGTTTTTCGAATGAATTGACTTAATCCAAGAGCACAAAAAACATAGAAATCAGAAAAGCTTGAGCTTTCGGGTGAAGTTTCTTGCCCTTTCATTTATACGTTGATACATAATTTGCCACAGCAGGAAGATAGAAAAATTTTGATGGAGACTAATTGAGTAGGTCATTAAATTTTACACAAAAGAGGTTGCTATCCAAGTTTATCTCCCTTTATTTATACGATATTCAACGAATTCGAGGAGAAGCTAAACTCAATGGAGGTAATTGACCAATTTCGGTACAGAAATATTGTAAAGTGGGAAACGGAGATGAGTGCAAAGTAGCTTGTGCATTTTGAAAATATCTTGAATTATAAAGTTTACAGGAAATTTTGTTCTATTCGAAAAGATTGTTCGACATAGAATTGAGTTATTCGATAATTGATTAATCAGAAATGGCCGAACATCGAAAGTTCCTGAGCCTCATCATTGTACTTGTCCTCTAGATTTTCTTTTTCCATTTTCGCAAAGTCAAGTTATTCCCTCATCCGGCATCATCCATTGGCCAGTTTTTCTTTCGCCTGGAGTCTTCAGGTTTTCGCAACCTACTGACGGGTTTCAATATTTTTTGAAATCGTTCAAAGTTCTGGGGTTTTCGAAATTTCTTCAATTCTAAAGGTCTTTAAACTGTTGGAAATCTTTGCAATTCTTAAGCAGTTTCAATTTTCCTTTTTTACTTTGTCCAATTTCAACCATTTGTTACGTTTTTGAAAATTTGTATACCTTAAAGTTTTTGGATTTCTTTTCAACCTTCATCATTCATGTGTTTATTACATTTGAAGTTATACCCAATATATATACACGTTTAATTCAAAAAATGAGGAATCATTCTGTAAACCAAATGATTACGAAGATATTTTTAATACAACGACTAACTTTTGCCTCCTCCAATTCTCCAGTTGAATGAATAAATCGATCCGAGATATCTGGAAGCAATTGACTTTAGAATTTATTGATATGATATTTACACAGACTATAGCTAATGCTTTCCAGTTGTATTTTTCTTTAGTATCATGCCCTGCATTGTTATAACTACATAATTCTACGTAATCAGTTCCAAGAACGACCAAAAATATTATTTATCGTTGAACCATTTACCAACAACTGTTCAATTTAAATCTTTGATTTTTTTTTCTTTCTAAGATTGTACATAACGACTAGCTTTCGTACGAATTAGCCAATAAAAATTACGTACACCATTCAACAAATTGTGAGATTAAATGGACTATCACTTGTTCCGAAAATCAGTACATTAACAATTTGTAAATATTAAGGGAATAGACCAATGAGTTTAAAAAATTCTTTGACGTACTTTGTATCAAGTATGATACCAGTAATTTCACCAAGCTAAACCAGCCACGTTGTTTGTAATGAATGTAAAAAATTGGGTTTACCTTTTTTGTATTAGAATAAATTCTGTTGGAATTCACATACAATATACAGAATGTTATAAAACAAAATTACGATAAAAAAGTGGTCCATTTTACACAATATATGACCCAAAAAATGTAATAATGCAAGTATCAGCATTTTATGTTCTTGTATATTGTCTGAAAATTTCAAGGTGGAAATATTTTTTTTCAATTTCAAGTTTTGCAAATGGGCCGGAGAATCTTTCATGGATATAATTTTGAAATTTTAGATTTTTTCAAACTCAGTAGTGTTTTCTCTTAAACTGGGTCAACAGTTTGGTCCCAGTTCTCTAGAATTCAATCATAAATTCATCGAGTGTCATATCGACTGTAACGATAAGAATTTAGAATTGTTTATTGTTCAAGGAGATCGAAGTGGATTAAGTATCAGTTGCGGAGTAAACAAAGGATATTTACAAACTCTAGTAAAAAAATGAAATAAATTCACATGTTGCAAATGTGAAAAAAAATCAAGAAAATTTCGTAATACAAGTGGAGCTTCAATTAAAAACTTTAAAAAAATTTCGAACGTTGCAAATTAGTGAGGAAGGATTTTTTTTGCGATTCACGATTTTGAAACTCAAAGGAGTTCCGATGATAGATTGGTAGAAATAATAAGTGATTAGACAATCAAAATGAGAAATTCTCATTTTATTTTTTTTAACTGTGAGAAAATAAGCGGTGAATGCAACCTACGAAGATTCCCAAAAAAAGTAATAGGATAAGTTACGAAACTATATGCAAATAAATAGAAACTAATGCATTATTGAAGATTACAAAAAAAAAAAAATCTACAGAAGGTATTTGTTTTCGATCACCGTGGTTTCATGGATGCTTCAATGAAGTACGAATCCCACTTGGATTTCCCTAAACTACTTCAAGGCTTTAGAATAAATACCATATAACTGTTCAATGGTTTTTAAATATCGAATAATTTACCCAATACACAACAGTGCTTTAAACATTCTCTCGCTTATCAAATTCGTCCCTGAACAAGTCATCCAAAAAATTGTGGTACTCGATCATTGCATGCACCTTTCAATTGCAGCGTGAATCCATACAAAAATACAGCGATCAACAACATTGAAGCGGAGTGTATTCCTGAAAATGCAAGAGCAATTGTTTATTACATATACATTGATATTAGTTAAGTTTTCAAACATATTGAATAGCACCGCTCAATATCGGTGATCATTGAAATGTTACCTTGAAGCGTTATCATCTAGCACCGGTCCATTCGCCAGTCTCCTTGAGGGCTTTATCAGTCAATCTTTCGATTTCTGTCAACAATTGTTCAGTGTCGAGGTCACAAGCATTGTCACCCTCCACAGAGTCCCACTCTAGGCTGTTTGGGGTTGACACACGTGACCAGGGGGATGCAGTTAAACTGGACGGTCGACTACCGCCGCTTGACGAGGCTGACGGCGATTCGTTAGCACTCTGGAGCAGGAAAATTTAGCACATATTGATAGTCGTGAACGTTTTAAATTTCTGAGAATTTTCAAAATCATTGGAAATCTGACCATTTGACCAGGCTTCAACAATTAGAAGATGACAGAAACGGAATTATCATTTTTAGCCGTTGGCCACTAAACAGAGCTGTTCTAGAATTGGCAGTTTCAAAATTTCCTTACATGTGAAGATTTCATCATTTCGACCATTTTCAGTTTAGGGGTGATTACAATGATCTTTCTCTAGGAGTTAAAAATATAGTTACATCTCTGCTCTGGGGTATCTCCAGGTCGATCAGAGCCGGAGGGAGGACCTCGTGTTCCCACTCAAGGTCCAAGGATGACGCCGGCGTTGAGGACACACAACCTGGGTGCTTTAGCAAATTACGAGCGTCCAGTGGCTGCAGTGGGGTGTTCAGGCCAGAGCTTGAAACATTAAAGTATTTCGGTAGTGACATGCTCAAATTAATTCTCTTGATGTTTGGTCATTACAGATCCACCAGTCACGTGACAACTTTACGTGCTTGTTTTTGTAACTGAAAATTACGTACTTGTTTTGGAACTGAAAATACTAGAAAAAATTTCAGAACAATCAGCACAAAAATAATTACCTTGTGGACGCACCGAGAGCAGAATTCAGTCGAAAATATTTGTTACTGCCCCTTGACCAACGAGTATCTCCAACAAGTTCCAAGGAAACTGGAGCTTTATTTTTCTTCTGTGTAATACGACAAAATTAATAACGAATTCATTTACAAAGAAATATTGTTAATTTTTACCTTGAGAGCTTTGAGAGATAGGAATGATAAAAAACTATCCATTGCAGCGTACAATTAGTCAAATTCAATGGGAATTAATTATTGAAAAATCCAATATTACTCAAGACGTCCAAAATATTCATATAATTAATTTTTTCACTCACGTTTTAGATTTTTTCGATGGCCCAACATTTTCTCCAGTGATATAGTGCTCCAACTACGCAAAAACCAGATGTATAATATTGGCACTTTATTGCAATTAACGTATAATTCGTTAGACAAATATTATCTTGAAAAAAATCGAAGTTCTTTGTTAAACATAATCTATTCCCCTTAAGAGTCGCAGAGAACAATTCGGAAAAAATGTCGGGAAAAACAAGTCGTTATGTTGTAGTGAAAAGAAAATGGCATGTGGGTTTCACCCTCCGCGGGCCAGGACCATAACTTCTCTATGACACACAGGCACAGGACCATGTTTCAGAAATTTCACTTTTGATTCTCAAAGTGATTACAATAACTTCCCTAGATCAGGAAGTTAGAAATTTACGTCTGCCTCACCATAAGGTCCCAATGTTAAATTGGGCGAAAATCGAAAAAAATTAATTTGACTTTTTCGACCCAAAATCGACGGGAGTGTCTTCTAGGGGTCCCAATTAGATAGTATGAACGCCCACGGGGCCGAAAATCCGATTTTAAAAAAATTAAGTTTGCCTCCCCATAAGGTCCCAATGTTAAACTTGGCCAAAATCGAAAAAAAATAATTTGACTTTTTCGACCCAAAATCGACGGGAGTGTCTTCCAGGGGTCCCAATTGGATAGTATGAACGCGCACGGGGCCAAAAATCCGATTAAAAAAAAATTAAGTTTGCCTCCCCATAAGGTCCCAATGTTAAATTTGGCCAAAATCGAAAAAAATTAATTTGGCTTTTTCGACCCCAATTCGACGGGAGTGTCTTCTAGGGGTCCCAATTGGATAGTATAAACGCCCACGGGGCCAAAAATTCAATTTAAAAAAAATTAAGTTTGCCTCCCCATAAGGTCCCAATGTTAAATCGGGCGAAAATCGAAAAAAATTAATTTGGCTTTTTCGACCCCAATTCGACGGGAGTGTCTTCTAGGGGTCCCAATTGGATAGTATAAACGCCCACGGGGCCAAAAATTCAATTTTAAAAAAATTAAGTTTGCCTCCCCATAAGGTCCCAATGTTGAATTTGGCCAAAATCGAAAAAAATTAATTTGGCTTTTTCGACCCCAATTCGACGGGAGTGTCTTCTAGGGGTCCCAATTGGATAGTATAAACGCCCACGGGGCCAAAAATTCAATTTAAAAAAAATTAAGTTTGCCTCCCCATAAGGTCCCAATGTTAAATCGGGCGAAAATCGAAAAAAATTAATTTGGCTTTTTCGACCCCAATTCGACGGGAGTGTCTTCTAGGGGTCCCAATTGGATAGTATAAACGCCCACGGGGCCAAAAATTCAATTTTAAAAAAATTAAGTTTGCCTCCCCATAAGGTCCCAATGTTAAATCGGGCGAAAATCGAAAAAAATTAATTTGGCTTTTTCGACCCCAAAATCGACGGGAGTGTCTTCCAGGGGTCCCAATTGGATAGTATGAACGCGCACGGGGCCAAAAATCCGATTAAAAAAAAATTAAGTTTGCCTCCCCATAAGGTCCCAATGTTAAATTTGGCCAAAATCGAAAAAAATTAATTTGGCTTTTTCGACCCCAATTCGACGGGAGTGTCTTCTAGGGGTCCCAATTGGATAGTATAAACGCCCACGGGGCCAAAAATTCAATTTTAAAAAAATTAAGTTTGCCTCCCCATAAGGTCCCAATGTTAAATCGGGCGAAAATCGAAAAAAATTAATTTGGCTTTTTCGACCCCAATTCGACGGGAGTGTCTTCTAGGGGTCCCAATTGGATAGTATAAACGCCCACGGGGCCAAAAATTCAATTTTAAAAAAATTAAGTTTGCCTCCCCATAAGGTCCCAATGTTAAATCGGGCGAAAATCGAAAAAAATTAATTTGGCTTTTTCGACCCCAAAATCGACGGGAGTGTCTTCCAGGGGTCCCAATTGGATAGTATGAACGCGCACGGGGCCAAAAATCCGATTAAAAAAAAATTAAGTTTGCCTCCCCATAAGGTCCCAATGTTAAATTTGGCCAAAATCGAAAAAAATTAATTTGGCTTTTTCGACCCCAATTCGACGGGAGTGTCTTCTAGGGGTCCCAATTGGATAGTATAAACGCCCACGGGGCCAAAAATTCAATTTTAAAAAAATTAAGTTTGCCTCCCCATAAGGTCCCAATGTTAAATCGGGCGAAAATCGAAAAAAATTAATTTGGCTTTTTCGACCCCAATTCGACGGGAGTGTCTTCTAGGGGTCCCAATTGGATAGTATAAACGCCCACGGGGCCAAAAATTCAATTTAAAAAAAATTAAGTTTGCCTCCCCATAAGGTCCCAATGTTAAATCGGGCGAAAATCGAAAAAAATTAATTTGGCTTTTTCGACCCCAAAATCGACGGGAGTGTCTTCCAGGGGTCCCAATTGGATAGTATGAACGCGCACGGGGCCAAAAATCCGATTAAAAAAAAATTAAGTTTGCCTCCCCATAAGGTCCCAATGTTAAATTTGGCCAAAATCGAAAAAAATTAATTTGGCTTTTTCGACCCCAATTCGACGGGAGTGTCTTCTAGGGGTCCCAATTGGATAGTATAAACGCCCACGGGGCCAAAAATTCAATTTAAAAAAAATTAAGTTTGCCTCCCCATAAGGTCCCAATGTTAAATCGGGCGAAAATCGAAAAAAATTAATTTGGCTTTTTCGACCCCAATTCGACGGGAGTGTCTTCTAGGGGTCCCAATTGGATAGTATAAACGCCCACGGGGCCAAAAATTCAATTTTAAAAAAATTAAGTTTGCCTCCCCATAAGGTCCCAATGTTGAATTTGGCCAAAATCGAAAAAAATTAATTTGGCTTTTTCGACCCCAATTCGACGGGAGTGTCTTCTAGGGGTCCCAATTGGATAGTATAAACGCCCACGGGGCCAAAAATTCAATTTAAAAAAAATTAAGTTTGCCTCCCCATAAGGTCCCAATGTTAAATCGGGCGAAAATCGAAAAAAATTAATTTGGCTTTTTCGACCCCAATTCGACGGGAGTGTCTTCTAGGGGTCCCAATTGGATAGTATAAACGCCCACGGGGCCAAAAATTCAATTTTAAAAAAATTAAGTTTGCCTCCCCATAAGGTCCCAATGTTAAATCGGGCGAAAATCGAAAAAAATTAATTTGGCTTTTTCGACCCCAAAATCGACGGGAGTGTCTTCCAGGGGTCCCAATTGGATAGTATGAACGCGCACGGGGCCAAAAATCCGATTAAAAAAAAATTAAGTTTGCCTCCCCATAAGGTCCCAATGTTAAATTTGGCCAAAATCGAAAAAAATTAATTTGGCTTTTTCGACCCCAATTCGACGGGAGTGTCTTCTAGGGGTCCCAATTGGATAGTATAAACGCCCACGGGGCCAAAAATTCAATTTTAAAAAAATTAAGTTTGCCTCCCCATAAGGTCCCAATGTTAAATCGGGCGAAAATCGAAAAAAATTAATTTGGCTTTTTCGACCCCAATTCGACGGGAGTGTCTTCTAGGGGTCCCAATTGGATAGTATAAACGCCCACGGGGCCAAAAATTCAATTTTAAAAAAATTAAGTTTGCCTCCCCATAAGGTCCCAATGTTAAATCGGGCGAAAATCGAAAAAAATTAATTTGGCTTTTTCGACCCCAAAATCGACGGGAGTGTCTTCCAGGGGTCCCAATTGGATAGTATGAACGCGCACGGGGCCAAAAATCCGATTAAAAAAAAATTAAGTTTGCCTCCCCATAAGGTCCCAATGTTAAATTTGGCCAAAATCGAAAAAAATTAATTTGGCTTTTTCGACCCCAATTCGACGGGAGTGTCTTCTAGGGGTCCCAATTGGATAGTATAAACGCCCACGGGGCCAAAAATTCAATTTTAAAAAAATTAAGTTTGCCTCCCCATAAGGTCCCAATGTTAAATCGGGCGAAAATCGAAAAAAATTAATTTGGCTTTTTCGACCCCAAAATCGACGGGAGTGTCTTCCAGGGGTCCCAATTGGATAGTATGAACGCGCACGGGGCCAAAAATCCGATTAAAAAAAAATTAAGTTTGCCTCCCCATAAGGTCCCAATGTTAAATTTGGCCAAAATCGAAAAAAATTAATTTGGCTTTTTCGACCCCAATTCGACGGGAGTGTCTTCTAGGGGTCCCAATTGGATAGTATAAACGCCCACGGGGCCAAAAATTCAATTTTAAAAAAATTAAGTTTGCCTCCCCATAAGGTCCCAATGTTAAATCGGGCGAAAATCGAAAAAAATTAATTTGGCTTTTTCGACCCCAATTCGACGGGAGTGTCTTCTAGGGGTCCCAATTGGATAGTATAAACGCCCACGGGGCCAAAAATTCAATTTTAAAAAAATTAAGTTTGCCTCCCCATAAGGTCCCAATGTTAAATCGGGCGAAAATCGAAAAAAATTAATTTGGCTTTTTCGACCCCAAAATCGACGGGAGTGTCTTCCAGGGGTCCCAATTGGATAGTATGAACGCGCACGGGGCCAAAAATCCGATTAAAAAAAAATTAAGTTTGCCTCCCCATAAGGTCCCAATGTTAAATTTGGCCAAAATCGAAAAAAATTAATTTGGCTTTTTCGACCCCAATTCGACGGGAGTGTCTTCTAGGGGTCCCAATTGGATAGTATAAACGCCCACGGGGCCAAAAATTCAATTTTAAAAAAATTAAGTTTGCCTCCCCATAAGGTCCCAATGTTAAATCGGGCGAAAATCGAAAAAAATTAATTTGGCTTTTTCGACCCCAATTCGACGGGAGTGTCTTCTAGGGGTCCCAATTGGATAGTATAAACGCCCACGGGGCCAAAAATTCAATTTAAAAAAAATTAAGTTTGCCTCCCCATAAGGTCCCAATGTTAAATCGGGCGAAAATCGAAAAAAATTAATTTGGCTTTTTCGACCCCAAAATCGACGGGAGTGTCTTCCAGGGGTCCCAATTGGATAGTATGAACGCGCACGGGGCCAAAAATCCGATTAAAAAAAAATTAAGTTTGCCTCCCCATAAGGTCCCAATGTTAAATTTGGCCAAAATCGAAAAAAATTAATTTGGCTTTTTCGACCCCAATTCGACGGGAGTGTCTTCTAGGGGTCCCAATTGGATAGTATAAACGCCCACGGGGCCAAAAATTCAATTTTAAAAAATTAAGTTTGCCTCCCCATAAGGTCCCAATGTTAAATCGGGCGAAAATCGAAAAAAATTAATTTGGCTTTTTCGACCCCAATTCGACGGGAGTGTCTTCTAGGGGTCCCAATTGGATAGTATAAACGCCCACGGGGCCAAAAATTCAATTTTAAAAAAATTAAGTTTGCCTCCCCATAAGGTCCCAATGTTAAATCGGGCGAAAATCGAAAAAAATTAATTTGGCTTTTTCGACCCCAAAATCGACGGGAGTGTCTTCCAGGGGTCCCAATTGGATAGTATGAACGCGCACGGGGCCAAAAATCCGATTAAAAAAAAATTAAGTTTGCCTCCCCATAAGGTCCCAATGTTAAATTTGGCCAAAATCGAAAAAAATTAATTTGGCTTTTTCGACCCCAATTCGACGGGAGTGTCTTCTAGGGGTCCCAATTGGATAGTATAAACGCCCACGGGGCCAAAAATTCAATTTTAAAAAAATTAAGTTTGCCTCCCCATAAGGTCCCAATGTTAAATCGGGCGAAAATCGAAAAAAATTAATTTGGCTTTTTCGACCCCAATTCGACGGGAGTGTCTTCTAGGGGTCCCAATTGGATAGTATAAACGCCCACGGGGCCAAAAATTCAATTTTAAAAAAATTAAGTTTGCCTCCCCATAAGGTCCCAATGTTAAATCGGGCGAAAATCGAAAAAAATTAATTTGGCTTTTTCGACCCCAAAATCGACGGGAGTGTCTTCCAGGGGTCCCAATTGGATAGTATGAACGCGCACGGGGCCAAAAATCCGATTAAAAAAAAATTAAGTTTGCCTCCCCATAAGGTCCCAATGTTAAATTTGGCCAAAATCGAAAAAAATTAATTTGGCTTTTTCGACCCCAATTCGACGGGAGTGTCTTCTAGGGGTCCCAATTGGATAGTATAAACGCCCACGGGGCCAAAAATTCAATTTTAAAAAAATTAAGTTTGCCTCCCCATAAGGTCCCAATGTTAAATCGGGCGAAAATCGAAAAAAATTAATTTGGCTTTTTCGACCCCAATTCGACGGGAGTGTCTTCTAGGGGTCCCAATTGGATAGTATAAACGCCCACGGGGCCAAAAATTCAATTTTAAAAAAATTAAGTTTGCCTCCCCATAAGGTCCCAATGTTAAATCGGGCGAAAATCGAAAAAAATTAATTTGGCTTTTTCGACCCCAAAATCGACGGGAGTGTCTTCCAGGGGTCCCAATTGGATAGTATGAACGCGCACGGGGCCAAAAATCCGATTAAAAAAAAATTAAGTTTGCCTCCCCATAAGGTCCCAATGTTAAATTTGGCCAAAATCGAAAAAAATTAATTTGGCTTTTTCGACCCCAATTCGACGGGAGTGTCTTCTAGGGGTCCCAATTGGATAGTATAAACGCCCACGGGGCCAAAAATTCAATTTTAAAAAAATTAAGTTTGCCTCCCCATAAGGTCCCAATGTTAAATCGGGCGAAAATCGAAAAAAATTAATTTGGCTTTTTCGACCCCAATTCGACGGGAGTGTCTTCTAGGGGTCCCAATTGGATAGTATAAACGCCCACGGGGCCAAAAATTCAATTTTAAAAAAATTAAGTTTGCCTCCCCATAAGGTCCCAATGTTAAATCGGGCGAAAATCGAAAAAAATTAATTTGGCTTTTTCGACCCCAAAATCGACGGGAGTGTCTTCCAGGGGTCCCAATTGGATAGTATGAACGCGCACGGGGCCAAAAATCCGATTAAAAAAAAATTAAGTTTGCCTCCCCATAAGGTCCCAATGTTAAATTTGGCCAAAATCGAAAAAAATTAATTTGGCTTTTTCGACCCCAATTCGACGGGAGTGTCTTCTAGGGGTCCCAATTGGATAGTATAAACGCCCACGGGGCCAAAAATTCAATTTTAAAAAAATTAAGTTTGCCTCCCCATAAGGTCCCAATGTTAAATCGGGCGAAAATCGAAAAAAATTAATTTGGCTTTTTCGACCCCAATTCGACGGGAGTGTCTTCTAGGGGTCCCAATTGGATAGTATAAACGCCCACGGGGCCAAAAATTCAATTTAAAAAAAATTAAGTTTGCCTCCCCATAAGGTCCCAATGTTAAATCGGGCGAAAATCGAAAAAAATTAATTTGGCTTTTTCGACCCCAATTCGACGGGAGTGTCTTCTAGGGGTCCCAATTGGATAGTATAAACGCCCACGGGGCCAAAAATTCAATTTTAAAAAAATTAAGTTTGCCTCCCCATAAGGTCCCAATGTTAAATTGGGCGAAAATCGAAAAAAATTAATTTGGCTTTTTCGACCCCAATTCGATGGGAGTGTCTTCTAGGGGTCCCAATTGGATAGTATAAACGCCCACGGGGCCAAAAATTCAATTTAAAAAAAATTAAGTTTGCCTCCCCATAAGGTCCCAATGTTAAATTTGGCCAAAATTGAAAAAAATTAATTTGACTTTTTCGACCCAAAATCGACGGAAGATTCTTCCTCGGGTTCCAATTGAATAGTATCCATCCACATGGGACCAAAATTTTAATTTCGTGATGGTTACAATAACTTCCTCTGGATCAGGAATTTAAAGATATTTCATGAATTCAATAATACTTATTGCACAAAAAAAATAGACTTAAATCTATTTTTTCTATACCTCAGCTCGTTCTTCCTCTGGTGACTGTGTCATTTTGGTATGTCTGGAGTATCTTCACATGAAAAATTCAGAAAAATATCAACAATTTATAATCAGCGGAAAATTTTAATTTGTGAAATGTTATAGGAATAAAAAATAACTATATAGTTTACCACTTGATATTGGAGATGACATGTCATTTTGAATTTTCGGGATAAATTGTCGATAACAAATTTGATTGTTCAAACAATTGGATGACTAACCTGAAGGTGAAGGGGTCGGTGACACTTGGAAAGCAACGGCCGAGGCAGGCCCCCATGACCTGACAGTCCTGTCACTTTTCTGCAACCCGCCTTCATCTAACCAATTTTCTATCTCTAATTACCTCCAGAATCCACTTCTGCCCCCAGAAAAATAATTGTCGTAAATATTGGACATCATTTATCCAGCCCGCGGCATCTTCCCTCAATTTTGTTGATTTTTTTCCGCACCTTATAGAGAGATAAACAATATAGCGAAAATCTCGAATCGAATGATAGTGTACGAGGTATTAGAGCCTGTAAAATTTTCCGACTCATTTGAATTTGACGCGCTAATCGATAGAGCCAACGATACGTATCTTTCGATTGTCCCGATTTTTTTGAACGTCGCTCTTCGGACTTTTTTGTTACTTTTCACGAAACGAAACAAAATCAAAATAAATTCATTCATGATGTTACAATACAGGCCGAATTCTTGATTACACTTGGAAAGGCATATGCCCGTGTAATTGCCTCCCCCATGCACTAAATCGATACTATTCCTGATGCGGTGATGTCATGTGGGGATGTGGCTAAATCGATTTAGTCAAATCTGATTTTATTCGTATCAACTTGAGTGTTTCTGAATTGTTTTATATATAACATATGATTAAAGAGTTGTGAGTTAAAAGAATTAATAAGGGGGACTGCAGTATTTGATTCTAGAAATATATATTGCATATTTCGGAAGTCGTCGACTGGATAATTATGCGCATATTGGTGGACCATCGGCCGAAATTTTGATTCTTGGTGGCCGGAAATTTCGATTATCTTACACTACGAGTCCGACTATTCGTATTTCGATAGCTCCACCATATCGATATGTCGTAAATACCGACTATCATACAAACGGTGGTACGATTCATTCAAATATGGCCGCCAAAACACAATCACATGCATGATATACTATGGCCGGTAATTATAAAAACTTTTTGAAGCTGTTGGAAGCGTGGCCTTTGGACAAATCGAAAGCGGGAAGGTAAGGAATTGTTAATTTTTTGGCATGCCATACTCTTACTTGGATGTCGCTCTATTTTCAATGTATTTTAAGTCAGCTGATTCTAAGTTGCGAGGTTATGTCACATCCAAACCCTCATTGTTGTTTTGTTCATCTGTGAACAAATTTCATAGTGTTTCCTATGGGATGTCTACAGTATTGTTCCAAGATTTCTATGGCATTTGCTACAGACATTTTATGCCAATTTTTTAGGGCAAAAATAAACGTTGGGGTTCATGACGAGATTTTAGTCTTTAAGATTTTCCAACTTTTTGGTTTCTTCTGAATTTCGACGACTCTTGATGGTACCGAATTTTTCGAGTTCAATCTAATTTGTCACATAAACAATTCGTAAAATTTTGTTCTTTTTTTATTTTTCCAAATTAAAAAAATAAGTTGTTTTTTTTTTAGAATGTTAGAAAGGCGTTGAAAAATGGTAAAAAAAAATTGTTAATTGTTTGTAGAAATTTAACTAAATGATATATATACGTGACATTAAAAATTTCAGAGACCTAGCCCAGCACATAAGGGACCAGGTGAAGGTGGCATTCTCAAAGGGGGAGATCCAGCAATCGCAGGTGGATCAGGATCAGTGCAATCGCAGCCTACAGAGTTTGCAAAGACTTGCGTCGAATCAATACGGAAACCTTTACTCTAGGTCGTCGACCGCGACAGCCAGCAGTTTAACCCCTGAAGAGTGCAACGTGGCTCTATCTCCGGAGTACCAAGAGTACTTCGCACGGGACAAATCTCGATTTAAGAAACTCGTATCGCAACTCCAGAAGGATGTGGAAGCGGAGAACCTCAAGTCTAATAAATCCTCTTAAATCCCTCCGAGATCAGAGACGCTCCAAGCAGGGATTATTCATGGTACAGCAATCGTTGGAGCATAACTAGATAAATAATTTATAAAAACTTTTTTTTGTAGAACATTTTTTCGCTCTCAAACAAATGATTATAAAATAGTTACCAGTTGTGTTGTATTTCGAGTTATTCTGTAATTATATTCTTACAGATCTCTACTCATCAGAGGGTTCAACATTCAACCCAAGCTCAACCAGAGGTGCAATGTCGTCTGCATATACCGGTGATGGCGAAGGAGGTGATCGAGTACTTAAAACCGTCCTCGGGAGACACTTTCATTGATATGACCTTTGGGGCTGGTGGGCACACTTCACGAATCCTGGCCGCAGCCCCAAATATTCGAATATTTGCCCTCGACAGAGATCCAGTCGCTCACGAACTAGCGCAAGAAATGGCCAAGGAGTATTCAGGACAGGTGATTCCAGAAAATTTTTGACAAAAATTTTAGACTATGCTGGAGAAATCCTAATTCATAGAATACTCTTAATTCATAGAAAATTGCATAATAAAGTTCGGACAATGTTACCAAAATGCGAAAGGTTCCCTGAACATCATAAGAATGTCATAAAATACGTTAAAGTAATTTTTTTGTAGGTAATTCCTCTTCTGGGGAGGTTTTCCGAGCTCCCGGAGTTGCTAATTTCTCACAAGATTCGGCCAAATTCGATTGACGGTTTCCTTTTCGACTTTGGGTGTTCATCGATGCAGTTCGATGTTGCAGAACGTGGGTTTTCCCTGTCTAAGGATGGACCTCTGGATATGCGGATGGATGGACGAAGATTTTCAGGTATTTTATAAAACTGATTTTCGTTTATGAATTCTTTAACAATACATATCCAAGTTTTCCGTAAATATTATTTCAAAAATACAATATTGTCTTCAGATGATCCAACGGCTGCTGATGTCCTTGAGCGAGTTTCTGAGGATGAATTAGGAAGAATCATCAAAACCTACGGTGAAGAGAAGCAGGCGAAAAAAATTGCACGAGCAATTGTGGATGCTAGATTTAGTTTCAAAAAGCTAGAAACAACCTGGGAGCTGGCTAGAATTGTGGAGTCAGTCCTGGGGGGTGAGATCAGAACAGATGGTCTTGGAAGATTTGCTCATGCAGCTACTAGGACTTTCCAGGTATGCGATGAATAAAATCTGCTCTTTTTGCCATATTTCAAACTTTGTCAAATATACAGATTTTGTTTGCTTCTTTTTTTTTTGGGAATATCGGGAATTTTGGAACTTTTCCAAATTAGTGAACTTCTTTCCATTTTGAAAATAATTGTTACTGTGGTAGAACTTATTAATGTTTGTCACATCTAAGCTGTTTTGATAATTTCTTAACAGTTGAGTTTGTCGTTATTGGTAATTCCTTGAATTTGATTTTTTTTTCAAATTTTACAAAATTCTCAAATTTGCATTCTTCAAATTCGTTTTGTTCTCTCTATTTTTTTACTAACTAAAAATTGGCTATTTTTTTGGCTTGATTTCTCGATTGTAAATACGTCCCAAATATTCAAATTATTCCGTTTTCAGGCTCTCAGGATTTTCGTAAATAATGAACTGAACGAGATAAATTATGCAATGATCATCGCTGAAAAGTATTTGAAACTGAACGGTAGATTAATAACGCTGTGCTTTCACTCGCTGGAGGATACAATAGTGAAAAGACATTTGGCGGGGAATGTTAATGACGACGTTGCCAATAGGTTGCCTTTGAGGTACCACAACTATAACAAGGTCTTCGAGCATGGGGAGGTCGAAGAAATCACTCAGGTACCTTGGAAAATGCTCCACAAACACGTTATTCTCCCTAGCGACGAGGAAATTGAAGAAAATCCGAGATCCAGATCCGCTAAATTTCGAGCTATTGCCAAGATCAAATAATGTGGTGATGAGGAATAACCATGTACATACCATTGATTAGTTTTTATTTGTGGACTGTATTAATAAAACCGTAGGTAATTTTGAAAAAAGTATTCATATGATACTGGACTTTTCCTCTGATTTTTATAATGACGATTCCAAATTTTTTTTGCTGTCGAAGTGTCTCAATAGATTGAGAATTTTCGATGAATTTAAAAAAGTGACGAGTGATAGTCACGCAAAAAAAACCTCCAAAATGCATCATTTTTCCTTAACTGGTTTTTTTGAATAAATCCACGAAACGAAGGCTGAGTTTAAAATATTCTTTTTATAAGGAAACACAAGCATTTCCCAAAAATAAAAGTTTAAAAGGAAGAGGACAAATAACAAATTAGAAGATCAGTTTAATTACTTCTTTAATAGTGGTCTTCATTAACAATATAGATAATTATTTCAATTCAGTATTCTGATAACTGTAATAATTGAACAGTACAAAAATATTCTCTTAGTTGGTTGGAATGGACAATACAGTTTCTCCAACGTTATTAGTTTCACCATTTAAGGATGAAATGATTCTGAAATTTGTTATCAAATTATCTTACAATGTTCATGGCACTGGTCCGTCAACAGACAGTTTTTGACACAAGACACTTGCGTTTGACTGTTTATGAGAAATTTGACCAAAATGTAAGACTGTGGATATTAGCAGATATTTCGACATGATTTTAGAGCCTTCAGTAATAGACTGGAACTCTAGAAATTTCTCGAATTCTAGGATAGGATACAAATTTTAGAATTTCGGAAATTTTAAGGAAAATCTGGAATGTTCTACTCTATCAGTACGTTTTAGAACATCGAACACCTATCCAGATTTCGTTATTGAAAAACGCATTGATTGAAGTTTTAGATCATTCTCTAAATTTTAGAAATTTTTGTTAGATTCTAGAACCTCATACAATTATACTTGCTGCGATTTGAAAAACCAAGTTATTCCAAAAATGTTCACTTAGAATAGCCCTTCGATCTCATCCGTCTCACTATTCCAATCCATATCATAAATTGCTGGCCTGGTAGCCAGCCCAGGCATCATCATAATCTCTCCTACCATTGGCACAACAAAACCAGCCCCAGTTGACACAAAAATGTCATTGATCTCCAGTGAGAATCCCTTGGGTGCGCCCTTGATATTAGGATCTCCAGTTAATGAATTCGACGTCTTGGCCATGCACAACGGTAGTTTGTCATATCCTAATTGCTGATATGTGTCGAGCTTCGCTTTCACGATATCATTGAAACATACGTCTCCAGCCCCGTACATTTTCTCAGCGATGGTTCTGATTTTTTCCTCGATCGTGCTTTCCAGATCATATAACAATTGGAATTTGCTATCTTCTTCTGTGGCTTTGATAACGGCATCAGCGAGCTCCAGCGCCCCAATGCCGCCCTCGGCCCAATGTGTACAGACTACAGCATACTTGGCTCCGCCATTTAATGCTGCATTCTTCACCAGCTCCAACTCAGCTTCGGTATCAGTGGCATGGGCATTGATCGCCACAACAACAGGAACACCAAATTCGTTACCATTCTCGATGTGTTTGAGTAGATTTGGCAGCCCCTAAATTGTAAAATCAATAAATTATTTGCGAAATTTGGAAACCGCATTGGGATATTGAAATAGAAACAGTGGAAGAACAGCCTATCACGTATCATGTAAACTCATAACACATCGTTAGAAATGGTACGTTCAGCATTATGGGGGATGAAAAAAATTGAGTGTATTCGTTAGAAAGTTTTTGATGCATTCGAAGGCTGTGAAATCTAGAATATGATATCACTCAGGATTTGATGTAATAGAATCGTACCCGTAGATTTGACCAATGGCGTTTACCTTTTTAACGAGATCTAAGTGTTCCTCCATGTATTCCTTCTTCAGGGGTGCCCCAGGGGTAACTGCAGGCCCACCTCCATGCATCTTCAGGGCCCTGACTGTTGCCACTAGAACAACGGCGTTAGGTACATGGCCTGAATTTCTACATTTGATATCAAAGAACTTCTCCATGCCAATATCCGATCCGAAGCCAGCTTCTGTGACGACGACACCTTCAGGTCCGACTAACTTGAGGGCAACTGCATCGGCGATGATGGAAGAGCAACCATGAGCAATATTGGCAAAGGGCCCTGCGTGGACTAAAACTGGAGTCCCTTCATAACTCTGCATGAGATTGGGTTCTATTGCGTCCTTGAGGAGAACCGCCATAGCTCCAGTCATTCCGAAATCTTCAGCAGTTAAGGGTTCACCGGACTTGGAAAAGCCTACAACGATTTTTCCGAGCCTATTCTTCATGTCTGCTACACTTGTCGACAAGGCAAGGATGGCCATGATCTCAGATCCCACAGAGATCCTGAAAGAACTCTCCCTAGTGTGGCCTTTTTCAGTGGGGCTTTGACCTATAGTAATTTTTCGGAGGAACCGATCGTTCAGGTCAACCACCCTCGGCCAGGTAGTTCTCTGAGGATCGATGTCGAGTCTCGCAAATTTGCGTCGTTCCTCTGGAGTCAGACTGTCCGGATCAGTTTTGTGAATGCTGAGTTTGGTGAGACGTCGCAGCTGGATCTTGGAAAAGGCCCTTACACCTTTGATTGTAGGCACCAGGCGATCGTAGAGAGCTGTGTCTGTTTGGGTGGCCTCGTGGAAACATCTGGAATTATCAGGACCAAAAACTTCATTTACCAATTAACAGTGGCTACAAATCGAGATGCTTTTAGTTGAGTTAGTGATTAGTCGAGCTATTAAACCAAGTCTTTTATCATTCATCGAATTATTAATTAGTGGAGCTATCAGCCAAGTCTTTTATCATTTCAAATTCTTTCCGCACAATAAAATAAAATTCTACAGACCTTGCGTCAATCTGCGCAGCAAGTAGGTTGTGAGCAGCGGTGACAGCATGGATATCTCCTGTGAGATGAAGATTGAACTCCTCCATGGGAATGACCTGGGAGTAGCCACCACCGGCTGCGCCACCCTTTACCCCAAATGTCGGGCCCATACTGGGCTGCCGAAGGGTTGCAATCGAGTTCGTGTTGCGATGGGCTGTTAGGGCTTGAACAAGACCCAGTGTGGTCGTGCTCTTGCCCTCACCGAAGGGTGTAGGGGTGATCCCTGCAACTACAACGAACTTTCCATTCTTCTGAGCCTGCAGTCGCTGCAGGACTTTGAGACTGATTTTAGCTTTCTTGGAACCGTACGGGCTTATCTCCCCAGGGAAGAGGCCAATCTCCTCAGCGAGGAGAGTGATCGGTTTGGGCTCCTGGCCGCGGGAAATGACGATATCACTGGGCACTGGGGTATCGGGCCGCAGAGGTAGTGGCGTTAGGTTCCAATGAGTGGAGAGCAAACGCTGAGCTGCTCGCTCCGCCGAGATCACGGTATTTTTCATCAGCATAGCAACTGTCATTGGACCAACTCCACCTGGCACGGGTGTGATGTAGGAGGCAATTTCCTTGGCTGTCGAGTACTCTACGTCGCCGACCAACCGTTGACCGGATTTCTTGCTTGCGTCTGAAAGAATGCAGGTCTAAATGTAGCGCGGGTGCAGAAGCCTTTGACTGGAGTATACTGATTTTACCATCATGTTTCATTCTTCACGTGATGTTAATTATACCTACCTGGAATAGCGTTAATTCCACAATCAATCACAACAGCTCCCGGTTTTATCCATGATCCCTTTACCATTTCCGGCTGCCCAATTCCAACGACAAGAATATCCGCCTGAGATACCTAGAGTAAATTAAATTCATGAATTTTCAGGAATCAATGAGACGATGTGAATTATGCAAGGGTATCATCGCCGATAAATTTGAAGCCCTGTTTACCACATAGCCACCCCGTATTTGACATTGCTGGTAAAAGGTGAGTATAATCAGCCATGATTGAATGTGGATGAGTATTCTCCATGTTTTGGTAGTTGAAAACTTTGTAAGTTTCACTTTCTGGGATTCCGCTTGTTTTGTAACGCGAAGGACTTGCCTTTTTACAGGAAATATTGTAATGTACCACCTTTTTGGTTTGGATAGAAACCTTCAGAGGGTAGCATCGAACACCGCCTTTTTCGATCTATTCTCTCTGAAATAAGTGTTTTACTCACCACTCCGGGCAAATCCTTCGTCTTAGAATGGCATACGGTGACAGTGGCGTTCTGCCACTTCAACAATTCAGCAATTGGAGTTCCTACGATTTTGGATCTTCCTAGAACGACAGCATTAGCTCCTACGATCGGTACGCCGCTTCTACGCAAAAATAAAAATTGTGAAAAAACGGCGCGATGAGTGTTACTGAATTGGGGGTCTTTATAGAATATGTGTCACGGCATTTGACTAAATATGCTCACTTTACATATACTATCCTATTTTTGATAAGAAGATATAAATATTTACTATGATTATCGCAAGGCATACCTCTTAATGAGCTCGATGCAACCGTTGGGGGTGCACGGGAGGAAACCAGTCATGTCGCCAATTGCCACTCGTCCCTCATTAATTGTATTCAACCTAAACAGGAAAAGGAAAAATTATGTATTTAGCAATATGATAATTATCTAAACTCCTTCGGAAAAAGTTCGTTATTGAACAAAAGTGGTGGGGAAAATTGGCAGGTGACTTAAATACCGAAATGGAAAAAAAATTGAACATAGAAAGTATAAGTCAATGCGAACTCGAAATGGGTTACTTTTCCTGTAGTATATACTTTTTAATTCCTGAAACACTTTTTGAGATTTCATGCAAGAAAAGTCACAATTCTTCATTGTCTAAACGGCTCAATGAGTTAAAGTTGTTATTAGAACTTGATTTCCCTTGAATTGTTTGAATCTCCAATTATAGCTATCACAAGTGGTTGAATTTTTTTTTAGCGACAACACGATGCAAGCAAATTCCTCCTGATTTTTATTACTACTTTTTGCCTTGAAGACAACATCTCTAAAGACATTCTGTAATGATCACCGATAAAGCCTGCAATCAAACAAATTGCATCACCCTCTCGATAGCCCAAATATTTATGGCACAATTAGTGGATAAAATATGAAGAAATAAGACTTTTCAATGTCAATAGGAGTAGGCTGGCAACCAAAGTCTATCGGCTTTGTATGTATTTTTATAGAAAAGCTATGGGAATTTGGAACCGTTTCTGTAGAATTTAAATCTACCCAATTTTCATATAGTTCTCATAAATTTCCTATAAAATACAAATTCTAATAGAATAAAATGAGAGAATATTAGCCTTTTAAGATTTAATTCGCTTTCGCATTCCCTTATCTTAGAGTTTTCTATGGCAGAATTTTGCGAGAAAATGAATGCTATGGGAATAGTTGATTCCTAATAGCATTTGTGTAAACGAGGTAAGGTGGGGTATAATGGGACAGGAGTGCGAAATGGAGTGGGAGATGTACCATTTTATACTTTTCTCCTCTTGATATTAATAATAAACAAGGATATGCTGTGAACCAGAGTTATGGGAACTTTTTTCACCATCCTCACCCATCAACATCCTTGGCAGGTGATACAGTATCGGTGATAAGGTGCGAATTGATCCTGTGAACGCTATCAAGGGGCATCTGAACGATAATACCATGAGTTGCTGGATCCTTGTTCAATTTGTCAAGTTTACTCAGCAATTCCATTTCGGTGGTGGTATTGGGAAGCTTGACGTGAGTAGCATTTATCCCTATTTCAGTTGCCGCTTTGATCTTCATGCGAATATAGACGTTGGAGTCTTCACGTCCACCCACTTGAACGATGGCTAAACCTGGTGTATACTCAGGCAATTTCGAACGAAGAGCCGCTACCTGTTTCGCCAAGTCATCTCGAATCTCCCTGGAAAGATCAACGTCATTGAGATAATTTCTTAAAGAACTCAATCTGATAACGCATGGTTTGGATTGCAACTTTTCATTCAAACCACATAGGTTGAGTGACAAAAATTAGACATATAGGAAAAGTCGTAATTAGTGAAGGGTGGGGTATAACGGGACATTTTGTGATGTGTAAAAATTTGATTTTTCAATGTTAAAGATTGAGAGCGCAATGGCAACATTAAGTTGTTTCTCGTGTAGTATATATCTATGTATGTGTATTACGTAAAAAAAAAACAAAAAAAATGTTACAAAAAAAAATGTGAAAAGATGATGACAATCTGATTTCTTTGAGAGCTGGACTGTATTTTTTTTTCTCAATTTATTTTTTAATGACAAGAGTATAAATGAGAAATAGTCGGTGAAAAAATGCATTTCCAAATGGAACGTTTTGTATTCGGGTTCCCCATAGGTTAGGGTGGCAACGTGCCTCTATATATCTAGTTTCATGGTCAGGCAAAAATTTTTTAAGAAAATTTTATAAATTAGGTTGCTTTTAGTTCTGAAATTAGTATTTAAGTGAATATGGTTTTTGATGATTATAGGATTACTTCTGAAGTTTAACATTGTGGTACGATTGAACTTAATTGATTGACTAATTACTTGGCAAGATCGGTTCCTGATAGGACAACACCTCGTACGTCAGTCGCCATTCTCCTGTGGAAGAATCTGTAACGAAATTGTTGAAGAAATAATTAATTCAAGAACTCTTTGATGGGTCTGAGTTATCTTAATTATTTATGGATATTTTGCACTGTTATTAGTTAATGACGGATATGGTCAATTGATGCGGAAAATTTGACGGTTTTTAGATATATTTTTTTGAGGCGATTCTAAGGTTCGAAAATCTGTATTGTATTACTAAAAAAACATATAAGAAAGAACGTTGAAATATTTTGTAATTCCATTATTGGCTTATGAATATTTGGATAGTTGTTTTCGTTCTGACACTTTGAGAAAAAAATCGATGAATGATTTTACCGTGAGACTCAGTTATCGAGTAACGTACACACCGGTATCGGGCGGCAAGTGGGAACCGGGCATAAGGTTACAAGGTTTTGTACGGTGCGAACGCGTTTGTTTGTGCGTGAGCTACTAACACCAGTGTGTCTGTACAGAGTACGGTGTCTGTATGTCCACTGTTCCGCCGGCCACTGCACGAGATCTTTTTTTTTTAGTTTCACTCTTAATTTTCTTCAGTTTTTTATTATTATTTCTGTAGTGCAGTTGCAAAATGAAGTAAGGTCATTATCAGGTTCGATCGTTCAAGGATATCTAAAATACTCGGAGAAATGCGGAAAATTCCATAAGGGACTTTTCGTAGACAATTACGTTCCCGGAAAAAGTCCTTTTGCAGAAATTATCGCAATACTTCCAGATTTTGAAAGATTCATCAAAAACCGCGTCTACAGATCTCAGTTTTTTAATTTTTTCAACTTCAAAGTTTGCTAAATTTTTCGATCTTCGGAGGGAGTTTTCGGGGTTTTTGAACTGGTCTGAGTCTCCAATTCTAATAAATAAATTTCAAATTTCATCATTGAACCCCAGTAGGATTTACACAGTACATCCTGTAGGCATCCTGAATATTGCCGAAAATCTCAAATAAATTTTAAGCACATTCGGCGAGCGGCCAGGCGCGTTAAAGCCGTTTTAGCCTGTCGTGAATTTTCACTAGATATCTCAAAAACTACCGCAGATATTGGACTTTTCTCGATACAAAAAATGTAGCTCTCATTGCACTGCATAAAATTGGCGTCTTTCAAAATTACGTTATCTCGACCGCATTTCGGGATATTTGCTGGAAAGTGAAATGGGAGGAAAAAAAATCCCTTACGTGACGAGATATTTATGAAAAAACGGACGTAAAATCGCAATTGATCGCTTCGATTGGTCTTACTTGCACAGTTGAAGAAGCTTCGTCATGAACACTGTACTCCCTCGAAATCTCCACCAAACTGGGCCATCCTATTTTCATCCTACATCTCTCGCAATTATGTAAAATGTTTCTACGATAATCATCGTTATTATTGCTCTTGTTATCGGTATTCGTCGTTCGTCTCATTTCGTCATATTGATAAACCCTGATCCCCGGGCCCGTTCAGAATACCAGTGCCAGAACAGCCGTTTGCCATTTTCGCTGATTGTCAATGAAATTTATGTGACAACTTTTTAAATTTTTCATACTAAATTTTCGTTTTAATTTTACAACTCTTGTAATTATTGAGATTAAAAGAAAATTGATATTTTTGAGGTTGCTGAATTTTTCCATATTTCTGACATTATATGATTTCTACCATTTTCATTCCGATTATTGAGAATTGGCGTGGTCAATAATCATAATGATAATAACTTGGGCAATAACATGATGTTAATAAGAGTGATTTTTTGATTGAATTGGTCATTGGAGAAATTCTGTTCGTGCATCTCCGACAATGGGATAAGTTTCCTCGGTTTTCAATTAACTAAATTTGTGGTGTGCGATGGGTGGGGGTGGAGGGTGGAGAATCTGGTAAGTTGTTGAACGCTGTTCGAGGCCGGTAAGCAGTTGAAACTTTGTATGTTGGAAATTCGGAACAAAAACAATTGTACTGGCTGGAAATTTCGGTGTAACAACAAATTACAGAACTCTAAAATTCGTAAAATTGGGAAAAATGTGAAATTGATATGATTTCCAAATATTCTAAGCTCGATTTCTTTAAAATTTACATTTCTTATTTTGCACCTTTTTGATGTTTATAAATTTGTTTTTCTTTTAATTTGGCAAATTTTTGGAATCTATAAACGTGTTGAGATTTTGACAAATTTCTAAAACTTTTCTGTTCAGTATTTTTTTCGGGTATTTCTAAAAGATTTCAAAGATTTAGAATTGTTCAAATTTCCTTCACTTCTCAAAGATAAAAAATTACGAAATAACCCACTGAACATGGCATTAATATATTCAATAAATCCTCCAACCGTCCTCGTTATCCGAATGCCAACAAATTCTCTCGAATTACGTGATTAGTATAGGTGGATAATGCATCAAACAGTTGGGCATTTGTATAATTTAACGTAAATGTTTATGGCCACTGGGGTGTTGCACGCGTGGAGCCATTTGCCACTGAGTTTATGAGGCTATTTCCAAATGACCGCAGCCTTTCGATTGATTACTTCAGTTATTTCCCTGAAATGCTCACTCAAATATTTGCTACATCTGAGTAAACAACGTTCTCGCTCTTGTTAAATTTATACATCACTCATTGTCCACTGATAATTACAAATTCCAGTGATAAATATTAGGATAATGCGCCATTACATCATTTCTTTTACCTTATCAAGTATCAAGTAATTATGTTTTCAGCAACTTTCAACATTTTTCATCATTTTTCCATTCAACTACACTCCTGAAAGTGTGTAAATTTCAGCAACAAAGAAATTGAATTTCATAAAATGGAATAAAAAAATAAAGAATGAAGTATCTGAAAAATCTGAAAAAAAATCTTTATACAGTTTATGCAGAGGCGGAACCACCTTGATTTTTTAAAACTTTTAATAAAGTCAAAAATATTAAAATGGCGAAGTTGGCTCGTGTTCTTGCAGAATGGAATTCTGTAGACGATGGGGTAGTTAGTCCACGGAAATTCGAAGGGTTTGAGGACCCCTCACCATCTCCCACTTTCCTCTAGCATCGAATCTCCGCTTTCTCCGCCCCACCCACCGATCATCGCGAAATCCCTTAAGCCAAACTATCTGCACAAGTTGCGATCGCCAGGAAAGAGACTTCAGCGTATTCAAAGAATGCGAAAATTTTCGGGATTTGAGGGATAATGTTACCTCAAAGCCCCTGAAATTCTCACATTCCAAGTATTTGTATATAATCTTGTAGTGAAGTGGTAAAACGAGTTGAGTGCATTAAAAAAGTTGGATGCTTAAAAAAAATCGTAGAATGCGCTTGAGATCTAGGAATATGCATTATAAAGTTTTTTCTTGCCATTATGCGTGTTTTCAAGTGCACAGTGAAACTGAAAGGACCTGGTTGGAGCTGGTCCTATCGATACGAGAAATTAATTATCGTTCATAATTATGAATGGAGCCAGACTCCTGCAACTGATGTCCCACTCTGAATTCCTTTGCATCACCCAGCAATTTGGTAAGAGCCGCCAATTTCCCAGAACGCCTTACCCCCCACCCCCCACTCCGAAGGACTCGCCACCTCAGGGAGCCATTTGGAATCGAGGAAATTAATCGGCTCGATTCCAAGTAGCAAGAAACTCTCAGTACATTGTCCTACCCAAGACTCATACCGCTGGATTCATGAACCATTTACCCTTCATGCGAAGAGCGTACCTCCCTAAGACGCTATTGGCCTTCCCCCAATCGCCGAAATGGTCATGAAAGCCAAGTCCAGAGAAACTTGAGGGCCATTCCTCGAGATTGTTCACAGGGCAAGATGAGAGTTGTAAAGGTAACAGGTTTGAGGTATTTAATCAGGAGAACGTAAATGATGACATCGACCCAAAATTTGAATGGAACGTTCATTGCATGAACTAGCTTCTGTAGAAGGTTCAACTGGCCAGTGCAAAAGAAACCTCCCAATTGCAACTCCAATGCAGTTTTAATTTACAAATGGATTCAATCGTGATCAACGTGTGTTAAATGAGAGAGGGAAAATAAACGAACTAATTCATAAAAGAAAAGAACAAAAATTTGATGTGACAAACTAAAAGATCGTATTCAAATAATGTTCCGTATAGAGGTGTTTAGATCAAATTTTACAATGTTTTTTTTTGCTTGGCGTGGTTCTGAAGCAGGTTTGTTGTGTCGATTTTCGGTCAGAAGTTTTTCAGCGATAGACTTATGGAACTACTTTGCAAACGTATGACGAAGTGGTAAAACTGGCCGGCTGAGTTGAGTTATCTCGTTTTACCACTTCGCCGGAGAAGTTTCTTCAACAAAGTCGATAAACCCTTTACACCAGTGCGACAGAGAGAAGCTGCTGGACCGAAGATTTCACTGATCCCATCCAATTTCCTTGATATTCCCATCGAAGGGGTGCTTCCGGTTGGTCGGCCCAAGGATTCCAGAAATGCCAAAGGAGGCCAGAGTCTGGGGGCCTCAAACTAAATCTCGACTTGTATTAATTTCATATCCCTTCCGCTCATCGCGACGGACGCCTTCAATCATCAATTTATTGCTGGGTAATCTCAACGCTCAACCGGACTCATAACCGTCGGCCTATCGTTTAGATATGTGGGTGGGTCTTCCAGCACCCCACTAGTACACGAAGAAAACAAATTGATAATAATAAGCGGCTTGCAAGTGTGGCCCATGGGAGCCACACAAGAAATTTGCCGATTTGCAAATTTAACTGAACTAGACATTATCAAATAAGTGACATCGACAAGAATAAAACTTACTTAGGAGAAGAGTGAGGCACGTTATCCATCAAAATCTACTGAAATTGAAAAATACTTTTACGGGATTCATCGAGTATACCGTAAGCATTGGACAATTTTGCATCCAAGAAAATTTTCCATTTACACTAAGAGCTTGTCCTCTTGTATGCAGAAACGTAGATTTGAGTGGCAGTCATTTGTCCCTGCGGTTTATTTTACACCCCAGTTTTCCTCTAGCGGGAAGTCATTTTAGTTTTCATGGGGCTCCACTGGAGAGCTGTATTTACCTACGCTCAATTTACCTGAAATCCTCGGTAGTGTGTGAGCTAGCAATGTTTCAGAATGGTTTTCAAACTTCTCGAATGTGAAAACGTAGCCATGAAATGCAGTATGAGGGGCGAGAGTTAGTGCATTGATCAGGGCTCTTACGCCGATGAGAGAAAACCAAGTATTTTTCTGGAGTTTAGGGAGGAGAATTTGAGGAGTTTTTTTTATAGGAATGAGGGCAGTAAATCCGCGGCGATAGATATAAAATCGTTATTTTCAACAGTTCAGGTGTCTTTGATTGATGGACGTTCATAATACTAGGTGCTCAACTTGGGCTAGTATACATATATTACAGTATATTCTAGTAAGGTGTTGAAAGCTGCGGCAATAATTGAGGAAAAACGGAAGCTCCAACTGTTTTAACGAACCATGTCCTTGTCTACAAAAGGACATCCGAATTAAATCAATCAAATCCTTCTTCACCATTCAATACATCTGATTACGAAGATAACATCGAGATTTTTTCATTTTTTCATTTAAACAAGAGGAACTAATAAATCGCGCATTCCCCTCGTTATCATCAATTGCCGTCAATCTTCCAATTTCCATTAGCGTCCAGTCGTAGCCGGAATTATTGCAAAAAAAAAAATGACCAGCTTGTTAGCCCTTTCCCCCTGTATCACAATTCTCCCTCGGATTTCGCCTTAGTCCGCCATATTTTTTCCCAGCCTATGATTATGCTTCCATGAGGCTCGAATTGAATTCAACGCAGAGGCTGCATCACGGTCTGCATATTAGAAATGAGAAGGGAGGGGAAAAAACTTGAGAAAATGTTCAAAATTTTTGGACTTCATAGGTTATGACATTAAAACAAAATTAAAAATGGGGTTTTGAATGGGAGAAAAAAAACTAAAACCACTGAAGATGCCTTCCGCGGCTAAATATCTTGTGTCTAACCTTTTCTAACCCTTGTGTATTGCTCGTTAGTCCGCCATATTTTTTTCCAGCTTATGATTACACTTTCATGATGAGTCTGAACCGAAAGGAGCGGCGGTATGAGGGTCTGAAGATTGGGAGCAGCGTTGGTGGGAAGGAGGGGAAGGGGGGGGGGGGACTGGCATATCGGTCGCGAAGGGTAGATAGGGTGGTCACCCAATCAACCCCCGGCGTCGTCTTACCCTCAGCAAAGTTATCTTTCTTGTTTCTGCCCCGGAGGCTGTTAGGGCGCCTACCTTTCGACTACCAATACAAACCCCCTCATAGTCCAAGCAACTTGAGGCAATGACGAACCAATCACTCTCAATGCAATTTTAAGGTGCACAATCTTAAGGTGGTTCAATGTTATGCACCAGTATGTCGGTATCCACGCTACGAAACGGTCTGAATTTGGTTGCGCATCGTTTTAGCTAATCATATTAACTATGACCTGACCAACTCCTTATCCAAATTAGTCCTAATTACAATAATACTTAAATAAAAGTTCCCAACAACATCCTAAGACCATCTGCATTGGAAATGCTAGGGATAAGGAATGAAATATGTATGGACCAATGAAATAAGCGTTACACGGTTACAAGGGAATGTAGAGTTAATTTGTTCACTAAGTCCTCGAGGCCTAATTATGGTACATGGCAGCAGCCAGCTTCTGAAACTCCATACCCTAAAACAGCTAATTTTTATAAATTTAACTTTGCCCCCCCCCCCATAAGACCCCAGTGTTGACTTTGGCCAAAATCGAAAACAATTAATTTGACTTTTTCGACCCAAAATCGACGGAAATATCTTGCTGGGGCTCCAATTGAATAGTATCGACGCACATGGGGCCAGAAATTCCATTCTGAAAAATTTAAGTCTGCCTCGCCATAAGGTCCCAATGTTAATTTGTCCGAAATGGACAACTTTTTCTTTTCAATAGTTTGGTTTTCGGGAAGTTCTCGTGTGATGAGTCCGAAAGTGCTCTTTTCGTCGTGTCATATGACTAGTATGGAATGAACCAATGGAGCTATGGAGGTCATTAGGATCGCACGTGGGACGTTTCCATCTAGGATATACATTATTTGGAATTGCGGCTGATTCTAAACCTACGCGAATAGGGTGCGATGTAATCCACGTGGCTCTATGAGTATACGATTGCCAAGAATGCCTTTAAACTTCCTTTGGTGCTCATCTAGTTCAAAGTTTCCATAAATAGCAAGAATTCAAAGATTATAAAAATTTGCGAACAACCTCCAAGACTTCAAAAATTTCCTTGAAAAATTCTAAATATTTTCAGCATATCTCACGTCTGCAGAATCTCCCAAATTGGGAAAAAACCCAACAGTTGTTAAAAATGTCGAATGGTTCTGTGCATCAATATTGTTTGAAGAGCTTCAATTAAAATTAATTGCAAATTTCCGTGAGTTTAGTTATTCTTTCCATTGGTACAGCTCCTAGTAGTGAGCAACGAAGATCAAATCCCCGCGATTGGGGGGGGGGGGGGATGGTCGGAGGGTGAACGAGAAAAGGGGTTGTCCCCCTAAGTTTCCCATTGGGGCTGAGTCTTACACGATATTGAGTTATGCACATAACGTCTCCTTAGGAGCATTTGGCAATCCTACCAGACTGTGGTGGCTTTGACGTTGCCAAAACCTTTCCTAGTTTCCCATCCAACTTTCCCCAGAAAGGCTCTTAAACGACTCCGGCTAATAGCCTCTTGCCGACCTCCTAAAAAATATCGCGAGATGAAAAACGTTTGCGTAATTAAATTAGACATAATTAGTCAAACGATTTTCAGACAGTCTGGCGTAATTCAATTACTCGAGCTGCTTGAAAATTGAAATCCGTATGACGAAACAAATTTTTAACTCCATCCTTTTACGCCAAATGGATTGACAAAAATGTAGAACATTGGAAGCTTCAGAAAATATCAGAAGTTTTGAGTATTGAAAAACATGACAAAGAAGAACTGGAATTATGAAAGCAAAAAGAAAAAAAAATCACCACTCCAAAAGTTGAAGGAGTATATTGGGGGAGGGTGGGGTATAATGGGACGGCCGCATTAAGGCACAAGAGTGCTTAAAAGAAAACTGTGATAGACTGAAATTTTCATTGAGCCCTCAGCTTTCACCTGATCGACAGACATGTCGCCCCTTCCCCTCCGAAGAAGCACTAGTGCCCCCACAGGAGTAAAGTTGTTGCTCTCTACGTGTGCCGTAGAATCCATAGACTATCCAAAGAGGAAGGAGAACAGTTGGGGGCAAAGAGGCCAAGCCGTTCCTGAGGGAGCAGCGAAGTTCGGTGATTACCTAGGACTCTCCTAGGAGTCAACGGAGTTTCCTACTTTGGCCATACTGGTTTCCCTGGCCTAACAGTCCACGCCAAAGTAACTAAGGTTATTCGCTGCCCTTGTGCAGAGGAAGGAAGAGCGGGCGGGCAGAATGGCGGAGGAAGGAGATGGTAACGGAGATAGGTGGAGAAGGGGGAGGGGGAGGGGGTGGTGAACACAAGCGACTTCCAAGTTAGAGCACGTCGAACGATCGCCCTCGTGGGAGGAGAGATCGCTGTGATTGAGAGGACTTGCCTCGGCCTATGGACCTCACACTCTGTTCATACACTGTCAGAAGGCTTGTCTAAGAATTATGAAACTCAAACTTCGGTGCTATAGTTTGGCTTGACCGTGTGAATCATCTCGATCGACCAAGTTACAACCCAAAAAATCATTTTCAAAACTTTGAGTCTACGTTTGGAGTGCTCTATGCACGTTTTTGTATAGAAATGATAAATGAAAATGAAGAAAAATTATCTTACGTTGAATATTCTTCACTTTACGTTGACTATACATATTCTTCACTTTTCACTTGCTTCCAACATCTGGCTTGATATACAGAGACCTCCATAGGTTGCTCACGATTTTATGGCAATCTCCTTCTAACATCAATTACAATGAATCAATGAACAGATTGGGCACGTTATCCGGAGTAAGCTACTCCTTCCAAAACTCCAAAAATACGGCCATCTCTGGAGAAGCTTGTCCCACTGCTATTATCGGTTTTGTTTTGGTTCTTTTATACGTACGGCTTGACTTATCGTATCCTCGTTCTTGTAAATATTGACCCGAATTAATGAATAGTGCTGCAGATGGCTCTACAATTTGCAAATGACATCTATGATGCAGCGATCTTTATTTAGCTTGAATTTGATATCTCTCTTAAACTGTCAGATGAAAATATCGATTCAACTGCCACTTCTATACTGATATATCTGTTGAATTCGGGAAAATTTATGACCTCCCTTACAAAAGTTATTCAAAACTATTTGTTGATGTACCAAGATAATTTTGACGACTCAGTATTTGAGCAAGGATTGGTAAGGTTTATACCCGCGCGATAAGGTGCGTAAAGCCTGAATGCATGTGGTGGAAGTTCGAGTGAGGGTTAGAGTCAGTTTGATTACAATCCCAGCCTCTTATCTCTCAGATTCGGAGGTACGCGGCTGAGCTGGACAATAAGGCGGTCCATCTGGCGTGATCTAGTCGGTTCCTTAACAATGCTGGCTTATTATCATCGGACAAAAGGGTTCTTCGCCAGGGGGATACAAGTTTTTGGAAAGTACCCGCTGACTCAATAGAATTCCTTCAGCGGCAGATATCCCAGCCAAGATTGACTGGAGTTGTTTGATAAATTAATTATCAAGTGTCTCAAGCAGCTATTGACAACACGTACTTCTTCAGTCCCATATGGAAAAATATGTAAGAAAAACAGATGTCAATGTGATGAATTTGCTAGATCCACAAGACTTTACGATCCAATCGCAATTTTTGTGCCAAAATTTTTCGTTAATGATTGATCCTAGGGATCGATATTATACCGCGTTTTTCAAAGATTGGATCAAAGTTTAGTAGATAATATGTAAGATAAATCGAAGAAATGTTTCAAAATTTCGGAATGTTCAGTTTTTTGGAGATCTGCAATCTTTATGTGGTTAAAAAAAATTACGATCGTGGGGTAGTTCAAATCTGACTTGGGAATAGAGATATATTTTTCAAAATTTCAATAACAATTAGCTTTATAATTTTCACACCGTGAGTATTTTGAAAATTTAAAATATCATATTGAAATTAGAAACGACCTGTCATTGGTATTTAATTTTTTTTTTTAAGAAAAATGAACGAAGAGATGAATGCAAACACGTTTTTCTATTGTAACAAAGAGAGAGGCTGCAGCAAATTTTTATTGCACTATTTTTTTTGGAACTCAACTTTTTTAATGGAAAAAATCATTTTTTTTTCGAAAAAATCATTAAAGTTGAAATTTTAAAATTTTATGGATCTGTGAGGACATTGAAAGTTTCACATGGGGAGATGGCGCGCCATCCATTTTGCAAGATTTTCGGGGAGTCATAATATATTGATCCAACCCTTTAGTGCCGGACCACTCAGAGCCACCTACGCCTTGAGACACTAAGCTTGTGCTTTGAGCTTGCGAGTGATACGAGAATTATCACTTGACCGGTCAGACAGAAACCTTTGCTCTGATCCGATCAATATTTTTGGAAGTTTTGGAAATATTGAAACTTTTGGGAAATTTTAGCAACGTGCAATTGTCAAAATTTTCAAATGTCTTTCAATTTTATCATTTCTAAGATTCATAGAAAAAACATCAAATTTGAAATGTCCGCAATTTTTATATTTCAAAAATTTTGGAATTTGGAATTTTTTTCAATTGAGAACTTACCATAGACTTTTGCCTCATCTCCAAGTAATTTCATCCGAGACTGAGCTACGGAAGCTGCGCAAGCTTTGCAAAATTCGAAGGTAGACTGAGGAAAGAATAAGCTAGAAGTATGAAAGAGTTCCGTGGAAACCAGTAGCACCCCTAAGCACAATCGAAGGGCAAGTCTGAATGACCGGTTGGAATAACTGGTCAGCAGCGCGGGCTAGGGAGGGATGTGCGAATCAACTTTCCAGCATCCCAACGAAACGAGATGGTCTAACGATGGACCGGCACAATGATGACCGGTGTAACGAGAACTGGACATCGCGAGATGTGCAAACCGGTATGGCAGATGTTGGACATCGTCAAAGCGCTGGTCCAGCTGCTGATTCCTGTAAATTCATCTTGAAATATTTGGTCATGCGTGATTTTGGTTGGCTGAAAATTTTAAAAGAGTCGAAAATTTGGAAATTTGGAATTTTTGAATGTTCCCCCAAATGTAAAATTTTCGAAAATCTAGAAATGTCGAAATTTTGAAGAAGAAAATTTTAACCTTAGTGAAAATAATTGTTTTGATTCAACACTGCATTAATTTATTTTCACAATTGTAGTAGTCAAGGGGTAAACAAGGGAGAAATATTTCACTCATTTTCTCACCAAGTTTAAGGATGTTTCTACATTGCACCTCGCTTGGTTATGCCTGGAGATATGTGGCCAGGAAAATATAAAATAGAAGGTGAAGAAAAACGAGGGGTTTGCTTCCAAGTGGGCAGTTCTCGTCGTTTTATCATGCGGTTTGAATCTATTTTTTCACTCGGCCCTCCCAGCATCTCGCTCATCTGGACCCACCTAAGAATGCTAATTAGGTTTGTTGTCGAGTTTTTATTTAATTCGAGGCGCCTCACGGAGTCAAGCACCTCGAAAATAAAACAGTCTCCAGTTTCATAGCGAGAATTTGAAAAATGAGATAAGTGCGAGCATGCGGATGCTGGGTTTGTGTAAGATATTTCCGAATCTGAGGAAGATGGACTAATTTTTATTCGAAACTATTTATCGAGAAAATCTCGTTCTATAAAAAAGTTCTTAACACAATTTCGCCAGCTCTCTTACCTTCTAAAATATTCATCACAAACTGAGCAGCAAGATCAGTTGATTAATCCTGGTTTGACACTTCGATAGACTTTCTTTATTAGACAGAAAACAAATACAATTGAATTTCGATATTGAAATTGACAAAAATCAGAATATTTTGAAAAATATCAAAATTGTCAAAAGATTAAAAAAAATAAAAGAATCTTGACAATACAAAAAAGTCAAATTCAAAAAAAATGATAACAAAACGAAATTGAAAATTGAAAAAAAATCCAGAACTTTTAGAAAAGTAAAAAAATTTCGAAATTGTAAAAACATTCGAAATTTCAAACTTTTTAAAAAATATTTTGAGAAGAATCAAAAAATAGGTTTGAAACTATCAAGTGGTTACAAATTTTGAAAAACATGATTTGAAAAGATATTTTGGTCAACCCTGAATGAGGGGGCCGGCCCTTGAAGGGGTGCCGGGATGCATTGTACATATACTAGGTGTTACCGGAAGTTGGGAATACAAGAGTGGGGCGTGGCGGTGTTTTAGTTACCTCACATTCGGCCCACCAATGACCGTGCTCTAAGGCCCCAAAGGGTTATACTAACTGTTCCAAAAACTTTGTCAATACCAAGTAATATGAAAAAGAAAATCAAATGTGGCGTGACCCATGTCCGAGTTGACTGAGTCTCGCGAATTTCTTCTTACTCATACTGATGAAGGATGGGACATTAGTTGATGATTCGGACAGTGTACTGTTGTGCCCCAGTGCGTCCTACATGCAAACTTATAGGTCTCCATTTGCTGTGCAAAAAAGGTTTTTACAACAACGCCGCCATCTGGAGACGGACACCGAGTGACGACAATTGATCACCATGCTGTTGAAATAATGGCAAAAAATCAGCTGCGTTATTGGCTATTAGTCATGTTTTTAGAGTATCCGAGTTTGTTTAGTCTCCGCGGTGTCTGGAGTACGGTTGCATTGAGGTTTATGCCTTCCGGTTCCTCCCGCGTTATTATCCGGACCCTCCTTACTCAGCCGCCTCAGCGTTTGTGCCTGAAACAATAAAATACGTTCATGAATGAAGCTCCCACCCTCTCCGGCAATTTCAGTGGGGTCATTCCTGAGGTCTTGCGCACACCTTTTTACGGATTCCGGTCTCGTCACCTTGAAATTCCAGCCTGCACTGCTGAAGGCCCTCGTGATAATGAAAATAACTAGTCGACTTAGTTTTTCAAATCTTTGAAATTCCATTTTTTTTTGGGTTCTAAAATTTTCGGATTTTTCTGAAGGTTTATTTTCGGAAATTTTATGCATTTTGAAACTTTTTAAAACATTATGCAAATTTTTTATATCCTTGTAATTCTAAAAATTTCTCAATTTTTTTTTCTTCTCATAATTTGGATATTTTTCTTAATGGTTCAAGATTCTAAAATTACTCTATCTCTTTGAGTTCTGCCATTGAAAGTAACAATTGAATATTTCACATAATTCAAATTTGCATAATTTTTTTGAATTTTTTTAATCAAAATTTTGCTAATTTGCCAAGTTATGATTTTCAGGAAAACAAATGGATATAAAAATTTGTTGCTTTTTCAATTTTTTGACATTCTTTGAGACCGGCGAATGTCATTTTTGCTTTATTTTTTTTGTGATTTCCCATTTTTTTAATTTCATAGTTTTCCAGCTTTTGAGTCCTTCAATTTTTCAAATGCAACTTTTTTTCGATTTTTTCCATTCCTTGAACTATTCTCCAGTATTTTCTGTTCAAAATTGGTTGTAGTTATATCTCGAATGACTGCAGATGGAGAGAGTCCAGGAGCGACCCGGCGATATTGCCGACGAAGTACGGTGGGTGGGTGGGGGGCCCGGGGGTATTTTAGAGGTACTATCGGCTCCTTGGGGATGTTTCCGCCCCTACTTCTCTACTCGTGTCGCCCTTCACTGTACACGGGGTATACATCGGCCAAATACAGTATAGTTATAGAGGACTCATACATACTGAGGGTTTGTTGGGTATTGATCGTTTGGCAGAAGTCCCTTGGGTACCGGCTATTCTACTTTTGCTGCACCTGCAGAAGTCCAGCGTCTTCAAATTTTTTTGCCCCTCTTTTCGACATCCCTTTTTTCCCGTATGTAAAACTAGCGGAACGCATGAAAGAATCCCATTTAATCGGTTATCCACTTCTCTATACGACTCCCCACGAGATATCGATAAATTAAAAATGAAAAGGTTGATTAATTTTTAATGAGTGACCACAAAAAAGGGGTTAACTTTATTTCAGAACTCGATTGATATCTACAGTCTTGGGAAATTCTTAAAAAGGAAGGTTGAAAGATCAGATAAGAGGGATGGTGGGAAGCTCGCCAGGCGCTTCTTACAGCGGAGGCAGTGGGGATAAGGTGAGTATGGTGGCCAGGAATGGGGGTGGGGCGAGTGGGGTAAGTTGCGAAAGGGGTAGACGAAAGGGGGCTTGTACATGTTTTCCAGGAGTCTGGGTAAGACGAGGGGTTGGGTTTTGCTGCTCTCATGTTTAGGGGGGAAATATAAGCTCCGGGGAGGGGGTGGGGGAGGGCGCAGGGGCGGGGTAACAAGATGGCCGCCTTTGGGGAGAATAGGGGAGGTAAGACATTTATCTGTGCCGGGAGGATTCTTAAATACTAATGAATGCGCTAGCCCGTAATTTTGAATGACAATGCATGTTCCATTATTCAGCGCCGAACGAATCATCATATGCTTATAAAATTGAGGCAGACTTGTTATACAGATCATAATAAATTAGCAGATGGAATGAAAAATATTTTTTTTCCAATTTTTTCGAATTTCTGAGACATTAGAATTTTCTTCAATTTACCTAGAATTCATGGAATTTTCTGTAATTTGGCAGAATAAAGATCTACACAATACTGCGTTTTAAACAATAATGAACACCGCTATCATATAATTTTTGGTGATGATTATTTTTTTATTGTGGAAGGAGACCTAGGTAATTTGTCGGATTTGAAATCCAATAAAATGTCGCGTTGTCTGCGGAGGGCAACATTTAGAGAAAGGTACAGTATCACATGGTGTGTAGTCATGTGGTTGACCCAAGGCGTGCGCACACGTTTGAAAATTAACTCGCCGGGTTTCTGTTCTATTAATTAATCTCATTACTTTAATACTCACGGCCATGGTACGGACATTACAATTGCGTGGCCTTGGTGTTATATCAACCTGTCGAATGTTACGCTAGAAATGGAAAAAAAAAATTAAGCCCCATTTCCTTTTTTATGTTCCGCGAGAGAGATTAAAATTTTTGGAAATGTCTTGTAAATTTTCCAACTTTTTCAAAAAATGTCAAGCTCATATCCAATTTCAAATAGATTTTTTTCTGATACATCCATACATGTCTTGTAATATAGGCAGGAAGTGGAACGTCCCATAAATTTTCTTTTTCAAGAGAATTTTGAAAATAACTCCCATTGAAAAAAAATATTTACATGTTGATAAGAGCGGATGGTATTACCGCGAAAACATTTTAATCCAACGAATATTTCTTTCTCAGTAGGTCAAGAGCAGCCTGAAAAACTACAAATCCTCTTCGCCCCCCCCCCTTTACCCTCAGCAATTAATGAAGCTGAAACGTCAGTAATTACCTCCCCCAAAAAGTACCCGTACTTTCGCTTACCGCGGATGTATGAGTATATCCAAAATGCACCACCATTCACAGGAAGCGTTGCCTCCTTTTCCAGCGTCTCGAACATTGTTGTCCCCCGTAATGTCCTCCCCCGACCACCAGAACACCCTTCCGGTCTTGTGTTGCCCCCCCCCCCCTCCCCTATAGGAAGTAGAAACCCAGTGTTGGAAGCGTTTCAAGCACTAAGAACACGATGTAACCGTTTGAATGTGTCTGTTCGGGAAAATGGCTGAGACTAGACAGAGACAACCACCCACTGCCCTCCCCCCCCCCTCCTGCAGCCCACGGAAAATACAATCGAAATGGTGGAGTGGAGTACGGTCCAGGTTTCGCTGGAGAAATGAGAATAGTGTCGGTCTACGAGCTGAGTGGAGTTGGTGAGCAAATTGCTCAAAGTAATTAATCGCTTTTGCCGGGTTGGCTTGCCACGTTGCTGGGGCTGTTGGGCTTGGGGAAAGCTCATCCAAAGGGTAGAAAACCAGGTACATACCCCCGGATGGCTTTGGCGAGATGCGCTTCTATTTTCCATGTTCACGATGACGAGCGAGATACAGACACCAAAGTCGATGAAACTTCATCAGCATACTGCTGCCTTTTTAAACAAGGATTATGGAATTATGACATGATATCGTGGGTAATCATTTCGGATGGATTATTGGGGAGAATGAAGTGCCTGGGCAACAATCGAGTTATAAATCCATCTTGTCTGGGTAATTGGAGAGATTTTCCATGACGGAAGTGAGGCTGGAGGGTGTGGAATTGCTTCGGAAGTCGTCCGTACTTCACTTAGGTTTTTTTTAGATATCGCTTGGTATTTTTGTCAAGTGATGTAACAAAATTCGTACATATTGTAATAAATAAATTTTCGTGAATGTTATAAGGATGACGATGGAATCGATATGAAACGATTTGCTTGATTCGAAGAGTTGGCGAACCCCCGCTGAATAATTGTACAGTTCCGGGTTCGAATCCTGGTATCGGCCACCGATTGTTGCCAGGGAAAGTTCCATTATTCTAAGTATCCTGGGGTTATTATTCCAGGAACAAGCGGTACACATTTGGGGTGCGCGTTAGACTGACTCGATTGGAGAATCACCTTGCAAATTTCCAACACTACAATAAGAAGAGGCTCCCGGGTCGAATGGTAGCAATGATCTCCGTGATAATAATCTAAGGTCGCCTGTACGCGGATGTATACATGTGTCTGTGTTCGCAATAGAGCTCGGCAAGTTTTCGTTGTGATCCTCATGGGCGACACTGATTTACCCCACTAGTTTTCATGATATTCAGCGGCCAATGACAGGTATGTCTAACGTTAATACGAGGACGTCTGCAACCGCAATTTCTGAAGGCAGCATCAAATCCTGGATCCGTGTCAAACGGCAAAAGCCCCGTTTGGGGATTTCACGATCGAGTGAAATTCATTCGACGAATAGGAGGTCAAAGTTTTGCCAGTGCAAAGCACCAAACGTATGTGTGCTTCCATGTATGGGTGGATGTTTCGTTCAGGAATCGCGAATTGGGACCATAGAGCGCAAACTCCTTCACAAACTCAAATCTCTGTGGAGATAGGATGAAGAGAGAAAAGCGGAATTGAGTTGGTGAACACGGATGAGAAACTCTGATAAGTGAAGGAATAGTTTAAAAGAGGGAATGGGAGGATGAGGTATGTGTGCACCAGGTGGGACGAATTTATCGGGTTTGGGAAGATGTTCGTTTGATGCATGACGGGCATTGAAATCGACTTTGGCCTGACTAGTGATGTGCCCCGCCTTTCCCTGATCCAATTCTTTTCATTACAGAATCATCTTGCAGCAAGAATACGGTGCACTCTGATATTTTATAGAGCTGTTTGAATATTTTCAAAATTTCTAATGCATGCTGAAATTTTTTACACGTTTTCAGGATTTTTTCTGGTTTCCACATTTTTGAGACATTCCGTAAACTTACTGAACTTTGGGCAATCTCATGAATTCGTTTACAGCGCTTTCGCAATTTTGCATATTCTAGGTTTGCATCTTACAGAAAAAATTTCGATTTGACACTGTGTTGAAATACGAATGTCACATGTGGTTTATCCGGGAGATGGCGTACCAATTTTTCCGAACTCTCCAATTGTAAGGGTACAACCAATTGTTAAGCAGTTCCTGAAGTACCGGATATGAG
Source organism: Asobara japonica (assembly GCA_026005395.1). Lineage (NCBI taxonomy): Eukaryota > Metazoa > Arthropoda > Insecta > Hymenoptera > Braconidae > Asobara > Asobara japonica. The sequence continues at coordinate 149,846 of BQMI01000510.1, forward strand.
TGGGCTGTGGGAACATAGTGAAGGTGAGTTACTTGAATAGTTATCAAGATCTAGATTTCTCGAAAACAAAGTATGGAAAAAATGTTCATTCATCAACAGTTGATAACATATGACTCTATGATTGTTTATCAACAATCATTATTCGCCGTGTACGAAAAACCAAACTCAAAAAATGAACAAGGGAATGTTTCGAGTACGTTATAAATTCCATAAATTTGAAAATCCCAAAATTTGATAAAATTGCTAAAACTATCGAAATTTTGAAATTTTCGAATTTCCAAAATATGACCTTCGTGAATTTTATATTTTTAAAATTCTCATCCATTATAAAATATGTATAGATTTTTTTCATCTGAAAAGTTGAAACAAAAATGTAGGATTTCCAAAATCTTAAAAATTCTTTCAGTTGAATCTGCGCCCCCTTGCTTGCAAACAAAAAATAAGACACTCCAGACTTCCATCCGCCTCTGCAGTCTGTGGTTTTCGGCAACTTCCGTTGATGCAGATAGAGGAAGCTGCCGACCTCGGGGGGGTAGGTTGAATAGTGCGGTGGGGTTGGTCGTAAGAAGCACAGCTTTGGCCAGCAGCCCCGGGACATAAGAACACTTCGTGCATAGGGTGGGTTGAGTTCGAAGGGGGTGGGGGGGTGGGAGCTTTTCAGGGTAGGGTAGCTCTCTGGAACTAAGTTGTATTGATCCTAGGCTGCACACACAGGAGGTGGAAAACCAGCCAGGGGTAGTACGTGTTCTTAATCGCCAAGTGACCGCCCTACCTCTCCTCCTTTCAACGTCACTGCACCCCTCACTTCAAGCGAGGCCCCAGAGACGCTGCGATTCTCTTCTCGCCCTCTGGCCTTCTACAATCCCTGACTCAAAGTACATCGCTGTGTGGGTGAATGCGTGTGCCCGGCCTTACAAAACATCTACTCCACCCATCTCAATCACCCAGGGCTTCATAACCATTGTTCACGAATTACGATGATATAAGATGCTGCACTAAATTCCGAAAATCTCACACGACAACGTGCACGAATCGAGACACCCACAGTCTAGAAAAGGCGGGCTTGCTCATCATGGATTACTGGCTTGCTATCCAACCTCATGTGCATGCAGATTTTATTGAAATGTTAATAGCAATTAAGAAAATCCGTTGGCATTTCTACGGAGCGATGTAGTAATTGATAATTCAATCATTCAATAACTGCACGGAAAGTTTGAATGACAGGAGAAGTTGAGCCGTTTCAGATGGCCAACGGTTTATTATCGAATTATGGGCCTTGCAATTTGTACTGACAGACAGTGAAAAAGAGGAAATCTAGATTAGACGTGAACTCGTTTGATGGAGGAGCAGTGAAATGGGTCGGCGTTCCAGCACAAAGATCCTTCAATTAATATCAGAATATAATAGATGTAGACCCCCAACCAGTGGTCTGAGTGGACCCTTTTTAGTCACACAAAAAAATTTTCCATTTGAAATTTTTTTCCCCATTATAATTGCCAATGATTTTTCCATTTTCTACTTTGTTTCTATCCACATTTTCTCTGCTCAATGTAAAGGCAAACCCGTTATTATTGAATTTATGATGTTATATAATACGCAAAGCGCAACATACGATACGGACTTTCCCGCTATCAAACGAAACGGTTAAAGCCACATAATTAGAATAAATCGAAAACATCATAGACACTAGATGACTAATGCGAGAGAGATAATAAACGTACAAATTGCCATTGAAATCGGGCATAATTGGTTTCAAGCGGACATGATCATTGGAATAATCGTCTATTATATCTAATGCCTTTTTTTCCTCCCCCCCCTCTCTCCGAAGGCCGGGCCTGGACCTTGAACGTAAGAGGCAGATTCGAGTCTTTCAGAAACGGTTAGATCTCACCGATATAATGAAAAAAAAACCGGTTATTATAAGTCAAAAGAAAGATCAGGAACAAAAAGAAAATTGGTCCTGGGAAAATATTGAAAGAGAAAAGAGCTCCGTCTAAGGTTCAATCACAATTTTTTGGATTAATTCGCAAGTTTTGTACAACAAATACAAAGATGGCGATTAATAATTCACCGCAGCTGAGGTTGTCCACAAAAAAGTAGGCAGACGACAGAGTTTTTACCAACACCCCCGCCCTCTGGGTTTTGTCGCGACCCTGAAATTTACACAGATCCATTCTCTCCTGTTTTTGCACCCTCGCAACCCATCTTCAGTCCCCACCCCTTTCTCTAATTGTACGCCCAATGGATGCAAGCAAATAGCTGAAATACAACCAAGACCATCTTATCTAGTGTCCAATAGTTTATAAAAAAATTGAGGCAATTCTAGAAAATCTCAGCAGTCTCTAATTTTTTTTGATAAATTAAATTAAACTAAATTAAATATTCTCATAGACGAACTCAGGAAAATTTTTCCTAAATTTAACGACTCTTCAAGCTCTTTGGTGCCTCCTCCTTAACATTAAATCAGTGAAAAATTTGAAGAAGACACTAATCGTAATTGTCCGCTACCAAATTCCAATTACACGCATGAGACAACCTCTCAGACCCTCAATTGAAACTGAAGAGTATCTCTTTGCGTGAGGATTCACTTCGAGAAACGAATAGGCGAAAGGAAGGGGGGGGGGGGGGGGTGGGCGAGGGTGGAAGGGGGTAGGGCGGCTCAAAGCACCATTTGACAAAGCTTAAGGGATGGTCGTCTGCGAGTGGAAAGTGATAAAACGTAACTAACACGTGCACTCCTGTGACAAACTTAATTCACTTGTGAGGGAAATTTACGATTCAACAACCACTTTGGCTGTTTAAAGAAACGCCTAAGCGCAAATGGCAGAGGTAATTTTAGTTAAACATTCTTTAAAGTAGCTCGTCCGCTATTTCGGTTGAATTTTAACGACAATTTCATCATCTTACGCCACATAAAACTGGAGGAAAAAATTATAAGTTATGAATCGCTTAGCTCAAATTGTACAACTGATGAGTAGCTTGGAGATATGGGGCGATATGCTAATATTAACGTTTTTCTAGGATTATTTCTCTTCTTGCTTTGATAGACTGAACTAGTTGTGCTTACTTACAGGTTAGCGATCGTTTTTCAACGATTTTCATTATGCCTGAAGTCATGAATTGAAAATTGCGCCCATACGCGGTTGGCAAAAAAATTTCCCTGCATAATGACTCAATTAAAATTCTAATAGCAACATATTCGCTTGTGGAATCAATGATTCATCATTTGCATGGCAAAATTTAACGTCAAAATAGGACGGCAGAGGCCAAAGAGAGATGATACGGTGGCCAGGTTATTCAGGATTTCACGGATGTGCTCGGGGATAAATCGTCCACCACATTCATTCTCTCGTGGGTGTATATACGAAGCCCTATACAAGCTGTTTCAAAATAGCTTTGGATGTCAAAGGTTTGTTGAAGAAATAAAAAGCGAGAAAACTAGGAAAAACAAAATTTTCAAATAAACTCAACACCCCGCCTCAAACTTGGATGATTAGTCGGCTAGATCAATTCAAATTGGATGTCGTTTTAATCTCGATCCTCAATGTGAAGTTTTTCATCGCAATCCTGATCCTATGCCTAATGGGCCATGTAAAAAATTTAGTTCCTGGGCTGGGTTCTGGATCTAATCCTAATCCTACCTCGGACTAACTCGTGATTTCACCTGATCCCGAAAATTATCCTGGTCCTGGTTCCGGACCTAGTGCTGCCCCTGGTTGTAGCCCTGAAACTGGATCAAATCCGAGGTTGCTTCTGGTACTAATCTTGCACCTCGTGAAAGTTTTGAAGATAGTAATGGACCAGATTGGGGAGCCTTACACAGGGTCCTAAGAGTGGACAGTAATCGTAGTCCTAATCCTAGTCCTAATCCTAGTCCTAATCCTAATCCTAGTCCTAATCCTAGTCCTAATCCTAGTCCTAATCCTAGTCCTAATCCTAGTCCTAATCCTAGTCCTAATCCTAGTCCTAATCCTAGTCCTAATCCTTGTCCTAATCCTAGTCCTAATCCTAGTCCTAGTCCTAATCCTAGTCCTAATCCTAGTCCTAATCCTAGTCCTAATCCTAGTCCTAATCCTAGTCCTAATCCTAGTCCTAATCCTAGTCCTAATCCTAATCCTAGTCCTAGTCCTAATCCTAATCCTAGTCCTAATCCTAGTCCTAATCCTAGTCCTAATCCTAGTCCTAATCCTAGTCCTAATCCTAGTCCTAATCCTAGTCCTAATCCTAGTCCTAATCCTAGTCCTAATCCTAGTCCTAATCCTAGTCCTAATCCTAGTCCTAATCCTAGTCCTAATCCTAGTCCTAATCCTAGTCCTAATCCTAGTCCTAATCCTAGTCCTAATCCTAGTCCTAATCCTAGTCCTAATCCTAGTCCTAATCCTAGTCCTAATCCTAGTCCTAATCCTAGTCCTAATCCTAGTCCTAATCCTAGTCCTAATCCTAGTCCTAATCCTAGTCCTAGTCCTAATCCTAGTCCTAATCCTTGTCCTAATCCTAGTCCTAATCATAGCGTTTTCTTCAACCGAATGGATCTATTTTTTTAGACATTCACAAAAACAATATAGAGCATGTTTTTATTCACACACGCTCACTGGCACTGGAGGTAATTTTGAAATAGCCTGTATTCACCCATATACACACCGGTGAGGGATAGAGGGAGGGAGAGAGAGATAGGTGGTAGGGCCAGTCCTAGAGCATGAACGGAGCATTCATACATTTCAGTTACATTACCGTAGACGTCATCGGATGTGCTGACGGGAAATACGAGCATAACTCAACCGAGGACTACTGGTATTTCGTGAAAATCGCCGTGTCTCACTTCCTCTTTCAGATGCTGGATACAGTGACTGGGAAACACCGGGTAGTCATTGCCATCTGGCAATAGCTCTTCGCCGACCACCCCCTTAACCACCCACTCAACATTGTGTCTGAGTGATGATGTTATTTCCTTGGTATTAATCATGAATTATGCACCTTTAAACGGGAGAAAAGAAAAGACCAATTGGGCCGATGAAAAGAGAAAAATGGAAAATTCTCCAGGATTTTACCATTTTTTGAAGATTTTTGGGGGTTTTTTAGTTGCGGGGGGTTTTGAAAATTTCGCAAAATTTTTCGAGAATTTTATTTCTGCAATGGCGATCACAGCAAAATTCTGAACCTGAGCACGAAAAATGTTCTGTCCTACAATCTTCCAAATGTCGCATGCGCGAAGGTTAAAAAAACGGCGCCGGCTTTTACTGCACTCAAGCGAGTGTCGTCGCTGTCGATAAAAAAGCTCGTGTCGAATAGCCACATTCCTGCGTTGTAGTGAGAAGGCGTTGGGCTTGTGTGGACTTTCCCCGAAGTTGAGTAATTTTAACATAAAGCCCCGTGTACATTCCGAGTTAGAATTGCGAGTTCAATCGGGGGTGAGTGAAGTGTCAGTGAAGAAGAGGGTACAAGAAAAAGCGAGGGACCTATATACATACACACATATATCTATATATATACACACACACATGTGGGTAGTGGACTGGTGCGGAACGAGATGAGTCAACGTACCCTCGGGCTTGTTTTTTCATAAATATCTCAAAACCAAAAAAATTGTTTTTTTCCTTTTCAAAGAAAATGTTTGTATTAAGATTTTTATAAAAAATCCTATAAATATAATTTTATGGAAATTCAAAGTATGAAGAAAAATAGTCCACTGATTTCGATTTACGATCTCGCTGCGGTTTTTGATAAAATGTCCAAATTACGAAAATTGGATACACTTTCCTGACATTTTTTTCAAGGTTTAAAAAAAATTCATATTTCGTAGATTTCAAGACATTGAGTGATATTGGTTGGACAGTAACCAAATAGTAGATGATGCCAGTTAACGCCCAAAAAAGCATTTTTTGCCACAGCCTCCGTACACGAAAGTATAAAATGTTCCTATTGCCATAAAACGATTCCTATGGCCTCGTCGCAAAAAGTTGTTTTACGGCCTGCAACGACAAGTTGCCAAGGGAAGTGGTTTTTATGGCCTTGGCTCAAAAATGTCGATTTAAATTGTATCGTAGTCAGGTCTACCACAAGATGCTTTTCAGATCAGATTACACTACTGTATACCACGAGTCTTATATCATCCATTACGGACCTAGGCCGATAGTTGACTCTTTTTCGGCCTAGGTCTGAAAAGAACGAGGTTAGTTTGGACTGAGTGGTACAAATGGAATTTTCGTGAAACTTTTGCGACGTCTTTGTCACATCGAATGAGAAAATTTCCTGAGCAAGCTTCCAAGGCGCATCTCCGGAGCTACGGAAGGGGTAGCTTGAGAATTTCACGAAGGGGGGTGCAAAGTGTGAGTGAGATAATGTGAATAGGGAAGACCACGCCTCTTGTCTAAGGTTACCCCCACCATGAGGTTTGTTTCTCAGCCCTTATGTACGGCAAACTCACCCCCTCCACTTGGCGGATTCTCGAGAGGAAACGGGAGGGGGGGGGGGATATAAGATTTTTCCTCTTACCCCCTCCACGAGACCGCCGAGTATATCAGGCACGTTCTATTGATCCACAACTAAGGGGCTTCTTCAGAGCGGAGGAGATGAACTGGGATATCAAATTTGGAGAATTGAAAATAATGACTGATTGGGAAATTTGATTGATGAAAAAATAACCAATATTGAAAATGTTTAGAGGTTGAAAAAAGTTTGAATATTGACAAAAAATGGGAAGAAAAATTCCATAAATTTTTGCATCATTCATTTTCGCATATTTAGATGTATAGTTAGACATTCACATGATGGGAGCGATATATATACTTTCCGGGTGGTAATAACTTGCCCTCGTTTCCCGATGATCTGGTGTGAAAGGCGGACGGGGAACTAAGAATTTTCCGTCGCCTTTTTTTCGCATCGTTTCACCCCCTTCAAAGCTATAGAGCGTTTCGGGCATGTTCTATTGATCCACAATTAAGGGTTAGAATCTTGCGAGTGGATGAGATTAACGGGGGTCGCAATTGCACAAATTTTGGAGCGCTGGAGGATAAACAAAAGTCGACAATTGGAAAAAATTGGAAAACTTGAAGGGTCTTTCAATCAGCAATTCAAGTGCAATTCAATTCAAAATGTAGCTATTTTTATTCTTGTTCCCCGATAGTCTTGTCTCTAATCGCCCTCTCCCACGTGCTTGTCATCCCCGACTTGGCGTCGGATGGCAATCTAGCGCGTGCGGGAGATTGGTCTCCCACAGCTAGCCCGGAAAGGTACAGTTTGAGATCACAACACCATGCTCTTGCGAGATGTGTCTCATTCAACGACCGAAAAATCGCTAATAATGATTGAATTTGATTCCAGGTCACCTCCACAGGCGTCGTGGAGTATCCTTTTTCTGAATGGAGGTTCTCGCAAAAACATGGCGTTGTGAGCTCAGAAAATCAGCGCAGTGGACTTTCTTATCTCCGTGCCTCTGGAGTACTCGCTTATCACTCACACAACAATAAAGTATTTGTCATTGAGCACATTGTGCAGTGGCTGTCTTTTGTGACTGGCGCCTAGGTTTGATGGTGAACAAGCAGAGGTTCCGCACCTCGAGTAAGACTACAGGAGAATGGAGCGGCTTTTCTAGGTGGGTTTTGATGGTGGAATGAGGTGGATGGGTGGGATTGGCAATGGTACGAGGTCGGGTGCTTTAGCTTGGGGCTGTTAAACACGGCGGGGTCTTATCGGTAAAACTGTTCTATACGGGATAGCAGCGGTCCAGCCATTGGCCGCTCGAGTATCTCTACCTTATATACCTACTTCTCTTTCGTACCATCTCGCAATATATACAGATATATAATCAAACAGTGTGCACTATCGCTGTGTGTATAGTACTCTATGGGCCACTCTGGGAGTGTACCTGAGCACAACTGCGTCACGAACTGTCTCGTTTCTCCTCCGTATTATTTGCACCATACAATGTTCGAGCGAGGCGCTCGATTAGCAAACTATTGAAAAATCTAAGTTTTTACATAACCAGCTGCATTTGATTAATCAAATTTTTTGTAATCAAATAAGGCTCTACGAGTTAATATATCGGCGACAGAATAGCAGTTAGGAAAAAATTCTGTGTGTTGAAATATATGGCACTTTTTTTTACTAAAATTTGAGACTCAATATTTCCAAGATTTCCTAAATTTTTTAAGTATCTAACATTTCTGAAATCTTTAAAACCATGAAAAGCCCAAATCGAAGATCGTTATCATAGATTTTTGTCGAATGCTTCAAAATCCGTATATTGTAGCGAAATGAGGTTTAATACAAATTTGCAGGTTCCACTCTGCTGACCAAAAAATGTCTATATCAAAGTAGCCCTATCTCAATATAATTCTGAAATATTGCACATGCAAGCAATGGCAAACTAAGCCGACTTAAGCCGTTTTACCGCTCCGCTGCTGAAATGAGTCAACTTATCTCGTTTCACCACTTCGCTACAGAATTGCTTCTGGACCAAAAGTACCGAACCCTCCGAATTTAATGAATGATGAAATGGCTGAACCACCATCAGTATCCTTGGCCCTTAATATTATCCATATCGACGCGTAAGCATGTGAGCCGGCTCATGTGCACTTTGATAGCAAGCAGTGTGCTCTATGTGTTATCGAAACAAATTTCGCTCACGTGTAATATGTATTGCCATTTTAGCCCTCAGCCCCCTCACTTATCATCTGGTGAACTAGGTGCTAGGAGTGTATATAAGCGACAAAATTTTCCTATGGGCACCGAAAATCCATGGAAGATCAATAGTTTTGCATCTGGTAACACCGCACATTCCTCAATTTTGTTTCGCTATTCCCACTTCAAAACTTTGAAAAATTTGCCAGTCTAAAAACAGTGAGGCACGTTCATGAGAGATGGAGAATTTGGAGTTTCAAAAACTGAAGAACATAAAAAACACCGTTTATTCCTCTACAAAGAAAGCGAAATGGCCAGTACTCGTTGGTCTTGCTGGAGTATTAGAGTAGCTAAGGCCTTGGGGTTGCCAGGCAACCAAGCCTATCAAACTATCTTACAGCTCTCAACCCTTACACCATCCTTTCAGCCCCCCCCCCTTCTCTTCCCCCCGGTTTCTCAAAATCCACCTACGACGACCCAGGGAATCTCACTTGGAGCCCTTAACGACCGACCCCACGGGAGAAACTGCGAAATTGAGAAAATTATCCTCGCCCAACGCGTTATGGAGACTGTCGCAGTCTCACCAAGCCGGGGGCCATAGTTACACTCTATCTTTCTCCATGGGGGGTTCAATCTCATTCGACGAGCGAACTCGGCGCCCCCTTTAATAGAAGCAGTAGCCATCTTAGTTTAGAATGGGGAATGAGAATTAGAAACGTGAAATCACCGACATTTTCCCTTCCCAACAGGTCCACCGTAAAATAAGGGTTGCTGACCGTTTTTTGACCCTGACCGAATTTTATATGTGATACTATGTCAACGCGCTCATATTGATTTTTTTTATTTTGCAGAGGCCACTTGGCACACGCAAATAAATTAACGCTCGATAAGAGTGACAGGAAGTTGGGGGGAGGGGGTTAATATTTATGATTTGGGGATATGAACCCCTCGAAATTTCACAAAAAATTTTGAATCTGAATATGTTTGTAATTAATTTTTGTTAAATAGGAGTTACGAGATCTACTCTGCTGGACTCGATTATAAGGTTCATGTGTACAATTTTTTCACGTTGAAATAGAATAATAATAATAATCTGTATTTACGAATTATTGAAAAATCGGTGGATTTTAGAGTTTAACTTATTTATTGAATAGTGATAACCCGGCTGGAACCATATAGCCAATTGCTATGGAAGACATGGCCCATTATTTACTTGTTGCTAACGAATTCATTTTCGGATCAAATTGATTCCAACTAATTGAGTAAAGTGAAGGTACCGTTACCCATAAATAATCACTTATGTATTCAAATAAATATCAAGAGTACTCTATTTGCTGAATCTAGATACACAGTCATCTGCAAACGTTGTATGAAATTCAATATTGTGTTGTCCGAGAGCAATGATAATTGAAACCGGACCATGTCCTCCGCATGCTAGAGTGTCATCAAAATTTGAAGAGGAAAAGATGCTTTTGCTGGATTTTTTGGAGCAATTGAGTATGACAGGCTTATAAATACTTTGGGTACCCGCCCCTTGAATGTGGTCCGAGGAACCTCGGGAAGATTTTTTCCAGGAAAGATTGTCCCGAATTGACTGATTTTTTAATGCCAATTTAAACTGGCTATTCTGGAATGTACGAGGTGAGAAAATAATTCTTCGTGAAGCCACAAGAGTTATAACTAGTCATCAACAACTACCTAACACTGAGTATGAAGTTTGGCGTTTTGGCACTGGCCGAGAAGTTGCATAAACTTTATGGTAAACCGTGTGGTGCAGTAAAGCCCAGTAAATTGAAGCAGTCAACGAGTACAGCGAGAAGAACCATACTAATTCATGGAAAAGGGAGGAGGAGGGATGGAGAACTGGATCTACAGACGTTTATACACACATTGGTATAGCAGGAGGTCAGTGGGAAGCGTTTAATTCAATTCCGAGTTTGTTCTTTCAACGATCGACGTAATCACTGGTTACTGGTAGTTTCTAATAGAACTGAGGGCGGAGAAGCTGTACTGGTTTCGCTACTAAACATGACTTTTCAGAGTACACAAATCAACCCAGAGGTTGCACTGAATTTATACTTGCATACTCAGAGTATTTACTAATGTTGACAATGCTGAATGCCAAACACACAGACTTCTGGGGCTGATTGATAATTGAGCGTGAAAACTTTAACCTTGCTGGGGTTTGTTTGGAGAAAAAAGGAGTGTCTGTGGGTCAGGGTAGAGGGGTATAAACAATTGAAATGGTTAATAACAATTGAAGAAACTATTGTTTTCTGATGGTGCTGCTTTTCCAAGCCTTGCATTTGGAAGGCAAAACCTATAAAACTGATTTGGTACACCCAATGATCTCGTCCCTTCCTAGTATCATCATGATAACTAATTTCTCATTGACGCAGTGTGTGTCACCGCATACGATTAATTAAACGCAGCAGCCTAGCTAGCATAGAGGCTGCTTTGAAGCTCGTCTGAGTGCTACGAACTCGGGCAGTTTATGGAAACTACAGGGTCAGTTCAAGTATAAGATACCTCTTGTGTATACCAGACAGCCGGCTTATAGCTTTTGCGAATATTAGATCAATAATTCTGGCCTCAAAGTGCTTGGTCAAGCCCATCCAAGGTGCCTTCACCTACATGACTTTGGGCAATAAAGGGATGCGTCATAAGATTGCCTACCAATGCATTACTTACGCGTCTCGCTGCAGGCATTATACGGAATTTCAAGCCCGACTATAATCCCGCTCGAGAATAATTTCTGGGCCAGGATCCTATGCTTTTGATGAAATCATGTATATAGTTGCACATACTGGGTTCATTAACATATACGTATATCGAAATTGAGCGAATCGAATTGATGTATCGTTTGGGATTCACGAATGAAATGGAAATTCGTCCGTACACTTTTGTTATGGATGTTAGTGGGGTATGTTACATCAAGGCGTACTTACATATGTGAAAATTGGGGATGCTGAGGTTGAAAGATTGCTCTCGCGTCCTGTACCGCGCCTCAACCATGGCCTCTGCGGCGAAGTTGTCAGTCGTGCCAGTTGAGCGAATTTCATGAGTAACAAAAAATGCTTCCATCAAAATTTCCGCTATCTCTCGTAGCTTACAAAATATTTACCAATAAAATCTCGAAACGCAACATCAACTTGGTGTGATTGACTTCCGCTATTGAACTGTTCCAATCCGTGTGTATTAACTCCATTCATCCCGCAGTGTCACATATTGAAAATAAATTCGCACGTTTATTATAGAATCGGCCAATCGAACCGTCGAATTCGCCGGGGTGGTTTTGTATGATTTTTTTCCGGCGCCATTTTTTCGAAATTTTACTAAAATTGCCCGCAGTTGTTGATAACCCGAAAGAAATTGGATGCGTTCTGACCTGGTGCTACTATCGAAGAGTTTCTAAGACTGACCAAATTCGAATTTTGCATCAAAATTCTGTTAGAAACCTGTTTAATGTTACATCTCTGGTGAATGAGATGAAACCGTGAGAACGTCAGGTGGCTCGGCGGCTCTGAACTCTAGCGGTCCATAGTTCCGGTTCTTCGCGTCTGAGGAAGGAGATGGTTTCTTGAATCGAATTGGTAAACTGACATCTGGCTTTTAACATAGTTGGATGGGCTTTTTTTTTAATGTGAAACGGATTTTAAATTACCGATCCCGGATTCGGGTCCGATTTTATAGTTGTGACGACTTTGATGCAAGATCTGTCTGCTTGCAGTAGCCTTTAATGCTCTATGGTGACACACATGTACACAAACACAAACATACACACACACGCATATATCGGCCAAAGCTACAGCGGCGAGAGATAAGAACACACACATATATATAAGTGGCTCGAGATCAGAGTACACATACACACACATACATAGATTTCATGAGTATCACACTTTCAATTTTCGAGGTTCTTACATTAATTACTAAATTACATGCGATTTCACATCCACTGAAGCCTCCTTAATTTGGAATTCTGAAAATCCCTGCTCAAAATATCGATTATTCAAATGTGCACTGCTTTTGAAATATCGTCATTGAGTCCGACCCTATCTGCAATTCCCTTACATAAGCTTGCTACAGCAGCAACGATTCCAGTTTCCCTCGAGATCATGAGAAAGCCCTGAGAATCTCCGAATAATATCAGAGCAGAATAGTGCCATGGAATTATTGAAGATGGGGATGTGAGCGGAGCCAGCTCGACAGGTTTTCCATCTCGACTCCCTTGATCTCGTGAGATGACCGGTGGTCAGTGTCGTGAGAACGTTGCGGTCCAAGCTATATCTCCTCCATTGAAGTCAGAACAGGTTGACAGTGGTAATCTATCGGTCCAGGGGGATCACTGGCAACCTCTCGATAGGCTCGAAATTACTGCTTAAACAACGTTTTGGAATAGACCACATGAACTTCGTCCAACTTTGAGAATTTTTTTGTTATTATAAAACATTCGAAAAGAAGGAAACAAAAATTTTTAATTGGCAGAAATATGGATAAAAAAGGAAAAAATTGAATAAATACGTTATATCTATTTGGTCGAAATGCAACACAAATTGGGAAGACGTAGAGAGCCTTATTAAAAGGATTAGAAAAATTGACATTTCAACTCATATCATTTCTTCATTCACAATAAAAAACAAAATTGCCATTTAAATTCTTAGGCGTAAGCAGTGGGAGTGACTGGACGGTTATCTGGAATTAATTTCGAAATTCTTGAAATTTTCAGCGGCTCTGACTCCATTGAAGTCATAACATGTTAACAATGGGCGTAGACGAGTTTAGGGGATGACTCGCATCGTCCCAATAATACCGAGATTACTTCCAAAAGGAAATTCTCAAATATCGCCAATGACGTCTTTTGCATAGCATTCACCTCGTAATCTCCAGATCCCATATACCACCACCTCTTCAACTTCATTAATCCTAGAATGGTGGACCATGGAATGGGCATTCTCTTCATGCCCGTTATTCAAATCCCGGGGTTTGAAATAATACGTATCTCCGTCGGTTGCGAAATCACGCATTGTCGCGTGGGGTGCTCGTCCGTGAGGGTTGAATGGTGTGTGCAAGGGTTGGACATTGGGGGTGGTATATAAGGCGCTCATTTTCATGGGGCTGTATCGTCTAGGCGCCATATTTGTTGGCAAAGGGACTTCCTAGGGTGCGCAAGTTTTCGAGCCGGATGGATAGATAAAGAGGCTGAGACGTGAGAAAAGGGTGGGAAGCTGCATCGTTGGGGAGTGATAATTCATACAATTTTTGGAGCGTCTGCGGAAGGAAAAGTCCACTCGATCTAAGATTTATTTTCCCTTTCCCCTTACCTTATACCCCATTATGCCCCAACCCGCATGGAAAAAATCTAAGCCTTACATCTGCAGAGATGCATCAAATACTTCTTGGATGCATATAGGTCTCCTATATATGAAATATGATATGTCACAAGTGTTGCGTTATATATGGAATGCATTGGCGAATCATTTCAGTCCAGAAACGATCCGATGATCCATGATAATAGAGAAGTTCATGAGGCAGATAAGAATGCAATTTTTCTTCAACGACTGTAGAATTTAATGCCAACGAGGGAATATTCTCGAGAAAATGTGGAGGTAGTGCAAACAAGGATCCAAAACGAATGAGAGAGAGATAGATAGTGAAAATACAGATACGAGGTTGGGTGAGGTGGGCAAGGAGGGGGCAGGGGGAGGTGGGTAGTGGTGTTTGGAGGTTAGACCGCAGTTACAATATCGCTTGATTAGAAATGTACATAGTGTATATGTGCGGCCCAGGCATATCCAGATGGTGGGTGAGGGTGTGGGTCGATTCCGAGGCAACTCCGTAGTTTAATACATGCTTCGTGGAACTTGCAATAAGGAAGGGAAAATGGGGAGGTGGTTGTGTACCAGTTGGCTATGTAGAGAGAGAGAGACAGGTAACTTGTGTGTACAGATGCAAACTGCATCACTGACAAAACATAAATAACAAATACGTCTTGTAGTTGTGAGAAATTTGGACGGCTTCGAGCCATAATTGACTTGATTAATAATTGCGTTGATGAATATGTGCATGGCAAGAGGCCAGTCTGCTGTCATACTTTTTAGGATATTTTGGGGTTGTATTAAATCGGTAATGTGTGAAATCGAATTGTGGTTCAGTTTTTCGAGAAATGGTTCGGAATTCATTCAGCGGAGGTATTGAAGTTTCCATGAATACTGAATTCTTTATATTTGAGTGCGCTCGGAATAGTCCATATGATGATTTCAATAGAAATATTCAGAGGGAATTTCCATGGTTCAATGACAAATATTTTTCCGAAAAAGTGTGCTACCTCTGAACTGTTCCAATTTCCCCAAAATCCCCTTGCACTCTATAATATCAAGCTGACATTGCAACAGAATATCGAGAAATTCTATTCACATGGTATCAAGATGGCTTCGTATTAGCGATATATCTTGGCAATACCTGGAGCGGGTTTCCGGCTACGCCTAGACACCGGTGTATACTTCATTCCCGTGAGGAATATTCAGCCATTCTGCGCCATCCTGTCTCTTCTCTTGCTATTCTCCCATGAGACCTCTCATGGTTCCCCCTCCTCCACCCCTTGTCCTATTCCACAAGCCACCTCTCTCCCTTGCGTCTCATCCACGAACGAGAGCACTCCGGAGCCATCGTTTCACCTTCTCCATCTCTAGTTTCTCAATTTTCGCTTACCAATCGTATATGCAACCATACATGCCGAGTTTTCGAGATATATGGGACAAAGGCATTTGCAAATGCTGGGTGACGAAGGATTGTTCAAGAAGAATGTGCTAAGCGTAATTTAGGCCATTCTGAGCTCTCCTCAGACTCCACACTACTCCCACATTCGGATCGATATTCGAATATTTGGCGGATGGAGTACATGAAGAATCTCATGGTGTTCAAATTACACACTTATGTGTCAACATCCAAGTTATTTGCGACCCACTGCGAAATACCCATACACAACACTTGTTCTCAATTTGATGGACACGCCTGGGACAATTGATCAAGCTTCCTCGCATACTTGCCATCCTCGACTTCGCCGCAGATGGCAAAGATCCACGTGCTGGAGTATGATTAATTTTGTGAGCCTTATGAGGGCATATGTTGTTATGTCACGGAACAAAGGTTGAGCAAAAATAGGAAAAACCTGTCATCAGAAATATTTTTAAAAATAATGATGAACTGAGTAAAGCAGAAAGCTTCACCGCCGACCACTAATGCTCCTGGTTTTATCGACATTTCCCTCGAACCACCTGAAGTCGAAAGTTTGTTGCGCAAAGCTCGATAGGCGTTTGATATAAACTTTCCCAAAATGTGTTCTCTGCATTGAAAATTTCATTGCACCGAGATGGTGAGTACAAGGCAAGAGTTTCAAGACAAACTACCAGCTCCACACTCACCACGAACGTTGGGAAAGTACCCAGCGCACTGCCTGCTTAATTAGCTGAATAATGCAGTGTTAATCTCTTGAAAATTGCATGTACCTCGTACCACTGATAATTTTCAACATCCTCGGAAAAACTTGGAGGTTCTTTAGTCCGCGCGGACATGAAGGATGGCCTGCAGCTGATGAATATGGAAAGATTCAAGAGTATTGAAGAGTATTGTAAACCTGATCACACGCACATACACACACAGTCGTATCCTGAAACTTGTGCATGCCAATTTTCAAAGTCATTCCAATACTTTGTCACGTTAACAAACCAATACATTGCGTTAGTTGTTCTATGAAATTGAAATGAATACCGTCCATAAACTAATCAAAATGATTCTCATACCGACTATTTGCGGAACAATAGATCAGAGGTGGACGTAACTGACAAATCGACCGTCTTTCGACTCTAATCAATCCTCGGCGTCTTTGTTTAATCGAAAGTGATTATATTAATTGCAAATGCGGGAGATGGAAATTCCCGTGGAGTCGTTATGTTACAGAGGGGAGTGAGGGACATTGGATAGTCGCGCTGTTAATTCAAGCCAGGAAACTGGTGTGAGATACTACTCGGTGTATCTGTCAGAAGGGCTTGGAGCGCACAATTAAACTGGAACACCCGTTAACATCTGGCCGAGACGTTTAGGCCCTTGGAAATCCATGAATGTTCACTTTCATACTTTTCTGTCGCAGGAAAAAAACTATGGCGGAGCGATAGAGGGTGAAAAAAAATTGATAAAAAAATTCTATGTGCTCCGGAATACAGTGCTATTATGTAATATGAAAATTACTATGTGCAGAGGCAGATACGACGCATTAAAAATCTGTTGAACAATTGTATTGATAGAAATTGGGAAAATTGGGTAGGAGATTCATCAGGAATTGATGGAAAGCTTCAAATTAAAATATCTGGATAACGATCTAGGAGAAGGTCCACGTGATCACCAAAAATATTTTTAAAAATGATCCCAATCTTTGTCGTAATGGCTCCATAATTGTGCAATTGATTCTACTTCATAATGTAGACAATGAAATTTGCGACTGAAGAACCCCGAAGCATCCCACCACCGGGTAACGCCCGTCATTTCCTTATAATTACTCCATTTCCTCCTTCACAATCCCTCCTGCTGGTTTTGCCTCTTCGCATATATGCTATAACATTTCCCTCGTTCTGGTACCAATTCACCGGTGTAGTCCATAGTAGTATATAGGGTGCCGTGAGGCGATAGTGGGAATCGATGGTAGAAAAGCGGGCATTCGAAAGCCAAACCTGGAGCATGCAATTTCATGGCAGCCAATGGAATGAATCGGCAAGGGGGGAATGGTGGAGACCTTTACCCCAAAGATATCAAGGAAATGAATGGGATTGGGCACTGGCCGAGTCGCACCCTGATAATTACCTATTAAATGCACTGTCTATAGTTCTAGGACAAGGAAGCCAATGCACAATCTATGATAGAAAAATAGCTTCGAGGCGGCAGTAAATTTCTTGCATGTAGAAATGAAAGCACACGGTGTACGGAGAAAACCGAATATGCGCTGGTTTTCAGGAGTAAATTTACTTGCGAAACTTTTTCAGAAACAGGTTTCAGCCACATCACTTCCCTATTGATCGTGCCTGACGCGATGACCCTTTGGCATTAGTAAGACTTTGGTGAAGACTCAAATTTACACAGAGCCTTACATAAGCAGGGGGAAAAAGTACCTTGAACCGAATCTGGGTCCAGTGAAATCAAGTATCCGGTTTCTTCTATGAATCTTACTTTCCCCGTTTCTGAGATGGAAAGATGTTTTCAAATTCCTTTAGAGTATTCGCAAGCTGCAGAATTCACAAATTTCCTCCCGGGCTTCCACTCGAGACGCCTTCAATAGAAGCTTTCCATGCGATTGAAGCAGCATACGAAATATCGGAGTCAGATTGTTCTTTGTTCTTCCTTCAATCCTCGAAATTGCCAAAAACAAAGGTAAGTTTCCACCACAGTAGAAGCTCGTCTCAGACCGAGGTGCCTCAACCCCCGGGCTTGCTCTCTATATATCCGTAGCTGGCGTTCGAAAATGCCTGGGGGTTGATTGATTAGAGGGTACACTTAACAGAGTGAGATAGCTGGGAGTTTGGTTGAGTTTGAGTCCAGTCATAGAGCGCCCCACCCCCGTCGAGAAAAGGCGAGCGAGTGAGAAAGTTGCTTAGAAGCTGAGGTGAGGGTTTAGTTTGGTATGGCCCCTGGGTTATTTGGTGGGGCTACGCCGTATAGCGTGCCCCGAGAAAAGCCGAGGGTAGGAGGATGGTTTTGGCTAGGTGGGTTTGGCTGGAAGAAGAGAGGGTGGCTCAGAGGCGGTAGTTCGAGGTGCTACAGTTTATAATAGTTGCTGTGGCGCTCTCCCATACACCCCCACAACTCCTCAACACTCTCCTCTTATACGTTGATGCTAGCCAACCCGGGCCACAACTTCCACAGAGTTGCTTAAACCTAACCTGAACTCTCCCGTCCTGCCACTGCGATGATCAAGTCTAGTCTAGGTGCTGAAAAAACCAGTGAAAATCCTCACTCTCTGTGACTCACATTATCATGATTTTTAGCTGTGTCGTTTCGGTAACCTAGTAGCCCATTCAGGACTAAGTTTCAAAGTAAATGGCTCATTGGTGTGCATCGAACATTACAGATAGAGCCATGGAAGCCCGTCAATAGATTTCCCGCTGAGTTGCTAGTGCTCGTAGATTAGTTTCCTCAACCTAAAAGAAAAATCACCAGTTATTAGACTTGCTCGAGGCCCCAAAGATAAAGCCCACCACCGAGAATGCTTTGGAGCTCCTTCAATGCACGTACCCGGGCCACCATACCCGCCACCCCCTTCCCCCCCCCCCCTCCCCCTGCAATTGTGTTGAAACTTTGTGTCGTGTTTTCAAAGACGAGTGCAGTTACCTTGCCATGGGAGAGAATCGAGCGTGTATAATGGTAGCATCCTCTCGAGGGGTTCCCCGCATTGCGCTGGGGAAACGCCTGTTATAATTCTCCGTTATCTATGGAAATTCTAAACCGTACTAAACAACAATATATATCTCAAAACTATGTAATTCTCGGGATATTGCGCAAATGGTATGCAATGCTTTGGATAGGATGGTTTGGGCTTTGGTGAGAGTGAGATGTATCGAGTTGCTGTAACACGAATTTTGCTCTTGATTAGGGAAAAACAGCGAGTGGATCGAATGAACGAAGCGGCTCATTCAGGATTTTCGATTCGTTTGGTAATTGGAGGATGAACCAATGATGCTGATAGTGAATTTAAGAATGCCGAGAGGTAAAATAATCATAACAATTACTAGCGTGTAATGAGTAGCAATAGATACGTGGAAAGTATGCAGTTCTCGAGATATTATTACATACACCAAAGGTATGAATACTCGCCCAGATAACACCGTGCGGAGGAACGTGCTTAGAATGCCTGTCAATTTAACACACAAAAGGAAGCATTGCATTCTAATCAGGACACGATTAAGTAATTGATGAAGTAAAATTGAGGGGGTCGTTTAGAGTGACACATTCAAATGTCACACCAATGTGGTTGAAATTTCCGGAAAAACTAAATCATTTTGATGATGGAAGAATATAATGAGACACTATGATAGTGTCGATACAAGATTGCTCGAAGGTTGAATAATCATAACACTTACCAATATGTCCAATCTTCTATGTTCACTGCACACCCGCCACTGGTCGTTTTCAACGTAAATACGTTGAAACCAGGGAAACACCCAGGATGATGAGATCTGCAGGCTTGCATCCTGATGAGACTATTAGGATGGCTTGATAAGTCCATAATATTCTGGTCGACGCCACAGAGGTGCCGTCTCCTCCACCCGGTGATCATCCCAACTATATCACGCGTTCTCCCTCATTTATTCCGAGAATCTTGACTGCGGGAATGGAAAAAAGTGTCTGAAGTTGACATTCTCAAGATCGAAACGTTCCAATATTTTTTTAGCCTCCCTGATGGCACCCTCAAGCTTGTCACGTTTTGTTGTTCCTGAGCCAATCATCATAAGTCAGCAATATATATGTACTAAGCTGCGACTGTTAATGGTGTTAGGCTGCTGGTCGGAATAGATGAATTCATAAAAACACCCTTTCCACAACTTACGAATAGGGTGGAACGAAGAAACATAAAGCAGTGGGATGATACATTTGCGTACCGTACGCCTTCACGAGAGATAAGGTTTTTCCATCACTCCTGAAGGATTTCACAAGTTGTCCATCTCCCCCCCACTATCGTCCCTTCAAAATTAGCTCTGAGCATTACAGATGTCGAGGTGTGCCACGACGAGAAGCCAACACCTTGTTAGCCTGACAAATTCGCCTCATCTCACCTCCCACAACTCCTATCCCATCTCTCCATCTTCCTCTCCACATTACATGTTCTGCCCCTCCCTATCCACCCCCTTTTAGCTGACTCCACCGAGTGTATCCACGATATCAGAGAAACACCCTTTTGCAGTATCTCCGTAGACGCTCCTATAATTTCAGCTTTAACTCAATCTACCTTTCATCTATGGCAGTAATAGCCCTCTGAGACCGAGCGAGCCGATGTGTCGTTACGCCGGGATGAGTATTGAGAGGTTTACTACCGCCTTCCACAACAGATTGCCATCATATGAAGGAATGTTGCACAGCCTGCAAAACGATACAATCGAATCGATAATCATTGAATGGGCGATTAACATATTGCCACTATGATGTAACAACAGAAAAATAGCTCAGACGTTTGTGGTAGCCACAGGAATCGAAAAGCACAAGCGATCTGACCGTTGCTGGAGGCTCGTGAGAACATGGAGGGGGATCTGATGTATTGAAGATGCAAAACCACTTTAGCATATGGAGCGGGAGAAAGGAACAGACAAGCAGCATCCTCATTTTCTGTATTTTAACAACTGGACCATTGTATTGGAGATCCAGACAACGATTTCTGTTTCTTCATAGGATGTGTTGAGGCAGTGAAAGCAATTTCTCAAATCTAAAATGATGGCCTATGAATGCTGAAGCGTCCCAATTTGCATGAAATGAAACGATTAGAATCTTGAGAATGCAATGCCTCCAAAAAGGGAAATTGGTTTTCCGAGTCCTCTAACACTGGGCTCTAGTCGGCGACGATTGGAGTGCGATGGTGGGTTCACTCGAGTGTCTGGGTATTGGCGAATTGGACAATTCTGGGAGGCACTGCAAGCGTACTTGCTTTGTTTCGCGGTCTTCGATTGCTAGACTACTGAGTGAGAAAGGTTGTGTGTACCTATCCGTCGAAGTAGTGGACGGTAATAGAATTGGACGATTGTTCGGGAGTGCCAATAACTCTCGGTATAGGATGTAATTGCGTTAGTATTTCATCCTGCATGAGCCCTTTCAGAAAGTCAGTGGGAAATATCCGAGTATGAGTATGGAGATGATATTGACCAAGTCGCTAACTCCATTTTGGTTAGTGCAGTGGATTTTTAGTCAGTGCCAATTGATACATAGCAGTCATTTGGGAGTGAATCGCTCATTCAATTAGCGCTTGGTAATTGCCGCCCTCCGGCCATGGAACTCGATGTGATTTTACACCTGTTCATGAATATCAAACCATCGGACCATCAGTATTTTGCGATAGGCCGATACTCCTCAGTTGTCAATTAAGGGGATACACCACCTTGGCGTTCTGAAAACTGAGTAGAATTTTATTTCGTTGCAGTGGTCAAATGTGAAAAATAGTCTAAACCCATAGAAGAATTTTTTGACAATGCTTTTACAAAAAATTTGTTTATCAAATGAAATTGGGGTCGATTTGATTTTTGACATTTAGGCCAAAGTAAATCGTCATATTGCCGCGCACACGCAGCCACACACACACACAGAGTAAACACATTGCTTCGAATTTTTGAACGAACATTCTATTCACGATGAAATTAATGTGAACCTGTTTACACAGTGAATACAAGATTTGATGGGAGAGCGCTTACTAACAATCTTTCATCCCTTCACCTTTCAGATTTGGTACTGGAAACCTGTTAGTGGACTTTGAGATGCTGCGGTTCATGAGAAACGCCAGCCTTTTCTACTGGCCATGCGGAATTGGGGAAGACATATCCAGATTTGCAAACCGGTTCGCATTAGTATAATCGGTCCGATTGGCCTGAATGAGTACATGTTATTGTCAATAAAATTGTGTGGGAATATATCAGGAGTATTTATCGATTTTGCTTACCCTCCCTTGAGCTACAATATTTTCAGGAACTTCTTTGAGAAATCCGTTTCACGTGTTGGGTTAGGTTGGAGTTGTACATGAAAGAATGCGGAAAAGCACAAATGTGCCTAGCCTAATTCACCACTCTGCTACTGGAATGGATTCTCAAGATGTGGAAGATGTCCACTTTGGCTTGGCTTCTGGTTGAGTATCCGCAGGTGATCGTAAATTGTAAAATCTATCAAGAGCAACGCGGTGGACATAACTCAGGGGGATTTCCAGTGGGCTTGGGGTATCCCGAGTTGTATGAAGCATGGCAACCAGACTCGGCATAAATACTCCGGTTGCAGAGAACAGTAGCGTCGTGCACTGAGCACAGTCCCAGACCGTAGTGGCGTGGCAACATCATCTATCTCGACTAATTTATTATACCGCGAGGGCAAACGCGAGGCTCTAAACACTTGCACGTACAGAGCTACAAGAATATAACTGGAAACTATCTGAGAGGGAGGTGGGTATGTCCGGGCCCAGCGAGATCTGTCGATGATAGATATGCGCGATCGAATCGCCGCGTCTCTCCAGGTACGAGAGATCGGTATGTTTTGAAAATGAGCAAGCGAGAGGAGACGATACAACAGACGTTTCTCATTTTTCAAATTTTGAGGTTTTGAAAAATTGACATATGTGGGTGAATCGAGATTGATCAACGTATGACAGGCTGTCAATTTGCCGCCATTTTTGATTGACCATGTAACTTAAAATACAAGACTTGTTCATCTCTGGAAATTCAACAAAACGCTACCCCTTTTTCCCCACAGTCCGGGGGCTGGTTAAATTTTCCCTATAGCGCACACAGCTTTCGCGTGAAATTGCTAAAGTTTTAATGAGAAAGTCATTTAACTAGAACTTTCAGTGGCAATGCGACGGCACCATCCGCCGCTGCAGCGACAACTCTTTCCAAACATCCAAAATAGTTCTCTCGCCAAGCGGAATAGTCTCCTCTAATTTTTCATTTTTTATCATTAACGCTTTCCAGGGTTATCCATCCGTGACGTCACAGGAGAACACTTCTAAATAGCTCTAACGTATGTAAACGTAATATATGACAATGAGAGACATAAAAGAACAGGACTGGGAGAGTCACCGGTCCATTATGCCTGCCGTCCCATTTTACCCACAGTATCTTGCGACATGAACGGAATTATATGAAGAAGAAAGTATTTGATTGGGGATAATAATTGCTAGAACAGTTTCCATTTTTATTCGTATTCTTTCAATTTTTTTTTTAGTTAAATATTTTTTTAAAATCGGTACACGGGGATCGATACTGCATGGCCGATCAAGGGTTCAGCTTTTTCACTTACCTGCATCATTTTTATGGATTTTTAGAGAGAGCATCTGCTGGCGCCATCTCTGCGAAAACCGCTGAAACTCGTGGATGCAATTTTTCTAGGTGAACGTGAAAAATTCCGATAGGTGGCGGTAGAGCCATGAATAGCGGATCTCGGGCAAGAAGCCCTTGGGCCTCAAGGACATTTTCAAATCTTGCGCGAAAAAAAAAATCCGTTAATAAAAAAAAGAGATTTTTTTTTAATCGTTAAAAAAATTTTAAAAAAATTAAGTGAGTAGGAAATAACTAAAATGAAAAAATCAATCAGTTTCTTTTGCTTTGGACTCATAAAAAGAATAGAAATTTTAAAAAATTTGGTAGTCAATGATTCATGTGAAGAAAAAAAATTTTGTTGGAATTTTTTTTTTCATTTTTATATTTTTCAGTGCTTCCATTCAGTTCATAAATTCGAATTTCCTATTTCGTAACGCCCTAGAAGCACCCGCTGGGGTGGGTGGTTGATAGTCGTTGGCGGGCAGATTTTGAAAAAATTCAGATGGCTGCGCGCGCCTCACCTTCATTGATCGCACCAGTCGTTTCGTATTCCGGTGGCTCTCGTTTGCCTCTCCTGGTCCTCTTTCCCTCTTCTCTTTGGCCCTCGGCCGGGTTTTCGTCGTCGCCCCGTCAAACCGACGAAGAGGAGCCCAACGACCTCGACTTTCAGGGCGGTGCCCCATAAATTCAAAATGCAAATATTGACTGAATGATAGAAATTCAGGGGAACAAATTGCGATGCTTTATACCTGTACTTTTCAACATGCAAGCTCCAAAAGTAGCGAAAAAAAATTTTCAAAGCGCACGAAAAAAAATGAGAAAAAGGAAAATTTTGGTGGAAACAAAAAATTGGATGAATTAAAAAAAAAATTAAGTTCATCTATTGGAAACATGGATCTCTATTTTTTTTCCTCAATTTTTCCAGCTTCTCAAATCTTCGTAATTTTTGGAACTTCTGAAATTGTCAAGAAGAAAATTAAACGATCGTTATGAGTCAACTTAGACCTCCATGCCTAGAATGCGTTCGAGTTTCCCGCGCATTTTTTCGTCGTCCGACGTCCCCCGAACCGTCTTCCAATGAGCTTTTTTCTCCCATACTTTCAATATTTTTTCCCACCTAAAATTACGTAGTTTCTCATTTCGGGTCCTAAAGAAGTGTTAAAAATTTTAGGAACGAAATTGCCCAAGCATTTTTTTAATAAAAATTGTTCACCCTCAAAATTTTCCCCTCAGCTGGCTGCAGGCTTCCATAGACCTAACCTCAAAATTCCCGCCTGACGTCCCCTCCGTCGCAATTAGTTCCCCACCCCTCCTCACATCCCCTGGACCACTTCTCATCATCCCGTTTCTCGTTTCATTCGCCCATCGCAACCTCATATCCTCTCCAGCCTCCTCTTCCCTCCCACACTCACACATCTACACATATACATGAGATATTCCATGGAATACTGAACTTTGAACGTGCGCAGCTATTTCGAATTTTGTTGAGAATTGTTCAGAGGTATAGGCTGCTTGAATGAAGAGTTTCAAATTTGTGTGTGTTTTAATGATGTTTGAATTTATTTCCAGACGCTGAAATGAAATCGGAAGGAAAATTCAGTAGACATCTTTCTTCGCCGTTAAGAGTTCCCCCTGATTTTTTTGAAATGATCTTCGCGGAAATTGAAGACCCGGGTTCGGATCCTGAATGGAACCGTAGGGCTTTTCCTCTCGAAAGAATGGCTCATTCAATTTTGCATGGAAATTCAATTCGTAACAATGAATGAATATTTTTTGAATGTACAGAGCATCTGGCAGACCCGGGTTTGAATCCCGATTAAGACCACCTGGATTTTTATTCCCGCCAAGTTCGATCAGGTTTCCTGCTCCATGGAGGCACAGCGGCAGTCCAGTATTCCATGGAACGTCTCATGTACAAGCATCCTATCCGTACAGTTTCCCCACGTGCTCCGATGTTTTTAGGTGTGTGGTTGAGGAAGGCGGTGGCAAAAGCAATGAGGGGGGTAGATTTTATCCTAGGCTTCTCTCTCTCATCAGCTCCGGCATATGAATACAGCGTTATAGCATCATCACCATGGCGACCATACGAAAGGAAGGAGCAAAGGGGGGTCATTTGGTTTATACTTGAGGTCTATGTACAGTACCCGCCAAAATCCACGGACAAACTGCACGGTGGGAAGCTGACTTGGATCAACAGCCACCGACCTGGTTTTTTCATCCTCCCCCCCCCCCCCCCTCCCTCTCCCAATCCTGCCCTCTTCCAGCGTCTGCAAAAAGTTCGTTATCCCTGTTACAACACTTTTTGTATTGGTTTTACTTTCTGCTTTCCCTTTTCTCGACCTCCACCGGGTGTTTACCGATGGACAACAACAATGTCTGAGAATTGGTTGCTTGCGGGGTAAAAAAAGATCCGCATATGTGTTGGAACATTTAGGGAAAATCGGATATTCCGCAGAAATAAATCTGAAACAAATCCGATTTGAGTTGGATGCTTTTTCTCGGAGAAAATGTAAATATAGGAGAGGGGAGGAATCTTTCAATGAAGAAATTCATTTTAAGACGGGCATCGATAATTAAGGCTGGTCATTGTTTTATTTTATATCACAAATTTACTACACATATCTAATACTACATTTGTAGCCAAAGAGAATTGACATTGATGTTAATTTAATTATGCAATAAAAAAAAAAATCAGGGAAGCGAATTTATAACATTCGTCGAATCGCACGAACTGCATTTGATTAAACTGTTCATTCGATTTCGCGTCGGTTGCAGTTACAGTGCCTCCCGCTCCCCAAGTCTAAATTGATGCACTCTTGTTTTTTTTTTGTTTAAATTCCATCTGTTAGTCCACCAAAATGATTCCCAACAAGCCACCAATTTAAATCTCTAAATTGGTCCAAAATTACCTTGAATTGACCTCAACCAAGACCCCAAATACGGTTTAAAAATCATCAACAATTAAAGCTACTTTATTCCCGTTTTCCGCCAAGACTGGTTATACTTAAACGGTACTGAACATAAATACAAGTAATGGACAGTAAAGAAGAAAACTTTCTTTATACATTTCCGCATAAACTTTATTTTCCTTCAAAATGGTTTTTCATTTCGTTATTCGTATTAGCAATTTTTCATTAATATATATATGTTATCAAAATACATTAGAGAGAAAACTTTACCCCGACAACATAGCATGGAAAAGGATGAAATAAACTTTAATAAATTTATTCAATTCTCACTTTCAAAATGATGTGAGTTAAAATCAATCCGCATGAAATACGTAATTGAAAAGACACATTGAAGATACGAGGTGGTAGGACGGTCCGTGCGTTGCCATCTTGGTTGAATACTCCCGCCTTTTCGCACGATCTAGTGGCGCGCGCATCAGTCAATTTTCTTTAGCTCTTTCCCTATGTTTACCTGTTGAAAAATTTATGGAGCAAATTTCTGTCCGCAACTGGATGATTTGTTTTCCCTCCTGCATATCGAAACATCTGAAATAGGCAAACATGCTATTGATACCTCGTACATGTGCATCTATGGAAAAGGGCCCACTTTGGCGGTATTGGGTCTAAAAATCTTAACGCCAGTATAGACGAACCATCTACAGAAGATTCGTTTGAATGAG
Source organism: Asobara japonica (assembly GCA_026005395.1). NCBI lineage: Eukaryota > Metazoa > Arthropoda > Insecta > Hymenoptera > Braconidae > Asobara > Asobara japonica. Next base: position 177,140 of record BQMI01000510.1, read on the forward strand.
AAGGAAAGGAAGGGTATAGCTCAAAATCGGAATACGACAAAGTGGGCCCTTTTCGTGTATCTAAACAATTCGACAAATTGGGTGGTAACGATTTCGAAATGAAGCACAAAATAGAGAAATTGAATAGCGAACTCACGTTATTCTGGCGTACCTCTAAGCTTGTTAGAATTACAAGGTACGAGCTAAAGGCACCGGAGGATGTAGACTTGTCAACACTCAACGAAGCGAATTCGCTAACGTGCGGCTCTCGGTGTACCCAGTCGGAGGCTCAACGCCTGAAGCACAAGCCGCAATCTAATCATGGTATGCCACATTTCCATTCACCATTTTACTTCGTATTTGATGCTGCGAGCGAATTAAGTGCGATTGCTTGGAATAATGAATTTCAGGGAAGTTACCATCATTTTATTTTTTTGTTTTTTTTTTCGCCAATTTTAAGAAGTATACGGATTCTTAATTGTTTCAAAATCTTGGAGATTCGCGAGATTTTAGGAATTTTGGAAAGGTTTAAATTTTCAGAAAATTAGAAAAAATGGCAAATCTTAAAAAAGTAGAAATTAAAAAAAAATGCCGAAATTAAAAAAAATTAGGAAAATAGGAAAATTAAAAAAAAATCCAAGAACGGAAAAATTTGAGAAAAAGAAATGAAAAAAAGTGAAAAATTGACAAATTAAAAAAAAAATACAAAAATAAAATAATGGTAACTTCCCTGAAAAAAATGGGAAGAGTTGTTTAGTTGGCCGACAGAATTTCTTGGGCGCAATCTAAACGATCTAGATAATATTGAAAGGCCGGGTGGAGAATAATCTGAACGTGGATGTATCCACCACCATAGTCTCCCCTTCTCCGTTAATATTCGTCGAAGCAGAAGAGAGAGCCCGAAGAGAAAGACCAACTACTAGTAGATGAGAAGGCGGAGTCTACTGTACCCGCTCCGGTTACGCAGGCATTAGGTAAGCTTTTCGTTTTATTGATTTTTCCCAAAAAGCGCACGCGCAAGTGCCGACTGGTCCTTCACTATCCTAGAGTTTTCGTATACGCGAGATGATGCGCTCAAACCACTACAAACCGCCCCTCGGCTTGCCAACGCCAATTCGTGCGATTCAACCACAAAAAAGTTTCGCAAAAGGAAATTTTGGAAAAGTTCGGGAAACAAAAATTTCAAAAAATCCGAATGGAAAGAACAACTATTTGTGACAATTTAAAAAATTGTAAAATCGGAAATTTTTTGGAAATCTCCAGAATTTGGACAAAATCAGAAACTTCATAAATGGCTCCAAAATGGTTTTCACTTTGGAGTGTTTGGGATTTTTTTTTACTTTTGGTTTTTCTTTAATTTTTCAATTTTCTTTTTATTTCAGCTTTTCAAAGTTATGGCTTTTTTTCAATTTTCTGAATTTTTTGACAAATATCATGAATGAGAAAATGATTCAAAAATGCCAAAACTTGCGGAGAAAAAAAATTTCATAATTCTAGGAAAAATTTAAAAACGGCTGAAGTGGAGAGTTGCCGCAGCACGAAAAATTCAAAAATCCAAGGTCAAATAATTCCAAAAATTCCAGAACCTTCAAAAATGATGAAATCCTGCAATTGCTAAATTATCAAAAAAACATGTTCTGACGAAATTAAAATTTCTCAGAAAATTCGAAAAATTTCCAAATTGTGCCAACATTTTTTCCTCAATTTTTATGGCAAATTGTTACAGCGAGATAAATTTAGCTCTCCATATTTATGTTATCTATTTTTGTGAGAATAATTAATCGATGACTCCTCACGTTGGCGAGTTTCGCGACAAACCGTGCGTCACTATGTACACGTGTTAGAGTAGTGAATCCTCGGATCGAGGGCCCCCATGGCCCATCAATCGCTACTTCGCTTGTCGGTTAAATAATTAAGCATCTATCGGCTTCAATACCCACGAGTCTACTGTCTCCCACGTCCCCCGTACTTAGTCACGCCAAACAAAGCGATACAAAGTGCAGCAGTGCAATCGCTCATTAATATCGAATATAAATTGGGAAAAAGCAGGATATGAGCCTATTGATGCCTTGCCAATAACTCTCCAATGCAAATTTAAAAATTTCATTCATAAGGCTTAGGCAAAAAATTGCTAAAATGTTATAAAACGTTTTCATAGCCAATTCGATATTCAAAAAAAAATGTTTTATATCATTCATTGCAGGAGATACGTTGCAAATGAGGCTGCAAAAAACCGCGGCTTTTGTCTCATAACTGAATGGTTCTATGGCAAAACGTCGTAGCATATTCTATGTAGAGAATGTGAGCTCGGACTGAAAAGATGTGTATCCAGTTTCTTTGCATTGAGCAATGCCTGATATAAAATTCATCACGACAATACGTTCATCCTGTGATATCGCCTTTCTGACGGGTGCTGGTGACAAAAGTCATATGATCTAAAATGTGTATTTTTAAATGAGGAGGAATTTTCATTGAGAACATTTTTCCCTATTATTAATGGTTTTTATGATAGAACCTTATAAACTAAGCGTTATCAATCAGCTACCCACCCACTCACCCAGCCACCCGCTCATCCATAATGCCTCATGATCACAATAGCTTTCTCAATCAGGAAGATGAAGATGAGTTGGACTCCATGTGCCTGAAATCTCTCTAAAGATAATCAAATATTCGTTACATACCCAACCCGTTTTGAAAAAAAATTGAAGGAGTTGCATTTAAAAAATACATGAGAAGAATATATACAATTTCATATGTTAAACAAATTTTATATTTCATATATAGATAATTTTATACGTATATAGGACAGTGGTGCAGTGTTGCTTCATATATCTCTGAGTTTTTTAGAGGTACCTAAAAATCTAAGAGGGCCATCAAAATGTTCATAGATACTTTTTTGTAGAGCTGGATCAGAGCTGGATCAAACATTTTGATAGCTCATTTAGATTACGGGATATTTTTGAAAAACTCGGACAACGATTTGATCCAACCACATCACCACTACTATTTATAAACGTATACCTGCAACATAATATATTTTCTATATATAGAGTATGAAGAAAAAAATCGTTTTATTCTTTGCATATATATGTGCACACATATATATATATATATATACATACAAAGGAAAAATCATTTCGAATCACCGCTAGGCCGAGTCGCGGAGTGGGAGTAGGGTGGGGGTGGGATTTCAATTCACACACGCAATTTTATCTCACGCATGGGATAAAGGGGGAGGAGGGGGAGGCCAACCCCAGGTTTCCCGTCGTCATCAATCATCGAGTGCCAACGGCAGCTCCGATTTTCCGCAAAAACACACGAGAACCCATTTCACTATAGCCCAAAGCCACCTCCTCCCACCCAATTCCAACCCGGTCATCATGCATCACTCGATGACTCATTCACTTTTCCGTTTTGCAAAATTATCGTGTCAGAATTTTTTACAAATTTTCGACAGTCCCAAAAATTTTAAATAATCAAAAATTCAATTTTTTTTTTCTGCCAATATTTCGACGATTTTGGAAAGTGTGAAAATTTTAGGTGATCCATTTAACTCTTACACTGTGGCCAGTTGTGCAGACATTTATGTTGTTTGTAACGAAAATTCCCGTCATTAGAGAAAAATTAAAAAAATTTAGGCAACGTATTTGTTTGCTCAACTCTTACACTCTGACAATTTTTCCTGATATTTATATTTTTTCAGATTTAACGGAGACGTTGTCGGTACGCGGAAAAAGGCAGTACTGAAAATACTGGGAAAACGGCGAACGAAACGAAAAGTGAGAGGGGGAATTGTTGAACAGAATACAAGAGTGAGAGGCTGAGTGGGAACGTATGATTGGCAACAATCGGCAGCCTGATCGAACGTTTGTTTCAGGAATACATATGAGGCCATCTCGCTTCCGCAAATTTCCATATCCCACCCACATCCAGCTTTCTCCTTTTGTTGGGCTTTTTTCGCCGGTTGAGTTTTTTAGTTCGGGCATTTTTTTTTACCGCGGGGCTGGCCCGATCTCTGTTTTGGGGGAGGGGTCGAATTTCACACGCGGTATGTGGTTATTTATTCTTTGGGGACGCAAAAGGTGCGGATGGAAAGAGAAAAGAACTTGCCCATACAAAATTTTTTATATCAACGGAATTTGGACATGACTTTGAACCTCTTCGACCTGACCTTCCAGCCCCAATCTGTGATTACTTCTAACTGTTGTACCTTCCGGAAAAAAAACATAAGATTTTTACGGAAGGGACAAGATTTATTTAACCCTTTTTCCCTTTTTCCGGACAGCGGTGCTCAGAATGGCGAGTTAACAATTGAAATTGTTGAAAACAATTGAAAGAATTTGTTTTTACACACGGGCATGTCCTCTTTTCGAGCTATCCATATCCATATATTGCATACTCCCACATCCATTTGATCCAAAAAATTTGAAGTGGACAAACTCTTTTTCGCGCCAATTTTTTTCTCCATTTTTACTTGGCCCGCAGTAGCGACGCCGACGTTCAACTTCGGAATTCAGTATTCATTCTTATCCTAGTCGGTAATCCCTTGGCGCATCCGTCCACGGCACTTCCACTCACAGGGTAAAACAGCTGAGGAATTTCTCAAGTATTTCTCCATTGAGTGATTGAAAGACAGAAAATGTGGGATTTGAAGACAGTCTAAATGCCAGTTTTTTTTCTAATGATAAAAAATTTATAAATAAAAAAAAATGTTGACCTAATTTTTTTACTCCTCAATACATTTTCCAACAAACACTTTCCCAGAATTTGGAATTTTTTTCGATCCGCAAAATTACATCACTTTTGGAAACATTAAAAATTTTTCAAAGTTCGTTTTATTGAAAATGTTTAGGAAAAATCGAAACTCCGAAAACAAAAAAAAATTGCTAAAATGGAAAAAAACTGCAATGGACACATTGATGCACAGTAGACCCTGATTTTCGGCTTTTTAACACATGGAAATTCCAATTTATTGAAATTAAAACGCTCAATTGACCCTTCGAAATGAGGAATATCGCGGGATATTATCAGATCGGTTGCCTGAAGCGACAAAAAAAAAATTATGAAACGTAAAATCTCGTAATGAGTGCTCCAGAGCGCTCGAAAAATTCGGTAAAAATTCCTGGCTCAGCATCGTGCTCTATCGCCTGGAAATTCGCGGTTCTTAATCATCATACTCATTTTTTTAAAACTCTCGAATGGTACTACTACGGGGTCAGCACAAATATGTGAATTCGGAAGTGACCTCATCTCGTAATTCTGCTTATCGGCACTCCCTACAGCCTCATGTTGCCTGACTTTTTTTAATTTGAAGATTAAAAAATTGCCGTACTTTTCATCATACCGCGCAAAAATCCGTGAATGTAGGCGATTAAAAGAGGGAAAAAACCGTTTGACAAGGCAAAAAAAAGAAGAAAAATAGCATGGTTAACAGAAGAGGACAAAACGTTGATTGTATCAGAGGTTAAAATTTTTTGAAAATATTGCAATTTTTTTTTTCAATAAAATTTTTTTTTTTCCATTTCCAATAGATGGAACAATACGCACATTTTCCGCAATCTTCGGAGAAAAGCAATAAGAAATTTGAGAATTTTGTACATGTTTATAGTCCACAATTTTTTGTAATTTCCACAATTCAACGAATTTCAATGATTTCATCAATCTGTCCAGTTTAAGAATTTAACAATAACATAAATGATGGGAAAGTCAGAAATCTTTAAAACATTCTAAATTCACGAAAGTTCAAAGCCTTCGAAATTTCCAGAATTGAAAAAAAAAGAAAATCTCGTTTATTGAACATTTCTACCTCCAAGCAATAATACTTTTAATCTGAAAGTTTAAAAAAATCACCGTTGCCTCCGTGACGGGGCGCAAATATTCGCGAACGTGTGCGATTAAAGGGCGAAAAAAAGCGTCTGAGAGGGGAACGAAAGCGAGAAAAATTGCAGAGCCGGCAGAAATACCGAAAACGAAATCTCGTAATAGAGGAAGGAAGTGCATCGACTGGAGGAAATGAGGTATTCCTCTGTCTCCGTTCCTCCATCCATCCATGCACGGAACTCCAGGTTCTCATGTTAATACCTGAAAAAAGAAAAAAAAAATTAAAACTCGAAGAAACTAAAAAAAGTCATTCTTTCGCATCACCCTTTTTCGTTTTTCCGTTTTTTATTGCGCGTGCTGGAGGCAAAGCGGCACAGGTGTATCTTTACGACCCATAAAAGCCTCCTGCGCCGATGAAACGACAGTGAAAAAAAAAAACAATCCAAAACCAAAGGCGACAAAATGGAAGGGAAAGTCCGCACTAGAATGACAACATGAGTTTCCTATGAATATCCTCACGTTGAATCAAGATATATGATAGAGCTCACGTGGGAACCATTTTCTCTCAAAATAACAAGTTACATGTTGAAATAAGTCAAGATAAATAACACACACCTATACATGTACACACGTATGCATACGAAAATGCTTAGACAAATGAGCAGACTCACATGCACGAATACCCACCATGAACACATACATATTCGAATACACGGACATACAGGTGACCGAAGGGTATTGGAGCAATACTCAAAATTGCAATCGATCGAAATCTTGTGTTCATTTCTTCAGGAGCTGGTAGGCTGGATATTGCCTTCAGCTTATGGAGAACAATTACAATTGACACGAGAGTTCCCTCCGAGATTCACCATACAAAATTAGTGAATTATGTAATTATTTAGCGTGCGGCAAACTCAGTGCTACAAGAGCCCGCATGTGAGCGGTGAAGCGACTCCGGAGTCTTTTCAGCGACCAAAGACACTTTTGAATTTTCTGAGTTCGTCAATCGAATTGAGGTTCCCACTGCATATGTCCTAATGTCCCTGGGTGTCAAGCCGCTATTTACCTGCGTGCCTCTAACTTTGGCAAAGCACGTCCATTTTTCCGCCCTCTAATCCCACACCCCCTCCCCGCCCGCCTATTATTCTAACCTCAGGCTTGCCACCCCCCACCATAAACCCCCTAACAAATGAACCCCGCGTATATTCCACACCATCCTGCTTGATATTAAAGATACAAGTTCGTCGATTCCCCCGTAAAATTTCCCGGCGACGAGAGTGCGCGTATCCAGCTCCCTCATTTTCTCCCCTAAAACCCTCATTGATTACCCGAGAAAGACGGCAAAACTTCAGCCCCCCCCCCCCCCCCCCCCGCCCTTCCCCGGCCCCACGGAAAATGAGAAGGTAAACGAAGAACCGCACGGTTCAACAAACGACAAATCCCGCGGCGGTTGTAAAGGCGCGAGTGAGACGGTTGTCGCGGATGAAATGGGCGTGGCTAGTGCGCCCGATGCGTCGAGACGCCTTATTCGTTGAAAAGTTTGCGCAAATCCCCGCCCCACCCTGGATTACCTAGCCTACCTTGGCCAAAAGTGGCGCGTGTAAACGTTACGCGTTTACGTGTCGCATTCTCCTCTCTTCGTTTTCCGCGAGTAACACAAATGGACTTCTGCGTATTTGTGTGCAGAAGCAGGTGGGGCGGGGGGGGGGGGGGGGCAGAAAGTTTGCCAACACATGGAAATTTTCCCGAGCCCCGAGGGCCACCGAAAGAGTTGGCAATGCCGAATGTGCACAGATATATGTATATGTGCTATTCCATGGAATAGCAGACCTCTGTTGTGCACCGATTTTCGGAAATTCTGTAGATTTTTTAGAGCACAAGTTAAGGTGGTAGATCAGCTTTTTCAGGTCTTTAGGATTTAATTCTCGAGAATGTCTCTTATGAAAGATATGCAGAAAATCAGTTATATGCAAAATCATCGCAGATTTCAGACAAAAATCTGCAGAGAAAATCTGTGAACCCACAAGAGATTTTCTTTCCAACGAAATCGTGTTCTATAGGCATCTGTTGGGGTCATTATTCTGAAAATAAAAAATTATGTAACAATAGGAATTAGTATTGGCAATACCTGAATTAATTAAATTAATGACATTTAATTCTTTTTCAGGAGAGAAAATCTATATCTGACTCGCTAAGTGCGTTGCGACTATCGGCAACAGTCATTATCAATAATATTTCAAACTCCTTAAGTGAGTCTGTGCATCTGATGAAGTTTCAACGGAAGCGGGAGTACACGTGCACAGCAGCGGTAAAGCATCTCATGGAATATGTGATAGGTGTGTGCGTGAGGGCCGCCATCATTCCGCGCGATTTTTTTTCCGCCGCTTGTACATAGGCATTTACACATGCACACTCCCACGAGGCCAACCCTTCCGTCAGTATTTTCCTGCGGGTAAGGGGGAAGAGGTGGGGGGCATCCTCGAGGGTGGCGCTGTGAAGCACATAGACATCATGTACATGAGGAGGAAGTTGGCATATGGGGGAGGACAGCGTCGCTCGATTTCCGTCGAGGTTTTTGCGCGCGCGGGAAAAAATCCCCATGCGCAGCAAATGACGCTACCGCCTTTATGTGTTTCGTTCGGCCTTTTCGAGGATTTCACGAATTTTTTAGCGGGCTTTCTCTTAGATTCATGGTCATGATAGACTTTTTTATGGGGCCAGGTGCTAGGGAGATTTGAAAGTTCTGCAACTCTGTCCTCGACACTTTTTCTTCACATCCTATGGTTGTATGAGATATGTAATGGGTATATCCCACGTGAACCAAAATATGATATTCAAAAATATTTAAGCATATATTGTATAATCCATATGACCCAGCTGTATTTGGAATTTTGTACAATTAACAGCACATTTTGATTTAGATATGAACATAAAAAATATTGTCATCAAGCAAACTTCGGCTCCAAAGGTGAATCTGTGAAGTTTTTGGTGGTATATAAAATTCGTTTGAATAATCGAAGTAAAAAAAAAATATAAGAAAAGCTGATACACTTTGGAGTAGGTTTATTCCAGGCTTTGGGTTTTCACTTATATCGATCAGAGCTTGTTCTATTCCATATTAATTCTACGCATCAATTCATCAAGCAGCATTCACGCTACGATTCGTTATGAAATATTTCATGCTGTCGAGAGAGACGTGACAAAATATTTCGAAGGTGGCTATTATCGTATTAGGGGTAAGACCAATTTCTGTTATATTAGAAAATATCTTTGGGAATATTGTGAACCGATTTAGATCTTATCGATGTCAAAATATTGGAAGTCATTCTTGGCATACAGCTGGATATGCTTTTTCCGGTTGAGCCGTGAAGTTTGTCGATTCTCCAACGCCAATCGCACTTTGACTGAATTTTTAACGTCCTTCCCTATGCAAGTAATGTGTACGTAAGTCAGAATTGACTTGGCAAATGGTCACACCACCGTGGGACTTAGCCCGGTTTGATCTTTTAATTCACAAAAGTCAAACCGGCTTACAGGTGTAAAACTGACTCCAAAAATGTCAAAAGTTGTCAAAATGTTGAAAAAATTCGAGAAAACTTGAAATCGGTGAAAAAAATGAACAAAGGTAAGTTCCACTTTTGTCGCACATTAATGATACGCGCACATTTCTCCCTTTTTCTTCTTTTTATTGAAAAGAGGAATTTTGGCGAGGTGTTGCGCCGTTCGGATTGGGAATATGACCGTGGATATGCCCTCCCCCCATCTCCCACTAAAGCCGATGCGGAGGAGAATGCGGGGTATGCGGCCGCGCCGCGAGAGGGGGGGGGGAGGGGGTGTTCGGAGGGCATCGATATCTCGATGCTTGGACACTTTATCGCAACAGGTGTCGATGCCAATATCCGATTCAAGGTCTGCGCCATCCTGACCCCATTTTCATGGTGCCCCCACGCGCCCTCTCGTGATCGCGTTACGCTGGGTGCAGGGGGACCTTGGAGGTCAATCGGTGATATGGACGCGGCCGATATGAGGGGGGTGGGGGAGGAGTGTGCATTATTGGAGGTCAGCGAATTCCTCGGGTTTAAGGTCTTCGATGCGAAACTGAGTGAGACACTCTCCAAATTACCTCCTTCTACTTTTAACCTCTGAGGGACGGCCTGAGGTCGCGCCTATAGCAGATCGCCGATCGGATGTTTTTCCAATTCCTAGAAACAAAAATTTCATATTTATTCTTCAATCTGCGCTGAATATTGTTGTATATAGTTAGAAATATTAAAATATGACAATTGGGAAATTTTATGACATTAAAAATATTGTTGGCTCCATTTTACCGAAATCGGTGAGGTTTTTAGGTTACACAGGCAAATTAATTTGTGAACGCATCATAAAGAGCATCCTAATGTTTAGCAATTTTCACCGGCAGTACTTTGGCAGGTTTACGATAAGAACTGGTTTTTCTTCAGTTGAGGTTTTTTTTGTTCGGCTTTCTCCACAGTGTGCCTGCCATTTCGTTTTTTTTTGTTATTAATATACTTCGGTGAATGCTCCTTTTGAAATAGGGACGCTTCATATTTGGCCACGTTGATCTAGGAAATTGCAGTCTTTTGCATCTTTGTTATCAGTTAATTTTCTTCAATATCAATACTCCCAGGTTTTCAATTTTAGCGAAATAATCTTACCATTATCATTGAGCTCGGGCAAAAGATGGTTGGACTCTAGATAGCTCGCGCGACCCTCGTCAAGAAGGGGTGGGTGGATTTGGAGTCAAAAGGGGCTGGACGAGGTGGAAAAACCGTGCCTGGGTAAATACGGGACAGCAATGGGTAAGCATTGCGCTGGCTGCTTTTTACAAAGGGTGTGTTCGCCGAAAAGTGTGTATAGGGGTTTGGGATAGGCTCGTGTGTTGGCGCTCGTGTAAAAGGACCCCTGGAATGAATAAATTAGCCAGCCCCGAGAGGGTGGGAGTGAGATGAATGCGCTATGTCGACCCCCCCAGGGCATTTCCCCAAGGGTCAGTAGCGAGACTAAAACCAGAGAAACGAAAGGGAGTGGGTGGGTGGGGAGTTGGCGACCCAAAAGGGAACGTGAGATGCGTGGGGTGTGCGGAGATGAGGGTGAGACGGCTCAGCAAAGGGGATTGGTCGACCCCTCGCCATTTTGGTGAACCTTATATATGCTGTCACCGGCTAATGCGAAAGCCACCACGACGCGACAAGAAATGCAATTCGTTATGTTATTTTCTTAATTTTAGCTTTGTTAACGAAGTATTTTCAGCAGGAAAAAGCATATTTCCCCGCATTGTCTTTTCAATGTTTGCAGTATCCCGGAAGGAACTATACGGATCAATATTTCCTCAGGACCTTCAGAGAGGCTCATATTGGAGAAAATAATCAAAAGTTGAACAACTTGAGAAATTGGGAATCTTTCTCGCGATCCATCAATTTCAAATGTTTAAAATGTTGAAATTTGCAAAATTTGCAAAATTTGCAAAATTTTCAACATTTTTAGGTTTCAACAAAAGAAAAGAAAAAAATTAATTCTTAAAATGGTTCTGCAGAGATGAGGATGTGAATGCTGTCACCGACTAATGGGAAAGGTACGACGGCGGTCCAAGAAATGCAATTTGCTCTTTAATTTTCTCATTTTTAGTTTTGTGAATTCATTACGACTCTCCTTTCGTTTTGCCCTTCATCGTTATGCTCCCCATCCTCCTCATAGAAAATGAAATGAAAATAACGGCAGCGGTGATTAGCCAGCTCTACTGTATTTATTCACCGGTACCGACGACGACGACAAACATAGGAAGAGCGTCGAGTTCAAAGGGATGTTTTTTTCTTCGTTTTACGCTAACGGGGATTTTTTGAACGTCCGCGATGGAAGGTGCAGAATGATGTTCGGGTTAACTCAATGTACTTCATGCAGAACATTTTTTTCCAGACAATATGGAGTGAACGGATTGAATTCTGTTGCGGACTGGTAAAATGAAACGGTTTCACTTCTTTTTTGGCGGTTTTTAAAAAATAAATATCGTAATAGTTGAAGAGACGTTAATTATATTAACGGTAAGAGTGTCGGGTATAATGAGACATTGATATAGAATCCTATTAGGAGTATCTAGACGCAATCAACGTCGGTGTCTCATCCTCCCCTGCCTCCCATCTTCCTATAAGTCTCCCGTCCCATTACACCCTGCACTCAATCAGGCCCTGTATCCCATTATGCCCCGTCAGCCTCTTATGTCCCGCGTCCTCGTATGCCCCACGGTCCAGAACACCTTGCGTCCTACTACACCCCTCCGCCGTATTATCACCCCGTCTATTATCACCCTCAAATATTTCACAATCGTAAATTTGTGAAATGTAAAGACTTAATTTTTTTTATTTTCCCATGATAAATGAATAGACATGAGGCAGGACTTACTACGCCAATTGCACTCAAGTATCGAACATTTAAAATTCAAATTTACTGGGGAAGGATTTTAAATGGTTACCAAGGCCTCGATTGTCCATTACACAGAAATCCCAGCGATAAAGGTTTATTGCGAGTTTAAAGATTCTCGGGATGTGCGGCCGAATGGCCATTAAAAACTGCGGGGGTGTGGGGGAATAAGTGATGGTGGAAAATAAAGAGGTCTGTGCAAGTGTGGGGGATATTAATCCCCAAAGTGGGGATGGAGAGGTGGGTATGGCTGGCGAGGTTGTCCTGATAACGAATCATTGAGAATTTGTCAAAGTGCCTCGGGCGGGTGTGGAATAAAAATCCAGATGAAGCTGAATGCATGACGTGATCATTTGTTATCATGTCAGGAATTCATTTTCTCATGCGATCGTTTAGAGCTTGCCAGCCCCTGGAATGTATGAGATAACCGGGGCCGAACATTTATGCTCGAGAAACGTGACTGTGAGATAAAAAAATTTCAGAAAGTATCTGGCAACGTGTTCCTTTGCACAGCCATGAAGAGGACACTGTGCGCAGTGTCCTAATCTCCTAACGGTCTAAGGCCCCGGTCTCCCAATTGTGCATTGCTGTGTTGGTATTATTAGACTAGTGATTTGACTCCATATTAGAAAACTGCCCCAATTTCTAACTGGGACCATGGCTCAGTGTTTCATTAAGCCTATGTCCGAATGTTCAATCGGGACCACTCCCCAAGTAAACATTGCTCCTCTCAAACGAAATTTAATGCTCAAAATCAAACATTGAGTAACAGATACAAGGTTTAAATTCAAAAGTGGAGACTAAACTAATATTTTTCATTTTGCAATAACTACCCGATAAATCTTAATTGAAAAAAAAATGGTAAAATTACACAAATTTTCATCTTGTTCGCAATTTATTTTTGAAGTATTGAACCAATTGGAATGAATGAAAATGGAAAATCCTTGGAAAAAGTACGCAATGAACCCGTCGCAAAATATCTCGTAATTTTGAGGGTCGCGCGATATTATAACCGATTATTCGTTTTTTTTTTCATTCTTTTATGAATCTATACTGAATAAAAAGGTAAAAGAGATATTCACCCTTTTTCATGCGCCGGAATAACAAGTTAAAATTCTGTGAAGTCTCACCGATTTTCCGTTCGAATGAACTTATGACGCTGAAATAACTCGAGTGTAAATTTGTTTTCTACAGATGAAAGAAAATAAAATACAAAGTAAAATTCTTCAACCGAATTGGTAAAGCGAGCGGTGTCAACTCAATTTGTTTTGCATAAATGCTTGAGGAAAAATGAAATAGTATAACTGTAAAATAGGGGGAAACAATGTTGTGATGTCCTCGAATTATTGTTCAATGTCTTATGTCAGGGTGTTCATTTAATTTTTTTTTCTACAATACTCTTTTAACCCAGAGGAAAAAAATTCGATTGAATGCCAAGTCAGTCGGGCATTCAGCGTCAAACACGAATTTTTAGATAGTTTTTGTGGACATTTTTGTTGAGCTTTTCTCTCTGTGTATAAGAATTTCCATGGAATAATCCCCATGGGCATTTCGAAAGACAAAAAAAATAAAAAAAGGGCACAACGTATTCATTACCCCTTTACCTAATTAGCAATTAAAATTGCCGTCGGGCAAGAAGCGACATAATCTGAATTTCATCCTTAAACCGTGCGAAAAAAGCGTCAAAAACGGCTGAGATTAATGGCTGAGGAATGCAGATGAGTGGGAAAAGTGGCCGAAAAAGCTCGAGTTGTCTCCGCAGTTGCTGGCCTGAGACAGGCTTCCCCGAGAAAAATTCATCCCCCTCCTTCACCGTAGCAAATATATCGTAGGTCATTTCCCTTGCTAAACTCGAGGAATAAAAATGACCGTATACGTAGTCTCCGGGTGTACTTGGGCCGACGAAAAAACTCAAACAGTCGACGCGGTGGAAAAATAAGAGGTAAAAAAAACCACCCTTTCCACTGGTCAATGCATATAGCGTCACGCCCATGCGGAACGAACACACTACAACGAATAAATTTGGCAATTTCAAGTAATTCGGAAAATTTGAAAAGACCTCTCCACAATCGAATTGAAAGTGTCGAAATGGAAAACACATTACGAAAATTTCATAACTTTTAGAAACTCCAAAAAATTCCAAAATTCCGAAAGTTAGCAAGTCAAGTTGTCAAAATTTCTACATTTAGTAAATTCAAAAAAATGTGAAAAAAAATTGAGAGGTACAAAATTCAAAAACTGAAATATGAAAAGTAATGAAAATGGGAAATTTGTGGACAAATTGCACCGTTCTCAAAAATTTGGAAGATGCCAAGAATTTGTGGTTTCAACAAGTTGAACAAGGTAAAAATTTCTTCGTTGCTAAGCTCGAGGAATAAAAATGAGCGTATATGTAGTCTGAGGGTGTACTTGGGCCGGCGAAAAACTCAAACCGTCGACGCGGCGGAAAAATAAGGGATAAAAAAGTCACCCCTTCTCGGGGCAAATGTATATAGCGTCACGCCCACGAGGTACGAACCCACAGTCACCCTCGTACGGGCTTCTTCATCCCCCTTTTCGGGAACACACCGGGAACAAGCGGCGCTGCCCGGAAAAAAACTCTGTCTCTTCTATTCTCCCGCTCTTTCCCTTCATCCTCGAGGAGAAAAATGGCCGCAAATTTGTTTGAGAAGCTCGTCAAGTTTTTTGCCGAATAGACAAGAATGTTTATCAAAAATCGAGCTTATCGATAAATGCATTAATCTCGTTCCACCACTTCAATACAGTGTTATGAAATTGCAAAATTCGCCAAGCTAATACTTGTAAGAATCCTAATGTAAATTAATTATTACTTCAATTTTAATTTCCATGGTCTGTAAAATTTAACGGTTAAAAATTTTTTGTCGAGAGATGTTTTCAATTGCACGTAAATTTGCGTATTTTCTCATCGGAAAATTCGAATATTAAAATAGATGAATGAGTGGTGAAAGCGAAGAAAAATTCTTAAAAAATTGTTGGGAAAATTGGCCTAATTTTCTCAATCCTCATCCTCCATTTTTCCGTGTACATTATGGCTATCTCGCAGAGAGATTCCCAAGTAAATCCACTTTGAAAGTGGCCGGGTATTTAGCCGTTAATAACCATCTAGGTACTATTTTGCAATTAACGCATTCCCATAATCCGTACAAAAGCGGTCCAGAATTACGTAGATAACTAAGGGAACAAATGCCATTGTAAATATTTTCAGTCTTGCTCAGTCCTTTTTTTCCACCATTTCGTTTTGTCTCGTAAAATAATTTTTTGTTTTGTGTCACAGTATGCGGTTATGGGTGGTCCTTTTGGTATTTATCCAGAGTACTAGTTGACCAACAATTTAAAACTTTTGAATTTACAAATGCAGCTGGAGAATTACCGCACAAGTTGAATTTACAAATAACGTTTGAATTTGTTGGGGGCAAGTTTCGGGGAAAGTTTGAAATTTTATCCTACCCTGACGCTGATGGTAGAAGTGTCTTTTTTTTTGTCTGTACAATTAAGTGAATTGGGCAGTTTTGCATCGGTGCGAATTTTAATTAAAAGTTGCCAATTATTTCGCAAATTTTGGCGATTGGAAAAAATCCATATTTTGGGAAATAGAGAAAGGAAATGTTATATTTCTATTAACCAGCGCTTCCTTCATTTTTTTCTCAATTAATGAATTATTTTAAGTGAATTCAAGACTAGTCTCCCAATTTCTCTAAAAGCCATTCCCAAGAGCTTTAAAAAAAATCTCATAAAATCTCATCTCAACCCCTACTTTACCCATTTATTTAAATAATCAAATGAAGACAACCCCGACTTTGCGTTTGTTCAGTCCGTAACCCGTAAATCTGTGCTGCCACATTGAGAATTCTCCGCGGAGTTTAACGGCGTGAGTTGGTGGAAAAAAGCCAGAAAAAAAGCTGAAATAAAAAGGAGCGGGGAGGAAGCGAGACCCAGAGTTTTAAAATGCCCGACTCGGGTCCAAAGAGATATATTGGCGTCGGAAGGGGGGTTTATACACTTATTTTCATTCGCGGTACCTGAGTCGGAAGAGAAGTCCTGCGGGAGAATCTCACAGTCTCATTTGTTACCCTTAATGTCCCCGAGCCGTTTTCCCTCGCTGCACCATCTCCAGCATCCCCCTCCGCCGCCCCCGATCACTGGAGCAGAATCCACAAACGGCGCTGTCAGTTCAGTTCAAATGTAAAAAAAATGGTCAGAGTATTTCATTTTCTCAAAGAAAATTCTATCAAAAATATTTAACAAAATTTTTTTTTCCTAATTTTTACGTGAACTAGACAAACTCGCTGGCGGCTTATTGAACAAAAATCACGAAGAAGCGATCGATATTGCCTGGCCCAAAAAAAAAGCGTCAACTAATGCGAAAATTTATGCCCTAATTAAAAATTTTAGCAATATCTGCAGAATTTTGAAAAGTCCCTACAACATATATTAAGGATGCACAGTTACGAGCCTGCAAGGTTTCTACGAACGAAAGTCGTAGTGGCATTATATAATGAACAAAGTATTAATGTAAATTCGTCTCCAGGAATCGACAATATCGGCTTTAAAAAAATTCTTACAACTTGTGCGAGGTTTTCTTGGATGGTTGCTGAGTAACTGCAACACCAATCTGGTTTCTGTTCCTCCTCGTGTTACCACTTGACCCTAAACTTCGGTCTGCCTGCCGTGGAAAATATTCGTATATCTAGTTCAGGTTAATCCCTCCCATCTCACTAGCAGAAGGTCTAAATGGCTCCAAATAATTTTTTCCTGACACCAAAAATCTGTGAATGGTTTCACCCAGAATTGCTCTTAAATTATGAATGTTGGAAAAAGAAATTTTAGACAACTTAAATTTGCCTCCCCATAAGGTCCCAATGTTAAATTGGGCGAAAATCGAAAAAAATTAATTTGACTTTTTCGACCCAAAATCGACGGGAGTGTCTTCTAGGGGTCCCAATTGGATAGTATGAACGCCCACGGGGCCAAAAATCCGATTTTAAAAAAATTAAGTTTGCCTCCCCATAAGGTCCCAATGTTAAACTTGGCCAAAATCGGAAAAAAATAATTTGACTTTTTCGACCCAAAATCGACGGGAGTGTCTTCCAGGGGTCCCAATTGGATAGTATGAACGCGCACGGGGCCAAAAATCCGATTTTAAAAAAATTAAGTTTGCCTCCCCATAAGGTCCCAATGTTAAATTGCGCGAAAATCGAAAAAAATTAATTTGACTTTTTCGACCCAAAATCGACGGGAGTGTCTTTCAGGGGTCCCAATTGGATAGTATAAACGCCCACGGGGCCAAAAATCGGATTTAAAAAAAATTAAGTTTGCCTCCCCATAAGGTCCCAATGTTAAATTTGGCCAAAATCGAAAAAAATTAATTTGACTTTTTCGACCGAAATTCGACGGGAGTGTCTTCTAGGGGTCCCAATTGGATAGTATAGATGCGCATGGAACCAAAAATTCCATTTTAAAAAATTTAAGTTTGCCTCCCCATAAGGTCCCAATGTTAAATTGGGCGAAAATCGAAAAAAATTAATTTGACTTTTTCGA
Organism: Asobara japonica; assembly: GCA_026005395.1. NCBI lineage: Eukaryota > Metazoa > Arthropoda > Insecta > Hymenoptera > Braconidae > Asobara > Asobara japonica. The sequence goes on from BQMI01000510.1 coordinate 194,933, forward strand.
CCCAAAATCGACGGGAGTGTCTTCCAGGGGCCCCAATTGGATAGGATAAACGCCCACGGGTCCAAAAATTCAATTTAAAAAAAATTAAGTTTGCCTCCCCATAAGGTCCCAATGTTAAATTGGGCGAAAATCGAAAAAAATTAATTTGACATTTTCGACCCAAAATCGACGGGAGTGTCTTCCAGGGGTCCCAATTGGATAGTATAAACGCCCACGGGTCCAAAAATTCAATTTTAAAAAAATTAAGTTTGCCTCCCCATAAGGTCCCAATGTTAAATTGGGCGAAAATCGAAAAAAAATAATTTGACTTTTTCGACCCAAAATCGACGGGAGTGTCTTCTAGGGGTCCCAATTGGATAGTATGAACGCCCACGGGGCCAAAAATCCGATTTTAAAAAAATTAAGTTTGCCTCCCCATAAGGTCCCAATGTTAAACTTGGCCAAAATCGGAAAAAAATAATTTGACTTTTTCGACCCAAAATCGACGGGAGTGTCTTCCAGGGGTCCCAATTGGATAGTATCAACGCGCACGGGGCCAAAAATCCGATTTTAAAAAAATTAAGTTTGCCTCCCCATAAGGTCCCAATGTTAAATTGGGCGAAAATCGAAAAAAATTAATTTGACATTTTCGACCCAAAATCGACGGGAGTGTCTTCCAGGGGCCCCAATTGGATAGTATAAACGCCCACGGGGCCAAAAATTCAATTTTAAAAAAATTAAGTTTGCCTCCCCATAAGGTCCCAATGTTAAATTGCGCGAAAATCGAAAAAAATTAATTTGACTTTTTCGACCCAAATCGACGGGAGTGTCTTCCAGGGGTCCCAATTGGATAGTATAAACGCCCACGGGGCCAAAAATCGGATTTAAAAAAAATTAAGTTTGCCTCCCCATAAGGTCCCAATGTTAAATTTGGCCAAAATCGAAAAAAATTAATTTGACTTTTTCGACCGAAATTCGACGGGAGTGTCTTCTAGGGGTCCCAATTGGATAGTATAGATGCGCATGGAACCAAAAATTCCATTTTAAAAAATTTAAGTTTGCCTCCCCATAAGGTCCCAATGTTAAATTGGGCGAAAATCAAAAAAAATTAATTTGACTTTTTCGACCCAAAATCGACGGGAGTGTCTTCTAGGGGTCCCAATTGGATAGTATGAACGCCCACGGGGCCAAAAATCCGATTTTAAAAAAATTAAGTTTGCCTCCCCATAAGGTCCCAATGTTAAACTTGGCCAAAATCGGAAAAAAATAATTTGACTTTTTCGACCCAAAATCGACGGGAGTGTCTTCTAGGGGTCCCAATTGGATAGTATAAACGCCCACGGGGCCAAAAATCGGATTTAAAAAAAATTAAGTTTGCCTCCCCATAAGGTCCCAATGTTAAATTTGGCCAAAATCGAAAAAAATTAATTTGACTTTTTCGACCGAAATTCGACGGGAGTGTCTTCTAGGGGTCCCAATTGGATAGTATAGATGCGCATGGAACCAAAAATTCCATTTTAAAAAATTTAAGTTTGCCTCCCCATAAGGTCCCAATGTTAAATTGGGCGAAAATCGAAAAAAATTAATTTGACTTTTTCGACCCAAAATCGACGGGAGTGTCTTCCAGGGGCCCCAATTGGATAGTATAAACGCCCACGGGGCCAAAAATTCAATTTTAAAAAAATTAAGTTTGCCTCCCCATAAGGTCCCAATGTTAAATTGCGCGAAAATCGAAAAAAATTAATTTGACTTTTTCGACCCAAAATCGACGGGAGTGTCTTCCAGGGGTCCCAATTGGATAGTATAAACGCCCACGGGGCCAAAAATTCAATTTTAAAAAAATTAAGTTTGCCTCCCCATAAGGTCCCAATGTTAAATTGCGCGAAAATCGAAAAAAATTAATTTGACTTTTTCGACCCAAAATCGACGGGAGTGTCTTCCAGGGGTCCCAATTGGATAGTATAAACGCCCACGGGGCCAAAAATTCAATTTTAAAAAAATTAAGTTTGCCTCCCCATAAGGTCCCAATGTTAAATTGGGCGAAAATCGAAAAAAAATAATTTGACTTTTTCGACCCAAAATCGACGGGAGTGTCTTCTAGGGGTCCCAATTGGATAGTATGAACGCCCACGGGGCCAAAAATCCGATTTTAAAAAAATTAAGTTTGCCTCCCCATAAGGTCCCAATGTTAAACTTGGCCAAAATCGGAAAAAAATAATTTGACTTTTTCGACCCAAAATCGACGGGAGTGTCTTCCAGGGGTCCCAATTGGATAGTATGAACGCGCACGGGGCCAAAAATCCGATTTTAAAAAAATTAAGTTTGCCTCCCCATAAGGTCCCAATGTTAAACTTGGCCAAAATCGGAAAAAAATAATTTGACTTTTTCGACCCAAAATCGACGGGAGTGTCTTCTAGGGGTCCCAATTGGATAGTATGAACGCCCACGGGGCCAAAAATCCGATTTTAAAAAAATTAAGTTTGCCTCCCCATAAGGTCCCAATGTTAAACTTGGCCAAAATCGGAAAAAAATAATTTGACTTTTTCGACCCAAAATCGACGGGAGTGTCTTCCAGGGGTCCCAATTGGATAGTATGAACGCGCACGGGGCCAAAAATCCGATTTTAAAAAAATTAAGTTTGCCTCCCCATAAGGTCCCAATGTTAAATTGGGCGAAAATCGAAAAAAATTAATTTGACATTTTCGACCCAAAATCGACGGGAGTGTCTTCCAGGGGCCCCAATTGGATAGTATAAACGCCCACGGGGCCAAAAATTCAATTTTAAAAAAATTAAGTTTGCCTCCCCATAAGGTCCCAATGTTAAATTGCGCGAAAATCGAAAAAAATTAATTTGACTTTTTCGACCCAAAATCGAGGGGAGTGTCTTCGAGGGGTCCCAATTGGATAGTATAAACGCCCACGGGTCCAAAAATTCAATTTTAAAAAAATTAAGTTTGCCTCCCCATAAGGTCCCAATGTTAAATTGGGCGAAAATCGAAAAAAAATAATTTGACTTTTTCGACCCAAAATCGACGGGAGTGTCTTCTAGGGGTCCCAATTGGATAGTATGAACGCCCACGGGGCCAAAAATCCGATTTTAAAAAAATTAAGTTTGCCTCCCCATAAGGTCCCAATGTTAAATTGGGCGAAAATCTAAAAAAATTAATTTGACATTTTCGACCCAAAATCGACGGGAGTGTCTTCCAGGGGTCCCAATTGGATAGTATAAACGCCCACGGGTCCAAAAATTCAATTTTAAAAAAATTAAGTTTGCCTCCCCATAAGGTCCCAATGTTAAATTGGGCGAAAATCGAAAAAAATTAATTTGACATTTTCGACCCAAAATCGACGGGAGTGTCTTCCAGGGGTCCCAATTGGATAGTATAAACGCCCACGGGTCCAAAAATTCAATTTTAAAAAAATTAAGTTTGCCTCCCCATAAGGTCCCAATGTTAAATTGGGCGAAAATCGAAAAAAAATAATTTGACTTTTTCGACCCAAAATCGACGGGAGTGTCTTCTAGGGGTCCCAATTGGATAGTATGAACGCCCACGGGGCCAAAAATCCGATTTTAAAAAAATTAAGTTTGCCTCCCCATAAGGTCCCAATGTTAAACTTGGCCAAAATCGGAAAAAAACAATTTGACTTTTTCGACCCAAAATCGACGGGAGTGTCTTCGAGGGGTCCCAATTGGATAGTATAAACGCCCACGGGGCCAAAAATCGGATTTAAAAAAAATTAAGTTTGCCTCCCCATAAGGTCCCAATGTTAAATTTGGCCAAAATCGAAAAAAATTAATTTGACTTTTTCGACCGAAATTCGACGGGAGTGGCTTCTAGGGGTCCCAATTGGATAGTATAGATGCGCATGGAACCAAAAATTCCATTTTAAAAAATTTAAGTTTGCCTCCCCATAAGGTCCCAATGTTAAATTGGGCGAAAATCGAAAAAAATTAATTTGACTTTTTCGACCCAAAATCGACGGGAGTGTCTTCTAGGGGTCCCAATTGGATAGTATGAACGCCCACGGGGCCAAAAATCCGATTTTAAAAAAATTAAGTTTGCCTCCCCATAAGGTCCCAATGTTAAATTGGGCGAAAATCTAAAAAAATTAATTTGACATTTTCGACCCAAAATCGACGGGAGTGTCTTCCAGGGGTCCCAATTGGATAGTATAAACGCCCACGGGTCCAAAAATTCAATTTTAAAAAAATTAAGTTTGCCTCCCCATAAGGTCCCAATGTTAAATTGGGCGAAAATCGAAAAAAATTAATTTGACATTTTCGACCCAAAATCGACGGGAGTGTCTTCCAGGGGTCCCAATTGGATAGTATAAACGCCCACGGGTCCAAAAATTCAATTTTAAAAAAATTAAGTTTGCCTCCCCATAAGGTCCCAATGTTAAATTGGGCGAAAATCGAAAAAAAATAATTTGACTTTTTCGACCCAAAATCGACGGGAGTGTCTTCTAGGGGTCCCAATTGGATAGTATGAACGCCCACGGGGCCAAAAATCCGATTTTAAAAAAATTAAGTTTGCCTCCCCATAAGGTCCCAATGTTAAACTTGGCCAAAATCGGAAAAAAAGAATTTGACTTTTTCGACCCAAAATCGACGGGAGTGTCTTCGAGGGGTCCCAATTGGATAGTATAAACGCCCACGGGGCCAAAAATCGGATTTAAAAAAAATTAAGTTTGCCTCCCCATAAGGTCCCAATGTTAAATTTGGCCAAAATCGAAAAAAATTAATTTGACTTTTTCGACCGAAATTCGACGGGAGTGGCTTCTAGGGGTCCCAATTGGATAGTATAGATGCGCATGGAACCAAAAATTCCATTTTAAAAAATTTAAGTTTGCCTCCCCATAAGGTCCCAATGTTAAATTGGGCGAAAATCGAAAAAAATTAATTTGACTTTTTCGACCCAAAATCGACGGGAGTGTCTTCTAGGGGTCCCAATTGGATAGTATGAACGCGCACGGGGCCAAAAATCCGATTTAAAAAAAATTAAGTTTGCCTCCCCATAAGGTCCCAATGTAAACTTTGGCCTTCAAGCATTTAATTGACGTGTTGCGAATGGCAAGCAGAAATCACAAATCGGGGTCTTTTGTTTGTGTTCCCAAGGGGGGCACACACTTCTCTTGCTCCAGTTTGTTGTTTAAATTGGAGACTCACAATGTAAAAAAATAGTAATGAAGTGCTAATTTGGAAATTATCAGATCGCGGATCTGGTGGAATTGCATGAGTTCCGATTTAACCGAGACCCCAGGTTGAAAAAATATAGCAGCCGAAAAAGGGAAAGAGTGGACGGTTAATATGAATGCCCTGTCAGCAGCAGCGGCTCCTTGCCAAGACCGTGCTTGCTAATATGGCCTCGGTTGAAAGGAATATTTACGAGCAAAAGTGGGAGATGTTTCGTCCCGAAAAAAAGGGGCATATATAAAACATCAAGGTGGGCACTCGATGGCGCGAGGTGGCAATTGATTTTCTCCCTCCACCCGACTTAATTGAGTTCAGGCTCGAGCGGTAGTTACAGTAAAATATCTGAAAAGTCCACTCGGATTTTTGATAACTTTCAGGAGTCAAAAGGGGATCGATCAGCTTGTCAATTCCGAAAGAAATTTATGTATGAAAACAATTTTAATTAGGGAAAATAAATTGATTTTAAAAATCAATCGTCTCCAGCGGCACAAGAAGATTCTAATTCTCACTGAAAATTGTTAACATTTTGTTTTTAAACTAACTATTTGGCAATGTTAACAAAATGTTCCGAGTTCAAAAATTCATTTTTTCTTGAAAAGGAAATCGAAAGGCTGAAAAAGTCCTTTCTGTTTGAATCAGAACTGGCTATATAATGTTTTGTAGGAAAAAATCGGTAGCAATTTTGGACAAAAAAGAACGTTGAAATGCGATGGTTCACTCTCGACACTTGGGCAACTGAGCCCCAATTCTGTTTATCCAGCCCTCCGGAATCCGCTGAATTGTGCCCGTAAATATTTTCGACATCTCGACATAATTACGGACGGCTAGATCTTCGACAGACGAATTGTCGGCTTGACGAGGGTCGTCCGGGGCCAAATACGCTATTGTGCCAGTAGGAGGGAAAATAATGCCAGCAAGAAGTGTCTCCCGGTATTGTAATCGAGTTTGCTACCTCACGGTGACGATCACACGAGACTGAAGCCAATTAAGTTGCTCCAAGGGTGGAGAGGGGGTGAATCAATTGCCTCGCGACGATCATGTTTTATAAACAGAAAAAGAAGCGGCGTTCTTGTCGGAAGCTCTGAAAAATTCAGAATTTTTTTCTTTTGAGAGGGCCTGAGAGTCTCTCAATTGAAGTCACTTAATTAGAAACATTGGATATATTTCTTTCAAGTGCATAAATTATACATTTTGAAAAATCCTATTTTTCCGCAACTGTGGGCATTACTTGACTTGCCGATCTCTGTTATAAACAGCATTCAGCTCTCCGCGAGTGCCCAAAAATAAAAAAAACGTGCGATAACGAGTCCTTTGAAGATACCTCACTTATTCCGCGCCGAAGCCTCACGTCACACGATTCCGCCATAGCTATTCATTCCCACATATTTTTTTTACCTTCATTTTGCCAGCTCTCTATTTCCGCTCGTGTTTACATTTTCTCTCAAACGCTGCTCCATCACCGGTGATAATATTTCCCTAGTAAACAATGGCTTCCCATTAAAACGCCCCTCTCCAATCGGCGAAATTTGTATTCACCTGAAATTAAGAATAAATTAAGAATCGCTAGAGCAGACTGGCTGATGGCTTTAGGGGACTTGAAAAAAATTAACGATACGTGGGTGTGGTCCTTGATCGGTTGGACCGGTCGGTTTTCGCTTTCGTAGGCTCAACTCAGGTTCTGAGCTTCGAAAAAAAAATTTTGCTATATGCATTTTTAAGGTGGAGCAATTGATTCTTTTAGCACGCCAAAATTGATTAATAATTATAAGATTTTATACTATACTCATATTCTATATGTTACAATCTACCTATAATGTTTTTTTATAACTAATACTATATCCACGCACACGCGCGCAGATTGCTCTATATCAACATATAAATTATTAAATTTGTGCAAAAAAAATTGTCTTTTCATTTCGTAATTTTTGTTGAATTTTTCAATGAAAACCCATAAAAAAAGGCATTACAGCTTTAGCAAAGGGAACGGTTATTTTTATCAATTTATTTTCTCCGTGCAAGGGTCAGAGTGAGAAGGCAGCGTCGCACATCGTCCGCCATTTTGGCTCGAAAGGGTTGTGCGCCACGCAGCCCCTGAATTTACTCTAATTACTTTTTTCCCGGCATTACGCGTTGGGAAAATGTTATTGGTAACAAAGCGCCTGGGGAACGAGAAGCCCCCTACCCACCCACCCCATGGCTTTCAGTTCGAAATATATTATTATAAAAATTACAGTCGAGAAAACGTAATTCGCTGGCGTCCAATGGGTTTTATTAGGGAACCCGGTGTTTGTAAAATGTTGAGGGGAAATTAATTTTTCACATTGGCCATTTTCACGCTTGTTTCTGGGTCGTCATGTTGGGAGAAATAATTATGCAAGTTATGGGGAAATCGAGGGAATTTGGGTTATCGGCAATACTTTCGCCGAGGCTTCATTGATTCATTTGCGGTTTCCGGAGGGGTAAAAATATCGGGAGAAAACTCTTATGGGGTTCCTATGGGGTTTTTATGGGGGATTATATCTACAGTTTTTTACAGAATTTATATACCATAGAATTTATACAGTGGTTTTTTCAGATTTTTATGCGAGCTCGAAGATGCTTTGCAAAAGCTACACTTTTATAAATTTATTCTGAGATTTTTGGAAAATGTAAAATTTTTTTTGTAGCTCACGAAATTTTGAATATTGTGGAAATTAAGAGGTTCCGATCATTTTAAAAATTCTGCAAGTTGCAAACAATTTAGAGGTTTTGAGAATTTCAAGTATATATTCAAGTGAACATATTGCAGAACTTTTGGAAAATGTACTATAATTAACCGTGCAAATTTATGAAGAAAACACCGATTTTGTTGGTCGCGAATCCGGTAAATTTACCCATAGTAAGTGGAGATATCAACGTTTCGTTCGCCGTCGGACGCCGCCATTACAGTGCCGACTCGCCATGAATGTTGAACTTATATTGAAGCGACGTAACCCGGATTCTAAATTTAAATAATAATATACTTCATCGTTATATATTTATAAATATTAGGAAATGTCGGATAACTTTAGAAATTCTGAAAAAAATTTTAAACAAAATCTGCTAAAAAAAAAATTATCTAATTTCTCTAAAATTCTATAACAAAATTTATCAAAAATATTTTACGATATTTTTGGTGTTACGTATCGGTTTTCAGATAATTATCAAAATGAATGGAACTCAACTTTGACTAGTACATTACTCCGCGATTTGCACAGGATTATGATCCGAAAAACCACAAAAAAAAAATTGGAAAAGGGAACGCGTCTCAACCCAGCACCACCCGAATCGCCATAGAGCTCAAGATCTCAAGGATTTCAATTTGGATCGAGCTAAAAATACTTCATCCCCAGGCAACCCTTCCGAAAAACCCCATTAACATCCCAGTCCCTCAGCTTCCCTGCTTTCATCCTCCCCTCTCCTCCAAAAATCAGATAAAACATCAGAAACACTCAGTCTCCATTCTCCCAATCCTTCCGCCCTCCAGCATCCGTCCGTCATCCGTACACAGCATCTCATAGAAACTCGTCCGAAAACCCCTAAAAGTCACTTTTCTCTGTATGGATCCACTCCATCTCGATGTCCTTCATGTTGAAGAAGCGGATCTGCTCTACCAAGGGCTATACAATGTGTGGGTAAAAAAATATTGCGAATGGAGCTAACCGGAGCGCTCCCAATCGAAAGAGTATTTTTATCATCCCAATTCTGCAAGATGGAATTACCGTAGCTGCACGGTAAAGTTTACTCAATTCTATGTACTTTCCTTATTGAGATTTCAATTAAAGCTACCGTTCTTTCTCGTAAAATTGACAGGGCCAATATATTGGTCAATTGGAGCATCAAAATTGCTGTTCACATAATAATGTTTCCAGCATTTGTGAATGAAGAAAATGAAAAACTGATGCACACTCTATTTCTTCCAATTTTTTGTCCGTGTATCAATTGGACAATTAATTTCCCGATAACAAGATGCATGAAATAAGTGATAAAAAAATCTATCGTCAAAATGGTAACCTATAAACGGGAGGAAAGGTTGAGAGTACGTAATCGAAGGGTCATAATTTGATCATCAGCCAGAAATTGTCACATGACCTGACGAAAAATATTTTCACAACCCTACTGGAAAAGTTGTAAAAGCTTGAGGGCCCCCTAAGGGCCGGTGGCCCGGTAACGCCCGTCCAGCAGTACAAATTAATTAAAAATTATCCGAAAAATTCCCCCTCCTCCTCCCTCCCTCCCCCCTCCCCCCCTACAAAGGCAGGATGATATCTCATTGTTTGCCGGACGTTGCTTCAGCGATACCGTGGAGGTCGTATAATATTTCAAAGTGCCCAAACGTCGGACGGAAGGACAATGAAAACTCAGCGATGGGAGTGGGATTTTTTCATAGGGTAAAACAAAAAAAAAACCATAACCCGGCCATCTTCCCAAAGCGCTGGCCTATCAGCAACGGCCATAGTCACTAACGAACCCCTGAGATCATTTAGCATTTTAACGTTTTTCATTCCAACCCCCCCAACCCCCCGACGACACATTGCGATCCCTGCTTTTCCCTCGACCCTTTACTTTGAGCTGGGGCGGAACCCTTGGAAATGGTGGACCAACTCAACGCAAAAGCTTCTCGGTAAACAAAGGCACATTTGCGTATTCACGGAGCTACCTAGGAAATCCCGAACGGGATTAGGGGGCTCTTTCTCGCGGTCGGGGTTGCAAGTTTTCGGTGTATCGCCATTTTGAAAGGGCCGAGGGGGTAGGCTTATAAAATAATTGGATCTGCACATTAGAAGAAATTTTGAAAAGCCGGAGCTTTTATGGAATTGATTGCAATTTTTTTTTTAATTTCTGGAAGTGTCTGGGTGACTTTATATGCCAGTTTCAATATTGTCAATTCACCGAAATTTTTAGAGCTCTCTAGGTCTGTTTTTCTGGAGAGAAATCTCTCTGGAACTCTCTGGTAAAAATTCCTCAACAATTTGGAACCTGAGGGATCGTAAATTTTACTCGACCGTACGGGTCTGTCAAGTAAAATTCATATCCTCCAATATAAAAAATTATTAAAGAAGATTCACAATTTTAGGAAATTTCGAGAAAAAAAAAATACGAGTCAGCTTTATAGAACGGCATAATAATTCTTAGCAAATTTCTTTTCTTTACAAATCCTGGTGTTTTTGAATTTCTACAATTCCATGAATCCCCGATTCAAATGCTCCGTGGAATTCTCTGCCGAGTGTGATAGAGGTAACACGCATGCAAATTAATCAAATGCTTGAAAAATTGCAGGCGGAAGTTATTGACAGGTAGCGCTGTATAAAATAAATGAAATTCAATACTGGAGAATGGTAGTAGTACTTAATAGGCAAAAATCTAGTCCGTAAATGAGTTTTAATAAATCAAAAATTTTATTTAACGCATTTTCAACAATAATGTTCTTTTGTGCCTCATTTCTTAATTCGTAAACGAACATTTTGATTTGAAAATAAAAAAATTTAAATGAAAAAAAATTGAATGAAACTTGTTTGATTATGCATTTAAATTGAGAGGGTTGTACTCAATTTGACACCAATTTTGCCTCCTTCAATTTTTTTTTCAGTCGGATATCAGCGAGTTCAGGGTTCGCCGTGAGTTTACTAGATAAATGATTGATCGTGGTACCCAAACTGAAGACCCATGTTTTTGCCCATTTTCATATCTAAAAATGTGGTCCATGAATGTAAAAATAATTGTTGATGACAGAAAATAATAAAACATTTTTGTAAAAATGAGAAACCGAAGCTCCTTGACTGCGCTTGTACCCGACGGTCGGCGAACGCTCGCGGCGTGACCTCGAAAAATTCTCCATTTCACTCGAAATAAAAATGAAAAGTTTATTTTTTCAATTGAAAAATATTCGTTACATAATCCAGAATCAGTCTCAACCGTTTGTTGCAATGAATTTTTTTAAAAATTGTTATTACGACGTTCCATAAAATTACTCGGAATTATCTGTAGGTGTATCGTCTTGTGGCGTGACGATATGAATATTTGTAAAATGCCAATAAACCTTGGAAAAATAAAAAAAAAATTAACAATCCCACCATCACAAGAAAGATGAGAGATAATGAAAAAAAATAGGTAATGTAGGTGAGTGATGGAATGTAATCGGTTGAAGCTTTCGCGTGAGTCGATGAAGGTCATTCGGGTATCCACACACACACACACACACCACGTTTTTGGAACCATGATTTTAGTCTCTTCAGGTCATCGCGATATCTCCCCTGAAGTTCACTGAAACTTCACACATAAATTTTGCTCAATATTTGGAAATATCCAATTTACCAGTATCCAATCCGTTAATCCAATTACAAAAATATTTCATTCATATTATGATGTACGAGATTTTAATAATAATACTCAATATGTGTGTAAATGAGAACGAAAGTGAAACACACTTTCAGTTTTCGATGTGACCGAGTGTTGCAAAAAAAAAACAGCGTGTTATTGTTTTGGCGCCAATGGGCAGACCAAAAAATATGCACAATACCGGGGTAAATGGGTTGAGTTCATTGGCGTACAATCGTAATGAAAATGTTTGCGTTCGATTCAATGAAAATTGAAAGTATAGATTTTAACGAAATTACCGCAGCGGCAGGGGGGTGGTGGGTGCGGGGTGCACGGAATGGAATAAACGAGAGCAAAAATAGCTAATGACGATAAATCGATAATCGCTTACCTTTCAATCCGATTGTGAATAATTACTGGCCAATTCTGTTAATATTGCATTGGCAATTTTCCACCGCATTCACTTTTTTTTTGTCGCAATTTTACGGTTAATTACCTTTTACCCATTCACTTTATGAAACTCAATTTGTTTTTAGAATTCGGGGGACTTGGAAGTTTTTTAAAAATTTGGAAATTCCAAAAATTTGAAAATTTGCAAAATCAATGGAATTTGCTAAACCCAAAAACCCCAAATTCAAGAAATTTTCTTAATTATGAATAATCAAATAATCATTTAAGAAACTTCTTAAACCCCAAAATAATGAAAAAAAACTTTGAAAAGGGTAAAAATTGACAAAAATGTGAAAATTATTCTGAATTCTGAATGTCACTTCTATCGTGCGTATTTCCACAAATTATATATTTTATCTCTTTCGTCATACACCATCGGGATTTAAACAGTTCTATCGCACACGAGTTTCGTCTCGAAATGACGCAATAAAATTGCAAGTCTCGGTATCTTAGAAATAGGTGGGGGGTCTCGCAGGTTGACTGCACCGTGAGACCTGGGAGCTCAGATTTAACTCCGAAGAAACCTGTTCCCGTGCAGAGCCCGTCTCGACATAAAGCCCCTTAAGCGTACCCCGAGCTCCTCAAAATCCCAGCTCCGACGAAAAAGCAATATACCTGCAAAAGGCCCCACATTGTCAACATCCCCCATTCATCAGCTCGAGATGGGGTGTTTTTATTAGTATTTACTCTACGTCTGCAAAGAATATTGGACCATCGTTTCCGTGGCAAAAATCGATTTTCATTAAAACGAACTTAAGAATTGACCGACGAAATCTGTCTAATCCCGTTTTGTTTTGGACCCCACAGTATTCCATATATGAATGCAACATATATTTTCAAACCCGTAATATAGCACCCTAAAAAAAAAAATAAAAAAATATTCACAATCAATTGACAAAAAAGTTACATCCCATAAGGTTCCAAGACCCTATGGCATCCCATAAAGATCTCATAAGGTCTTAGAGAAATTCGAAATTTCCGACAAGCCGTCCTATCAAGCAGTGCAGTTCCCCATGATTCTACCATAGCCTAACTCTTCCAAAAGAAGAAACCGGCGATTCCAATTGCGCCCCGTATCCTCCATAGGAAATCCAGGACCTCTTCATCCATGATTAAGCAGCGTTGTTGCTTGCCAACACCAATATCCCACCTCGCATCCACCTGTTATTCGAAGTACGTTCAACCTAGAATTTCTGCTCCATAGGTTCCATCTCGTAATCACCAAGGAATCTCCTGGCCACAAGACCAGAATTATTGAAAAACAGAAGCATCCACAGAGATAAAGAATAACGTAGATAGTCGTCATTCGTTTTGCCGGTCCACGGGACCAGTAGATGCTCATTCGGGTCGACCGGCTTCCCCATATATCGGTGTTAATCCAATCAATGGTTTATTAACCAACGTGTGCACGAGAGAGAAAAGAAGTAGGTGCAGCATAACGGGAAACATGTGGTTACGAGTGAGACGAATTCCACAGAGGGATCGCTCCTATGGAAGCTATCGCTTCTGAGGCAATTGACAGGGTGAAAGCTTGCAAGCGAGACAAAGAGATGCAACTGACGAAGATCGGTTCTGCGGTATCGAAGGATACTGGGGAGGAGATAGTCGATAAAACATTGGACGAGGACAAATGGGAGGGAAAAAAGAAGAAGCGAATGACAGGTACGTGGTTTGTTTGGATAGAGGCGCTTAAACACGTGCTACTGGGTTGGGGTACACATGCATGAGACGAGCAAGATGGAAAAAGGAGATATTGACGAGAGGAAGATGAGTGATTGAGTGAAAGAGATATATCTTTTCAATGGTGAGCTATGTTATTGATGGTATACTATCGACGTGATCGGTTATTGGGAGGCTGTAGATTATGCACTTCTTGTATGATGGCTTTCTATCATTTTGTATCTAAATGGAATATGGGAGAATATAGATGGAAATGGTATTCATACGAGACGAATTTTATCAACCTATTGTCAAATTATATAATGGGATGTTGGTGGGAATTGTCTTTACATCGAATCTACGAATGACGGCTTCGGTGAATAGAGACCTTCCGTTCTTCTGGTGGCTGATTGGAAAATTTAATAGGCTTGGGCTTTAAGGATAAGTTGCTACTTCCGTTAATGCATCGGTTTTCAATCAGGCCTCTGCTGAAAGAATCCTTGAGGGAGCCAAAGCAAAAAGCTCTTTGAGCTCACTAGAGAAATCCAAAGATTGATCATAATGTATCGATGGAGAAATTCCCGTGGTGTTAGGGTCGCGGAGGTTATACCGGGCCGTTGACAGCGACAGTGTTGGTTTGGGCGTTCTACCGTAGAATGTGCGTGTCACGGTCACAACTATATGGGTTATGTGTATCGAGGGTGATGCACTGAATTGAGGTCGAACAGCTGCCCGTGGAGTCCATCAATGTGGAATCCTATAATCCAATTGGAGGGGTTATGGGAAATTTTATATTCGGGTCGTTGATATATAGGCATTACAATTTTGAAGGGGAGGTCTACCATCGATTGCATACTGAGTTTAATTATTTATGGACCTTGGACAACATTATTGACAGTGGTAATGGCAGGCATGTGTCATCGATGAATAATTGAGTATCTTTGAGATGAAATTGAGGAAGACTCTGGTATGTGTATAGAGGAAGCTTCTCTGGAATATCAACGACCACGGATGTGATTTTATTCTAGCTTAGTGCTTCATACCTGAATGATTCAAATTCCGTGGACGGATGACTATCATGCTGCTAATATCTTCCATAACTCTGGAAATCCATCGACACCTGTAGGAGCGACGTGCACCTTTCAGTTATGCATTCGTACATGTCAATATTGATCATGCGCATTGTCGTCCAATAAATTTGATATCCGCCGCGATTGAGAGTATATCAGGGACAACGGAGCGAAATCGAGCCAGGACTACGGCGGAGGAATGTAACTTTGAGCGAATGAATGAACTCGGCCAGCAGTCCGACAATAATTGTAATCCTGTAGACACCCAACCAAGGACATCCATCCGCTTCCGTAACCTTTATGTATTTGCTCTTCTTGAATTCAGTTGTCTCTCAACGAGTGGTCCATCAAGCTGGATCAATTGGAATAACAACACATCAATATATCGATCCGAAGATTTTTTCTGTCCGAATAGCGATATGGACATGCCTATATATAGATATTATAGCTCAGCTCACGTCGACACCTGTAAGATTGTCAGACGGTACCAAGTAGCTTTAAGCATAGATTTGCTGATGGTTGGGGATGAGAGGGCTCAGGGTCACGGGTACACACCTTTCGATGCGACCGAATTCCAATTGGATCTCTCACCACCACGGCAATTTCACCATGTAGATAGAGTCTATAGTGGATGTGAGCTACAGTATACAGTAGCCCCTGTGCACGAGCATCCCAATACACGCCTCGTGCAACATTGCCACACAAATTTGCAGATGAGGCGGTGTATGTGCCTATTTACGGGGGTGGCATAAGGGGGTCATTGCGCGATAATTGGTTCATTGTCAAGGTCAAATCTCGCATGGTAGGTCACTGCATGTTGTGGACGGTCAAATGAACCACCATTTTATGGGTGTCATGTGTTCGCAGTCCAATACAGCAAAAATGAATAAATCCCCCTCTCCCCCACTCCACCCACCGTTAATTGTAATTATCATTTCGTTACCGTTCGGTCTACCCCATCCGGCTTTCCAATATTCAACGACCAATGTGCGAATGAACCCACCTGTCGTAACAATTACACGATAGTTTGATGGGGAAAATAACTTGCGGTTTCATCGGGTGATGGGAAACAAAAATCGACGAAAATTGATAGAATCAACATTTGGGGAGAGGTCGAGGATCGTCGGTGCAACAGAGACAAATGTGCAATCGAGGGGCGACCTGGCCGACAATGTCGAGCACCCAGCGGTCATTCTCTGTTTTCATTTAATCATACGTTGGATAATATTTTACGTTATTTGATCGAGAGCTTGTGCAACTTGTGGTTGCAGGCCAAATTGGAAAAAAAGAATCACGGCCAAGAAGTCCTAGGAAGAAAAAATCGTTGGGGGACACATACTGGATTGAAACACACTCGTTAAAATAATTATAATACATTACAATGCTTGACATAGTGCAGTGTGGAGTAATCAGTGATTGGATGCAAATGCATTATTTTTCATATAGAAGGCTTGTGTGTAAATACCGCTGATTAAAATTTTTTAGATAGTTCAAATTGTTTTCTCGGAGGAATGTGTACAGCGCTTTAAATGTTAATTGTTTATTCCGAAATGCCATTGGATCGGTCAATACGAAAATATACAAGTATTCTTCAATGATCGCGTCATGGGTTTGGGAAGAGGCGATTTTACGGATGAGTTGTTCTCGATCATTCGCGATGCGCCAAACAAAAATTGTTCACCTAAGTGCTTACTCCAAACCCAGATTCAAGCCCGGGACCTTCCGATTATGCACCGATGACATTCAAAAATTGCGCGCCTAGAGAAGGCTTTCTCCAAGTACAGCCGAAGGTGTTGAAGATGAGAGGCCCGACGGCTCGATGATTGTACACCTCAAACAATAACCAATCATGTGCAATTAACCTGTGACACTGTGACACCTAAATACTGTACTATCTACACGGTGGTTATGTTTCCATTATGTGGCCGTATCGACATGTGTTTCGCACGCGCTGGAGAGCCAACACATTGTCACACACATGGGTCACAGTATATTGTGATACGTTTTGGGAAATGGCTGTGTACAATGTGGATACACAAGTGTATATGGCTACTGAATACCGGTGGGCATACATTGATACTTGCATCCGATATGCGATTCGAGCCTAATAGGTACCACCGACCTACTGACGCAGCCGTGTGATGAGGCTTTCACTGTCGATCCAGATCGATCATCCTCTCCCCCCCTCCCTCCCCCCCCTGTTTGCCGATAATTTTGCGGATCAGGGGGGTAATTAATATCGAGGTGATTTGAGGTGGTATCTATTGATTGTGTCAATAGCTTTCGTCGACACCCCAGCGATTCCCATTTGAGTTCCCTATTTGACCTTGGAACATGGACGACAGAAAGACCTGTTTTGAGTGTATTCCCGGACTTTATGGTTTAGCATTGATAAGAGACCAAATCCTGAATGGTGGGACTAGAATTGACATCTACTTTTTTTCGTGTTGTGTAGAAAATTGTTTAGAAAATTTCAATTGATAATGAATTGCCTGATTTGACTTCGATACAAAAATAGTTCGAAAATACTTGACTTGTGGATGTTATTGAGAGATACCTGTTTCGAGGTCAAAGGTCCGGTCTTAACCTGACCTCTCGGGGGCAGCGAGAGAACAACCTGTCGGGGCCCGCCTGTCAGTCACCCCGTAACCAGTTCCCAGCCCCCCCCCCCCCCACTTTTTTACTTCGTCAACCCCCACCCCACTCACTCCAAAAATTGAGGCTGGAGTGGGGGACTCTGCAGAATCTGCAGAAACAAGTTCTTCGTTTGGGGTCGAGGCTCCAATTGCAGCTAGACGGAATTAATTGGTAGGTTATCGTTGCGTGAATTCTAGCTTTATTCAGTAGGATGTTATTCCCACGAATTGGCGAAATTTTATGGGGAAATTTGAGGGACTTGTGCAGAGTTGTGAGAATTTTCGGTGAGTTAGAACGTTCAGGGTAGCTTTATTCATTAGGCGAGGGACATTCTATAAAATATTGCAGCAATTTTGAGGGCTCAGTGAAACGATATTTCAAGTTTCTGTGGGGAAGTCCACTCTAGTCCAGAATATTTTTTTTGGGGATATTTTATTTCTTAGTACAATCTCAAATTGTTAGTTTTATCATACTTAACAAATATTGGAATTCACGGAGGGAGAAGGAGTTTCGAACAGAACAAAATTAACATGCAAAAAATTTCTTGTATTGATACGGAAGAAAAAAAATTGCAAAAATTTTGCTCGAGAAGTTTTGAACATCCTAATTTCTAAAAAAAATGTCAGAATTTCCTTCTTTAAATCCTCGAAATTTTCACAAAATTTCGTGAGAAATGTCGGAGCACTCTGGAAAATTTCTACGAAACTCTGGTAATCTGATTACAGCGCGATGAATTATTTTCCAATTGTCAATCGTCTGCAAAATGTTGCAGACCTTTAAAGAAAGGGGTGTAGCTGTTTCTGCAGCTCCGCTGGGGGTTGCGACAAAAGCCGTTGCTCCTCAATGGAGCAACTTTTTTTTACCCCAAACGGATGAGTTAAGCCTAGCTCTATGCAAATTACTAAACGAGTTAGATTTCATTTCAGCGTCTTTCCTGCAGAGGCTCAGTTAAACTCTGATGGTTCTCGTGGCCGCATCATCTTGAGGTAGTTGCTCAGTAAAAAATGTGAAAAATTTAGGAATGGTGGAAAGACGAAATTTTCGTGGTGCAGATAATCATTCAATGAGCATCTCCAGAGAGGTTACGCAATTTCCGAGCGAACTCAGAACAAATCTGAGTTTTGCGTAATTTTTCTATGACAGCGCGCAAACAATATCCGGTGAGTCAGATTTTTTTGGAAAGCTGCGCCTAATTTGTAATTTTTGATACATTTTCTTTTTGGTGTATTGTGTTCGAAAAAGGAAATTTGTAAACAATTTTTGATTGCTGAAATTTTGGTAATTTTCAGGAAATTTGAATTCCGTCGGTTATCTTGCGATAATTGGCGCGGAGGCGTCGCGTCCCTTTGGGATCCGTCAATACGAAAAACTGCGAAAAACTCCCGCATCGTTCCGCAAAACTGACTTGTTATACATGCGAAGGTAAAGAAGTGCTCGCGTCTCGATAACACGAAACAGAACGATCTCATGGGGTCCGAAATCCCTCGGTCGGCAATGTGGAAAGAAAAAAAAACGAAATGGGTGCCGAGGAAAGAAGCGTCGGTTGCGCGGGGAAACGGATTGCGGGGCTGGGAGGCATAGTGAAGATTGTTAATGCCGATTTTGAAGAGTGTGAATTTTGAGACTGAGTCTTTAGCACATTTTGAAAATTTCCGGAACTTAGACCAATTTCAAGACCGTAGATATCTGCATTTTAAAGATCTGTGAAGTGTGAATTTTGAGAATTTCAGAAATTTATATTTTTTATAATACTGGAAATTTATAATTTTTTATACTTTAGAAAATTTTTGAAGCTCCCGGAATATTCAAATTTTGCAAAGTGTGACTTTTGGAGTCAGAGATTTTAAAAATTGAGAAAGGCTCAAAACTTTTAAACTCAACAATTGCGAATATTTTAATTAGTTCCAATTTTTGCAATTTTTAAAGTCACATTTCGCAAAATTACAAATATTTAGCAACTTTGACCAGTTCAAAAAATGGAAAAAAATCATACACTTCGATTTTTTTTTCAGTTTGAACAGTACCAAAAGTTCATGAATGGTCAGTTCAATCTTTTCAAAATTTTCGGCAATGACGAAATTTCGTAAAACTGAGTAGGTATTTGACGATTTTGCATTTTTTTTTCAAAGTTCAAGAAATTCAGAATTTTAAATTTTTTTTCCTCAATTTTCGGAGATTATGAACTTTGAATTCTGAGAATTTCTGGAACGCTGCGATGTTCTAAAAAAAAATGTTGGTACTCTTAGATAACTCAAAATTTTTTAATTTTTACAAACTTTGAAGATTTTATAATTTGTTTTGAAATTCTCTAAATTATAAAATTCTGAAAAATTTGAGACGCTTTTTCGATATTCGGGAATTTTCTAAACCTCCAAAATTCCGAGGGGGCTGCAACTACGTACCTAACATATCAACTTGTCTTGATATAAATGCATACATATATTGACACGAGTACGGATCCAAATTCATAATTCAATGAAGTAGAAGCCGTTCTTCACTCATAAAAATTTGTTTTTTCATAATTTAAGATTTCTTCTTCAAGTGGCGGGAAAAGCGGCGAGAGTGCGTGGGCGCAGGATCGATGATGGCTACAAAATGGCGACTCGGCAAAAAGGGAGCCCTCCCCCAAGTGAGACGCGACTACATGGGGGGGGGGGGGGGGGGGGAAGGAGAGGCCCATGGAAAAATGGCGAACGCCGGAGCGAGATGGTGAGTATAACTGGTAAAAATGAAGAGTGAGTTGAGGAGCAAAAAAAAATGGGATTGTCTGTCGAGTTGCGCGTTTCTGGGTCAAGGGTGACTATCGGTTATTTATACCATTCCAATCGCATGGAGCAAAAAAATCCGCGGAAATTTCATCGATTCCGGGAGCTGAGGTATTGCGGCTGGCGCGGAATGAAAAGAACACTGTCAACGGCCTTGGGAGTTTGATGAAATTATCACAACAACCATGTCTTTATTATAGTCATTTTTTGAAAAGAAATTCTACAGAACTGTCGAAAAGTTTTTCCGCCTCAACTTCAGCCTTCACCTGCGTTGATTAGATAACATAATTGTCCAGGGAGAACTGCCACTGAATCATCCCATTTCATCTCTTGGCGATAGAATTTTTTCTATCGGCATGCACACACTTACCCACACATTGAAATGCAATGTATGCTAAAGAGTAATCGTAAAAAAGCGAAGTGGTTAAGCAACAAGCTCCCAGATGAGACCCAGCACTCGGGAGAACTCTCCAGCCTCTGAGAGAGTGCGGAAAAGTGTAATCGACAAAGTTTTATCGGGTGGCAGAAAAGCCAGCATCCGGAGTGACTGGTCCAGGGTAGGTGGAGGGTACTCCTCGATTTTGTCTCATCTGCTTCGCAGACAGACCAATGAGAATTTTCCAACCCTCGAGACGTGCTCTTTTGCCTCATTTCTCCGGAGACTCGACGACGGATTTTCATGACACATTGCAAAATAGAAACAAAACCGCGAGACTCCCGTGAGATGGGTGTGGCACCTCAATTAAATTCACCCTAATGTAATATTAAAGCGCTTCAATTTTTTCGGGAGATCCCATTAAAACTTGGTGATTGCTGAATCATTTGGCTGTGCTCATGAAAATTGATGGTATCGAAAATCACACTAAGTCGATATCTCAATGCCGGAAGCTGTGGGGATGTTCGAGGCTAGATTTTTCAGAAATGTCTCGGAATGTAGGCGGGACCAAAAAAGTCAAACGCATCTACATTTGTCTCTCAAGGAAATCGTTATCAACAAAACCGATTCAGTCGATAAGTTAAAGATGGATAAATCGATAAAAAAATGGAGGGATCGCTTAAAAAGCTCCATCTCGTATATCAACCCGAAAATCCTAAAAGTAGCCGCGCACAGCATCCCCACCCTCCTCCTCCTTTGAAGAGGTGTGTTGCCCTCTAGTCCGAGATTTTAATTAATCTCATGCTTCTCCCTGTAATCGATCTTCATCCCTCGACGCCTCTCGTCATTTTAATTAAACCCCATTTTCTCACGAGAACAAACACCCTCTCCCACCTCCTTGAGCCTCCCTATTACCCGTTATTACCCCCCTATCGCTCATTATCAGTTGTTCAATACCAATTGACGTAGGCGAGCAAATTGAATAACCTCAAATAACGAAACCGTGAATTATTACAATAACCCTGTCATTTATACTGACAAGGAAATGATAACCCTCGGACAAAAGGAATTGTAGCTGTTTGTCCTCGGGTTTTACAATTGAAGTGTAGGTATTGAATATAGGAGTTTAGGGAGGTTGAGGGATGAAATTCACAATTTGAGACCAGAGGAGAGAGACAAAATTTTTCCAAATATTGTTTAATAAATTTTAGGATGTACTATTGGAGAATGGGCAAATAGGATTCGAAAAGCTTACAAAAATTTCATGAATTTTCGTTCGCTCCCTTCACACCAGGAGTCGAGCTCCCAGATAATGTCCACCCCTATCAATTGCCGTATCAGACTTTCGGCCATGAGTGGTATTTCATTGGTCCCGCTGCCAATAAATTAGGTGCAGAAGGCCCTTAGTATCCACTAAGCCGCGTATCGTTACCACTAGGCGCAAAGTGCTAACCCCCGACCTGAGTACTGCGTTGGATTGCTCCGGAAAAGTTTGGGGAGTTTACCTTCGTCAAAAACCCAGTTTGGTGCTTCGACGTCATCCTCTTCGTCTCATAACCTCACTGCAAATGTGTAAAATCAATAGTAATCGTCTAATTGGAATTTCGCTGATCTCTGGCAACACTGTACCCGCCACAAACTTGTCTGCAGCGTTTCTCCCATGATCTCTGGAGTGCCATTGTGCAGAGAGTTCGCAGCCTCCTCCACAAGCATCTGCAACCATCACAGCGGCCGCAGCCGACAGGAGTTTCTGATTCAGCGACAAATGGTTAAAGTAAACTTGGCCATTACCGGAGTAAACGCATAATGGAACTAAAAGTTTAGGGCAAAACCGAGGGAATGCCTCACACCCCTCAAGGCAGAGCGGCCATTTTGTGATGCAGAGATAGTCCCAGTGGCTGTGGAGGACCAGTGAGATAACTGTGAATGTCTCTCCAGTGGGAAAGTTTCGAGAGAGTGAAGGAGACCTGCGAGATAACGACCATTCGAGATTTAGCCGGTGGTTTCCAGAGGGCGGACGTATAACTCTACTACGAGGAAGGGTGGACAAAGGAGACGCTATTCCCTTTGTTCGGGGATTATCATTTCCTCCTCATTAGGAATGACACGATTATTGTAATAATTCAGGGTTTCGCTGGTTCGGGCTCGTTGGTTTGCTTGGGTTTCCCAATTTCAAGTGATAATTGGCCTTTTTGAAAATAAATTTTCCAGCATGTTGAAGACGGGGGAGGAACGAGGAGGTCAGTCGAATGAGGACCATAAATTGATGGAACTTTGTATTTTTTTCCTTCCGCAAAATGATGCCTTGAACATATCTGAAGAGTCAAGTCAAATTTCTTCAAGGTTGATATGAAAGTGCAAACGAATTGATTTTATTAAACAAACACGACTGACATGAAAGCCACGGTACATAACGTTCCCTCACCGTCTGGATACTATGTTGGCAACGTTGGACGAGTCAAGGGATGGCTCAAGGGTCCGAAGCTGCGCAACTCTTCATCATGAAGCATAACTGCTGGGCGGCCAAGTGGAAAGAGTTGTTGGCAATAATTCACGATACGGGGAAAATTACGGAGTCGTAAGGGATGGGCTCCAGAAAAGTTTTCGGACTCATGGGGATGGACAAACCACCGGGTTTTTTTTCCCTTGTCGATAAATTAGCCTGCACTTTTGCCGACCAGCCGGAGGGAATTGCGCAAACTTTATCGGGAAAAAATGGAAAAAGTTGTGAGCGATCGTTCGAGTTGAAGACATGGAAAATTCTTGTAGCACGAAAAATTGGGACGGTTTTGAATAACTGGGAGACGAAAAAAACTTACAGGAAGAAGAGCCTGAAACTGATTACAGAAATGGGTGGAAGAAAATTGACTGCCCCAATTTTCTCCAAATTCTGAAGTAAATAATTTCCGCACATTTTCGTGCGCCCCCCGCCCCCCCTCCGCCCACAGCTGGGGCTCTAAATGCAAAATGAGGTTATTTCGACTCGACCCATGAGTTTTTCACATAAGCATTAACCTACCCCATTTCAGTGCCTCTCCCTCTCTATGTCGCCTTTGTCGTAGCCTCCTTCCGCGGGTCAAATTAATTCCGGCATTAAAATTTGGCTTGCAAATATGTCGAGCCGCGGCGCACCCATGGCAAATACCGCCTATCGCCATTCTTCCAGTGCGTGCGTGCATGTATATGTGTGTGTGTGTGTGTGTGTGTGCGTGTGTATGCACGGGCGCGAGCGTGTGTGAGTGTAGGTATGGGTTTGTAGGTATGCATGTGTGTATGTATTGGTGTGTTGGTGAAACCGCCACAGACCATCCTTCCGTCCTGCTTTTGCCTCTTCAGTCGGCTAGCCATTTGAGGAGCAGTGGGAGCCGTTGCGCACGGGAGGACAGCCCCGGACTACGCAAATATTCGAGACGCAGGTGCGTGGGTGGATGAGAGTAACGCACGTAATTTACATCTGTTATTACGGGGAGAGAGCAGCCTCTGGACTAGGAACCCAGAGTGGTTCCACTGCATTCACAACAAAAACCCGACTCCCCTTCCCCCCTTTCCTGCCTTTTTGTGACGACAAAAATGCTGAAATATAGACAATATTGGGGATTATGAAAAATTTCTCATGCTGAACTGGAGTCCGTTAATTAACGTCAAGTTGCCATGAAATTTCGACCTTGTTGACATTGGTTTGCCGCATTTTTGGAAATGTTTGCGTGTGTGCTCGTGTGTGTGAATGGAGACAAAAATAAATTAAGGAAGTTGGAGGGTAAAAAAATCTAAAAAAAAGAGGGGAAAAAATATTTGGCAACTTTGGAATACTTGATCATGTACAATTTGAGATGTCACGGGTGACGAAAATTCCTGCCATCTAGCGGATGAATTGAGAACTAGGCTGTCTGTGGCCGGTAAAGTAGAGATCAGGACATCGTTGTTTGGTCCGTGCAAATTGCCTCCAGAATCTGTTGTCAGATTACGTTATCTCGGAAAATGAAAATATATAACGGTCAGGAAAAACGCGCAACTTTATAAAACTCGAGAAAACTTCTTCTACTAGAATTTTTGAGATCACTATCTCAGGAGGGGGAGGGGGGGAGGGCAGGTTGGAGGTTGTTTTCCATGTTTTGCAATGATTGAATTTTTTTTAGGGTTTCTCTGTTTTAACCTCGGTGAAAATTTAGTAGAATTGGCGGGGACAGGACGTTGGGGACCTTCTGTCGATTTCATTTGCGCGCCCTTTGCACATTTTCTAAGGGCGAGTAGGAGGTAGGGGGTGGCCCTTTGCGTTGGCTCGTCGACTCTTTTGGGTGGAGAATGTATACAAGCCGAGGAAAATGGAGGAAGAAACCTCCGTGGGGCAATCCCAACGACTTTGACGATGAGAGATGAAACAAAGGGGTGGGATAATGGATGGGGGGCGCGGGGATTCAATCGGCATCAAACGAAACTAACTCTCACCCGATTGATTCGGATTCCGAGACTTCAAGGGTGGCTCTTTTTGTTATTATCTGTTTCTGGATTTTTTTTAGCAATGTTGTTGTTAGGTCTTAGGGGTTCCCAGGGACGACGAATGGTCCCCGGACAAAATTCCTTGGGAAAGCATTGATTTAGAAATTAATTCAAAATATTTTTTGAAGCATTTTTGTTATCCTAATTTGGGAATTTTTGTTTGAATCCATAATTTTGTTCGACTAATCTTAGGCCACCCAATTAAATTTCCACTTGGCACTGTTTACATAAAAATGAAAAGTAGACGAATGAAAATCCACGGTAATAATCACAAAGCTGGGTGAATAAACTGGCGGAGCTTTTGAAACACTATATCAGTGGCAGCTGAAAAAAATTGTCCCCTCATCGGTTTTTCCCGTGAATTCCCCAATGATACGGCTTTCAGAAATGAAACTCGCCGGAAAATGAGGTGTTTTTTGATCACATCTCATTCAATAGTTCTTTTATTCATCATATTTTTTCATATTTTTTCACTCATTCACAGTTGGCTACTATTATTTAAAAAATTCATTCTGCTTTTCGCTTTATTTGGGAGGAAAATGAATCCAGGAAACAAAACGTGGCAGAGAAGAACGGAATATTTTTGAGGGAAAACGGCGTCATTTTAAAAATTTCTGGGACACATTTTTAAAACTTTTCAAATTTCTGAATATTTTGAATTTTTTTTAATGTTATATTTTTCTTTTATTTTTGAAAATTTAGAAATTTGCACAAAATGGACGCGAAATTTAAATAGTTTCTACGATAAATGAAACATGCGATATTTTGGGCTGAACGCTTTCTAAATTTTTTATTCATTTATATTTAAGCCAGTATTATTATTTGAAAATACGTCTTTCTGCCAATGCAATCACGGGAGTTCGCGCGGATGTAAAACTGAGGAAGCATAGCTTGGGGGTTCCATTTGGTGAAAAAACAAATGGAAGGAAAAACAACAAAGAAGAGAAATACAGGAATAAGAAATTACAGTTTTTGCCGGGAGGAAATTTTTTGTACAAAAAAAATGGCGCGAAAATTGCTTTCCAACAAGTTTTTAAAATTAGTAATATTCGGGAATTTTAAAATTTGAGATGATTTTTCTGAATTTTGGGAACGGGAAATTTATGGACCTCTGGAAATTTTCCGATTTCCCTATTTTGATAATTTTCATAAAAATTGAGAATAGGACGAATTGAATTAAAATGAGATTGCAGGGAATAAAGAGTTTGATGCAAGGATGCGAGAGTAAATCTAATTTTCCTCGCGTGTTCTCTTCTGGACGATGATCAGAATCTGTTGGGTGCATACATGACTGCGGTGAGTTGGGATGAAAGCGCTTGTAATTGGGATAATGCACTCGTTCACCGCAGCAGCTTTTCGCACTGGACCAAATGAGGAAAATGCCATTTTTCTGTAATTGCCGCTCTTTCGCCTGATTTTTTCCACCTCACGTTCGATGAATTTCGCTTGGTGTTGTCGTACCACATACGGGGTGGGAGAAAACGTTTGTGAAACAGGAAAAATTATGATTCAATAATTAGGATGAAATATTAAGTTTTGTATATTTTTGAGCTTTCAAACTATGAGATTTTTTTTTGAAGATTTTAGGGGTTCGAAGAAACTCAAAAATTTAAAACAAACATTGAAAATTAAAGAAAAAAAAATCAAAATTGCGAAAGTTTTCATTCCCAAATATTCCAGCGTTTTCCAATAGATTTTTTCTCTTCTCGAATTTCGTGAGTTCAAAACCATTTGATGTGGGCAGGAGGAGGCGGGGGGGGGGGGGGGGGGGAAGCTCAAAATCGGGAAAAATATGCTGGTAGCATTGATGATGGATTCGGCTTGTGTGCCGCCTGATGAGATGGATCGCATCATCTGGTTTTCTGTGACAAGCGACCCTTCTCGAGGGGGAAATCATCGACCCCCATAACCCCAGCAAAGCCCTTCAGGACGCGAGATCCACTCCGGTTTTCATCAGACGCGAAAGTGTCAAGAGACCTTTTCAAACAAATGAAATCAAACGAAATCCCACTCGTCGAATTCCAAAATTACTAGAAAAAGGAGGAGTAATTGAAGGAAAATAATTTTTGGATACGCAGGAATTCTGAAAAAAGTGCTTATATGTAGATTTGGGGGATGTACAAAACATGATAACCAATTCTCCAGCACAATAAAATCAATATAAAAAAAAAGTCTGTGCTCGTATGAACAATTTCATATGTCCCTTAGTTAACCATATATCTATGAATGAACATAATAGTATCTCAATTCATTCTTTTAACCACTTAGGTACGTCAATACCGTGAAAAATCATCCGATAACCGGATTATTCGATTAAACTTGCGCCGAAATGGTCCATCAATTTGTCTCACACAACATTCCGCAACATTTGTGTGCTGAGAAAAAAAAGCTTGATCCATCTACCCCCGAAGACATTACGAAGCCCCCCTCCGACTCACCAAATAAGTGGCAAAAATGGCGATAATTTTTCACCTAAAAATGAGAGGAGAAGAAAAAGTTCCCCTTTTCTCGCACGTGAATTCCCCATCTGGGCGTGTGTTTTTCCCAACTCCAGCAAAATGGCTGCCACCCCCACCACCCTTCATGCGTATTTCTCTCGTTCGTCGAATCACTTCTCCCCCCCCCCCCAACCCCCTCCCCACCCACCAACCCCTTGTCCGTAGACCACGTTTTCCGTCGGGTAGGGAGTGTTAGAAGTACATTCCACACATACCCAGGTAGTTGAAAATAAACCAATACACATAAAACGGAGCCCAGTGAAATCTACACATAGCACACACACACACATACGGTGAAACTTGTACGTGCAAAAACATGCTCGGATAGCTGAAAATGAACCAGTACACGTAAAAGGAAGCGCGGTAAATTCACACACACATACACATACATGCGACACACACATATGTATAAGAAAACATGTATAAACACACACAAAGTTGAACTAGACGAATACCCATAAAACGCGGCATGCTAAACTTCACACAGGCACACACAGCGACACACAGGGACCCACAGGAACACATATAGATACACATATATACACACATTTGAAAATACATAGAGACCTCTCCTGGTGGACTCGAGAGCCCGAATTTTCTCCGTCTCACTCCGCTTTAAACCCCATTCGTTCGTTAGTTCAACGCGCGTGGTTTTACCCCCCCCCCCCTCACCACGCTATTTTACTAGCAACAGCTACCCTCTCATTTTCCCTACTTCCGCCCCTTATACAGCTAAACCCCTTTTCATGCCCCCCTTTTCCAAAAACCGAGAACAGGGTACATATCGCACACACTCGAAACAACATTCGTAAAAAATTTCCCCATTCCCGCGATATGTACTAGACATAGTGCTGTCTCTATGGGGAAATTTTCGTCTTTCTCTAGGCTCTTTGCGGGGGCTGTCAACGATGCGGACGGAATATTGTTACAGAACGTGAATTAAATTTATAACTAATTATGGAAAAAGTTTTGATGACCAAAGGGCGTTTGGCGCACAGAGGGGGGGGGGGGGATGGAGCGAAAAGTAGATGCAGGATGTGGGTAATGGGAAAGAGGAGTGGAACTGCTATGAACATCTCGGGTCGTAACTGCTGCGTTGGGTATATAAAAAAAAATTAAAATTCCTAAATTTATGAAAACTTTTTGAGAATTAAAAATTTTTGAACAACAGAAAATTATCGAGCAAGCACTAATTCTCCTGAAAATCTCAGAAAGATGCGAAAATGGGAAAAAACAGTCGTACGATTTTTGAATTGTTCAGACGGAAAAAATTTAGGCGCTAGAAAAAATTATCAAAATTTCGAAATGAAAGGAAAAGAAAACGGGCAGTCTCAGAATATTTGAGAAAATAAACAAGAATATTTTTTAGGAAATTAAACAAATGAGCATTTGTTTCACAATAGCCAAAATTTATTCGATCGATTGTTTCAAACTAATGGCGGGAATTTTCCGTATTTTTAAGGGGAAATAAAAACATTTGAAGCATTCGTAATTCGGCATTCAACCCCACCGACACTTAACCGAAACAAATTGTATTTCGGAATCTCGTTAAAGTCGTGTTTCGACTCGAAACGGTAAATCTCATTGTGGTAGCGGTAACTTTGCACAGTAGGGGCTGCAGAAAATGTTGAAAGTCTGTTGATGAAACAAAGGGTATTTCAAACCACGATTAGTTCAGTTGGTTTAAAAATTTTCAAAAAGTGAAATTTCCACTCTTTGAAATCTTTCGCAATTTTTAAAATTTTGATAGTTGGAAAGAAGTAGAGAAAAAAATTTAAAGATAAATAAAAAAATCACGACTCCGGTTCGAAGCAAGTTAGTTCACCGATGCCGTGAATTTTTCAATTTTCGACATAACTCAGCTAATCAAAATTTTCGAGCAATGTGTAATGAACATTTATGTAGCCACCCCCATAATTGTTATTCTCCGAAAAGCCCTCGCAATAATTATTTTTCTCTCCTATGAAATATGAATGACGTCTAATGGGCAATTTACCTCGGGTAGAAGAATCTCATTTACCGGCAACTGCATATCCATCAAGTTTAATACAACATTTTACTTGTTATTTTTCTGTTATTACACTATGCATCATTCTTCTTTGTGGTGAAACTCCTTTCACCGTGAATGCCTCATCGCCATGCTAATTGAGGTTATAAATGGAAAACGATTTTGCATAGTTCATGTAACATCGATGGAAAAACTCCAATTCCCTCATTTGCCGTCAATCACTTTCACAATTTACCACTTCATACCGCGAAAACAGTGCTCAAGGCACGTTGGAATATCTTAGAATATTTATAAGTTAGGGGTAGGGGGCGCTTAGTGGTGCAGGGGGGCATGATGCGGAATGAGCAGGGAGTGGTACCATTATGATTCGGGTTTCAATTTCCGGATGTGCCCCATCATTTCCCAATTTCATTGTACCCCCTACGCCACTGCACCCCCTGTCCCACTGCCGCCACTGTTCCATAGCACCCCCTGTCCCACTGCGCCTGGCTGTCCCACTGCACCTGCTGTCCCACTGCACCTGCTGTCCCACTGCACCCCCTGTCCCACTGCGTTACCTGTCTCATGTCGCCCCTGGTCCATTATGTCACCTGTCCCATTGTGTCCGTTATCTCATTGCGTTCCATGTCCCATCATCCTCCTCCCTCGCCTATATATATCCTTATTTGCGATTTTCCTCTGATTTTTCTTCACGATATTTCGCACGATCATGACCCAAAATTTTCGACAAACTGTTTGATTTAAAATTTCATTACTTGAAATTAATTAAGAATCTATTTGTTTCTAGCACTAACGATTGCGTTATAGATTAACCAAATTTTTTTCCCTTCCGTATCGTTAATTTTCCCGTGAAATGCGCCCATTTGATTAAATCCTCCATAGCTCAATGCAACTCAAGGAACAATTAATATCGCTCACCTAGATAAATGAGTTTCTCCTCCATTCACCCCCCATGAACAATGAACAAGAAAAAATCCCGCTCACCTTTTCCCCTCTGTGCGCAGCAATTCTAGATGGAAATGAGAAAAGTTGAAGGGGCCGAAATGCCTATAACGTCTGCGGTTAACGTTCATTTCGTTTTGGTCCGTCGTTTTTCGAGAACGTCGGTATAGATTTTCGTCGTAACTTATTTATCCACTTCGACGCAGGTGTGACACGCCGGCGCTAATAAACCCGATACGCCGGTCAAGCGGGGGGGGGGGGGGGGGGGATGAGACACCGCGGGTGTTTTTCTGAAACAGCATGGAACTATGCTCTGCGTTCATTTTTTTATCTCGATATGTTCCTACTTCCCTGCTATGAAACACTCTCACGTGCTTGGTTATGAAACAACAAAATATAAAACAAAAACAATCAAACACAAAAACAAGCACAACAGAGCGAAACAAAAGAAAACAAGACAGGAAAACAAATGGAAAGAGAAGGAACAGCAAAACAAATAAAAGGAAACAATGGGAAATGGAAGAAAACAAAATATAAAAAGGAAAACGAAGCCAGCGAAAACAACCCAAAATGCAACAATGGGAAACAAAAAATGAGCAAGCATGACACAACAACACGAATCAGCGAAACAGAACAAACCAAAGCATACTGGAACAACCCACAACACAATATAGCAAATCGAGAAACAATACAACATAACAGAAAGCCAAAAGAAAGGAGAGACGAAACCAAAACAAACGGAGACAAACAAGAAACAATACGATATGGGATAATATACAATGGGACAAGACGAAACGAAATAAAAAGAACAAAATAAGACGGAACAAAACTAAACGAAATGAAACATTTAACAGTCAACAACACTGAAACGAACAAACAAGCCAAAACAAAACAAAACAAAATAAGGGAGAACAAACAAACCAATTTGTTGGCCCACTGAAAAACTCATTTGTCTTTTTCGAGATGTTACTCATCTCTAGACTTCTCCTACTTTTCTGTCAACAAAATACAAATATTTCCGTCCTTATTTGATCAAAGATAAGAGCCCACATAACATATTCCTCCCCCCTCGCCCCCCGCCCCTGTGCTCATCCATTTTTTTTAGCATTCAAGAAACTATCAGAATCCGTTGCGGGAGGTCTACATGGGGGGGGGGGGCGGCATGCGTGAGGGGGGTCAAGAAGGGGGGGAGCATGTCAGCTAATTTCGCGGAGCATCCTAAGTATGTTGTCTTGAAAAGTAGTCTATAATTCCCCATCACTCCAAGGTTCATGACAAAAGGGAGTTTTCCCCTTTCTGAAGGGAACTAAAGGAGCAGGGGGGGGGGGCGGGGGAGCGCGACACTTCAGGTGTTTCACTAAAACACCCTGAAAATATGCTGTTACCAAGTTCATTTTTTCACGACATTTTCCCACTTTCCAGCCATGAAACACGCCCCACCTGATTGCTTCCCCCTTCTCCCCGGCGCCCCATAAAAAAATGGATTTTCCGTCTTCGTTCGATCAACAGCGATAGCCGATCACTTCGTTTCCCCCCTAATTTTTATTTTTCCACAAGCGACGTTTAAAAAATTATCCTCAGTTTAAAAAAAACGGGAGGGGGTTGTCTGAAGGGGCCCCCCACTCTGACTCGGAAAAAATGTGAGGGCGTGGGGGTAAGGTAAAAAAGGGGAGAAAAGGAAGGGAGGAGCGGAAGGGGAAGTGGTAGGGGGTGGGAGTGGGGGATAGGGGAAAAATAGCCGCTAGGCACACGCGCGCGTTTTCTTTTTTCGTCATTTGGCCTTTTTTTTTCACCCCTCTCAGCCCCCCCCCCCTCATTTTCAATTTTTCTTGTTCTTTTGGAGCGACCGAGACAGGGTGATATATTGCGTCGCGTGGGGGATTGCGAGGCGCTTGTATCGACGGTTTTTCCCCGCCGAAATGCTTAATTACGTCATTGTTTAAATTATTTTTTGAGCCCGAAGAACTGAGAAAGTCGAAATTTTTGGCAATATTTACATAAAAACCGCTGGGGAACGTCGGAGTTCATTTATATTTAACGTTATTCTGCATTTGAAAAGCAAGGGAACTTTCGAGCGTTACGTCTGGATTTTTTTTTTTGTACATGCGAGGTAGTTGAAACGACTATTTGAAATTATAATTTCGGTTGTCCGGATGGTAGCGTTATAGAACTGGGTTCAAATTGATACTGACATTCCTGATATAAAAATGGGAACTTAATTTCAATCCAGTTTTTTATGATGAATCAGTGGAAAATTTTGCAACTCATGGGTCGCGATTAGAAAACGGAGGTATCTTGTGGAAATGGGTATTGGTGTGGATGTTTTAGATCGGAAATTATGAACCAAATGATTCAAGATTGTATCCAAGTACCGGAAAAAATCAGAGGGCTTGACATTTTGAAGGACGAGCTGATAATTAAAAGCATGTCTCGGCGCGCGGAAACCGTCAGACATGACGCGTGAGACTATGTACATAGCTGACAGCGGCAAAATAGTTTCCCCTACTACAAATACATAAACTTCATGCTAGAAAATTGCTCTATGAATTCTGATGAACCTGTTTACCCTTGACGCTTGTAAACTCATTTTGATGGACGGCAATAGAAAGTCTGGAAAATTTTGTGAAAG
Source organism: Asobara japonica (assembly GCA_026005395.1). Taxonomy (NCBI): domain Eukaryota; kingdom Metazoa; phylum Arthropoda; class Insecta; order Hymenoptera; family Braconidae; genus Asobara; species Asobara japonica. The sequence continues at coordinate 227,976 of BQMI01000510.1, forward strand.
ATTTTACAAAATTTGATAACCCCAAAAATTTTGGTTGGAAACTTTGGAGAGTACCGGAAGCTTATGTAAAATAGGTGAAATCGTAATGTTGTTTATATGCAGGTGTTCCATATGTTGTGCTAACATTGGAATGCATATCGCAATAATTTGAACGGGGCATACTTAATCATATTTTGGGGAAAGAGTGGGGGGTTCGCCGATTGGAAAATCGCTGGTGTATAGAGGTATCGCGCAACAAATCGCGGCATAGCGGTGCCGTATTGAATACACAGGGAGTACAATTACTGTACCACATGAAATTACGATGAAAGGATCGCTGATGTATATAACCGTACATTTCCGTAAGGTGTAAATAGATATTTTGCTCGAGTATTCATTTTGAGCGGGATTTTGGGATGAAAGGAACTCGCGCGGGTTATTTTCGGAAATAGAGGGATTCAGGGTATTGTTGGTACATTACATTCAGCCCTAATTAACGTTTCAACGTTAGTTTAATGTATTAGTTTTGACGTGGGAGGATTAATCTTTGTGCGGAAGTTGATATTCAGCCAATGCCGATTTTTAATCTCTTGGAAAACACCAGGAGAATATTTTTATCGATATTACGTTGACGATTTCCGAGCTTTATGATGCGCTTACTGCCGCGAATATTCAAAAAATTACCGAAATTCAAAAATTCAGAAATTCAAAAATTCAAAAATTCAAAAATTCAAAAATTCAAAAATTCAAAAATTCAAAAATTCAAAAATTCAAAAATTCAAAAATTCAAAAATTCAAAAATTCAAAAATTCAAAAATTCAAAAATTCAAAAATTCAAAAATTCAAAAATTCAAAAATTCAAAAATTCAAAAATTCAAAAATTCAAAAATTCAAAAATTCAAAAATTCAAAAATTCAAAAATTCAAAAATTCAAAAATTCAAAAATTCAAAAATTCAAAAATTCAGAAATTCAAAAATTCAGAAACTCAAACATTCAAAAATTCAAAAATTCAAAAATTCAAAAATTTGAAAATTCAAAAAAAGTGCCAAGAATTTCATAACAGATTAATTGAATTGATTAATTGAACCATATATTTTGTTTCCCTAAGAGCTGTATGTCTCTCAAATTTCGCCACTACCCCCAACCCACGCCGTCGATGCCATAATTACCCCCTGTTTCCCCATATCTCGACATGTACGCAAGTATTTTTTGGCCATAAAAAGTCGGGGGTGTGAAGAGATGGGTCGTCGTTTCCCCAAACGAGCCGGCATATCGACCCTGGAAGTCTCTAGAAGCTATAAGGGATGTTACTACAAAATTAATCCCCCACATCGCAAACATTTTGAAACCTCGAACAATCTCATACTAGGATTGAAAAGAGATTCCAGAAAATTTTGAAAATTCCAGCTGTTCCAAAAAATTACAGGAGTAGCTAAAATGCAAAAAAAATTCGAAACGATTCGTTAAAGTTGGAAAAAATTTGACAGTTCGGGAAACATTTTGGAGTGTTGAACATCTTGAAAAATTTCGAATTTCATCATAAGAAACAATTTTAGCAAAACTACTTCAATAGTTTTTTTTATTCGAAATTTCGTTCTCCCTCTCTCCTTGAATACTCCAATTACCCCTTATTTCTCCATACCAAGTATTTTCCCCTATGAAAGCTCCGAGACATAAAGAGATAGGTCGTCGTTTCCCCAACCGTGCCGGCATATCGATCCCGGAAGCCTCCAGAAGGTATAAGGGATGTTATTCCGAAATTGATCCCTGGCACAGAGTCCTCCCCCCTCGCCCCTCCCTCTCCGCCCACCCCCGCGTAAAAGTTGCGTACTGCGCACACGTCGGCCACCCGAGCGTTTCTTTCTCATTTCCACACGTGATGTTATCTGGCTTTTACCTCCTTCTTCCATCGAGCTTTTCCCTTTGCCAGTCCTGGGCCAGTCCTGGCCAACGAACCCCTCCCATCATTCTACCTATACATATGCTCCATGGAATACTACGCCACTTTTGTGCGGCTTTTTCTACAACCTGTAATCCAAATTTTTTTTGGAAATTTCCGCTTTATAACGGTTCCAGCAAAATATGCGCATAGAACAAAAATGTGAATCAAGTAGACTCGATTCAAGTAGATTTCATACTTGCATCATGTCGCAGTCGACTGGGATCGGTGTTTTGTTTATCTATCGTAGATCATTATTAGTAAGTTGTAAATTACTTTTGGCGATATAAACCACTTTCGAGCATTCCAAAATTTTTGCCACTCGAGTTGAGTTGGGAGAATGTTGCCACGAATGTCAGTTATGACTCATGTTGGTGTCAAGTAGCTCTACTTGAGTCAATTTGATTCAAGTAGAATGCTGAGATTAGTCAAGTAGAGGTCGAATTGAATTGAGTAGCGGTTGACGCAAACTGAGTCGTGAAATCATACTGGGGCCCATTTCAGGGGCATGCATACACACACACACACACACACACACACACACCTAATCTACACATACGAATGGTTACATTTTTTTTTTCATTTTTGAGGGGATAAAAAATCACGCATACAATATATACAAACACACATAGGCACACACATACATACACACACATGCACACACATACACACGCGCACAGTCTATATTTTTAGTATTATGAGCGTACGCTTTTCATGAATTTTCACTAGAATTCAAAGAGTACTCGCACAGCATTGGTCCAATATTCCATGGGATGTCTCCAGCCCGCATTTTCCCCCTTAGTCCACCCCCTGGGACGCGAAGCGACGGCGAAACGAAGGGGTGGTTTTCACCCGCACCTCAGAGGGGAAAAATGGATGGGTCTGGGTCGGGCGGAAAAGGGGGCGAAAAAGTAGAATCCGCGGCCCGCCATTGGTCCACTCTATGAGGGTAGGGGGAGTGGAAGTACCGCACATACACGAATATATGTGCGTTCCACCCCTCTTTTTCCTACCGCGCCACGTCAAGCTGAGTTCTATCCGAAAATCACCCCGAATTCACTCTTTTCCCCCTCCACAGCGCCCCATGTGTGGTTGCGACTCGAAATTATACGAAGGGTGTCTCGTCGGGACCTTAAATACAACCCTATAGGATAAAAAAAGTATTACATAAAAAAAAGACAAAGTACAAGTTACAAGTCGCAAGAGAAAATGACTTTTTTGGAAGTTGCAAAAATTGCTATGGGAAACTAAATATCTTGATTACACTATACCGCGGATTGTTTCACGGGAATTTCATACTATCATTCAAGTTTTCGTACTTGATTCAAGTAGGACGAATATCATCGAATTCGAGTCAAATACAAGTTGAATGCAATTAAGTGCACCCAAAGACGCAGTCGCTGATTCATTCCGGAGCCTCTACTTATTCAAGTAGCTTTCATAAATTCGATCAAGTAGAGTTCAATCAAGTATGAGTGGGTAACTTGTATTCTTTCTTACCTGAAATAAAATTGTATAGAAAAAATGTTGTGTGTCTGCGAGAAGAATAAGCTCGGGTGAACATTGCAAATCGAGACTTTTTTGTGTAGCCCCAAACGTCACACTTGCTCAGTCCACCGGTTCTCAAGTGATTGATTATTTGCTGAAGCAATTGCTCATTAAAACAAAATTGCCAGCTCGTCACGTTAGAAAAACGAAAATCAATGATGGTGGAACGCGGTTACGGGGATTCGGTATCGCCTTTGACGCCCAGTGGCGCAAGCCGTTCCCCTTATACCGATACCATTGCACATGTATGACTCTGTCCCACTCAACGGATATGGTTTATCGGATTTTGCCACTTTCGATATTCCTGTATCGCTCATGTACCCAACATCATAACATTGCCCGATTTTTTTTTGCAAACGACTCTGATATTCCCGAGCCCATTCGATCGATCGTCACTGAAGAATAAGAATTTTTTCGATTGTGCAAAAAAAGGATGCGAGGTTGTGTCGAAAATCTGATTTGCCGTAATTCGTAGATGTAGAATCGATCAACAAATGAAATAATGAAATTTCGATTTCCTATTTTGATGTCACGACTTGAGTGGACGTCGGTGGGCGGGTGGGTGGCTGGGCAGGCGGGGGGTGGGGGGTGGGGGAAAATGTGATCAAACATTTGGTAAAGATACTGCAGTTTTTGCTCAGAAAATTCTATATTTTTCTTGCTGTAGTGGGATGACTATAAAATCATTGAGATAATTTTCTGGGACAATTCATTCAGACCATTTTACGGGCTTCGTTGGTGCCTTAGACTCGTATTTTATGTAAGCGGACCCGTCCAGGAAAAACTTCACCCAAGAACACCAAGATTAATGGTATAATTTTTTTTCGCAGAGTTGAAAAATTATCTACTACATTTTTTCTGCGACAATGGGTCTCCAAGGTTCAGACCCATTAGGATCCATATCTCATTAATTCCGAGATTATTAATGAACCATAAAAGCAAAGCTTTCGTCGAACAATGTTTTTTACCTATTCGAAAAAAGAAAAATAATAGATTATCATGAATTTTCAATTCTCCACTATCCGATGTATAGGTTATCAAATCCAAACACGAAAACATTTGTAAAAAGGATCAACAATTTTTTGCAATGTCGGACAACAGTATTAATTCAATATAGTTCTGTAGTTTGAAATATTTCAATTCCCAACATTTTCAAAAACTTTTTAAAAAAATTTTCAAAAGATTTTTTCTTAAGAGCAGTTTGTTTACAGAATATTTCACAGCTTATAAGGAAGTTGCAAAAATTCAAGACCCTTAAAAACTCCTAGGTTCCCTGGAACATCCTCATCTTTATGAGATGATTAGCTACCTTAATTCCGCTCAATAACCTCCTTATTACCGATTCTCGATGCCTCCAGCCTCCCTCAAAAACTCCCCTCATTAATTCCCTGAATTTATTCCACCCAAATTTTCTGCTTTCGTACGTGAAAATTTGAATTTCACATTCGAAGCGATATGTAAGTTTCCACCTCTGTGCGACCAACCCAGACTCCCCCCACCTCCCACCCTGGACCTCTTCGCCAAACGTTAAACTCTCCTTCTCCCCCCACCCCCCTTCCCCATTCACCCGGGTTTGTGCTGCGTGCTTTCGTGAAAATCCTCGCGATAAATTATGCCGAGCGGGGGGGTGGGAGAAGGGGGAAATAAATGACCCACCCTATCCGCCCCCCACCCCCCTAGCTCTGTGTTTCTGCACACTGGCCATTGCTGACCGTACCATCTCTACCTACCTCTCTTTCGTCTGGCGTCGCTTCTCCCAATGCCCACATACACACATACATGCACACAATGATGCACACACATATATATACACACGTAGACCCAAAACCCCGAAAAAGGAGGCCTGCACGTCACACACAAATGCACACAGATACTCACACATGCACACATATACAAATGTTCGTGTTAGCTCCGCGAGGAAAGCCGGCTTTAAAATTATAATGGTACGCGCAATTTTGATAACCGTCCACTCCCCCCCCCCTGCCGCCCAGCCCTCTTTGATATTTCACTCTTGGTGGTTATGCAGCGATTCTCGGATAGGTCCGAGTCTCATGGTGCTTTCGCTTGGCCTGAAAAAACAGGGCTTTCGGACGGACTTTGGCGGAGTTACGTTTCTGTTGAAGTTTTTCTATGTCGAAGTGGGCACCGGTGCACGTCCGCGCAACCGAGCGGCCCTTCCGGCCACTGCAGAAGTCACGTTCAAGAGAATTACGTGACGGGGTTGGGGAGTTTTTTTTTCAAAGAGGATGGGTTGGGGCTCTTTGAAAATTTCGGGAAGTTCTGAGATGGACCAGAGGGGGAAGGAAAAAATGTCGTTTGTGGTAGGAGAAAAAAATCATGTCCTAGGAGAAATCACTTGTCGGGGCAACATCGTGACGACGTCGCGGCAATTTTACTGTGGCGTAACTCGCAGCGAGGTCGCCGGAACGTTGCTGCGACGTCCCTGCGACTTTTAGAATGACAAATTCGCATTTCTTTTCACAGTTTTGATCACAGGAACAGAAAAATGGACGCATTGCCGAACAAACCTGAATTTTTTCAAAAGTAAAATTTTTTTTTTATTGTTATCGCAGGATTTTTTTTTCAATTACTCCAAATTTCAGAACTTTAAACAAATAGTACATGATTATAAAATTTGAAAATTTGAATTTTTTAAATATCTCCCATTTTTAAATTAATAATTTTGGTCTTCCAACTTTGTGGGCATAAATTTCAGGATTTCATAATACAATACTCGTGTTTCTGACCCCCGACATCTGAGGCATTCATGGTCTTTCCCCCTAAAATTTATGCTCGTCGCCTGGCAATTCCGTCTGAGATTTGCAGCCGCAAAATCTACAAAGGTGGCCGAGTTGGCCTCGAGAGAGAATGCACTGAGCGGGCGCCATTGTTCAACACTTCCAGCCAAAAGAACGGCCAAGCTAGAGTACCAGTGGTTTCCATGCATTTCCGCACCGCTGCATAACCGTTAATATCTCCAAGTTACGGCCGCCATTTAACCCCGCGCCACCTTTCTCTCCTGCGCTTCCTAGATATCAACGTCATACACCTATCAGCCCTCCAGAACTTGTACGAGAAATTTCAATTTTCGCATAGAGTGAAATATTCATTTTCGTGAACATTTGCACGTTTTAAACATATAAACATATTCAAAAAGTTTTCAACCCTCTCGAAAAGGGTTTGAAAAGCTTCACATATTTTCAAGAAGTTTCGAAAATGATTAAATGTTTTCAAAAAGTTACCAAATTTTGAACAAGTTTGATACATTTTTCGTCGTGATTATAGGGTTGCCAAAACTTTTTGAAAATTTCAAATTGTCGGAAATTTCTAGAAATTATTGAAAAATGTCAAAACTTTGGAGAAAATTTTCAAAAAAAAAAAAATAAAAAACAAAATGTTCAGAAAATTTTCAGATATTTCGGAATTTTAAAAGCAAAAATTGGGAAAATTTAAAACTTCTTGTCAAATGCTGTGTCAAGAATTTTGAACATTAGAATATATCGGTTAAACCCCAACGTGTTCATCATGTGAATATTTTTGATTAAAATTTGGTTGTCCTCTATGCATTGTCTGACCAATATCTGTTTTTCTACTCAAGTCTTTATCATTCCGTTAATTTCATCCGGAAATGTTTCCCGGTACAAATTAGCAACAGGCCGTTAAGAATGAGATGGCTATTCGCAATTTTTGTTAGTACCAAACACCTGCGGCCCCAATTACCGAAAATACGCCTGACAGCCCCTAATTAGAGTTTTCTCATCAAGCTTAATACCCAGCTCCTCAATTGATATTTCACTTCGCCAGACCGTTCTACCCAAGTGGCAAAGAGCTTTCATTTCCCTAAATTTTTATTCACAAATGCGTGTCGCAGTCACATGTTCCTGAATATCTTAATTCAAGAATGAAAAACAATAAATTCGAGGTATAGAGATATGACTTAAACTAAGGCCTCAAGAATTAAAGTCGATTGATTCAGTTTCATTGAATTAACTCTCTCAAAATCGTTATCAGACTTCATTTTTCGATTTTGCAAAAACAATTTTAATTCACCGAATGGGTATCGCTAGGGTGCAGTCACATAGCGATATTATATATTTTATTCGCGAGCAAATGAGGAGCCAACGAAAAGTCCCTCGGCACATAGTGAGGATTCGAAATTACGGCGTACAGATATGAATGCGAATATTCATGCAACGGGGCGCGGCCGTTTATGCCGTACATTGAATATTTATAGCCGAGTGCAACTCCCGTCGTTTCTCCGGGCATTATATACGTGAAATACATATATATGTGTTTAAGGCTTTTACCTGAATATATTTATCCCGAATTAAACTCCCTTCCGCCGTCTCTTCCATGTGCATGGCTGAGAATGTTTTGGAGAACTTATGTCTGAAATGTTAAAAAATAATATAAATAAAAAGTGGATGGAAGTAGATTGTAACTTGACTCAAGCTCCCAATTCAAGTCAATTATGAGCAATGTGAGGACCCAGACTGAGAAAAAATGGAGTTGTGACAGGTCTTCAGGACAAACCCGAATCTTCTTCTACGAAGAAGATTGTTGAATGGGATGTTTACTTGAATCAATTAGGAGTCATTTTAAGTTAAGTGGAGCGACAACTTGAGTCATAGCACTATAGACTTGAATGAGGTACAGTGTTGAGTCAAAACGACATGGTTCTTCTCTACTCGACGCAAATCAATACCTTACTAGACAATGCTGGCAATACTTCATGTGACCTGAGTCCCCTACTTGACTCAATGCAGCAATCTACTTGACTCGAGTTGATCCTATTTGCATTTTCAATCGACACTGTACTGAATTTGAGTCAGCGTTGTACTTCATTCAACTCCAGCGTCGACCAATTTTTTTTGTTATCCAAAATGGGGGGTATTTTTCGTTGAGTCATGCATTTCGTCGTACTTGAATTGAGTCAGATGAATCTTTCATTCAATTCTGAAATCCACTTGAGTCCAACCGCAATCGACGCCAGTCAATATTTGTTTCCGTGAATTGTAGCAATTCATCCGATGCATATATAGTGAGACTTCCCCCCCCCCCCCCCCCCACAATACTTCCCCAATAATAACAAATTTATGTGACGATGAATGAATTTAACCAAAATATTATCCCCACCGACCAACCCATCTCCACCCAAAATAATCGCCTAATAATAAAATGGGCAAACGCGACAATCCATAATCAAATAAGCAAATATCTCCGTTAATGATTCACCCGTGCCGCGTTTATCTCACCTTCAGTTGGCGCTAAAAAAAGCCCCCTCGGAACTGAAATAAATCCCAAAACATAAAAAAAGTACTCCACAACGGGGACCGAGATATTCACGGGGGAGGTGATCGGACGGGGTTTGATAGCGCGCGAGGTATGGAGCATATACATATGCCGAAAGAGGGAGACCATGTGCAGTTTACCTATAACCCATAAATCGACCCCACTTTTCTATTAAGAGACGCACGATTGACTTGCGTTGCTCGGCCTTCCTTTCCCCCACTTTTTGTTCAGTTTTCTCTTTTATCAGACAAGTGTCGGTGTGTGTGTATGCATGTATGAACGTATGCACGTGTATGTGTATGCCATTCAAAAAGCTCTGAGTACGCGTGTATGCTGTGAGAGATGGGGGGAATCCTATGGATTTTCCTAGGGGGAATTCTATGGGGTTTTCTAGGGCAAATTCTATGGGGATTTCCAGGGGAAATTCTACGGGGTTTTCCAGGGGACATTCTATGGGGGGTTTCAGGGGAAATTCGATGGGGTTTTCAGGGGAAATTCGATGGGGTTTTCCAGGGGAAATTCTACGGGGTTTTCGAGGGGGAATTCTATGGGGTTTGCCAGGGGGAATTCTACGAGGTTTTTGATGGGAAATTCTATGGGGTTTGCCAGGGGAAATTCTATGGCGTTTTCCAGGGGAAATTCTATGGGGTTTTCCAGGGGAAATTCTATGGGGTTTTCGAGGGGGAATTTGATGGTGTTTTCCAGGGGGAATTCTATGGGGTTTTCCAGGAGGAATTCTATGGGGTTTTCGGGGGGAAATTCTATGGGTGTTTCTAGGGACACTCCTATGCGATTTTCTAGGGGCAATCTTATGAGAGATTTGAGGCGAAATCCTATGGGAAAATTTTCGCCAGGGAAGGCATCCTTTACGATTATGCGATTTTCTGTAGGGTTCTTATAGGAATCCCATTGCTTTTCTCCGTATATTTAAATGTAGAGGAAAAAATCGAATTTCAAAAATAGAAATAAGTATTTTATAATTGCAATTGTTGAAATTTTATTTTGACAAATTTATTAAATTTTAATTTTAAACCTACGAAACAGAAACTTTTGTTTCACAGAACTGTGTGTAAATTATTTTTTTCTTTCTTTACTACACGAAATGCAAGTCACTTTGAATTCAGATGCATCCAATGCCACTCGAAAAGTCGCCTAAAAAGCGCCCGAAAATTCCAGAGTGCCGAGTTTTGCAAAAAAAAAAAAAAACGAAAAAACGGAAATTGTACAGAAGATGGGCGTTCTAGTCCCTGTATGTGTCTCGCAATAAAATCCCACTGAGCCTCCGGGTTTTTCCTACCCAGACTACGTTAAAATACTGCCGCGAATTATCATACGGGGGGGAAGTCGGCGAAATTAAAGGGTTGCAATTTCTTTTTTTTGCACGAGAGCCATTCAGTGTGAGTGTATGAAAAGAACTGCAAAAAATATCCTTTCCATCCAGCAGTTTGCGTCATGCACTCCATAACTGCACTTTGAAATTTTTACCCGTTTTATTGCATTGAAAAAAAAATAATATTTTTCTATCTTTCCAAATTTTGGCAAAAGATCCGATTTTTCCAAATTTCCGATTTGAAAAATTTCCAATTTTTAAAAATTGCAAAATTCCACTCCAAGCATTTCCGTTTAAGATTGCGTATGTGTTTGTGTGTGTCGAAGTCACGGTGTCATGAACCCAACACAGCGAGTAGACTAGAAGCAAAAATCCAAATTTCATAATAGTTTTTTTTTATTATTTTTACATTTTTTCAAATTTCTCTTTCTTTCCAGTTAAAAAAAAAATTACACATTTTTTTTATTTGTTTTTTTTTTCAAATTCCCCTTTTGTTTTCTTATAAATTTTCAACACTCTCAAAATTATAAAAAAAACATTGCCCTCCCCTTCGCCCATGGAGCTCATCAATTTTTTTCCTCTTTATCTTTTTTCCCCCAATTTTTCTCATTTTCCCCGCAAAATTCGCCCTTTAGTACTCCACCCTGGACTCCTCTCTCCGTCTCTCGATTTTTCTTTATCAGCGTCTGCGCAGGCCCCGCCCACGTCGGGCAATGGCTGCCGCTCGGGAAATAACGCTTTTCAAAATACCGCGTTGAGTGGGAGGTGGGTGGGAGGGATGGGAGTGTTCGGCTGCTGCGGACTTGCGTCTTTTTCTCCGCTTCGTTGCTACGCGCGTTTTTTTCCCGTTTTTACACTTTTTCTACTCAACTTTGCCCCTCATGTGCGCTCCACCTCCCACCCACCACCCCCTCCCCATCCACCTGCCCGACGGACACCCTCGGACGTCGGGCGAGACGTTTTATTTTCATTTTTTTTCCCTCATTTCCAGACCCCTTTCGCGCACACCCTCTTTCCCAGGGGTGTATTTTAAGAGGGCTCTCCATGTGGCCCCGGGCGTCTCCTATAATATATATATATATATTAAGATATATATATATATATACATAACGTAGAGCATAAACTCGCTGGGCAATTGCCTATGTACGAGGAGCGCGCCAGAATTCGGAGACTATATGAGGTCCCTATGTGTGTGTGCGTGTGTGTGTGTGTGCATGTGCATGTGAGAAAATATATGTCCAATTGCTTAAGTAGAGGCTCCTCTATCTATCTATTTCAGCCGAAACTCATGACCAATATTTTTGTTAGTGAGGCCAGAACGATTGATGAACTCTTTGGTGCCCATCGAACTTTCACTCGCCCAGCAAATGAAGCGGCAGGTGATTAAAGTCACACAAGCAAGTTAAATCACACCACGCAAAAAAATTATCGGGAAACATTGGAGGCACACATGAAGTTTTGAAAATTGTCAAATTTTTTTTTCTTCCAGTGCAAGGTTGGGGACAAATCCTATAAGATCTTCCATAAGATGCCCTATCTCGCCATAGAAATAGCTGCCCTATTTCATAACCCCATAGGGCATCTATAGGATTTTTTCATACGAGTTACAATCCCCCCTAACCATTCCTCAATTTTTGTTATGTCTTTCATCCAAAAATTCATCGCAATGAACATTTCCACTCTCGAAAAAAATCCCCCTTTGACTCGTTGACTATTCGCTATCTCCCCATAACTATTCTGTCAATAAACACGAAACCCGTTAAAAGACGTCATAATACGGCACTCAGACCTTCCCGGGAGCTATTGAATTCACGGTACGTCCCTGCCGTGTTTTTCGCACTTTCCATAAAAAAAAATGCCCGGAGGGGCAAGCAGAAAGCCTCACGGCGTGTGCGCACCAATGTTCATTCCTTTCTCTCTATTTTTTATCTATTTATTTTTTGTTGCTTTCCACCCACACACGCGCTATCCCGAGGGCCGTCCGACATGTTGGGAATCGAGTAAAAAAAAAAATGGAAAAAGAAAAGTGGCGCGAGAGAACACCCGCCGGGAGACGGTACAAAAAAAAATGAGGAGGGCTGGGGAGAAAATCAAAATGAGGGGAGGTAAAATTAAATTGTTGGAAAAATTATGGGGATCGATATCCGCGGTTTTTGGGCATTCTTTGAGGAATCTTATGAGTATTCCTTCCATAAGGTGCAGGAGTATTTCAAAATTTTGGGTCACTTCCGGTCTCTCGTGAGCCTACCCGTAGACGCGGAATGAGACTCTCTCCCAACTGGGTTTGATTACAGCCAATTGAGGAACAATTCGCGCGTCTCAAATTCAATGCTACGTGAAGATCCTAGTGGCTTGAAATCGCTTTTTTTCCGTTTCGAAGTAAAAGGACTCAATCATGTCTCGCGGGTATCCAATGAGTCCCGACTATCTTCGACATTTTAACTGTGGGCTGCGCGCCCTTAATCCCCCGTAACATGGGGATATTCGTGTACGAGCAAATGGCGTAAGCCACCGCGCATTTTACGTCCACTTCTCCAGTTTCTCAGCAAGCCAGGGGTTGGAGCATACGTATAGTCCGCCTCCACACATGAGAAATATATGGGGAGGTGTAGTGCGAAAAAACCCATAGACTTCTCATAGGATTCTCCTCTATAGATTTCTATATAAGTATATAACTTTATATAGAATTTTCCAGAGACTATTCTATGCAGAAATGCTATGTAGGAAGAACGGCTTTTCTAGGCCTGGACGAACTTCCGCCACACGTTCTATAAAACTCCTGTAGAACTGCTCTACTTCTCGGCATGGGATATGCTATGGAGTATCTATAGAATTTTTTTTATACGTAGTAACTATTTTCTTCACCCGTGAAACAGCGAACGTTCTCGCTCGTAGCAATTTTTTAAAATTAAGGCCGTTAAACCTAATCTCCGTACCTCGCGTCAGGCGGGAGGTGGGAGTGGCGGGTGGGGGGAGGGGACTCATGAGGCATAAAAACTCACACCCCATTTTTCCACCCCCGCGTGTTCGGTTAAATCGTCCTCCTCGCTTATTCGACCCCTCAGAGGTCACGTGAACCTACCAACGGGTCTAATATCCACCATTACGCCGGTTCAACTACCTCAACGTAAAAATGGGGATTACAGGTGAAAGAAAAAAAGTTAAGTTATGTCAGGTAGTTAAGTCGAGGCTTTTGGGACAGCCAAACATTCTAACCATTTTGGGAATTTCGGAAAAAGCTCGAAATGTTGAGAAGACAAACGCGGAAAATTTGAAAAAAAAGTGAAAAATTAAATATCCAAAAGTCCCAAATTTACAATAATAAATTTCGCCGCAATTTTTGACTCAAAAAATCTTGAACGTTTTGAAATAAAAAAGCATGGGATATATATACAAACTCATTTCTTTACATCCCTCCGGTACCACCAAGTCGCGCTTCACTAAAAATATAATTCAAGTGCAGTAGTGCGAACAATTGACCCAGCTGAAAAAATTGAATCATTCCTCCCAGATAACGGAAACCGCATTGATCGATTAAAAAATCCCATCCCCAGGTTTAGCCATTGTTTTCTTGTTGACATTGCCCTTTTCCCTTTCTGCGGCGAATGAACAAGAGCCAGTGTTGAGTCCCGCGATCGGTGCGGGCTGAGGGAAGAGGAATATGTGCAGAACGCCGCACTGACAATCAAATTTAATTATCGTTTATTTGTACTCCATGTTTTTATATCCATCAAGTTTTACTTTTAATTTACCACAATCACAGGCTATCACGAAATCCTCAAAACTGTAAGGAAAATAAATCAAATATGGTTTGTTCTGTTTCCTTTAATTTTGATTACTTGGTTTTATTTCAATTCGTTTCATTGCATTTCATTTTCCTTCATTTTATTTCCTTTCGTTGCTTCATCTGAATCATTTTTCAGATGGCGAGTGTGTGACCTATCCGATCTACGGGTACACATGTGTGTGTGTGTGTGCATGTGTGCGATATTTGGAAAATTCCACTCTCATAAATTCCATAATCTCTAAAATCGTCAAAACTTTCAATAATTTATACATATCTGCGCATTCGTGAAACCTAAATAAATTTCCAAGTGATCAAAAATGAAAGAGTTGCAAAAAGCCCGCAAAAATTTGAAGCCAATGCGAATAAAAGAAAAAAGTGTGGAATCGTCGCCTAGCGCCCCGGCGCGTCGCATTTTGACCAAGAATACAAAATAAGAACATGCACAATGGTCGATAACGCAGAGACCTTGGCGCGTCCTGAGTCCGCCACTTACCGACCGCCCGACCCCCCTGCGCGACGCGTTCTCCCGCGCATACATAAACCGCTACGGCCATCTTGGAAAAAGCGAAAGCCTGGCCTTAACGAGCACCACATGAAAAACAAAATGAAGGCGCTTGCGCCATCGTGTGCGTTATTGAGCGACGGAGCTCGGGCTTCACCTTTTTCCACTTAACATGCGTGCGCACCACTCGAATACGCCTTCACAATTTTTTCCCCCCTTCTTCTGCATTCTATGGCAATTTTTTTTTTGCTCACACACGGTGAAAGTCCGCGCAACAGCCGCAAAAAATGAGTAATATAATACATCTTCGTTCGATTTCAGTCAACAGCTGATCGACACTGATATGCCGCGTAAAAATCCTTCAATGAAATTCTCCTAATCAATCTGTTCTCGTGGACATTGAGGAGGCATTGTTTTATCAACAGATCGATTGATTGAATATTTACGGGGGTGTGACATATTTTTCGTAATCTATTTTGTGGTCTTTCACGGCCTTACCTCGGTGTTCCAATATTGGGACACACTTGAGATACGGTGCCCGAATTTCGGAACAATGTGTCTTAGGACTGAAAACAGCAAAATCCGATGTTTGATATATGCAAATAAATATATGAAACAAGTTAGCGAATTTTTCTTCTGCAAAATATATTTTCTAAAATATTTGGCAAACATCAGGACTTGCCCCGGACTGATCGGTAATAGAGAAAAAACCGGTTTTCTAAGAAATACATATTATGGGGTCAAATCAAGAATTTCCGGTCTCTCACTTGTTCGCATTTCGAAAAATCGATCCCCCTCGTACCATATATTGTAATGCCAACGGGTAGACATGTGTAAAAAAAGGTGACCCTAAATTACGACTCATAAACCGTAATATTTATATTCATCTTATTCTTAATTCGTAAACTTGAAGGAGAAAAAATACTAAGAAAAAAATTTGCAACGAAATTTTTGAAAGATTCCGGTGAGATTCTTCTTCAATTTGTCATTCATTTTACTGCAGCATGTCTATAGAATTTGCTATCGGCTACCTGAGCAACAAGAGTATTGGATTCTCTACTAGAAATGATCATAGGGGAGAACCCATAATTTCCCATAGTATCTCCCATAGGAATTCCTACGAATATATAACCAAATATTTTTAATAACTATGGAACATATGAATTGGAATTCCGAAGAAAAGTTTGGGAGGTCAAAGATTTTTCGTGGAAAGGATCGGAGGTAAACAGAGTTAAAAAGGCGGCGTTCGATTTCGACTCAAAGCGGAATAAAATTGGTCAATAAATCCTGCTATACAATATTTGATCTGTATCTCGAAAATAAACCCGAAATAATGAGTGAATAGTTTGTGATTAATTTGCCATGCTTCATAATGAGATGTAAACGAATGATAATTTTCGCACAACATAATGGGTGAGAATGAGTAATTAAAATAATCAATCATGGAATTAGCTAATTAAGTAGTCAATTAATCTGAGAATTGCTGCGGAAAAAAATAGGAACTGCATTTTTTGGTACACATTGTTATTATTAACGTCTTGGAATGGGAGTTCGATCGCCCGCCGGCTGTGCTCGCGCCTATAGCGGATCGCCGCCTCCGATGTAAGACTTTGAGCACATTTTGAATAGCTACAAAATTGTTTGCTGATAATTATGTAATCCTTTTTGGTAAACAAAAAAAAATAACATTAACTACCCTGTTTAGCTATGACGAAAAATATGAAAACCATTCATATCAATTTATATCTA
Source organism: Asobara japonica (assembly GCA_026005395.1). Taxonomy (NCBI): domain Eukaryota; kingdom Metazoa; phylum Arthropoda; class Insecta; order Hymenoptera; family Braconidae; genus Asobara; species Asobara japonica. Next base: position 244,103 of record BQMI01000510.1, read on the forward strand.
TCTATGTATTTTTAGCCGGAAAGGTTCCATGATCTTCAGTTGATAATTATCTAAATGAGCCATTAGCTCATATTTTTCTTTTATTTTTTCTTAAACCGCCTTAATTAGTTTTTAAGTCAAGCACCCCCGGAGGATTTTGATGGCGCATTTATTAAGGGCTGGGTATGACCCCACCGGGTTTTCGGATAGCCTCTCCGGTGTATGCGAGAATGTGTGCGGTTTACCCCCACCCCTTTTATACCGTCGTTATGTTCATCCCCCCCCTCCTCCCCGCCGCCCACTCCCACCCGCCCGCCCTATTCTATTTTCCACCTTCCGCGTTCGAGTTCCCTAGACCCTTTCATAGAAAATTGGGGGATGAATGTGGTGGGGGTATTTTAGACCGGCACGATTAGATGGTAGGGGAAGTTAGATGGCAGTTGAGATGACAAGTCTAGATGAAAGATGACGATGTACGATCGCGCGAGAATTTCAGATACTAGGCAGGGATTCGATTTTGTAACGCGAGATGTGCAGTCCTAAGATATTTTATTGACACTTATCTTGTTGCAACAATTTAATTGATAAAAAAAATATAACGATGCAGGTCTCTGCGTAAAAAAGCAACGCAATAAAAAAGCCGGAGTAATTTTTTTTTCTTGAAATTTTGCCATCTTTATTTGTGCAAAAAATTCCGAGAACCAAAAAAAGCGAAATTTTCAAATGTCCAAATTTCCAAAATTTCCGAATTCTGGAAATTTTGGCACTGTCAAAAATTGGATAAAATTTGGGAAAGTTCTATAAAATTTCCATCGAAAATTCCATAGAATTTCCCATGGGGATTGCCATAGACATTTTTCGCACTTGGACGCACGTAAAAATCCCCCACAAACTGCAATTTGCTCTCAAAAAAATTGTCGCCTTTTTCCATTGCCCTTTTCTCTCGCATTACACTAGATGCGTTCCCCATTTTCGCGGATGTGCATCCGAGCATATACGGGAGAGGGGCTCTCCTCGCGTTCTCTCGCGACCGGCTCATCGTGCATTATTTAATGGACGGTTTTTCCCTTTGTTCAACGGGACTCATTAACCGGAGGTCGGCCGATTGTACTTTGCGTCATGGCGGGTGGGCGGAGGGGGTGGTAGTGGGCGCACGGGGGGGCTTCTACAGCGATGCAGACTCTGGTTATACGGCGTTACGGGGTTTGCAGTGGCGTCGCTGCATAATGAACAGGACACCCTCTGGTTCACCATGGCCGGCTCATTCCTCTCTTTGCAATGCTACTGTCCTCTCAACTCACTCCCCCCCCCCCCTCCTTCCCCATGCACCGTGCAGTGTTCCGTTACGTCGGATTGCGTTACGCGTTTGTTCGGGCTCTTCCAAAATGGGCGGGTGAAATAAACAGATGGAATAAACAATGCTGCAGACTAATTTTTATATGACGGTTTTTTTTTTGTTGTGAAGTTCCGATTTTTATTTTAGTTTCGCAAATTAGTCCTTTTTTTTTAATTTCGAAATGTCCGAATTATTGTTTTGAGGTTTCAAGCTTTCAAAAATTTGGCATTGTGATAAATCTTGATATTTCTGGAGGTCTGAATTTCTAAGAAAAATACTGACATAATTTATGTAACTGCCCTTTCAATCCTTCACCGCCCCCGTCCACTGCACTGCGTTCCGTTACATGCGGATTGTATTACGTGTCTACACCGTGGGCTTTTCCAGAATAGGAGAGTGCAATAGACAGGCCGAATAAGCTTATATTCATTCCAAAAGTAATTGCACTTCAAAATTTTGAAAATGTGAAAATTTTTGAATATTCGGACACTTTCAATAACTTTACGCCGTCTTTTAAATTATTGGAAGCCCTACAAAAAGCGTTTGTTATTTTCCAGGTTTTTGATTTTTTTTTCAAATTTTTCGAATTTTTTAATTTTTTTAAATTTGTGAAATTTTTTCAAATTTTTCATTTTTCTAGATTTTTCTTCAGAATTTCTATGAAACTTCCGCAATTTCAGTAGCCCTCAAGTGTCTGAGAATTTCAGCATTTTGGACAAGGTCTTTGTAATGTTACAACTCCTCGCCCCCTCCACCTGCGCCGTGTTGCGTTACGTCGGATTGCATTACGTGTTTATTCGAGCTTTCAAAAAAGCTCGGATGGAGTGGAGAGTGTTCCGACAGATGGAATAACGAATGTGTGTGTTAAATTCTCACAATATTCGGACTTCTAAATTCTCCGCGTTTTTTAGATTCCAGAATTTTTTTCAATTTTTCAAAATTATTGTAAAATTTCCACATTTTTTGACAGTTATAGAATTTTCATAAATTCTTGCTTTGCTATTTGCTTATTTTTCATGTTTTTTTTTCGGAATTTCCTAATATTGCAAAAACTTTTGGCTTTGAAAAATGACGGTGGCCTCCGCGGTTGATGTTGGTTCGTGAACGACCAAATGAAAAGGAATTAACATGAGCCGGTACAATAGATGGATAAAGTGAGGTCACCATATGAGCGTATTTATTTATCAGTTGATGTATGTTCATTTATTATGGGTACTATTTGATTTTATTCCAACTTGTGTATCTTTACGCAACGCAGATCACGTAGATTGTATCAACGAAAAATTATGTAAAGAAACCCACACACACGCATAGTTCTTCTTTATATTCCCCCAAAAAAAATTTCTCTTCCCCGGTTTATTCGTCCGATTTTTTTGTAATTTAAAATTCAAAAATTTTATGAAGTTGTCCCATTTCCTGAAAATTGTGGAGCTTTCAAAATATTTCACTTTGGCTTAACTCTTTCAATTTTCGAAGATTAGAAGTTGAAAGAAGGTTGTAATCATCTTTTGGCTAATCACGAGATTCGATTTATTGACCTTATCCGAATATTTGTGTTCCCTCAAACTTATACACTCATCGCGTTTATTACGGCCCACACATACAGTGCACGCGAGCCCATGATCCAAATTATCTACCCCGAGGGTGCCTCTCAAATTTTCATCGTCATAATGTGATTGCGTGAGATTTTTTTTCCAGCGGCATAACACTGATATTATTATCCCTGTGGTCCAAAAAAAAAATAACCACAGAATCAGATTATCATTGTCGGAAAAATCCCCGGGTGACATTCATCATGTGCTGCCTACAAAATATTAAAATTAATAAACTTCAACATTTGTACAAAAAATCACCTCAAATGTGTGGACCAAAATTTTCAAAATTTCTTGTAAAATTAGGAGTCATATATCCACCGGTTTTAAATTGAAGTAATAAAAATGCACCAATTTAAGAATTTTCGGGAATGTACTTTTCATAGAGGAGGGTGGGGCATAATGGGTCATGACTGCAGGAGGAGATATGGAGTATATATATGACTTTCCCCGTCCACATCGATATATATCTAGAGTTCGAATCATGCATTCGAACTTCGTGACAACCTCGCAAGGATGTCGGGGCGACTCGAGCGCGAGGTTGCGGAGGGCAGATGTTGTCTGGACGTTCCTCCAAACATTCATCAGGAAAATAAGGTTCATAAGACTGAAAATAAGTATATTCTCGGTTGCCGTACCCATGATGACTAAAAAGCCACAAATTTTCGTGTCCATCCACACGCTACAGTAGCCTACATGTATATCTATATGTATAGCCCCCTGAGCATTAGATCCCCGTGCATATAAACCTCTCTTGGTCGTCTATTCGTGCGCACTGAGTATTAGACACACTGTACCCGCAGCTCATTTGCCAACTCCGGCAAATTTACCAAATTTAAATGCAAAATCGCGGAGCGCTAGGGGGCTAGGGGGGGGTGAGAGGGCGGGGGGGAGGTAGATTGAGCGGTGCAGAGAGAGCCATAACGGGCGAAGGTGAAACGGAAAGAGGGAAACAAGGCACCGGGAAAAGCGGCCTGGCCGTAAAACAGAGAGGGAAATCGACGAAAGAGGGATGAGCAGGTGCGATATAGCGCGAGTGGGAGGGTAGGAGACTCCGGTGCAGTGTAGTCGTTGCAGCGCTGTCAGCGATGTTGCCAACCCAAGGAGCGTGGAGGGGCAATGATGGTATTTCGCATTGAATAATGGTATCTGTTGATGAAATAAAACTTTGCAGAATGGGGATGAATGTTTTTTTACTTGTTATATTGCAGCGGTGTGGGTGAAAATGTATGCATGAGCGTCTGTGTGTGGGTGCGAAGATGGGTGTTGGTCTAGCTGTGCATGTGGGTCTGGCTGTGGATGCGAAAGTGGGTGTGGGTGTGAGTGTGGGTGTGGGTGTGAGTGAGGGTGTGGGTGTGGGTGTGGGTGTGGGTGTGGGTGTGGGTGTGGGTGTGGGTGTGGGTGTGGGTGTGGGTGTGGGTGTGGGTGTGGGTGTTCTGGGTCAAATGTTCTCATAATGCCATTTCTAATCACAAAAAAAAAAGATAAATTTTGTGCCAGATTGAAAACTAAATCAGGTTAATTAAAAGTGTTTTGATAACTTTGGGCGTGGGATATAAACCCAGAATGCAGAATGTTGGTACGGTTCTTTGATGGTCAAAGTGCCTATATAGAATGGTCCAGGTACAGGGGACGTTTCCAGTTTCCACACTGGATCTCCTATCTACCCAGGACCGTCGAGAAGTTTGAGATGAGTGATAACTTCGTGAGTACAAATGAGAGAACGGAATTTGAGACGCAGCCTCTCGGTCCAGTACAAAGTTGATGTATATGTTCATAGATGGGCTTTTGGAAATGGCCTGCATGGGCACGTATTTCAGTGGTCGTAAAAGAAAATACTGGAGGATTGAAATTCTCAAAACATTTCCAAATGTATCAAATTACTTCAATTTTCCAAATTTTCGAAGTTTTGAATTGTTTTCATTTGTTGGATTTTTAAACTTATAAAAATTGGGTAAGCTTGACATTTAGGGGGGTAAAATTTCGATTCAGAGGAATGAAAATTTCTGTTCATTTAAACATTTTTGCTGAACGTCTCGATTAAAAGGAACAGAAACAATGGAGCAAACTGGAGGATTGTGAACCGGAAGGGTAATTTTTATCGAATTCTTTTCTCGGTGTAGTTCACCCTATTATTAATTGTCCAGTTAATGATGTACTGGACGACTGAAAACATCCATTCAATTTCCCCAACATTTCTCTTGTTGTCACGGTCGATCGTACAACGACACAACGCACCAATTATTATTCGCATTGGGCACTTGGCGCCGTTTCGTTGTTAATCGATGTCGTTTATTATTCATCGTTCATCGGTTGTGCGACTCGGCAGAGAGGATAGAGGGATAGAGAGAGGTTACATGGTGCCTCTCACCTTTTCTGATCCCGCGTTACAACCCTAGAAATCCTCTAGCTATATACCTCTAGTTTTGTACCGCTCTCCATGTCAATTCAATTCCATAAAATAATGCTGAATAATCAGAAATTGCTAGGTCAATTATTGCATTGTCCCTTTAAAAAATATTCATTAATCGAGGAATCGGAAAGTCGGATGAAAGAGTGATTAGCTGGTCCTAGAGTGACTTACAGTTTCTATTTAAATGGGTATAAAGCCGGTGTTGAGGATGACAAGGGCATAAGTAACTCGAGGGAGCCTAATTATTGGCGCGAGTATTGCGATGCCGGTTCCAGAACAAGTTTCCCATTGGCAAGCGAGATCGGAATAGTGCAAAACTATGGCTCTGTGAAATGCCGAGTTGCGTTGGTTGCTATGGTCTGCGGCGGGAGCGGGAAGGGGGGGGGGGGGTGAAGTGGGTGGGAGTTTGTTTGTTCGTGTACTTTCGCAACTACACAATGAGGGAATTTGAATCGCCTAGCCTGGGAATGAGTGGTAGGACTTCTCGTGTCGCCCTCTTTAACGCTGGCTATCTCAACTGCGCCGTTTCCTTTTTATCTCGGTATGAAGTGCCAATACAATTCCGTATCGCACTAGGTACATTGTACACACGAGTGTCCAGCTTCGTATCAATGAGGTCTCTGGAGATTCTTCGCAATGATACGGCGAGGAAATATGTGTAGTTTTTTTATTGGATCTGTCTAGTAGATTTTTTGCAGATCCGCGCTTTTCAAATTTCTGACGTCTTTCAACTTTTACATTTTCGCAATTTTTTTTAAATACGTAATTTTCCTCACCATTATTAAAATTCCATCATTAAAATTATGCAATTTTGATAAATATTAGATACCTCTAAAAATACCTGAGAATTCCGAAATTTCGAAGACCTAAAAAAGCTCAAAATTTGTAATTGAAGAAACATGAGAAAAAAAATTTCTGTTTACCCCCGAAACCATAATATCCTCTTGTCTCAAAAAGCTGGATATTCTTTTCCCTTTTCTTCATTTTCCAGATTCACCGGTAACATGGAGTAAAAGGTACAGAGCAGCCCAACCGTAGCCGAGGCATCACCGATTTTCACTCAATCGATTGAAAGTATCGATTTGAATAATCGATGTTCGCCTAATCGACTGAGAATATCGTTCTGAATAATCGATCTTCCTACAATCGACTTGAAAATCGATTATCGACCACAAAGGATCGATTTCCCAACTAATCGATTTTCCAGTGATGACGCTTAATTGCTGTAATGGCGCTACATTTCGATATTTCAATACGCACATATATCGTCGATGGATCGATCTCAATATCGACCCCGCTTTCCATTGAACTTTTCGAATAAACCAAATGTCAATTAGGATGAACATTCGGAAAAAATCGGTAGATATTGCAGTAATACAATGGAGAATCGATTGATGGTTTGAAAAATTTGGTGGAAAATGGAGAAATTCGATTAGTCGACAAACGTCGCCCATTCTTGCGGAGAGGGATCGCAATGGCGAAAACACACACACACGAGAGTAGAGTCGGGTCTTCGCCATTTATTTTGCGCAGCCCAGCGGGAGGAAGAGATTAGAATGAGCCACGGCATGCGGGCATCATTAACGCCAACCTTTAACCATCCCTCCATGTCTTATAGAGGAGCTGAGGCTATCCCGCAGTGTCCCTCTGGCTTTATGAACCATTCGCGGTGTGTGGACCGCGCCTCTGTGGCAGCCAATAACCACCGAGCCGTACTACCCTGAAATTCTACGTTTTTATTACTACCAAGTGCATCATACAACGTGGGATAGTTTCATGATAACATTGCAAGTATTTAGAAAATGAAACAAAACCGCTATATTGCAAAAAAAATCGAAAAAAAAAATTAAACCGATTTGTCCATAAGTGTACGTATTTGATTTCGCGAATTGATGAATCGATTTTTCGAAATTGATCGATCGACTTGGAAAATCGCTGAATCGCACTATCAAATGAGTAAATCCATTTACCAATTTTACAAGTCGGTTGCTCGATTTTTTCAATCGATTTCTCGATTATCTTCACCGATTTCTCGATTTTCAAGTCCAGAAATTTTCCAATGGAATATTCGGTTTGCGATTAATTTGTCAATCCATCAGTGTTGGGTTACGCATTATTAAAACTTCTTACTTCACGCAGGAAACATATAACTCGCAACATAACTCGCGGGTGTATGTGCACAATTATTTATATAATAATCTTTTGTATTGTAAATAAATATACATCAGTTTGATACACTAATTACTGAATACATCACATTGAGAATTATTATTTTCCCCGAAATGTGCCACCTACGTATATGATATGACCACTTTTATGTAATGCTGCAAATAAAAATGTATTGGAGGAATAAAATGTCTCGAAAAATTAATTTCGAATCGTCAGTTTTATGAATGCAGTCCACTGAATTCATGGAAGAGGTGAATAAAAAAATTGAAGACAGTTGGGCATAGCGCAGCATCCCTGTTCATGCCAAACCGGTTTTATTCATCTTAGACTGGTCCAGACCACCCTGGGGGGGATGCTACTGGTGATCTATTCTTATATATCCGCAAAATGCAAATTTCTCAATGTGGACCCCTCGCAGACTCCGAATTCGGTCCAGTTTAGTACCCGAATGACCGGTGGTCTCGGACCCCACCTGGACCAGAGGACCCCCAGCCGTCATTCTGGTTTTTTTTCAACCGTTTGATAGGTTCCATCGTCAACCGTTCCAGTTTATCTAAAACTTCCGCGAAGAACACATCTCAAAAAATGTCATCTCGTAAGTGCAGAAATTTTTAGATCAATTTCAACAACAATGAGTGCATACATGAAAAGGTCCCAGTTCGTCGGTATGGTGTGATCCCGTAACATTGACCGCACCAAGGTGAACAAGATGGTGCTTACAGTGAAAAAATACTTTGGTAGAATAAAATGCGATTTTTTTATGTCAGAAACTCGGATCGACAATGTGGGCCCTTTTCATGTATCTCCATATAAACAAAAACTTGGGGAACAAACTTTGATCAGCTTGACTATGCGGACAGCTTTCCTTCAGATATTTTTTCTCTGTTTAGTACAGTTTGTGTGCAAATTTTATACGCAAGTTCAATATGTCAAATATTCAATTTTTTCTTTTTTCAACGTAGCCCTTTGCAATGTCATAAATTAAGTCGATCGAATTAATTCCATTTGGAGGGGTACTGAGGAAACTGAGGTGGATGATGGGACGAATAAGAAGTGGAAAACGGAGTGGATAAAATAAACGAGTAAGAGAAAAAAGAACTTAAAGCGATATAGAGCGTCGCTGTTGGCGGCCTTCGTGTGGTATCGGTCGAGTGTGAACGCGAAAAAACGAATAAATGTGAGAAAGATGGGGAATATATCGAAAGGACCCGATAAACCCAGGAAACGCCGCTGAGAACGCGAATCGGATGCCCGGGAAATTTCCATCTTTTTTTTCGCGCTTTCCAACGATCGAGGGGTACACATTTTTTTTAATTCTACCATTTCGCTCGATTAACATCGTTGAAGGCAATAGAAGGCAATTTGAACAGTTCAGTAATTTTTAAAAATCTCATAATTTAGAGAATTTGAGAAATGTGAAATTTTTTTTAATTCATGTTTGCCTAATTTTAATTTCTAATAACAACAGTTAGAAATTCACGTTTTTTTAGATTGAAGATTTTCCAATTAGTAAAAAAAAAATAAATGGGAAAATTCTCGCAAAAAATTGGGAAATCCCAACATTTCGGAAATTTCAAATAAATCAGTAAAAGAAGAGAAATTGCGGAGAAACTTGCAGCAAAAAAAAAATAAGAGGAGAAAATAAGTTGCACTGAGTGCTAAAGCCCCACTTAATCTCCCTTGCAATAGTCATGAGTTAAAAGTGAGTTGGTGTAAGTGAGATGGGTGCAAGATGGGGTAAAATGGTTGAAACAAATGAGCGGTGAGCGTCGGTCTTAAATTAGCGCTGGGTGCTGGGATGGTTTTCATTTCCACCCTTAAATTAGGACTAAGCCACGTTTGCCTCGCGCAAGTTTCCACGGGTTTGATCGGATGAGTTACCGCGGCTAAAAGTTACGCCGACGCTGATTAACGTCAGTCCCCTTTCTTCAGACACTTTTTTCAACCCTTGTATTCTAGTTTTAACACTCAAGTAGCGAAGTAATTTTCCTCATATCGCAATTTGCCCTGTATTAAAAAATTGGGGCGATTTACACGATAGAAAAATGTTTCGAACTTTCAGATTTTTCCAGCTTATTATATTTTTTTTTTGTTGCTGCAACGCTTTTGGCAACGCTTTAAGGGATTTTCCTCTCGTTACAAGAAAGTTTTTGGATGGAATAAAATTGTTTTCTCAGTATATATATTTTAGAATATATACGTGTGAGATGCTCGTATCCGTCGCCCGGTCGCGGCCATGTTGGCAGAATTGCCACACCACCTCTAAAACCACCCCATTCTCCACTTCCCTTTTCTCCTCTTAATACCCACCGCCTAGTCATCTAGTTCCTAGGGTCGGATAGTGGGAGGGGGTGGGGGTTCGCTATGTAAATGCAAACCACCCCCCGCCACCCCCTTTCGCTCTATACTCCAAAATAACTCCCCCCCCCCCCCCCCCCTTTCGTCGTACGGTCATCTGCGCTGTCTCTCTCACTCCAGTTGAAACTAACGAATACGACCAACCCCCACGATCTAGCCCGAAATCTAAGTCGACCGATACAGTCCGCTTAGAAATTTTCGCAATTAATTTTTGCATAATTTTTTTTTACTGATTTTTCCTTGCCGCACATCAACCAAAATGAATTCTGCCGCGAGCAAAAAGTTTTTCATACTGAGAGAAAAACTATAAAGAGCATGGGGCAAAACGGCATGGCTAAAAAAATTGTGGGAAAAGCCACTCTCGGGCTCTTCACAGTTTTAGTCATCGATTGCTTGATTTAAGAGCAACTTTTTTACTACGCTAAAGTTGTGTGTATGTATGTGACAATGTATGCGTACAAATGTCTGCTGCGAAAGTTACCCTCAATTCTACAAATCTAGAAAATTTCATTGAATAATTGATGAAACATTCTAATTATTCATATTTATGAAATTATGGATGACATAGATGGAGCATACATGTTTTAGATATATACTCGATAAAAAAAAAATTGTGCAAAATTATGGCTTCAGACGATTTGTCCATGACTAATGCTCTATTTCCCCCCATTTCTAGATAAATTGTTTATTTGAAGATTATTCGGTATCGGATGATACATGAAATTGGTAAAATTACTTGGAAACGAGATTATCGTGTAACACGTTATTTATCATCAATTGTCCCCGTGGATTTTCTCCTTCGTTTGTAAATGCTGAATTAATAATGAATTATGTATTTGCTCAATTAATTATTTCCTGCTCATCTGTCCAGAATAAATTCAATGGAACAATATTCGTATTAATATTGCCGCAGTACAACTCCCGTCAAATTTTCCGGATATTTTACAATTAATGAATTCCTGTAACAAACGAGTGGCAAAATGGCACTGATTGAACTCATCAAAAATCTGAAATCAAATACGGGGCGCACTTCCGGTCCTGCGAACACACAAGCGTTTTATTCGGTGAGAGCAAGGAATTTCAGGACTAACCAATTTCATTAACTGTTATCGAGTTGTTTAACCGGATACTCATTAAGACAATTCTCACCGGGAAAAACTCATTCATGGAGGGCTAAATGAAGGACAAATGACGTTATTGGGAAAGTTCGAAGCCGTAACATTTTTTCTGCAACTTCGGAAATGGAAGAATTTTTTTGATACCTGTCGGTAATTTTTTTTCTCATACAGTTACTGAATAAAAAATGAGTCAATGAGTATCAATTTTCGAATCTTTTTGATTATCGCCCCGGGTCATTCGTATTGACCCCCACGTCTGACGTAAGATACTTTTTCCACTCAATTTAAGCAAGATAATTTCCGGCAGTCTCGCTCAACAATCCCTGAATTATTGCCTCCACCCCCACCCCCTCCCGCCTTTTACCTAAAGTCTTCCCCGAATTTCCAGATTGGATGAATCCCCGGTCGTCGTTCGCGGTGTATGACCACCATTTCCCAACGGTGAGTTCTAAGCTCGCTAAATAATGGCGGGTCTGAGGGGGGGTGCTGGGGAGGGGGAGGGGGTGGGTTGGCCCCGAACCAGGGAGAAAACGCCCGGGATGAGATGCATACTACCATACTACGTGCAAAATTTGCCCCCATGTCGCTACATAAACGGCTGTATTCAACATTCACCATATACGTGAATCTACGACGGTGGTGGTATTAATTTAGGAGTCCCCCTCCCTTTCACCCCCGGTGAGCTAAGAAAAATGCCTATGTACGGAGAGAGGGACAGCGAGGGAGAGACTACCCGACGTCGTTAGAATTTAATCTCGTGGGGGTTGCTCAGGACCAGGGCGCGCGTGTTTGTGAATTGATATGCGTACCCGGGTTTTCGGGGGGGGGGGCGGAGAGGGGGGGGGGGGACGCGCAAGAGTGCGCGTCACACACTTTGAGACATGGGAAAAGAGAGAGAGGGTGGGAGAGAGAATTGGAGAAATGGGGAGAGGGTGATTCGGTGAGACGAGTGTGAGAGTGAGAGCGGAAGTGGGAGAACGACGGAGAGAGAGAGGGTTTTGAAAGTTAGGAGCAGAGTGGGAGAAATGGTAAGAAAGAGTGTGAGAGTGAGAGGGGCTAAGAAAGACAGTGCAACTGAGCAGGAGAGAGCGTTTGAGAGTTAGGAGCAAAATATGAGAGCGACTGAGAGTGTGAGCGAGAGGGCAAGCGTATACGAGGGAGTGGGAGAGTTCGAGAGTAAGAAACCGAGTGTGAGGGAGAGGGGGAAAGAGTTTGAGAATTAGCAACAGTGAGAGAGACCAAGAGTGTGAGAGTGAGGGAGGGTCAGCCGCTCAAGCGAGAGTGAGAGAGTTTGAGTGGGCGAGAGAGAGAGAGAGAGAGAGAGGGAGATTGTGAAGTAGAGGACGAGTGTGGTATTCGCGCGCTTTAGTGTCACCGTTTCAATGTATTAAGAGAGTGGGAGGGGGAGTTTACGTGTTGTTATATGTGGTCCGGAGAATCGTCGTATGAAATGAAAGAGAGTTTCTCTCTCCCTCTCACGCCGTCTCTCCCTCGGTTAGAGCTTTCTGGGCTGTACGTTCTCCACAGAAAAGACAAGGGAGAGAAATGCCTCCCGGGAAAGGCGGATGTGGGGGGAGGGGGACTCGAGGGTTGATGTAAGAAAAATGCGAGAGAGAGATAGATGTTAGGGCGAGAGAGAAATGGAAAATGGGTGGGGGTTTCAAACGGAGAATTGTGTACTCGGGGATGTATGGTCGACGGAAGTGGAGGGTGGGCTTTTCGGGCATGTGAAATAGTTCGGGGGGGACGGCTCTTATGAGGAATTCGTAGTCATGTCTTTATGAAATGGAGGTTGGGAAAGGGGCAGAGTAGGTTTTTTGAGAATATGGGATGGCAAAGATATAATGAGCATTTTTGAGGAAGAAAAGAAACGAATGAAATGAAGAACTGAACTTTGTAGTTTCAAGATCTCCTCATCATAATAGAAGAGAAACCGGAAAGTTTTTTCTTTTTTTTGCTAGTTTAACTACCATACATTATCCTTTCGTACTTTCATGACTCGATTCATCTTGCTGTTATATTTTTAGATGGTATTTTGATAAGAAAAATGGAATGGTAAATAGATTCAGGACATGCGAAGGGTGTTACCATTCTGCGAGCCGTCATTGTTTTTTGATAAGATTTCATAAGCTCCAAATAAGTTTGGAAAACACCTGGGAAGGTTTAGCTTTTTCAGATTTCATTTAAGTGAAGTTGACGTAGCTTCTACCCCTTCCTGGAATTATTTCGGCTGTCCTTAAAAATCACTTCATCCAGAAACAACAATCTGTAAATTAGTCTCAAGGCAAAAGGATTAATCTTTGTTCTCATCGACAGTGAAAAATGGAAGGCTATTACATTGGCTACGGCAAGAAGGGGTTGACTTTGACTCATCCCCGGCTAAGCCTTGGCTAAGGGTCCAGGCCATAGATCGCCTCAGCCAGGCACTTCGCGGATGTACGGAAAGCGGGGTAGGAAAGGACGGTTGTATTAGGCCAAAATGGGTGGAATATAGTTGGGCGGACCCCCCCCAGACATGCTCGAGAGTGAGTACAACGTAAAGCGATGAAGGCGAGGAAGAGGGTTAAAGCCGGGACGTGGAGAGTTGAGTCTTACAGATCAATAAAGCTAACCACCCCTCGGTAGTATAACCCCCCTTTTACCACCCACTTTGCCGAAAACCTGACCATCACCTCAGAAGCAGAGACCCAATATGTGAATTTAGGGATGTCAAATTGCACCCAAAGGAAGAAAGCACTAAAGCAATCTGATTTTCGGAGTGACCGGAGTTGGATGGGATGAATTGAATCGATCCGCATGAATAGACTGGATCCGCTCAAAAATTGGAGTAATTCATCAGGGGAGGTATGGATTGGATCAGTGAACAAACCCGATTCAGGCGGATCCAGAGCTGGTTCAGACAGTTTTAGAGCTGATTCAGAAAGTTTAGGACCTGGTCCACACATCTTCGGTTCCGGTTGGAGATGATTCAGTTTCCACGGGGATTCCGCGTTGACAAATTGCAGAACTTGAAATATGTGCGAGATTTCGAGAATTAAAAGGGATTTCTAAACGCAGAACCAATATTCAAATTTTCGAATGAATCGAAATATTCTCGAAAAATTGCGGGAATTTCCACCAAATTTATGTTTCAATTTTTTTCAATTTCTGAAAAGTAAAAAAAATTGAGATTTCCAAAAATTCCAGTTTATAAAATTTCCAAAAAAATCCAAGAATACCTAAAACGTTAAAAACGTTCAAGTCTCTCAACTCCGGAAAAATTCGCTCTGACTACATCTCAGAGTACTTATTTTCTACGCGCAGTGATTCCCACCCACATTGCACGCCTTTAAAAACCCGCTCATCTCCCTTTAACCTGGCACCTCTAAAGCGCTTTTCTCCTCACAGAAAAGAGCGTCAGTGAGAAAAGTCAGTGGCGCCCGACCTTCGCGCCGCCTTTTCCTTTTTCTCGTGGCTTTTCCACTCTTTCGCCCTCACGCGCGCGTTGAGCATCCTCCGGTGGGTGGTTGGGTAGTCGGTTGGTGTTGGCAAGCCGGACTTTTTCCGTGTGTGGGTCGATCCCCTGGGCTTCCACACACATACATGCATGCAGTCACCAGGCACACACAAACGCGTCGACCCCTTCAGATTATTTTCTCGGTTCTTTCTTGAGTCAGCCCCACCGCTCCTCAAGCTATTCCGCAAATGCAAGTGAGCGGGGGGCTGGCCACACGTACTGGTAAGACCCCCCACCAACATCTCCTCCTTATTGATCGTCCTCGAGCTCCTATCGCCCGCGTCCTTTCGCCTTTATCCTCGCTTAGGTCCAGCCTTTCATACACACACGCATATGGGCACATAAGGTCACATACGAACACACACACAGCTATTACCAAAAACCTGAGCATCCGCGCTGGGGGGGGGGGCGGGGGCGAAGGATTGGGTGAACCGGGGGGGGGAGGAGTGGGCACATTGGCCCAACGACGAGCATAACGCCGCGTGGAAGCACAAAGTTCTAACTCTCTTCTGCGCCCCATCCTCGAAATGCTAGTCCCCATACCGCCTAGCTCGTCTATCTGCCCTAGCCGCAGGCACACATGTATATGCACCACCAGAAACGTAAATCGCTCAGTCAAACGGAAAATTGCACCTTCGTTGGGAAAACTATGTGGACTTTTGGGTGTATCAGGGTATTATTTCGAATGCTGGGTCTTTGGGAGGTTGAGATGGTTACCATAAGGAATTCTTAGAGTGGATATATGCGTTGATGAAACATATATATATATATCTGTGATTCACATTTGATTACACTTATTGGGATGAAATCATTCTAGAACTCCACGAAGATATAGTTAAAACGAACTATTTAATTGCAGAATCATTTCAATCAAAATAATTGGAACTCGACTCTCATGATTGTCACATATGCAAGACTTCTCGGGTATTCAAAGCAATGCTATTTTCATGCCGACATTTAAAGGGCTCGAGGGCGCCATATGATTCCCATATTGAAGCGAATAATCGAACATTTCGCTTAGCGAAAGTCGAACAGGTGTCGAGAAAGCACGTGGCCAATCGATCTGCCATAGCCACCGTTGCAACTTTGTTCTCATTGCCCCCGCTCCCCCCCCTCCCATTCCCTCAAGCCATTCTGCTTTTTCCGTGTGTATAATTTCTCTCTTTTTTTTTTTATTTCCCCATGCCGAGAAACCGCACAGCGTTTTTCATTCATATTTCCATGGGAGCGAGCGTCGGCGTGTCCGTTCATCGCTACTGTATATATACATATATATGCACGTATATGTTGTGGAGGCGGGGGAGGGGAGATCAATTTTGAACGGCGTTCCCCACTTTTACTCGCTGTATCGATGGCACACCGCGAAATTCACGTAGGTCGGGGTTACTGCACGTCACAGTTTTTATATGTCCAGTGTATCTTTATTAAATTTAATTGAACGGTGAATAGAAATTGGATTGAATTTACATCCGGGCAATTTTTGGTTAGAAAAATCGGGGTTTGGGTAGGTCGATTGAGTTTGTTGATTTAGTGGATGCTGAGGTTGGCCGAGCATGTAGAAAAACTTAGTTCTACTAGGTGATTCCAATCGATTGTCGAACGATGATAATCAATTTGACTAAATTTTAAAGTAATCGATACTAATCGATACTAATCGATACTAGTCGATACTAATCAATACTAATCGATACTAATCAATACTAATCGATACTAATCGATACTAATTGATCCTAATCGATACTAATCAATACGAATCGATACTAATCGAAACTAATCGATATTAATCGATATTAATCGATATTAATCGATATTAATCGATATCAATCAAGCAATGGTAATTTTTTTTTAATCTGTTGATTTTGATAAATTTAGTTTCGAACGTATTCACAATTTTGATGTCTTTTCGTGTAATATCCACTTCAATAAGGAGCATGCGTTCCAGAGAAAACCAATATCGATCTGGTTTTGGTAAGTTGAATCAATTCCAAAAATGGAATTATTTCTGATTATTTATTCTACGGATTCTACGGTTGGTATCATCAGAAAAGGTATAAATATCAAATTGGATTTTGCGACTGCAGCCAGCAGTTGTAAACCGCGAATCTTCCCACCACTACCCTTTGCGGTTGGATCTTCATTTTCAGATACATTCGATGAATTCGCGGGGGAGTTTGGCTGACTATCGCGTGATAAACCACTTCGACTATATTCGATTATTTTTGGGGAAGAATGGCGCACAACACAAAGTGGTGATAATAAACAATTATATATTGCGATGTATCTGTTAAAAATGTGTCCCTTTATATTCCAAATAGTTTCCAATTTTAGGAAAAAGCGGAAAATTGATTTGAAGGTTGGAACACAAAATGTCGATTTTTCATGTTTAATAGTTTGGAAATTTTCCAAAGATTTGTAAATTTGAAAATTTTGAAAATCTCTAAAGCATTGACCCTATTTTATACTCCCTTCACGACCCCCCTATCTCCTAGAGTGCTGGCCCCCCAACCAGCCTATTCTCATCTAAAGTTAAAGTTCATACTTTACTCTTAACAGTAATAAACCCCCATGGGCCATTAAGCCCTCCATCAACAGCAGAGTAGCTTGAATATTCTCGACTGCATATTTTCCTTGAAAATATCGTATGACTCTCGTGCACGGTGCTCATAAGACTTTGAGCGCTGAATAAGCATAAGTGAAGAGGGTGAGCATAAAGTGTTCACAAATTTCTGCAATTTCCAAAACTTTCAACCATTTCAATGGTTGCAGCAGTTCAAAGAAAAACAAAAGAAAAATCTGTTTTCAAATGTTTCGAAAATATTTTGAAAATTCCAAAAATAAAAAAAATAGGCACAAAAAAAAGAGACAAATATTTCAGAAGTTTCAAGCTTTCCAAAGCATATGAAACTTTAAAATGTGTTTGTTGCTTCAAGTCGCGCGGACGTCGTCGCGACGTCGCTGCGATATTGCTGCGACGTTTGAACATTCAATATCGCTAGCATGTCAGGATTCCTAATACGTGGATATCTATATATACCAATGGGGGGGGGGGGGATTTTCCCCATTCTCCACTCCCCAAATTTGGGATGTTTAATCCTTAGATTTTTTTTTTTATTTACGCTTCGATGCGACTATCCATATGTTGCGACCCTCCCACGGTGCCGATGGAAACCGACTTCTTCCCAAACCGTACAGCATTCACTTAGTTTGACCCAATGAATGCGATGCCTGCCAGACTGTCCATTGCTTGGGTCAATCTACAATTGAAGAAAAACCACGGAAAACCTCAATTTGTACAGCCGTTTCTTTGACGAAACTCCCTTTCGGCTATGAATTCCTATGAACTCGAACGCTGGACAATTTCACTCTACTATACCAATCGGAGAATCCCCAAATGGGGACTTGATCCGTGGACCTCGTATGCCAAAGGCCAGCACTCTAACCACTCGGCCATAGCCGTCGGTGTAATCCTTAGATTTAAGATAGTCATATCCCCAACTTAAATATATCGTATCCGATTCGCGGATTTTGCTGATTCAGATTTTGTACCATACTTCTGTCCCTATGAGCACCATTAGAGTTAGAGTTCATAGCGTCTCTTAGCTGTAATAAACCCGTACGGGCCATTAAGCCCTCCATCACCTGCATTATCCGTGCATATTTCCCTCCGAAATATCGTATCGCGCTAGTGCAGGAAGCTCATAAGACCTTGGGCATCGAATCGTGCCGAGTGGTAGGGCTGGGGAGGGGGGGGGGGGGGTGTTTTCGGTGGGTGGTGAATAGCCCTAAGGCTCCAAGGAACTAGTGCTTTTCTGAGGCTATTCCCGAATGTGGGGTTGCATTTGCGGGGGTTGAGTTAAGCCACACCCGCAAAAACGGCCCTCTACAGCGCATCGACCGCCACCTCCCCCTTTCGAACATCCACCATTACTAGCGTACGAGACAACTTCGACTCGGGGTGCAAAGGCTCGGGTATCCTTTCTAGCATGTCTCACCACCCACCCTCCCACCTCCACCCCACCCCCTCCGCCCCCCGCGATAGAGCCCTGGCAGGGTACTATCGCTATCAGATAGAGTTGGCTAAAATGCCCTCCATCTATTTATTGCTAAAGTTGGTTAACACACATTGAAAACAAAATGGGGACCGATTTTGGAAGATGCTGGCAGAAGAAAAACAATATTTATTAAGTCCCCTAGGTAACCGCGCACTGACCTCGCTGCAAGATCGCACCGATGTCGCCGCGACTTTCCGGCGCTTATTCTCGCGGTACTTCGCAGATTTTCTGGCCAAGTTGAAAAATTGAGAATATGCATTGATGTTTGACATGCAATGAATCTTGATCCTTTTAATCGGAGAAAGTTAGATCGAGCGCATGAGACGAGGGTTGGTTAACTCAGCGACTAATTGAAAGAAGTGAAAAATGAGGAAGAGGTACGGTGCACTCAGGAGAGTAAACATAATTAGAAAGCGTTGGGTGGAAATGAAGAAAAGGGAAGGTCGATTGTTTGAGGACACACGATCCACTCGGAGAGACACTGTGGTCATTGCTAATGGTGTCAATGCTGCTCGGGTGATGGAACAAAAAATGAAAAAAAATAGGCACCTTCGACAACTTGATGAATATATATGGGGCGATATGTTTTGAAATTGAATGGAAGAACACGATGGGAGTCGGCGAAAGACAGAGACGTATAGTGTAGGAATGCAATATGTCAGAATATTTAAACAAAATTTCAACTCAATAACTTCGGAATTTTTGATATTCTGGAATTTATTTTTAAATTTGGAAATTCCAAATTTCCAAGAGGGTTTGATTTTTTTTTTAGAGCAATGATTACAGAACAAGATTGAATATTGAAAGTTAATAATATGGAGAGGGTCGGTGGGAGAGGGTCGTTTGAAATTCGATTGTATTATACAATACTGTGGAAACAATTGGGCGAATGGGAATTTGTCGTGGCCATTGAGGCTGTGAGTATCGCAGATAAAAGGAGAATGATAAAGCCCGGAATAAGCAGTGGAGTAAGAGAGGGACTTTAATTAAGGCAAGTGGAGGAAAGAAAAATCCCGGGGGAATTTATAGAGGTCCACTAGTTACGGTGGCGGGTTGAGCGGCATGGACCAAGGGAAAATAGGGGAGGCTGGGCTTACATACACTCAACGACGTTGTATTGCCAGTTTTGGATGAAATGGTAGGTGGTGAGGTGAGCCAGGTCTAGGGACTTGAAACTCAACTACTACCATAAATATACGCAGCCATAGGGGCCTCTCAAAACTCTCTCGGGCTTCCCCACTGGGTCCATCCTCATTTCGCCCCTTTTCTGGAATTACTACGTGCCCCATAAAGGCCTAAATGCAAAGTAGAGTTTATTTCTCCGGATAATTAAAAACCACCCATTTTATCTGTAATATTCGAAATTTTTGCCATTTCTAATATTTTTTAGAAATTTTGGAAATTTTGGAAATTTTTGAAAATTTTGAGGTGATGAAATTTGTAAACTTCTGGTAAATCCTCGAAAATGTTTGAGGAAATTGTGAAACTTTCAGCACATAGATTTTTCGAATGCCAATTATTGGATCATTAATGTTCATCATACTAGTTTGCAGTTGATAAATCATTAATCTACAGTTTTTCACGAATGATGTGAACCGAAAGTTAGTTAGAACTATTGAGCCTTCGATAATTTAATGAGCGACGATGGAGCGAGGGGTCAGGGATGGCTGTTCGAATGCAAACTTTGATAAATTTCCCGGAATTAATATTTCGAGTTGCCTCTGTGTTACATAATACGATCTTTTCTCTATTATTCATCCCTCCTGCATCCTCATTTTCTCTGGGTATTTTGCCGTATCGCTCATTAAGGTACAACAAAGCCGGCTTATGATACCGATGCTTCTCTTGATTCCGAGTTTTTGGCCACTATAACGAGATAAATTCACCCCCTATCTACCTATAGAATAGTCGATGTATTATCTATCGCAACTAAAATGGACCAAAAGTTGGATGCTGAGCGCCAATTTGTACAAATTCAAGTTTTAAAAAAATATTGATTTTTTCATCTTTTTGAATGTGGAACTTTGAAATTTCAATACCTAAAAAAAAACTCATGATGCAAAAATTCCAAAAAGTTTTTCGACTGACTCCTCCCCCCGCGAAAATATTGGCAACCACTTTGATACGATTGACACCGTTTATAAGGAGTTAATCCAATAAAAATCCCCGGCTAGTGTACGGGAAACACGGGATAATAAAAGCAAAGAAGCACGAGTCGATAGATTAAAAAACCGAGCGATGCAGGAGTGAAGGAGAGAGTGAACATCGAGGAAATACGAAGCAAGAAGGTGAATGAATAGAAGAGAAAACGACATAGAAAAATTGATGATGGAGAAAGAAACGAGCGGGAGGACGGGCCAATTAAGGGCGATCGAGAGAGTCGACAGCGTCACGCTCAGTCGCGCGCTTCCTCTCCTTGTCGCGCATAACCTCGTAAATACCGCGTGTATCGACGGCCCAGACGACTGACGCGAAGTAGAGGCAAGTCAATTTTTCCAATTGTCGAGAATGGAGCTTTCTATTTTCTCCGAAATTTTGCATTTTTTTTCGGTATTTTCTAAATTTTTGAGATTTTTAATTTGAGCTGATTTCCCAAATTACCTTCAACCTTCAACTTACCGATTTCCAATCAAAGTCTGAATTCCCAGAACAGACAAATTTTTTGAAAAATAATTGTCAAAATATTTTCGATGCTGTAAATTTCATTGAAAATTTCCCGAACTTCTCAAAATGGTTTTGAAATTAAGTTCCCTTGCAGGTCCTGATGAAAATCATCGGATGCAGGAGGCCGCCTCGATATATAGTGTTATATATAGTGGTGTGTCGGTGAAACGTGCGAGTGCAAAATCGACTGTGCATTAAACGGAATATATCCAAACGTCGTTGTGTTTGTATTTGGGGAATCGCTGGTATAATGTGCTTGAAGCTCGGTAAGCTGACCGGTGGAGTGAGAGAGACAGCGAAATCCATGAGCGCAAAGAAGTGGACAGCCTGGCCCTGACACTCAGAAGCACCATCAGTTATACAGAGATCGTCGACTGCGCGCCAATGCCCCTCATCTCCCACCCCCCCCCCCTTTTTACAGCATCCCCTCGATGTCGTTGGCTGCGATGCCCAAGGGCGTTGCATTCCATTTTTTTTACACCATTTCACATTTTTTTTTTGCTGAAAGATTGAAAATTGATCGAAAGCCGAAAAAATTGGAACCATTTCCAAAAATTTAGTTTTTGAAAATTTCCAAAATTTGCCAATTTGGGCGAATCAAAATATGAGCATAATTTTGAAATTTCAAAAGGTCAAGAGATGCTCAATTTGGAACACCTCAGTTACAACAAAATTTGAGATGGCAGAGACATTGGAACCAACGAAAATAATAAAAATGTTGAAAACGCATGTGAAAAAATGTTGAATCTCAAAAACTGTGAGTTCGTTGACTGCGCGTTAATGTCCTTCACCCCCCACCTCCACCCTTTTACACCACTCTCTCGATGTCGTTAGCTGCAATGTCCAAGGGCGGTTCATTCCATTTTTTTTTTCATTTTATCTCTGATTTTATATTTTTCTGCCCTTTGAAAAGTTGGAAATGACAAATTTGATGAAGACAAAAAAAAAATTCAAAAATTTCCAAAATTCCAAAAACTCAAAAAAATCGGAGATCAGTGACAACGCGCGAATGTTGCCCACCTCCCTCCCCCTCCGCACCTTTTTACATAGCCCCTCGTGTCATTGGCCGCGATGTTCAAGGGCCGTGCATTCCAATTTTTTTTTCATTTCTCTCTGGGTTTCCATTTTTTTTTTCGTTGTGAAAAGTTGAAAATTAATCATGAATTTCCCCTGAGTAGAATATGTGTGAGGCAGTGAATTGAAAAAAATTAGGAAGTGAATTTTTAAAAATGTGCGGCCCAGTCCTCATGATGCGAGCGATGATGCCGGGCGAAGCGGTAGAACTTTTATAGACGTCATTTTTGGGTGTATATTTTTTTTCGCATAATTTTGAAATATCATTGGTGAGGATTTTTATGAATAGTTTTTTTGCCTGGCAAGATCTTTCGGGTTAATCGAGAGCCGATCGACCGCGAGCGCTTCAAACTGACGGAGAATTCGGTATTGTTCGCTACTTTCGATTGGTAGAAGAGATTAAAGTCCGTCTCTCAACCCAAACTTTTTCATTCCTCCCTTTTTCCCACCCTTTCTGTACCGTAAATTCATTCTGTGTGTTTCCCAAGTATTTTTCCCCCAGACTTCACCAGTTGTTTTCATAGCAAATGAAATTGTTGAGTAAGCAATCAAAAAAACCCACAAAATTGGTTGAGAATATTACGGGCCGCAAAATTGAGAAAATTCCAGTAAGCTGGGATTTCAAGTTAAGGAAAAATTTAGAAAATTTTGGAACTTCGTAAAATTTTTCAAAATTAAAAAAATTTCAAAATCTGTGAATTTTTCAATTTTTTCATATTAGAAAAAAAATTGCAAATTGTAGAACGTCAATTTTTCAAAAGTTGCTCTACATACCAGAAAGTATCTAATCCGCACGTCATTCAATTTTCAAATTATCCATTTGTTTATTCCCAAGCCCCCCAGCTATGAAAGCCACCCCAAAAATTCATCAACCCAGCCGAATCTCGAATGACGAAAAAAAAAGAATTGCCGACAAAAAAAAAAAAAAATACTGCGAACCGTGTTCGTGTCGATGACTCCCGGGATCATTTTTCAAAATGTCTACCGCGAGTAAAGTGGGAGGGAGGCATGGGTGGGTGTGGGTGGTCAACCCCAAGCGCAGGGGTGGCAAGATGGCGGCCACGGTAAATCGATGGAGGCTAGTCACAGCCTCCCCCCCCCCCCGCCCCCCCTAGCTTTCAACCCCCCCGGTCGAAAACTCGTTCGTAGTTTCTCTTTTCCCCTCATCTCCATCGCATCCAACTTTGCCCGGCGCCCCTCCGACATCCCTCCTCACAATTTGCCCTCAGCATCTCTCCTGTACCTTTCGCCTATACCGGTTTTGTGCGCCACACGTACGACCCCAACGATATCACCTCATTTTCGAGTTTCACGCAAGCGCTCACTCTTCTCAGCCTCAGCTGCTGCACTATTTTCCACTCCATCTCACATTACCTAAAAATTGAGACAGAACTTTTCTATTTCAATGAAGTTTGGTGAAGAGTACACGATTTTGAGTAATTTTCCGATTCGAGATGAGTATCCCGAATTTGGGGATTAGCACTCCCCGATTCAGGAATGAAATATACATTTCTTCCTTGGTTCAGAAAAAATTATTTGAGTTATTAAAAAATAGCGCTTTATGTGACTAGGTGGAAAAAGCAATTTACCAAAAAAATTGATCAGTAAGATTGATTTCGCCTTTTCAAATTGCGATCAAGCGATTCGTAAAATTTCATGTTTGTTCAACGTCAATCGCTCCTCAACCTCCCCTAGTATCTCCCCTTAATCAATTTCATGTTCTAGTCAAAAAAACCCATGTTCCGGATGATTAGAGTAACCGTCAATCGTGGGCACGGCCTCTCATGCTTAATTCACCAACGGATCAGTGGATCCTGTGTTTAAAACCACGCCCGAACTGTTCAGCTGAGGGCGTAAGAATCCCTCATCCAAACTCATCGATTATGTTATTCCTGGGATTATAATGTATGCCCGGATTATTCGCATCATAGAGCATTTATTATGCGCGGATGATCCACGAAAAATCATAACAAAATAAATGGGAGGTGAATGGGACCCTTGATGGGTCGAACCAATAACTTCCACAGAGAATTTGGCGGAGTTGATTTCTAAGATTACCTTAACAATTGATTATCTTGCTAACAAGTGGCTTAGGAAAAAAATGTTATTCTACATTTTCTATAGAAAATTTAATTTCCAATAAAAAGTATTTTACATTGTTTCTCTCTAAAGTGACCTGCTCGCGAGATATGTTGCAAGAACCGAGAAAGAAGCAGCGATTTTCAAAACTGAATCAAGTCAATTTAGGAATTGGAAAACTTAAGATCCAAGGTTTCAATTTTTTTTTTGTTGGCGGTATCAATTATTAAGGATGGAGCAAATTAAATAAAGCTGGATTCTGTTATTTATTCGTGTTGTATCGTACCATAGATCACGCAATGGCATCAACCGCGAGGCAGAGGACGTCGTCCCCGCGGCAAAATTATTGTCATGCGCAACATATATTCCAATGTGTACCGCGGGGTACAATCGCTTCTCGGTTTTACGATTTATTTTTCTCTGAGAAAATTGATGTTCGCACATGTGAAATTCCTTTTCGATCTCTTTCTCCCATTTTCTGTTATTAACCTCGGATGAACCGAAATATGGGGAATACTCAAAACTTGTACTTGGCCGAGACTCGAATTTCGATTATTTTGTGCATGGAAAAAATGTTGGTTAGAAGATTCCTATCGATTAGTTTTGCCTACCTCCGTTTCGTTATTAAGTTGGTTTCAGCGTGAATATCAAGGAGATTCTAAACTTGTACTTGGCCGAGACGCGAATTTTTATTTTTTTTTCAGTGCAATTTGTACGTGGTCTTCCCGTTTATTGTTATTTTAGGCAGTATTTTCTCAATTATAGATTAATGTTCAGTGCAATTCTGGAATTCTGAAAAATTAAATGAGTACAATTTCGGTGACACTGTCCAACAAAACTCGGCTAATATTTTTTCCCGCCTGAATTGATAGGTAAAAAGGAGTCATTAACTGTCGTAAATATGTAACCTGAGTATATGCACGAGCACTCAAGTTTTAATTGGTTCTTAGGGGCATCTTAATTGGTCCAACGACCTATTATTGGATCGAGTTGCCGTGTATTTGCACACCTCGAGTGGAGGATGGGGCTAATCATACGAAGGTTATTCCAAGTAATTCGGTAAGCCGATCTCGTGATGATTGATCTGTACGGAAAGTCAACATTGACTTCTCCGAAGCCCGTGCTTCACGTAGGGCACATAATGAATCACTCTACTTCAATTTTCTAAATTAAAAAGTGTGGGTTTCTGCTATAATAGGGTCCCCATATACTGTTTAGAGAACGATTTTTTTATCTACGTGTTTTATCTTTATTTTGGTAGTAAATTCGACTAAATACAAAAAAATATCCGTTGAGGTATTCTCCTAGAATTCTCTGAGAACCTCCTTAAGAGGAGACCCCTTCATTTCTCTTGTAAGAGGATTTTTGCATGGCTGTGGAGTTAACGGTAGAAGGAAAATCCATCGTGACGGAAAGACACGGATATAGCTCTAGGTAGACAGGCGTGTCGTTAATAAACCCGGAAGGAGGGCCATTAATCATCGGATATCTCGGTTCGGAGGGCTAGCCGTACAAACAGCGTCCGAGATGTTTGGCTAAACACAAGCCCCTAGAATGGGTGGACCCCGGACATTGGCACATACAGACACACACATACTGTCTCTCGTCGGTATTCTTACTCGGTTTGCCACACATACACTCTCACCCACTTCCACCCACACCCACCCACATCCACCCACTCCCACCCACACCTACCCACATCCACCCACTCCCACCCACTCCCACCCACACCTACCCACACCTACCCACACCTACCCACACCTACCCACACCTACCCACACCTACTCACACCTACACACACCCACCCACACCCACCCACACCCACCCACACCCACCCACACCCACCCACACCTACCCACACCCCATCCACACACACACACACACGCACACAGTGAACATCCGACAAACATAGTCACACAAGCATAAATAAATTTAAATATCCGAATGAAAATTTCCCAATTCATATATATAAATAGTAATGGCTACGCACATAACAAAACGAACAAATACATGAATAAACACAATAGCAAATGACTCGCTAATTATGCTATGAGGACTATATATATCTTGAAATATTTTAAATTATCAATTCAAAAATATCATCAACGTGGGCAGCACTATGTAACTACAACTATGACTTTAATATGATCTGCATGTGTGGATTTCATTGTATTAATCCTGCGTTGGTCCTTGGGGGGCCGTTCTCCCTGGGACTTCAATGAACCGCTACAAACAGATACACACACATATGTGGGAGTGAAAACTGCGGTACGTTTCGTTAGTCTACGTCGTTGACTGGCGAAGAAAATCGAGGGAATTGGCGATAAAATGGCAGACCTGGGGCTCTAAAGCCGGATCCTTAAGTCAAATATTGACTGTTCATTTATCAAAAAGCTGATTCGAGCCCAACTCATTAGCTCACTTCTTATTGACTATGGAGTTTGTCTCAATGATTTCATGTTGAAAATTTCTATCGCAAAGTTCAGGACTTTATTAAATTTTGTAGGATTTTCTGGAGCAAATTTTTCGAAATTTTGATGAAAATTTTTTTTATAGTACCCATGGACGATTCGAAAAAGGCTCAAGTGCTCGAAATTCTCCAAAATGATTTGATAATTTCCGGGCGAATTTCTGTTCTTCCGAAAATTTAAATTCTTTGCACTTACCCCGGGGCTTAAGCTAATACGTACTGTGCAAACTTACCTGGCGATTCTCACAGCTGACTACGAATTTTCCCCAGAGTTATATCTGTTTGCCAATATGGTTGGCGATGGTCAACCTGTTCAGTTGGATCCTTGACACCATCGGGGTCTACACGTACGATCGTACTATCCGCAAACATGCACACGAGCCGTCTATCATGGGATTTCTATACCAAAATACCAGGATAATGCTACTTCAGGCTTGCCAAAAATTTTCTCAAAAACGGAAAATGTCGTTCGGAAAATTTTAGAAAAATTTTGAAGTTCGGTGCTCAAGGCTCAGGCTCCAAACTCGTGAGAAAAAAAAATTATTCAATTAGATGAATTAATCCTTTCAAATTTGAACCGCAAATTAACTCAAGGTGAGCTTTCCAAAGTTCAAGTCTTAATTAAGTATCTTCCCGAAGCTTTCTTTGAGCTTTCTAAAAGCTTCTCAAAGGTCTCAAGCTTCTCAAATGTCGAGAGTTTCTCAAAACTGAAGTAGAGCTTCTCGACCGACCAATTTATTATTCTCATCAAACTGAAGTTGAGCTTTTCGGAAATCTGGACTTAGAATGTCCATCAAGCATACCTCTAGCTTTTTTGAAATTTCAACTCGAGCTTTCGTAGAGCTTGATCTGAGCTTTCCAAGTATCAGTTTACGATCTTCATAAAAAGTAAACTGACAATTTCACATTGTGACGAAAAAAGCTGATCTGAAAAAAGCTCAAAAGCTCAAGTTGATCATCGTTCATTGTCATCAAGTTGAACTTGCCCTTTTCAGTGTTTCATTGTAAAGTTTTCATAAAGCTCAAGTTGACATCTTGGAAAGCTCAAACTATGTTTTTTTTTGTATGGGAATTTTTTCTCGACTTACGATATTGTTCAGAAACATCAGAAATGCTTCGATTTTTGTTCAGAAATTTTGGGGATAATTTTATTCAGGTGGGCGAATTGAAATTTGCGATTTTTTGTGGCAATTTTTTGTGGAAGAGTGTGTCAAAAAACGTCCGACTCGTGAGGACTACCGGTACGACTGGCCAGTGATGCTACATAAATTAAACTGCATAGGCCGTCGCCACCCCAATCAGTTCATGTCCCATGGTCAACGTGCTGTATTATCGAACGCCTATATTTATGAGTATGCGTATGTGACAATTTGCTGTGGAGTTTGAGGCAAACGGATTATGACAAATTGATAACGATTTTATTCTTTTCAAGTGATGGATCTGTTCGGTCGGATGGCGCGAGCGAGCCCGCAAGTCGGCATGTGCGATATGTGTAACTCACTGACGAAGGTTCTTCAAGTATTCCATTTTATTTAGTAACCTGTGAAATTTTTGAGTTTCGTTTTTTGAGAATGTCCAGATTTTTTGACATTTTTTTGTAAGTTTAAGAACGTTCAATTTTTTCGAAATCTTAATTTCCGATTTTTTGACACTCAAACATTGCAGAAAATTTCGATTTTTTTGTTTGTTCAACCCTGTTGACATTTTCGAACCATCAATTTTCAAATTTTTCAATTTTCCATAAATTTTTCATTTTTTTAATAAAAATTGAAATGAAAAAAAAAAATAATTTTTTTTTTTAATTTTTGAAATTTTAATTTTTAATAATTTTTTTTTTTAATTTCTAAAGTTTCAATTTTTTTTAATGGGTCGAAGAACGGAGGAATTCCATAGTATGCTATATATCTGAAGTGCGCTCCCCATTTTCGCCTGCAGTCTACCTTACCGATATTAATTTTGTAGGGTTCCCTACTCGTTGTGGTAATGAGATGAGAGATGGCACTGTATGCTTATCATGGGCGTTGAAAATTTATTGTCCAGGAGCTTGACCGTTCGCCCCCGCTGATAAATTACTGTCACTCAGCTGAACTCATTTCCGTCTGAAAAAAAAATGAATCACAATTTTCCATTGACTCTTATCTACTGCGCATTAATGAAAAAAATTACTCTTCAATGTAAATAGCAGTTTTTTTCTTCACATCGAAACAATTTTGCACATATTGAAAAATAAAAATAGGATAAAAAGGAATGAATCGCAAATGGAACTAATAGATACCCAGCGAAACTTTTTGGTGGGATTTTTAATTAAAATGCCATCAGATTTATATGAAAAAAGAGCTGCGCGAAAAACCGCGGATCATTCCCGTTGAAGGTATTCTTTCAAAATGTTTTTTTTTTCAATTTTTATTTCTCAATTTTAAGAATGTAAATTTTTTAATAACATTCGATTTTTTTTTAATTTTTCAAATCCAAAATTTTTCTTAATTTTTCAATTCCAAAATTTTTAAAAATTTTTTAAATCCAGATTTGTTTAAAATTTTTCAAATCCAAATTTTTTTTTAATTTTTCAAATCCAATTTTTTTGTATTTTTAAAAAAGTAATTAAAAATGATTTTTATGTGATTCTAGATCTATGAAGCTGTATAAAATTTTGCTGAGAATTTTCGTAAAAATGAGAAGCTAGAAGGAAATAGCATTCAGTGACATCATCGCGGAAGCAATTTCTCGTACCGAGAAAACAAGGATTTTGCGATGACAGTGAGCAGTGTCCAGGCAAGGCATTAAGGACACATCTGGACACAAAGCGGTGGCATTGGTGGTTGTGTCATTTATAACTAAGTTTTGCCCCTCTCATCTCTCCTCGTCCTGCGGCTACTTAGTAGATATTTTACGGCGCGCATGGTTGCATACAGGATGTTCCAAAAAAAATTTGTACCACAAAATTGTTCATTATATGTCTGCACAATTAATTGAGGAATTCAATAAAATCGATAGCACTGCTCCTGATCCTGGGGGTAGTGGCGATCCCCGATCTGACGCTGGACGTAGAGCGAATAAGGGTGGTTCTGGTCCAGCAGGTTGGGCTCCTAGGGCTGCTCGTAGTTCTGGTTCCTGAACCTGGTATTGCTAATGAACCTAGATCCTGTGCTCTCCAACATAGGCGCCATCCTGAAGCTGGCCCTAGTCGTGGTCCCCGACTTTTTCCTGCTCCCAAATCTAGTCTTCATCCCAACTCAGAATGTAGACCCTGCTCTCGTTAGGATTTTTCTCAAAAAACCTGTCACTTTTGAGAGACCCAATATAAAATGAGCAACCATAGAGACGGAGGACTGAAAAGTTTTCGTGAAAAATGGCACTGGGAAATTGCGAGGAAATGGCTGGCCGACCTGTCTTCTGGTGTAAAAAATTATTAGGGTAAATAAGGGAAAAGTTAAACAGACCTGCAGAGAGAGAATGCAGAGTAATGTACAGCATTTAATAACTGGTCGCGGGAAAATATTACACGGAATTTTATAACGGTGTGGGTGTTTGCTGATGTAGGGGACAATTCGCATAGAATTCTGAAGATTGAAAAAATTCCGCGAATTCTCAAAATTCGAAAATTGTCGAATATTTCAGATATTTTGATTTTTTTTAAGTTGTCAGAAATTGTAAAAAAAATTCAAAAGCTTCAAAAATTTCGAAAAATTCATAAATTCAAATTTTGAAAATTTTGAAAATAGCCAAAAAAAGGAATGTTCGAAATTGCAAAAAACGAATACCCACACTCATTACGCAATGCTACGTAATTACATGTGATACGGAATAATTCATTTGGAATCAAGTCAGCACCAGAAATTCTGAGAAAGATAAGAAAAATCTCGGACACCAAAAGTTGTTTGGGCAAGTGCCTTCTCAGAAAATAGCGTCTGCGAGACTCAGCTGTATGAATCGATAGAATTGCGGCGGAATAAAAAAAGTCGATGAGACGGGAATCCCGCAGCGTACATGTTGCCCGTATAGGAAGCGTCACAGAGAAAAAGAGTGTGATAAGAGAATAGACTGGGGTTATCGGGTGTTTGTCATTTCCAATCCGCTTGAGGAGAATCTGATTCCTTGCGGAAGATGATCGATGGTGTTTATAGAGTTCGGCATCATTTGCAGATTTAAAAATTTTAGGATACAACAAAAATATATGAAGTTCCAAAAAAGCTAAAATTTCGTAATTTTCAATAAAATCAACTGTGTAAAAGGAAGCTGAGAAATCAAAGAAGCCATGCTTTCTTTAACCTAAAACCTTGCTTTTAAAGCCAATCAAATGTCAACGAGGGTATAAAATTGAAGAAACAAAAGCGGAGAAGGTGGATAACCAAAGCATTGGTGGTGTAGTTGATGTTTGGTTATAAAGAGAAGAAATTTGTCATGTAAAAGTTTTGACGATGGAGAAGCTCAGTAAGACGATTCTGGGCTAGCGAGTTCTGACCCTACATCTTTTTTATCGTTATTAGAATCACCCCACTTGGGTTATTGTTACGAGCTTCTCGAGTTGTTTTTCGCATTATTTCTCCAGCGAAATGTAAAAAGCGATACAACTTGAGGTGGAAATGTGTAACGGCCTTTCAAGTTGAATCAAACCTCGGCGAACAAGAAATGGCAATCGTAAAATAAAATACGCTGCCGCGTGAATATCCTCGTAAAGAAGCGCGTCATAATGTTGTAATGTCGAGACAACTTCGGAAAAGTCGTCGATATCATTGCATGGGAGATGCACTTTTTTAAAGTAACAACATAAAGCGTAATATTTTTACATATTTGGATCATGTTGGAGTTCTTCAGAGAATTGGAGGAAATTCTGGAAAATTTAGAAAATTGGAAAAGTTGAAAAAGAAAAAAATGTTGAAATTTGAAAAATTGGAAAAAATTGAAAAATTCGAAAAGTTTAAAAAAATTTTAAAACTCGAAAAATTAAAAAAAATTGAAAAATTTGAAAAATTTGAAAAATTTGAAAAATTTGAAAAATTTGAAAAATTTGAAAAATTTGAAAAATTTGAAAAATTTGAAAAATTTGAAAAATTTGAAAAATTTGAAAAATTTGAAAAATTTGAAAAATTTGAAAAATTTGAAAAATTTGAAAAATTTGAAAAATTTGAAAAATTTGAAAAATTTGAAAAATTTGAAAAATTTGAAAAATTTGAAAAATTTGAAAAATTTGAAAAATTTGAAACATTTGAAAAATTTGAAAATTTTGAAAATTTGAAAAATTTGAAAAATTTGAAAAATTTGAAAAATTTGAAAAATTTGAAAAATTTGAAAAATTTGAAAAATTTGAAAAATTTGAAAAATTTGAAAAATTTGAAAAATTTGAAAAATTTGAAACATTTGAAAAATTTGAGAAATTTGAAAATTTTGAAAAATTTGAAAAATTTGAAAAATTTGAAAAATTTGAAAAAATTAATTTTTTTTTTAAATTAACAAGCAGGTCGGGAGTGCGCGAGTTATCCGCTCTCCGAGGTGTTGTAAATTATACGCCTTTGAGAAAACACAGAAAGATACTGCTTCTTCAATTTTATTTCGTCGTTGATGTTTGATTGGTCATAAAAGAAAATGTTAGCTTTCCAATTCGCTATACGGGGTAGTCTGTCTCAGGTGAGGAGCCAATTTCCATAAAATTTCGTAAAAATTCTGAGGAAATAAACTTTGCCTCTATTTGAATTGCACTGTCTGACCATTTCAATTTTTATACAATTTATTGAAATACTCGGATGCTTTGCTCAACACTTGCTGGTAGAAGTACCTCAAGATCCATCCGTTTGTAGTTTAGTCTTCGTAAATCACAGCGTCCAAGGTGATTCAATTACCAAATTGTCCAACCGTTGTTCTTGGGTAGTTCCCGCCTGGCACTACCCTCAAAGAAAGCCTTGTAGTTTCCAAGCAATAGATTTAAGGAGCCAAACCGCTTAAGACATTGCGACACGCTCCACGATTTATGATCCCTCCTGGGAGTTTGGACGATTTCAAGTGCTAATTCGGTCTCTGGGGAAGCCTGGTTAAGGATAGCTTCGCAAAATCGATTTCCACCATAACAGCAAAAGGGGTGTATGTCCGAAAAATCTGACTAAGAAACATCAGTTGAGAAGTTCTTAAAATATTGACAATTTTCAGATTTTTTTATCATTTTGAAATCCCGAGAATGCGTTAAAAAAAATCCTCTCACCCCATTTCACCACTCCACTCCTGAATTGAGTGTCACAATCTCGAACATCGTGGTAAACATATTCATGAAACTTCCAATTTTTTTTCACCACGATGTCCGCTCGTGGAGAATAATAACTTAAGACCTCAGGGTGGGTGGAGTGAAGGTGGGGGTTCGTGCGCCGGAAAAGAGCTGTTAGTGTAGGCAAGTGAGGGCGGATGTGCGTGCGGAAGTTGTTGTCGACTACGGAAGGGGACCTTTCACCTAACTGTTCGCACGCGAGTACCTGGCCATTGATTAGAATGTCTCCTAGATTTGCTTGTTATTAATTAGATACCCTCAGTAAGTCTGCAATGGCTTGGAGTGAAGCAATAGAAACATGACCGATAGAGATCCCGTGTCACAAACTCAATCATGCCAAATAAAGGACTAGTGACTATTCCGGTTAGAATCCGGTCTGATACTTAGCAGAGCTCCTCCCGGAGAACACCTCAAAGTCCAAGGTAGGTGGTAACTTTCATGTGGACATGCACCATCTTGGAAACGGTTAGTGGTAGGAAAAAATGGGTCCAATAAATATTGTTCCTCTCATAAAAACACACATTTTATACTTTCTCACTTTTTGTCCTAACTCTGACATCTTGGAAGATATGGTGATCGGCAGGTGACTCATGCTGCTCATCAAAGGTCACAGTACTATTCAAGAGGGTCACAACTATCAATCCATTGTTTTGAATGCAGGGCAATATTATGATTGGTATTAGGTTCGAATACCAGCGGACGGTCAAATATAAGGCTTTGTCGGTAACCCCACAAGTCAAGGTCGAATATTAAGAAAACAAAACGTTTGGTCGCTATTCTGAGAATTTCCATTGTTTGGATTCTACCCGATGTTCTGCGAATTTATGTTCCCCGAAATATTGTCTCAATTACCTCCTTTCCGATAGTGCAGATCAATGTTAACCTCTGTAGTGTAGAACATTCACGAATTGTTCAATCACTCGTAGTGATAGGGCATGCCGACCGAATATTGGCTGGCAAGAGAGGAGACTTTTCCCTGGTTGGAAAATATCAATTGGACCAATTCGTCAAGCGGTTTTTGGTATTGCCTATGTGATCTATATACACGATTGGATTATAGCCGTTTCCTAAAAATAATTTGCCACGTGATGGCTATTACCAGAAACTGCCAGATCAATTATTTTAGTTTACGTCTCCGCGGGTCATCCGCACACCGAATGGTCAAATTGATTTACCTATTGTGACAAAAAGACTGTCGAAAATTACGTGCATTTGCCGGTGTTGTGGGAGTATTTGCTACATCATTATATCAGGACACTTACAGCTCGCATGTTGACTGAGAGATAAGTACGTCTGGTATCGTCAGCTGCTCAATCAAAAAATTAGCGGTTCATACATGTATCTTTCCACACTGAAGTTCTGTGGTAAGTAATGGCAATTCTTGCGCCGTGAATAATGGTAATGGGGAAATTATTGAAATGACGAAAAAGAGGGATCCCCTTATTTCTTAATTAGCCAACTGCTAGATAATACCAGCTGGTAGTGAGGTCGTTATTGGTATATAAATACTGCGGCACACGATCCTTAGATTAGTTTTTCGCAGATACAGCTCGACTCACTGAGATTGAACGATAATAACCAGTCTAGCAATCATGATTAGAGGACTACTTCTTCTTTGCATCGTTCTCATTGCGGTCTCTGCAGCTATAGCGTGTGTAGAACATGGTGGCTCTGTAAGTATCTGCTGTCACTCTAACTATGTAATTATATGCGGATCGTCGGAATTCGAGAAAGAAAATTTTTAATTTTTCGATCCAAATTCGACGGGAGTGTCTTCTAGGGGCCCCAATTGAATAGTGTAGACGTGCACGGGACCAAAAATTCCATTCTAAAAAATTTAAGTTTGCCTCCCCATAAGGCCCCAATGTTAAATTTGGCCAAAATCGAAAAAAATTAATTTGACTTTTTCGACCCAAATTCGACGGGAGTGTCTTCTAGGGGCCCCAGGTGGATAGTACAGACGCGCACGGGACCAAAAATTCGATTTAAAAAAATTTAAGTTTGCCTCCCCATAAGGTCCCAATGTTAAATTTGGCCAAAATCGAAAAAAATTAATTTGACTTTTTCGACCCAAATTCGACGGGAGGGTCTTCTAGGGGTCCCAATTGGATAGTATAGACGCGCACGGGACCAAAAATTCGATTTAAAAAAATTTAAGTTTGCCTCCCCATAAGGTCCCAATGTTAAATTTGGCCAAAATCGAAAAAAATTAATTTGACTTTTTCGACCCAAATTCGACGGGAGTGTCTTCTAGGGGTCCCAGGTGGATAGTACAGACGCGCACGGGACCAAAAATTCGATTTTAAAAAATTTAAGTTTGCCTCCCCATAAGGTCCCAATGTTAAATTTGGCCAAAATCGAAAAAAATTAATTTGACTTTTTCGACCCAAAATCGACGGGAGTGTCTTCTAGGGGTCCCAATTGGATAGTATAGACGCGCACGGGACCCAAAATTCCATTTTAAAAAATTTAAGTTTGCCTCCCCATAAGGTCTCAATGTTAAATTTGGCCAAAATCGAAAAAAATTAATTTGACTTTTTCGACCCAAATTCGACGGGAGTGTCTTCTAGGGGTCCCAGGTGGATAGTACAGACGCGCACGGGACCAAAAATTCGATTTTAAAAAATTTAAGTTTGCCTCCCCATAAGGTCCCAATGTTAAATTTGGCCAAAATCGAAAAAAATTAATTTGACTTTTTCGACCCAAATTCGACGGGAGTGTCTTCTAGGGGTCCCAGGTGGATAGTACAGACGCGCACGGGACCAAAAATTCGATTTTAAAAAATTTAAGTTTGCCTCCCCATAAGGTCCCAATGTTAAATTTGGCCAAAATCGAAAAAAATTAATTTGACTTTTTCGACCCAAAATCGACGGGAGTGTCTTCTAGGGGTCCCAATTGGATAGTATAGACGCGCACGGGACCCAAAATTCCATTTCAAAAAATTTAAGTTTGCTTCCCCATAAGGTCCCAATGTTAAATTTGGCCAAAATCGAAAAAAATTAATTTGACTTTTTCGACCCAAATTCGACGGGAGTGTCTTCTAGGGGTCCCAGGTGGATAGTACAGACGCGCACGGGACCAAAAATTCGATTTTAAAAAATTTAAGTTTGCCTCCCCATAAGGTCCCAATGTTAAATTTGGCCAAAATCGAAAAAAATTAATTTGACTTTTTCGACCCAAAATCGACGGGAGTGTCTTCTAGGGGTCCCAATTGGATAGTATAGACGCGCACGGGACCCAAAATTCCATTTTAAAAAATTTAAGTTTGCCTCCCCATAAGGTCCCAATGTTAAATTTGGCCAAAATCGAAAAAAATTAATTTGACTTTTTCGACCCAAATTCGACGGGAGTGTCTTCTAGGGGTCCCAGGTGGATAGTACAGACGCGCACGGGACCAAAAATTCGATTTTAAAAAATTTAAGTTTGCCTCCCCATAAGGTCCCAATGTTAAATTTGGCCAAAATCGAAAAAAATTAATTTGACTTTTTCGACCCAAAATCGACGGGAGTGTCTTCTAGGGGTCCCAATTGGATAGTATAGACGCGCACGGGACCCAAAATTCCATTTTAAAAAATTTAAGTTTGCCTCCCCATAAGGTCCCAATGTTAAATTTGGCCAAAATCGAAAAAAATTAATTTGACTTTTTCGACCCAAATTCGACGGGAGTGTCTTCTAGGGGTCCCAGGTGGATAGTACAGACGCGCACGGGACCAAAAATTCGATTTTAAAAAATTTAAGTTTGCCTCCCCATAAGGTCCCAATGTTAAATTTGGCCAAAATCGAAAAAAATTAATTTGACTTTTTCGACCCAAAATCGACGGGAGTGTCTTCTAGGGGTCCCAATTGGATAGTATAGACGCGCACGGGACCCAAAATTCCATTTTAAAAAATTTAAGTTTGCCTCCCCATAAGGTCCCAATGTTAAATTTGGCCAAAATCGAAAAAAATTAATTTGACTTTTTCGACCCAAATTCGACGGGAGTGTCTTCTAGGGGTCCCAGGTGGATAGTACAGACGCGCACGGGACCAAAAATTCGATTTTAAAAAATTTAAGTTTGCCTCCCCATAAGGTCCCAATGTTAAATTTGGCCAAAACCGAAAAAAATTAATTTGACTTTTTCGACCCAAAATCGACGGGAGTGTCTTCTAGGGGTCCCAATTGGATAGTATAGACGCGCACGGGACCCAAAATTCCATTTTAAAAAATTTAAGTTTGCCTCCCCATAAGGTCCCAATGTTAAATTTGGCCAAAATCGAAAAAAATTAATTTGACTTTTTCGACCCAAATTCGACGGGAGTGTCTTCTAGGGGTCCCAGGTGGATAGTACAGACGCGCACGGGATCAAAAATTCGATTTTAAAAAATTTAAGTTTGCCTCCCCATAAGGTCCCAATGTTAAATTTGGCCAAAATCGAAAAAAATTAATTTGACTTTTTCGACCCAAAATCGACGGGAGTGTCTTCTAGGGGTCCCAATTGGATAGTATAGACGCGCACGGGACCCAAAATTCCATTTTAAAAAATTTAAGTTTGCTTCCCCATAAGGTCCCAATGTTAAATTTGGCCAAAATCGAAAAAAATTAATTTGACTTTTTCGACCCAAATTCGACGGGAGTGTCTTCTAGGGGTCCCAGGTGGATAGTACAGACGCGCACGGGACCAAAAATTCGATTTTAAAAAATTTAAGTTTGCCTCCCCATAAGGTCCCAATGTTAAATTTGGCCAAAATCGAAAAAAATTAATTTGACTTTTTCGACCCAAAATCGACGGGAGTGTCTTCTAGGGGTCCCAATTGGATAGTATAGACGCGCACGGGACCCAAAATTCCATTTTAAAAAATTTAAGTTTGCTTCCCCATAAGGTCCCAATGTTAAATTTGGCCAAAATCGAAAAAAATTAATTTGACTTTTTCGACCCAAATTCGACGGGAGTGTCTTCTAGGGGTCCCAGGTGGATAGTACAGACGCGCACGGGACCAAAAATTCGATTTTAAAAAATTTAAGTTTGCCTCCCCATAAGGTCCCAATGTTAAATTTGGCCAAAATCGAAAAAAATTAATTTGACTTTTTCGACCCAAAATCGACGGGAGTGTCTTCTAGGGGTCCCAATTGGATAGTATAGACGCGCACGGGACCCAAAATTCCATTTTAAAAAATTTAAGTTTGCCTCCCCATAAGGTCCCAATGTTAAATTTGGCCAAAATCGAAAAAAATTAATTTGACTTTTTCGACCCAAATTCGACGGGAGTGTCTTCTAGGGGTCCCAGGTGGATAGTACAGACGCGCACGGGACCAAAAATTCGATTTTAAAAAATTTAAGTTTGCCTCCCCATAAGGTCCCAATGTTAAATTTGGCCAAAATCGAAAAAAATTAATTTGACTTTTTCGACCCAAAATCGACGGGAGTGTCTTCTAGGGGTCCCAATTGGATAGTATAGACGCGCACGGGACCCAAAATTCCATTTTAAAAAATTTAAGTTTGCTTCCCCATAAGGTCCCAATGTTAAATTTGGCCAAAATCGAAAAAAATTAATTTGACTTTTTCGACCCAAATTCGACGGGAGTGTCTTCTAGGGGTCCCAGGTGGATAGTACAGACGCGCACGGGACCAAAAATTCGATTTTAAAAAATTTAAGTTTGCCTCCCCATAAGGTCCCAATGTTAAATTTGGCCAAAATCGAAAAAAATTAATTTGACTTTTTCGACCCAAAATCGACGGGAGTGTCTTCTAGGGGTCCCAATTGGATAGTATAGACGCGCACGGGACCCAAAATTCCATTTTAAAAAATTTAAGTTTGCCTCCCCATAAGGTCCCAATGTTAAATTTGGCCAAAATCGAAAAAAATTAATTTGACTTTTTCGACCCAAATTCGACGGGAGTGTCTTCTAGGGGTCCCAGGTGGATAGTACAGACGCGCACGGGACCAAAAATTCGATTTTAAAAAATTTAAGTTTGCCTCCCCATAAGGTCCCAATGTTAAATTTGGCCAAAACCGAAAAAAATTAATTTGACTTTTTCGACCCAAAATCGACGGGAGTGTCTTCTAGGGGTCCCAATTGGATAGTATAGACGCGCACGGGACCCAAAATTCCATTTTAAAAAATTTAAGTTTGCCTCCCCATAAGGTCCCAATGTTAAATTTGGCCAAAATCGAAAAAAATTAATTTGACTTTTTCGACCCAAATTCGACGGGAGTGTCTTCTAGGGGTCCCAGGTGGATAGTACAGACGCGCACGGGACCAAAAATTCGGTTTTAAAAAATTTAAGTTTGCCTCCCCATAAGGTCCCAATGTTAAATTTGGCCAAAATCGAAAAAAATTAATTTGACTTTTTCGACCCAAATTCGACGGGAGTGTCTTCTAGGGGTCCCAGGTG
This sequence comes from Asobara japonica, assembly GCA_026005395.1. NCBI lineage: Eukaryota > Metazoa > Arthropoda > Insecta > Hymenoptera > Braconidae > Asobara > Asobara japonica. The sequence continues at coordinate 283,530 of BQMI01000510.1, forward strand.
GATAGTACAGACGCGCACGGGACCAAAAATTCGGTTTTAAAAAATTTAAGTTTGCCTCCCCATAAGGTCCCAATGTTAAATTTGGCCAAAATCGAAAAAAATTAATTTGACTTTTTCGACCCAAATTCGACGGGAGTGTCTTCTAGGGGTCCCAGGTGGATAGTACAGACGCGCACGGGACCAAAAATTCGATTTTAAAAAATTTAAGTTTGCCTCCCCATAAGGTCCCAATGTTAAATTTGGCCAAAACCGAAAAAAATTAATTTGACTTTTTCGACCCAAAATCGACGGGAGTGTCTTCTAGGGGTCCCAATTGGATAGTATAGACGCGCACGGGACCCAAAATTCCATTTTAAAAAATTTAAGTTTGCCTCCCCATAAGGTCCCAATGTTAAATTTGGCCAAAATCGAAAAAAATTAATTTGACTTTTTCGACCCAAATTCGACGGGAGTGTCTTCTAGGGGTCCCAGGTGGATAGTACAGACGCGCACGGGACCAAAAATTCGGTTTTAAAAAATTTAAGTTTGCCTCCCCATAAGGTCCCAATGTTAAATTTGGCCAAAATCGAAAAAAATTAATTTGACTTTTTCGACCCAAATTCGACGGGAGTGTCTTCTAGGGGTCCCAGGTGGATAGTACAGACGCGCACGGGACCAAAAATTCGATTTTAAAAAATTTAAGTTTGCCTCCCCATAAGGTCCCAATGTTAAATTTGGCCAAAACCGAAAAAAATTAATTTGACTTTTTCGACCCAAAATCGACGGGAGTGTCTTCTAGGGGTCCCAATTGGATAGTATAGACGCGCACGGGACCCAAAATTCCATTTTAAAAAATTTAAGTTTGCCTCCCCATAAGGTCCCAATGTTAAATTTGGCCAAAATCGAAAAAAATTAATTTGACTTTTTCGACCCAAATTCGACGGGAGTGTCTTCTAGGGGTCCCAGGTGGATAGTACAGACGCGCACGGGACCAAAAATTCGGTTTTAAAAAATTTAAGTTTGCCTCCCCATAAGGTCCCAATGTTAAATTTGGCCAAAATCGAAAAAAATTAATTTGACTTTTTCGACCCAAATTCGACGGGAGTGTCTTCTAGGGGTCCCAGGTGGATAGTACAGACGCGCACGGGACCAAAAATTCGATTTTAAAAAATTTAAGTTTGCCTCCCCATAAGGTCCCAATGTTAAATTTGGCCGAAATTGAAAAAAATTAATTTGACGTTTCCGACCCAAATTCGACGGACAAGTCTTCCTGGAGTTCCAATTGGATAGGCCAATAAAGTATCTGCCGATAAAGTGTCTAATTCTCGCTATGAGAAAAGCAGGGAAATTTGGATTTGACAAAACGTGGTGGACTCACTGTATCACATAAAGATCTTAATTGAAAGTCAAGTGAAGCGTAATGGTGGGGAAGAGGGTTGTATTCCTGAGTCAAACATTGAGCTGATTTGTACTGAAATCATGTTGGATGGCTTTTAATTAACGAATTACTCACTGCTTAATTTTTAACTTTCCAGTGCAATCCATCTACCAATTGCTGCGAACCCTACTCCTGTAATATGAGACACCGCTGCAACTGAATGCTTTCCCATCCCTGAATCTTGGACTATCTACTTGAGGATGCACTACGCTGTCCACTGGAATGTTGAATGTGTACCGACTGATAATCCTTGCGATGCTTGACATCAAATTCCAGATAGATCTACGTATTAGTACCGTGTTCAGGGAATCACGAAAACATTTGTAATATATAACCTAGCCTATAATGTTCATTAAAATTTCTGACACTCACCGCAGTAGCTTGATTCTTCCAATTACCTTTCCAATTGTACCTTCCACCTGCTATATGTTGTCTTCAGCACCAATAGTACCGAGATATGAGTACTCAGATACTTTCGATTAATGCAATTGATTGCTATACCCTCTCTAGATTTTTCGACATGTCATATGTCAAGGCAAATAAAGTAGGTCAGAAGTGGGGCCTGAAGTTTCATGCCTGAAACTGATGGCGAGGGGTGTACCTCGTCCCAATTTGATCAAGCGCCCCATCCTGCCCCTTCTCGGACTATGTCCCTGTCCCATAGTGCTCGCTGTCCCGTTTTGCCCCACTCCCCATGGCCCTCAATAAAATAGGTCTGGCAATCTTTTGATTTGGAAGTTGGCATTGGACCCTACCTAAAAGCGGAAAATTTGCCAATATATCAATCACAGAAACGTTCGATTAATGTTCATTGGGACTCCCCCGTCCTTTCCTCAATATCTGACATCTAGATGATAATGCTTTCGACACAAAACCTTTCCTTTCGCAGCTTATCATTGGCATATAAATACGGACCTGATTCCTACCGAAATCAGTAGCTCCAGCTTGACTTCCTAACTTCAAACAATAATCATAATACAAAAATGGCGCGACTTGTTCTGATGCTGTGCATAGTTCTCATCGCTGTCTCTGCAGCTGTAGCTTGCGGCAGATTTGGTGCACCAGTAAGTATGCTAAGTCTGCTTCCTGAGTATTCTATTCTTCACTTGCGTCAAGACATCATTCCGTTTCGTTTCAGTGTCGAGTACCAAGTGACTGCTGTATCCCCCACGGGTGCAATATAAACCACCGCTGCAACTAACCGGCTGACCAAAGTCAGGAACGCTGAACCGCTGTCTTCATTGGTGTCACCACCTCGTGGAAAATATGCATTGGAATTATGAAATCCCCTGGAACTTTCTAATAAACTATCTAACCCTCTGATCAATGCTAACATCTTTTGGGAAGAGCATCTCTAATTCGTAACCTATCCTATTTTTATAAGAACCTGGGAATGTCGAGGACATTTCAATACCTTGTCCGTTAATGGCTGAAGGGCTCGTTACTAGTTCCGAAATGATTCCGGACACCAACAAGCTTGCAGGATCTGTAGCACTAGCGAGCGCTCTTCATGGCAGGTAGTAGTTCTCGCAAACCGAACAAATGAACCTGGCGAAGAACATTGGCATGGATCGATCGAGAACTGAACATTGGAGGTCGAAATGAATACACGATGGGATTCACGTAGATTGGTAGCTGACAAGTCAGCACTGCAGAAGCGCTAACGAGAAGTAAGAAAGAGCATTGCAACACCGGAAGATGGAATATCAGATTATGATTTGTTTGGGGTTCCCAATGTTCTCAGTATCTGACATCTCGATGATACGACAGACTCGCTATTTTCAACTTGGTGGTTTATCACTTGGATATAAATGGGCACCTGATCCCTGCTCAGATCAGTTTTTCGTAGATCTTGCTTGAGTTGCTGGTCTTGAATAATACCCATCGATCAATCATGGCCCGAGTTGTTCTTTTGCTCTGCATAGTTCTCATTTCCGTTACTGCGGCCGTGGCTTGCAGTGGATACGGTGGTCGAGTAAGTATGCTTACAGCAATATTCTAATCATCTCAGAATAGGATTCGATCCATTGATCAGTTTGTCGACCATGACTCCTCAATTGATCGATTCTGCGGAAGGAGCAGTCTCAACCATCCAGTTTCACCATTCTAGTGCTTTCAACCGCGTGACTGCTGCTACCCTTACGGATGTAATATAATGAACCGCTGCAACTGAATGGCTCACCAAATCTCGAACCTTGGAATGCTGACTTCACTGGAGCTGCAGCATCTTGAACACCAGACTTCCGCGCGCCTCTTAAAAAAATGGATAATTGAAATTACCAATTGGCTCCGAATGTTGCAATAAACAACCTCATACTCTGATAACTGTCACTATAATAGTAAAACATATTTTGATGTTCTGCGATAGGTACAGATTGTCCCCAAAGTCTGCGAGAATTGAATGCTAGTTTGTGAGTTACCAGGGGATTCCCCGTTTTTCCTCAATAACTTATCTCTCACCTATTTCCTCAATAACTCGCGTCTAGATTATCATGCAGGCTCAATACATCATACTTCGTAGCTTATCATTGGTATATAAATGCGGTATTGATTTACGCGGTGCACAGTTATTCGTAGAGTTGGCTCGAGCCTGGAAGACAAATTGACCTTGACAAGGAGCAACCAAGCAGTCATGGCAAAAGGCATTCTGATGCTCTGCATCGGTTTCATTGTTGTTTCTGGAGTCGTAGCTTGCGGATGGCAGAACGCACCAGTAAGTATACTTCCTAGCTTGGGTGGTGAGATCTTGTCCATGCAGCATGCATCTGGATCTACATGACCAAAGACACCAAGTGACCAAGACACTTAACAAGTAGAGCCTGAATAGCTTTTAGGTTCATTGCCTTAAAGGTGTCGAAGACCGATCCATCATCAGTATTTTTTCCTCCGAAGAATTTTGAACCGATGAAATTTAAATACTAACGGGGACTCCTACCATCGCTTCAGATTGATAAAAAATTTACTAGAATGTCATGAGCCAAACGAAATTGAAGATCACTCCAAACCGTCAATGTTTAATGTTCTAGTGTCAAACGGCTTTTGACTGCTGCGCTCCGATGGGTTGTAATCTAGGTGGTCGCTGCTCATAAACATTTCACCAAATCAAGATTTTTTCATTTGCCTGGCTTCATTCATGATGCATCCTGACAACTGCGGACTTCAAAACAGTTGTTAGAACAATTAGTAATCAGAATTGTTGGCTAAAATTTTAATGTCGCAATAAACGGCATACTACTTCGTACTGTATACTATTACAAAAACATTTTTCTGATGAATAATCTAGCATGATTCTGGAACGAAAGTGTTCTCCCTTTTATGCATCCTATTGATCGCCACCCCCTCCACAAAATCCATACCTCTATTTCTATGCCTTAAATGTTTAATAATAAGTTGAGATAGAATAGTCATGATAACTAACTCATGCAAAGTTAATATCTGATTTCGCTCCGTTTCCGTCATAGAAAATTCAGAAATCCATCAACTTTCCTTACAAATGTATCGCATTGCTATCTTGGTAACAACAATGCATCGTTTCATCGAACTCAGTCCACTTTGATAAACACACGTTAATTGTCTTATATACGTCAAGCATACAGAACATGCACGAGGCCACAGTAAGTTGTCGGTACGTCGTAATATCCATAGCAATACGTTCGTCTAACTGCATTCCCGTTCGTTAGAATATTCTTCAGTGGTGCACCATTCCAAATCGATTTAAAAGGTAAGTGCAGTTATCTCCAGGCTCCGTTTTCGAGTAATAACTCATAGAGTCTGAGTTAGCTGAGAACATTTTTGCACAACTCATTTCCTACAAACGCACTGTCTGAAATTTTCATCTCTTTTAACGTTTAGAGCATTCATGAAGAGGGAGCAGGGAGATAAACTTCGTTACCTTGTTTAACTACATCCTGCTATCTTATCATGTCTGAAGCATCGTTGATCAATACTGCATCTACTAGACCCAAGATGGTTCGAGCTTGGACCTTCAGAATCATCATCTTGGTAGCTGCCATCTTCATGATTGCGAGTTCAAGTGGTAATCCAGCTCAGTGCTCTCGCCATGGAGACCCGGTGAGTTTTCAGGATACTCAATACACTCTGGGAAATGAAATCATCACTGTATCAAGAAGTTTTCCCTGACGTAACTGCGAGAACGTTAACCACAACAGTGCTTTGAAATTTCGCAAATTTGCAGTGCGTATCAACCAGCCAGTGCTGCAGCCAACTGAAGTGTCATTCCTATGCTAACAGATGTCAGGTGATGATTACTGAAGAAGAAGTCGCTGCACAACAAAATTAAATATTCTGAAAAATATTTGAAAATTCCTAAGAGACTTATATGTTCAGAGAAGAATAAAATAAAAGATGGAAATTTACATTTCGAATTGTCAACGTGACTGACGTCAACTAAAACAAAATGATGCGACAGGTGTAAGCAATTAGTAACTATGGGTCTCTCTGTGTGTGTATGTGTGCATTGTTGAATTCACTTTCAATTGGGGGACACGTCAGATTCCGCTACTTACGTAACAAGGTCACTTGGGCAGCCTTAACTTTTTTACCTGTGCGTCAATATCTCAAGCAAAGTAAAATATTTTGCTTATAGAGAATATCAAGGTCTTATGATCTTGGCAATCTCGTGATCTTGACAATATTTGTATATTTGTATATGGTCTTCATGAATGAATTCCGCATCACAATCTTGGTCGAGTTCATATCGAAGCGACAGAATTTTATTATGATACCCTAAACTATTGGATATAGCAAATATTATCCATGCTTTTATGGGGGGGGGGGGGCGTCCGAGCATGATGAAATATGAGTGGAGAAGATCGGGTGGGAAGTGTCCCAATATGTCCCATTATGCCCCTGTCCCAACATGGTCCTTGGCCCTAAAACCCCCCTTTCCCAAGTTATACATGCTGACACGAAATAGGAGCCTTGGGAAATTCGTAAAAATTTCCAAAATTATGAGCTTTCAAACATTGCGAAGCATAAACTGCGAAAATTGGCACACCTGCGGAAAAATCAAAATTTCTGATGATACGAGGCTGTATTTTGTTAGTTTCCGAGAAATGAATCACGTCTATGTGGATTTCCCAAGTATCTATTGCAACACGTGGTCGATGCCCGATAGCTCGGCACTCGATGGCAAATCAATGATATAAATTTAAGTTGGGCTGGGCAAAAATTATCATCACCGAAGATCAAGCACATCAAGAGAGTTATCCTTGATGAACTAATCAGAGATTAAGGCCCACGTGCTTCACCGATGTATATATAAGGCAGGGGCTCTTCAAAGTCTTCAGAATTCGGCAGATAAGTGATCTGATTGTCGTTAAAGCTATTCCATCTCCAATACTCCAAGATGATGCACAAAGCCGTTGTATTTCTTCTCTTCTCCATGATCTTCGCCACCATCGTTATGGCTCGGCAAGGTAGCATTGATGTAAACGAACACACGTGCGGTAAAATAGGCGCCGAGGTAATCGAATTTTTATGAAAAAAATATACATTGCTACATCAAGAGGCAAACACTCATTAACTCAATTTGCTCTTATTTCCAGTGTATGTTCCCCGAACAGTGTTGCACGGGCTTATGGTGTCCGCGCTACTTAGGCGAATGTGTAGACAGCGACGACTATTTTTCCTCATAGAACCACGTGATAACTATCTTGTAAATATATCTGTTAAGCTATGAATAAATCAAACTGTGGATAGGTCATACGTGCAGGTTTGCGTAGTACATTTTTTCCCATAGAAAAAAAATATGGGCCATCATGGATCACTAATTTTTCGTGCAAAATTTTATCAATCAATTTGGTAAATACAAATAACAAGTACTTACAAATAATATTGATATCGTATTATGCAAAGTATATACTGTGAATTGTTCCACGTGGAAAATTAATCAGCAAATTTTGCGAACAAGGATGAATGAATCGCGGACAAAAATTATGACCTTCGTGAAAGATAAAAAGCATTGATCAATACTCATTGAATCGAGAAAAAAGATCCATCCTTTGTAATACATCAATTTTATTTTCTCAGAATTTTTCTGATGTCCTTGAACATTCGATTTTTTTATAAGCAGTGGAATTTTTTTTTGTTATCCCAAAATTGTTTAACAAACAGTGATTATCGCATAATTGCTGATAAGTAATTTATTTACAAATTGATACGATTAAGGCGATATATAAGCGGGTTGCGATAGCGTCAGTGATAAGTTGAATAGCGTTAAGTATTAGTGATATTTTGCTATAGACCCAAAATGATGAGCAAATTAGTTTTGTTGTTGTTTGTTGTCCTAGTCTCAGCCACGATAGTCCTGGCATTTCCAGCTGACGACAAAACAGAAACGACATGTGGCGGACTTGGGACTTTTGTAAGTGGAAAGAGCAGAAGAAATCGATTACATTAGCCCTTCGTCTCGCTAGGGCTCTCCGCTACTTTTCATGCAAAAATGCAGAAGATGAGAGGAGAGTGGGGAATAATGGGACACGGGGTGTAATGGACCTGACGGAGAACACAATATTCCATTTTTTTCCGTTCAAAAATACATGCTTCTGATTTTTCAGTGTCGTAACGCTGCAGATTGCTGTCCAGAATACCGATGCATGGCATACCGGTTGAGATGTGTTGCATGAGATCATTCACCATCCAGATTAGTCTACAAATTTTCGTCAGCCCAGTCCTCATCAAAATGCGCCCATCAAATTTGTTCATAAATGTAAAAAGTTCACCTATTAATAAATTTTTTAAAGGAATTATTCAGTCTTGTCGACTTTCCCAGCTATGGAAAACATCGGATGATTTATAAATATTTCGTTGCATCATTTTACAACAGTGCTCGTCATGTCATCCCGAAAATGTTTGACACAGATAGTAATTATCACCTCATTGCTGATAAACCACTTATGATAGATTGATACGATGGGTCACATAAGCTATATAAGCTGGTGTCGTTATGCCATAAATCACAAGTCCAGTGACTTCCAAGTATACCTGTAAGTTTACAATTTGTATATAACCAAAATGATGAACAAATTGGTGGTTTTATTACTCGTGGCCGTGATCTTCGCAACAATGGTGATAGCTAATCCCACTGATAACATTCGTCCACCAAGTTGTAGTGGCATTGGAGGCTTCGTAAGTGCAGTTTACAAACTCTTGACTATATGAAGAAAAAAGTATTGTGATTCAATTCAGAACTTCACTTAACTCACGTTTCCCTCTAGTTGACCCCCACTTGATTTACGTTGACCGCTACGTGACTCAAGTCGACTTGTTCTTGACTCAAGTCGAGCTCCGCTGGGTTTCAACTATCCTCGACTTGAGTCAAGTGGAGAACGATTTGACTTGAGTGGAGACCGACTTGAGTCAAGTGGAGACTGACTTGACGCAACTTGAGAGTGACTTCACTCAAGTGTAGATCGACTTGAGTCACGTGGAGATCGACTTGACTCAAGTGGAGACCGACTTGAGTCAAGTGGAGTCCGACTTGAGTGAAGTGAAGACCGACTTGAGTGAAGTGAAGACCGACTTGAGTCAAGTGGAGACCGACTTGAGTCAAGTGGAGACCGACTTGAGCCATGTGGAGACCAACTTGAGTCAAGTGGGGACCAACTTGAGTCAAGTGGGGACCAACTTGAGTCAAATGGAGACCGACTTGAGTCAAGTGGAGATCGACTTGACTCAAGTAGAGGCCGACTTGACTCAAGTAGAGACCGACTTGACTCAAGTGGAGACCGACTTGACTCAAGTGAAGACCGACTGGACTCAAGTGGAGACTGACTTGACTCAACTTGAGAGTGACTTGACTCAAGTAGCCATCGACTTGCACTAACTAGAAGTTGACTTGACCTAAGTGGAGATCGACTTTCACAAAGTCGTCAATTCACACGTACTCAATTAAAGTCCAATAAAGGTTGCTCGAATCACCAAACTTTTTTGCTGTAAGAACACTTATATGATAAATTTATATTGATTTCTCTTTAGTGCCAGACTTCTGCAGACTGCTGTGCACCATATTACTGTCTCTCATATGCGGCGAAATGTGTTACATAAAATTGACAATAAAATAGACGAATGCAATCAACCAAAAATGACAAAATTGGAGGAACTTCGTCTCGAAGGCTCATCGAACAATTACTCATAAAAAGTTATGTTTATCAAATTTTTCGATAAATGTATAAAAATGTACGAATCAAAAAAACAAATTTTTCTCGTATAATAATTAAATGTAAGAATTATTGACCGTCCCAATGTAACCCAGGAATTATTCAGGTTTTTTAACTCCACGTCGCACAGCTCCATGTCAAGAGTGCAGTATCAATACGTCACTCATTGCTCACTCTTATATCCACTCATCACACCCACTATGCAAGCACCGTGAGTAATTGAATTCGTGTATAAATACGTTTCTTCATCACTTGACTCTGCAGTTGCGCTGAGAGTACCAAGTGATACACACCAAGATTTAATTGTAGAAAGTTGTAAGTAATATATGGTATTGATTTTTTGCTCATTGTCGAAGGATTGGACTAGGATTTTTTGAAGTTTTCAACATTTTCAAAATTTTCCCCAAATTGCCAAAATTCCTGAACTTTTATTTTATATTGCTCTTTTCATTTTTAATAATTTTTAAAAATTTAATTTTTATACAGTATCAGAAAAAGTTCAATTTTGTTTTTGATATGTTTACAATGCATCGATTACATCCGGAATAATATACCAGGAATTAGTTCTAGCATTGCGAAATTGTCTGCCATTGATATGTATTTTTTTCCGAAGAACATGAATGGAATATTTGATTGCCGGTGCATTCAATTTAAATGGTGTGTAGTAGTGTGCTGTGGCGTATGAATCACATGACCTTGCCATTCGAGTAACCTTCCTTTTTTGCTTGCCCATTTGCCAGTGCTACAGTCGCACAAACATCTGAAGCAAAGTAAGATTCTCCTTGATGGAAATATCAAGGATTCTGTGTGTGATCACGAAACAAGTGTGGTTGTGTGCGTGTGTGCGTGCATGTTTTATATCTTTATTGAAAGGGGGCTCAGAATAACAACACATTACAGAAGAAATATTTACCAAAAACGCGGTGAATATTGCAGTTCGCCACTTTGCTGCAAATTTATAAATGTTACCTAATGCATCATTCATCGATATATAGACTCAACGACTGATACGGAATCAATAAACCGAAGATGTCCAAAGTTATACTGTTTGCGCTCGTTGCCCTCATGGCTGCCACCCTCGTCATGGCAAAAACAGCTGATAATGCACCGAGTACGTGTCTTCGACATGGTGACCCCGTAAGTCTATAAGATACTTGCAACTGCGTAATATGCGAGTTGTTCCCTACAAACATATTGATATGCACATTTATTTTTTCTCAAACTATAATTGATAATGAAATGAAAATGAACAAATTATATTGATCAATTCAATCGTAAGCGAAAAATTGCGGAATTTACATTTAGTAAAGAAATAGAAATTTTCAAAATTGTAAAATTATCAAAAAGTTCCAAAATTTTCAAAATTTCCAAAATTCCCAAAATTTCAAACATATCCAACATTTCAACACTTTTAAAATATTTTAGAATATTTTTTTTTTTTGAAATTACAAACATTTGCAACTTAGGATTTTTTTTTAAATACAAAAAAATTTGAAGCGTTTTGAAAAATTCCAAGATACTGAAACATATTCCCAAATGTTTCCATAATGACTGTCCATCTTGCAGTGTGTATCAGCCAGCCAATGTTGTAAGGGAATGAGATGTAACGCGTACGCTCACAGATGCCAAGTGATCATCACAGCTGAGGAGCTCCAGGCGCAGCGAGAGAAAATATTCTCAAAGAACAAGAACAAGAACAAGCCTCCAGTAGAAGCCGCATAATTCCCTCGGAAATTTGTATAAAAACCGCTCTGAGCTTTTTTCTGTTATATTCTCGGTGAATTCTGGGTTAGAATCTCATCGACCAATTTTTGTATACCTCAATGCTCAAATCTACCTTGTACAATTAACGATAATTAAAGGGTACCATTTTGTGACACCGGGTTGTTTAGAATTTCAGTATGCTGCGATCTCCCCACCTATATGTCATATATATACATGAAGGAATGTATCCACGAGGAAAGGGCCCACTTTGTCGCTAGGGCCAAATCAGCTTTGGATCTTTAATTTCCTCTTTTGCTTTACAAATTTTTGAACGGGGTTGTGTGTGTTCGTCTCTGTGATGTATCCCCGAGCGTCTTTGACACACACACACACACACACACATATCGAAAAGCTAATGATGCGACAGTTTCAAGGAATGAAATGACAGATTGAGAAGCCTCCACTGTCAATATTTGTCTGCTGTACCCAACCGAATCAAGGTCGATTATACGGTGACACAATACGACCCATCGCAGATAAGAAAAGTGATCGCGAAAATTATCCAATCGCATGACTTTCATTTGTCATTCGCTCTGCAACATTTGCCACACGCGTTTACACCCTCTATTGATTCCAGTAATTGAAAATCCGTGGAACTGGCAACCCAAAAACAAAAAATTGCAAGAGTATCACAAGAATTATCACCGTCCACTGTATACTAAAAGCTTCAAAAAGTGAGTGAGGACTTTGAGCCAAAAGCTGAGAGCTACTTGAGCTCGTTACCGTCCATTCCATTCTTTTTCATTTTCATTCGAATCGGCTTAAGTCGTAAGCGTCCCCAACTTTTTTTTTTCGGACACTCTTTTCATCTTTTTCCTTATTCTCGTTGAAGTGAAAAGTTTTCCATGAAAATGACCCTTCACCGGACAAATACTTGGGGGCGGTCGAGGGGAGAGGGTGGGGGGAGGCATAAATATTTTCAATTTTTTTTTCTAAGATTTTTGAAAACCATAAACATGGAAGCACTATCCGTAGATTCTACATACTAATATTTTCGGCACCCCTTTTCGCTGAAATATATATACCACATATATGCGTCACATATATATTTGCTCGAATCGAATTTGACTTGTGTAATTAACCGTAGATTATTCGGTAACTGATTGTGTCTTGTACGTACGTAACATGAGTGGCCCAAAGTAGCTGATGCGATATAGATAACGAGGAAAAAAAAAATAATATCTATACTTGGACCGGAGGGCGTCACACCGTTGGCAAATATTTGTCCAGTCTTGCCCTTATCTTACCCTAGCTTACTATCCCATATGTCTTTCCACTCTTCCACCCTGTACTGCCTCTGCCGTTCATTTTTTTGCCCACCTTTTCACCGCCTATCGTGTGACTCACTCTGAATTTTAAATAATCCATTACTCGCAAGCTCTGCTAGGCCATTTCTGCAAATTTTGCTTATACATAAATGAAATTGCTCAGGAAATTGGACAACGGAACTCGCCAGCACTTAGCTAGGGAACGTTGTAAGTTGACATTGTTTGTCGTTTCTTTATAAAATGGGTGTAGGTGGGTGGGTGAGTGTAGGTGGATGGGTGGGTGAAGGAGGGTGGGTGGGTGTAGGTGGATGCGTGGGTGAGTGAAGGTGGGTGGGTGGCTGGTTGGGTGGATATAGGTAGGTGGGTGCAGGTGGGTGGGTGGGTGGGCGGAGGTGGTTGGGTGGCTGTAGGTGGGTGGGTGGTTGGGTGTAGGTGGGTGGGTGGGTTTTTTTTTTTTTTTTTTTTTTTTTTTTTTTCACTCTTTCTCTATTCGTATTCACCCACGTCCCCGCTGGTAAGCATTACTACATGGGCAATACTACGGATCAGAGTACCCACCCATTGCGGCTGGGGCCGACTTCGCCATTTCAGCTCATCGTATTTCTAATCACAGGGTAAACCTCCAGAAACCCCTGTGATGCGATGGCGGGCGTCTACGATGGAACCCTCCCTCCCCCCCGCGCGACGGGTCGCGTTCGGTCCCGGCTCACGGTCTCACTTCATGGATACCGCCGATAGCACACACGGAATGTTCCTGCCATCGGTCGGAGTCCGTGAGAAAATATTTTTCAGAAAAAATATTTTGCAGTGAGCGGGAATCGAACGCGGGACCTTTAGAATAGTAGGCAGACACTCTACCGACTACGCCAAAGCCCCGTCAACGGTGGGTGGGTGGGTGAAGGTGGGTGTAGGTGGGTGAGCGGTTGGTTGTAGGTGGGAATACTTCGATAATAACCTTGATTGTAAAGCAGAATGAGATCAACAAATTTGTATTAAAGCAAAAACATCCGGGAAGCGAAATGAACGGTTCAATCGTTACTCTATGCAAATGAAATTGCCAAAGGAATTACCAGGCGTTACAACCTGTTTCGTCGAGCGGGATTTTAGACACAGTAAGAAGGTGTAACTCAAACATGAGAATGCGACAAACTTAAGCTTGTGCTTCAGAGATTTTGTGCACTTGGACAAGGTAGGTAGGTAACAATCTCCGTGGTCTAGCTACAACCTTCTCAACTCGTGCCATTTTGGAAGGAAACAATAATGCAAAACTTTGGGTTGAGGTGCTCCGGCCTAGCCGTAGGCATCATATGAAAACATTATCAAGACTAAGCCGGTAAGTACACAGCAATGTGCTGAGCTCGGGTGAGAGTTGCGTTCTGTGTGGTACTGTTGTCACTGCCACGTCAGGATGTCAGGATCATACTAAAGAGAGGGGGCCATTCACATTTGCACATTTACCTAGGAAAAGCTTCTCAAGTACCTCGACAATCCGCAAAAAGTCATCATATGAAGGACCAAAAAAGATTTCACGATGAGATACCGTGATGTTGTGATTCAGAGACAGCCACTATTACAGCGAAATTCCTCAGCAATGATGAGCTGCAAATTGGGACTACAATATTCGTCCAACAAAATGAGAGGAAAAATTGAAAGTTGAATGAGGACACCTAATCTGGCTCACCCCAATTCTTCAGTGATATTCCTGGAAACCAATCCAAATCTTTCACTTCTAGAAACATACAACAAACCCCAATCGATCTTCCTTACTTATTCACGAATTGCGATTCCGAGTTCATGATAAGACTCGGTGATTCCTAGTTATCACATTGGGACATCGAAGAACAGCACTGAGCATCACGCGCTGAAGGGGATCTGCAGGGGGGTGGGTTGATAGTTGACAATGATCGGGGAATGTGATAGTAGAGCAGCAGTGAACCTACTTGGAGACGAGGCCAACCCGGAGCGCCCATTTTGGCCAAACTACCCTTAGGTACTACTCACGCGACCGATCTTATCGGTACGACTACCCTAACGATGTATATGCACAAACTCCACTACAAATGTATTTCTCCCCACAAATGTTCTATATCTTGCCAAGCAGAATTGTTTTCATCAATTATTGACTCAACCGGAATCTATACCAGGGTAACCATATTGTGGAATAAGGCGGTAGGAGTAGCGACAAGATTTACATGACTTTCAATACAGATACCTGAGTTTGGTGGAGTTTAGAGACTTAACGCACGATTAGATACACTGGGCACAAGGAGACTGGATAGTTTACCCTCGGTCCAGAATAGCCCCCCCCCCTTCCCCTCCCCTTGTCCTTTTGCCAAATTGAGAACTCGTGGGAAGGTCGAGAGCAAGGCCTCTTGGAGATGGGCAACAGTCTTATCACGATTTGCATAAATTCATAGTTTACGGGGTAGGTCGACCTGAGATGGCTCACCCCATTGCCTCGTAGCTGCTAACCCCTTCATTGATCCTCCAAAGTTTCTGAAGAAATTGAAGAAGTGGGTTGGGATGGGTGGTACGCCCCACATTAAAGCGACGAATTGTTCCAAAAGCACTATTTTGGTATATATATGTAATAATGATAACCCATCTGAATCGAAAAAACATCATATATATAGTACGAAGAGTGATACGAACAGGCTTACATGTATTCAACAATTATGCGGCCATAAAACGTATCGCGTTGAAAATAAAGCCACCCCATGTGATCGTAGTGTGGTAGGCGTGCAACAGGAACCCATTTCCTAGGTCGACTTTTACGTTGGTAATAAAATATTCACAAGCTAGATGAACGGTAAAAAGCTGAAGCACATAGTGATAATACGTATAGCATGCTCGGCACCGGTATATATGTTGCGACGCAAATAGCTGTCGTCTAATCATCCAATTACTAATTATTGTCGATCTTTTTTATTCCTTTCTAAAGGCTTTTTTGAATTTGACCATATTCTATTTTTGCATTAAATATTTTGCATTAAATATCTATATGCCGATCGTTCATACGGATCTCACCAGACTCATCCAGCCTGGACCACATCACTCATAAACACATCATCATAAGGTGTCTCTCCACAATTGACCGAGTGCGTGAAAATGAAATAACAGAATGATCGGATAAAATAATTCTGATCAGCCATTTGTAGTGTATAATTCTGTCCCACTCGAGAGGATTAAACATTTAATGATCATCTGATGGACTTGCATGAGAGGGCTTAAACATTCGTGTGCTGTGGCAGTGGTACTTATCCACGGAAATTCAGGTCCACCCTTGCGCCCCCTTATTCGTATGAGAATAGAACGAAGCTGGTAAACTCCAACTGCAGCGAGGCAAATGCATTTGCGAGTGAGAGAGGTGTTTTGCAGAGGGGTGGCTGGATAGTATGGACCAAGGTGAAAGAGATGAAGCAACGAGGTGGTGCAGTCGGTTACCATGGCAACTCATCGTCACTGGACAGCCTCTGCCCGTTCCACTGTTCGGGGCTCATTTCAAAACCCAACCCAGTGCTAAAACCTCCTCCACCCAACCACCCACCCACCCACAACCACCCGACTATCCTCTGCACATCGTACAAGCTCGTTCGCTGATCCGGCTGGTGGACAACAACGTTCCGTTTGCTGTGAGGCCAAAAACACTGGTCTCTTATTACGCGGTGGATAGTTGTCTTTGTCGTCTGTCGAGACGCACACCTCCTACCCCATTCCAGACGACCTGTCACACTAAACGTACTTCGTGCTCGCGATGACTGCATTCGGCTGGTATGTTGATGACAATGAGGAAGCATGCAGACAGAACTCGGCAGAGGAGAAAAGATTTTCGACAATGAAGATGGTTCATTTAATTAAGCTTGGATTACCGAGGGTATATCCTGGGAATGAGTATGCAAGATGGATTATACTTCAACTTCGATTTTTTGGACTGCAGGACCAGGGACGGATGCTGCTAAAATGTTTAGCAGGGAATCCCTTATCGGTCCATTGTAATCGCCGATGTTTGTGGAATTGACTCTTCCAATTTGGATTCTGTGGATGGTTTGAATATGGCTCTGAAGGAGATTTTCAGTACTGTCCAGGAAGTGTCGTAGCTGGAAATATTAGAGGGGACCATCAATTAGAAGACTCACCGACGGCTATGGCCGAGTGGTTAGAGCGCTGGCCTTTGGCACACGAGGTCCACGGATCGAGTCCCCGCTTGGGGACTCTCCGATTGGTATAGTAGAGTGGAATTGTCCAGCGTTCGAGTTCATAGGGATTCATAGTCGAACGGGAGTTTCGTCAAAGAAACGGCTGTACAAATTGAGGTTTTCCGTGGTTTTCCTTCAATTGTAGATTGACCCAAGCGATGTAAAGTCTGGTAGGCATTGCATTCGTGGGCCAAACTAAGTGAATGCTGTACAGTTTGGGAAGAATTCGGTTTTCATCGGCACCGTTGGAGGGTCGCCACATATGCATAATCGTATCGAAGCGTAAATAAAAAAAAAAAAAAAATTAGAAGACTTTCCATAACAATATTTCTAATCCATCAAAATACATTCCTCAATTGTACGAGAATCAGTAGCAGAGTGTCGACAGCATTCATCACCTATTACGGATTTATATTTATTATGAGCATCCCCCGACTGAATCGGTCGAGTGATAACGGCATTATCGAAGTGATCGAAGGGGTGAGATTGGAACGCAATGTTCACAGTCCTGTGTACCATCGGCACAGTGACCCCGTTATAGTAACACACACCATGCTAATTCACGCACATAAGCCTATATATCGGCAACACATCGTTGCATACCTCGTAATACAATATCGTTCCGAATTGTTTCATGTGTCTGTATTTGCTATACAAACATAGTACATGACGGATGATCAACGACATGGAATTATACTTTTTAGTTCGTCGTTTGATTTACTAAACATGAACATGATCGATAGGAGGGTGGCGACGGTTCGGGAGTGTAGGTGGTGGGGGGGGGGGGGACGGGAGGGAGTTGTCATATTCCTGAGGAAGATGGCCACAGAGAAATCTTTCGCTCTAAGAGTGAAATAATCTTTCGCCCAGGGTACATTGAAGTAAGAGAGCAGAAAGCTGCGCACTGGGATTAGTGCAGAACCCCACATATTCATTGGGGTCAATCTTTAGTGTTGATGCATTTGGAAACGGGACTACGAGAGAGACGCAGTCCCGTCGATATAGCACTATCCAAATGCCAAAGATTCTGAGGCGTCCCAGACGCGGGGCGTTGGTGAGAACTCGCGATACCAGCCTGTTGCACGCGGTGAATGTCCTGGCGCCTCCTCAATGCACCAGATGCGTCAAGAATCTGTTGAAGCGCGAGGGGGTTCATCTTGAAGGTATGCACACACACCGAAATTCATTCTCCCAACAATTCTGGACTTTGGGTCGCTGGAAAGATGAAAAATTTGCAGATTGATAACTGCCGACCGTAATTTTTCTGAAATGCACAGGAAGATCTTATCCCGCTTCTCCATTAGGTACCTTGGCACATTGAAGTCATTCGGCAGTCACCGATAAGTAAACCGACTACATCCAGAATTCGAAAAAAAAAAATATCAGCGCAATGATCGGCTTGAAAAATTCTCGAACCCGTTCAATTCACCCAGCGTCAATGGACCAGTAATCGCTGCTAAACGAATCAGCATGAATGAAAGATTCATGAATCGTTACATGCCAACATAAAAATAAATGGCTTTACAAGCTGAATGTGTCGAGTTGACACACGTATGACAAGGCTTGAATAATTCTCATCGAATCGAATTGCCCGGAGGGGGGGGGGGGGGTGGGGGGGGGGGGGGTTGGGGAGGTGGGGTAAGGGTAATGTAACGTATCGATCAGTCGATTGTCGAGCAATTATCTCGTCGATGCGTATAACTGGCTTAATGAACCGACGGGGGCTCATTCGCGCCCGTGCCAACGCGTTGCACGCCAGTGCGTAACCAGTGCTCTCCTCTCCCATACGTTATATCGTTTAACATACTCATCGCTGTTATAGACTCCCTCGTATTCACAATTGCCCTACCCCCTCACCCTTGTGCATATCACAGGACCGATCGCATGTTTATTTCCACAATCAGGGAGAGTCATAATGGTATTATCAGAGGGTGGACCATGCTGTGGGGGCGGGAGGGGAGGGGGGGGGGGGGTGAAACGTCATACATGGCAACACGACCCTGACACAGTGTGACCCTGACCTTGTTGAATACGCTTGGAGTGCGTACGAGCAAGTTGCGACTATTGACTGGATGCAAGTGTTTGTGGTAGTAAATTGTTGATGGTATGGGAAGGATTCTGGATACTATGGGAGTGCTGCGTACAGCTGTGGTCATTATGGCCAACCTGACGATGATCAAAAGCACAATTGCGGGAAATTCCAGTTTCCCACACTGGTTCCTCTGTTTGAATGTCAAAAAATTTGGGGGTGAAATTGCCTGACTGATTTTCATTGGCACACTTTGACGACGCTGATAGCTTGATGCAGGCTTCAAGATGTTAAGTTAATGTCTAAACCCCACTTGGTCCAATTTGGAGGTCTTTGTCTTATTGAACTTGTTGGGAGCTTCGAGGTATTGTGCAAGGACAATGCTTCGGAAGATAACCATAGGGAAGGCACTTGCTTCATCATTCATTAGAAATAGCAAATGATTCGACAATCGATTCCGCGTCAGCGTTCCACAAATATCGACGTTCGCTTGATAGATTTATTGCGACCGGTCGTCCCCACGAAATTGATCCTATCTGTGTAAATGCTATTTTTCCAGGAAATCAAAACCAAATGACCAGAGTATTAATATCTCATTGTTCCGGCCATGCTACCACCACTTTTCCACTATTTTCACCATAGCGTGCATATTTTTTTTTCCCTCCATCGAACTCAACTTCCGTCTCTGTCGGACACTCATTCGACGCATGAATAGCTTTTGTTGCTCTTCTAAAGTCTAGTTTACACTTCACGTAACGCGGTTCTATTTTTTTTTTCTAGGAAAAAAAACAAGCCTTGTGGGAAGAATGGTTTCAACATAGATCCTACGTCAGTTGGTTGCGGAGAAGGGGCATTTTGAATTCGAAGTGATTTGAAACATTGTACTGATTTTGGGGAGAGTTCAAGTGGCAGATACGATTGTTTCATGGATGATATCTTGATTACCATCTCGAGAATTCCCTGGTGTCTCAATTGGATCTCGTAGCTTACGACAATTGTTGGAAGTTATGCTCAGAGGGATATTCGCCAGCATCTGACGGAAACTGTTGTTGAACTTCGATTTGGTGATTCTCTGATTTTGATCCGGAGGAGACCGTACTCCTTGAAGCTTTGCATATTATTATTATTGATGCTATATGCATGGTATCCTGTGGAAGGTTCAATAGATTACCGAACTCACGAATGATTAATGACCAAAAAAATTCACTGATTCTTCAGTACTTTCGTTAGATAGACTTCCTGAAAACCGTTGCGACAATACCTTGAAGTCCGCCCAGTGTCCGTTGATACCCCCCTAAGAGATAAGACCAACATGAGTTAAAATTGTCGGCACGTGGACGGTTGGTATGCACTCACGGGAAAGTGGTAGTTAAGAAGTTGCTTGAAGCGTCAAAGACGCCATCACCTGCTGGGGGGGCCACATGCGACTGTTGATCATCAGCGCGTGACCCCAACGATCATGGAAATCATCTGGCGTAGCGAAGACGTTTGCCAGGATTCTTTAAAGGGCCGGATGTCCACACACTGTGAGTACCCGCGTGGCTCTTTAAAGGAAATATCAACGGATAACTCCTTCAACCATGGTAATTTAAATGGCTTGACACACATTTCGTGATGATGTTCTTGATGCAGGATTTTGATTTGGGGAGTTGGAGTGAAGGTAGCTGCTAATGCTTCAGTCTTATACCCCCTAACCCTCACATCTCGCCCCCCCCCCAAATTTAAATACCAATGTTCTACCCTGCAAATGAGCGATCCAAAACAATGCAACAGTTAAAAGGCTTTACCTCAAATGGTCAGAGGGACAATCGTCGTTTGACTGGCGCACTTGGTACTGCTCGCTCTCCACGAAATAAAGGAGTTGAAATGGCATAAAAAAAATGAGTAGAAACAGAGACGAAGTGAAATAGCAGACGGAAGGTAGGTTGAGAGCTTGAAAAACGATGGGGATACCATGTTCTGTTCTCCACTTGTTCAGTACCGTGTGTACACAAAGATAGGACAAAAGTGCCATGAAAGATTATTACAGGGAAAATGGGGAAAATGGGAATAAGTAGTGACTCGTATACTGGAAATATCCGCGGAAAAATCCACAGGGAAACACGAATATAGAAGTATATGCTACATATATGTTAATCACATCACTTTCGTTGTGGTCCAGAATGGTACACGGCAAAATATATTTGAAGAAAAATTTGTTGGAGACTCGATACCGGGTATTAATTATTTACGGATGATCTGCGGAACGAATAAACTCTGAGGATATATTTTTAAAAATTCTCGGACGAGCCCGCGGGATAAGAGACCGAAATATAGTTTAATAAACCTCGTTCCCGATTTACCAGAAACGCTAATTTTGGGTTGGCACTACGATGTTCTGCAGTCGTATGCTAAAAAAGGCTCAGGCTTAATGCAAGCATATAATAATAAAATTAATTAATCAATTATGTAATTTAAGCATACATAATCATCGATAGCATGAAATGCACTGTAAAAGGCGGAACGATTCCAACGAAAGCAATTCCTATGAAATTGTCCTGTCTTATCTCCTTCCACCACTCCATCTATTTAAATAGGTAACCCAGCTGGACGGTAAATATATACTCATCAAGTATCCGCTGGAAAAAAAAGCACCACAAAAGATTACTGCAGTGAAAATGAAGAGCACACGAATAAGTACTAGCTCAGTAATGGTAGAAATATCCCCGGAAATACGTGCAAATATATTCCACAGATGAATTGTCAGCGTGCGACTACATTCAACACTGTACATAACAAAAGGTATAAACTGGTGAGTTTGAATTTTGGGTTCAACTGCGGGAGAGAACAGTGGCCAAAGTTATTTGGCCAGGCGAGTAGAAATGAAATAGGATTGCTAATACTGGCTGTCAACGCCAGGTGGACGTGCTGTAGTTCCTCCACTATTTCCTTTTTATCTTATTCCCTCATTTCTCGGGGTAAAAACCATTCCTCAGGAGCCGAGACTCATCCTGAACGTGATGGTTACCTCGAGGAAAAATTAACGCAAAAGGGGTTTGTGAATAAATCAGAAAAGCAATTTTTGATGCTAGCTACCTCTTGTGGACTTGGTCATTTCCAGGCTATTGGCGGTGTTCGTGAACGGCCAGACTCGTCTCCCCCCCTATTTCCTTCCTGTGTTACGCCTATTTGCGTTTCTGTATTTCCCTTCTTTTTCATGAGCTTGTTGGATTGATGATCGGGGGTTATTGATCGTAAAAAAGTTCTGCATGGTGATGCATGGAATGAGGAGCATGAAGAAATTTCTGAAAGACGTTTTTAGTTGGCGATCCTGTTGATGCTGAATAAATAAAAAACACACACACAAATTCCCAAGCATTAATTGCTGAATTATCTTGTATCGTCTGCTTATGTACAATTATGCAAGCTTCCGTGGTTAACATATATCGTGCCAGTACTAGGGAAGATAGAAAGGCTGGGCCTCTGGGGAACATCGGCCCCCATCGAGGGAGATTCGATCTATGGAACCTGGGCTCTCGCAAATCAACCAGACACACACACATAAGTTATACTCAGTGTGTGAGGAGTATTTCAAATTGTACTAGCGTGAGAGTAACTGCACGCTTAGTGACATGAAGGCCCTTTGTACAGTCCGTGAGGCTATTCTGCAGGCGTTAAGAGTATAGCGACGATTAATATCTCGGAGGGTCACACAATCGATAGTCAGTGGTGATGATGGATGGTTTAGTGGCCTGTAGGTAATACCAAAATCGCGGATATTGTTAGTAGCATCATTCGGCTATTCCATTATTTTACGATTGAGTGGTGAGCGGATCAAATAGAGATGTGTGCGAAAATGCAGAAGATGGTGAAGGAATCTGAATCGCGTTCCTTCACTGTTAGAACCCGAGATGGGAAGATCATGCAGGTCATCAAATAGTCGAATCAATTGGATGTATAATCATTGATCATTGGGGATATAGAAGTAGAAGACTCTCAACAGTGTTCTATATGGACAAGCATAACCCATTAAAAGTCTAAAATTCAGAAAAAACCTCTTTATCAGCCTCAAATGACATGTGGAAAAACGCCTGGAAGCTGCAAAAAGACAGCAACACCCCGTCGTTTCGTTGCAATATTAAATCCCCGGGAGCATTTGCTATAAAAAGGGTTTGACGGGCGAAAAAACAATGGGCAACAAGAACAAGAAGAGTGTAGCGTGGGGGGGGGGGGGGGGGGGGGGGGGGGGGGGGAGTTGGATATCGTGTTTGGTGCTGGAGGGGCATCGGTGAGCTATGCGGAATGAAATCGACAGGGCGTCCACCTATCGGTCCTGCTTTCTCTATGTGTGTCCACCTTGTACATGCACACACAATGCCAAACACAGGCCAACAAATTGGTGGTATATATACGCGTGTTAGTGGGACGCGCGGGAGAGCCATGTACCATCGACATAACCAAACAAGCAACAAGTGACCTTAAAATCTGCGAATAAAAATCCCTGTGATCGAATATTGGATCTGGGGGAAATGCGGACGGGGGTGCATTGTGGGGTTCAGTACACTGCGAGTAATATAACGCTGTGTGTTGAAGGTCGAGCCTGGGGTGGGGGATACACTTTTTTTTTACGTATTAGCTGATGAACGGCTTTTTTTCGGTAGCTGTCCATTAGCCATTACTACTGTTTAGTATGCATTTTCATGTTTCCGTATTGTTTTAACATCAAATTTTATAAATTTCAGAGATGACAATACTACGAAAGGGCTGCAGGGACTAAGGGGACTGGTGCTAGTATGAGTAAATTTAATGGGAGAATTTGATAGTTCAATTTGCTCTTAATTAGCTTCCGCAAGTCAATTGGGTAGGGCTAGAGTACACCCATCATTGTCGTTTCTTGGGTCTAACATGAAGATGAACATTTCGTGAGCTAATATGCCACTTGAGTTGAGCTTTGAGTTGGCGGGCGCTCGGTCGACATCTCCGCTCGCGCGTATAGCAGATCGCCGCCCGGGTTGAACGAACCGCGTCACCTCGTCACGCGACTCATCCTCCCTTTTGATGGAAAACACAAAACAATTACCGCCCATGAATTATAATATCCCTTTTTTAGAACCCCTGTGATAATCGGAACCTTAAGTTACTGAGATTGCAAGAGCAAAAGCAAAGGGAAAATATTATTGAAAATTCCCTTGAGAAATTGCATAAACAGTTGCTAATGCTCAACTTAAATTATCCCACTGCCTGCACACTTGTCCAAAAAGATATGCAGAACTGCGTGGTTAAAGTGGAAAATGTACCCGCGGGTTAGTTGAAGGAAAATTAAAGAACGTGTCGTCGTGTCGTGCAGCCGCGGTGGCGAGAGGCGGCGGCGGGAGGAGGAGGAGGGGGCCGGGGGATGTAAAAAAAATGTGGCAGAGCCCCGACCTTCCCCTCCCCCACCAACCGCGACTGCGGCCGGATTAAAAAGCAACAAGTGACCTTAAAAAGTGTGGGGGATAAAAATACCGACGGCTGATCGAGAGTTTCTCGCCATCCGTTGTATATGTGTATGTGTGTGGGATGGGGCTGGACGGAGTCAACGGGCCGGACGTGCGATCGAAGGGTTGAGGAAGTGGAGAGGTGACAATAGATCGGCCAGTAGGGGAAAAAAAAGTCGAGTGATATAGCAATTGGCGATAATATCTGATGAATTATTAAAAATCATGCGATTGCTTTTCCCTTCTTATTCCAACCAAGGGGCTCGCAATATTTTTCGAAATAGTCCATAAATTGCAGAAACGAAAATACTTGTCGACTCCAAGGGTCTTTAGGATTAAAAAAAAATGAGTTCAACTGATGTTGAAGTATCAATTTTGTAAAAAGTACTTATAATTTTTCTAAACAACTCAGATGACCGACACGTTCCTAACGGTGCGTTACGCAAGCACGTGCTCTGGATCTTTTTCTGGAGTAATTCCGCACAAAAAAATGTGAACCAAGCCATGAGAAGAATCTAAGAGGGGATGCTTTCTCTATAAGTCGAAGGGGTTACCCCTATCTCGTATTTAGTTCCCACATTTACCGCCTAAGCAAGAGCTCGCCACTGTCCAGCAACCCTTCCTCACAACTACAGCGACATTCAACCCCTTAGTACACACGGATACATCGTGAGATGGTAGGGGGTGATTTTTCTTTAGAGCACTTCCCCCCCGTCCCGTCCCACCCCCCTGCTACCAATACGAGTGGAAGCAACCCTTACCACTACATCCTAACCCGCATCGTCTCTCGCACTCGCTTCACCAACACACGATTCATCTGGAGGAGTTAGTTGCTTCGGGGTCCTTGTTTTGCAACTGAAAAGAGGGAGGAAAGGGGTGAAATTCTCCGTCATTTTCGCGCATGATCGAAAGCAGTCAATGCATCACCTATCACCTATATTTTTATGAGCGATTGAAAAAATCATAAAATCAATGATAAAAGTCTTGCGATTTTTATTCGACTATCAAAAAGCCCAGAAACCACTGCAAAAAAATCGATAAACAAAAATTGAAAATGAAGTTACTATAAAAAATGAAGTTGAAAAAATTTTACAAGAGCAGTGTACAAAAAAACATCAGAGTTTAAAAAAAAAACCATTGACGATGAAAAAAGCCAGTATCAGAATAGCTAAATTACTACCGTAATATGAATCCCCAAGGTTAAACCATCCGCCCGCAAAACAAAAAAGAACAAATCCTCAAAACCGGGAATCTCACCTTTCCCTCAAAAAAGTCGCCCCAACATGTAAAAACCCACGTGAAGGAGAGAAAAAAAATTAAATCCCGTCACCCACGCTTGATCCCACAACCGCAAGCGCTCCGTTTACCTACCCCCTTCCCCCCTCCATAAAACATCTTTTCACCCCACTCGCCCCTCCCGCCCCCACCTACCTGGTTTGCTTAGGAGAAAGCTCACCGATATAATACTCAGACGGTAAACCTACCCACCCCTTGGTAAAGCCATCCTTGTCAGGTCACACGTACATGGTGTGTACGTACACGCTGTCTATCTGTCCTCCCCCCTCCCACCCCCCTTCGTCAGTTATCCCTATGGTCAGACAAGAGAGTAGAGAGTAGAGGGTAGTATAACGTTCGTGCATAGTTTTGTGATACTTCCATCCCTATTGCACTCACGTAAAGCCATAATGAAGACCGGTTTACACTTATCCTTGTTCATATAAGCATCGAAGCTCTCCTTAGGTATCGCAGAATTGTCTGTCTCTGTTTGACGGACTATCCGTCGCAAGCACGGTCTTGCTCCAACGATCCGTCCTTGTTGTTCCCCCCGCCCCTTGCCCCGTGGTCATATAAGCATAGCACCTCACCTTACGTATCAGAGGATAGTCTGTCTCCCTCTAACAGACTATTCCGTCGCAAGCTCTATCTCGCTTACACCGTCCGTCCTTGTGTATCCTATCCCAACTGCGGGAGACTTTTTCTCACTCAGACTTATCCACATAAGCATACCAGTTCTCACTTCTTACGTATCACATGATTATCCGTCTCTGCCTGACAAACTATTTCGTCGCAAGCTCCGTCCTGTTTTCATCATCCGTCCTTCCTCATCCTCCCAACTATGCGACGCTTTTTCTCTCTCAGACTTGTTCGTATGAGCACAACAGTTCTCGCTTCTTACGTATCACATGATCATCTATCTCTGTCTAACGGGCGAGTTCGTTGCAAGCTCCATCTTGCTTTCACCATCGCTCCTTGTCCGTCCTATCTGGATTGTGGAACGCTTTTTCCCACTCGGACTTACTCATATGAGCATACCAGTTCTCGCTTCTTACGTATCACAGGTTCATCTATCTCTGTCTGACGAGATATTCCGTCGCAAGCTCCATCTGGCTTGCACTGCAGCCGTCCTTGTTCGCCCTATCAAGTTGTTTATATAGACTACGGGTCTTCCCATCCGTCTGTCGCTCTCTCTCCATTTCCTTCTCGCTCACTACTGCCCCTCCTCAACCCATTTCGTCGACGATCTCCGTCGCAAGCTCCAGTCACTCTTTCGCTATCTCTCTTTCTCGGCCGACGGTCCATTGCGGTCCGTCGCTCTTTCCAGTTCGTTCGCGCGGCCGACGGTCAGTCCAACACGTTCACTCTTGCGCGCCGTACCTTTCCACCTTCGTCTTACGTTTATCGTCTAGTATCAAACGCTTTCACTCTGGCGCACAACTCGTCGACGGAACTTGCGTGCTTGCGACGGAGTACTGCAGGGGCGCCACTGTACGGACACAACCGGCCTAGTAGATTGTGGCGCGTGGCTCTTACTACAGCATCCGTGGATCCTCCTATCCGCCTACACGTACCGGGCAACTTCGCCAGTGCGCCCGCAAGCCCGCAAGTTCGCGCGACTTACCACGATACTCTGATTTTTTCGGGCGCATTTATTTTGAAAGCAACTTCGTGGGACTTTTTGTGGGGCTTTCAGGGGGGGCTTTTGGGGAAATAGCAAATTTTGGTTTTGAAGAGAGCTTTTTGGTGATTGTCAATTTTTGAGGGTGATTGGAAGACAGCCGAGGACTAGGGAGACTGTGAAGTTTTTTCTTTATGTGTGGTGGTTATGAGGTGATTTTTTTTCGGCCGGAGCAAGACGAAGACGACTGTTGCGGACAACCGAGGAATGTGGCGGGTTAAGCGCGAGGTGAGTTGTAGGGCAAACTTCAATGTTGTTGGGTAAAGCTCCGAAATTAAGCTCTGGTTAAAGGTTGTAAAAATGGTCTTTTTTGCGGATTTGAAGGATTATCAAATTGGAAGGTTTTGAAACTTTTCCAATTATTTTTTTTTATCATTTTTCGAACTTTAAGATTGTGAAACTTGTGAATTGCAATCTTTAGCAAGTTGACGTACCGAAAGTATTAAAAATTTGTGATTTTCACAATTTCCATAGAAAAGATTGAACTTTCCAAAAGTTGAAAAATTTTGCCGGTATTGTAAGTATCAAAATGTTTTGACTTCCAAAATTCTTACGGAAAAAATTGAAGCATTCCAAATTTCTCAAATTTCTGAAATTTCGGAATTCTGTGAATTGATAAATATGAGAGAATGATTTTTGAGCCGCATGTATGCCAAATTTTGTGTGATGGGCCCAAAAATTAATCACAAACACATTTTTGGCGCTTAATGACACAACCTATGTATTTAGTATACTCAATTTTTGTTATTTGTGGTTTATGATTTAATGATCAACTAGTGATTTTTGGGGCAAAATAGTGAAGTGTTTGTGTGAATAAACGAGGATATCTCAAGATTTGAGACATAAACTTGTGCAAGTGTTTGGTACCACGAACTGTCAAAAGGGGGAGGGGTGGGGGGGGGGGGGGGATATTCAAATGAATCGAAGTGGGGGTTCGAGAAAAAAAAAATGTTGATTACGTGTGACACGCGGTAAATAACAACACACAAGTGTGAATTCGAACCGAAAATTTGGGCAAACCTGTTGGAGTACAACGCTGTCGGTGATAAAAACACTCATTAAAATTACACGTAATTAATTATTCCGATAATACTGATAATTTAACTGCGGTTCTAGTAATGAGTATTTTAATTCGAATCATTAATTCCAAATGAAGTTGCGCGCAAATATTTGCTCATGGATAATAATAGTTCGCGAAAAATTAGAAACCAAAATTGTTAAGCAAATATTGGAAATTAAATAATTTTTTTAATAAACGAACGATGATATAACAGTGGACAGCATGAAAAGTATTGCAAATTTCGATTTAAAACCATTTTGAAAAAAATCAATTTTTGAAATTTTGAAAAAAAAAATCAATTTGTAAAATTTCGGATTCGTATTTTTTTTTGCACTTGGGATTTTTAGTTTTTTTTTTACGGAATTTTTGTTGTGTGGAATTTAGTCGAGACATTGGTCAGTCTGGGTCCGACGGCAAATGTCCAGTCGAGGCATTCTACAAATACCTAGAATCTTTAAAAAAGAATTTAATAGCAACGGAAAATTGATGGAAAAAATTTAATTTCGAAATTGAAAAAGGGCTCAATTTAATAGTAAGTCACTAATGGAGTAATTAAAAATCGCGCGACCCGCAAAACGGAAAAAAATAACGCAGCTCGTATTATTCGAAGTACACGATTATTATAAATAAATTCGTAATGAAAATTAAAAACACCATAAAATTAGTTGCACAACTGACCCATTGGTCATAACCAAATTTTTTTTTTTAATTTTGAAGTCGTCTGCGAATCAGTTTTTTAAAAACTTGTACCGTAAAATGGATCATACTGTAACGTTTTCAGAATTTATCATCTTATTTTCATTGTTTCTTAAACTGGAAACAAAAATTTCAGAGAAATCCAAGACTTAAAAAATGATGAAAGTGCGGTGATACAAACTGTAAGAGGTTGAGTTGTGTTACATTGATAATGTCTCATATTTTGTATTCGAACGTTTCAAAAATTGACAATCTCCGCAGATTTAGATATTTAAAAAAATTTGAAAAATCCGAAAGAAATTCAGAATTAAAAAATTTTAGGCACTCCAAAAATTCAAAATGTCAACATTATCCAAATTGATGCAATTTCAAAGAATTTGTCAGAGATTCGAAAAATTGAGACAATTTCCAAAAACTCCAAAGACCAAAAATTGAAAAAAATTTGGGCCAATACACAGAATTATGCTCCCCATGTCCCCATGAAAAGCCGAAAAAAATTGGATTGTCTCCCTAAACCGGTTTCGATTTTTTTTCAAAAACTGGCTCAACAGCCTATGACACACACACACACACACATATACGAATGACAGAGCCCGACTGGTTGTACAACATCGTGGTCACTAGTAGCAGATCGATAGAATTGAGTATAAACAGCTAATAATGAAACGAATCGTGTCATAAACAATGATGGCAATTGCGGCGGGTGGGGGGGGGGGCGGAAGGGGAGGGGGTTTACAAAGTATAAATGAATTCTGATCGCGCGTAGGGGGATCACGATTGGAGGGAGTTGAATGGGTCGCAAAAATATCCGCGAAATTTCGGGAAAATCATACACACATATATACATATGCCATACAGCTGGACTTCGCGACTATCGACTCATTTTTATGAAGCATCAGGCAGCGTTGTTGCCTTAATTACTGCTTTGAGGAAAAATGTTATTAAACATTGTATGTAGACAATGAAATTTCCGGCAAAAAACCTTATTACAATTTTTACGTATAGTCTACCATTCTCGACACAATAGTGTTTCTGTCTTCTTAGAGCGACAAAATACATTCAACTGTGGTCTGAGTGCCACACGAAGTTTCCACTTTTATAAAGTCCTTCTCAAGCGCTTATTTTTTCAGATGAGTTCATTTATGACATTGAGCTTTTTGTCCGTTTTTATTTTTTTTTTCAGACGATACAAAAATTGCATTTGGAAAGAAAATTTATTTAGACCTTCAGACAATCAGGGATGTAATCATGTGATATATATAGATTCATTAAATGATCGGACGCGGACGATTCCCTGAATTACTCGTGATTCCATTTTTTTTTTCAATCAACAATAGCTGAAGACGTAACGATGGGAGATGTGTCAAATTGGAAAATGAGTCTTGATGCTGTGCTCCAAGTGAAGCTGTGCAGCTGGACCAATCTCGGATGCGAGAAGGGATTCTAAACTTGCGTCAATTTCGCTGTCAAAATCTTTCAGGAATATCTCTAAAAATCTATTTGGTCTCATAAACATGACCGAAAAAATACATCTCGTCATCTGTGCCCATAAACCACGCCGCGTCCGTCTCTCCCCCCCCCCCCCCCCCGAAATATCGAAAATCCACAAAGCTGTCACAATGCCAATGCACCGGACTCGATCACAACACAACAACCAAAAAACATAAAAACTATCTTTTCCTTCGGGCTCATAAAATGCACCAGAATTTTTTATAATGCAATCTGTATCAAATTTTTAAATTGTTATCAGCGCGAATATCAAAATTTTGGAGAGGGTTGATGAGATTTTTGCTTCATCTTATTTTGAAGTGACGAAGTGTCTGATTAATTCTAATGAAATATTTATAAACATGGACTCCATAACTGAGGGCAACAAAAATATATTCTGGAGGGTGGTATTCAAACAAGTAAAAAACATTCAAAATGTGATAACGAAACTTCGAATTCCTATATGACCCCCCCCCCCCCCGATCCCGCTGTACTCGCCCCTCGAAAAATGAGAAATTAGCCTGTACTTCCCCCCCCCCCCCCCGCACCTCTCATTCAACCATCTAATTTAATCAACCCAGAACCAAGTAGTCTGTTATCCCGGTGCAACCGTTCTGTACTATATTGTTACCTCCACATCTGAGGATGGAATCCTGGTTCCTCAGTTGCCCGACCTGCTGTTCCCCGAGGACCCCCTCATCTTCCCATCTGATCAAACCCAAGAAAAAAAACTCAGCATCCTTACCGGTAAGACGGTTTTCCTGTAACGGTCCTCCGTTTTTGCTCAACACTCGTAGATCGCGCTCCCGCCCCCCCCCCTTCTCCATGACCCCCTCATAAGGAAGTAGGACCTCGCATTTCGTGGAAGACCTCGTGGGAGGGGCGGGAATAGTTTTTTGGGTGGTGGATCCGACTGGTCGAGTAGGGGGTGGCACTTG
This sequence comes from Asobara japonica, assembly GCA_026005395.1. Taxonomy (NCBI): domain Eukaryota; kingdom Metazoa; phylum Arthropoda; class Insecta; order Hymenoptera; family Braconidae; genus Asobara; species Asobara japonica. The sequence continues at coordinate 314,978 of BQMI01000510.1, forward strand.
ACCCCTCGTCCCCCCTCTATCCACTGGACAATTCGTCCAAGTGGGGATAAGACTCTACCCCCTTCAGAGTTATTCTCCGTTTCTCTCCGTTTGTCGTTTGCGCATGTGCTCAAACTCCTAGGTGGAGGTGGAATTGCTGCTTCTGGCTTTAAGGGTTGTTTCCCGCACTATAGGTAAAAGCACAGGCAACCACCACCCTTGTACGAGTTGGTAAAAGGGGTAGTGGGGTAGGGTAAAATGCTTTTTCCCTCCAGCCCCTCAAACTACTGCCATCTCCCTCAAATTTCATCTATCTGTCTCTATCCAGCCTCCTCCAACCCTTGGCCCAAGCCTGTCCGTAGCTTGTATACATCTAGTGCGCATGGAGTAGTATTGTGAGCTTTTTGGTTGTGTTGGCCAGGCGCTTTGGCGGGGTTAGGGTGGTCTTTAGATCTGTCAGTAGCAAAGCGGCGGCCTCATCATACGGAGCTGCTGGGCTGACCAGCTAGGCCGACTCAAGACGCGCTCCTTGTAATATAACACCATAACACCATAGCCCCCCCACCCCCCACCCCCACCCCCTTTTCTGCATCCCATTTCTTGCAATTTCGACTAGCCCCTCCACACCCCCCACCCTCCACCCCTACTTCATCTGGCAAGGAATCATCCCCACCTGGATATATAGACAACCCCCCACCCACCCCACCCACCCACCCCCGACCCCACCCCCCCACCAAGGATCCACCACTTACCAGCAACATCAGGACGTCCAAACTGGTCCCCGCTTCATTCATATATACAACAATCTACGCTTAACTTTCTGAGATGCCGGGGGTGTTAAACACATAGCCCCCGGTTGATAACCCGTGTTACATTTGTGGCGGGATAGTCACAACGAGCGGATACAGTCCACATGCCAAATATTTTGGAATATTCGAGAGACTTGACTTATTTTTTGTGCTATTTTTGGTGGACTTTTTTATTATTAAGCGTGAACATTTTTTGAACTCATGTCAAGTGAAGTGTGTTTATGCTTTTTTGATTTTAGTTACATGTGATGGAGGGAGCTTTTAGTTAACAGACACATAATTATTTTTAGTGATTTCATGATAGTTAAGTGAGAAACAATTTGTATACTATAGTGCTGGATAATTCATTTGATTCGGTTGATTTGTTCAGTGCAACTGGTTTATTTGGAAGTTGAGGGAAATTTAATGAGGTGAGAAGTGTTTTTTTTTCTAGGTATTGGAGGATTATGTACACCTAAAGAAAGCGTTATTTTGATGTTATTGAGGGACTCGAATTAAGCTCAACGTAGTGTTTACGAAAGTGATGATTTCAGACTTGAAAATTTCCATTTGATATTTGAAAGCTTTGGAATTATCCATTAAAAAAAAATTTCGAGCTTTTGTGGAAATCCTTACTTCGAGACTGTTAAAGCTCAATAATGATAGAATCACCTCCATATAAATTTCTAGAGCTTTTCAAAAAGCTCATGACGAATTCTGTAAAAACTCAATTTTATTTGACTGGAGCTTTTTCAGAGCTTAATTTGAGAATTTGTAAGTTAGAAAAAAATATTACCAAAAAATAAGGAAAATTTTTTAACAAATTTTTTTTTGCAAGCTCGATTTAAAATGTATTATTGTTAGAATTTGAATTTTTCAGAAATTCTTTTTACGGCTCTCGCGGCTTCCTGGACTCCTAATTCAAGAGCTTTTATGGTTTTTTGATATCTTCAACTTAGAATTTTCGAGTTTATGTGAAAAAGCTCAATTTGGGACTCCTCAAAAAAATGTTCAAAAACTTCAAGTTGAGCTCGTGGGAGCTTAATTTTTGAAAGTTTCATTTCAATAAACGACTATTGGAGTTTTCATAATGAGTTTAAATGAGACTTGAAGCTTTTATAAAAAAATGTACGTTGAGACGAGCGGCGTTTTCAAAAAGTTGTGAAAGTTGCTTTTCAAAGAAGCTCTAAGATCGTTCCCGCCTTCTCAACGCAGTTGAAACTTTTGGAACTTCAAAAAATCTTCATCTAAACGTGCTTCCCCTTTTTCTTCTGCCGAATTTGAGGTATTCAAATGGGTTTTAACGAAGTTTAATTTGTGCTTTTAGAGCTTTCCTCTTAAAAAAAAACCTTGAGTTATGAGTGCGGAAGCTTTTCAGTGAGCTTAATACGAGACTTCCTTTCAAAACCATCATAAACTCGAATTCCAGATATTGCAAGCTCGTTTAAGAATTTATATTGACACTTTAGTTTTACGAAAAAGCTCCCTCTGAAATTTTGCAGCCTTGGAATGAGAACTTTTTCGTTTCGTCAATTTTTGAGCTTAATTGGATTTTTTTTTTTTTTTTTTGTGTATATAGAAGAATCTTGTCTTGCGATTAGGGTGGGGATGAAGATGGGGGTGGGGGCGGGTGGGCTTCCTGCGAGACGGGTCCACGGAGGGTGTCCGAGCTTAATCGTAACGTGACTGTGAGCGGGCACGCAGGGGCAATGTTTTGGGTCTCCAAGGTGGTAGAATTAACATCGCGTATTCGCGCGTGATCGGAAAACACTCTTGGGGGAAAGACGGTGTTTGTTTGGCTGATAGAACATGATCGGAGTGAATCAAATCCCACAGGTGCTATAGTGATTATTAATTAAGCAATTGAACGGGTAAATTACTAAGGCGCTGTTGAAAATGCTCTCAATACGCCGAACAATCGATCGCAAAAAAAATTACAACGCAAATTTATATCGAATACAAAATTTTTCGTATATCAATAGAATCGATTTTTCCGCATTTTGCTTTTTTTTTACAATTCCCGAGGCAGCATGTGTTATAATATTGTTAAATATTGTATAGAAATACCTGCGTTAACTTGATAGTTGAGAAACACGAAAAGTTATGAATAGTTTAATGTAAGCAAAAGCGAATTTCATATGAATAATCGAGTACAATATTCAATAGTATTTATTGTATTTTGGGAAAGTTAAGGTTAAATACTATTTGAAATATGAAATTTGGAGCTAGGGCTCCAGTTGGTCCTAGGCTCAATGATAGATTTAGTCCAGGACCTGGTCCTACTCCTTGTCCCAATGCTGATGCTAGTCCTGGATACTATTCCTGAACTAATCCGGAATTGGGACTTAATCCTGATCCTAGTCCTAGATCTACTCCTGGTCCCCGGTCAATTCTGATGATGGGCCTTGCCCTCGACATAAACTTCAGAGCTACTCCTTGTCCTCATCTCGTACCAGCTTCTGGGCGCAATCCTAATCCTAGATCTTGTCCGGGATCAATTTCTGCTTGCTCACCTTGTCCTGGACCGCTATTCCAAGAGCTAATGGCTAGTCCTGAATCCAATCTAGATCCAGATCTCATCCTGGTCCTGGGCCTAATCCCACTCCTAGAGCTCATCCTGATTTGCACCTAATCCTGACCTAGTCCTGGTCCTACTCGGGACTCTCAGCATATTTTTTCTCCCGACTTTTTTATACACCGCAATCCGATATATCCTTTAATTTAAAAATTTGCCCGTGACCGCTGATAATGACAAAACAAATTTGAAAATGCCGATATGAAAACGAGTAAAAGTGTTGTAGCGAACTGAATCGTCCCGTCATTTGTATTTTATCCGCTTTCGCTTTCGTCGTAATTTAATTTACCACCTCATTATTCATCGATGTCGATGCAATGTACAATCATATAACCATTATGTATATTGTCCTTTCAGTTTTCATTTTCATTCATGTTTATCTTGTCAAATATAATTTATTTTGCTTTTGTGTGTTTTTGTTTATTTGTCACTGTTTGTTTAACCCTGAATCCACTTCCTATATCAATAATTTTTGGTCGTTGTGGGGGGGAGTGACAGTTATCAGATTTATTATCTGATTGTGATGATCTCGGGTGATAAGGGAAATTGTTTTTTTTAATTAATTTAGGTGTACTTGGTGAGACAGGATTTTGTTATAAATAGGAAAAGAATAAGACTTTTTTTTTAGGGAAAGTTGGAAGCAATTTTGAAATTTTTCCAATTTTTTTTCGCGGTTCTGATGTGTTAGATATATGTATTGCCGCAGCTGTTAACGGCCCCTCGAAATCAGACTTTATACGAATAATTCTTGTTATCAACCATCTGCTGGTGAGAAAGCCGTTTTCAATATGAAATTGTGAAAGGGCGATGGTAAAAACTATCGGACGCTCTTATCATTTTTCCAAGCGCTAATATTTGAGATGGTCTTATCTAAGTGCATTGGAGTCATACGTTGGTGTTTATAAAAAAAATATGAAGGGTTTCGAATTGTGGGAATTGCGCCTGAATATTAATATCTTGTGTTTCCAAAAAAGGTGTAAAAATTTTGCGAAAACAATTTTAAAAATAAGATAAATTTCAAATTCCTTCATTTATCCATTACTCTACAGGATATCTCCTCAGTTAATTAGCGTGGCAACCCCAGTCTAATACCTCCAATATGACAGGCTGGGGAATAGAATTAGAAAATCCCTAAGTGTGGAGTGAAATCCCCCCGGGTGCGTCTCAGAATCCGCGGATTCTAATATAATATCGCAGAATTACGAAACATTTCTTGTTTGAGTCTCGTGAGATTTTGGGTGCGTTGTTGTATTTTGAATAATCAAACTTTTCAGCTAAGTTGCCAGGAAACTTGGAACTTTATAATTGATACAAGGGCGCGTTTACGTGACACATCAAATCCGAGACATCAATCATTTATTGAATCAATCTCATTTTTTTTATTGATAAAAGCTATAGTTTCCATGGGGGTGTAATACGACGGATTGATAAAAGCTCCATCCAAAAAAAGCTCTAGAAAAATCCCAATTTTTTTCTGATAATTCCACAATATTTGGCAAAAGTTTTGCTTTCATCCCTAATTTTTTCATTCCTAACCACTAAATCAGTCACATCTGGAGTCATTAATATTGCAATAAAAAGAGCTTAATAAGGAAAAAGGGGGTGGGTGAGCTTTCTGCAAGCACAATAAAAATTACTTCCAAGTCATATCGAGCTAATGGCTCTCAACGTGTCTGGCGTGCATTCAAATGTACGTCGTGTTTCGAATACTTGGAATTGCAGAAATGACTGAACTCTGCAAATTTCAGAGACTCTAGTCCCTCAGAGGTCAATTTTGAGTAATGGAATTTTCTAGAAATTTAACTTCAAAGCCGCAAAAGGTAACTCAGAATTTGTCGCTAGAGTGATGTTTTCAAATGACTCAAGTTGAGTCACTGTTTGAGTCAATTCAAGCTGTGGAAAAATTGGCGAGTCATTCATGACTCAGATTGGTTTTGAAATCAATCATTTGACTTGTCGAATGACTCAAGTTGAGTCATTCGTGAATTGAGTCAAGTTGAGTCATTTGCGAATTGAGTCAAGTTGAGTCATTTGCGAATTGAGTCAAGTTAAGTCATTCGTGAATTGAGTCAAGTTATTGAGCTTGATGAGTGACTCAACTCAGTCATTCGTTGGTTAAATCAAGTGCTTGAGTCACTCGAGTCATTCGAGTCACGAATCGAATCCTTTGAAACGCGGAGTGTGATAAATCGAAAAAAATGTACAATTTAAATTAAGACAGGGATTCATTCGAATACGTTGAACTTCTTGGATGACTCAAGTCATTCGCTCGCAGTTAAGATGTTGAGTCATTCCAGAGTCAGATAGAACTTTTTAAGATTCAGTTTAACCGTTTGCTGAATGATGATACAGGTATTATTGAAGAATTATGTTAAGATACCAGGCCTTAATTTTTTTGGACGCTACTGATAATAAAAATTAGTTCCAAGTCATATCTACGTAATGGGTTTCAACACGCCTAGCGGGCGTGCATCCAAATGACCGTGGGATGTAATCGTTAAAGAGTGGTGAGTCGGGGAGACATCCTAGTAAAGTCATTAAGGACGTTATGTCTTGGCAAGTGCTGTGCGATGCTGAGAATTTGCCACTTCCAAATGGCGCGACAGTTGTCACTACTTGGAGCTGTTTCTCGGGCTAAAGTTTGAGGATGTTCTAGTGAGCCGGGCACGTCTTAACCGTCGGATCATTACTCGTTTCAGGGATACGTGAAACACTCATGAGCCCGAGCCAAGGAAAGTATGCCATTTAATCCTCAAAGATGAGAATTTTAAAAATTGCACAAAAAAATTTCTCCATTCGCCAAATTATGCAATCCCCTCGCAATGCGAGGATATCCTTCAAAAAACAATTATCCACACTAGAATTGGGATAATTCGATTGACCCCTTAGCGGCAGGAATCATTGGCAAATGATTTCGATCAGCGCCCCCCGTTCGCCAATTGAACCAGGGTTCGCTCGCCAGTATCAAAGGTCAACGAGCGCATGGCCCGACATTAATTAACCCGCGGAATGAAAATATTTGAATACACTGGCGTATAAATTTCCCCCCCATAAACATCAGAGAGAGAATCACGCGTAACCCACTCACCCCCGCCCCCCCCCTCCCCCCTCTCCGCCCCGCCGCCTCTAAACTGGCCTCACTCATTATGCACGAGTACATTGTACCCAACAAGTTTCGATACTCGTTCGATACAAATATACTCTCTCCTCCAAATGCGACATTGACCCAAATATCCCGATCCAAAACGACCCGCGCATTGACTCAACTCAAGTCCCTGGAAAACTTGACTTAAGTTATCAAAACCAGGCAACTTGACTGTTTCAAAAACGTCAATTAAGATCTAACGACGTATTTTTTCGGGGATCGAACTAAATTTTTCTTCACGTTCCGAAATTGGAAGAACAATCAATTGAGTGGTCCATGGTGGAAAAATTCTCCAGATGCTGATTCTACGTGGGAATGGTCTACCCAGCGGTTTCCTGTGACCCCTTAACCCTTCCCTTTCTCAACGCAAATAATAAGGCTCGCACGGCAATTGCATCGCTACTGGCTTCATAATGACTTCACACTCAATTTTGAATATATAGACAACTGGGATTCTAGAAGCTGAAACAAAAATTATTTTCGACACATTATTAATTGTCTTCAACTTCTTTTTTTTTGCTGATTGTCTTTCTGTGACTGAATTGTATTTCTCCAGATTTTTTTCTCAATCCTATGTTTTTGGAAAATTTATAAAATATCTTCAAAATTGTAAAGATTTTTTACATTTGTCACAACACACACACACACATAGAACCACCCACCCACCCATACACCCACCCACCTACCCATACACCCACCCAGCTACCCATACACCCGCCCACCCACCCATCCACCTACCCATACACCCACCCATCCATACACCACCCACTCACCCACCCATATCCCCACCTATCCACCCACCCACCCATATCCCCACCTACCCACCCACCCATATCCCCACCCACCCACCCACCCACATACTCGCCCACCCGGGCAAGTACCCACCCACCCACCCACACACACACACACACACAGTTATGGAGACAGCTACCGCAATACATTCAGCACTGCCCGATGTCACACACACACATAATTGAAAATTTTTCAAATAATCCTGAAAGAAGACCTTATTGAATCGTCCCATAACGATGGCAATAAGAGCCCAACGCGTGTGAGAGTGACTTTTGTTTACAAAATCGTCATAAGAACGAGCGAGAGGCATTAGGGTTGCAACGGGTCCAGACTAAAGGGACGAGCCGAGAAGAAACGATGGGAGGGGGGGGGGCGAGGGGGAGACCGCGGATGCATACTAATTACGTGGACCATTGTTTAGCCCGTTGTGTAAGACGTGCTAATTACATCTCGAGGAAAAATATTCCCTCCTATTTTTTCCTCGCCTTCCGGCTAAATGAAACGCCACTGGTGGCGTCTACTACCCTCTTTTCACCCGACCGTAAGAATAACCCGGGGGGTAGTTTTGTATTCGCCCATATCTCTTCACCTGTCTCCTGAGAATTCAATGACTTTAAGCATCAGCATCATTTAGCCATTTTTATTCATCATTTTTGTTCACCGTTGCGTGAGTCATGTTTCTTTTTCCCTCGCTTCTTTTTTTTTGTTGGCAGTTACCGAAGTCGCAATTGAGTTAATTAGAGGAACTTAACTCCTTGTTTGAGGTTGAATTAATTGAGTGTTTTAAACGACGTTACAGATTGACCAATGACGCCCTAACGTAGAGCCGACTGGTGCGTGTGTGCCGGGGTTAAGAGAGGTAAGTTCAATATTTTACATATTGTTGCTTATACTCTCAATAATGTATAAATTGACCCACTTACACTTTGACTCATCAAGATTTTTGCTATAGAATATTTCGGTGGGGGGGGGGGGGGGGGGGGGGGGTATTTGGGCGCAGATATCGAGTCGCGGAATCAGATGAGATTGCGTAAAAGGCGGGAAAGGGAGTTCCGATTCGACCGGTAGTGGACCGCGTCCTGTCTGGGTTCCACCACTTGTCGAGAGATAGCGCTTGAGTCGTTTGGTCGTTGAGGGGTAGAAAACAGAGAAAGAACGGGTTTGTTGGCAGTTGGACCAGCCTCATCCACCGCTGCCCCCCTCCCCCCCCCCCCCTCTTTTATATGAAAACGTCTCTGGCCAGACGAATCAGGGGCTGCCAGGCGCCGGATCGATCAATTCAATTAAACGAGCAAAATTTCAATATTGATAAAGTGCTTTTAATGAAAAAAAGATTGCCTTCTTTTTTTTTATCAAACGGCAATTCATCATTGAAACATTTGTTCCTCAAAGTGCTCCATCGTCCGTCGAATCGTCCAACTGAGAATTCGATTGGTATCTTGAAAGCGGGATTATTCACCGATCCATTGTTACCCGGTTTGTCTTTGCTGTATCAAGATGATTCAATGAGTTGTTTCTCCTATCTAGAATAAACCAGCGTTTCAATATTGACAAGTGCCTATAATGAATTTTAAATGCAAAATTGAGGAACGTTGAAGCATTTTGAATAATTTGTATTTGCGATCATGTAGAAACTTTGTGATTGATATCGGAAGTAGCAATTGGATCCTAGATGTCTCGGCGATGCGCAAAGTGGATGGTCAGATAGTTCAGATGGTCACCTTGAGGCATCAGCAGTTAGCATCGGGTTCCGCAACAGCGTGTGTTTGTATCAGACCATCAAGACAGTACTGATGAATTGTTTTCTATTAAGAATGCATCTTTCACCTCGTTATACTTTCACGCGGTTGAGTATCCCCCTTACATTTTTATTGTTCGTCTCCACTTTGTTTCCTTTATCTCAATTCAAGTTGCCTGCACTACTTCTTCCATACCTGTTTTCCATCTCCTCGAGTAAGCGGGGAGCGAAATAAAGCCGTGGATGATAGGACATAAAAACAGTTTGAAAAAAAAAGGAAAAAGGAAGGGAAAGGGAAGGGAGTGAGAAAGGTGGGCCAACGATGACAGAGTCGTTGCATGTCTTTATGAAACGCATTCTGAAGTAGACAAGTGCATTAAAAACCTCTGGGCGTTAGTTCAAGCTTCAAGAGACAAAATGGGGGTGGGTGGGCGGTTGGGGGGGGGGGGGGGGGGGGATGGGCGGGTCGGATTGAGGATTCTAGGAGAGATGACAAAGGAATGCAAAGTAAGAACTCCGGTGCATCTACTCCCCAACTCTACACTCTTTTCTTTTTTACATCACTGACGTCGTACGCCTTTATCGCATCACTCGCCCGGAGGTTACAGTGCATTATCATACAAGGCGATCATGTTCTTTCCTCTTTCCCAGTGAATTGTTTTTTCCTGAGTTTTGATTCATGCCATCCTGTCATCTGTGATACTTGCAATTGTCGAGAGGACGCAGGGGGAGGAGGAGGGGGGGGGGGGGATCGGGGAATTGTTGAGCATTCTGGGATGTGCTTTGGAAGGATCAGGGTAAATCGTTGGACTGGTTTGCACAAAAAATTGAAACACAGATCGATAACGAAACGAATGTAAGGCTTCTATTCGAAAGGGATGAGGGGAAAACGGAGATCGATTGGTTGCTGAAGATTCGTGCTTGTGGATGCAATGTTGATAGAATTTATTGGACAACGAGTGCGGGAATGATAATGAATAGTGTCTTCCGGAACTGGCCTAGGGAAACAAGGAGGGGAGCATTGCCATTCGTAGCAACCGGATCTTCGGTTGTCGATTGCAATATTTGATTGGCTTCTCCTCGCTGACCCTAACGAATGAAAGAATCCCTCATTACTTGTAACAACGGGATGTCTCCACCTACAAATCAAATCAGCATCATCAGGTTGAATCAACATTTTTCCAACACGCCAAGGTCGAGTTAAGAATGCCATCTTTACAAATCGCGGATTTTATTGCACGCGAGTTTAGTGGATGAGTAGTGTAAGGGAGGGGGGGGGGGGAAATACAAACTGGCTAATGTAGCCTATTCGCTATTATGTGATGCAACTGTCAATTATGGCCGGACTAACCAAGACATCGTCACTGGACACGTGAGAATAACCTTCCATTCTCCCTCGTATCACATTGACTGTGTGCTGATCACCTACACTAATAGTGCTTGTCCTTCATACATACTCAATGTTAGTACACGATATTGATGTCGCACCCAGCCTACAATATCTCATTAGAAGCTACGTAACAACTGGAGCGTCTGCCACTCTTTTGTTGGGCTCCTTGGCTTGGGTTGAGGTTGAGATTTGCTGGAAAAAAGTTATTGCCCGTAAAAATTCCAGACGGTTGATGGACATCTGCAACAGCAGAACTCAGGATTCTGATGAACATAGCGGTCACTTGGAGATCTCTGATTGTTCGGACAAGTTCCACTGAAGCTAATGATGGATAGAAAATTGACGAAACGCATGTGCAAAAATTCGAGATACTGTCCTCTGCCTTGATGCTTGGAGCTTGCTGTTCAATTGATGGCGAAAATTGATGGCAAGTGAACAGTCCCTATTAGCGCTACTCATAATAGAAACTGCGTTCGATGTACTTTTTTTCTACAATGCAAGACCGGTTCTATATGCTTGTTTATCAACAATGAAAATGTGAAATTGTTGATGGAATGAGATTCATGGAAATCGAAACCTTCGTGAAACATATAAAACCAAACATCTCTAATGGGAAATCGAAACCGCCCGTGTCGTTTGGAACATGTTTGTTTTTGTAGTTTGATGAGAGTGGCAAGTTATGGTGATGCCTCCGACAATGAGGAGTGTAATGATGATGAAGTTATCTCTCTTCTCGATATTCCGAATTTTTCTACGCTGCTGATCAGCTGTGTGTGTGTGTGTGTGTGTGTGTGCTTATGTATGTCTTCCAAGCGCCGAATTGAGGTTGCAGACTCCTTCGCGTGGTCCAGGGCGCCCAAGATGTTCTCAATATCGACGAAGGATGGTCTCCCAGACACAGCGAAAACGCACACACACACACACATCGGGAAGCTGGCTGGTGATATCATCCGGGTTATTTCGCGATTGCCGAGATGATTAATTCAGCGCTGAGTATCGTGGAGGAGAATGAAGGAATGTGCCCCTGTAACTTTTGAGATACGTCGCTATAATCTCAAGTTTCCGGTTCCTGTAGTCAAGGAGAGGCGTGTGCTCGCGAAGATAAAGAAGTTATCTTTCATTTTTTTTATTCTCCGACCTCCGTACACTTGTTTCTCGTGATAGATAGGCATTGCTGGGGGATATGGAGCTGCATGTGGAATTGCATTGTTGGGTAGGCTAACTGTGATGGAGTGATGGTCAATGATGATTGAGCGTTATGCATTAATATTTCTTGTCAAGGAACTTTGGGATTTTTGTACGATGTGGGATTTAAAACAAGCAAATCGGATATTTTCTCTTTCGTTTTCGTTCCGTGATTGTTTGAAAAAATAATGAAATTTTTGTGATTGAATATGCGTACGGAATATATGTAAATTACAAAGAATTCCTCTAACAAAGATGGAAATGAGGGAGAGGGAATGAACACGGAGGACTTCTCTGAACGCCTGGTCGGGTATAAAGCAATATTGATTGGTGCTACAATGCACGGGGTGGATTACGGGGGTGGCCGAGGGTTGGGCAGTGCGGCGCGTTGCATTGTACCCACTGCGTCCGGTCAAACTTTTCATCCCCCTCCACCATTCTCTCCACGCACACACACACACATATGGGCACACAAACGCACGCAGCTACCTCAGTTTCCAGGGGAACGTCTCTGCGTTTTCCCTGCGTTTTGTCCTTTTTTTTCCCCTCTTTCACTTGTTCCAACCCTCCTTTTCTACTAGGCATTCAACCGCATATTCCTCAGTCGATAATTATTGCAGTCCGTCTCCGCTCTCGTTCTCTCAGACCTTTTCATAAAACGCGCCATCAACTCGTACTCTAGCTCCATCTCATTCTTCTGCACCCTGCTAAAGTCCACGTATTGGCTACAGAACTATGGTGTGCCAACTTTGTCTTTACAATTTGTGCAAGTTTGTGTGGGGTTGGTCTACATTGGTTACAGCAACGCAGGGCGTCTTGGGGTAAACATAAACTACCGGTCCAAAGTCGTGCCTCATTCTATCGATTTTTTAGTACAGATCTTTAGGAATCGAGAATTGCGGGAATCGAAATTAGCATCTTGGACCCGGTGGTGAAGCGGAAAAACGGAGTACGTTCCCGCCCAGTTTTCTATCAATATCTCAAAAGTGCGAGGAGCTAGGGAAAATTCTATACGAAACTTTTTGTAGAGACAATTGGGCTCTACAAAAAAGTTCTTATGAAGATTATCCCAATTACCCTAGATTTTGACATATTTACCAAAAACTTGTCATGTCAGTATGGAACCAGGATACCGGAAGTAGCTTTTCTCCGAGCGTCAATTCCGGATATCTCCGAATCTAGGATCCGTAGCGAAAATTGGTTTAAAAGAAATTTGTAGATCTAACTCTGCTCTACAATAAAGGTCTATAGCAAAGTACGTCTATCTCTACCCGTTAACGAAATATCGCGCAAACAAGTAAAGTTGAGGTAACGTAAACTGTTTTAGCAATCTCTCCCGGATTTTTAGGTATTTAATAAAACCCTGTTTATTCCGACGTTCACTGGCTATACAACACAGTTAAGCTAACTTTGTCTTCACAACTTATGTAAGTTTGCGTACGGTTGGTCTACATCGGTCTGATCAACGTTGACTACCTCGTCTTGACGTAAATATAGGTATTATCGAGTTCATGTGTATGCCAACAGTGTATATCGGGGAAAATCAGAGTTAAAAAAATGGAATTATGTTCCTTAACTTGTTTCTATAGCCCCAAAAGAATTCGCTGAAAATAAATAAAAATATTCATAACAAAATAAAATGCAAATTAATCATCCGAAAATTATGTGGGTCCTAAAACAATTAGAAACAACGAAAAAAAAAATTTCTGAAAATAATTTGCACTTCGAAGGAGCCATCTCAAACGTTTGTCCGAACTTTGATTAACCCACATAGTTTTAATTGATTCAGAAATAGTTGCCCCTAAATTATCCCCTACGACTTCCCATCGCAACCGGTGTCAAGTCTCCCCCTCCCCCTCACGGCCCACCCCACCACCCTGCCTAGTGTTGAGACAACGGTGTTAGATGGGATTTGTGGTCATGAGGTTGGCCGAAGCTTTTCCGTAGCAAGAAATAAATTACCATGAAGACAAGAATGTCCACCCCTCGAAACAATTTATAGACGATAAACTATCGGGTTCAATTACGAGAAACTTATCTTGTGCTTCTTTGGAAGGTTTCCTGAAGACATTTCTTTTATTCCAAAAAATGCAGAAATTTTTCATATATTTATTCCTTTACTCAACTTTTTTTTTATTGAAATTATACTTAATAGCCAATAATTTTCTAATACCCCGCGAAACTCCTCGTTCTTGTCAACCACCCCTCGTTAGCCTCCAAGCGCGTCTATAAATGTCATTCAGCCTCAAATTTAATATTTTACTTGTGGAAAACGTTATTATGAGCCTCGTAAAATGCACCCGTAGGATAAATATAGGGGGATGAAAAGTTGTTCGAGGGTTAGCGTTATTACCCCGTCAAGAAAGTGCAACATTTTGTGTGTACCCTCTCGTGGTACAGGCCAATGCAGTCTTTTTTTTGCCAAAGGCTGTGAAACATTGGCCATATATGATGCACTTTGGAGAAGCCGGCCGTGAGTGGGCGGGGAGGGGGTGGTAAAGAGGTTTAGTTGTGAGGGGGATGCACACTCGAAAAATTTCTGTTCGCATCCCTGCTCTCACGATATAGTCCCCTCCGCCAACCACACGTATTTATTTTTTCTTTGATTTAATTTAAAGTCGATCGATGGCCAATGGCAATAGCCGGGTCCAACGGGAGACCCGGGTTCGAAATCCGGTTGGGAGCCATCGGGACCCGGGTTCCAAAAGTCTATTTTTTTCCATGTTTTTTTCATCAAACCGCGCTTTATACTCTTCCAGAAGAATATATGGAATTACGTTGAGATATAAATAGCATGTCGGAAAAAAGTAGGGGATTATGGGACATAGGGGTAGTATGGGACACTCGCGCAAAATGGACGGTGGTAGAAATCCGCCGAAGTTGAACATAGATTTCAAGTATGCTCGCCCTTCAAACTTCATAAATAAGGGATGAAACCGGGTTTTGGCACTTGTCTATAGTACACTATGGGTGATGCGCACCCACGTGCCTCTATATTGATGAATGCAATTGCAAATACCGAGGAACGTGAGTTTTAGGCGGCAATTGTGGCTGGTAAACGAATAAATGTGCAAATTTGACGAGCCGTCGACCCCCCCCCCCCTCCCCCCCCCCCCTCCCAAGTGTGATACAGCGGTCCATGCCATTCCAAAAATGTACACGTAGCAAGTACGAATATGTGGGCGAGAGGTGAAATTTTTTTTTTGTGAAAACGTGTCTGTGTACTTTTGAGGGATTAACGCATGAACATGCACACATACGTGATCATGAATGTATAGGCTGTTTCAAAATAACCTGAAATGCAATTAAGATCTACTGCCGACAGATGGGATACTTCGGAACAACATTTCATGTGTTTGGATTTTTTTAGATGTCAAGTAGGTTTTAAATGTCCATTTCTGCGAACTCGGTACATATTTTGGAACACCCTGTAAATGCTCATGCAAGTTTATGATTTTATATAATCCGCAATTAGTAGTGATTGAGCTTCATCCACCTCATCCCCAGAATTTGGGATGGCTCATTCCAAGTCTCTTTCTTATCTTTTGAAACATCCTGTATGCGCATACCCTCGCATATATAGGTGGGAGAGTGGGGAAAAGTCCTGTACGTGTTTCATTCCTGTGCGCAGTGGTTCGTGAATAAAAATAATTAACGGAACCTAGGTACGTCGAAGCCAGCGATTGATTTACGACAGCGTTGCCCGGAGATATGCACATGTACCAAGGGCCCCATACGCACACACACACGCACACATACGCAGGAACATCAAGAGAGAGGCGGAGAGAGAGAGAGTATGGAAGGCTTGCGATTGGGGCACTGGTCATTTTCCGAAACCGCGTGTCCGCGGGGGCTCGATTGATTTTTTTTTTTACACGGAGCGCGGCCCTCCGGTCCAGCGTCACCCCAGCATCACTTGGTCCATCTCACACCTTTCCATCCTCTCGGGGACAATGCACTGACACTGCGATTCTTTGTCGCGCGCTTCACGCGGGGGAATCTCGTGTTTTGTCGGCAATCGACCAATTGAATTTCTGAGGGCTTAATTGTTGCTTTGAGCACGGGATAAACAGTGGAGGGTGGGAGGTGGGGGCGGGGAGTATGATGGGGCTATAAAATGCAGAATATTTCCCTTCTATTCTGTGAAGTTCTCCTGAGCCATTCACGTTCGAATTCGAAAATGTTGTTGCGCATTTTTGATTCCAAAATTTGAAAATTAAAAAAAAAAATTGAAAATTTAAAAAAATGATATTTAAAAATTCGAAAAATCTCAAAAAATTCAAAAATTTCAAGAATGCAAGTATGTAAAAAAATTCCAAATTAAAAAAAAAAACGCACCAAAAATTCAAGAAACCGCAGCCAAATTCCCTCTCCCCACCCATCAGTAAACTATCTCATTCCATAAAGCGCATCCGGTCGATTCATCCGCGAAATTTCATAACCCATATTGACATGGGTTCACCGTCGGGTGTCGCAAGCCGCCTAAATACTCACTCACAACGCAGGCCCACTCCATCATTTCACAAAGCCCTTTCTTGCATTTCCGGAAGCCCAAAAAAAGCCAACGCCAAAATATGCAGAGTGTCTGCTCGAGTCGCCGGCAACAAAAGCCGAAGATCATCCATCGGCCGCATAATGCTTGAAAAACCAAAGAAAAACCCTCAAAAATGGGCACGCGGCTAACTCTGTTTGACCGTAAACATAATCGTCAAGAATCATCCGTATTTTGCCCACATTATTTCCGCTCTCGATTTCAAGAAGATGAGATAAAAAAGATCAACG
This sequence comes from Asobara japonica, assembly GCA_026005395.1. Classification (NCBI taxonomy): domain Eukaryota; kingdom Metazoa; phylum Arthropoda; class Insecta; order Hymenoptera; family Braconidae; genus Asobara; species Asobara japonica. The sequence continues at coordinate 331,352 of BQMI01000510.1, forward strand.
ACGTTTGAATAGCCGACAGATGATGATGGCCTCCTTGTTGTGGTGTAGGCGTACATAGCGCGATACACTACCGCTCAAAAGTTTGGCTTCAAATTTCTCCACATAAAATCGCGATCAAATTTCCTTTTTGGACATTCTCCAATTTTTCAGATCTCTGATTTTCGACAATTAATGAAATTACAAAATTTTTTGACGTTTTTGTCTGCTTTTCAAATTTCTTTCAGGTTTTTGCAAATCGTTGGAAGTCTCGAAATATCGGGAATGTCAGGATATGAAAATCCGAGTGGGTGGGATTGACCACTGGGTGGGTGAATAATCAATCCAAACTTTTGAGGAGGAGTATATATATGTAGGTATAGTAAAAAACAGCGGGAGGCGGAGTGCCTTCCCGTGGGAGTAACTCGAGATGTATCTGCTCCTTTGGACCACCAAACCAGACAGCTGGTGATCTGTCTAATTCTTCCTCCTTTAAAACAGATGTCCGAGTGACACGCGAGACAATAAAAAACAGATAATGCCCTTAATTCGAAGATAACTGGGATAAAAAGAGGAAAATACGGTGAAAACTAATACTTGGGGCTCCAGGAACAACCCAAACGATCTATTTCAGGTTTTGTCAAAACAATTTACGGAGCTATAAAATGACAACAAAAATACCACAACAACAAGCCCAACAATAGTAACGAAACTAAATGCGATCGAGATTTAGATAATTGACAAAGTTCCAGAAAGAAATCTTTATCTACTCTTGTGAAGAATGTGAAAGGAAAAGAAAAATGAAAGTGTATCGAATTCAAATGCACAACTAATTGAATTGAATTGGTGCAGCTCTTTTAATTGACGTAAATAAATAATTATTGGACATTGAAATTCGAATCGAAATTTTTTTTCACGCTTGCTGCTAATAATATACAGATAAAAACACGATATTGAAAACATTACTGGAATTTTTTCGGGATATATATATACGTGTGAGGGGATGGTTGAGTGGGTGAATGGATGGTTGGATAGGTGGGTGGGTCGTTGGTTGGGTGTGCGGGTGGGCGGACGGTTGGGTGGGTGGATGGTTGGGTGGATGGGTGGATGGTTGAGTGGGTGGCTGGGTGAATGGTGAGTGGGTGGGTGGTTGAGTGGGTGGGTGGGTGGGTGAATGGTTGAGTGGATGAGTGGGTCAGTGGGTGGATGGCTGAGGAGGTGGGTGGGTGGGTATGGGCTGCAACAAAACTGTGTATGTGTTAGTCCGTATTCATGTATGTGTGTGTATGCGTGCGCAACTGCGTAAGTACAGAAAGCCACCTGTAGACATGTTGAAAGTTGTATAAAAAGAAAAAAGGAAAAATGAAGATTAAGGGTCCCTTGCGCTTTTCTCGGATGTTTTCACGTTCGGGCGAACCATCTCATCTCATTCTTGACTCGCGCCCTCCAGTGTGCCGTTCTTTTGTGTGCTTCCGCGCTGCGGGTAACATCGTCCAAGGCGTTAAATTGCCTCTTCTCTTTTCTGAACCCTGTTTGCGTGTGACAACATTCACTCGCTCCACCTCTTCGGGGACTTGCCGGTACTACCACACTTTTTTATGTCAAGTTCCTCAATTATGACTTTGTGGGGCTTTCGTGTGAAATTTGTAGGGATGCAATTGCATAAGCGTGGAGAAAGAAATGTTTAAGAATTTTCCGGAAATTTCTAACTTAAATTTGGACAATTTATCCAACTTTTTTCAACGAAATTCTTCAAATTTTTGTACGGCCGTTAGAAATTTTATTCCACTTACCTCTTGAATTTTGAATCGAGTTTCGACTGGGTTTTGGACGACAGATGGTCTCAACTTTCAGCACACACTGCTCGAGCGCCTAAAAGTCGATTCGCTTCCGTTTTTCAACGCGTTGTTCCTTTTCCCGTAGCACGAGCTACTTGGTGGAGATGGTTCCGCACATCGAGCCCCCCCTGAAAAACTACCGCTCCGATGGGTCATTATACTGAAGGGGCTAAACCATCTGCCCCTTCTCTTGTGCTTTAGTTTCTCCCTTATTTGTAAGTTGTGTAGCACCTTTGAGCACACACCTGGTTAATATCAATGGCCACTGCACGCGACGCTGAATTTTCAATGATAATTCATTAATTTTCATAATTGGTCTATGGTGGTATAAGTTCTACAGCTATAGATAATTAATTGTCCACTTATCCCATCAGTTTGAGTGCGCATTGAGCGAATCTCTCACAAGGCTTTTTCCATTTCCACCCTCGTCCTTGGTCTTATATATATAATATGTTGAGCTGAATATTTTTATATCACACCCCCGTCCCCGAATATTCAGAACGTCTTGAGATCAACAGGTTTGCGGAAAACCCACACCCCTCAAGTCTCGAGAAGTTGAATGGGGTGGCTGAGAAAACTCATCCCTTGAGCCACAATGTTTGCACTTTCTTGTCCCTTCTTCTGTCTGACGGGGGGCTTGAAGAAAAAAAATGTTAAAAAAAAGTCAAGGGGAAAATGTAAAGAGAGGGTTGGACGTCTTCTGATCTCCTGATCAACCTTGGAGAAAGCCCTTGTTCAGCCCTTTTATCAGTCTTCACTCCGCCTCAAACGACGCGAATCAAAGATGGAGTGAGTAACTTTTCTTAGGCGAAGTTGAGGGTGAGATTCTGGGGGGAGGAGGGGGGAGGGAGAAGTGAAAACAGCCGAGATGACTTGGGAGATCGTCCAGATGCTGGGAAAACGGAAACGTTTGAGGGCTCTTTGGGGGTCTTTAGTCGCACTGGATTTAGCGAGGTGGATTCAATCGACTGAAATGCCTATTGTCGAGTGATCAATTCGCGGTTTAGGGGTGGGAGGCAATCGGGGATGAATGGTAGTATTTATATTTTTCAAGGTTTTTAATTTGTTGACAGAACAAGTATACATGAAGTTGGATTTTTTTATGCTTTTCATTTTGTCTGGAATAATGCAATTTTTAGGGCTTCCAAATTTTTGAGATTTATAATTTTTTGAAATATATTGATTTTGTGTATTTGATTGTGTATTTAATATGAGATACGGCATTGATAACGCATATCCATGTGTGTGTGTGTGTGTGTGTGTGTGTGTGTGTGTGTGTGTGTGAGTGCATGCGTCTTCCAATACGTTGGAACTCATCCATATAGATACACACACACACACACACACATACCGAAACTCTTCGAACCTATCTTGACCATCCCAAAATATCAATCATTTTTTGTGTGTGTTTTTTTTAACGGATTTCCCAGCTTCCCCCGGATCAACTTTTATCGAGACTTTTCCGGAGTGTGATTTTCGCGAAGGGCTGAGGGACCTGTTGAGCCCAAGATGTTCTGAGGAAAAACGCTTGGGGCTTTTCTTACGGGCGAGACATCTGACCCCACTCCTAAGTCAACCCCAATCTCCACCGTCAAGAATCTACTTGTTGCGTGGCTTTCGTGAGACCCTTGTCCCGCCTAAGGAAATTGTTGGGTTTTTTTATGAGTGCCCCCACTGAGTGCCACAAGTCACGCGAGCCAAGTCGTTTGTTTCGGATGCAATTTTTCCGCAATTTTAGGAGGTGCTAAGAGGGTAATTCAATTGTCGGATTAGATTTTTTTTTCAATTAAGTCAGGGCAATTTAGCAATTAACAGGCGTGCGCAGTAAGGGCTACATCAGTGACTTCCCGATTTATTGGTTCACTCCCGCACTTTTCACAAATTTTTGAAGAGTCAAAAATTAACAAATTTCAAGTTTCGATAATTTTGGACAATTTCAGAAATTTCGAAAATTTTGAACGAAAAAAAATTAATTTTTTTGAAAATTTAAATAATTGTACGATCCTACAAATTGTCAATTTACCGAACGTCTTCCCGGTGCGACGAACTATTTTCCCCAACTTGTTGCATCATCCACCTCCACCTTAAGATTTCCTGGATCTAAGAAGCCACTTGTTGCTGTCTCCTTGATTTCCCAGCACTTGAGAAACTTCCCATCTGTGTCCACGGCTTTGCCAGACCCCAGCTATCATCCCCAGCAACTTGTTGACGCGATAAACCTGTTGTTTTCCTTCTTTTTTTCCTACGTACGAGAGATAAATTCTTCGAGGGCCTGAAAATCAGGGGGCGTCTTCGCCACGTGCTTGATACGCACTTGAGCCGCCCACGCAAGATAAGAACTCACTGATAGAAAGAATCTGGTTAGTGTGAACCGTTACGATGGAACCAATAGAGTTTCGATACCAAAAACTTTTGGACCTGTAATTTGCTAAATTTTTCAAAAATTTCTGACTCTTAAAAAATTTCCGAACTGTTCACAAATTTCCAAATTTTTCAAAAATTTCCAAATTTTCCAAAAATTCCCAAATTTTTCAAAAATTTCCAAATTTTCCAAAAATTCCCAAATTTTCCAAAAATTTCCAAATTTTTCCAAATTTTTCAAAAATTTCCAAATTCTCCAAAAATTTCCAAATGTTCCAAAAATTTCCGAATTTTCCAAAAATTTCCAAATTTTCCAAAAATTTCCAAATTTTCCAAAACTTTCCAAATTTTCCAAAAAAGTCCAAATTTTTGGAAAGGCTCCAATTCCCCAAAATTTTTTGCACAAATTCAAAAACTTCCAATTTGAAAAATTAATTAGTATCAATCAGTGTGCCCTAATCAAGCCTTTGACGGTACAGATCGGTCTTAAAAAATGAGTGAGTCAACGGGTAGGGCTTAATTTCTTTTCCACATCGTTCAATCAAACCCCAGCACTCATCCCATTGTCCCCTGGACCCTCGTGAGACAGTCGAATGGGATGAGAAAAAAAAATGTACAAAAAACAGTGTAAGGAGAAACTCGATTATTAGATTGCGCCACGTGACCCATTGTGCCCTCACTCTTAGGCATTACACCATAGCCACCCCCATGTGTTCCCATTCATTTTCCCATGCTAAACCGTAACTCAATATTTCTCTGTGTCTGTGAATCAAATTTCCAATGAAAAAATATATTTTCATTTTTTCACTTTTGCTTTTGCTTTGCAACAAATTTAAGGAACTCTTGATTTGTTTTCCGAATTTTTCGAATGGCTCTGAAATCGTTTTTAAATTTTTTTCGCATTTGTTGAATGTAATAAATTACAGACTTGTGGTCTCACGTTCCTGGACCTCTTCCCAGCTTCTTCAATCTCAGATTTTCAATTATCAAATAATCAGAATTGATGGAGAAGATATTTGATTTTCCATCCCCTAGGAGATTCACTTTGTGAGGATGGGACTCCAAACACTGTCAATTCACTGATTTTCCGGTTTTAATTTTGTCAACAGGTCATTTCCTTTTCTCATTCTTTGACATTTTTTCAACCTACTGGAGGTCCCCAATTCTTCTCCAAATTTTCGAATTTGCAGTTCAAGTTTTTTTTTGAATGACTTTGGTTTTTATTTGGCCGATCTTTAATCCATCAATATTGAAGAATCTGACAGTCCCGATTTTCTATCCCCCATGTGTCCATTTTTTTTCCAAGATGATTGCAAATGGGGTTGAGACCACCCTCCCAACACGAAGATGATTCTGTCTGGTTTTATTGGGTTACACAACATCCTCGGGTAGAGCTTTGTCCCCAGCCATCTGTCACAACTCCAACACTTCACCCCTTCCACCCACAAATCACGCGTGAAAGAAGGTCGTATGTCCTCCTTGCAAGTAGTTAAAAAAAAAATTCTGGAACTCTGGATTTTTTGCAGTCTTCCGGAAACTTGTGAACTTTTCAAATTCCCACAATATTTCGAAAGTTTGGGAAATTTGTAAACCTTCAACAAAAATTGTTATTTACATTTTTAATTTAATTTCCTTAATTTCGATTTTTGTAACTTCTTGACTCATTGAATTCTTTGAAGCGTTGAATTATTAAAATTATTAGAGTTGCTAAAAATTTTGGAAATCTCGAGATTTTCGAAACCGCTAAACGAAAAAAAATACTGCCTTAGGCTTGGCGCAGGCGTGGCTGCACTAGACGTGCCAACGATAGGCCGTCCGATACGCGAAAATGCGATTCGCGATAAAAGTGAGTGAGCAACGAAGAGCGCGATACCCGAAACAAGTAAAAAACCGGGGCCTTGGGGATGTGTATCGGGTATTGATTTTTTTTGTTCACCAACATTGCGCCAGTATCGTCGGGAGCTCGGACCCTCCCGCCCCCCCCCCCCCCAACCCGAATGAAAAAAAAAAAGTTGGCCTGTAAGGCAATGTATACGAGACACGGGGACAGTTTATTAATCCAGACTCGATGCAACGTCCAAAAGAGAAATGACTCGCACCCCTTCCATATACACGCACATAGACATATATATGTATATGCACTTTTTATTCGTACATCAGGATCTCTGTTGATATACAGTCGTCTCGCTTCAGTTCCTGCGATAATGACGGATCGGAGGCGCCAATTAATGATGTGACTCATTTGATCATAAGTTCACCATAATTCATGGAATATGAATACTGAGATCAATTGTAAAAAGCGCGAGCTTATGACAGTAGAATGAGTGATAAGAGTCGTATATTTTGAAGAGCCATGTATTACGTTTATTTATTTATTTATTCATTTATTCATTCAGGTATCAATTGCCGGATTCGCTACGTACCTGGTCTTGTGTGTGTGTGGGGGGGGGGGGGGGGGGTTGGAGTGCATGGGTGGGTGGGTCGGTGGGTGTGTGTGTGTGTGTACGTGCAACTTAAGGGAATCAGATTTGAATAAAACTGGTCCAGTCCATAGATCATTATCAACAATTCTTTATCTCATTGGCCTCTTATCAGTCACCGACAAATAGTGTATGAGACAAACCTTTCAAGTTTTCCAAATACCTTGCAAAAATGCAAGATTCCCCTAAAAAACTGAAAGCAAATCATAACGCCAGTTGAAACAATCCCACAAAATTTGTTCGACTTGAGAATCCCACAAATTATTTCGTTTCCCCTTCACGTAAGGGAGGAAATAAACAGAGAGGGGACGAAGGGACTGGCTTAATACATCACAAACTTAAAGACAAAGCGGAGGATGTCGTTGCGAATCTCATCCCCCAAAACCCGAGTTGCCAAAACTTTGCCTATTCGTTGAGTCTTGCTGTTGAAAACTGTCTCAGATACTCCATTACTTCCTCTGCAACTGTACCTAGACGGGGAAAACTGCAAAAAAAAATTTTAAGGGCGCAGAATTTCATGCACTATACTTGTCCATTAAATATGAATGTGTGTGGGTGTGGGTGGGTGGGTGCGCGTAGGTGAGTGTGGGTGGGTGGGTGCGCGTAGGTGGGTGTGGGTGGGTGGGTGGGTGTATGTGTGTGTAGGTGGGTGGGTGGGTGTGGGTGGGTGTGGGTGGGTGTAGGTGGGTGTGGGTGGGTGTAGGTGGGTGTGGGTGGGTGTGGGTGGGTGTGGGTGGGTAGGTGGGTGTGCCTGGGTATGTGGGTGGGTAGGTGGGTGTGCCTGGGTATGTGGGTGGGTGGTTAGGTGGGAGTGGGTGGGTGGGTAGGTGGGAGTGGGTGATTGGGTGGGTGTGTGAGTGTGTGGGTGGGTGGGTGGGTAGGTGTATGTGGGTGAATAGGTGGAAACATTTTCTCTTTTCGAAAATTCAAAAATTCTGCACAATGACCTTTCTCAAGGGAAACTCCGAACCCCGACTTAATCGATCACATGAGTATGAATTGAAAAAAAAACAACGAAGTATTTTTGTCACGTGAGTTGGCAGAATGGGTGTGGGGAGGGGGTGGGGGGTGCATTCTCAAGGATAACATGACACGCGTGTTCAGAGCCGTGTGTGTGCCGAGAGCTGTCTTTCGTTAACGCAGTCGTTCCCTTTCGTCGCCGCGTGACGCGAACTGCGGGACGTTAAGCGGGGGCTGGAGAATACGCGAACAAAGGGGGTGGGAGGCGGTGGGCCGAGGGTGGGTTTAGGGAAGAGAGAAGTCACGGGGAGTCCCATTGTCACGACAATATCGCCTTAGGCTGCATTGGCCGAACATGCGCATCAACTTATATTTCTTGTAGATGAAAGAATTTTTTTAAACCAAAGACATGTAGTTTAATAACACATTTTAATGCATGTGGATGCAGATTGGCTGAATTTTTGTGCTGCATATGGAATTTTATGAAATATCGATTTGCATCTGTTTCTAATAAATATCACTATACAAATTTTTCAATAATTTCTGTTCCAGGAAACTCCGTCGTTAACATCACCACGGCTAAGTTACTCGTAAGTAAATTAATCATAACCTTCTGAGAAGAAAATGTTTTTGGTACCATATAGTATCTGTGCAGAGGGGTCTTATAAAAAAGGTGAAACGATGTTTTAGGGAAATATTGTCTAAAAATTTTGTATACTTTGACAAGTTTCGAAGATCTCCTAATTTTTTAATTTCTTGAAATTATTAATTTTTTTTTATTCTCGGACTTTTCGAGATTTTTTTCATTTTTTGAGGTTTTGTTTTTTTTTAATTCAAAAACCTTTTACATAAGTACGAATTGTAAAATGTAGAACATTTTCAAAATCTTCATAATTGTTGGAAATTTCAATTTTTTTTGTCGAGAATAGGAGAAAGAAGGAAGGGAGTAGGGTGGCCTGAGGGCACAAATGTTGGGTGTGGGAGGGGGGGGGGGTGGAGGGTTGAAAGACTGTGGGATAGGTTTTCATGCACTGCACCCAGTTGGTATGAGAAACAGTGCCGCTCTAAGGTACATAATCATGCTTGCTGATTCCTTCCCTAATAAAAGTCGCACTGTCACCCGGGAGTCCCACACAAGCCCTGTACTGATCTATAGCCCTCCTATATATATTTACATATCTATATGTAGCTTTCTCCATCCCCGCCCCCCTCCTCTCCTATCGCTACTTCGCGTCAACACTGTCACCGAGCGTGTGACGAAGATACGAAAAATCGAATATCCCCGCGGGCAGACGCGGAGCGCATAGTCCCTTAGATGCAACCGTACTTCGATGTGCACGTGAATTTGCTTTTTTTTCATGGACAAATAAGGGAACTTTTGATGTACATTCATTGCGCGCGGGCCTTTGATCCTAGAAAATCATTTGGTGCTCTATTTTGCGTGATTTGATTTATTTCTTTTTAATTTTTTGTTTTAATTTTGAGAATTTTAGAAATTTTCAAAATTTTCTAAATTTTCAAAATTTTCCAATTTTTTCGAATTTGTTTAATTTTTGCGATTTTTGAAAATCGGTTGACCTTCGTCGAATTATCGAGTTGTTTCTTCAAAGTTTCATTATTGTGGAAAAGAAAATATAATTAGCGAAAAAAAATTTGGAATTACCAAAAATTCTTGGGGGCGCCTGTGCCCTCAGCGAAAGAAACGCGATAGTCGGCCGTGGGTGCCGTTTAAATCGCTCGCCGCCCGGAAGAAGGAGACACCGGGTCTTTGGCCCAAAAAACAGGTCTCAAGGTGCACCTCAGAAGTTTAAAGGTCCCGTCAAGAAAACTCCGCCCCAACATCTGTTCGGACCTACCCTAAACGCAAACATGCGCCAGTTCGTTCCACTCACTCCTGTACCTCAAGAATCGGCACGTGATCCGATCAGGCACATCGTTTTAATATTTTATGAGTCTAGAATTTTTTAAAATGTTTCCTGATTTTCCTCTACATTAGTGTACCAAATCTATTTTCCCGTCTGTAGATTCATATAGCAAATCTTGTTTCTCTAACAGATTTGTGTGCCAAAAACTACTTTACCGATCCTGTATGAACTCCCCAAAACTGCTCTACCGACACTAGATAAATCTACAAAAACTACTTTGCCAATCTTCGATCTGAATGCAAAGCACTACTTTACCGACTGTAAACTAGGTGACAATATTTTTTTTTTAATTTCAAAATCGGAAATTATCGATAGTAACATTTTTCCCCTATTAATGCCATCTTTAGACTGGAGAAATCTGTTGGAAATGTATGTACAGACACTGAAACACGGATGAAAAAATTCAAACATCTGTTTGACCTACCCTTAAGCCACGGAGCTGCTGTAAATGTGGTAAACGTCTACCTTAAGAATCGACACGTGGTCTTATCCCAAAAAACGGCTCATCACACCCGCATCGATAATAACGCGTTCTAATGCAGAGAAACATCTCTCGCTCGACATATGGCACGAGTTATTGTGAGACGTCATTTCAAAAACACCCTCAAGAGATGAACTCCATGAACCATTCATTATATTTCCACCGATAGGCTTGTTCGGAAAGAAAAGCGGGGAAATCGGGCCGGATATCGAGAAGAGGCCCAATATGTTGCACGGGAATCGTGGGGGGAATAATGGGATGAACAGATTAAGAGTTGGAGCCACGCGTCTCGAGTTTATGGATGGCCAGGAATTTTTTTGAGCCTTCAGCTTTCAGATTTTGGACTTCGAATTTTTTTTTAAATTTTGGTTGAATTTTTTTTGCAGCTTCGACCAATTTTTGGAATTTTCCAAAGTTAAGAAACGCTTCAAATTTTTTTCAATTGCATTATTATAATGTCCAAAAGGCATTATGACCACATACAGAAGTCCGAGCTCACCTGCATTTCTTCGAGTGGTAGTTGTATTGGATTGTAATTTGGAGGATGACAATTCGTAGGACACGGGTGCATTGTTGGGATACAAACCGCCCACGCGTCTTAACATTTTCCGCCGCAATTTGTGGAAAAGGGAAATACCGGATGTGTCGTGCTGGGTGTTAACGGCCTATTGTGGGGTACAATCAAGCGACAAATTGCTGGTTTACGGGTGGAGGCGTGAAAAGGTAGGCCAGTCATTATTTGGCTGCTTAAGACGTAAATTAAGGCCAGAATGAGATGTCGCACTGGGAGAAATTTCAATGGCACCATTGGGGGCCTTCTTACATTCTATTTCGAGCGCCTAAAGTTGACTTCCTTAGAATTTGCTTATCGGGTCAGTAGGCCCTTAAAAATTAACAAAAGTCAATAAAAAAAATTCTTTACCCGTTTCAAAAATTTCTCGATTTTTTTTTTTTTGAGAAATTTGAAAATTTTGGAATTTTGAGACACTAAAAAAATCGGAAAATTTTTTTAAAAATGGCGAAAAAAAAATTGAAAAAAGAAAGTTTCCGAACAATCGAAATGTATTCAATAGCGATCAGAAGGGTAGAAAACCTCTCAATAAAAATATTGGTGCGCAATGTTGAGCGTGCGTTGACCGAGATACCCGCGAAATGCGTGGGTGCTTGAAAATAAAAAAAATATATAAATGGGGAGCACGAGATCGGCACGAGCCAGTTGCCGTGAAGTAAGAGTTTCGGATTTTTTTTTCAACCATTTTTTTTTCCTTTTTTTTCGCTCAACCTTCCCAGCAACATATTGGAGCCTCTTGTCGATATCCGGTCCAATTTTCATGCTTTCCTTTCCGAATGAAACTATCGGTAGAAATATAATGAGTCGTGCTTGTTGTTCATCTGGTAAGGGGATTGTTGGCATGATCATTCACGATGACTGAAGCAATTTTGAAGAAACTATTTAACAAGTATTGTTTTGAAAATCCAAATTTTCAAAATATTTTAAAAAATCCCGAAATGAGAACCAAAATTAAATTTTCGAAAAATGTCGGACTTCCCAAAATTACCACAATTTTAAAAAATTCCAAGAATCTAAAAAATCTTTAAACCCGAAAATGTTGAAGTAAAAATTTTGATATAAAAATTTGGTAAAAATTGCGAAAAAGGCAAAAATAAAATTTTGAACGATGTGCCCACGGGAGCTTATACTAACCTCACCCAACGCAGCCCTATCAGAAAATTGCCCCATCCTCTTCGAATTTCCTGAAAACCCTACATGAGCTCCTCGGATCCTCTCCACACACGCGCACACTCATCCACACAAACACACAAATTCATTCATTTATCCCCCATCTCCCTCGCCCCCCCGTCACGCAGAGATATTTCAATGGAATTACGGCCCACATTCGCCCATAGCGCTATGGACGCCAAGTAGCTCGTGGCACAGCTACCTGAGGCAGCTGCAAGGGTCCTTCTCCCCAGAAGTTTTATTTTCATTTTAGCTCGCCTTATGGGCGCTACTAAAGAGCAAGAGCGTATGTGGGGAAAAAAAATTGTGGAGAAAATAGGAGGGTTAAGGGAGGGTAGTGTGTGCTGAGGGGGAGCTCTTGGCTAGACGCCGCCAGGTAAACGTCACGCTCGAGAGGGGGTGCCATCTGCCCCCCTAACGCGTTTGTGACGTCAGGTGTGACGATATCGAAGAAGCGTCATCTTTACACATTTTTGTTTTATACATTCCATTTGTTTTAAATTTACGCAATGAGCGTTTCCCATTCGCCGGAAAAATTCGGGAAAAAAATGGAGCGCAATGCACTGAATGCACTGCTCTTGAAGCAAAGTGGTGGTGAGCATCATACCGGAATTCTTGAAGAATTATCGTTTGCTCAATTGTTCTATCAAGATCACCAGATACAATCAGCCATGAATACATCCGAGACAATTGCTGCCCTCAGAATAATTCCCCACCAAATAATCACACTATCCAAGTCAATGCAGCTTCTCCATCGGTCCTCGAAACTGGTTTTAGGCGCGTGTTCCATTTGCGCTACCAAGGGGGTCCTCTTTCAATCATGGCCCCCCTTCAGCGAATTATAAAATACGAAAGAGTGTACTGCGGGGTTTTTCTGGCCAGACACAGGTCCTTTCTGGGTCTGCGACTTTGGCACACGTCATGAAACATCTGCCAGGGCGCGTGCTAGCCCTGCACTTAAACATTGAGCAATGAGAGAGACGAAATTTTGCGGCTATAAGAGGGAGAACAGGGAGCTTGAAGGGAGTCGACTGAGACAAAGAAACGTATGTGACGTACCGGGCAGCTGTGCTACTGTGACGTAGGGCCCAGACGATGAAAAGGGGGGTGGGTGGATGGGGGGGGGGGGCTCCGAGGGGAGAGTCCCTGAGGTGGATCAAGATTCATGGTTTATCAAATTTTCCGATTTTTGATATATCGTTTCATGCAATAAAGTCAATGTGAGGTTTCCAGAGTACGAGACAAGGGCCCACTTGGACGGCATTCAGTTATGCATCGCAGGAGAAGCTTAGAACATCAAATAAACATTGGTGTTGATAGGGAACAGGGAGAGGGCAACGGGAATACCTTGGAAACTGAATCCGACAAAGTGGTCCCTTTTCTCGGTGCTCGTCTTCAAGTCTAGCAAAAAATCCTATTTTTCTCTGACATCTCCCCCGGTTTTAATGAACTTTCAGGCATTACTTGTTTGTCAGAGGGGAGTTACTCTGCTGCGGTAGTTAAGATTTCTCCAAAGTCCATCGTCAAAGGCCGTCTGAGAGAGCATTAAAAACAAGAGAGAGCATTAAAAATGGGAGAAAATGAGGGAAAGGCGCGGAAAGGATTGTAATCTTTGGAGTACTAATGAAAGAGGTCCACTCTGAATTTTTCGTAGCTGTCATTGTTTACAAATATCAAAGTTGCTTTTACCTACTGGAGAGCCTAAATAGTTTGTTCAATGCTGTGTCTAGGAGTAGTACCAAGGCATAATTTTTTTCTGCTCTCGCCATAGCTTCTGACTTTTAAAAAAAATTTTTTGGACCTTTCTAGTCATCACAACTTCCGTCATGGAGAATTTTCCACGTGTTAAAATACTGGATTCGATTGTGAGGTGCGGGAACGGGAAAATAAAACAGACAAGTTATTCCAGGGCGTCATTTTCCGTCCAATGAAATTTGAATGACTTTCGCAATCAGTTGGCATCATAGATAGGGGGTTTTTTTTTCGCTTGGGAAAAAGGATAGAAAGGGCCTTCAGAGCTTCCTCATTATTACCTGATAGGGTATGAGTGAGATCCCCTTCTGCTTTCATTCGGTTCTTGTCGATTCTCCTTTTTTCCAGTTTCTCATTCTGCCAGACCCCCCTCCCCCCGACCGCCCACCGTACCCCCACTGGTGTAGCATCTGCCTGGGGCACGCGACTCAGACCCTCCTTGTCGGATTTTTTTCCGGGAATAACACTCCGAAGTAAACAGAACACCGGGAATCGCCTCGATTTGTTGATTGTTTTGAGATTCTTCGGAGAAACGCTGAACCGGTATTATGGGAACACTTGGAACAAAACAAACTTGTGTTAACATCTGAGATACTTGGCGCTACTTGTTCCAAAAGGTCATGGAACAGCCGAGAATTGGTCAAGGTCTTTGGATTTTGAGTGGCACTTGAATTGCTTCGTAAGGAAATACGCTTTACATTTATTATTTATGGAGAGAGATTTAAATTTAGCTGCTCTAGCTTGAATAAATTGATCAAAGTTGGCAATGTCCTAACCGTCAATTTTCTCCAACTCGACAGATGATCGCCACCTATTCTTCACGCAAAGTATCGTCTCCATTATAATGCAGCAGTCCAGATTTGTCTATGAAAGGATTCAATCGAAAAATGTCCATTGAGTCAAATCTTTGCATTCGGCCCTCCTCGAAAACCCTTTCCCCATCTGTCTTCCCCAATTTTACCCTGAAAGATGCAAAACCAAGGGTTACTCAGCATCCTGTTTTTCGAAAAATACAGATGTTTCACAAAAAAATCGACCGAAAAACCCTTTGCCATGACCGTTCAAGTGTTAAACCAGAATTTCCTCTCGTATTTCTTAAAGATTTGTTCGATCTATTCTCGGGGAATAAAGGAGACCGAACCGACGTTCCAGGTGCATTTCTCGAGACATACGTCACCTGCTCTGTTGGAGAAACTTGTCTTTTCAAGAAATGCCCCAAAAAATCGCAAACAAAATCTGAACCAAAGATTCATGGGAACGAAACGTAAACTCTGAGACAGTAAAATTATAGCCCATGCTAAACATATTTTTCAATGCCTGGAACCAATTTTTTTCACATCTGAACACCAACAGGGCGTAATTGAAAATGGGTTTCATCTGTCTCATAACGAGACTTAAGTTCCAGACAACTCTCGGACTTTTAGGTCTCAACCCGAAGAAGTTTTCGAAAGACTGCAGTAGACTTTGACATGATTCTTATCTTCCGATACTTGTTTATATCATCTTGCCCTGTCCCATAACCCTCACCCCTTACCGATTTAACTCTTGTCTCGATCCCAAAAAAACCTGTCTCCCCCGATCTTCCGCCGAATATTCCCCGAAACGCCGTGCGCAGCGTCTCCTTTTTTTTATTCCACCCGGTCGCTTGGACCACCGATCAATGAATTGAAGCGCCCATCCTCCTTTTTTTTTGGTCAAGCCTCCCCGTACCGACGTTTGCATCTCCATCCCACCCCTTTCGTGTTACCTCCCGCGCCCACCCCTGATCCCCCCACCACCACCCCCTGCAATTTCCTCTCGCATTTCTCTCATGGTGCCACCAATCGGTCGAGTCTCACTTGCACAGTCCCTCGCAAAACTCTCCCTATCTATTTATCTATCCACTCTCGCCTCCCCCCACCCACCCCCTCCCCCTCTTTCACTCGTCTTGTTCCCCTCTCGACTGTTCCAACTCCCACTCTCACTCTACCGGACACGTCGAGGCCCTCTTACTCTGGTCAACGTTAACGACCCCTCTCCCCCCCCCCTCTTTTTCCCACGTCCATGTGCATCAAAACGCTCACATGTGGGTGTGCATAAGCCTGGGCTTTTCGATTTTCACGTATGCATCGCCGAGATAAATCTCTCTGGGGTTTAACCGTGTGTGTGTATGTATGTGTGTGTACATGTATGCATATGTGGCTGTATGTGTGTGTGCGTGTGTGTGTGTGTGTGTAGCGAGGGAGAGAAGGGGGCGGGAGGCTCAAAAAAAGATGCAAAATAAGTAGAAGAGAGTGGAGAGAAATGCATATTGGACATGCGCATTAGAGACTGGACGCAATTAACTTCTCAGGTGGAAAAATTATTTTGTCACGGCCGAGGGGAATGAGTTTTTTCTTTAGCGTTAAATCCGGCTCTGTATAAATTTAGGAGCGGTGGGAGAACCCATTTGATATGATATGGAGGTTTTATTGAGATTACGGTTTTGTAAGGTTGGATCATATGCGTTTATCAGCGACTGTCTCGTAAAAGCTTGATCGAAGTTCATTAATCAGCTTACTGTGAGACTCGTATGAGCTCAATGAACGACCTCCGCTGAGAAACTCATGGATGTCTTTTATGAGACTCTTATGAGACTTTTATGAGGCTTTTATGAGACTTTTACGAGACCGTTATGAGACGTCCATGAGACTCTTATGAGAGCCTTCTGAGACTTTTATGAGACTTTTATGAAACTCTTACGAGACTTTTGTGAGACTATTCCGAGAGTCTTCAACAAGCTGTACATTAGTTTCACGAGGTTCTTGGTACTGTTCTTGAATGCTTAGGAGCGATACGTCGAAATTCTTATTAGATTGTGAGACTCTTGTGAGACTGATATAATTCTCTTAAACTCCATAACAAAATATTATCGGAGCTTAAGAAACTCGAGAGATTCTCAGACCATTACGATTCCACTAGGCAGATTGTCGTATGAGACTTTTCTATAACACTTATGAGACACCTGTGAGACACTGCCCCGACTTCTTCCAGTGCTCCAGTAAGACTCTTTGAGACCCATCAAATTGACAAAAAAAAGTTGTGACAGAAGGGGAATTTTTTTCTCAACTTAAAGCACGCTCTGTATAAATTTATCGGAAATGTTTTTTTTCTCGTTCCAACTCCTCGACAGACATCGTCCAGTTTAATGATCCGCAAGAGGGCGGGTTCTAATTAACGAGCTAGCCTGCTTGAGCCTTTCTATATACATTTTTCAACCGGGGGAGAAATGGGGCGAAAATTGCGTCTTTCTCGGGTCGGTGGGGTAACTATAGCCTGTCTCACACCCATTTATGAGAAGAAAAGACGACTCGGACGGCTTTCTTCAGTCTCCTCTAGGTCCGATTGTAACCCCATCGAAACTAGCGGTCGGGTGGGCTGTTGAGAGGACGTACTAATTAATTGACCCATGGAATGGCTCGTACCAACAACTTCCAAATGTTTTTTTCCTCTTGTTTATCCAGCTTCGACCCGTCATATCTTCCGAATTATGAGACTTAGCAAAGATCATCATATGACACAAAATGTGCATTTTTACATGAGGAACAACTTTCGTTAGACCGTTTTTTTTCTATCGCCACTGATTCTCCCGGGAGAGGGGCGAATGTCATTAATATTACTGAATTATTTTCCCTGATTTTATGTTAAAAGAAAAAAATTGTAATTTCGAAATTTTCAAAATTTGAAAAATATTGCGAGTCTCCAAAATTTTTTGAAATGGATCCTGAAATTGAGTACATGAACTACCGCATGAAGTTTTAACTGGTCACTGCAAAAGGGGTGGTGGGTGGGTGGGTGGGGGGTAAGGGGGGTGGGTGAGACATGCGAAAAACTCTGGAGCAACCCTTCGTTGATCCCTCGTACATTGAGCTCTCTGGTTCTCTCGGTTTTGGAGGCCGCCTCTCGCTCTTTCTTCACGTTTCCCCCACTGGCAAATAAAATCGCATTTTATCCCTTTGCCAGTGCAAATTTTTGGTGTGTGCGTGTGTGCTGTCTCCCTCACTCTCGTAGGGTTCTGAGAGTTTGTGGGGGGTGGTTGGGGTTGGGGAAAATACATCAAAGCATGGTCCAGCGTCTATCTTCCGCGGAATGGCTCTCGAGAAGACTATGAGGGGGTGGGAGCGGGAGGGGACGTTGCCCCTGCATCGTACTCGATTTGGTAGTTGTGGGTCCGTCAAACTCATTCACTATTTCTCGCTTTGTTTTTTTTTTGCAGTACATCCAAACAAAAGCAATGCGTACTCTGAAAAAAAATTGAGATTAATTGGAAAAAAATTTGAGTCGCAAAAAAAAACGGTGAAGTTTGAGCGCAAAAATTTCGAAAGCACGGGCCAGTATGAGCATTCGCAATATTTTATGTCGGCTTTGTAGAAATGAATGAGTGATTTTTTTTTCCCTCATTTTGAAAATTGAATAAGGCAGTGTGAGCGGAACGATAGGTGAAGGGTGTTCGAGATGTCGCTCAGCGACGCCTCGGAAATACACACGAGTTTCGCGCTTGGCTTTGTGAATATATAGGCACTTGGTATGAGGCGCGCATCAACGCGACACTGGAGCACATGACAATCGAGTCACCCTTTTGCTCTCTCCCTCTCTCTCTCTCTCTTGCGCTCACAATTGGCTCTCGAGTGCCACGACGACACGAAGAGCGATCGACGATTGCATCCCAAATCATCCTAAATACGTTTAAACACTCCACTTGAAATATTACGTACTTCTCCAGTGCTGATGACGTTGACGAGGATGTTCTGGACAAAAAGAATATCAAGAGGAAATTAATTATGGGGAAAATGAGCGGCATAAATTATCACCAAAAAATTTACAAACCCAACAAAGTTGAAAAAAATTTACGGAAACTTTGAATAAGGTTTCATATCAACGGAAGATAAAATTGCAAATGTGTGTGTATGCTCATTCACGTGGGTAATTTTTTGACCTTTTGCTCTTCAATGTTAATAAAGAGGCTGAAACAAAATGGAAAAAAATTTTTTTTTTTATGAAAAAATTGCAAGTGAAATAATTCAGTATTTTATCATCAAAGGAAGGAATTCGTAGTTTTTGTGAGGGCTATAACGCAGTTGAATTTATTTGAAACAAGTGGTGTGTATGGGAGAAAAAGCTCGCGATGCTGGAGCTACAATACACACTCACACAGAGTCAGTGTCGACCGTCGGTGGTTTTCAACCGGTAACTCGATTAGCCCCACGGGCCCATTCTGCCCTCTATATATATTTTTTTTCCAACCCCCATTTTTTTTTATTCCATCCTTTATCTCGCTTTTTTCCTATCTCGTTCGTTGTAATTCACAGCGAATGCAATTTTACGTAATTGCAATACCGAGTGTAGTACAAGTGCGATGGGCGGGTGGGTGGGGGCGGGGGAGAAAGACACAGGTATATGCCGAATCTGCGGGACGGCGAGTATTCGACTTTACGAGCCGCCCGCGGAAAATTACATTTGCAATTTTCGGTAATACGATGGACTGGGGTTCGACGATGGCAAAATATATAAGTTACGCAAAAATTATAATTGAAATCGATTCGGCAGACTAATCAGTGGTTTAATGAAGGAGATTTATTTTCCGGTGACGCGAGGAGGGGGTGGGGGGAGGTGATCGGTCACAAATTTTGGAAAATGACCCCCCTCCCCCCCCCCCCCCCCCCCCCCGCTTCCCGCGCTGATATTTATAATATTATATAACGAAACAAAATAATTTTTTAATGAAATTTTTTCATCTGACCTTCACCTGATATATATAAATAGGAACCATCAATTAGCCCATTGCTCCAAAGTCACGTGTCAACTCATCCATCTGTTTTCTATACGACGCGTGCCGGATGTTCCTGCTTGTACCCCTAAAAATCCCGATGGATTCGTGGACGAACAATTACAAACGAACCCCAAATTTTCCTGTCTACCTCCATCAAAAATTGAGATGTCCGAAATTTCCAAAATCCTCAAAAACTGTCCAAAAAAATTTCAAAATGCTTCCGGATTTTTTTTTCCATTTTTTGTACTTAGTGAAGATGTCACTCCTTCTTCCAATTTTTCCACGCGAATGAACAAATCAATTTAAAATGATCTATTTAAGAGAAAACTACCCCTTAACAATACCTGAAATCCGGTAATCGATGAAGTTGGATCCTTAGGAGCGAAAAAAAATCCATTGGTAAATAATATTTTTTCTTTTTCCGTCATTTTTCCGCTGAATCGAGGGAGTGTATGGAGTACCGATGAATAACAATGTCGAGTGGGAGGGGGGGGGGGGGTTTGTTTTCAAAACGATTCTGGCAAAGTTCCGCGGTGGGCATTGGCGCGGCTCGTGGTCATGATAACGTGCCGATATAACCTGTACCACTAACGTATCTTCACGCCCGATGAACAAACGCCTGGGCGCGTTGAGATTTATCGTGGTCATTGCGCGTGAGCGATATTTTTTCGGGGAAAATAATGCCCTTGTGTTGGAGAGCCTTGGCCCTCAAAAATCAGATGCGGAAGAATTACGGATGTCAGCGTTTCAATAATGGGATTCCCGGGCGTTGCGCAGCGACTTCAACCGCGTTTTCAGCATTACGCGACGCGACAAATACCTGTCGATAGTTACTGGTGTCCCTACGAAAAGGGCCCACTTTGTCGAATTTAATTTCCGAGATATTTACGTTTTTTCTTCACAGCAATAATTGAATAACTCTCCAATCAGGAGCCTCCATGCACAGTTGTTCGGGCCATGAAAAATTGAATAATGACGTCCTCCGAGGGATGCCTCAAGCCGCCCTCTCATCGATCCATGCGCAAAATAAGTTTCCTATCGATATTGCGTTTGTATAGTGAAAATCAGGTGCTCCAAAAAAGATTAGATAAGAATCAATTAATTATGCACAAGAGGTCTCCAATAATGGGATTCCCCGGGCAGTGCCTCAAGCCGCATTTCCATGGTGCGTTACGCGAGGAAAAAAAAACAGTGCGATAGCGCCACAGCTCGCGCTAATTGAGGCGAGTAGCGACGATTGATGCGTTTCAACGACGCAGTGGCTCGTCTGATTTCCCTCTAATTTTTCAGTCGCTTGTGCACCACCTGGACTGATGGCCACGCCACCCGCCGCCACCCACCACCCACCACCCACCACCCACCTCGGCATACCGCACAATCAGGCTGACAGTATTTTGCATAATGTAACGGGAAACCTCTCTGGTTTGCCGTTTAAATATTCTGGCGATGTCCCTCGGACTAGTCGCAAAATTAGGGAGAAAAATTTTTGGTCTTGCAATTCAGAGAATTTTTTTTTATCCGAGAGAATTCCAATCACAGGACACCGTTGCAATCCGATTTTTTTGAATTTTGAAAGAAGGACGCTTCCGGGGTGGAATTATCTTTACAAAAAAAGCCGAAATGAGGTTTCGTTGGTGCCGAACCCTCTCAAAATTTTGGGAGGGGCTCATCCCCGACAACTCATTCGATTAAAAAAAATGTCTTTTCCACATCTGCAAAACGACCTTTTATCTTGCTCACAAATCAAAAAAACATAATTCCAGAAGAGAAGTGATGGAAAGTGATAAAAAGCATTTTGTTAATCCGTCGAGTTTCGACCTGAGTGGGGGTGGGTGGTGGCGGGGGGAGGGGGGAGGAGAGCTGAGAGGTATAACGTAGTAAAGGCAGTTAGAGAGGGGTTCGTTGACGCGTGGATGCACCGCTGATCCAGCGTGCGTCGGCAAAGGGAATTTAAAAATTAATCTATCGTGCTGTCGAGTGAAATGCAAGATGAGAGGGCAAATAGCGTCAAATTGCGACTCGAGAAGACATTGTTTGCGTTAAAATTTATTTCATCATCGTATAAAAGAGAATGCAAAGAGGCCTATTTAACCCTCCAGTAGTTGCATTTCTCCCGAGGTGCCCACTCGCATAATGAGCACTGCGCCGCCCAATGTATTTTCCAATTTTGGGAAGGAATGAAATTGGAATGTATGGTCCATTATCAAATCACATCGTCATCATTTTTTTATGAGCGGCGCTGAGACCATGGTGCGAGTTCTCAAGGGTGACTCCATTTAATATGAAGGGCCAATGGATCTGTACAATTTTTTTTTCGGCAAAATTATAAATACTTGCGATCACAGGACATCCAATACTACTAATTCAATTTCCTATACACACACACACACACACATAGATTTTGTGGAAAATATGTGAAGCTAATTTAGCATACCTGGAAAAAAGTTGGGAATATTTTCCATTTTTTTGGGAGTAAAAAAAGAAAAAAAGAATAAAATAAATTAAAAAATTGCCTCGGGGATCGGAAAATGTGCAAGACAGAAATGCGAGAGAATGGACGGGGAAATTAGCGTCACGGATTAGCCCCTGCATATTTTGCACGAAAACGAGATAACGCAAAAAACTCGGGCTTGTCTATATAGGTAAAACTGAAGAAGAGCCGACTGTGGGGAGTGAGGGATGAGGGCAAATGAAACGAATGCAGGAGAGGACGATGGACGAAAAAGGGTGGAATACACCCCCTTGGCCAGTGGAGGGCGTGGCAACCAGGGAAACGGGTGATTTTCCAACATTCGTGGAAAGAGGAGACGAAAAAGTGCAGAAGATTGAGCCTGTAGACCGAGGGGGAGAAACAGAGAAAGCGGGAGAGAGAGAGAGAGAGAGATGAAAAATTAAGCGGAGGTTAAACAACTTTTTCTACATATGCCCAACATATGTGTATGTATGTGTGATCGTCTGCGTGGCCGCCGATCTGATCTATTCTGAGACTCATTTTGAGACCATGTCTCCCCATTTGACTCCAATGGCATTTGAACCCACTTGAAAATTCCAAATGATTTGAAGGTGCTGAAATTACGCTTCATCTCGTGTGACTTTCAGACTTCTGAATTCTAACACTGAAAAATCCAGCATGAAATCCTTGATTAGGAAAGCAGTTGACCATTGAAGAGGTTCAATGGAGATGCGGAATTCTCAATTTGAGTCAAGTGTCAAATTTTCCCAGAATTGTGAGACATTAAAAATGATTGTCTTTTTCTTTTTCGATAAATTGCCTGAGGCTTAGGATGTCCATCCACCCGAGTATCGCCAGAAAATACACACGCGGTCCATGTGGGGCCAAGCGGTGTTTGGCACTGCAGAAGAGCGTCCCTCCAACAAAGGGGTAAAAATCATTGCGCGGTCCAGCCTCTAGCCTGATCGATGCTTGCACACTCGCCCTCCGCTGCACTCTTTCCCACCCACTCGGCCACCCTTCAATCCTCACCCGCCCCCGCGGCCCTCCACCACCCTCCGCGCATTCACTGATCCCTGGGACTCATACTGACTGGCCAGACAAAAAATGGCCGTACAGTGCCGTTGCCTGGCTGACGTCGGTGTTTGATGACCTCGCGGGACGGCGAAACATAGGAGGTGGGTGGGCGGAGTGGGTGGAGGGGGGGGGGAGGCGGCGTTTCCACCCCCTCGGTTTCATCTCACTCCCCCGCCACCCGAGTCCACTGGCCAGCGATGCATCGACGAGAGAACCGGAAAAAGCCCCCGGGGCCACTTGCATATACGACAGGATCAATGACGGCAATGATTTTAGCCGACGAACGCCCTCCAGCCATTGCGTGTTGCCTTTTTCCGCGATACGCAATTTTTTTCTACCGACAAATTCGCCGAAAATGGCTCGAACAGAGGCGAGAGGTCACGTGACCAAGGCCCATTTGGGGGGTCCAAGCCCCGGAAAATCTGAAATTACATAGATCGGTCACTGAGCAAACGCAATTTTCTGGCCAATAAAATTTTGAGGCTGTGGATTTACTTTTGCTGCCGGCTTTCTTGAATAGAAGGGTGGCTGTGACGTTAATGCATACAACGTTATTCTCCGTGATTTCAAAGCAGTCGGAGGGAGTTGGACTAGGGAAACACTTTGTGACGAGCTTCCAAGGGGAATGAGATGTGTAAAAGTTTGGCCGTTTGCACACTTGTCATACAGCAAGCTGACAACGCGGGATCCAAGTGTCTCACCGTGTTCAATACTTTTTCCACTGCACTGTAGCAAAAGATGAAGTGCAGGAGGGAGTTAGAAAATTATTCAGTGAAAAAATTGTGCCTTCACACCCCCAGAATGCATACACAACATTGTAAGGTGATATCTTAATGACGGAAGAAATTCTATCATACGCGCATCCGCTTAGAACGCTTCGTTTGCCCGGGTGTATTTTATCTTTTGTCACCATGGGGTTGACACTTCTTCTGATTTTTTTTTTTTTCACCATGTCTGTTAACCCAAGGATCCAACATTCCAAGTCAACGGCTAACGATGTACTCTGCGGAGAACAATTCATTCTCATTCATTTAATTTTAATTTTTTTCCAAGACTTTTCTAAATAATTTTCTAACAATTGGAGTAATAAAAAAAAATTATCAGTTTTTTTTATCGAAAGGAAAAATAATTTGATGAAGCACTCATGTTTATTGCGGCTAAGGTAAAAACGCTATTTTTTTAATAATCAAAATAATTGCATTTTGCATAAAAAATGATTGCTTTTTTATGGAACAATGATTGAATTTTTTATTACCCAAAATGTGAGATATTCCATTTTTGTGAAAACCGAAAAAAAAGAAAAAAAAATGATTTGTAATTAGGGGGTGAAAATCGGCTGAAAAATAAGTGAAACGTGACGATTCATCACCATCATCATGTGTTCACCTTTTATCCCCAGAATTCGCAAAATAATGACTCACAAATCCGTATTTTCGTGGACCCCACTCACCGCACAGCCTCCCACAAATTCGCCTCTCACGTATGCCCATGGAAAATGCGTCGTTACGCATCGTCATTATCCCGTAATTACCCCACGGTCAAATGAATCTGACATGTTGGCCCTTATCGTGATAGCTCAGAGAAATTTTAATCCGGCCCTATTTGCTCCATCAAAATCCCATGCGCTTTGTAAAAAAAATAAAAAATAAATAAAATCAACGTCAAAAACCCAAGAATTTGGTCCTTACGTCTCCAGCCCTCCTTCCATCTGGAGAGCCCTCCATCATGGACCGATCATCAATAATCAATACGAAATATTTGCATGACCGTTTCCCCAATTTATAACGTATATTTTTCCAATTTTTTTTATTCGTTTGTCGTTGGGAAAAAAAACGCCTGAAAAAAAGAGAGGAAAGCGCTTTCGGGTCAAAAACAAAAAAAAAAAATAGCAGCGTCGACCCCCGCGGCTGATGCGGCAGTTATCCCACACATATACCAAGAAAATACAACACGCATTTGCACTGAGGCAATACGAATGACCGTCATGGCGAAAGGGAAAAGAGAGAGAGAGAGGGAGAGAAATGGCAAATGTGAAAAAAAGCCCGCGGTAGTGGCAGGTGTGCCGCACACCCATGGGCCTACACAAACTATACAGGGACAGAGAAATTTGTTTCGCGTGAGCTGAACACAGCCGGAAGAGGTTAGGGAATTGATGCGCGCGCGGAATTAATTTTCTACGTATACCGCGATAAGGCACCAATTTCGGGGTGAAAGAATGTAAGTCCCAGTATCGGAACATAGTGTCCCACTATCTGAACGGTGTACTTGCAGGAGCCACGATAATATTTTTTTTTCAGTTTTTTGGAGACTTTTTTTTTGATATTGTTTTTGGAGAATCTCTAAAAAAACTGTAAAAAAAATTGAAAATCTGCAGATATGATTCGAAAGGTGAGATAACCGGAAGATAGTATTGCAGAAGCGAGCATGCTCGATAGGGAGTAATGCGGGCTGCGCAAACCCGATGAAAAAAATAAAAAGCCGCCCGTCAGATACTCTAGCAAGGGGAAGGAGGTGAACATGAGTCTATCAAGTTTCTCATTTGGTCGTCAGCCAATTAATTTTCATGAGGAAATCCAGTGGGAGCCCAGACAGACGAGGGCGAATGGCCAATGTTTTTCGGTTTTGAGAGGGTCATTCGATGATTCCCCTCCATGGAGCGGAAGGCGCAAGGGGGAAGGGGGGGGAGGGCAGTCATTGCGCTTTTTCAATCATTCCTGCTTCTTTTTCCGGCCATTCAATGACCATCCAAGCATCCAGTCCCTTCAGCAAAGGGCTTTTTTTCACCCTTTTTCATTCCGCCCTCTTTTTTTTTTCGATGATTTTACGCGCACGATTGGGGCAGGTCAGACTGCCTCAACAAGGCCTCAATGATGCTACTGCAAAATCACCAACTTTGGCATTGCCATCAGAAAATAGGGAGAGTCATTGCGAATATACATGCATTCCTCTCTTAGCGCGGCATGCACAAATTAATTCCGGATGCGCATCGATCCCTGGAGCTCTTCTGCCCGCTCACAAATACGAGACAACGAATTTATATGTCTGGTCAGATCCGTGACCTAACGTATAGGGAAAAAAGCAGAAAGTATTTTCAATTGCAAAGTGGATGCTCATTTGACTTGTGCGCATTGATTTAATTTTTTTATCGGTGAATCAATAAGGAGATAAGGAAACACGGACAAATTTAAGGGATCGGCCGATTAAAAAGGAAGTCCAAAATTTGCGAAAATCTGGATAAAAAATGTGAACTTCGAAAAACTTCAAAAGAAGTCTCTCCCACTCCTCTTCGAGGGGTGAAGGGCGGTGGGTGAAACAGGCGTCAGGTGAAGACCTTAAAACCCAAACCTACCCCAAACTCAATACGAGAATTTCACGGGTATATGAGTAAAGTTTCAACTCCAATTTGCCATTTCGTGACTGCAGCGAATCTTGCATTTTTCTTTTGCCAACAAACGTCTATCATTCTATCACGAAAATCCCGGGGTAGCACTGGGGAGGGTCTGGGGGGAGGGGGGGGGGGTAAAAGTTTTAGGTACTCCAATACACATTAACGCTTGTTTGAGGCCCTTCTGACTTTTGGTATGCAATCCCCATGAAAATACATATATAGTAAAAATCCATGAGACATATATATAGGGTATATTCGACTTGGAGAAAATCAATTTTTTTTTTGCATTTGAGACATTCCATGAAATAGTGGACCAACGCTGTGCACTGGTTTTCAGTGATTTCATTTGATATGTTGGTCAAGATGGCATTCTTAATTTTTTTTGCAGATTTCTTAAATCGTATATAACTGCCATAGCCACCCCCCCCCCTTCATTAATCGAAAAAAATCGGTATGGAATTTTTTCTGCATATGACAGATTTTTGTATTCGAAGTGGCTGAGGAAAAATGAAATGGAACAAATATTTGTGAATGAAAAAAAAAAACAATTATTTGTCTAGGACTCGAAATAGCATCATATATATATGTATATGCCCTTGGAAGAAAATCAATACGAGGGTTTTAATTAACTGCAAAAATTAATCGAGCCCTCAAATTTCGTCCCCACAATTGACGAATGAAACGTCCAAATAAAGCGAGGAAGAATCGAATCTCACGGTCTGTGTAGTGTCCCAAGGGGGTTGCACGGCCGATCGAACCGCTTCAAAAAACCCAAAGAAATGTCTCGTGTAGCATTCAAGCGCAACTTGACCGACCCCTCTTCTTCTTGACGATTGAAAATGACGCCGGAATCGTACACACTCCAACAACTGCCATTCAAATTTTTTAATTTAGGAATTGTCTGCTATTTCCAAAATTTTGAAAATTTGAAAAAAAAAAATTTCATTTCATAACGTTCCTCTCATTTCTTCCATTTTTCTTGAAATGAGAATATTTTTTTCTCACCTTTGACTTCACCAAAAAATCTTATCAACGCAATTTATTTAACGGCACAACTTTTCCCCCAGTCATTCACTTCCCCCTTGATTTTTTTTTTAATTGAGAATCTTAATGGGGACGTTGGGCTGTTGATGACTTTGAGGTAGGTGATGTTACTGGCTCGAAACGACCGCCTAACACGTGAGAGTATGTGTGAAAATAGGGGGCTATTGATTTTTGGGGCATACTTTAAAAAATCTTATTGCGCCTTTTGGGGGGAGACGGGGGGGGGGTTGGTTGAAAGTTTAAATTGAACTGAGGTGCGGACGCAGTTCAAGGCGAGTAAAAACAAAGTGAGACATGGCATTTAGTTTTGGGGGCTCAACTGGAGACGGAAAGATACCGAACGCCTCCACCTCATGGGCATAGGTCGGGGGAGTCATGCGTGCGAAATAGCGCATGAAACACATGCAATCCTTGATAAGCCCAAGCACATGTGATGAAATCATTGGAAAGCTTTCTGAGGTGGGGGGGGGGGCTGAGCTTTTGAATTAAAAAAAATTCCGATGTACTGAATTGTTCCAAATTTTTGAAACTTTGCATAGAAAATTCTATGGAAAAATCCAGCGAACCCCATAGAATATCAACAAGCTACTTAAAAAAATAGCACTTCAATCCACATAACTTTCACTACAAACTTTGTATTTCCCTTGGGTCCAAAACTTGCCATTTTTTTTCGCCTCTATCGATTACGAAATCCATGAATAAATGAGAATTCAACATAGACAGATAGACACGATCAATAATTGCGAATCGAGAGCCAACTCTTTCGATTTGTGTTTTTTTTTCATCCCCTAATTATTTTATGTCCTCGTCTGTACTTTTCTTATGAACGGGGTATACAAAACCCACCCCTCAATGCACGATTTTAAGTATAAGGGTTGGTAAAAATTCAGTCTAGTTTTTCCCCTCGTATGGATAGCAGAGAAGCAGTATAGGTTTTCACTGAGGTAAAAATTTCGCCCAGATTCCTGTCGGATACTGAAGATTTCGGTAGGAATCCCATTAAGTCTATCATAGGAATCCCATAAGAATCTTATGGGCTCCCATGAAATTCCTATATGTCCCCATAGAATTCCCATAGGATTCCCATAAGATACCCATCGGATCCCCATAAGATTCTCATAGAATCCCCATAAGATTCCCATAAGATTCCCATAGGATCCCCATAAGATTCCTATAGTATCCCCATAAGATTCCGATAGGAACCCCATAAGATTCCCATAGGACCCCCATAAGAACACGATAAGGTCCCCATAAGATTCCCATAAGATTCCCATAGGATTCCCATAAGATTCCTATAAGATTTCCATAGGACTCCCATAAGATTCCCATAGGACCCCCATAGGATCCCCATAAGATTTCTATGGAATTCCCATGACATTCCAATTCCCATTTCATGAACGTTCATCAAGTGATTCAAAAACATGCGATTTTCTTTCAAATTTCATAAATTTCTGAACTTTGCAACATTTTTAAATTCGTGGAAATGTTATGAATTTTGCTGCAATTTTGACAGAATTTTTTATGCATACC
Source organism: Asobara japonica (assembly GCA_026005395.1). Classification (NCBI taxonomy): domain Eukaryota; kingdom Metazoa; phylum Arthropoda; class Insecta; order Hymenoptera; family Braconidae; genus Asobara; species Asobara japonica. The sequence goes on from BQMI01000510.1 coordinate 360,145, forward strand.
CACTCCTCAATATGCGACTTTAAGTATACGAGACTGCTAAGAATTCAGTCTAGTTTTCCCCCTCGCAAGAGGAACCTTGTAGTGTACTTGCGATTTATTTATCCCCCACATTTGAATTTTATTACCGTGTATAGCGATCCTCCGATTTAATCGACCCCTGGTTCTTATTTCAGAAGTGGAATGAGGCTTTATTCGGCTCATATTTCTATGCCAGACTGCATTATCGATTTTACGTTCTTCTTTCAATTGTCAAAATTTTGCAAAATTTCTGAAATTTTACGAGAACTTTCGCCGAAGTTGTACGAAATTTTGAAAATGTTTGACGTTTTCAAAATTGTTTGATTTTCTGAAATGTCAAACAAGCTTCCAGTCTAGACGTGCCGTGTTTCTTATTCCAGTACCGCAATGAAGCTTTTTTTGTACTGATATTTGCAAGTGGAAATGCAGCTATTTACTGACGTTTTTGCATTCAACTTTTTTTTTAAGGTTTAATATTAAATTCTGGAAAACTCCTTCAGACACACTGGGCTGGGAAATAATTCCGCGAGAAATGGACGCGAGAGGGAGCTCAGTATTTAGGGGATGTTGACTGGGGTATTTAAAAACAGAAAATCAGAAATGTCAATGGAGCCTGGATTGTGCTGAATGCGCTAGCCTTCTTTAAGTAACCACAAACTTGTTCTACATATATATCTATATATTCCCCGATCGGAATTTTTTTTTCTTCTTGAAATTTTAGATACTTCTAATTTTTCGAAAAAAATTGTGTTCTGTAAGAAATGTCTTTAAAGAGCTGGAAGAAAAGTCGAATTGCTTACGACGCTTTTAAAACATTCGCGAGTGGGTCCAAGTGCAAGTTCACATCGAGTAGTAAAGTGACTTTTCGCATGTCTACAAATAGCGAAAAAAGAGGAGGGAGAAGCGAAATGCGCGAGTAGTGCAGGGGTGATTTAGACGGGTTTTCTTGGTGTATTGAGCGGCCGCATTTTTTCGAAGCCTTGATCAGATTTTTTGGAATTGCGAAATATTTTCTGGCATTGAAATTTCTATGAAATGTTATGAAATCTTACGTAATGTGATGAAATTTGAATCGACTAGTGGAGTGACTTTTCCACGTAAAAAAAACTTCAAAAAGAAGCAAAATGCGGGAGGGGTGAGTTAGACGGGATCTCCTTGGTGTATTGAGCGGCCGAGTTTTTCGGAATCTTTTTTACCCCTCCGTCAGGCACTTTTTTTTTCGAGGCCATAGAAACCATCGTAGCGCGGTATTACTTGAGAAGGCCTCGAGTGTGCCGCGAGGGTGCGTGCATTGTACGTCCCATCTTATATGCACCACCCCCGCCTTACACGCGCTTTGTTCTCCACGTCGTCATCTACGAAACCCCCTTGCAATGGCGTTTTTACGTCCTACGTCCTTAGACGAGCGTCTTTCTCTCCCCCTTCGCTATGTATACCGTGTCATATCGCACCCCATTTCATTTTTCTTCTCTTTTTTGAGTTCTGCGAGACAAGTCCCGTCTGCACTCCATCCTTGAAGCCACCCTCGTTTGCCAAAGATTATTTAGCAAACGCGGGAATTTCTTTTTCTTACTGAAACCAAGCATGGAATATTAGCGAAAGAAGGGAGAAAAAAAAAATAAATTTTCAAATTCATTCTGACATGAAAATTTTGAGAATGTCAAAAATTCCAAAAGATTGAGCAAAAAAAAATCAGAAATTTAACTCTTTCTTTCCGCATATAGCCAGGAAATCTCGAAGCGAGAGGAATTGTAATGCGTCTCGAGGTTCGTCGTGAGATTACGTTCCTCGGTGGCGTCCCGCGGGGCTGCAATATCTTGCACATCTCCTCCCCCCCCCCGCCCCCCTCATCCTCCAGCGCCCACCGCATTTGAGTTTCGAGTGATTTTCCATCTCCCTTCGCCTCATTCCCAAAGGCGAATCGTCACACACCGTCTATTTCCGGCCTGACGAGAAAGAATAAGAAGAAACTGCGAGTCGAAGTGTCCTCCAACGAAGACAGAGATGAGACTATATATAGTGGGGTATATTGAAAGCGGAGAAGAAAAAATGAAATCTCTGCGGTGATGAGCGGAGTTGATTGTGATGGGGGAGGCTAAGAACTGCATTTTTTAATTTTTCTTTTATTCCATCGGGGAGGGGGTGGCGATAGAATGTCGCGGGCAACATATATATGCGCCTCAGTATGAGAGCGGGGAAAATGCCTCAAAAAATGTGGAACAAAATTTTTGATAATGGGAAGGAAGATGGAAGAGACTAACCTTAACCAAAACGCGTACTGCGGTAACGTTGCCGAAACGTTACAATGACGTTGCGCCCGCGTTACACCTATGCTCAAATTTCTACTAGACAAAAGGCAACTGGCAATTCGAAGTGTCCTCGGAAGAAACCAGTGATGAGGATGGAAGAGGGGATATTGAAAGGAGAGAGAAAAAAAAGAAATGAAATCTCTGCGGTGATGAGTGGAGTTGATGGCAAACCAGGAGGGGTGGGCGAAAACTGCATCGGAAGTCACATCGGAGCCCCCGGTTCTCAACTGAACCCCTTCGGGTCTTAAGAAATCAATTAAACGAAGAGGACGCTCTGCCCCTAGGGAACGAGTGGGGTGTTTCCGTGGATGAGAGAAGAGGGGGGGGGGGCGGGGGTGGTGAATGAGGAGTGTCTAATAGCTGAGCCGAGTGAGATGAGAATTGAGTATTAATTCGACCATTGAAATTTTTCGACAGTTTTTTCTCTAATTAACGGTCTTAAAAATCAAAATTATTTGTTATTTCATTTTTTTTAATTAATGTAAAAAGAATTTCGAAATTTTAAAAGACAAACTTTTTATTAAAATTAATTCGACGATAAATTTCGATAACTGAATCTTTCAAAATTTCTTGTTATGTCAGGAATATAAAAAAATTTCACCAGATTCTGAAGTTTAAAATAATTGCCAAATTTGAAAAAAAATATTTCAAATTTTTTTAAAACTCCAATCAACAATGCATTTCACATTTTCTTGTAACATACTATTCCCTCGTTCCGTGATCTGAATAATTGTCGGAAAAAGCGCTCATTGAAAGCTTGGAAATTGCTCGGTGCAGTATCGAAGTAGAAAACTGAGATGAAAAAGAGAGAAAAAAAAAGAGTGAGGGTGTACGTAAGGGGTTGCCCACCCCAGGCTGCGTCTAGTAAGAAGCATTGGAATCGATATCATTGCAACCGAGAGCGAACCATTCCACCCACACCAACTTCTCGGTTTTTCTGGTGAACCCCCCCCCCCCCGCCCCCCACCTACACCCTCTTATCGCTCTATACATACCCTTCGTCAACTGAGCCAACTCTTCACTTTTTCCTTCTTGCTTTCAATTTTTCAATTTCAAATTTTTGAAAATTTTATCGAAAACGAAAAAGTCCAAACGTTACCAACTTTTCATAAAGTGCCTCAAATATTTTTAAAATTTCCCAAATTTCGAACATACCAAAATTTTTCGAAATTTCGTTTTTGGAATCTGAAATTTGAAAAATTTCAGGCATTGTTTTCAAAAATCTTTTTCAAAATTCCATTGTTTTTTTTTTGAATTTCAAAGTGAAATAAAAACTTGCTGGTTTTCTCGCGAGCCTCCCCCCACCCTCAGCCAGCTATATACACCCCTCGTCAACCGACTCTTAACTCTTTCCTTCTCCGTTTCTCCCTCCCTTGATGGCCACGCTCGGATATGCGGGGTCGTCGAGTCGAGAATCAGGGAACTCCGTCTTCCAACCCCTCTAGCCCCTCACTGCTAAACCCCGACATCCCTCTGATTCTTTCTGCTGTATCCTCATCATTCCTCGTACAAGCACTTTTTTTTTCTTCAGTTTTTTTTCTCCTCTTACGTCACTCCGAATCGGTCCCCACATTAAGAAATTTCTCGGGGAAATTCCGTTAGGCTAAAAATTCTGGAATATTAAAAAAAAAATTGCGTTTGAAAATAAAATTCCCACAATTCTCTCAAAATTCTCCAAGGATCTCCAGATAAGCAGATATCGAAGACACGTATATATAGCTCAAATTAATACATTACATTGAAGACAGCGGGTGGATGCCCTCAACAAGCCATTCCTTTCGCCCCCGAAGACTCAAGTGGTAGTCATCGCAGCGTTTCAAGTGTGTGCTTGGCGGCTTCACAGATTCTTCCTATCGTATTTTTCTCATCCAACCCTCCGCGCGCTTCCTTTCCACCTTCTCAGGTTTAAGGATGTTTGGTCCCCAAGAGAGGTGAATAAAATGGGGAAAAACAGTCCAACTTTGGATGCATTTACGCTTTAAATTTATCTACAAAATTCCAAATTAATTGGCAGCCCAAAATTGCAAATTGCAAAGTAAAAAATTATTTTGCAATCCTGGTAAGCATGGAGTCTGCAGCTTGCTGAATTTTAATTCCCCCCCCCCCCCCCCACCTTAATGAACAAACATCCCCCTCTCAATCCGCAAGTCAAGATTTCTTCACAGAGTGAGACGAGAAAGGGTGGGATAAAATTCTTGAAGCCAAACCTTATTCTTACGCCACTCTTGTCACCCAAGATGCTGCATCAAACTCAACTGCTCGTCGGTGTGCACTGAATAAGGGCTGATGTCTCCGTCTCCATGAATTTTCTCGTTATTCTCCCGGATTTTTACATTAAAGACATCAGCTCCTTTGAATTATATTTTTTAATTATTACGAGCTGGATAACCTCGTTTAAACTGGCGATTCCTCTTGTGTGAATGCTTCCAATTAAACGAAGGAATTTGCGAAAGTGGGGGAGGGGGGGGGGAGGTGGGGAGGGAAAATGTATGAGTGTGATTATTGCGGGGGAAATTTGGCAATGTTTTATGGTGGGTTGGAAAATTTCGATAAAATTATTCAAATTTTACGATTTTCAAAATTTTTTTATTTCGCACGAAACTTTTTTTGGACATTCCGAAATCTTCCAAACCTCCATCTTCCAGAATTGGAAAAAAATTAAGAACATTGCAAAGCCATTGCCACTGACCATTTCCCGGAAAACTCTGTTCCCTTTCTGCCTTAAAAACAGTGGAAATATTATTGTTACGACTCTAAACCGCGCCAAAGCCACCCATTACGTCACACCAACATTACGACCCGCTGAGGGTCTTTACAACCCCTAACCCACCATATCCCTGCTAGTTTACTGCATTCCCTGTCATAATATTTCTCCCTCATACTCGCAAAAGCAGGAAAAAATGGAAGGAGGTACGAAGCTGCACATTGCAATGATCTATGTGTGTGTGTGTGTGTGTGTGCACGTCTATCCCCAAGTCCATCAGTGTTCCCCAGAAGTTTGTGTCCGTGTATGTATTTTTTTTCTGTAGATTAGAATAGAGATTGAAATTTTAATTGAATTAACCCATCATGTCCGGGTATTTGATGGGACAAATAGCGTAACGCAGTTATTCCGCGCCTCTCTGACTTCATTCTTGTCCTTTTCCGTAGATAGTCGATGTGGAACATCCTGGGTAGGGAAAAAACAAGAGCCGAGAGGTCTACCTCACCTATCCCATACACTTAGTCGTCGATACCACGCGTGATTGTAACAAAACAACGGACATCCGGAAGGTCCGACAGTCGCACAGGTATCGCACTGCGTGCCCCTTAACGCCTCTCCCACTCATTCGCATTCTTTGTGTACAAATTTTTTTTTTCACTCCGTGCTTTTTGTTCCCTTCATTCAACCCCACTATCTTTTCATTGGCCACCTCTCGATCCAATCTCCCGGCGTTTCGCTGGTGGTGTTTCCGATGGAAAAGTGGATGCTTCCACCTAGGATACTTGGTCCAGTGGGCACGCACTTCCGGAATAACCTGGATTCCTCGACAATGGTGCAAACATTATGAAGAAATTAGATAAAGATTGCAAAAGTTTGAGCATTTCCATTCATTCAAATTTTTTGGAACAAATTTTGAAAAAAAAAGAATTTAAATAAAAAAAAAAAATTTAATAAAAAAAAAAATTTGAAAATTTGAAAGTTCCAAAAAATTATTTTTTTTTGGAATTGGTGATATTTGAAGATGATAGTGGGAATAGGGAAAGTGTTTTGTGGAACCGTGGATACTTCCTGAGAGGATACTTGCTTCGTTGGCCAGCGAGGTCGGAATGTGACGAAAGATCCGCTGGTGATTTTAAAATTATGACAAAATTTGGAATTTTGGTGAGAAAAAAAAAATTTTTTTTTTGCTCCTCATAAGAACCGGATAACACAAAAACAATGGTATCTCGGACGAGACTCGCGCCCCCTTTTTCTCAAGTCGGCGAGCTGGGTGTTACTGAAAGGCACTGTAGGTAAATGGGAAGACACCCTTCTCCATTCCTTTGGCCCGAGGCGACCGAGGGAAAGTATTTTTACGTCGTCGCGTGTCTCCCACGCTCATGCTACTTTTGTATGCCTCTCAAGCAACAAAAACCGACTCCAGAAAACGTATATAAAAAACGAAAGGGGGGGTTGAAAAAAATAGACGAAGATTTCTCTTATCCAAATCTCCCTTTCTTCTGCTAGTAGGTCCCGCCACCAAGTGAAGAAGTGGAAGAAAAAAAAATTTCGAGTGTTTTTCTCGCCCATTGTCCAAACGCGCATCAAGAAGAAGAAAGCCTTCTCTGATAACAAGAATGAGCTGTTCTACGTTGCAAAGCGCGAGAAAAACGCGAGATATGAGGCCGACTTTTCTATCGGTGCCCCCTTCCTCCAATTTTTTTGTGCCAGTCTTTCATTTATTATGTGAGTGATGCGAAGCACTCGTGATTTCTGTAAGTAGCACGAGGCTATGAAAGACCCGAGAAAAAAAATGATGTTACAGAAGAGAGTTGCCTGTACCAAATCTCCATATTTTGGGATGCTGGTCCAGATCTTCTAGTGGACCGGAATCGGCCGAGAAGGTTCAATGGTGAGGAAGGGCAGGTCTAACCTATCTAAGTCCTTCTGGACCAACCCAAGCTGGGGGAATCATCAAAACCGCAGTGTCCGATTCCTTCCTAGGAACTAAAGCTCCACTTCCTGCTGCATGATAAGGATGAGCCTCCTTCAAAATCACTTCTTCCACCAGCCTACCTCCATATTCTCAACAATTAACTATAATTAAATTCAATAAAATGCACTGATTGATGACAAGTGACTGTCTGATTGGTAGGTCGCAGTCGACAAGATTAAGAAGACATTTTGGTATGAAAAAAAAAATCCCCCACCCGCTGGGGTAACTCAAGACGGGTCTAAGTGAGTCTTCCGGCTGGCAATGATAGCCCTGAGAACACAAGCCCCGACCCCCGGATATGTGTTACGCATACATGCTACTTAGTGCCAAGTGTCGGGCTTTAATGTACACAAACAGTTTCCACATGATTGTATCGCACGACACGAGATGATCTCTGCTAATCGTTTCGTCCAGTAGTCATACTCAAGATGGCAATGTGTATAGTCATGCGGATCTTTTCGATATTTATGGATTGACAGGTGGAATGACACTTTATGAACTCTGTAAAATGTTATACAGGAGTATAATTGACCAGAGTCAATTAGGCAGCAATCACCGGGAATATGGAAATCAATTTACGGAAGCAAACAAAAGTGGAAGTGACCCCGGCAAGACAGAGCCAGCTAATGAAAAAAAATTAATGCGACCTCATTAATCATCCGTTGAACACCAATCTCACCTGTGGTAGCCACTGCATCTCCAACGTCTCCTGCATCTCCAGCTCTGATTAACATTACCACTCATTAAGAGTATCGCCAAGATTGGGCAAAGGAGCTGGTCGTTAAGATGAAGGAAGCGAGAGATTTGCCATGCAAATGAGATGATTATTCCTCGGTTTTCGAGAAATGAATCGCGACGTTTTTTTCTTTGCGGGGAAATTTAATGAGCAGCAGGCCCGTGGGGGGCGCTGAGGGTTGAGACGACTCTCAATTTTTACGAGAAGTTGCTTGATTTTATTGAGGCGGTACATCCGGATGCTGTGGCGCAGGAATAATCTCTGGAGTTTATGGAGATGTTGGTAACCATTGGATCTTCATGGCCTTAGAAAATATTTCTATCAGTGCGATGATGAGCCTCAATCATGAAGAAAGGTGAACCTTGGTGGAGCAATCCAAAGTACCTAATTGCTAATAGAATATGGCAGGAAAATCATAATTACAGCTCTATAGACTCACGATTGCGTGACAAATACAATGCAATTCTCGGCATCTACCAATTCGGAAGTAACAATCACCATTGACCCCTCCACTACATCTCTCCTCGTCTGACACTTGGTACTTAGGAAACGAGCTCCACTAACCACGTCGTGGTACGTGAAATTCCCGGGGAAAGTATAGTCCTCAATTGCGTGCAATTCTACCCGAAAACTACACGACAACATTTTGACCAGCCATGGCCACTCGGGTGTATCGCCTTCCGCAGCTTTGTCATCAAGTTCCGGATCTGAGGGGCTCCCTCTTCCTACCTGTTTGTTTTCCTCTCTTTTTTAATTATATTTTTACTTCTTTTATGTACTCAAACACTCGCCGCCCCCCCCCCCCCCGTCGTAAAATACGATGCCAATAAAATCCGGAAGTCATTTTACTTCATTGGGTAATAAAAAATGGGGAAATTTCTGTGATTGTACATTTTTAGGGGACCAACAATCTTTTCAGGGCTATTTTAGAGGGGGTGGGGCTTAGGGTGGCTTTATTGAGGAGAATATTGGGGGGGAAAAAAATCAAGAAATTCTTGGTGCTAAGTGGCAGAGCGTATCAAGTCATATAATCTGAGCTCATTTTCTCTTTTCTTCAAAATAATTTTTTTGCCAACATCTTTCGACACTCCTTTTCGTCGACCTGAACCAGAAATTCAGTGGAATTAAAAAAATTAATTGAGAGACCCTCTGCTACCGCCTGAAGCAGCCTCAATTCCCGATAATCAAATGAGTTCCTTATTTTCGAGTGCTAACAATTGCTTAATGCCCGCATTAAGCGAAAGATGCAGATGGCAGACGAAGGCGGAAGTTGCAACAGACGGAAAAACGAATAACCATTGTCTGCGTGCAAAAAAAAAATCAATAGGATGACTGGGTCTCGGGGAGAAAAAAAAAGATGATGAAAAAAAAAGCCATCACCCTCAGGATTTCCTCCTCAGTCTCAGCGGCAGTCATCATCATTCCTCGGTTGCTGTAGTCATTGGTCGCTATATGCAAGCTACTAGGGGCACGCGAGTATTTGCCCAGCGTACACACTAGACATTTCCCCAGCTGACGTTGATTGAAGGAATAAGGGAAACGGCGAGCACTCTCAAGTGGCCCTATCCCCACCTCCTGAGTTATACCGCATCTCGGCACTATTCTATATCTATGATTTTTTTTTTTCAAATAGACCGTTGTGACATGAGGCACCAAAAATTACCACCACCCGAACATACACATACACATACACATACACATACACATACACATACACATACACATACACATACACATACACATACACATACAGATACGCATACAGATACACATACAGATACACATACAGACACATACACAGCCACACACAGAGGAAGAAACTGGGAGAACCGTACTTGAAAGACCCAGGTTCGATTAAATTAATATTTTTGGTTACCCAATATTCCCTTACTCCGGATAGCAGTAACAAGTATTCTCATCACAAATTTAATGAAGAAAGAGGAAGGAAAAAAAACATAACCGGATACCGGAGTTACCCATGCATCATGGGTCACCCAAACGAGCCTGTTTAGACGACTTCAAGTTAACCCAAATTGACTCAATTGGATTAACCGCGTCGAGGCATTATCCGACACTTGGGAACCTCCGTGCAATTTAAAACGCACGTCAGCAAATAATGCGACGCTTCTGCACTAGCTTCTCATGCAAATTATGGGTGGGTATTTTTTTGTTAGGTTTTCGTGGTACTTGTGCGACAATTTCAGGAAGAGTTGATGCAGAGGCATTTAGTGGCGCCATGATTCATCAGAGAAATGTGCGATCATGGGTTTGGATGTATCTGTCAAAAGATTTTTGAATTTTTTTTCAAAACTTTTTTCCAAAATTTTTTTCCGGAATTTTCTTCGAAAATTTTTTCCAAAATTATTTTCCAAAATTTTTATCTAAAATTTTTTTCCAAAATTTTCATCCAAAATTTTCATCCAAAATTTTTTCCAAAATATTGATCCACCGACTACCACAAAATAAAATAAAAAAGAAAGTCAACAAAATGATAACGCATATTCCCCGCGCGGAAGTTAAATCGACAAAAGTGCTGATTGTGCCTATACGCTTCCATCACCCATGAGCCAACTTTAAACAAGCCCGGTAGAACACCGAGATTGAAGTGTCCGCTTCTTGGGCGCTTGTAACCCTCGGCAAAGCTCGATCTGTAAAACCCGTACATGTGGGACGTTCCCTCTTAATCTCGTCAGATCACCGCTCTCGATCCTCTCCTCATATGTGGATCGTCGGAAGTCACCTTCCTCATTATCATACCAACTGGAAGCCAAGCGCAATCCCGGTTACACTATAGTTGTATATATATATATGCGTAGCCTTCATCCTGTGCCCTAGTCACTTACGAAACGATTGGTGATCAACCCAAGAGTCGTTTGCCTAGTAAAGAACAATATAATAGTTCAAATGAGGCGGTGACTCATTGGAAGCGTTGGCTTAAGGCCGTTCTAAGCGAAGAAGTCTCAAAAGGGATCTGCAACGAACTGGTCCATCGACTTAATCTACAAATCCATCACAAGACAAATTTCCTTCTTGCAGATTTCGCCATATCCCAAGACAATTGGGGACTTACACACAGATTCGAACGAGAGAATTGATCAGATAAGAGGCTCGACGACTGGAGAACAAGACAAGACAACCATCGAGAAAATGAAAAGACATCATCAAAATGTTGGACTGAATGAGAACAGCTTTGACTGAAGCAACAAGCACGAGAACCCCTGAGTTAGGGCTCACATGGGGGACAAGACGCAAGTCTATTATACTCAATCACAGTGTGATTGGCTCAAACGATCGAACGAATACATAGAGTTACGTGCAGTAGCTTATTCCAACGGGGGAATTATTTTCATGATCAATTCCTATCAAAATTGGTTCTCAAAGAAATTGACAAATCGGTGTTAATGGGTATTTTCATCTCTGGTGAAGCGTTAAATTTTCGGAGGATGTCAAAGGGGGAAGCTGAACTGGTCCATCAACTTTGCCTATGAAAAAATTTTCCTGAAACACTTCTGCTCGATGGTACCTGCTGAACATCAGAGCGATCAATCCTACCATCAATTGGCAATCCCCACTTCCAAGAAATCCGACATACCTCCGGCCACAACTACCAATTGTCCATTCACCTCATCAAAACTGCAGTTTCCCTCAGTCCGAAACGACACCGTCCTCCGATGTTTCCTCCCAACTTTGGCAATTGAATGTAATTAGCCAATTCAGCTTTGCTCTCCTCATTTTTTTCCATTCTCCATGCTGGAATATTGCAAGCAAAGCACCTTGGCAAATTGCCATCAAGACTTTTCGCCAGCAGACCAACGATAATAACGTCGTAATCTAAAAAACTAAAAAAAAACTGGAAGCATGGTGTTTTCCTCTGGCCAAACTGCACTTTTTACCAATATGTTGGCTCCTCGAAACGTCCGTTACTCCACATAACTGCACTTCGTGTATACCTCAACGAGAAAAGTAGCCATGTTTCTCAATAAAAGTGGCGAACTGAGTGCTCCAGTATCTGTATATGTATCATCTTCTGGGACACTGCCATTAAGTTGAGCGTATATTCAACGGCCATTTTCTCGATGACGGCAATTGCCGGATATCAGCTATTGAAAGTACACCAACCATCTGATGTTTTTTCCATCGGGAAAAATGTAGACAATTTGGGGATTAAATATTGAGGTTGGCAAAGCGCTATTCCCGTCTTTTTTTTTATCTATTCTGTCTTTTATATCTAGTTGGGAACATAATGACGGGCATCTATGCATCTCCAAGAAGAATAGCAAAAATCAGTCTCGGCATTTTCGGCAAGTTTAAGTTAACATCTGAAAAAAAAAATTGCTAATTAATAATGAACAGTCGAAAAAAGTATGATAAAAAAAACGGCCCTGCCTGTAATCTGTTGAAGATGTCTATCGGAAAAAACCGTTGGCCCAAGTCAGTCATGTGCGCAACTGGTTTTTCGTCTTTAAGACGTTACAAGGGGGCCCCCAAGACGTTGTCGAGCCACAACAATGCCCCCCTCCCGCCCCCCCAGCCCCCTGGAGAAGGCCGAAAGTCGGTTACGCCTCGATACGGCAGCTGGCACGCGCCACGGTAAAATGTATAAGAAACGACCAAGACAGTGAGGCGTCACCTTCTCACGTGATTCTTACCTTCCACGGTGTGTACACACCACCCCAGGGACTTTCGAGGGAAATTACTTGATGCCAGTGTGGGGACATGTATACCTGGGCATTTAAACCGAAGGGGAGCTCAAGGAACGAACGCCACCTGAGGGGTCCCCCACATCTTACATTGGCGCGGGACAGTGTATTCAAAATTGGCGCCAAACAAATCAAGAAAGCTTGCCCGTTCTGCCCCACCTGATCCCAACCTTGTTATATTTTTATACTGATATTCTGGATTCGCTCCTTATGGTAGGTTTCTCCACTGCGCGACTCCTGTCATAAGCTATTTTGTTAAAGGAAGTAAAGTGAATGAAACCCTATCAAGGTCAAGTAGCATCCTCTGCTGCTGTCTGAAAGGTCTGCCCTTTAAATCATCCCTAAAAAATTGGAGTTCGACGCCATTGCCTCCAAGGACCGTTGTGCCTACTTCCTTTTCCGTATGACTCCTGAAAAACGTGAAAGGGCGTCCCATAATTTTTTTTCCATCCCTCCAGCAGCTTTCAATATCAAAATGTTTCCCACAGTGGAGAAGTCATGGGAATCTCGTGATCGCTTAGGGGAGAAGATTTTTTCGGGGAAGATTTTTCGGAAAAGTTCTCCGGAGGAGATTTGCAGACGATCAGCAAGAGGGGTCGGCCCGGAACACCTTGGGAAATTTCGGGGAGGCCCCCTTGCACTATTGTGCAAACCATTCCAACTCGATACTTCAATCTTCCCCCTGCGGTATCTGTCTCATCAATTTAAGCAGAAAGACCAAAATATCCCGCAACATGAGAAAATACGTTACGACGGTGAACAAATCAGGTCGGGCAAGGTAACTGGAAGCAGATTTTTTTTTTCTTTCACATTCCAAATTATCAGATTTTCCGAAATTTTAGATTTCGAGATATTTAGCAAAAACCGGAAGTAAACGTAAATTAACCAATCTCGTTTCACCAAATTACCATACAAACAGTAAATACAATCAATTCTGTTTCAACGAATACATGTATGACATAAACGACCTGATTATGAGCAACAAGTTGACAACTACACATGAATTGATGCGTTATTAATCCGGTTAATTCAACAAAGCTCACTGGAACGTGAATCTCTTGACTCATTATTTTGGATTCAGAATTTTTTTATGATCTTGATTTTTTTTCGCTTTTATGTACAACTAAGTTTGTAGCTCTAGCATTTTTTTTAATTCTATAGAAGGTTTAACCGTTTTTGGAAAAGAGATTTTTATGAATTTTCTTTTTTCGATTTTTTTGGAAATTTTGGATATTTTCGGAATTTTCTAAAATTTTTCAATCTTTTTTTTTTTTTTGGCTCCGGTATTCATCTCACTGCAATGGACCATTCGCAATCATGTAAATAAATCGATTAATGACGCTTTATCCGGTTATCAATGGCTATATTTTCACAGCGAATAGTCATCATATCAATGAGTGATTTTCATAATTTACAGCTCGTTTAATATCGCTTGTACTTTGCGCTACATGCGGTTACGATAATTTGAGTCAATTTATTCGCTGATTCATTCACGCTTTTTCCGCCCATCAGCCGGCAAAAATTGATTAAGCCAATCGTGGTCAATATTTACCGCTATTTGTTTTCCCAGTGTATAGGTAACTAATTGAGAAAATTAACCCGCTCAATTTTTCCCGCAAATACATGGGAAGGAAAAAGTGGATATTGGGAAATTTTGTGAATTTTAAATAGTTCAAAAATACTAAAATTAATATTCATTATTTTTTTTTTAATTGAGTTTTCCCCACGGAAAATTTTATGGGAAGTCCCATAAAAATTCCAAGAGGTTTTCATCCATTCAAATTCGTAACTCAACATTTTTTTGGTCCCAAGAATATGTTTTAGCCGTCGGAAAATTCAGCGCCCCTAAAACGGATGTTACGCTAATTTTACAACCCCATAAACAGTTGCGTTAGCGTGAGGGAAAGGTTTAAGGAATATTTGATGGAACGAATTATATAAAAAAAAGAATATAGGAATAACAACTACGGACATGGGCTGGTGCTCGTCGATGGGTTCCCATGCATGAGCCCCCCAGCGAACACATGACGGGGGGTTAAAATTCCTATACGCACATGCCACCCTCGCTAACGCGTCATGTGCATGTTTACGGGAATTTTATTGGGGCAAGTGAGTTGAGCCAAAAAATTTCTTGGATCATTATTTGTTTGAAACATTCTCACGGACTTCAGTTCCCTAAACTACGACTAATTATGGTGCAAAGCACACCTACACACTCATTTTATTTTTCGCTTTAATATCAATTATATTCCAACACACACACACATACACACACACGCACACATAGATACATACACACACCCATCCACCCAACCACCCACCCACCCACCCCCCACACATACACGCACACACACGCACGCACGCACACGTGCAAGCATACACACATTATACATTTGCTGAACTCACAGTTTCCAAAATTCCAATCATCTCAATTTTTTATCAATGTCATATCAATGACAAGACCTGAGGCTAAAAAAAATATTTAAAGTTTCACTGATTCTCAGTGAGATTGGATGACTCCATCGACATACTGTGAGACCTCCCCATCTGTTCCGACTGACTTAAAAAAAAAATGTGAAGCCCTCTGAATGGATCGCGCGTCTCGCGCGTGTAATTACCCCG
Source organism: Asobara japonica (assembly GCA_026005395.1). Classification (NCBI taxonomy): domain Eukaryota; kingdom Metazoa; phylum Arthropoda; class Insecta; order Hymenoptera; family Braconidae; genus Asobara; species Asobara japonica. The sequence goes on from BQMI01000510.1 coordinate 375,209, forward strand.
CGGCTGCTCAAAAAAAAATGACGAAAAAGTGAGTGTGTAGAAATTTGGAGGGGTAGTGGAAAAAGCAGTATTATAAATTTCGGAAAATTTCAGAATTTTTTATATTGTGTCAATTGAAAAAAAAAACAATTCTGAATTTTCAAAAAAATTATTGTCAGAAGTGTTTGAAAATGTTCGTGCACCCCAGGATTCGCCAAATTAAAAAATCGCTTATGTTGATGGAAGATATGCATGGGGGGTATTAAAACCTTGTGCATCCGGTCTATTCTTCGAGCTGCCCACCACACTCACTTATAGAAAAAAATGAGAGGTGCCCCCCTCGAAGTTTCCCGGTAAAAGTGAGTTCTTATCTCGAGCCATATGTCTCGACCACACGGTGTCCATTTCCCTGTTCGTTTTTAGTCGAATGTTGGCTGAAAAAAAAATTGAAAAAAGTCTCCTTATTGGCCGCCTATCGATCTATTGACAATTACGATTAGCGGGGGGGAATTAGATAGCAAGACGCTCGCATTGCTTGTACTTGTGCTGATAGGCGGGCTAATCAGAGCATCGATATACATCGATAAACAGCGATACTCTTGATGGGAGTATTGTGCGTGGGCGTGCGAGGGGCAACTGACGCTCACGCAGGTGTTGCCAGCTCAGCTGTTGCTTCGCCACACATACACACCCATACATGCATAGATATACGATCGAGTTATTGAAGGCAAATGCTTACCTGGTTATAATTTGTGAAACTTTTCCCTCCTCAGATCCCTAAAAAAAAAGACAAAAATAAAATTACACTTTCGAAAATTTCGCCTCAATTAAATTTTTTTTTTTATGGTTATGCAAAAAAAATATAGACAAATATTTTTTTCTAGAACTTCAACATGTCAACGTTCAAATATTTTGCGATTTTTTTTCTGCTCATCTGAAGTACTCTATAATAAAATGCGGCAAAGTTAGCGCGAAGGGGACAATTTGCGCCTATGGCAATATCGACAGTAAGGTGACGCGGGGTCGCTAAATAATAAGATGGCACAGAAAAAAGAGCGCGACTTACACTTGCACCCTGACTTTAACTACAATACTTCAGTTGCAGTTGAAAATGAATACTTGAATACATACCAACTGTCTCTTCCCCACCTCCCCCCCACCCCATCTTGCAATACTTTTTTCCTCTTCTTTGCATAACTATTGATCCCCGTGCATCACGTACCTAGAAGCTGCTTGCCAAATAACATATTTAGAGACGGTAATTTTCTTATGGTCTACGTCTCCTTATGCGCTCGATCACTTTTCTGACCCCCGGATTAAATAAAATGAGTTTGTACAGAAATACTTTCAATGTAGTTAGCGAAAAAAAATAAAAATAAACGTCAAAATTGCCGATGAAAATTGAAAACTGCCGACGATTCTCCCTGAAAAATTGATTATCTCGCGAACAAGTGGTTTTACGCAAAAGTGTTATAAAAGATTTTCGGTAGAGATTTCAATTTCCATAAAAAATCGTTTGGGCCACTTTTTTCTAAACCGACATGTTGACGAGATATATCGCAAAGAACCTCGAGAAAAATCGGCGCTTGTGCGTAATACCCGAACGACTGATTTTGCAGAATTTTTTTTTTTAATAAAATTGAACTCAATCGGCATGAAAAATCGGGTGACATACCAATATTTTTGTGAATACTGTACCCACATTCTGAACACTTGATGGGCACAACAATCATTGTACAGTGCGGTTCGGTTTGCGTTTATCCACGCGCGGAAAACAAATAATCAATATGAAGAATAGTGAAGTACACTGTAAAGAAAGCTTTTCGATTAAATTTTTTTCTTCAACTATGCGACTGAGGGAAAAAGTCATAAAATACGAAATCTGTATTTTTTTGTAAGGAACAACTTTCATGGGAGACGTTTTTTGATAGCTCTGACTGAATTTCCACCATAGCGAAATCAATTTAAAATCAAAATTTTGGTACCTCTTAATTTTTGTATTCCCATACGGACCCAAACTCTTTGAAAATTCGAAAATATAATTATTTAATAAAAATGTTTGTCTTATGTTACAGGCGGGATTATATTCCAGACAACGAGAAAATTGAGCCGAGGGAGCGCGGGGCAGCTAGCCCTTTGGCGAGCTCGAAGGATGCAGCTCCCAGGCGGGAGCACGAGCAGTTCGCATAAGCGTTCCAATACGTGTCAATCATCGACACTTGGCATCACAAACGACAGTAAAATAAATCATAAAAAACGCCAACAGAGAGTTAATTACTTTACAAGCTGCCGATGTGGCAGTAGTTGCAATAGTATCGGGAGTGAGAGTAGCAACGGAAACGGTACTGGACCTGATCACGATTCTAATTCACTGAAGAATCGCAAAGGCACCACTAGAATTTATCACCGATACAGAAACACAGTGTATCACTACCAGCTGATGAGCCAAAGGTGGAAATTTTGGGACAAGGAATAGTAAATGGAATATTATTTTCATTTTTTATTTGTACACACATTAGCTGAACACGTTGAAGGTGATTGATAAGACGTTAGGAACGAGTAAAAAGCTCGAGACAACCAAGCGAAGAGGAAGAAGCTAGAATCGGGTCAGACCGGGTGATTAGATAATTGAATTATCAGTAATTATCAATTGGACCAAAGAAAAAAGAAACTGCATTACATCCCACAAATCATCATTTGGATACGAGAATACCCTGCAACAGTCAAATAATTGATAAGCTTGGCGGTGCGGGGAAGACAGAACAAGTCACCACTGACATCGAGATTTCGCTGGAAAATAAGGAGAAGGAGCAGAGGAAATAGCGTGTAAGAAGGTGGGGAGTCGCCGCGCGCCGCATGTAAGTGGAGAGGGGGGTGAGATTGTACGTCTGGCTGAGAAGGAAAGCCCAGTGCCGGTTGAGGTGGTGGTGGGGATAGAGAAACCGGTGTAGAGAATTCTAGGATAACCTGAAGCCACGAGGCAAGCTGTTCGAGTGAATAGGGGAGGGGTGACAAGGAGCCCTGGCGGGGAGGGGACGCGTAGGCCTTCGGGGGGCCGACCAACCAGACGGCCGATGATGTCATCGGAGGAGGAGACCGACTGTTTCGCCCTCTACGGAGCAACCGCGGATAGTAAGCAACAGCAACTTCTGAAGAAACAGAAGCGCACCAGACAGCGTGTGGACGCTGGTGAGCCGCGCAACAGTTACTCTAGTATTCCAAACTTTAGTTCACGGCCAACATTTCTTGGTAGTGGTATTTACGGTGCTATATTCAGTGGTACAGGCCCACCCACACATCAACAATCATCACAACAGGGACAAAATCCATCACAACAACAACAACAGCAACAACAATCACCTCAACTCCAGCAACAGTCTGGAGGTGGTAGTAATCAAGGTCACCTCGCAACAACGACGGGGCCGACCACACAGCATTCTGCCCACGCGGCATTTGGCTTCTTTGGGCCACAGAGTTTTGGCCAGGCCAAGATGCTGAACGAGCTCCTTGGTAGACAGGTCAAGCAGGCCAGTGACGCTGGCGGTTCACCACCAGAGGGTAGTCACGGTATGACAGGTGCTGGTATGGACCAGTCGACAAATTTGCAGCAGGGCAGTGTCGTTAATTGTGACGATCCTGCGGCTGCCGCTGAATTAACGCAACACATGTTGCGCGATATACTCCAAGGGAGAAAATTATCTGCTCTTGGTGTACAAGAACAGCCAAATAATAACAATAGTATACATAATAATAACAACAATACAACAGCAGAATTATTAAAATCGCAGCAGCATCAGCAGCAAAGCCCAACCCAGTTACATCAAAATAGTGATAGTGTGCGGGGTTTAAGTGGGACAGTGCAGAGTGGAGGGGAGGAAAGTGTTGATGGTAATAACGTTAATGCGAATCACAGTGATCGGGATACGGTGATGCCAGGTGACGCTGAGGACAGTGCTGAGGATGCAGCATCGGCTGCGCGCGCCATGGAGGAGGCATTTGCCGAGGCGGGTATGGAGCCTGGTGCTAATTTAGATGGTTCTGATTGTGAACAGAGTTTACCACCGAGTCCAACGGTAACACGCCCTGGCTCGGTAACAGTTAAAGAAGAATTGCATGACTCGATGAGTTTGAAAAGGAGTCGATCATCAAGTCATTCACCCTGTCCAATTATACCAAAGACGGAAACAAATTCGCCAACGACTGAAATAAAACGAGCTAGAGTGGAGAATATCGTGAGTACAATGAGAAGTAGTCCAGCATTGCAGCCAGTGAATGGTTGTAAAAAGCGAAAGCTTTATCATCCTCAGCAGCAGACAATGCATCACGTTATTCATCATAGTGTTAATGATACTATGCTGGATGTAGATGACGATGACAGTGACGATGAGGAAGATCCTGCAACGATAAGACAGAAAAGGGAGGAGAAGGATAACCTGAAAAGTCAATTGAAACATATGCACGAGCAGCTGGCGGAGATGCAGCAAAAGTATCATGAGCTCTCGAGTCGTATGGAGGCAGAGAGCAATGAGAGCGGGGAGGCGCCAGCGAGTCCACAGAGGGAGGCACAACCACCTCCGCGACCGCCAAGGCCCCATCCACCACCATACAACAGTCTCCCATCACTGCCACCTGATCATCCACACGCAACAGCAGCAGCCATGTATCACATGGGCCAGAAACTCTACCTCGAACAGCAGCATGCAGCCCTGGAGCGTATTAAGCATCACCAGGAAGCAGCCGTGAGACAACAAGCGCAGCATCAAGCGCAGCAACATCATCGTGAGAGAGAACATTCACGGGACTCGCATCCACGTCAACAATCACCACCGCCAACGAGAGAGATCCAGGATCAGAGTCAAAGTAATACGGGACCATTAACACCCCAAACACCACAAATGCAACAAGCTGTTACACCTCATCAGCACAAGGACTTCCAAGACAGACTAAATGTGTTTAGAGGTGCTGCCAGTACAACTGCCTCCACAGGCATTCACATAACGATATCTGATCTTGAATCACTATTGGATATATTGGCGACTGAAGCGTCTGCATCTGTTCGCAACACTGTCAATTCAGTTGTCACAAGATTTATGCAAGAGAGAAGGTTTATTGGTAAACCAATTGAAGCAGCACAAGCAGCAGCTGACCAATTGAACAAGGATTTATTACTCGCCAGTCAACTATTGGAGAGAAAATCACCAAGGACTAAAGTGGTAGACAGGGGGGCACCTCAGTCAAATAGCGGCCCAAACGGGCAAAGGGGGGCCCTAAACGGTGGCCCCCCACCCCCACAATCAGCACCATTTTCCCAAATTGGCAATCTCAGTGGTGGACCACATGGTCCCCTGTCTGGCCCAACGGAAAATAATCTCAATCAAATCAATCAGTTGCCGCCACATGCAAGGCCAAGTATCGGTATGTTTCAGGCACCAAAACCACCATCGATATATGCAATGGCATCGATACAACAGCAGCAACAAGCACAACAGCGTGAACAACAGGCGCGAGAACAGCAGAGAGATCAGTACTGTAATATGAGAAGTGAGGATAGAGAAGCGAGGGAGCTCGAGCAGAACGAGGCTCTTTCGCTCGTGATGACACCAAAGAAAAAACGTCATAAGGTAATTATCCAACTGATTAAAATCATTCATCAAATTATATTATTAATATCTCGATTACTCATGTTAATACCCAGTTCTACAATTCCCAGGTTACGGACACGAGGATTACACCGCGTACCGTCTCCAGGATTTTAGCACAGGAGGGCAATGGTTCGCAGGGTGGTAGCGAGAGTCCACCACCCCCACCACCACCAAGATCCTATCACGGACCGCCTCCAATGCTGCCCGTATCGTTACCAACAAGTGTTGCGATACCAAATCCAAGTCTTCACGAGAGCCAAGTCTTCTCACCGTACTCACCATTCTTCAATCCCCATGCTGGTGATCCTGGACAAATGCCACCATCGCTTCATCGTGCTGGTGCACCACGTCATTTACCAGCAAGCCCACCAGGTGGTGGTGTTGACCTGCGTGATTCACCACCCCTACCTCATCCACCAGCTATGCTGCATCCTGCACTATTGGCTGCTGCGCAGCATGGAGCAAGTCCTGATTATGGACACTTGAGGATGGACAGCAATGACAGAGGTAGTGATTGCAACTCTGGCGACATCAGTTACGACGGAATTCAGCCTACAATATCCTTTTCTAATGCTTTATCAAAATTAGACTTAGCTAGAGTCTCGGATAGAGTAGTTAAACCAAAGAGGACGCGCATGGACCAATGTTATATTAGTTCGTGACGGAGTTAGGCTAACGCGAATGTGGGGTGGAGGAGGGCTGGAGCATTGCATACGAGACTAGAAGTTTGATACGAGAACAAGCCTGCTTTGAGTATATCGAAGTTCTTTGGCTGGCGCGTTTATTCTCAGGGCTACTCGCGCATTGGGGCTTCCTCCCCAACAACTTGGCAAGCCAATAATCTGCCCGTGTACAGTTTAAACGGAGGAAATAGTTTGAGCTTTTTTTGTTCTGCTGTTCAAGTGAAAATGCGGAGAGGGAAGAGACTATTCAAAGTTTTATGGATCCTTCAGTTTGCTACCGTTCATTGCACTTGCCGGTTGGGAACAGTAAAAAGAATATTGAACGAAAAGACAAATGCAGATTGGGACGAGGAATGTAACGAATTCTTTTCCTCGGTTCATCGAAGATTAATAAGTCGTTGCTATTTCAAGCCAAATGGAAATGAAATTCATTTCAACGATTCATCTCCCATTTGAGGAGTACATGGTATATGCATATAGAAATGAAAAGCGAGCTGAAGAGAGAGTTTGATGAGAAAAAGGAGGTGCAAAACATTATTGGGAGGGGAGGTATGTGGGTGCCTTGCTCGATCAGTAAAGTTAGAGTTAGGTCGTGTGTGATAGAAAGTATACAGCTTCATCGGAACTGCATTGGGGGCATTCGATCGGCGCACGACGTTCTTTGCGCGCCTTTTTGGTTGGAACTCTTTGATGTAAAATCAATGCGCCCTTTCTTTTTTCCATTCCATCATTTTTTCCCTTCAGATTTTCTTCTGACTCGTATGTATCATGTGCCATTCATTCTCATCATATCACTCATGTGAAAGCTATCGATACGGGAAATATTTATTCCGCGCAATTAACACCTGTTCACAGGGTTAAATTTTGTCAAATGGAAGTCGTTGAAATTGTTTTTTTTTCCGGGGCGGGGGGGGGGGGGGGGGAGATGTGAGACAAAGAATAGCGGGGATTAAGCCGAATAAGAATTCGATGAAACCACAGTAAAATATCCGATTACAAGTAAGAATAGGTTTTTGAATAAGGCTTCCATTGAGGATACGACCAATCGTAGGTCAATCTGATGTCATATGCCCCATGCATCAAGCACCACCTAAAACTCTTGTACGATTTCTAATCCAATTTAAGCAACCAAGGAAAACAATACAATTAAGTCTGAGATTTTTAGTCAACCATAATTGAGGGATTAAAAAAAAAACAAATACCGTATAATCCTTAACCACAGTGAACTCGTCGACATTGACGCCGATGCATCTGAGGAAGGCCAAGCTGATGTTCTTCTGGGTGAGATATCCGTCCTCGGCCGTCCTAAAAATGTATTTCCCGGACATTAAATTCAACAAGAATAACACTGCTCAGCTGGTCAAGTGGTTCTCCAACTTCAGGTAAGTCCTATGAGCAATGTACCATTATTCAACAATTCAATTCAACAATCGTCAGTGCCACACCCACTCTGTGCGACGAAAAGTTCGTACAAGATGTCATATGGGATTCGACTTTGTCACTGAATTGCTCGTGAATATCTCGGCACAAGTTTCCACAAGTGCGTTATCATGCAAAGTGGTAACACTGGTCAGTCTGGGCCACACCCCCTCCATTGTGCTATGGTAAGCCCATGGAACTGGCTAAAATTCTCTGGGTGTGTCCGTGAATCTTAATTACCAGAGCCATTGGGATATAAGTAAAATGCTTGTAACTCATTCCCGCGTCTAACAAGTCAGACACACTCGAGGTCATGTGGCCTCCGTGGGTGGTGCAGGTGGGTAGGATAACTCCAGCATGGTAACCAAGTCGACCACTGGGCATTAGTCTGATTATAATTAGGCTGAGTACGAGGAGATCGTTAGATATAAGGTGATACCCTCAGACAGGCCATCGTACATTATCAATGAGCACTTTTTCCATATTCTTAGCATTCTGAATACCAAGTTGTGAAGCCCGGCCATCACTTATTCATGGATCTCATTTGTTATAGAAGGCATTCGGATTGATGGGCGTGTAATCAAAAATTTCCTTGACCACCCGATTTTTTATATCACATCCCATCAATATTAATCGGTAATTTCCGATTCAACCGATTCTCCTTGGGTACTCTTCAACAGCGCATTTCCAGAAATATCCACAAAATTTTTGATGGTAGACATTCAGCTGTGCCTAAGGAAAAGAAATTGGAGTAACCCGTTACAACGAAAATCGCTTTCTTCATGAAAACATAGTTATCTGACCATCCGACTGGAGCGCGTGCCTGATCTGATATCCTAATGTACGGCTTCCCATACGGAAATGCCTCGGACATTATTCTACGCTCACTCCCACGTGTAATATCCTATCATTCCTTTTATCCAGCCATTGTCTCCATATTCACGTCACGACAACTGCTCGTTCAAAACCTAGCCCCCTCCCCCCCCAAAACTATTTCAAGTCTAACTTTTCAAATATCATAAAGCTTACAAGAACTCCATCAACTAGTGAATCATGCTTCTTGCATATTGAATGAGTAATTGCTTCAGGATTTTCTTGAGTATTGCTCCGGTGTAGTTTCTCACGCTTGTAACCGAAGGGTCAATTACCATCATCTTATGGTGGTTCACGTGTGAGCGCTATTATAGGTGGCCCGGGGGGTGGCGAGGGGGTGGATTGTTACCGCTCGTGTGGAGGGACGAATAGGCTTGAGCATCAAGGGATGATGGAACAAAAGTAGCGCAGGGGATTCTGAAAGATATATAGAAGGATATTGAAAGTGTCCAGTTGGGGTTAGTTCTGTTATCTGATGACAACTGGACACGCGACTTGAAAATTCAGAGGCTATCTATAAGGATAGAAGGAATTTTATGTCGTATAATGAATAATACTGCGAAACTGTCCAACTGAACTCGCACGAAAGCCTCATTTTCCTTCGATCCACTGGCCACCCATACCTCCGGGACTTGATGCCTCTTTTTTTTTCCAATATTTTACCGTAAAAAGAAAATGACACGGCATTAAGATTAGGAGGGTTTCGAGGAATTTTCAAGTATTCAATTATTGATGCACCTCACGCGATGATGGCCAGCCCTAACCCCCTTGTCGTCTTTCTCCCTCGTAATTTCTTTCATTCTTATCAGCCTGACAATCAGCACCTCATGAAACACAACATTACCCCACTCCTCGGGCTTTTGCCGAGGCCCCCATCGGTTCTTCAAATCGCCGCACCCCCAAGTAAATGACGCGGTAATTTTCTAAACGCAAATTTCCTTTCTACGTTATCACCTTGTGGTTGGTAACACGTGACTTATCGTTTAACATCTAGATAGCTGTCTTGTTCCTTTTCAGCCCGCCACCTTCGTGTCTTTGGTAATAGTTTTAATATGAAAAAAAAAGTATGTGTAGGAAAACATGCACGTACGGTCAATTTTCTGTATTGTCACTGGGACAATCGACACGCAAACATCTGGATCTTCAATAATAAAGTAGGCTTTGGAGTTCCAGCAGACGAATTGTCAGGAAACAGTCATCAAGGACTTGTAGCTTCTCGTCTTGTCTCGCCTTATCGTCCAGCTTCTCTCGACTCTCGCCCAGAAAATCATCTGAAACGCGTAATCCTGAATGTCAATGAATCATATGAAACAAGTACCCAATGAAGACCGTAAATCGTGCTAATTAACTCGGTAAAACCCTCGCAAAAGAGATAATACCGGCACATATTCTTCCAAAAGGACCAATTAAAAGAGTCCCGGGCAAGTTTACTGAAAATCTTGAGAGTACAAACGAGAGCGGGTAGAAAAAAATGAAATGAGTGAGGAGCCGAGAGGCAAACTCTACACACATGGGCCCCATGCGATGATGATGATGAAGGAGTATATAATAGGGAGAAGGTAGAGAAGGAAAATAAATGGGGGAGGGGGGGGGGGTGAAAAAAAGTCGCGACGTCGTGTGTTCTTCGGTAGCGGGGCGCGGGTTTATGACGTTGGGTACGTGTGCTTTTTAATCCCACAAGATTGTGTGTACTCGAGCTTGGGAGGCAGTTAGGTTGCCGTTGACGGAAAGAATAGAAAGACCGGTTGGATGAGGGGCCGGGGGGAGTGGGAGTGGGTGGGAGGGGGAGGCGGGGGCAGCTTGTACAGAAGCGAGGGCCATTTAGCAAAAAGTCGCTAGCTTTCCACACACGCGTATGTGAGTGTGTACATGGTGCGTTTCACACAAACGTCAGACCAGGCAGTTTTCTCGTCATTGTTGAGGTATAAGCTGGTGTGTAATAACCACCCGAGGAAATTTTCTGCCTTGAGGTGAAGAGCTGGGGATAAATTTTTTTTTTCTTTCTGTTTTGTTTTTGAATTATTTAAGAGAGGGGTCCGAGCTCGGGAAAAATGTTGGCTCAGGAGTGGGGAAATATTTTTTTTGCAGTTAACTTCGTCGAGGAATCAACGGAAATTGGGAAATTTGAGAGAATCCGACTTTTTGGGAAATTCAAAAATTGCCATCACTTTTGAAAAATAAAAAAAAAATACGCAACATTTTAAGAATTTCAAACATTGAAAAAAAAAATTGAAAATATTTTTTTATATATTTTTGCAGCAATTTTTTTGATAATTTTTATAATTTTGCTGAAAAGAAAATAGGATCAGTAGAGGCCTACAAGCCAATATAAATTCATTTTTTACAGTAAATTGCGCGGTCGACAAAACTCTATATATTTATTACTGCATCTCTTGAGAATACTAAGAATGAGGAGTGTTCTTGACGAGATGAGCAAGTACGGAAGTCCTTTGAGACAAAAGGATTGAGAGGTGAACAAGCCCGGCGGGGCTACAGGCATGAAAAGGGCCATCCTCGTTTTTTTTTTTTGGAAAATGTCGAAAAGAGCGACATGGACCCTCAGCGATGCGTCTTCAACTTATGTATTTTTTACTCTTTCAAGAGGCGAGTTGCAGTGATGAAAGCAAGACCCTTTGAGAATTCATCCAAGACCAAAAGCGCCTGAGGACATCCACATCCTTGACATTTCCCAATGGAACATTGAATCAAGCTGTATGCACTATCTAAACAAATTTTAAAAATCATTTTTTTTTTATTTGTTTATTGGACATTTTTTTGAACATTTTTTACGAAGAGTGAGTCGTGATGGGACACGGGGCATTATGGGACACGACAATTCCCATTCAATATTTCAAGGAGAGATTTTCAAAAAGTATATATAGGCATAACGAGATCTATATAGGATGTTTCAAAAACGTTTCATAATGAGCTCGATACAGGCTGTTTCAAAAATCTTAACTTCAGTTGCATGGATGATGCAAATCGAGTTCGAATTGCAATTCCCAATACAAAAAAAATCACGGGCATGTGAATACAGGCTGTTTCAAAAAATCGAAAAAACACCTCTTCATTTACGCTAAAAAAATTTTCCGAAAATTTTCACCAGTGTGGGAAAGACGCCCCAAGTGGTCCTCGATTCCAAGCATTGAACCAAAAAAAATACTTCCCGTGTATTTGTGCATCTTCAACTTTTCCGGGTGTTTGTTCCTTCTACTTTTTTCCTCGAATTCACGTGTGTTTGTGGCGGTGGGAGGGGGGCGGGGGGGGGGGGGCAAAAGTTCCCAAGCCCTAGAATGGGGAAAAGAATCTCGAGGAATTAGCGCGCGGGCTTGGCTCCTTAATTAAAAACTCAGTGCATGGCACAATGGAGTGGCAACTCTTTGCTGACGATGGGGCGACTATTTCCATCTTTTTCTTCACTACTTCATCCTCCCTTTTCGGTGGATGCACTGTCTACAATACACGACCTATCCCAAAGCAACTGGCACCGCACATGCGCCTGAAATCGATTTATTTTCGGTTCTTCCAAATTATTTCTGACCATTTTTTCCCAAAGCGGCTTCATCTGTGTGTATGTGTGTCTGCCTCTGTCTGTACCAGTGAGCGTAAGTGTGTGTGTGTGTGTGTGTGTGTGCGTGAAGACGAGCTTATCGCTGCTTGGCTTCTAACAGTCCGAATTTGGAACTGAAACTGGATTTCGGACTTGAATCTGGAGACATATGAATTTATTTGGGACTTGGGTAACTCCATTGGAGACCTTGTAATTGCGTTACTTCCCTCGTATCACGCTGATTACTATGCACGCGGGGTAACTAAAGCTATAATGATCGATAATTACGCGAATCTGTATTCAACCTCGTGCCGGTTTTTATCCCCACATTTTTTATTGCACTACAAATGCATCAAGATGCCGTTTGAAATGTGAAAACAAACGTCAGACGTCATGACTTCTGTAGATATACCACTACCTTACATGTGCGAGAAATATCGTCCCTCGAGCATTCAAAGCCAATCTAACCAACACTAGCCCATTTGCCGAGCCCAGGGGGGACCTCCATAAACGCCAGTCAATTAAAAATTACTTAATTACGGTCTTGGCGCTAATTAGCGACGGGGACTAGCTCACTTATTCCTACCAACTACTTCATCTCTTTTCAACCCTTGCCAGGATTGTTGAGGGGCAATCGCGACATTCTATGGGTGGCACTTTTTTCTCGGATTTTGAATAGGGAAAATGCTAATTTGGGAATTTTTTTCTACATATGTATTTTTAAAAAAATTTGATATTTTTCCAAGTTTTAAATACCTAAATTAAAAAAAAAAATTGCCATTGGACGAATGGTCCATTCTTTAACTCCGCGTCATATCGCGGGTGTAAGAAACTTGACAGAAGTGCGAAGTCCCGAAACAATATTTCCTCCTGAATGGTCCTTGGCATTGTCAAGTTGCCATAACCGAAAAAAAAAAAAAAAAAAATCTGAAGATTGGCCGTTGCCGCTTCTCCACTTTTGTTCCTCCTTTCCGCTGCCATTTTGTCGTCTTTTTTGTTGGATATTTTTTTTTCCTCCGCCTCTTCACTGATAATGAACACAAGTACGAGAAATGCGATGGCAAGGGTATTGGCTGGGTAGACAATGCACTGTGGCCGCGGGGCTATCTGCGAAGCGGGAACGAGCGCCATTCGAGAAAGACGGAAAATGAAGAAAAGGACGGGGGGGCTGGGGGAGGCCGCAGTCTCGGATTCAGAGGCCAGCGTAAAAGGATACGACGGGTGGGGATGGGCAAGCGGTGGGGGAAGAAATCACGGTGGGGATGTGTGTAAGCAGTCAGTGCAAGGCTCTTGCGATATTCCACCCTACTTGGCGCATAAATTACGGGCACTCATCGCCAAAATCGAACTGAATATCCCATCCACAAATTAAACAACTCATTAAGAAACGTTATTTGAATTAAAAACTTGGTGAACATCTTGAAATTTGACAGTAATAGAAAATTGAAGATATGAAGACATTTTCTTGGAAGTCATGACATATTTGTAATTTTTTGTAGTTTTCAAAAATTTAATTAAAAAAATAATTTTGCGCTTGGAAAATAATAAAAATTGCCGAATGCTTAAAATTGTAGAACTTTGATCATTTCGAAAATTCAGTCGGATAATTGCAGATTTTGTATTACAAATTGTTACATTACTATTTCTATGGAAGGAGCTTTTCAAGCCTCGACGAGATACTGAAAAAAAAATCCCAGAATAATGTTATATCTGGAATAACGGCGTCTTTTCTCTGGAGTCAGCGGCGTAAACAGGAAATCTCGGGGTTGCGGAAACGTCGGGTGGTTGGGTAAAATTGAAAGAAATGGGAAAAGTGGTTGGCTAATCTTTTGCCATTGAGTGGAAGCGTACTTTATGCACCAAGTAGCGGCTCATAGCCGGGGGTTGGATAGACATATACATCGGAGAATACAGTTGTACTTATATATATTCGATTTTATCTTCATTCTGGGAAGCAACTTTCAATATCGCAAATTCGCAGATTAAAAAAAAATTTCTTAATTAAAATTTTTCAAAACTTCAAGAATTTTAATGAATTCCAAAATGTCACAACATTGAAGAATCCGGTAAAATTCTGCTTTCCTATCGGCTTGAATTTATTCAAAAAAATCATGATAGTATTTTTTTTTAATTTTTCGTGGTTGTCTCTCGAAATATGGAAATGAAAGGATGGGGTAAAAAAATTGGAGAAATATATGCGGCTGTCCAGAGCGCAGAGCAACCACGGACAGTAATGCAATCCATTAACCGTCCGCTAACCACCCCCACCTCCGAGCCCCCTCGGACGTCAACCTCCCCTATGCACATGGATTTTTTTTTAACCATTCCTCGAACCCCTAGTGGGCAGACGAGAATCATCCTGCACATATATGCAAGGATATTCGAACGGAATGAGAGTGCAGGCTTTTTTTATTCCACGAGTGTGCAGTTATCCCCCCCACCCCGACGCGTTTCTCATCTGCAGTTTTACCAGGCATTTTAAACTCGCTCATGAGGGTATGAGAGGATATCCGACGACAAGCCCTCTTCGGAAGGGGGGGGGGGGGGAGGAAATAAAAGAATTTCGAGGAATGAAAAAAAATTAAAAGGTAACAAAAATGGGAAAATGATAATCGGGTAATCGGCTTTGCTCGACGCGGTATTCACGAAACCCACCCCACCCCCCACCCCTCTCCCCCAAAATTCAATTTTGAGAATATCTCAAATTTTTGGAATTCTTTGGATGAAAAAAGAAAAGAAAATAAAAAAATTTGAGGATTTAAAAATTTGCTAAAATCGTGTAAGAATTTACATGAAATTTAATTTTCAGTTTGAAACAATTTGAAAGACTCCATAAATATTGCGCGATTTAAAATGCGTTCGTTTCCTCTAGGTGAAATGAAAAAACCAAAAAAACAAAAAAAAATGGCGATTTCGCGAAAATCGGCGCTTTTTTTTCCCAAGCGTGATGAACAATCCACTCTGAAAACGCCTCCAGTCAATTCCACTCCGAAATATATTGCAAAACGCTTGAGAGACACAAAAAATCCCCCATATATGTGCCCAGCATATTCATTTAACTTGGCTGTCCTCTCTTTGCGTCGGCGCGCGATAACTTTTTTGATAAACTGTTTTCCGCGTTCTTTCGCCGGCTGGATGCAAATTAAATCCTCTATCCCGATGAGGGGGGGGGGGGGGGTTGCCGAAGCGTGCAGTTACTATCCTCTGTGCCCACACTTTGCCCCCCCCCCTTAAAGGGGTGAGTTTTGCCATCGCGTCGAATGTAAAGCCGATTAGACTGAAGCATTATCATTTCCCCAATTTTTTTTCACCTTTTAAATTTTTTTCCCGTTAAAGTGTTTTATCGTTCGGCCTCTTTGAACTTTTTTTGCAATTGCCAATTTTTGGAATGTTATGAAATGTTTCCTGAATTTCTTCAAAAATTTTCATTCCTCCTTTTTTAAAAAAATCTTATAATTTTTTGTAATCTTCCGAAGGCACCAATCGTCAAATTGACACAGCAAAGACGAAATTGAAAATTACTGTTCAACATTTGTCCTGTCGCGAATGTACGAAATAGGGTTTACAGAGAGTGAAGAGTGAGATGAGAGCTTGTTGGACGCGACGTGGGCTCCAAATTGATTTCGTTTGAAAATTTCTCTTGTCCCACCCCCCACCCCTCCGCGAATTCCGCGACTAATTTCTATCTCGCTCTATTCGAATCTCATTTAACAGATCGTTAAATTTTTTTTTATTATGAAATAACGTGTAATGGTCATCTGGAAAATATTTGACTGCTCCCGGGCTCTTTCGCTTCTTTGGAATCGCGAATATTAATTAATTGCGATGTAACGTATCGACAGGGGGGAGATTGTAACGCAGACGATATTGATTTATTGAAAAAAATTGTTTCAGGGAATTTGTTCGGTTTTCGGGAGAATGACCTGCGCTGGCGACATGTCATTCGATATATTTGTCAGTAGAAAGGATATCGAGAAAATTGAATGTGTCTTTTACAGCGGGGGGGGGGGGGGGGGGGGGGGGGGGGTTGATGTAGATAGTCGTGGAAGAGTCGGAGAACATTTTCTGAATTTTTCTCCTAAATTCGGGAGACTTGATTAAAAAAAAAAAAATATTGCAACCGATTTTAAGGAATTTTGTTTTCAAAGACGATCCGAATTTTTGACGCCATCAACTTTACCAAAATTGAAGTTGGAGCGCGTAATGAGCGAGAATCTGGGCTTCTTCGGGGACTCCGCGATCCCCAGCTGGGCCGTTACTCGTTGGTAATATGCTAATCGCCCATATCATCCTACTTAGGTTTCCAAGTAAGAATTCTAGTTGGAAAAAAAAAAGAATAAATTTCAGGATTTTTTTCATGCGGGCTCGAGAGCTATCTCGACGGGCAATACGGGCGCGAAGTAGGACGACGAAACTTGGCTCGCGAGGAGATTAACCTCACGAGACGTGTTGATACTCCGAAAGTAGATATAGGTGTTCAGTTATCTTGAAATTAAAAAATATTCTAGAAAGTATGTGATTTTTAACCGTCAATTTAAATATCAAATTTGCTGAGCACATTTTAAATTGGCCCGGAAAATCCAATTGTCACTAGTTCGTAACGGACAAGATATTGCGTCACTCTGGTAATCCCGAAGACACATAATTCAGTGTTGAGCAGTTTGCGGGGAGAAATCCCATTTAATGTTGCCTAAACGTAGGAACTACAAAATTGCCTACAGAAGGGACAGCCCCAAGGGCTAACCTACTGCCCCAGTATTATGAGACCCCCCCCCCTCCCCCTCGCTGAAAGCACCCGGAAACTTTCTCTCGTCCCTATGTTCGATAGATCGAACAGACGCAGGCGATGATCTCACGACACAATTTTTTTCCCCCTTTTTTTGTATCGTTTCCCCCTTTATTCACTTACTCCATGATAAAAAACACTGTGAGTCAGGGTTTTTCTCAGCTTTCAACGGGACTGGGAAAATAAAAATATTGATTGAAAAAATTTAATGGGGAGAAAATGGTGAGAATAGCCTTCCCGAATTTTCGAAAAATTTTCCAAAAATTTTTTTGGGGACACTGGAACAGCCTCCCCCCCCCCGCCCCCAAATTAACTGGCATTTTAAATTTAAGCACAAAGAAATTATCGACCATGAATATTACATTTTTAAAAAGACAGTGTAGTTGAAGTGGTTGGGATCCCGTGGGGTTGCATTTGACAAAGCATGTTTTCCATGTCCCTAACCTAGTCAACCCTCCTCCCCCTCCCGCCCGCCCCCCGCATTATGTTCACTCAGAGTCCTCGCACGTCTCATGGTTCACTCGCTGATGTTGCGCCCTAACCTAACCCATTTCTTCCCTTTTAAACTCTCCCACGCTACCCTCAAGTCCTCATATACCACCCCCCCCCCCCCCCGCCCATACACCCCGCTAGTCTCTTATGTGTACATAACGAACTGTCTCTCAATTTCCACGTCCCAACGGGTAGGCCGTAGACGGAAATTTAAAGGTTACCGTGCCACAAAAAAAATCAAAACATGCATAAAAAATTGTAAGCAAAAAGGGGTCTCTTAATGTCTCCTCTTATCAACATAACTCCCATGACATGCCACCCTGCGGAGAAAAAAATTCGAAAGTTATCTATATATATCGTTTTAATAGCTCCCTCAGATGGAGGTGGATTTATTCCGAAGGAGTCCCCATTTTTTTTGGAGCTGATTGCACTTTGAGTTCCTATATTGACCACATGGAATATGTTGTAGGGAGAAGATACAAAAATGTTTGAGATAAGTCTGCTGGAACACCTATCTCTCACCTCTCCAGCGTCTTTCTTCCGCGTTGGACACTATCCTTCAACACCATAAGCGATACACGTCGCTGGTTCTGCTTCTTCATACAGGGTGTTTCAAAATGACTTTCGATGGAGATTGAATGTCTAGCGCGGAGGGTGGATCCCTCTGTATGAGCTGCTGTATGGTCGCTAAAAAAATGGCAAATTTGTGAGTGGAAAAATGGGAAGAGAGGTGCCTCTTCTCTGGAAGTTATCAACAAAAAAAACGTAGATTTCGTCCATATTCCCTTCAAATCCTTCGTAATTTTCTGCAGACAGTGTAGTTGCCATGGATAGTTATTTTGAAACAGCCTGTATAACCATCTCGCCTGTTTCTGGCCTTTGCGCCCATGAGATGGCAAAGTGAATATGCACACGACCGTGATGGCTGCATCAGCGTCAGTTGCAATATTGTTGGACACAGTCTGTGGGACAGCAATCGATCGCGTTGGAAAAAGAAAAAAAAAAAAGTGAGAAAAAAAAAGGAAAAATGATAAACGCCGCATGTGCTTCAACGATACAGCCGAAGTGAGAGACTTCACTGAGGATGCAAATATCGTCAAGGTGCGGGCTTGGTCCATCGGACTTGAACTAGTGGAGAGTGAAAAGCCGATCGATGCCTTATCAAAGCCCAAATGCATTTCTTCCACTTTCTATTTTTAGGTGTCTCTCACAACACTATTTGAAAAAAAAAATTGATAATACGTAAAAATTTTAGTTTAGAAAATTTCAAAACTTCACAAACAGTTCGTAAAAATTCCCAAATTTTGCCCCCCCCCCCCCCCCCCCCCTCTTAGGCTAACCGTCCGAAAAAACTACCAAAAAATAAAACTGAAATTCCCGGCAGATGCGGTATCAGTGAGGGGTTGAGATTGAACCTTAGGAAGGAATAAAATAAAAAAAAACCATACGAAAAGCTTGAAGGCAGCCAGATGTAAGCCGCGATGAGGGGTGAAGTAAGAAGGGGGCGGTTGGGGGGCTGGGGTGAGGGGGTCTCATGGACATGGGACATGAACCAAGTGTGTTCATTGTGCAAGATTGGCGCGTGCGGCACGCGGATTCTCTTGTTCTCTCCCTTACCCCCCCCCCCCCCTCACCAATTTTTCTCTTTCGGGCGCCCCCTTCACGTTTTTGCCAACGTCGTTTACTCGCCTTTTTTTCTCCTTTTGCTTCGAACATCGTGGTCTGTACACTCTTTTGCATGGGGGGGGGGGGCCGGACCCCTGTTTTCGTACTGCTTGCTCGAGGGGGAGAAAGCCCCCCCCCCCCTTTCATTGTCGACTGCACATCTGCCGTATATACTTTCTATACTTCTAATCGCCGAGCAATTGTCCTATGCAAGCCGCTTATTCTCGAGTGCAAAAAGTAAGACTAAAAAATGATAAAAAAGGCGGTTTTCATTTGCTGTTGAAATTAAATTCCGGGTTCGTCCGGAAAATTGATTTGCCCGCGAAATTGTGTAGCGCCGAAATTTTAAAAGCCTCAAAAATGTCGACTTTCTGAAAATCAAGTATTCTTAATTTAAAAAAGTCAGTAAATATTTTTGCGATAAAAGATAAACTCGCAAGAAAAACTTCCTTTTTTTTTTAAGTTGCAAAATATGTGGTTTCTGTTAGATCGTGAAGAATCCAAACTTCAGCGATCCGCGAAACTCCTCGCATTACGTTGCCACGCGTGAGCGTCGCGGAGGGGGGGGGGAATTTCAAGAACGGCGTTAAAGTGTAAACTACTAATTAAGGAGGGGTGTTCGTGCAAGCCGTACGCGTTAAGTTTCAGCCCGTTTCTTTCACCAAAACGCCCAGGGACAAGTCATGCTCCTTTTTCCCCCCGCCCATTTTGTTTCATCTTTTTTGCTTTTCGCGTTCACGTTGGTTGTTCTTCCCAAGCACCACGTGACACTTTAGAGCGCTGAAAAATTTTCGAGAGATCTGAACATCCTTGGAAAAAATTCCAAAAATTACACCAATTACAAAATTTTCCAAAATGAAAAAACAAAAAAAATTACAAAATAAAAAAAATTTCAATAATTCGGAAATTCGAAAATCTACAAATTTCAAAAAGCGAATCATGGGGTAATTTGAAGCGCCGCGTTAAAGTGTAAAATCCTAATTAAGAAGGGGTGTTCGTACGCGTAAAGTTTCCGCCGTTTCTTTCACCAAAACACCCATGGGCGAGTTGGACTCCTTTTTTTCCCCCCCATTTTGTTTCATCTTTTTTGCATTGCATTTTCACTCCCTTCTTTTCTTTTCAACGCGCCACATGAATGTGTACGGCTTGACGGCAAAACGCGCGACTACGCATGGTAGCAAGGTACGTCGAATAAAGAAAATTGAGAGAAGTGGCAAAAGTGGCAGTGATTTGCAGTCGTTAGGCGTACATATCTTCATAGTTGGCCCCCCCGCCCCCTTGGTGTGAAACACTTGCGCAAACTTATTATTTTTTTCCCCCACCGCCTCAAATAAAAGCGAAACAATTTAACCGCAACGCGTAAGTTGTTTTACGTCATGTTTGATCTTAATTAAATTCTCGTTTTCAACCCGTCCAGAGTACCTAATTTTCTAATTAACGCAAAGTGGAAAAAGGGTTATGAATGTGATCGCGATTTTTTTTATGAGCCTAATTGTGAAGCTCCAAACTTTCCCAAAAAAACCTGATTTTTTGACTCCAAAACATAACGTTCAGTTATTAGCATTTTGACCTCAAGAGTCGGGTAAAGAATCCGCCCCAGGTCCTTTGAGTTAAGGAGTTGAGGAAGAAAAAGTGTTCAAAGGTTTCTCGCCTTACCCGTTCTTTATGCTAAGCCCCAGACTCATTGAAAGATTCCCATCGTTTCTTGAGCCGTTTGCAACCCCCCTTTTAACGGTTATTCCGAGTCAACCGACCACCCGACAATAACCCCCGAGCGCCCTTCTACTTAAAAACGTTCTCATCGTTTCTCCGAGACACGGGTACTCCCAACAATAAGAGGCCAAACAACACTGACTTGACCCTGAAAGATCTCCCCCTCCCCACCTCTCACCCTCCTACTCGCACTTCTGGCTTTCTTACAGACGAAATGTTCCCACAGTTCGAAAAGGGGTGCAACTCATAAACGAGTCGCAAAGTCTCATGTAGGTAAAGTCGACTTCGAACTAGGGTTGAGAAAAAAAAAGTTCAAGATCTCGTTGTGCTAAAAGTTTTCTTGAATTTCAAATGAATCTGCGTGTCGGTTGACGATGAGCGTCTTTTTTTGTGAAAACCGAAAAGGGCCCACTTTGTCGATTTTCGTTTCCGGTGTATTCCTTGGTGTCCAGCACTTTTTACATCTATTGATACCGTCGGTTGACGATATGCGTCTTTTTTTGTGAAAACCGAAAAGGGCCCACTTTGTCGATTTTCGGTTCCGGTGTATTCCTTCGTGTCCAGAACCTTTTACATCTATTGGTACCATCGCTTGTGACTAAATTTGCGGAGGTAATGAATTAACGAGGCTTGGATCAGCTGCAGCAGGTCTCCAACGACTCCAATTAGGTCGCACTCTTCAGCAAAGGCGTCCTCGTCAAGTTGCCTGGAATCCCTTGGTACCTCTGGCAATGATGAGGTTCCTGCACTCGATACTGCTTCAAAAGTCGCTAAAAGAAGCCCAAATCTTCAGAGCAAGAAGCAGCAAGCACCTCAATGCTCAAAGTTCTCCAAACTCCGTCCCTAGTTCGCAATGGAAATAATATAGCAACGAGAAAAAAAAAGTTCCGCAATTGATAACACCCGAAGGTTCTCACGGCTGAGCAAACCTTCTAGACACCACCAAATGTCCCTGCACGAAGGCACAGCATCGCGCGCCTTCAATTACAGCTAGACTTTACTCTTTTGACTCTCGAGATAATAAACAGGGGCAATAAGAGAAAACTGTCATCTCCCACCCCTCATTATTATCCTAATTATACAATAACCACAATGAACGGGATCATCACCTCTCCATTGAAAAGCCGTAAAAAAAAAGAGAAAGTTGATTTCTGCACCCTCGCGCCCTTTTGCAGAATCACCTCGTTTCTTTCCGCTTCCACGTATCCCTGTATGGAATATTCTCACTCCTCCCTAACCCACCTACTTAGCACACCAAAGAGTGGCAATTCAAGCACTCCAGCGTTGCCAGCTGCTCGCTTTCTCGTTTTTTCCTTTTTTTTTTTCAAAACTCTTAGCTATTATGGAAGCTGGTGAAAAAGGAAGTATCCAGGGGGGGATTGAACCATAAGTAAAATGCATTTTTCACACCGGGATAGAAATGCAGTTTCGTGTCATCACGTTATCGCGTCAGTCTTCTGTCTGCGGGTGTCTGTATTTTTTTTTTTTTTTTTTAATTAGACACTTGACAGAGATATTCTCAGTGAGGTACGTCGTGAGGCTTCAATGCCAGAGCTGCAAGGCTGACGGATGGGTGGGGGGTTATGACGGTTCGATGGATCGAGGAGACGATCGTGGATTTATCATGGCTCTAGTGCGGAACATCTTCAGGCTTGATTGCAATACTTGTGCAGTCTTAATTGGCATGCTCTTTTCTACAGTTGTGCACCTTGTTTTTTTTGTCCACGAGTGGTATTGGATATGTTCAGAGGTGGCAATCACAGGGTGGGGAAGACAAAAGGGCTCAGTGAGAAAGTTGAGATGTCGCTGCGGCTGGACAGGCGGTTTTCACATTTATTTATTTATTTATTTTGAACGAGACCGACAGCCCAAGCCAATAACAGGATGCAAAAATGATACACGTGCTTTTACAAGTAAAAAAAATTGAGGGGGTAGGGCGGATAGAACTGATCAATTTTTTCTACTCAACTTGCGAGGTTGAGCCAGAAGAGTACTCCGAAAAATTGATCTCTCAGATGTTCTGGGAATTGAATATGCTTTCTTTTGCATCTAATGACGTGTTTTAATAAATCATTCGACACCAAGCCGATATGAATAGAATGTTTCAACCCCTTTAGACACATTTCTCCCCGTCGCGCACTTTGCAAACCCTTTACGTCCGCGATTTAAGTAAATTACTCAGCAATTAGCGAGTTATGTTCAACTCCACTAATTAATGTCAACATTACGAGATTATTTGTTTTGCTCTTTCTCTGTTTTATCGGCTCCGAAAGTTTTCTGGGGAGAATTGATGTTTTTATGAAAGATTTTGCCTTTTTTTTATATTACAATTTTTAATGAAACAATTTGGTTTCTGTTTCAGGGAATTCTATTACATTCAAATGGAGAAATACGCGAGACAAGCTGTCTCGGAAGGTGTGAAGAACGTTGAGGATTTGAGGGTGGGAGGAGATTCGGAAATATATAGAGTATTAAACCTCCACTACAACCGTAACAACCATCTTGAGGTATGGGGCCCACAGGTGCGCAAAGATACAAACACGCACACGCTTTTGTTTATTTGTTTATTGAAGTTGTTTCAATTCTGGAGAATTAATGATTAGTATGTGGTGTCGATCACCTCAAATATCTCGTTATGAAAAGGAGATACACAATTTTTGATCAAAACCTTTTATGTAGGTCTCGAAATTTTGCACACGAAATGTCTTAACCAAAATTTAGCTATATCTATTAGATCCTCATATATCCAGGAAAAACCGTTTGTTTTTCCTTCTTCGGGTTTGCTTCTTCGCATATATCTGGCAATCTAATAGATATAGCAATATTTTGATATAAACTTTTTATGTAGATAATTTCAAGCTCTGCAAAAAGTTATTTGGCCAAATTTCGTTATCTCCCTTCGATTTCGAGATATCGATAACAATCTGATCGAATATTGCAGTCGACCTGAATTCGACCTGAACTTGATCTGATCGACAACTCTGTTGCTGATTCGTTTGGAATTAAGAATACAAACTCACAATTTTTTCTTGATTTGACCGCTAAGTTATTATCTCTTATCAATGCTGCTGAGGTTGCTAATGAATGGGTTGAAATTTTCAGGTACCCGGTAACTTCAGGTACGTGGTAGAACAAACGTTAAAGGAATTTTTCAAAGCAATCCAGGGTGGTAAAGACTCGGAACAATCGTGGAAGAAAGCAATTTACAAGGTGATATCGAGGCTCGACGATCCGGTACCTGAGTACTTCAAGAGCCCGAATTTTCTGGAACAACTTGAGTGAACCAGGCCAGCGCTGCGTTGCTCCGCGTGGTAGCCCGGTTAAAGCGACCTTAGACCTTACAATTAAATGGACTATAGATACCAAAAAAATGATAAGAAAAATGTTTTTTTTCAAAACTATTCATCGCGATAGTGGAGTTTCACGGAGTTCGTCGATGGACCTTATCAGGTATCCCTTTAGTAACATATCGAGTACTAGGCGAAAAGAGGAATAAAAAAAAAACGAAATTGATAAAAAAAAAATTATGTAGCCGATAATTGCATGGACAAATCGTTCGGCTTAAACAATTTATTGAATTTGAAGAAAAAAAAATAACCAAGGTCAAGGAATCGACGTACATCAATTCGAGAGTGATTATTTCGATATATCAATAAATTATTTATCAGGGAAACTAATATATTTAAATTATTCAGCATGTGGAAGCACATTCTCTCGCGCGTAAATTTTCTTTTTTTTTTCTTTTTTGAAAAATTACGATTGTAATAGCAAAGATCACTTGGTACTTTTATTTTAATCAATTTGTTTATAGTATTTTCCTGTACTGTTTAGCAAGTTTAAGTTAGCGCCAGAGTCAAGTTTTGGTCCAAAGAAATTCTGGAGTTCGAGCCTCGAGATTGCCTCGTTGATACTTTTTTTCTAATTAGAGAAAGAGTTGAATGAAAAAAAATAAATAAAAGGAGTACTCAGGGAATCCATAATTGCTCAATTGTTGACCGATTATTGACCCCCTGATGGAACTTGAAAATGGTGAAAAAGAAATTAACGAAAGACACAAAATTGATCAGTGTTCGCCAAAAAAAAAATTTTTTTTTGAGTTAAAGATGGCTTAAGGGGGTGGACCTTAAGGTTGGAAATTCTGAATGAACTTCTAATCTTTGGTCCCTTGTCATACCCCGTATCCATTCCTCCTCTTACGGTAACCGATCAAATTCATGATAGCGGGCATTAAGGAGGCATCCTTAAGGTTGGCAAGTTTTCACAATTTGAAAAAAAAAAGTCATTTTCCGTTCCCTGCCCTTGTGAGATGATCAATCAAATTCATTACAGAGAACATTAAGGGGGCGACTTTAAGGTCGCTCTGTTCTCCTACATTTGAACCTGACTGATAAATTCGATTGACGACACTTTTTTTGGGTAGTTGCTTAATTTCGTGTCTTTCTGAAAATAATAACTGTAATTCAAGACCTGTGGAGTGCAGGATCGATTATAAAAAATTGATTCTCATCAAACTGGCTGTGCGTATGAAGACTGGCGACTATTCGGCCAATCAACGATGCATCCTGGGGATATTTCGGACTCTAGATATTTAAGATATGTAAATAGTTATTGTTTAAGTAATTAGGCTTACTGTGCTTTAGTTTTTTTGCACGAAATAAGGCGGAAAATATTTTTTTGGGATAGGTGTAAATTTTTATTTAATCCTGAAGACATTGATGTAATCGGATGGTGGTAGGACTAGTCTGATTAAATTGTTCAGTAATTTTGCGCGAAGGGAATTTAGGGGTGGATTATTTGAAATTGCAATTATTAATGGGGAATAGGACTTGGGGAAAAGTTTCTTGCTTAGTTATGTCTGAGAGATCAATAATTGATCAATTGACTGCTATTGGATCGATCTAATGCGATCAATCAGCAGTCAACTCACGATCAATCGACGGATCCGTCAGGATACACATTTAACACTCACACTGAGCACGAGATTATACAAGTCAACATAACAAATACACAAAAAAAATTAAAACATTAATAAAAAACGCGGTACTCTTTAATTAATTATTGTTGAAAATAGTGTGAAACACTTTTTTCCATTTTAACACCGTGTTTACCTAATTTTTCTTCGTCACTTCAACACCCTGTAGATAATGAACATTATTTAATTAACAAAAGGCATTATGCGAAGAATATGAAAGGGAGGGGGGTATTTAAATCCTCGTAATTAAATTATACTTTTCATTCATTACTACCCTTTGTGTTTTCATATCCTGTAGTATTATAATTATTTTTTATTATAAATAACGTATTTTTATTATTATAAAGGATGAAGTATCAAATTTATGCGTAATTAATTTTTATGCTCTTCATTATTTGTTTTACTTTCTATTAATTTAAACATTTAGTTTTTAATTATGATGAAAAAATTGAGGTTAGTTCTTAAGTTTGGCAATTTTTTTTCACCTTCCTTATGGATTTTTTTTTTTCGTTGAATACGGGAAACGAAAATAACCATTCACTAATATTCACCTTTTTTTCTCTTGCCTGATTGTATAATTAGTTTTAAAAAACACTATTTCTTTTTGCAAACCAATTACGGTGAGTCTTAACCTAGTCACGAATCACTATTTTTTATTGATTTAAAATCCTTATTATTTTATTTATGATTTCACAAGGAAAAAAAATAAATGGGACAGTAAATATGATTTTATGTGTTTTTCTTTTCTTATAATGTTTTATATGATTTTTTTTTTAATGAACACCTTCCCCAACCTAATCCCGCGCGATTTTGGCATTATGCGGCACGAAAGTCATAAGAAAATATTCGAGAGGAAATGAAAATGAAGTGAAATATCTCAGCCATGCTCTACAACAATTGTTCCAATTTATTCACAAAAGTTTTTTCCTATTAAAGATAATAATGAAACTGATTTGACATGCGGAAGATGCTGGGCGACCTCAACAATTAATCTTTCGGTCTAGTTTTTAAATTATACTAAAAAAAAATCGTAAAAAGTTATTTAGAAAAGCGAGAAATGTGTTGTTAACCTCAACGAAGAAATAAAGTTGCGTGATATATATTCTTGAAAAGAATTTTGGGGCCTAAGGACGTGGTCGCAGTTGGCTCGTTACACTGTAAAAAATTAATGCAACAATTTTTGGAAAAATTTTTAAATGCGACCAACAGCCATCATCAGCCGCAGATCAAAGCAGATTCATTAAAATTATTTATATAATTATTGGGAAATTGTTGAAATTAGAGCAGGACTAATTGCTTCTATTTCTAACCTTAAAATTAGGACCCTGATAAATGTCCAATGAAATGTTCAAGAATTCTCACAACCGAAAATTGTAATAACAATCGTCGATACAGTTTTTCAGTTAACCGAACTATCATATTAGCACGCAGCGATAATAATTGAGTAGCTTTCACCGTCTTAATGAATTAAGACATCACAACCGAGCAACAAAATAATCAATACCTGTTTTTCTGCTATGAACAGATGTAATAGAAGACTTAACCCCGGGGCATATTACAATATTCGACGTTATCGGTTAATATCTCGATGAACTAAGCTATGAATTCGATTTGAATCGATCGAAGCGCAACTTGGCTCCATACACTACCGCGTCGATGATGCGTTCCATGAATCGATTGAGCGTAATCGACACGTTACTTGGCCCCATACGCTATCGCGCCTATCGACTAAATCCCCGAATCGATTTGAACCGACGAAAACGCGTACTTGGCCCGATACGCTACCGCGTATCTCAATAAAAAATCCGTAAAACGAGCAAAAAAATGACGGAAAAAAAATTACGTCGATTTTATTCCAATACAATTAATTTGCGACCAAATACCGTACGATAAACCGCTCAAGAATTATCGGCCGGCTATTTTATTAATAATTAATGAAACAAAATGACAAGAAAACTCAGAAAATTGAGTCAATACCCGAACGCGACACGGTGCGCTGCTGAATCTAAAAAACAAACAGAAAACGTTGAAACAAAATTAGAAAACAGAAACGCAAAACAAAAACCAGACCGAACATTTACAAAAAAAAAAAGAAGAAAAATTGAAAAGGGAGAACCAATTCAATTGCGAATGAGAAAATTTTTGCGAGTTATTATTAAAAGTGTAATAACAGTTATGATAGATAAATATGTAAAAGAATAGAATTTTGAGGGACTATTTAATAATTTAGGAATGCAATATCTGTTTTCCGAAACAAAAAAGAAAACCAAAAAGTTAATTAAGAAACATAAATGATGGAAATCGCCCAACTCGCCCATATCCGTTAATTTGCATATTGTCGGGATAAATTAATTTTAAAAAAATATGAAAGCCAAGGAAAAAAAAAGAACAATGCTCGACGAGGAAAAGGCGATTACGGAAGATGAGGATGGCGAAAGAATTGTGGAAAAAAAAGAAATGCAAATGATGAAAAAGAAAAAATCCCAAAAAAAAAAAATTAATAAAAAAATTTTAATAAACATACGTACATACCTAAGCGCATAAATTAAAGAAAAAAAAACCCATAAGCCAGGATTAAGTAATAGTATCTAACGTTAAACACTTGCAAGCTATTAATTATTATATTACGATTAATTAACGATAAACAATTGAAAAGGACACCTACATTAAAATAATAAATTAACTATCAAGATTTGCATTAAGTCGTTCGTGATAAAAAAAACCAATGCGAGATGGAGTGAAAAATTCTCGATTATTAGAAAAAAAAGTATTTAGGATTGTAATTTTAAAAAAATCGTGTGGGCTGAGGGGGCGATAGATCGTCGTTATTTAGTTCTTCATTTATTTTTTTATTGAGAAAATTAATGCATAATGGAGGGGGAAATATTTAACAATTTTTTTTAGAGTAGGGATCGAATGGGGACAATTTTCAAGTATGATTGTCTTATGGCAGACTGCGAGGGAATTTTTACTCAAATTTTTTGGGCGAAAAAGCGTGCAAATTTACAAAAAAAAAGATTTAACAAAATTTTTGTATATATGCTCTGTGTGATAATCTTGATACGCGTATTAGTGTCTAATTAACGCCTAATGAACAATTATTCGATTGATTGTAGATGAATTTGCGCGAGGATTGAAGCGCGAAATGCTACGCGGCCGATTGAGCATTTGAAAATTGGCGCCAAAAATGTGTAATATTTACACAGAAGGGACGAATGCACTTTTAGGTCGGGAGAGTCAATTTGTTTTCTTTGGAAAAATGATTTCTGGAGTTTAACAATTTTTTTTTTTTTTTATCAAGACGAAAAAAAATTTTTTTCGTTGGAAAGTGTCGGAACTTTTTCAAAAAAGTTCCATGATTTTTAGAAATTAAAAAAAAAGTAAAAATATTGGAGCAATTTTTTTCCATGAAATAGAATGGTTTCTGTATCGTCCAAAATTGTTCACCAAATATTTTTGGATTTTTTTTCCAAGAAAATTACAGGCATATCCGAACAACCGTGAACTACTCCGGTTGAATATAATTCAACGTGACGGCTCAGTCGCGTACCAATCCATAACGTCAAACGCTCATTCGATGATTGATCCATCAATATTCCATGTTCCGAATGCACAGCGCAGGGTTTTAATTTTATTTTTCCATAAAGCCGGCTACGGTTTTGGCGCTGTTTTTTTATTTTTGGAATTTTTGAAAATTCTCAGTAATGGTCTGGGGAGGCCTGTCGATACTCCAGCTCCCCAGCAACCAATAATACCAATAATACCAATAATGACGGATGAACACAATACCAATAGACTCGGCGAATCTGGAAGCGATGGTCAATCAGTTCGAAATTGACGATCAATTTTTTTTTAGATCACCTAGCGATGCGGAGACCAATTTGTTTCATTTTCATCAAATTTTTCAACTCTTTCAAATTGTCCAATTTTTTTCCATTTTTGACCTTTTTAAAAGTTTAGCCAAAATCGCCAATTTTCCAACGTGAAACCATTTTTCCAAAAAAGTATTTTGAGATTTTTTGAAACTTAATTTTTTTTTTTGTGAGGAAATTAGGGGAGATCTTTTTTTGTCATGGAACTGTGAATAATAAAGAATAGGGAGCCAAGTGTCCTTGATGCGACCGTCGTTGAAACCAAGGATCTCGCGATCTCATGTGATACCTGGAGATGAGAATTTTTGGGAAATTTCCCAACGCCTCTTTTTTGTAAAATTTTTTTTCAAAAGTCAGTCTTGAATGTTGGAGTTGTTAAGATTTTTTAAAAATTTCGGTTCGAAAAAGTCTCACAGTTTTCCATTTTTTGAAAATTCTGAGGAGTTTTTTTTCAACATTCCGGAGTTTTTCCAAATAAACTCCGAATTTTTTCAAATTTTTTTTTCAAAATTTATTTTCAAAACTTTTTTTCAAATTTTTTTTTCATAATTTTTTTTCAAAATTTTTTTTTCAGAATTTTTTTTTTCAATTATTTTTTTTCTTTCAAAATTTTCCTTCTCCGGGTATCAAAGGAGCTCACAATGAAGGATACCAGGACGATCACGACAAATAGGATTTTGGAACTGAGTTCAGAATAAGACGGCGCAAATTCCCAATACGGGACTCCATCTGAAAAAAAAACCGAGCGAATGATACGAATGAAAGTAGAATGACTGTAAAATTTTACAAAAATGTTTGAGTGCAAAGTTGAAGAAGAAGAAAAAAAATTATACAGAGAGCGTCGATCTCCTTGCCTACCGGGAGATGCGCATATATTGTAAAAAAAATTAACTAAATTAATGAGCGAGGTAAACGGGTTAAACAAAATTTATAGGCCAGTTAATTTTAGGCGGATAATAAATAAATAAATTGAAAAGCCCCCTTTTTCGTAAAACTCCCAAATACTTTCGGCAATTTTTCTGCGATGATCACAAAAAATGAAGATAGTGTGAGTCTGAGTCTACAATTTGCGTGAGATTAAAAGAGCGTGAGAGAATTAATTAATTAACCAATTGGAATAATCAATGACAAAGTGGGACAGAGGAAATCAATATTCAAGCTCCGTCGTCCGACTCAATAGTTGCATCATCGATCAATGATTGACCAGCGGATTGATCAATCGTCTCGCTCAGCATCCACAAAAATTTTGGTCCATATCCCCAAAAAATTGGTATCCACCAAAAAATGCCCGATTGACCTGATTGATCAATCCGCTACTGATTGATACCTGAATTGATGATTGGATAATAATTCGTTGATTTTGCTTTATCAAAGGACAACAGGACAGCCCTCATCATCAGAACGATTCCTTGCAGATTTATCATATATATATGTATACGTTTCCGTGCACGTAACATCAATCGTTATCGATCCAAACGCATGTCTATCTGAATCCACTAAAATCCATCATTTGATCAATTATTTTTATTGGAAGCCCAATAATTGGAAAATTAATTTAAACCTAGTTGTGCTATTCATGAACTAATTATAGAAGCCAAGTAATCCTAATTAGATTCCCATTTGATTGAATTAATTTTTGTCAATGGATTTAGAGACACTCGTACATGAATTTGGATTACCATGCAATAAGAAAACCGCGATAATAGGAAACTAGGTAAATGTCACCCCTCAACAAGCAGTCATGTATGCTTATTCGTACATAATGTAGAGTATGTTAAGAGTTAAGAGTTACGATTAAAAGCCAAGCTCCAAAAGCTGAACCTAAAAATTGTACCAAAAATAAGATGAAATCAGGAATAATGATTATTAAAAAATATAAGACTTCCGAAAATGGAAATTACGGCAGCAAACCAGAGCAACGTAAAAAAAAAAGTCAAAATAAAGTTGATTTGTGTGAGGATGTGAGCTACGGATCGCCACGGCGTTGAGTCTTAAGTCCTCAAAATACCGCATATGTGAAAATAATGATGTAAGCCTCTAGTGCAATCCCGTCGAATTTTCCCTCAAAATCGAACGAAAAGATCGTTTTAATGACGGACAATTGAGGAGGCATCAAACAGTCTGGTCAAGATTGTGGAAATTGTTTTTCTGCGTCCCGTTACCCGAGTAGAAATTCAAATTTGTTTCATCAGGAAAGCTAGATCTCAGATGAGGAGAGCTGGATCTCAGATCAGGAAGGCTAGCTGTCAGCTCAGGAAAGCTGCATCACTAGACGGCGAGAAATGTCTGATCGGGCAAACCAGACCAGCATCTGATCCGAAATGTCTGACCAGGAAAGTTAGATCAGCATCTGATCAGATTCGTCTGATGTAGAAAGCTGGACCAGTTTCCCATCTGACATGTCGGGTCAAGAAAGCTAGTGGTGGCCATCAAAAAGGTCAGACATCCAACGCAGAGCTGGACTAGCATCTACTCCAGAAAGCTACCCATAGCTTGCTTTGAGTAGCTACATCAGCACCTGCAGATGAAGGCTGGACCAGCGTCTCATCTCCAATATCTGTTCAGGAAATGTGGTCTAGTACGTAATGAAGAGCACGTGATCAGCAAATCTCAGCCAGTATTCAATCCAAAACATCTGGTGAAAAGAACTGTCTGATATCGGATCAGAAAAGTCTGGTCAGGGCCAAAACAGATCCTAGCTAACTCCAAATCAGCCAAAGTTGCTGGAATTTCAATTCGGGTGACTGTTTAATAAAATGGGACATTTGTAATGGCATACCCTTTAAACGCCCATCGTCTATCGTTCCATAACCACCAATCGAACCAGCATCAACACAACATTTTGGTCGTTATGTGCTCAACCGACGCTGCGCCCCTAGCGGTGGCGTCGGTACAACAAAAGTGACTTACCATAGTCACTGATCCGTCCTCAATTCTCGCGACACACGCGAGGGCAGTACTTTCATTCACACAAACTGGATTAATTTGCAATAGAAATGAATAAAACGTATGAAAATGAAATTTTGGATGGTTCGATTTGGGCGAATGACGAAAATTTGGGCACTTGTCTAGTTTTAACTGACATTACGATATTTCAACGAAGACGGATTACTTTTTTCGGCTGATTATAATCAACTTAGTTAAATGTTTCCGGCGTTATTGATCTAATTTCGCTTATGGAAAATTCTTCAGTTCTTCGGTTGCGCACGAGACGAGAACATTGAAAACACATTGAACTGAAAATTCTTACGAAATTTGGAGATTTTTTTTATTGAGATAAAAATGGACTTTGGAAAAAAAATTGTGAAAAAGAAAAAGCTAAAATTATGGTTCTGGCATAACACGAGGGTTTTAATGCGTGATATATATGTGGAGATATATATATCGAATGAACAGACTCACACACACCTGAGGTTCATCATAACCAAGATGTTTCTTCTGACGCGGATATTTACCACGATTATAGCGTACAATGATGAGTTAGATTGCATATTTAACGCCAAGATACAAAAATAAAAACACAAGTGTTCACGAAGGACCTCACATTTCACTTACATTTACACGTATAACACTCCACACAATACACAAACATTTGATGTTAAATCATGATCCCTACAAAAAAACACACATACGCAGTTTCGGCCCAAGTCCAAAAAGCGACACATCAAGGAATAAAAAAAAGAGTACAAGTTTTCACGTTTGCGCCTTACATTTAAAATTAAAAAAAAAAAAAACAAAGTTGATCAAAAGAAGATGATAAAATAAAGAAATTTTAAAAGAACGTATTCTTACCAAAATCGGCCTTAGTATATACTTTTTCCAGGGATAAAAAAAAGTGAAGAGATACTGAAAAAAGTTTAAGGGGGACGAGCTCGATTAATGCGAGTTGTCACGATGTATTTGGGACTGATAAAATAAGAAGATCCTAAAATTATGTGAATCCGGAGGCACCTTAAAATTTTCGAACTCGAAAAAAAAATTGAAAAAAAAAATTGTGAAAGCTGAAGGGATACAAATTTTTTGGCACATTGAAGGAATTAAGAAAAAAAATTCCTCGGGACTGCACATGATTTTAGGCCCAATTTCGACTGAAATTTTTTGCTCGCATCTTGCTCACCCCGCCGACTGAAAACTCACCCTACCCCCCACCCCCCAAAAAACCAAAAATTACACGAACACTGACAACCCCACTTCGTCCTAACCAAAAAAACAATGAAAATTCGACCGAATCCCTACGAAAAAACCTTGCGAGTCTCCGTGAAATAAATGGGGCCATCTTTCTTCGCGTAGAGAAAAAACACCAGGTATGAAAATATTTTATTGGGTTTATATAGGGATAGGATATCCTATTTAGGCGACCTATCGGAATAGGACCTCTTACTAAGAGACCTATGAGCATAGGATCTCCTACTAAGGGACCTATTTGAAGAGCATCTCCTACTAAGAGACCTGTGTGAATAGGATCTCCTACTAAGAGACCTATGAAAATAGGATCTCCTACTAAGAGGCCTATTTGAAGAGCATCTCCTACTAAGAGACCTATGTGAATAGGATCTCCTATTAAGAGACTTATGAAAATAGGATCTCCTACTAAGAGGCCTATTTGAAGAGCATCTCCTGCTAGGGGACCTATGTGAATAGGATCTCCTATTAAGAGACCTATGAAAATAGGATCTCCTACTAAGAGGCCTATTTGAAGAGCATCTCCTACTAAGAGACCTGTGTGAATAAGATCTCCTATTAAGAGACCTATGAAAATAGGCTCTCCTACTAAGGGACCTATTTGAAGAGCATCTCCTACTAAGAGACCTGTGTGAATAGGATCTCCTACTAAGAGACCTATGAAAATAGGATTTCCTACTAAGAGGCCTATTTGAAGAGCATCTCCTACTAAGAGACCTATGTGAATAGGATCTCCTATTAAGAGACTTATGAAAATAGGATCTCCTACTAAGAGGCCTATTTGAAGAGCATCTCCTGCTAGGGGACCTATGTGAATAGGATCTCCTATTAAGAGACCTATGAAAATAGGATCTCCTACTAAGAGGCCTATTTGAAGAGCATCTCCTACTAAGAGACCTGTGTGAATAAGATCTCCTATTAAGAGACCTATGAAAATAGGCTCTCCTACTAAGGGACCTATTTGAAGAGCATCTCCTACTAAGAGACCTGTGTGAATAGGATCTCCTACTCAGAGACCTATGAAAATAGGATCTCCTACTAAGAGGCCTATCCGAATAGGATTCCCTGTTAGGAGACCTCTGTAAATAAGATCCCCTATTAAGAGCCCTATAAGAATAAAATCTTCTATTAAGACTCCTATAGGATCTTTTCATACGTGATTTCCTGCATGTTTTTTTAGTAACGACAAGTGGACGGGTCACCCACGCGATTTGGGAAGCCTCGCCGCGTTTTTTGCTGGGAAAATGCGCGAAAAAAAATCACGAAAAAAGAAAATTGAAAAATTCTGGCGAGACCGCAAAAATCGTCGAAAAGCACGTTTGAAATGTTCGCTCATGTTCTTCAGTCTTATAAAGTATAAAAAAAATTAAAAAATCGTCTCGTTAAGGGTGACCCTTACCATGATCATATCTGCGCGTTTGGGCCAATCAGGAGTGCAAAAACATAATAAGGGATAATCTCAAATTTGAATTCAGAAGCAATTGAAATTTGGTTTAAAAATTTTATTGGGAGTTCAAAGAAATTTTCGTAAAATTTACATTTTTGGTTGTGGGTTCCTATGGTTTCTTTTTTACTCAATGATCTTCCTGAATTTTCTAATTTTTTTTCAGTTCAAATTTTTTTTTTTTTTTAATATTATGTGCTTTTGCATTCCTGAAGCCAGCTCGTTCAGCCATCGGTAAAGGAGCATGTTTTCCGAGTAACACCAAAACGGTATCAAAAGCTGATTTTTTCAACATCCAAAAAAGGTCCAGAAAGAAATTTTTTTCAGAACAGCCTGAAGTGGCTTTACGGTCAACGTTCGTTACGGCGCGTACGCGTGCAACTTTCGTAAATTTACAAAACGGTGAAAAGCTTCGAGAAAGATTCGAGTGCGGCCACAGAACATCCGAAGTGTCGATAGAGAAAAATGTCACTTTGGCAGAAGAAAATTCTCCATGGAAAAATTTCCATTGAAATTTTTCGTTGAATTAGCAAATTTTCTCCATTGGCACTGTAATTTTTACCGGCCCATTCAATCGAGCATAAAAATTTTTCATCGTGCACAACCCGAACAACTTGTAGCCATTGATGTACACCACAAATAACAAATAACACAAAATACTGTAAATGCTAAATGACACACGAAAACTTACCTGAAAAAAAATTGCAACGATCCAGTTTATAATTTACAATTAAATAGTGTTAATTTTACCAAAACGCCTTCGTTTATCTCACCACAATGAGCCCCAAGCCACAGATAACAAATATGCAATAACAAAACAAAATACCAATAAACAATTCAGCAAAAAAAAAAGAAAAGAAAAATCGTTGGACGCATAGTTGAAGATCCCAATCGCAAATCGATAATCGAAAATCGAAATGGAAAATTCAACAAATCGCCCAGTAATGAATATTCACTGTAACGCACTGATATATTCACTCAATCGCAATCTGTCACTTATGATCGAAGGAAAAAAAAATTTGCCACAATTTTAATTTTCAATCAGGACTGGATTTATTATCGATTTATCCACAACAGAGCAATAGTAAGAGAACCAAAAAATGCCGAAGATTTTTCATTTGCAATAATTGATTCACTCGTCGACTACTCCGAGTGAAAAAAACACACATGGCAGATTGCAAAAAAAGAATTGTACCCAAGAAGTTGGAAAAAAAAACCGAGCCAATTGACGAGAGCCTGGCCCAAATGGACAATTTTTTAAAAACAAATTAATAACAATTGAGATGAAACTGACACGAGAAAAACCCCGATATCAACCGAACCAATAAAAATAAAAAAAAAACAATAAAACATGGCAACAGAAAGAATGAACATTGCAACTTTCAATTGACGACTAATTATCAATGAAAAAATCGAGTTAATTGACAAAAAAATTCACGAGAGTGTATCATAAGCGTGAAGAAAAAAAAAAGGAAAAAACCCAAAAATTAAGAGAAACTAAAATAATCCGATTTTTTCATTTTCGCAGAATTTTCGAGGGGGGGGGGAGTCCCTCCCCATAAAAAGTGTAATTTCCCCATAAACCCTGATATCGTCCCAAAAAAACCGAAAATCCTCAAATAAAATCCGCCACCTTAAGGTTTTCTTCCAATTCGTACGTGTTATCGAAAAGAACTAAAGAACCTACTAAAATTATGAAACTTACGATAATTACTGAGGCTAAGAGTTAAGACTATAGGATTAAGTGATTAAAAAAAATTAATAAAATAAGTATTACTAATATGTACGATAATGAAAAATTGAACGAATGAATTCGGTACAAAATGGCGGATAAAAAACGATGGATTTGCCGAATTACCGCGAAATGACAGATTTCCCAAAAAGCAACAGCAAAACAAAAAAGCAACAACAAAATGAAAATTTTCCAAGAACTCGAGATCCTCCTCTTCCGTTTTATTTTCCTGCCTCTCGCGTGAGCAAATAAAGTATTTCTCCGATTGTATGAATAAAAAAAAATTAGGGCGAGGCATAAATAAACAAAAAGAAAAATCAAGTTCGTCTGATGCCGAAATATCGCGATTTTTACAGGAATAGGTCACCCTGCTAGAAGACCGACATTACCTATAGGAATAGGGCGTCCTACTGGAAGACCTATAAAACTCCTATAGGACTAGAATGTCCTATTAGGAGACCTATAGGATTCCCATAGATCTGGGACATCCTACTAAGAGACTTATAGGGCTCCTAGATGACACTTGTAGAACATATGTTATTCGAAGACCTATGGGAATAGGATACCCTATTAGGAGACCTATGGGAATAGGATGGCCTATTAGGCGACCTATGGGAATAGGACACCCTATTAGGCGACCTACAGCAATAGGGCATCCTATTAGGATACCTACAGCAATAGGATACCCTATTAGGAGGCCTATGGGACTAGGACACCCTATTAGGAGACCTATAGGAATAGGACACCCTATTAGGATACCTACAGCAATAGGATACCCTATTAGGAGACCTATGGGAATAGGACACCCTATTAGGATATCTACAGCAATAGGGCATCCTATTAGGATATCTACAGCAATAGGGCACCCTATTAGGAGGCCTATGGAAATAGGATAGCCTGTTAGGAGACCTATAGGAATAGGACACCCTATCAGGATACCTACAGCAATAGGATACGCTATTAGGAGACCTATGAGACTAGGCCACCCTATTAGGAGATCTATAGGAATAGGACACCCTATTAGGATACCTACAGCAATAGGACACCCTATTAGGAGACCTATGGGAATAGGACGCCCTATTAGGAGACCTATGGGCGCATGATATCCTATTAGGAGATCTATAGATATAGGGCATAGGAGATCAACGCAGCAAGGTATTAAAACATCGAGTTTGTCCAATGCCGAAATATCGCGATTTCTTCAAAAATTTTACCTACTAAAAATGTGCAAAATATGTGCTATATATATAGCGAGATGAAGTTTAAGAAAACGGCAGACAGAGGGTGAAAAAAATTTTTCAATTAGCGCAAATCGCTGGGAAAACTGAGAATTTCCAGAAAATATGAAGAAATTCATTGGCGAAGCGTAGTTTCTTACCCATCATTTATACGTTTAGCTTGATAAAATTAAGAATTAATTATTAAAAAAATAAAAAACGGGGATGAGAGTGAAAATAGTTAATTAATGAGCGAGATATTAAGGGAGTGACCGAATAACCAGACTCGTAAAAATAGACCCGGACGAATACTAAACAAAAAAAAAGGCACGACTCGTGCGCGCGAATCACAAAAAAAATATAGAAGCGTAAAAAACGCGAAACAATTTGCAAAAAAAAAAATAAACTGAACCAATGAGAGAAGTTGAGAAAAAAAATTAAGCGAAGAGCGGAATGATGATGGAGAAAAAAAAATGAGAAAAAAATATACACAAAAAAAACTGATGCATTAATAATAATAATGATATTATATTATTGATATTCTTACGACTATGAAAACTATCCTAGCAGTATAATACGAAGACATAGTTGATTGATCTGTTTAATATTGAATGTCTGTAGACCAGAGAGCGTTTGGAACTCTGTGCTATCCGTTAGCCCGCCCAATTCCTTAACTACCTTAAAGAACACCAAAACTGTCGAAAAATAACGAACGACAAACACAAATTTTTCGTCCCCAAAAATCACTTAAATCGAGCCAATTTTCGGGCGAAATTCCAACCCCATAAAAACCACCTTAATTCGATCAAATTGGTGTCCTAACATAATTAAAATTTTCTAAGTTACACTTAGACCCTAAATTAGCAATGAGAGATTGCAATTATCCTATTGATACGAAATTTCAACGCAAAAATCGAAACATATCTTCAATTTTGGGGCATTTCAGCAGCTTCAACCGATTCGATAACCGATTTTTATTTCAAAATTGACCGCAGGATATTACAGAGTATACGATCGATGACAATAATGTTTAAAACCGGTTTTAAGTTTGCTAAAAATTTACCGTACTCCATAGCCGATTCCACATGATCGGCATAATCAAGCAATCGTCGCTGAAATATTGGAAATTCAAAATTTGTTTCGATTGTTGTGTTATTGCTCGATTGATAAATTCCCTTGTTACTTGGTAAAAAAAGTGGGGATACGCTAGATAACTTAGTTTTTGCAAAGATCGGATTGATACCGATTTCGTGAAAATAAGGGAACATTTCCAAACCCTCTGTCAACGATCGAGCTGGGCACGATTTTGTGACAATGAAATTGAAATAGTGTTCCAAATAATTTGGTATACATATGTTGTATTATTGGAGATCGGCGGTACCGATCTGCATCGTAGATTGTCAGAAATCGGTACGGTAACTTATTTGGAATAGTATTTTTGCCCAATTCGTATCCACGACAACTTGAAACGGATCGATACTGGATGCTATCGATCGGTATGGATCGGTATGACACCGATTTTGTCGTCGATCGGTAATCTTCCCCAGTCATCGACGCCGATTGTTGAGTTTATGTTTATATCTGATAGTTAGCTAATTTTTTTAAATCGCAAGTTTTTACAATGATCGACGTTCCCTCGTAACGGACGATTTTACAATAGTGTTTAAATGTTTTCCGCGGATTGTTTAAGTAGTAGAAACCGTGATGCGACCAGCCATTAGCCCCGACAAAATCTAAATCTTTCCAAAATTCAAGGAAATGAAAAGTTCTCAAAATTTTGAAATTTTGAAATTTCCTAAAAAATTTTGGCTTTTTTTTGAAATTTTCTAAATTTTTTTAGATTTCAAAAAAAAAATAGGACAAAACATTTTTGCTATTTTTGAAATTTACGGAATTGCCTGAAATTTGTTCAAATTTTGTGGTTTTCCAAAAATTCCAAACTTGCTCAAATTTCGAACATTGGAAATTTTTGAAACTTCAAAATTTTTTGAAAATACGCTATGGTCGATCGCCAAGTTACCAGCTTTTAATAATTATTGTACCCCCATTGTTGCATAGTTGTCATTGTCAGAGGGTGAAAATTAGAATAAGAGTGTTCAGTGTCCCCAAAACTTGAAAAGAAAAAAATTACTGGTGGTAGAAACTCCCAGTTATCCTCCGACGAACGTCGCTTCGTTGCCACGAAGTGAAGAATACCTAACGAGAAACACCACACAGACACACACACACACTCCCAAACTTTGAAAAATCAGATCCTCCTCCTACACACTTACCCCAGAAAAATCGGGGACTTTTCGTAAAATGTAAAAAAAAAAAAAAAAAATGTGGTCCATCACGAATTCCAGAAGCTGACTTTGCTTTCCAAAATTCCATTATAAAAGCCTAACAGCTGAAGTTGATGATTTCCCGACTTCGCTGTTGAATAAATTTTTTGGCAAAACCGGTTTTCATTTCTAAATTATTTTTCCACTCGAAGACTCAGCCAAAAGAATTCTTCTGGAGCACATTTTTTTATTTTTCTCCCCCGCATATGTTACCCGATTATCCCGATTTTTCTGGGCTGTAAAAAACCAAGTCAACCCTATTTATTAGAAAAATTATAATTTCCTAGCCTGGGCGAGTACGCGCGAGCGCCGGTCCGGCTCTCAATTTTGAAATAGCCATTTCGACTAAAAGCGAAAAATGCGGAACTGACCCCCAAAACCCGACGCAATAGATGAAGGCAACTGGATTAAAAAAAAATATTAAAAAAACCGTCACACGAAATAACAGTTTCTTGCGTGGGACCTGACCGCAATCGCCCTAAAAGCGGGATTTCCGAGCTCAAAAACGAACTGAAGAAAAAAAGTGAGAATAAGAAAAAAAAGAAAGAATTTAACGAATGATGAAAGAAAAATTATTCCACGTTTCCCCTGTCCTGTAAAAATTCCCAATTATCGAAAAGCCTCAACTCGGACCTCGATCTCACAAGAATGTACTAAAGTTCCCCCTAAAAAAAAAAAAAAAATATATATTTATTAATATATTTAGCAATAATATCGGAAGTCCCCACAATCGTTTTACTCTAAATCAAGGTTGTACAAAAAAATACCTGAAACGGTAAGCATGGCGATTGCGGTGGTCGATTTAAATATAGGCAGGCCCAATTAAAACAGGCCCCACGCCCAATCTCACTCACAGCACACACTGGGCCGACTCGTCCGATAGAATGTGCCTTCAGTGTTGATTTTATACGAAAAAAAAATAAAGATAAAAAAAATGAAAAAAAATAAAAAAAAATACTAAAATTATACAAAGGGGCCCGACATAGACCGAACGCCCACCCAAAGCCTGATCGGTGCTCGCCCACTGCCCCGTTATGCCCCAAAAAACACTACAAAATTATGAAAAAATTCCCCGACAGAAAAATATTGAAATGCAACATAAATGCTGATTTTTGCAACGTTGGAACAATGCCGAAGTGTTCTCCATGGTGTAGACCACATTCTGCCATGATTTGTAGCAGTTTGTATCATCTTGCAACACTGTGCAACGATTTTGAAACGATTTGCAAAAGTTTGGAACAATTTGCAACACTTTGCAACGATGTGTAACATTTTACAACGACTTGCATCATTTTCCAATACATTGTAACGATTCCGAACGATTCGCACCAGCTTGCAACACTCTGCAACGCTTGGCACCGCCGTAACGTTTTGCAACGTTGCAACGATTGGCAACACCATGTAACGTTTTGCAACGTATTCCAACAGTTTGCAACAATTAGCAACGTTTGCAGCAGTTTGCAACGATTTCCCATAACCACGTTGCTAATTAAATCCCCAACTAACACGAACCAATTTCCCAGTATCCTCCAATACATAACCTCAAAAACAGACTTTCATTTAGGCAACGAGTTCGGAACGCTGATGAAATACACGTATATTAACTGCAATTACTAATGCGATAGGGTATATTAACGTAATATTATATGTGTACTATGGTCTCTCCCACTTTCCCATCAGACAATCTCGATATTGTTGCGATCACGGCGTCGCGTTGATTTTCCTATTAAAAATGTTTTCCAATTACAGATATTGCTACAATACACGATTAAAATTTGATCAATCATGCGATCAATCTATAATTGCAAACAGTCAAAACACGAGGATTAACGAGACAATTGTAACAATTCGAGACTACCAGCCCAATTACGTAGATTCCAAACCGCATAATTATGATGAGGAGCTACGTTATAGCTAACTAACTAAACATACAATTAAACATTATTAATTATTAAACAATTAAACAATGCAGTAAACAGTATACCGTAATGAAAAAAAGCCCAATAATCATTGAATTGTGTGTCGACAACTACATACTAACTACCTACCTATATCGAAGTAATAGCCGTATGTAAAAGGAAATAATGAAAAAAAATAAAACTTGTATTCTTACCAGTTGTATCCAAGCCAGTCCGTTCTATAAGCAAGCGATTTTAAAGCAGATTAAACACGATTAATTCCCTAGACCCCCCCCCCCCAATGCCACTTCCCCCCACCTATTGTCGAATCAATGAACAAGCAAATCATCGTCAAATATACTCCCCAAAGTTAAAATTTTTTTTAACACACCGTGAAACGATTGCAAAGGAAAAATCGTTTGCATATCATCTGCATAATTGCACCATCCAACGGGAGCAAATTGGACAAATTAATCCTCACGTCCTGAACCCCCCCCCCCCCAACTCCAATTAATCTGATGGACATTCAATACCGATCAACCGGATAACTTATTAACTTAAAGAAATAGACAGATGAACTCTTAGGCAGATTGTAAAACTTCGTTCACGTTGTACGCACATGTGTGGGGAGACCATGTAACTTTAGCTCCGCCGCTCATTCCGATTGGGATTCCCCGGATTATGTCGTGACATCCGCCATTTTGTTATCCTACCGGTCAGGTGCGTCTTATTGGCTTTTGAATTGCGGGTTCCAGGTGAACAGGTCTGCTCCAATCAACATTGTTGGATCAATTTTTTTCTAAGAAAACATTCATAGATCAATGTAGATGTTGACATTTGCCACACAGATTCGACAGATTCTACGAAACTTACCATAACAAGCGCGGCTCGAGACGATCGCTACACACTTTCTGTTTACAAACAACAGCCGAAGTGTTTGTGTTTACATTGCTGTTCAAAACAAGCGCCTGAAATTGATGTTATTGTTTTGATTGATCCAGACCTGAATCCTGAATCTGGGTAGAATTCAGAAATGAAGGCAGTGCAGAAAAACTTTTGACGGTTACCGCGTAACGGGACAGCAGCGCGATTGACAATGAAGTGTCGCGACGCCGTCACATGCATCAATCACTCGCGAAAAAAACCAAAACAAAATGGCCGATTTGAATTGCATAATCCACGGTTCCACCCCCTCTATGGGCCCAGTCCAAAAACTGGCCTAACCAAAAAAAAATTTCCTGCACCAAATCCCCCAAAAACCTCCCAACTCCCAATTCCCCTACGTGTTGTATTATCCGTTATTTTCGATATAATATAATAGTGCTAACAATACTTAATAATAATGATATGAAGACGATAAGGATTATTGGAGGAGACGGTAATACGTACCACGACACGCCATTTTCCTACGGAATCACGTTTACACTGATAACATAACCCACAATTTGACACGAAAAAAAAAAACGATACTCTTAAACATTAAAACAAATACAAAAAAAAGTAGCACACAACACACACTATTGATACATGATGATTGATGACAAACAGCCATCTTGAAATAGCTGGATTAAAAAAAAAAATGCAAATGAATTAAGAGAACACAAAGCCATTTCGCCCACCGTGAAACGCGATGTTCACACTCTCACACACGTACACGAGATGTACCAGGAAGGAATAATTAATGTGAACAGAAAATAATAAAAAAAAAAACAGTAATAATAAAAGCAAGTAAAAAAAAAACAGTAAACAACAAATCTAGTTGCCGTGTTTTGATAACACCAGACCTACCCGCGGGTCCGCTTCGATATTTAGCTCCGCGAAGCCGAGATGGCGCGTTCGTCGCGTACGGTATAACCTCATTTTACCTGAAATTTGGCGGCAAGTGGTTGTATATTTTTTTCTAATTTTTTCATCATCAATAAAGACCGCCTCCGGCAAATTTCAATGAAAATGAACGTACGTTAACGTCTGCCAAATAATAGTAATAAAAAAAAAACAAGTTAATAAATAAAAAAAAACAGAATTGGCTTTTTCTGACATAACGATGATGCCGTCGTTTTGTTAAACTACAATTTTTGTACAGGAAATAATGGAAAAAAAAAATGAAGACATGCATTTTTAAACAAATGTAAAATCTTGAGTTACAGAGCAGCACTATACATACGACACAGATGATGTATATATTTTTACGTTACAGAAATATGCCTATTGTATGCCCATACGCTACAATATGGCGCCATAAGACTGGTTCTCATTTCCCAAAGACAATGCGTACATACATGCCCTTATTAAGCATTACTGATTAAATGTAAAACCTAATGAAATATTTGTATAACGG
This sequence comes from Asobara japonica, assembly GCA_026005395.1. Lineage (NCBI taxonomy): Eukaryota > Metazoa > Arthropoda > Insecta > Hymenoptera > Braconidae > Asobara > Asobara japonica. The sequence goes on from BQMI01000510.1 coordinate 419,990, forward strand.
TTAAACAGTAAAAAAACTGGTAAAAAATAATGAGAAAAATGAAACAATTGAACTTGGAATAATGGAAAAAAAATTAAAAGATTAAATGATAAAAAAAAAAGTAAATTGCCACATTGAAACGGGAGTGCCCGCAAGCGACACCGAGGTAGAGATTTGACGAGTGTTGAATAATCGGCATTTGCCTAATTACCAAATTTTCTCAAAATCATACAAACAAAATTTTCGTGCAACTTTGCGAATATTATAAACCGGTTAAAATTAACATCCTGATTTTGCCATTCGGCCGTTATTCATAAAACAATTGATGAACTAAAAAAATATGCGAAAAAAAAAACATAAACCCAATTCGGAATTGATGGAGAGATTGTTTGAAAATAGGAATTTAGGGAGGGCGGTAACAATTGTTGTCTACCGTGTTGTCCGCGGGCATTCCGGCGGAAGCATAACGCGGGTAGGAGTCTCCATAAAACTTCCTGGCGGTGAATCGAGCCGCGGGAGTCCGAAGTTTTTTAAAATATTTAAAGAAAAAAAAAACATAAAAATACCTGAATCCGTAGCTCGATGATTTTTCAGTTGTGTGACGTCATAGTGTCGTAATATGCGCATTATAGTTTCAAAAAGGTGCGTTCGGACGATTGGAGTTGAGGTCGCAGTGGGGCCTAAGGTAACGGTTGCTGCTCCAATTTTCGAAATGCTTTTTCAAAATTACCCCGTGAGCTACAATGACGTCAATCATTTTCATTTTAGCCTCAAAAAATTAGACTCCAAAATTTGGAGTTCCGGAATAATTTTGGAGGTTACGAAGCCGCGATGACGTCATAATACTACAAGAAAAGGCATTTTGATATTGGCAATTTTGGGGGCCCGAAGTATTCAGTGAGGCCGGAAAAAAAATATCAAAGTTGGATTCCAATTGACGAAACAATTTTTTGGGACTATCTGTTCAGTACCAATGACGTCACTCAACCGTAAATATCACGAGCAATCATGACACAATTTTTGAGTTGCAGTGCAAGCGAACATCTGTAGAGCCATATACATATAGTAATGTTGTTGTATCTTAGACAATAGAGAGTAGTGAGTGTAACATTTTTCAAATAGGGGGTTGCAGATTCGTACTAATTATGCGAATAATCGAAGCGCGTGAGCGAGGCAATTTTTAGCGGAAACAAAAAAAAAATAACGAAATAAATAACACCTTAAAAACATGAATCAACAAGTTACTACAATCAACAACAGAGAGCCATACCAAATACTAAGAACTTACACACACACACACAAACACACACAATCTAAAAATTTGTACCGAATGGGTGAAATGAGATTGGAGCTTGGGATGGTTTTTGACGAATATTTCGAAATCGGAGAGAGATGGCGACTTATTTATAACCACCTTTTTTTGTAGACAGAAGGCAGCTCTATAAAAAAGGTTTATATGGAAATTGCCCTAACACCTCTCTATTTTGAAATATTCAGGGAAAAAGCCAAAGCAACATCTCATTCCGACATTACGCTACAACGTTGAGGAATAATGGGAGGAATGTTGGCTTTACAAAGAAACCGACAACATGAACCTTATATTCAAAACATAAACACGAGCTGAGGAGAATGTTGGGAGCCTAATGTAGCGAGCAATCGAACGTAAGACAAGGTCACCGGTGGCCCCGTCCGCATCGGGTGCAAGTTAACTTTAGGTGTAAATTTAAAACAGAAGAAAAAAAAAAAGTAACTATTTCTCTCGTGGTTTAGGATGATCTAAAAAAGATGAAAATTATTGTAAAAAAGGGAAATTTATTGTAGGAAAAAGGGTGGCTGGGGGGGGGGGGGGTGGGGGTGAGGCAGAAAAAAAATTTTAAATTTAAATTTTTTAGGAACACTTTAGGTATGTAAAAAGCCATTTTTTGGAACCAAAGCTGCGTGTTTGATGAACAACGATTGAGCCAGAAAAAAAGAAGAAATTTATTGTACATTTAGGGGTTGATCCGGTCGCCCGGTGACCTTCTCTCAATTACGATCTATAGCTCGAAATTTCAAGGGCGCAGGAGCGTGTAAATATTTTTTTCGGTGATTCCGGGGATATAGCAAAAAGTCTGGACAAACTACCCAAAATTATCGTAGAAAAAAAAAAATGAAAAATTAATAATGCTAATTCACTGTCAATAAGCGATCCGGCGCCCCTGCCAATTTCGACGAACTCGTCTCGATTTCGGCAAAAAGACAAAAATGAACCAAAAAAAAAAGGGAGGGAATGAAGAAGCAAAACAATAAAAACGTTTCTGGATTTTTATATATTTTTGGCAACGATATCTCGTTACTACTTAAGGGTTAAGCGCAACAAAAACTAAAAATGTGGGAAAAAAAATGTTAGGGGGTGGTACTAAGAAAAAAAAAAGAGAAAAAAAAGTGAAAAAAAATCCACGGAGACGAGGAAAAAAAATGATAGGACACAGCGCCTAGTTTCGACAGGTCGAAAAAGTTATGGGAGGTTGATTAAACAAACAAAAAGCGGCATAAATTAATATTAAATATTCGTATCAAAAAAAAAAAAAATGTGTAGGGCCTCGAGGCGATAACGTGCGATAAAAAAAAATAGAGAGTGTGAACCCGAATGTAATGATCGAGTGAACAAATAATTTAAAGAAAAATTGAGGGCAAAAAAAAATGTAAGAGGTTGAACTTAAAAAAAAAATGAAAAAAAATATTAATATATATGGCTACAAGTACAAATTACTTCGATTACTGAGCGTAGGTGTATTGATGTGTGGACAAAATTTGGTTGGCCGATAAACCGTGTTTTGGAACCATCATACTGCGTATCAAAGTATGTAAAATTTATTGAATAAACGCTAGCGTATTGATATATGTAATCTAATACTGTAATATTATAATGACGAAGTCTAAATGATGAAGTTAATCTGAGATAGGTGCAAGTGACAAAAAAAAAATTTGCGAAAAAAAAATAACACTTAAAAAAATGGGGAATAAGCATTAATAAAAAAAAGAAACTAAAGGAAATAAAATGAAGAAGTTATTGTGCATACAAGAAAAATTGCATATTTATCATTAAAAATTGTGTATTATGATTATTGTGATTGTGATCGGTATCATGGTCATTGTCATTATAGCCACATTGTCATCGCGATCGCTATCGAATATTTATTATTGCGATTTTATTATTGTCCATTGTTTTTTCACCAAATGTATCTGTATTGTGACGACGATTTATTACACGGAGATAAAAAAAAATGAAATCTTTGTAAGAGAATGACAGAAAAATTTAGGGAATGGGAAAAATTGCCACACGGAATGGGAAAAATTGCAATACTGGATGAGAAAAATTATGAAAGTGGAAAATAAATTGGATATTATACCAAAAATTCCAGGGGGAGTAGGAAAAATTGATGAGCTGGATTGTAATATTTCCATACCCAGCAATTTTATGATTAATTTTTCAATGTTTGAATTTTGTCCAAATTTGAAAAATTAATTACTCAAATAAAAAATTACTAAACTGAATTATAAAACTTCCCATACCCATTTTACGATTTATTTAACGAATATTTATCATTCAGTCTTGGAATTTTTCCCACACTGTACCGCAATTTTTACATCTCGGTAGGGTAATTTTTCCAAAACCGTATCATAATTTTTCCATTTCTCACCAATAAAATTTTTCTGTAATTTCTCCCTCCGTGTACTAAAATTGTACATGGATGAGAAGAGATGAAAAAAACCAGATGAAAAAAAAAATGAAGGTATAAGTTGTACACAGTTTTCGATAACACATATTATATAGAAAAAAAAATCGTTCGGCTATAAAATAATGAAAAATGAATGAGTTATTAACAAGAGGGGCGAAACACTTAAGGGAATGAACAAAGTAAGCTAAAACTTTAGGTGAAAAAATGAAACAAAAAAAAAACTACTAAAGATAATGAAATTTTACACGCTAAATTTTACTTGCGTGGAACTAGCGGCCTATACGAAGTTACGACAAATGTTGTGTAAAAAGGTCATAATTCCTAGTAAAAAAAAGAATAATTTATGGATTAATTTCAAATGCAACATACGCTTTTGGAATCTAAATTACAAATAACAAAACTTTTAGGCTGATGAATTTAGCACTGTATAGAAGAGATTGAGTGATGAGAGGAGTTTTTCGGTCCTACAAAAAAATGGAGTTAGGAGGATTAAAACAATAAATATCAAATCCTAACGGACCCGCGCATCGATGCACCTTTCCGCGTTTCGCTAAATTCTATTTTTGTAAGCATATTTCTATAAAAGGTATACTAACGGCAAAATTTATTATTCCTAGTGTGAAAATGAAGAAAAAAAAATAATACAACAGATGAAAAAAATCCCGATTAAAATTGAACGTTTAGATTTCGTTAGTATAGTGTAAAAAAAAATTGACGATATCTAGGTCCTATTCGTGTACTTGACAACTTGAAAAATAGGGGGTGAAAGGGGGGGAAAAAATTATATGTCGGTAGGTTGTAAAATTGTACATAAATTGCAAGAGGAATCGCGGGGAGTCGCCTTACGATTGGGGTCCGTTTTGGATTGTATGTAAAAATTAATATAAAATTCTCGAGAAAATAAGTGTCTAAATTAAACATGGGTGAAAATTATATGGAGAAAAAAATTTTAAATTTAGTGGAGAAAAAAAAATTAACGTCGTAACCGTATGGCTGATGAGTTTCTCGCAAAAATGAAGAAAAAAAATGGAAAAAAAGGGAAAAAAAATACGTTCTACGTCACAGCTGATTATTAGGGTCGTTTCGGAGGGAGCAATTGGCAACCGCTACTACTTCTCTACATTTTTTTCCCCAGAAAAATATGTGCGTTTGAAGAGGTTTGGAGTGAAATTCATCGAGGGATATGGAAAATCTCAAATATGGGAAATTGAAAAATTTTGGAAATTTTTTGTTCTCAAATTTTCACAATTTTCGGTTTTTTGGCAATTTTTTTGACAATCCCTCGACAATTTTTTTATGCCATTATTTGAGTTTTAAATTACTCGAAAAAATATTTTTCTTCACTATGAACAACTGTGAAAAATGTTCCTAAATTGCCAAACACTTCAAACTCAATAATGTCTCTTCATGAAAATTAAATCAAACACCAAATTAAGGGAAAGAAAATTTTAATACGCATGGATGCAAGTAACGGTTGCTACATCGCTCGAAATCATAACTTTTTTAACGTACTTTTTACAAGAAGAAAAAAAAATATCCCCTATTGTTATTCTCTAATTCCACGAAACGACAAAATTTGCGTATTTATGTAATAATGTTTTTTGATGGGATTACCCTGACGAAGTCATCGCGTGTTCGATGGATCCCACAATTTGTGTGTTCGCGCAATTGCCATTTGATCGGTAACTGATCGCTAATTAACTGCTAACTGATTCCTAACTGAACATTAGTTGAGCATTACCGATCACTAACCGATGAATCGACGACACAAACCGACTTTTGAGCTCGATGTCGACCGGTAATGGATCGCTGACTGCTACCGATCAATCGGCCATCAATCGAAAAACAAATTGACTGATTTTCCCGATTGATCGGCAGTTGATCGGTAACTAATCACCCTTCGATCAACTGACGATCCATGAGCGATCGATCGACCCGAAAAATCGTCCAACCGATTTTCGATCTCAATCGATGATTTCGTCATGATAATTGCAATTGATTGATTTTTATTATGTTGTCACGAGAGCCCAACAATCCTGGAACTTTAGGAAAGTGGTTTATGGCAAATGCGACACAACAGAATGCAATATAAGCGATTTAAAGAGATTTCGAGAATAAAAAAAATAATGAAGATTTGATTTTACCGATAATTTTGTGCGCCAGTTTGTTACCGACTGGGCAATATTTTTTTTTTTTATTGTCTCGGGTACATACTGGCGCACGAAAAAAAAAACAGATTAATGAAAAAAAAATAGGCCACACACTCTACACAGCGAGAAATGAAATGGGAAAAAATAGGAAAAATTGGGCAAAAGATGTGTGAGTCAAGAATGAATGTAATGTGATCGAATGTTGAAAAATGATGAGAAAAAAACAACAAAGTAAGAAAAATGGAAGAAATGGAAAATGAAAAGAGAAATAAGTATCACGAACAGCCGTTCACACAACCCCACAAATCCAGTTGAATACACACACACACACTCACGAGAAATGACCATACATTCGAGACACACCACGATATTATATATATACGACTCCATAGATGATGGCGCGGCACACTCACATAGATAGTGTCTCTCGGATTGTTCCACAAAACTTTTCATTCGAGTTTGCTTCAAGAAACCTTCTGTTTTCTAATGTATGACGTGTTGTTGTCGATATATAAAATAAACTTAATAAAAAAAATATATATATGACTTGTCATTTGTTACCCCATTTTTCGCCCCATTAATTGGTATTGATTTTCTTTCGCAGGCAAAAAAAAAAGAGTTTTTAGAATTGGAAAGAATTGCAAAAACTGAAAATATTTTAAACTACGCACCTCAATTCCGCTTCTCCAGCCATTAATTAGAAATTCAAAGCTCCTTAACCACCCCTGCGACTAATTTAAAATTCTACCTAGCGCAACTGCCCCTAAAACTCTTTTCCTTCATCATTGGCTTCTCTAATGAAGTGAGCCACTCGGTTTAACCAAGAAACTCCTAGCCAGATTCCCCTAGTTCCACACTCGAAAATCACTCGAAAAATCACGCACGAGTGATTACACCCATCTGAAACATCCGATAGCGACCCCCGTATTCTGGGAAATACCTTAAGGGGTTGTCAAGCCTAAACGCCTCATCGACCTCATAATGAACTTTCAATACTTCAGTGGCTCATCTGCTTCAGAAATATGGCCACTGAACTCATTTTCACACTAGAGTGCCACTTATCTTCCCCGTATCCTTGATCACCCCTTATCTGCCTGTGTTGGCAAAAAATTGCCTCGACTTTCTCAAGAAACATTTCAATATTTTGCGCGGAAAAATAGGGAGCGCCATCTGCGGAAGATCCGCGGAACATGCGGGAATAATCAGGTTTCGGATGATAAGGTGGATTCTATGTGCGTTATCGGCTGATGGCAATTGCAGGGATCGTTACCGATCTCACCTTCCACGTTGTTCCTTTTGCTGTACGGATTCTATCCATTCGCAGAGAGCCCGCGAAAGATGTTGAGATTACAAATTTTCTGGGAAAATATTTCTACTTTACCGACAGATGGTAAGTGAAATACCGATAGCCGATTTGAGGGAGGAAATCGTGGAACGAGGTTGGAAAACATGCCAGCTGATGATAAAAGGAATATCTTATGATAACACTTGGCGGCATTAACGACTGATGGTAGTATAATACAGTTCTTCACCGACTTTAGGTAATTCTATGACTTTAATTTTGCACTGCTGTAGAGCACGCATCGGTGGGATGCTATGGAAGAGACGGGCCGGGGAACCCCCAAACGGTAGCGTGAGGAAATGTGTTTCCGCGGGGCGTGACTTCCGCGCGCTCGGTAAGAAAGTTTAATACGCAGTCAACTTCGCGTTCATTCGGAATTTTCCATGCTTCCAAAAACTGAGAATTTTCTAAACTCTGGGAGATTCACATATTTTCAATTTTGAAAATGTGGAAATTTGCACACTTGGAACCTTTTGCGATAGGTAGAACAAGTTCAAAATTAGCGAATTTGCTTTTGAATAGTTTGAAACGGGACAGTTTCAAACTATTGGGAATTTGGGAAATTGAGATTAAAAATTGCCGCTTCCTTGTCACTATTCTAAGAGTGACGAGAAAATATTGAATCCCTCGTGCCGTATAGATATTATCCTTTACCCTAAGTTGGTAGATTCCCTACAACCAGTCGATTACCTACCCTCGCTAAGGTACCATTATTTTCTGATAATCGGAACAAAGGTGGTGCACTTTGTTTTTTAGTTATATAATCTCATCGTGAGACTTCCATTTTCAATACTGATTTGCAAGTTAATTCGCAGAATTTTCAAAAATGTCAAGCACTGCTGAAAGTTCGGCATTTTCACAAATTTAAGGATGCCAACAATTTCAAAAAGTTCACGTTTGATATTGTTTTTGACTTCAAAAATTTTAAAATTTGGGACACACACACTTTTATCCGGTTTATCAAAAATTTAAGTCTGCCTTCCCATAAAACCCAAAATGTAAAAAAATTAATTTCACTTGTTCGACCCAAAATCGATGGGAGTGTCTTCTAGAGGTCCCAATTGGATAGTACAAACGCGCACGGGGCCAAAAATTCGATTTTAAAAAGTTTAAGTTTGCCTCCCCATAAGAGCCCAATGTTGAACTTGGCCAAAATCGAAAAAAATTAATTTCACTTTTTCGACCCAAAATCGATGGGAGTGTCTTCTAGATGTTCCAATTGGATAGTACAAACGCGCACGGGGCCAAAAATTCGATTTTAAAAAATTTAAGTTTGCCTCCCCATAAGAGCCCAATGTTGAACTTGGCCAAAATCGAAAAAAATTAATTTCACTTTTTCGACCCAAAATCGATGGGAGTGTGTTCTAGATGTCCCACTTGGATAGTACAAACGCGCACGGGGCCAAAAATTCGATTTTAAAAAATTTAAGTTTGCCTCCCCATAAGAGCCCAATGTTAAACTTGGCCAAAATCGAAAAAAATTCATTTCACTTTTTCGACCCAAAATCGATGGGAGTGTCTCCTAGACGTCCCAATTGGATAGTACAAACGCGCACGGGGCCAAAGATTCGATTTTAAAAAATTTAAGTTTGCCTCCCCATAAGAGCCCAATGTTAAACTTGGCCAAAATCGAAAAAAATTCATTTCACTTTTTCGACCCAAAATCGATGGGAGTGTCTTCTAGACGTCCCAATTGGATAGTACAAACGCGCACGGGGCCAAAGATTCGATTTTAAAAAATTTAAGTTTGCCTCCCCATAAGAGCCCAATGTTAAACTGGGCCAAAATCGAAAAAAATTAATTTCACTTTTTCGACCCAAAATCGATGGGAGTGTCTTCTGGAGGTCCCAATTGGATGGTACAAACGCGCACGGGGCCAAAAATTCGATTTTAAAAAATTTAAGTTTGCCTCCCCATAAGAGCCCAATGTTAAACTTGGCCAAAATCGAAAAAAATTAATTTCACTTTTTCGACCCAAAATCGATGGGAGTGTCTTCTAGATGTCCCAATTGGATAGTACAAACGCGCACGGGGCCAAAAATTCGATTTTAAAAAATTTAAGTTTGCCTCCCCATAAGAGCCCAATGTTAAACTTGGCCAAAATCGAAAAAAATTCATTTCACTTTTTCGACCCAAAATCGATGGGAGTGTCTCCTAGACGTCCCAATTGGATAGTACAAACGCGCACGGGGCCAAAGATTCGATTTTAAAAAATTTAAGTTTGCCTCCCCATAAGAGCCCAATGTTAAACTTGGCCAAAATCGAAAAAAATTCATTTCACTTTTTCGACCCAAAATCGATGGGAGTGTCTTCTAGACGTCCCAATTGGATAGTACAAACGCGCACGGGGCCAAAGATTCGATTTTAAAAAATTTAAGTTTGCCTCCCCATAAGAGCCCAATGTTAAACTGGGCCAAAATCGAAAAAAATTAATTTCACTTTTTCGACCCAAAATCGATGGGAGTGTCTTCTGGAGGTCCCAATTGGATAGTACAAACGCGCACGGCGCCAAAAATTCGATTTTAAAAAATTTAAGTTTGCCTCCCCATAAGAGCCCAATGTTAAACTTGGCCAAAATCGAAAAAAATTAATTTCACTTTTTCGACCCAAAATCGATGGGAGTGTCTTCTAGACGTCCCAATTGGATAGTACAAACGCGCACGGGGCCAAAGATTCGATTTTAAAAAATTTAAGTTTGCCTCCCCATAAGAGCCCAATGTTAAACTTGGCCAAAATCGAAAAAAATTAATTTCACTTTTTCGATCCAAAATCGATGGGAGTGTCTTCTAGAGGTCCCAATTGGATAGTAAAAACGCGCGCGGGGCCAAAAATTAGATTTTAAAAAATTTAAGTTTGCCTCCCCATAAGAGCCCAATGTTAAACTTGGCCAAAATCGAAAAAAATTAATTTCACTTTTTCGACCCAAAATCGATGGGAGTGTCTTCTGGAGGTCGCAATTGGATAGTACAAACGCGCACGGGGCCAAAAATTCGATTTTAAAAAATTTAAGTTTGCCTCCCCATAAGAGCCCAATGTTGAACTTGGCCAAAATCGAAAAAAATTAATTTCACTTTTTCGACCCAAAATCGATGGGAGTGTCTTCTAGATGTTCCAATTGGATAGTACAAACGCGCACGGGGCCAAAAATTCGATTTTAAAAAATTTAAGTTTGCCTCCCCATAAGAGCCCAATGTTAAACTTGGCCAAAATCGAAAAAAATTAATTTCACTTTTTCGACCCAAAATCGATGGGAGTGTCTTCTAGACGTCCCAATTGGATAGTACAAACGCGCACGGGGCCAAAGATTCGATTTTAAAAAATTTAAGTTTGCCTCCCGATAAGAGCCCAATGTTAAACTTGGCCAAAATCGAAAAAAATTAATTTCACTTTTTCGACCCAAAATCGATGGGAGTGTCTTCTAGAGGTCCCAATTGGATAGTACAAACGCGCACGGGGCCAAAAATTCGATTTTAAAAAATTTAAGTTTGCCTCCCCATAAGAGCCCAATGTTAAACTTCGCCAAAATCGAAAAAAATTAATTTCACTTTTTCGACCCAAAATCGATGGGAGTGTCTTCTGGAGGTCCCAATTGGATAGTACAAACGCGCACGGGGCCAAAAATTCGATTTTAAAAAATTTAAGTTTGCCTCCCCATAAGAGCCCAATGTTGAACTTGGCCAAAATCGAAAAAAATTAATTTCACTTTTTCGACCCAAAATCGATGGGAGTGTCTTCTAGATGTTCCAATTGGATAGTACAAACGCGCACGGGGCCAAAAATTCGATTTTAAAAAATTTAAGTTTGCCTCCCCATAAGAGCCCAATGTTAAACTGGGCCAAAATCGAAAAAAATTAATTTCACTTTTTCGACCCAAAATCGATGGGAGTGTCTTCTAGACGTCCCAATTGGATAGTACAAACGCGCACGGGGCCAAAGATTCGATTTTAAAAAATTTAAGTTTGCCTCCCCATAAGAGCCCAATGTTAAACTTGGCCAAAATCGAAAAAAATTAATTTCACTTTTTCGACCCAAAATCGATGGGAGTGTCTTCTAGATGTCCCAATTGGATAGTACAAACGCGCACGGGGCCAAAAATTCGATTTTAAAAAATTTAAGTTTGCCTCCCCATAAGAGCCCAATGTTAAACTTGGCCAAAATCGAAAAAAATTCATTTCACTTTTTCGACCCAAAATCGATGGGAGTGTCTTCTAGAGGTCCCAATTGGATAGTACAAACGCGCACGGGGCCAAAAATTCGATTTTAAAAAATTTAAGTTTGCCTCCCCATAAGAGCCCAATGTTAAACTTGGCCAAAATCGAAAAAAATTAATTGCACTTTTTCGACCCAAAATCGATGGGAGTGTCTTCTAGAGGTCCCAATTGGATAGTACAAACGCGCACGGGGCCAAAAATTCGATTTTAAAAAATTTAAGTTTGCCTCCCCATAAGAGCCCAATGTTAAACTTGGCCAAAATCGAAAAAATTAATTTCACTTTTTCGACCCAAAATCGATGGGAGTGTCTTCTAGAGGTCCCAATTGGATAGTACACACGCGCACGGGGCCAAAAATTTGATTTTAAAAAATTTAAGTTTGCCTCCCCATAAGAGCCCAATGTTAAACTTGGCCAAAATCGAAAAAAATTAATTTCACTTTTTCGACCCAAAATCGATGGGAGTGTCTTCTAGAGGTCCCAATTGGATAGTAAAAATGCGCACGGGGCCAAAAATTCGATTTTAAAAAATTTAAGTTTGCCTCCCCATAAGAGCCCAATGTTAAACTTGGCCAAAATCGAAAAAAATTAATTTCACTTTTTCGACCCAAAATCGATGGGAGTGTCTTCTAGAGGTCCCAATTGGATAGTACACACGCGCACGGGGCCAAAAATTCGATTTTAAAAAATTTAAGTTTGCCTCCCCATAAGAGCCCAATGTTAAACTTGGCCAAAATCGAAAAAAATTAATTTCACTTTTTCGACCCAAAATCGATGGGAGTGTCTTCTAGACGTCCCAATTGGATAGTACAAACGCGCACGGGGCCAAAAATTCGATTTTAAAAAATTTAAGTTTGCCTCCCCATAAGAGCCCAATGTTAAACTTGGCCAAAATCGAAAAAAATTCATTTCACTTTTTTGACCCAAAATCGATGGGAGTGTCTTCTAGACGTCCCAATTGGATAGTACAAACGCGCACGGGGCCAAAGATTCGATTTTAAAAAATTTAAGTTTGGCTCCCCATAAGAGCCCAATGTTAAACTGGGCCAAAATCGAAAAAAATTAATTTCACTTTTTCGACCCAAAATCGATGGGAGTGTCTTCTAGACGTCCCAATTGGATAGTACAAACGCGCACGGGGCCAAAGATTCGATTTTAAAAAATTTAAGTTTGCCTCCCCATAAGAGCCCAATGTTAAACTTGGCCAAAATCGAAAAAAATTAATTTCACTTTTTCGACCCAAAATCGATGGGAGTGTCTTCTAGATGTCCCAATTGGATAGTACAAACGCGCACGGGGCCAAAAATTCGATTTTAAAAAATTTAAGTTTGCCTCCCCATAAGAGCCCAATGTTAAACTTGGCCAAAATCGAAAAAAATTCATTTCACTTTTTCGACCCAAAATCGATGGGAGTGTCTTCTAGAGGTCCCAATTGGATAGTACAAACGCGCACGGGGCCAAAAATTCGATTTTAAAAAATTTAAGTTTGCCTCCCCATAAGAGCCCAATGTTAAACTTGGCCAAAATCGAAAAAAATTAATTGCACTTTTTCGACCCAAAATCGATGGGAGTGTCTTCTAGAGGTCCCAATTGGATAGTACAAACGCGCACGGGGCCAAAAATTCGATTTTAAAAAATTTAAGTTTGCCTCCCCATAAGAGCCCAATGTTAAACTTGGCCAAAATCGAAAAAATTAATTTCACTTTTTCGACCCAAAATCGATGGGAGTGTCTTCTAGAGGTCCCAATTGGATAGTACACACGCGCACGGGGCCAAAAATTTGATTTTAAAAAATTTAAGTTTGCCTCCCCATAAGAGCCCAATGTTAAACTTGGCCAAAATCGAAAAAAATTAATTTCACTTTTTCGACCCAAAATCGATGGGAGTGTCTTCTAGACGTCCCAATTGGATAGTACAAACGCGCACGGGGCCAAAGATTCGATTTTAAAAAATTTAAGTTTGCCTCCCGATAAGAGCCCAATGTTAAACTTGGCCAAAATCGAAAAAAATTAATTTCACTTTTCCGACCCAAAATCGATGGGAGTGTCTTCTAGAGGTCCCAATTGGATAGTACAAACGCGCACGGGGCCAAAAATTCGATTTTAAAAAATTTAAGTTTGCCTCCCCATAAGAGCCCAATGTTAAACTTGGCCAAAATCGAAAAAAATTAATTTCACTTTTTCGACCCAAAATCGATGGGAGTGTCTTCTAGAGGTCCCAATTGGATAGTAAAAATGCGCACGGGGCCAAAAATTCGATTTTAAAAAATTTAAGTTTGCCTCCCCATAAGAGCCCAATGTTAAACTTGGCCAAAATCGAAAAAAATTAATTTCACTTTTTCGACCCAAAATCGATGGGAGTGTCTTCTAGAGGTCCCAATTGGATAGTACACACGCGCACGGGGCCAAAAATTCGATTTTAAAAAATTTAAGTTTGCCTCCCCATAAGAGCCCAATGTTAAACTTGGCCAAAATCGAAAAAAATTAATTTCACTTTTTCGACCCAAAATCGATGGGAGTGTCTTCTAGACGTCCCAATTGGATAGTACAAACGCGCACGGGGCCAAAAATTCGATTTTAAAAAATTTAAGTTTGCCTCCCCATAAGAGCCCAATGTTAAACTTGGCCAAAATCGAAAAAAATTCATTTCACTTTTTTGACCCAAAATCGATGGGAGTGTCTTCTAGACGTCCCAATTGGATAGTACAAACGCGCACGGGGCCAAAGATTCGATTTTAAAAAATTTAAGTTTGGCTCCCCATAAGAGCCCAATGTTAAACTGGGCCAAAATCGAAAAAAATTAATTTCACTTTTTCGACCCAAAATCGATGGGAGTGTCTTCTAGACGTCCCAATTGGATAGTACAAACGCGCACGGGGCCAAAGATTCGATTTTAAAAAATTTAAGTTTGCCTCCCCATAAGAGCCCAATGTTAAACTTGGCCAAAATCGAAAAAAATTAATTTCACTTTTTCGACCCAAAATCGATGGGAGTGTCTTCTAGATGTCCCAATTGGATAGTACAAACGCGCACGGGGCCAAAAATTCGATTTTAAAAAATTTAAGTTTGCCTCCCCATAAGAGCCCAATGTTAAACTTGGCCAAAATCGAAAAAAATTCATTTCACTTTTTCGACCCAAAATCGATGGGAGTGTCTTCTAGAGGTCCCAATTGGATAGTACAAACGCGCACGGGGCCAAAAATTCGATTTTAAAAAATTTAAGTTTGCCTCCCCATAAGAGCCCAATGTTAAACTTGGCCAAAATCGAAAAAAATTAATTGCACTTTTTCGACCCAAAATCGATGGGAGTGTCTTCTAGAGGTCCCAATTGGATAGTACAAACGCGCACGGGGCCAAAAATTCGATTTTAAAAAATTTAAGTTTGCCTCCCCATAAGAGCCCAATGTTAAACTTGGCCAAAATCGAAAAAATTAATTTCACTTTTTCGACCCAAAATCGATGGGAGTGTCTTCTAGAGGTCCCAATTGGATAGTACACACGCGCACGGGGCCAAAAATTTGATTTTAAAAAATTTAAGTTTGCCTCCCCATAAGAGCCCAATGTTAAACTTGGCCAAAATCGAAAAAAATTAATTTCACTTTTTCGACCCAAAATCGATGGGAGTGTCTTCTAGACGTCCCAATTGGATAGTACAAACGCGCACGGGGCCAAAGATTCGATTTTAAAAAATTTAAGTTTGCCTCCCGATAAGAGCCCAATGTTAAACTTGGCCAAAATCGAAAAAAATTAATTTCACTTTTCCGACCCAAAATCGATGGGAGTGTCTTCTAGAGGTCCCAATTGGATAGTACAAACGCGCACGGGGCCAAAAATTCGATTTTAAAAAATTTAAGTTTGCCTCCCCATAAGAGCCCAATGTTAAACTTGGCCAAAATCGAAAAAAATTAATTTCACTTTTTCGACCCAAAATCGATGCGAGTGTCATCTAGAGGTCCCAATTGGATAGTACAAACGCGCACGGGGCCAAAAATTCGATTTTAAAAAATTTAAGTTTGCCTCCCCATAAGAGCCCAATGTTAAACTTGGCCAAAATCGAAAAAAATTAATTTCACTTTTTCGACCCAAAATCGATGGGAGTGTCTTCTAGAGGTCCCAATTGGATAGTACACACGCGCACGGGGCCAAAAATTCGATTTTAAAAAATTTAAGTTTGCCTCCCCATAAGAGCCCAATGTTAAACTTGGCCAAAATCGAAAAAAATTAATTTCACTTTTTCGACCCAAAATCGATGGGAGTGTCTTCTAGACGTCCCAATTGGATAGTACAAACGCGCACGGGGCCAAAAATTCGATTTTAAAAAATTTAAGTTTGCCTCCCCATAAGAGCCCAATGTTAAACTTGGCCAAAATCGAAAAAAATTCATTTCACTTTTTTGACCCAAAATCGATGGGAGTGTCTTCTAGACGTCCCAATTGGATAGTACAAACGCGCACGGGGCCAAAGATTCGATTTTAAAAAATTTAAGTTTGGCTCCCCATAAGAGCCCAATGTTAAACTGGGCCAAAATCGAAAAAAATTAATTTCACTTTTTCGACCCAAAATCGATGGGAGTGTCTTCTAGACGTCCCAATTGGATAGTACAAACGCGCACGGGGCCAAAGATTCGATTTTAAAAAATTTAAGTTTGCCTCCCCATAAGAGCCCAATGTTAAACTTGGCCAAAATCGAAAAAAATTAATTTCACTTTTTCGACCCAAAATCGATGGGAGTGTCTTCTAGATGTCCCAATTGGATAGTACAAACGCGCACGGGGCCAAAAATTCGATTTTAAAAAATTTAAGTTTGCCTCCCCATAAGAGCCCAATGTTAAACTTGGCCAAAATCGAAAAAAATTCATTTCACTTTTTCGACCCAAAATCGATGGGAGTGTCTTCTAGAGGTCCCAATTGGATAGTACAAACGCGCACGGGGCCAAAAATTCGATTTTAAAAAATTTAAGTTTGCCTCCCCATAAGAGCCCAATGTTAAACTTGGCCAAAATCGAAAAAAATTAATTGCACTTTTTCGACCCAAAATCGATGGGAGTGTCTTCTAGAGGTCCCAATTGGATAGTACAAACGCGCACGGGGCCAAAAATTCGATTTTAAAAAATTTAAGTTTGCCTCCCCATAAGAGCCCAATGTTAAACTGGGCCAAAATCGAAAAAAATTAATTTCACTTTTTCGACCCAAAATCGATGGGAGTGTCTTCTGGAGGTCCCAATTGGATAGTACAAACGCGCACGGGGCCAAAAATTCGATTTTAAAAAATTTAAGTTTGCCTCCCCATAAGAGCCCAATGTTGAACTTGGCCAAAATCGAAAAAAATTAATTGCACTTTTTCGACCCAAAATCGATGGGAGTGTCTTCTAGATGTTCCAATTGGATAGTACAAACGCGCACGGGGCCAAAGATTCGATTTTAAAAAATTTAAGTTTGCCTCCCCATAAGAGCCCAATGTTAAACTTGGCCAAAATCGAAAAAAATTAATTTCACTTTTTCGACCCAAAATCGATGGGAGTGTCTTCTAGAGGTCCCAATTGGATAGTACAAACGCGCACGGGGCCAAAAATTCGATTTTAAAAAATTTAAGTTTGCCTCCCCATAAGAGCCCAATGTTAAACTTGGCCAAAATCGAAAAAATTAATTTCACTTTTTCGACCCAAAATCGATGGGAGTGTCTTCTAGAGGTCCCAATTGGATCGTACAAACGCGCACGGGGCCAAAAATTCGATTTTAAAAAATTTAAGTTTGCCTCCCCATCAGAGCCCAATGTTAAACTTGGCCAAAATCGAAAAAATTAATTTCACTTTTTCGACCCAAAATCGATGGGAGTGTCTTCTAGACGTCCCAATTGGATAGTACAAACGCGCACGGGGCCAAAAATTCGATTTTAAAAAATTTAACTTTACCTCCCCATAAGAGCCCAATGTTAAACTTGGCCAAAATCGAAAAAAATTAATTTCACTTTTTCGACCCAAAATCGATGGGAGTGTCTTCTAGAGGTCCCAATTGGATAGTACAAACGCGCACGGGGCCAAAAATTCGATTTTAAAAAATTTAAGTTTGCCTCCCCATAAGAGCCCAATGTTAAACTTGGCCAAAATCGAAAAAAATTAATTGCACTTTTTCGACCCAAAATCGATGGGAGTGTCTTCTAGAGGTCCCAATTGGATAGTACAAACGCGCACGGGGCCAAAAATTCGATTTTAAAAAATTTAAGTTTGCCTCCCCATAAGAGCCCAATGTTAAACTTGGCGAAAATCGAAAAAAATTAATTTCACTTTTTCGACCCAAAATCGATGGGAGTGTCTTCTAGAGGTCCCAATTGGATAGTACAAACGCGCACGGGGCCAAAAATTCGATTTTAAAAAATTTAAGTTTGCCTCCCCATAAGAGCCCAATGTTAAACTTGGCGAAAATCGAAAAAAATTAATTTCACTTTTTCGACCCAAAATCGATGGGAGTGTCTTCTAGAGGTCCCAATTGGATAGTACAAACGCACACGGGGCCAAAAATTCGATTTTAAAAAATTTAAGTTTGCCTCCTCAGAGGAGCCCAATGTTAACTTTGACCTTTCAACATATACTTGACGTGTCGGAAAATAAAGCAATCGCAAATAGAAACTACAAATCTTTGAGAACTAGTAAGTTTTCTCCCACTAGTTTCATATGGGATCAACACTTGCCTTCACATTTCAATTCGTGGAACCTGCCATTAGGTATATGATAACATATATCTCCAAATTGTTAAACTACTTTTTTATTCTTACATGGCATTTTATGACTGTACTCAGACCGTATCGGGTGATAACAGGCCAATTATGAAGCTCACGTATAACTCACGTGTGCGCATCAAAAATTATCGACGTTGTGTTTAAAAAGTGTAATAAAATTACTCGCGCGTCATTGAGCGCTCAATGCGAATAGATACGTATCAATTAATGCATAGACGATGGCATGCATGTGCCATAATCATACGTCCACCGCGAATCGATAACGGCAAAACAAAGTCAAATTTCAAAGCCTCCCTCGTTTCGCCAGCTGCTCCATTTTTCCAAACTTCCCTGGATTTCCCAAAAGTTCCTAAATTTTTTCCAATTTCACAAATCTTTCAGCATCTGACAAATTTTCTAAAACTTACTTGAACTTTCAACTTTTGAATTTACTTGAACTTTCTAAAAACTACACTTTTTTCAAAAATTTCAAAGTCTCCCTAATTTTGGAAATTCCTGAGATTCGCAAATCAATTTTAAAAAAAGAATTTAAAAAATACAATGCATGACACTAATTTCGAATAGTCGTCAAAAAAACAATCCAAGAAAACCAGCACAGTTTCAGCAATCATCAACATTACGTATAAAAAGTATCGTACTGTTCCTCACGCGTTATTAAACGCTCAACGTGACTAGATATGTATCAATAAATGTATAAACCTGATAGTTGCATGTATCACGATCGTACATCCATTCGGAATCGATAAACGGAGGAAAATAAAACGTCAGCTCATGGTCATGACCACAATTTTCCGCCGATGGTAGCGTTAATTCTGAGAGCGAACCTGGACACTCATTATGGGCTTCTCAATGAGGGAAGTGATCGTTTTGCCCCCGCAATAACTGAATCGCGCAACTTTCCCAACAGTTTCTACAATTTCCAAACCTCGACAAATTTTGGGATCCTTGAAAATGATGAAAAATCGGTTCCGAATAGCATCGCTAATTTTCAATTGATTGATTTGAGAAATTCAAGGTGACTGAATTTGTTAGAAAAAAATCGTTGCAAAATTCAGTAGAATTATCATTTCATTTGCTACCAGTAGCTGTGCCATTCTTTTTCTGCGTTTTTCCCTCTTTTTTTGTATAATTAGGAATCCTTTTCCACAGTCAATTGTGGAAAAAAGTAGAATTGTGAAAATGAAATAGAAGAGGTGAAAAAATGATGAATTGCAATAAGTGAGCCTGGAAAAAAAATATTTTTTATCAATTTTCACGATCTACACGATTCCCATCACGTCTCATCAGCTACAATTTAAGCGAAATTATGCAGTAACAGAAGCTAATTACAGTGCATAAATTGCAAGTCGAGATAAGTGAAAAAAAAACGACTGGGCTGATTAATATCAGCATAATGCGTCACAATATGCGGTAAGAAACTATTACTCGACTTTGATACTTTGAAGCAGACGGGCAAGAAACATTGTAA
The DNA here is from genome assembly GCA_026005395.1 of Asobara japonica. Taxonomy (NCBI): domain Eukaryota; kingdom Metazoa; phylum Arthropoda; class Insecta; order Hymenoptera; family Braconidae; genus Asobara; species Asobara japonica. The sequence goes on from BQMI01000510.1 coordinate 439,595, forward strand.
CTTTAATTTATCAAAAAAAAATATCAAACCTGAAAAAATTTCATAAATTTCAAAAAACCTCTAAATTTACATATTTGCCTAAATTTCTCCAAATTTCAGAATACTTCTAAAAAAATATTTCAAAATTTTGTGACATTCCAAAAGCCAATATATGACCTAACTTTTCAATCCTGTAGATCCTGGCTGTATGAAAAAAATAAAAATGAATGGGACCAAAAATCACAAAATAAATCGAAAACAAATTCAAACAAAATTTTTTTTTTTTCAAACAAAAAAATTGCGATATTAAAAAAAAGAAGCAGGTGAACTGTAATTGGCTTCTCAATTAACAACAAAGTAAATTATGAAAATCCCCCATAAATAACTAATGGCCTCATAGTGCGTAACAATATGCGCCGTGAAATAATTACTGGCGAGTGAAACATTGTAGCTGCACAACATTATCACTTCAATTCCATCCACTTTACCTTGAATAGATATCGTTGAGCTGTCTCACTCCACGACAGCATGACTTCGATGGCTCTGTTCATTCTGCACTTCCCTCACATTTGCCTTACAAATACACTAGTTGCCGTGCAAACATTTTCGTATTGTACATGAATGCATGGAGGAAGCGTTAGCAAGGCACAAACTCAGACCTGGAAATAACTCAAGAATTTTCCCTTTTTTTCCACAGCATAAGCCGTAAATTTAGCCGGATAAACCCCCCCCCCCTCCCCCCGATATTGCTCAAAACAAACAGCTGCTTGTATCACAAGGTCAAAAACCACCAATTTGACCTCTAAACTCTAAACAAGGGCTCGTTCAGTTAAGTTTACATCCAAAAGAAAATACAAACTGAATTCAGGATGGAAAATTGTGCGGTGACCTTCTAAGTAGTTCAAAACAAAAATGGTAAACAAAAACAACGGAGGAAGGTAGCACAGCTGGATCGAACTTGGTGGTGTCCTTCAATCTTGAAACTCTATGCGGCCTCAAGGATACCTTGTGGGTTGTTTGATGTTGATCATTGATACGTTCTCTTCCGGACGTCGTCGGTATCATCTTTTCCGGATGTCCAGCGGACGTCGTCGGTGTCGTCTCTCCCGGACGTCCATTGAACGTCCTCGGTGTCATCCCTTTTGGACGTCGTCGGTGTCTTCTTTTCCGAACGTCCAGCAGATGTCCTCGGTGTCATCTCTTCCGGACGTCCAGCGGCCGTTGTCGGTGTCATCTCTTCCGGATGTCCAGTAAACGTCCTCAGTGTCATCTCTTCCGGATGTCCCGCGGACGTCCTCGGTGTCATCTCTTCTGGGCGTCCAGCGGACGTCGTCAGTGTCATCTCTTCCGGATGTCCAGCGGATGTCGTCAGTGTCATCTCTCCCGGACGTCGTCAGTGTCATCTCTTCCCGACGTCCGCGGTGTCATTTCTGCCGGACGTCCTCGGTGTCATCACTTCCGGACGTCGTCAGTGTCATCTCTTCCCAAAGCCTAATCTCAGGATTTTAGTGGTTCTGTATTTTTTTCATATGACTTGCGGCTCTGCATCAAATCAAAATATTTATTTCAATTTAAATTTGCTTTTAAGTTAATATTACAGGAGCTCTTAGTGATGAGACCACTAATGCACCACAATTAGATTTCCATAAAAACGATTTATGTGCGTATTTCAAGAAAAAAAAAAGAATATGTCAACGTTAATATGAAAGACCGTAATTCAATCATTACATGGAAAAATCACTTCAGGATCTGAAAACCTACACACGAGTCTGTATAAGGTGTCCCCTTCAACCGAACTCCACTGATAATTTATGTATGAATTTTAAATGAAAAAAACTTGCAACTGTCAGTACCAATTTGATTTGCAATAAACTGCGATAAAAGGCCATTTAATTACGTTCGGAGGAAAAAAATCTACTTGTGATCTAAAGCTCTACATCTCAATTCTATTGGATGAGGTGAAACGACATATCATCGCGATTCAAATAATGATTTATGTATGAATTCTGAGCAAAACATTGAGTGCATAAAAAGAAGTTATGACTAATGTCCAATTATCTGACTGCAAAAAAGCTGAAAAAAATTATTTGCATCGATTTAAAAAATAGTTTCGTCTGTTGGCTCCAACACTCCAGCTCTACAATTTTGTGCATATATTGGTCTGGTGCACGCTTCGGCTAAATCTGTTTCTCCCATAATTTTATCCCTATTTCTGGTGAACAATCGCCTTAAATTGAGATCACACAAGTTCACCAATGAACACTGACGACTTGACTTTTGTTTAGATCCCAAATTGTTCCCCAATGTTACCAAACACCGTGAATTGGCACATGCACCATCACGATCGCTGACTCATCCAATAGTTTTCCCCCTGCCTGTACGATAAACGGGCAAATTATAGCTACAATGTTGCACAAACCTGTACAGACTATGGCAAGATCTCGGTTAAAGTATCGAATTACTGGTAGGGTGCCCCCCTCGACCCCCCCCCCCCCCCCAGGGCCGTTCTCCAGCTCTCCCGATCCTGCTGCCGGGGCTATTTCTCGTGGAGCCATCGGCACGAATCCAAAGCAACTACACTTGAATTACCACGTGAAGGTGGATTAATCGTGACAGTGTAGTACAAGGTATCGGCATTTGTTTATCATTTATTTATTTTTTTTTTCTTAATTCCATCTTGGGTTTAGCAACGTCGCCTCCACTGCCCACATCTTGCCTCATATTACTCGCTCGGACTGCCTTCCTCTGGCTCTCTTGTGCATCGAAACGATACAAATTAGTGTATCTTCACGGTAAGATGTTGATAATTTAATCTTGTAATTGTGAAGAATTTGTAAGTTGTTGATCTGATGGCAATTTTTTTTATTCCCAGATTTTGTTTATAGATCATAATGAGGGTGGAGAGCTGGTGCGATGAGTCGAAGGCTAACGAGTCGCTGGGGAAACCTATTGGGTATCATCCGCTGGCAAATGACACTTATTTTCTTGCTAATGTTGAGATACACACCGGCTAATTGGGCGGAAATTTTTTAGCCTCCTTGCCTACGCTGGAACAATTGGCGTGGCATGAAAATTATTGAACATTTTTGCAGCGGTCCAGGATAGCGCGGCCTAATCTGCGTCGGGTGTTTTTTTAAGCAACATGAAATATGCATTATGATTCGCAAAGTATGGTAAAATGGAAATAAAGAGGTGGAAAATTGCTACATAACACTCAACATTTCTGGAGATTCGATATCAGCTGAATGGGACAGATGAGTCTACCGCCCCGGTGATAAATATATTTTGTGGATACCAATAATTTTTGATTAGGCAAAAAAAATAATTAGTATCGCGGACCAAGGCAAATCAGTGTGACTGAGATAACCCATCAGTGCCCTCCGCGCAAGTGTGTATACTAAAAGTGGAAGAAAAAAGTGAGTTTCTAGATAAAATAAACAGAGTAATCTCGTGTGGGGGAAAAAATTGTTACAGTCTCAGAAGCGTTATCAATTGCTCCATAATCTGACTTCTTGGCAGACGTTTTTTAAATATTATCAGGTACGTCAAATGGAGAATTGGCGCAGGCCACTGTTTTACCTATTTGAAATTTTCTCTGGGAAAATGCCGAGGAATAATTGCGCCTACTCAATTTCCAATAGCGAAATCGAATTATGAGACATTAGCCAGTTCAATGTGTGAGAAAGCTGGACTCAATCACTTCAATAACTCGGCACATATGAGCGACTGCACCAAAGAGCAAGGTCCAACGTGACACGCTAATCCCGTTTGTCACCGCTCTGACCCAAAGTTGAACTCCCCTATCAGCGATTATCACTCAAAATGCTTCAGCATTCATGCAAAATTGTAACACATTACGTATTCAATGGTTGACGGACCCGGTTACATGTGCTCGAAAAAATCGAGTTTTCACGTACGAAAAAGAAAAAAGAAAAAACAATTAAATGTGGGGGAGAAAAATTCGAACCCGGGTCTCGCGCTCGGGACCCTCCGGTTTTCTTAAAAAAAAAAAAAAAAAAAAAAAAAAAACACTTTGAAAAAACAAATTTTCTCAAATTATTAAAACATTCAATTTATTTTTAATAAAAAAATATTTAACAAAAATTATATTGCAATAAAAAAAATGGAAAAATCGTTTGCACGAATCTGATAAGAAATGAGAACAATTTGTTGGAAAGTTAAAATTAATTATAGTTACATCATTATAAAGGCCATAAGCTATTGAGTTGTGATAAGAGGCAAAACTGTTATATATAGTTTGTCAGAGATCTAATAAAAATATGAAAATTAGAAGATCATTCTTAATGACTCCAATGTAATCAAGAATTAGATTAATCATAAGGGGGTTACCCAATTTGTCCCCTCATGAATACCCAAATAGCTTCTGTATATCTGCGTCAGATTAGAGCCCCCGAGTCTGCTTATAATTAAATAATTCATCAGTGCACCAATTCACACCAATGACATGAAATTGTCTACAAGATAGTATCAGTTGTCCAGATGATTTCACCTGCATGATATAGTGGACTCACCTTAACTTCTTTGGCATCGCTTGTGGTGAACGGCTTGTCAATCATCACTTTCATTTTTCGATCAATTGTTCTCGTGCTCAATAAAATCCGCCATTTGGATTTAAATATAAGAACGGATGGAAATATTAGATGGAGTTATCATGTCGGACGATATTTGGCGGTCAATCCGAAAAGGGCCCACTTTGTCGATTTCAGGTTCCACTGATATTTACGTGTTTCTCATGACATCTGCCAACTCAATCAATGTTATTCTGGCTTTTGACGTCATTTTGACGCTACCAGATTCATCTGGAGCTTAAAAGAGGAATCTGATCGAAATTATCGCATCATAGCTATATCTATAGAGCCCTATAAGTGAAGACCGCCAAAATGGACCGTTTTCAAGTGACTTTCCAGCAGATATTGAACCATCGTGGTACCTGGACTCCACATGAAAAGGGCCAACCTTGTCGGTATTGGTCTTTCACTCCAATTGCTGTCCCATAGAAAAGTTAGTACACATCAATAGAAAATCATTAACATTTTCAAGAATCAGTAGACAAGTTTGGTGATAAAGTACGCGACTAGGTCATACTTTGTACATACCCGCAAAAAATATTTTCGAGGAGCTACGGCGGAATTACCTCAAATAACAATCAAATGAGAATTATCTCCGGAGTATGGACCATTGGAAGTACACCCGCCAAGTTTTAAGAATCCACATGCTGAATTCGCTGGGCATATTCGTGATGCCCCAGTAATTTACGTCGAGAAAATTATCCGTTGGACTGGACTGATCCGATGAAAATCGTTTACGATGAAGCCATTGGAACTGAGAGCGAACTGCACGATCATTCGATACATTTTCAACATAATCTGCGTACTATTCAAATTTTATGCCGTTTGAAAAAGATGAAAAAAATACTTCCAAAAAGGCTAAGCGATACATTCCATGGAATACTGAGCCAGCTCTGTGCGCCTATAGCTGGGAATTCGACGCTTCCTCAGCAGTGATGCATGCCAAAAATGCAGTTGCGATTTTTTTCGAATTTCTCTAAGCGTGCCTCTATCCTGGAAGATCCTGTATTTTTACCCCCCCCCCCCCCCACTCCCCCCCCCCCGCCCCCCTTAAACCAAAAAAACCATCTGCAAATGCTACCGCGGTTCCCCACTACATGCCTCTAATGGGCCTGGAGCCCGTTGCCTGCGATCCGTCGAAGTTAGCTGGAGTCTACTATATGAGCAGAATGATACAGTGCGAATCAAGAAGCAGAGAAGATGGATAGTATAGTGAAACATTCGAGGCAGCCCGCACATGGTCTCGGTGTCTTTCTCTTTGATACATTGTATGCAACGGCCCAGGGAGTCGTGGAAGAGCAACTCTGAGCGATTATTAAGAGGAAGAGGAAGGGGGGGAGGGAGGGAGCGGATAAGTGTGGCGAGGTGGGGCGACGGGGGTACGCGCGGCGCAGTGGAGGGCACGGAGGGCTATATGCAGAAGGGGGAATTTCTGGAGTAGGGGCGGGCGAGGGGGTAATGGCAGAGGGGCTTCAAGGGGAAATTGGAAAGAAATTGTGGGGGGGAGAGGCGGAGGGACACTGAGGATTCCGAGAGGTGCAAGTAAGAGAGATGGCGAAATTGGATAGTGGAACTGAGAGTCAAAACGCCAGGATAATTTTCATAAGCGCCAGAGTGAGACGAACTGTATGAACGTGGCAATACGGCATTTTTTTCTCTTGGAGGCTGGAGGAAGTTGATTTCAGCATGCCGCATGAGAAATGCTGCCATGCAGGAGGATTGAATGAATTTGAAGGAAGACGGGAATGATGATTGGGGAAAATGCGGGAGTGAGATTAAGATTGTTGTGGAATTAAGGGGGGGGGGGGGGGTTACCCGGATTGATGTTTTTGGAATCTCAGCGTGACAGTACTCAGTGTGTGGGTGTGTGTATGGGTATGTGGGTGAGTGGGAGGGTGGGTGGGTGGGAGGGTAGGTGGGAGGGTGTAGGGATGTGTGGGAGGGTGTGTGGGTGGGAGGGTGCATGGGTGGGTGGGAGGGTGCATGGGTGGGTGGGAGGGTGCATGGATGGGTGGGTGGACGGGAGGGTGTGTGGATAGGTGGGTGGGTGGGAGGGTGTGTGGTTAGGTCTGTGGTTCGGTGAGTGGCAGGGTGTGTGTGTGTGTGTGTATATGTGTACGTACCCATAACCATTTTTTAGTCGAATTATTTTTCACAGAACCTGACGTTACTTGTATTTTTTTTTCAAAATTTGCGTATCGTAATTGTAGACTGTAGACAGGAGGTAGATGACTTCTATCCGATAAAATGGAGCGCACATTTACATACACATATCGGTAAGTTATTAGTTCAACCCGCTGCCGGGTTACACCTGCATCCTTGTTGTACATTTATCTTCCTTTTTTTGAGCCTGAAATTGATTTCAACATGCCATCATGAGAACTGCTGACATTCAGAAGAGGCTTGAGTGAGCTCGAATGAAGACAGGAATGATGATTGGGATAAAATACAGGAGCGAGATTAAGATTGATCTGGAATTATGCGGGGGGGTTAAATGGTACACCTGGATTGATATATCTGGACATAAATGTGAGGCATATAGGATCGTTGTAACCTTGTAGGGGCGACAAAATGTGATGAAAATGTGTGCGTATACAGGAGTGAAAACGGTTTCCGAGATATCAGAGATAGGCATGTGTGTGTGCGTGGGTGTGTTTGTGCGTGCGTGTGTGTGTGTATACTCTGTTTCACTCATTCTCATTCATGTTATGCGAATCGGGGGAGTGAAGAAAGTGTATCAGGTAGTTTAAAATAACGTAGTTGGAGGTCGGGGAGCAACGTGCGTGCACACTCATGTGATTCCACGGGCCCGTGGACAATTTCGCAGAATTGAGAATGCAGGAAATTTTTATCGAGCCCAGTTCGATAGACCGTGGGTTCCAATTACTCAGGGAATTCTTCAGGTTTTTAGTTCTACTTAATCACATCTCATGCTCATTCTTAAAACATGTAGGCATATTCTAGAAAATTGTAGAGAAATTCTGGGAAGCGCTAGCACGTTCCAGGAACCTCTGGAACAGAAGAAACCGTTCCAGGGAGGGACAGAAAATTGTTAGGACGTTTTTTGAAATTACCCAAGAATTGAAAAAAAAAACATGGGGATCATTTCGAAAAGTCGGAATTTTTTCCAACGTTAAGAAATGAAGTGAAAAATTTCGGAAGAATCTGGAACCATTCCGATGGAAAAATTTGGAGAACTTCGAATGAATTTCTGAGCGCATTTTTGGGAAAATCTGGGAAAATTGGAAAAGAAAAAAAAAGTAAGTAAAACCATTTCATGAAATAGCAATTTCGGATTATTCAACAGTGTTATATGGAATTAAAATGGATATACCACTTAGAAGGGAACAATACTGGGTACGAGTGTGTTGTGAGGCAGTCGTGCCACGCGGTTCCTATACTCATAAACAATCACTTGGTTGGACTTTTATTTATTTTACTTTATATCACGTTGTGACCTGTTTAGTCTACGGTATTTCGTGGTAATCGCGGGATCAATTGCAGACGGGGCGAGTGAGATGCGGGTAAATAAATATGGGGAATCGATACAATTCATGATTGGAGCCTTGGAACGGGTTTTCGAGAGTTGCAGTCATATACGTCGGAGGGGGTTTTGAGATAATGGCATGTTTTTTTGAATTTTTTTTTTCTTTTCTTTTCTTTTTGAGAAGCGAAATTGGATGGATGGAGAAGATGAAGCTCACAGGCGACTAGCAGACGGTCAAAGGTAAATTATTTTTCGTGATATTTTTCATGGGGTTTTATGGTGTCTTTGAAGGCCTCGGGTTTTTGAAAGATTTTGAGATTTTGAGACTTTTTATAATTTACGAAATGCTTGCAACTTGCGAACTTTGCAATGTTCCTGAAGTATACCTCACACACACATACACACACACACACGAGATCGCGAGGCTAGGCGGGAACCTAACCGGGGGGGGGGGGGTCCATCAGGGCCACCACTGGAACATAGGGGCTTCCGGTGGTTTACCCTGTGTCTAGAAATGCGATGGCGGAAGTCGGCCCCAGCCGGATGGGTGTCCAGTACTCCCTTCGGAAAGAATGCTCGGGAACAGCTACCTCAGGGAGTACGAACGAGAGGGATGAAGACAAAAAAAAACACACACACACACAGGTACGAACACACCCATTTTGTCGAGACCTTTTCCCTTACCGGGCTCAAATGACATTGCTCGAAGCCCGACTTCCGAAGTTTTTATTTATTTATTTATTTTTTTTTAATAAAAAAAAAATGAAATTGCAAGGATATGGCCGGGTAAAATGCAGGGGACGATCTGGTCAAAGGTAAGAACCGTAAGCGGGTAGTAAACCTAGTTTTATCGTAAACTCTCTTGCGGTTATTGCCTCTTGGCATCGGCCCCGTCCTCCCCATCCGTCTTTTTCTTTGCTCTTAGCAACTCACTCGTAATTTAGTCCATCCGTTGGCTCATAAAAAAACAACTGGGATTGATGAAAAATTTTTTAGATGCAGGTAAAAAGTTTGGGTTATTGTTTACTCAGCCTTGAACGTAAATAGAAATTGAATTTTTTTTGTTCAATTCAGAGGGATATGGTTGCAAAATATTGCAGGGTTAGAGAATTTGAGGGGATCATAAGTAGTCAATTCAAGATTTTCAAGAATTTCAAAGATTTGAAAAATTTCAAAAATTTCAAAAATTTCAAAAATTTCGAAAATTTCGAAAACTTCAAAAAATCCCAAAATTTCAAAAAATCCCAAAATTTTCAACATTTTGTTGAGCGCTAGTGAAGATTGTGCATAAAATGTTGAGTCGTATAGCGAGGCGAACGTCTCCATATCCACTAAATCGGCGACATGTATCTTAATAGGCTCATCAAAAGGCCAGCGCCCACTCTTGGAAGTTGAGTTCACAAATAAACTCACCAACACTACTCGACACTTTGTATACAATATGAGCTACGTGAGCTACATGGTCTACAGCCAGTGTTTGTGGAAGGGGTGCGGAGGCTGATTGACACGGAGACTAAATAACAATCGTGTGTGTGAGTAAAGTGAGACATACGGACAGCGCAGCTATCAGCCCTACCTGATATTTTTGGTGACTTTTTAATTTTCAAAATTTTTCTTTAGCTCAACTTTTTGAAATTATCTCTATTTTTGAAATTTGAAAATCTACGAATTTTTGAAATTTTTGAAATTTTTGAAATTTTTGAAATTTTTGAAATTTTTGAAATTTTTAAATATCTGGTGACCCTCCATGAGCCAAACAAATAAACTGGAGGAACCATGAATGGGATGAAAATGATGGTCTGGTTTTCTCGAATGAGTCAATTGTTCCTTAGCAAGACATTAGTCTAGACATAGGATTCATTCAAGGAATGTTTACACCTCTCGCGGTTTGTATAAAACATATTTCGTCACATTTGAACTCAGTGTTTTGAATGATGCAAGTATAAAAATACACACACACACACACGCACGAACAATTCACCAATTATTGAATTCGTCTGATAGTGAATAACACTTCGTTTCCTCTTACTCAGTGAAAGTTTATTTTATTGGGGTAGGCTCGCGAAACGCGACTGACAAGTTTTTCGGTTGGGTCTGCGCTTAATTGAGGATCGTTGACACTTTTAATCAATCAAGCTCCGACTATCGACATCTCAGATGCGTTCAGTATGCTTATTGGTGAATTTAAATTGCCTAATTTCACAATTTGTAAGCCACATGTCTCAAGTAATTGGGAACTTCGGAGAAGACTTTTGTGAATCATATCCTTGAATTTTTTGGACTTCTGAAATTGTTTGAATTTTAAGAAATTATGGAATTATTGCATTCCCAAAAAGATTTGATTAATTAGAAAGCAGTGTGTGTGCGTGTGCTTGTAGGTCTGCGATCGAGTGTGAGTGTTTGTGTGGGTGTGGGTAGGGGTGTGTGGGTGGGTGGATGGAGGTGGAAGGATGGGTGTACGTGGATGGGTGGATTGTATGTGGGTGGGTGGGTGTATGTGGGTGGGTGCATGTGGGTGGGTGTTTGTGGATGGGTGGGTGGATTGTATGTGGGTGGGTGGATGGATTGTATGTGGGTGGGTGGGTGGATTATATGTGGGTGTATGTGGATGGGTGGGTGGGTGTATGTGGATCCGTGGGTGGGTGGAGGTGGATGGGTGGGTGGGTGTATGTGGATGGGTGGGTGGATGAAAGGAATAGATTCAACCATCGAAAAATTCACCGCAAAAATAATACTTCGAGATTTTGTGTCGTGAGTCTGTATATAGACTGGGAAGGAACTCTGGGGCTCTGACTATTCGCAAATCCACTCTCTCAGTACGTTTTACGATCGTCTCTCATCCCCCCATTTTATTGTGCCAGACAGTGATAGATATATTCAACACACTTGAAGGAAAAGCCACTATCACCCAACGACTATCGCAAAAGTATAGACCTCTTTATAAACAATGTCTGTAATCAACCGAAGAGAAAAAACCACAATTTTTTTTACAAATTTCTTGAAGATTTTCGGACGCAATTTATTTTATAAATTTTTTTCAGGATGTTTTTTATCTTCACATCGCTAACAAACATTTTTTTGTGTTTTTTCGTATAAAATACAAAATAATGATTGACAAAAATTGACGTTTTTTGGGGGTATACGTGATTGATTTACGAATTACGTGAGACATGTCTCCCGTTTTGGTAATTGTTTCTTCAATTCTGGGGAAGTTTGAAGTGCGCGGTCTATACTTTTCCGACTGGGACTAGACGGGGGGTCGTCGTGACTGTCATGGATAACGTTTCACGCATACCTACAAACCCAACATTTTCCCCGTTTCGTATATAAATGCCGAGTTGAAACTTCATCGCACGATTCACCAGATTTTATTTCCTCAAAGCCAAAAAGCCGACGACGGATTTTGGTTAACTACCGGCCGGGGGGTGGAGAGGGTGGAGGACATAAAACTCTTCGCCAGTTACTTTACGGGGCTCTAAGAACCAATCGACATTTCCTCGGTGCAGTTCTTTCCCCATACGCCGTGATTCATTTGTCAATTTATGTAAATTTTGTGATATTCAAAATTTTGGAACCTTTTGGAATTCTTCGGATTTCTCCCATTTTTGGAATTATGAAAAAAAGTAATATTGGCAATTTTTCCAGGTTTCCCACGTGTTACAAAATTTCATTATCAAAAATTCAAATTGTCCAAAATTCCCAAAAAAATTTTGACTATCTCGGGTTAAAAAAATGTGGAGTGGCGTTTAATGCAGCCTTAACTTTCCATGTACAAGACCCTAAAACATTTCTCCCAAAAATCGATTGGGACAGTCCCATTTTTTCGTGAATTCCCCGAAAATCGTCAACGCAGTCCTACGAATTTTACGACCCACCCCTCCCCAGAATATTTAGATTATGCAGCGTCGTTTCATGTTAAATGAAGCATAAGTAAGGCATAAAATTTTTATTTCTGTGTGACTCATTTCCCAGGCTTCAGTAAAGAAAAATCAAAGAAAATTATTTTCCTCTCACAGTGAGATAAATAAATGTCATGTGGGTGTGGCCTTTTACAGGTTGAACCGACGATTTGCGACTCGCGATATTTCCTAAACTACGAGCCTCACAAAAAAAGTTGTATGACAAAAAATATGTATTTTGAAGCGAGGAACAATATTTCCTAATCACTTTTTTCCGTATCTCTGATCATTCTCGTGATAGAGCGTTATAAACAATTGAAGGGGTGGTGGGGTGATTGATTCTCCGTCCTCCTGGTTCCCCAGAGAAGTTCTGGATAAATTGATTTATCAAATTTATTGGTAAATGAGCTCAAATATAGGAATTCAACTGTTACATATGGGACGGACGGACGTCCATAGAACGTGTCCTGGTGACGTCCCCAGGACAGTCCAGCAGCTCCAGGGGCCCCTCAGTTGTCTCCCCGCGTGCGATCCTCCACTACTTTCAATTTGATAAGGTCCACGAGGTCAACCTATTTTATTCAACACTAACAAAAAAATTGGTCGCGAAAAACTGGTGTCGATACAATCGTAAACCACAAACGCGCGTTTCACCCCGTCCGCAAGACCCGTCCCCCCACCAATTCCGCAAGTGTCAGGTAAACCCCACCCCTTAGCCGATTCCTCGCACTCCCCACTTGCCCCCCCCCCCCACCACTCCCCTCAACGGCCTTCCCCCCCTCCGCTGCCGTCAATCCGTCACATGCAACTCGTCGCTACGCGCTACCAGTCCTCAGTGAGCTACCGACTGCATGCTAGTGAACTACGCAACTACTCCACTCACTCCCCCCCATTATAAAACAACAAAAATAATAATAATAAACTACAATATCAGGTGAATTCATTGAACTCCACCACGTGTTTTTCAAAGAAAAAACTGTGCCAGCTGTGTCCACGTAAAACACTAATACCCCCAATATAAAATATTACGTAAAAGGCCAGAAAACGCGTTTTTCACTCAATTGAATATAGAAATTCTGTGGATATCTTCACGGTCGCATGCAATGCGGTAATTGTTGGTGTTGCTGTCGTGTCGATTGTTGATTGTTGTTGTTGTGTGAAAAAAGGGGGCGGGGGGGAGCACAGAGTGGGTGAATAACGCAGTGTGACGGCAGCGTTGCAGGGCTGTTATCGCGGGGGGTGGGGGTGGGGGGGAGCAGTTGAGGCGGGAAAATTTGATCAATCAAGATTTTGAAAACGTTACGACTGTGCGTAAACGGTGTTCGCGCATGTAAAGTCCTGGTAGCCGGGGGTGGACCTTAACTTCCGGGGGGCGGTAACTTCCTGCTTTTGCGTTCCACGTGACAGGCGCGAGCGCGTATCCTATGCGCCGGAGTTCCACACGTGGGTCATCCTAGTTCCTTTGGATAATGGTTGAGGGGCTGATTAGGAATTTGTGATAAGAACGCAGGAACTTGTGGTTTGGCGATTGTTAACGACTGATTGGCGATCACGATAACAGGTATTTACTGATTGGTGTAGATTTTTTTGATGAGGGAAATGCAAGTTTGGATGAATGGGGGCCTAAGTGTCACATGAAACAGAAGATTCCGCGGAACAAAACTATGCTAAGAAGTTGGAAAGGTGTTAGTTTCCATGTGGACATTTTTTTTGAGAGTCCGGGTGGTAAAAAGAAATTGGAGCAAAAGTTGGAGTCGATTGCTGATATAGCGTCGGAGTTATTCACTCAAGAATCTGAAAAGTGACCATTGCTCAGGTTTACCTGGTGAACTGTTCAGTTTATACCAAAATCGTTCTCTGCATTCTTTGCCTCGGACATTCAATTCTATATCAAGAAATCTTCGTTTGTAAGAGAAGCACTTATAAATAAATTACATTGGCGCTCGTATCAATCAACACGGCTAGGATTTGAAGTCAGGACCGAGGACTCTACGATTTGATCGTAGACCTCCGTCGCTGATTAGCACTCAGGTAGAGAGCATAAATAGAGCGACGTTAAAATAAAGAAAAAAAAACTTGGTCCATTGTTCTCTGATTGTCAATGGATATTCTTTGGATAATGTTCCTCACGCAGACTTGAAACGTGTGTTCTGGATGGTATTCTTCCGGGAAGTTGCTTGGAGCAGTACTCTTGACCGTACTTCATCAACCAGAATTTGAATTGGTTCCACGAACAGCTCTGTCTAGTCCGACTTTTAGTTTTCACCACGTTTTCTAATTTTTCCACTGATTATATTGTGCCGTTGACATTTGCAAAATGTCTCCATGTCGTTGAAGTCGGTCCTTGTCATGGGGACGTCCATATTGCGTAGCGAAGCGATGCAACGGATCCAGCTGTCATTGGTTCTTGTGGAATATCTCGGAATGTAAAAATCTCAGACAACTTTTCCCTGGTATCAAATTAGAGGTTTTATTTTGATCTGGAAAAAAAGATCTGTATGGAAATTTTCCTATCTTCATCTCATTACGGCATATTGGCCGTGAAGCCGACACCGCGAAACTAATTGACCGTTTCACCGCTTGGCTAGAGATTCATGAGTTTCATATTTTTAATGAGATATGGTATATATGCACACGTGTGCGTTCGATTCAATTTAAAATGTGTTCATTTTTTAAGCTGACTGATGTCAATCCATTTGTTTACCCAAATTTTTTAAACAACTGTTTTATCGATATACAAACACGTAGTCTTATGTGCAGAAGATTAGCGATATCAGAAAATTCTATTTTGGCTCAAATCACTATCCTCTGAGCCATGTGCTCTAAATGTCATTGATAGGTATTTTGCATCTCCATGTACAGTTTTGTTTTATTGTGGAATTGATCAGATTGCAAATTGCCGTCGGGTGACGGACATAAAAAAACTGGAATTTTTGTATGGGGTAATGTGGATCATAATGGGACAGAGGGCATAACGGGATACTGGGGCAAACTGAAATTTGTTGTGTGCCATTATAATTCACGTCCCATTTTGTCCCAGTGTCCCATAATACCCTCTGTCCCATAATGAACATAATGGGACACCAGGGCGGAATGGGACGATTGACACACACCCTATGGCCCATGTGTACCAAGTGTCCCATTTTATCCCAAAATCCCGTTTTTGCTCAACTGTCCCATTTCATACAAATGTCCCATTTGCTCTCAGTGTGTATATTGGGACACTGGAGCAAAATGGGATGTGGAGTGTATGTTGAATGTCCCATTTCGACGTCATGTCCCATAATGCCCACTATGAGACAGGGGACATTATGGGTCGAGGGACATGATGGGACAAGGGACATTGTGGGACAAGGGACATTATGGGACAAAGGACATTATGGGACAGTGGACATTATGGAACATTACGTAAAAATGGGACGTTTTGGGACATACACTCCATAATCCATTTTGCCCCACTGTCCCACTATGCGCTACCGTTACCTATATATGACTGACAAAATGCAGTAAAAATTAACAAGTTCGTTTATGGGTTATATATATATGTTTTTTTTATGGAAAATTTATTTCAAGATGGATATAATAAAATATCTGAAATTGGCCTGAATATATGTTTTTCCGTGTACGAAGAGACAGTTTTTATTGACAGCTAGGTACAAGCACTTGCTACCTAAGCCCGGGATTAAAAATACCCTACGAGTAAATGCACATTTGTAGATTCAGATTTTCTACATCACTCTTCCACAGGTAGTAACAAGTATCCATAAATAGGACTTTTTTTTAGATTTTTCACAGCAAATGCTGTTATTAGTTGCATACTTCTCACGTTTGTGGCGGTATATATCGTCTAGTTCTAGGTTATTTTTAGATTGATTCTGCATCGCAGAGAATTTATGTAGGTTTATATACATTGCTGTTTGTTTACTCAGTAGCATTTGAGCATCTAAGTAGCATAAAACGGTGAGTGGTTAAAATTTGACCTGCAACAAGTTACGCTGAATGATTTTGGAAAATGCTATTAGCTCATCACCAAGTGGTTTTAGAGCAAAAATTAATAAGACATTTTTTGTAGAGAATTTTTTTACCGGAAAAAAACCTACTGGTCAAAATTCTCTCGGTGGACCCGCTCTCGAGATATACCCAAAATTTCAATGGACGCGGAAGAGGGGAAGAGAATCATTAACGCTTCCCACTCATTGCACTAAGCTTTGCAACAAAAAATTGGAACTTTGCGCCGTGCCCAACAACATCAAGAGATGACTAAGAAAAAGTAATGTCAAATATGCAATTTTAGATAACCCTGAAAATTCATAAAAACCTCAAAATCTCTCGGTCCAAGACTTATGTTTAGCTTCCTGATAAAAGCATGTAGGTCTTTTTCTCTGCCGGTACTGGTCATGCCTGCCTCAATGTTTTATCTTGCCATGTGGATAACCTTCCGAGACAAAGATTCGATGATTGTGTTGGTGGGGGCTGGGGGAATGAGAGATAAAGCTACGAGGGAGAAATCACGATGAACGAAAAACAAGTTGGGTGAGGCGAGCCGAGTTAGCAAGACAGAGAAGCCACTACTTTATTCGTGACGGCTACACGGTTCTCCGGGCACAATTAGGTGATATCGTGGTTTACGATTACATAGGTTCGAGATCACTTCCTTTTTTTCTATTCCCATAATGCACTTTTATTTTCCACTGTTGCACAGGAAACAATGTGGGTCGACACGAAGTCCATAGACAACTCATCATACCGACAATTCAATATGACCAATGACAGAAGAAATTAGTATCAATCTTACGATCAATAGTTTAGTTCATTCTGTTCGTATACCTTTTCGCATTTTAACGATCTGTTCCATTTCCGTGCGCCGACTTTTTCCTCAAACTGTGCATTTGCCCTAAGCGTGTACCGCCTCTGCTGGTTCCCCGGAAAACCATGGAAATCCTCAAAATGTATAATCCGCTCTTATCCGAGATTCTGGTTCGGTGGCGGGACCAGTCGAATCGATCACACTTCGAAGGGAACCTCGAATTGACCTACCGGAGGGACTCGAACCGGCTTCCCTCACCGCCCAGTTCCGTGCTCTAACCACGTGATCACTCGCCATTGCGGTCTGTCCTTCCGGCTCCCAACAAGATGTGACAGCATTCCGAGAGTCACAGCTCTAATCATCCTGATTATACTTAGGGCAGGACAAAACCCAAAGGGGTCAAATTTGATGGTGTTGATAAGGATCAAATTCAGGTAGCTAAGACCTATCTGTGTAGACCTGATAGCAGGCCCTATCGGATAGGAGTAACTATCTGTGGTAGATATTACATTGTTTTGAAGCCGAATTGTCTCAGTATGCTTTACCACGCAACCCAAATCTCCAAGCGACCTCCAATTCGTGATATCAGACTTTTTTAATTCGTTAGCTGCGAGCCATAATAATCCATTTTTTTAATACTCACATAATGCATTTCTTGTTCTCGACTGTTGCACAGTATACAATGTAGGTCGACACGAAGTGTTGGCGACGGCTAGTGGCCACATTGATTGGATAGCTGGATATACTTAAATCATACAATGTTGGATACCCACTTGTTTGCCAGACCATGTGTGCACACTTCGTTATGAAGGTGTGCTTAGCACGCTACCGATATCATCGTTCTCTTCCGTCCTCTACTTGTTATACGAATTACCGGAGATTTTCCGAGAGAATGGGTTCGGTGAAAATATTTATTCGGTATTTCTCAAGGGATATTTGGTCTTCAATCTGCCAGGGCCCTACCACTGGCTGCTATATCTCGTTGCAACTTATGTAACGTCAGATGATAATTCAAGCGATCACATTCAATTTATCAATTATTTATCATAACTCTTACTCTTTATTATCTATTTGTACATTTTTTACACTTCGGATATTCTGCTCGATCGTCGGTCCAAGGTTGGGAAAGAATCCGTAGCAGTCCATTGCACCAAGTCGCTTCAGCGCCTCACGTCGTTATTGGTAAATATTGGATAACCTAGGGGAGAAAGCGACAATTCGCTGGAACCGGTTGTGGTATACATTAGATTCTCTGGAAAAAAGTTATTATCGACATTTCCCCGTCTCCCTTAGATCACCAAATAATTACTGATGGAGTTAGGAACAGCAAGCACTTGGTGCAGTTGATCCCTTTCCTGAATTACAAGATGGTTTGGTCTAAGGATTCTCCGTGCAACCGCTTCATTCAAATCGAAAGGAGAATGGTTCAAATCGGAAAGGACTTGATGGAAACCTGTTGTTAACTCGAATAAGGTCGTATCTCCACGGCGATTCAAATCTGAAACGGATCTACAGCTTGCTCCGGAGCGATTTGAACCACCAGCGGATGGTTCCACCATTCAATATTTTGTTCATCACACGAATTCTGATCAAGATTGCGCCTCCATTTGATGGCATTCGTTGGGGTCAATGTCGCAGACGTCAATGATAAAATCATACTGAAGGTAGCAGCACAGCTTTTGATGTTTCCCCCGGGGCTGAAAAAATGCATTACTCGCATGCTACCCAATCGATCGTGTCCAAGAAAGGTGGGTGAGTTTCCTTGCAGTAAACAATCGAAGGTACAAAGTCTGAATTGTCCCCAGGCTTTTACACGTTTACAACATGTAGTCTCTGTACAAAATTCGTTTTTTTAATTTCAAACAAATCCAGTTAATTTGTTTTGATACTTGTATGTTTGAATTTGATAGTACTCTTACTAAGTATTTTTTACATAAGAAAACTGCTCGGGAATAGATAGTTGTGTACTTTATTATGTGTACTTTATTATGTTCATTGATTTCACAGCTAGTTGCAAGACTTTATCTAGAAAAAAACAAAAATTTAATCCGGTTTCCGGATCGTCTTTCAAAGTGTCCGTTGGAGGTGTCTGCACACCATCATTTGGCGGAATAAAACATATTTTCCAATTCTAAAACCGACATATGTAGATCTGTTGGGCTTTCTTGTTGAGCTTTTTGAGTTGAGCTTTCAGGTGTCTAGCACGCAAGACTAGGAATTCCAAAGTTGAAGGATAGTTCACGAAATGCTAGAGTCTAGGCTTATCCATAATACGTGAATCTTTGCTGTGGTCTACCCGCTATCGATTCAAGCTATTCAGAATCAATTTTTCGTTTCTCTTTTTTTTTTCTGTTGTAAGACTAGCACAATGTAACTCTTTCCGCGGTAAATTGTAGGCAGTAGTCTACCTACTATTGCATATTAACTTTCTTCATCATTCCGCTCTGTTTCTGGGCAAAATAGAATTGATGGGAGGCTATACATTCACCAAGAATCAGTGATGTAGAGGTAGAGAATTGATCCAATACCCTCTTACAAGCGTCTTATAAATATTCCAGTGTCTCGTGGGTAATTTCCAATTATGAGAATTATCGATGTGGGGTACAGTGTAGAGCTCTCGGCAATTACCCCTGTTCACTTCAGATCATGAGCTTGGAGTGGCACTTTAACCGGTCGCAACTTTTGGGGTCCCAGAGCCGCGACTCTTTGATGTTGACTCCAACCGGAAGTCTCTGAGGCTAACTGTCAAAAGCTTATGTAAACTCGATCGTCACGTTATGATGATTCAGAGATGCTGTCATTTTTCTCGAAATGCAAACGTACGCTGCGGCGCAGCGCTCACCGTGCCAGCAATCGAGATTTTCAAAAATTTTCTGGTGTTCGAACAGGGATATCTTGAGAATGGTTAGAGATAGGGAGAAAAGTCTAAAAGAAGAATTATTCGTTATGAAAAAATACACGTTTCATGTAGTATGACTTTTTTTCCTAACTTGCGTCAGTTAGAAGATATCAGGCTCGAAAGTTTGTGGATTAGGGAAGACGGGATTTCCGTCTCAGGGGCCAATCTTGTGAAATTTTTATAACACTTCTAATTGCTAATTAAAATTCTCGGATGCCATATCTGTATTGTAATGGATGGAGGGAGACTATATGTACGATTTTAGATTTTTTTTTTCTCCTTTGAACACACAAATGGAATTGTTCCTCGTATATACTAAATGTATTCATTTCGTTGTAGTTGCAATCAACTATTGGCAGTATTTAAACAAAGCACTTGAGTGGAATAGATAAACATTTTGCAGTGCCTTGAAAATTTCAAAGGACAAGTGATAACATCGCCTTTGTTCTTCAAATCATGCAATGTTAGTATCACTGGGAACTAAAGCGGGTAAAATAGAGTTTGTATTGGACGCGCGACCGCTTTTATCATTGCAAAAATTGATTCTCCATGAGGTTCCTGCGAAAATTGATGTTCTTCATGGTTCGAGTGTTCAAGAAATTTTTGCAAATTTCAAATTTTTTTCTTGAGTCAATTTTTTGAAGAAGTTTGACAAGTCACAAAGTGAAAATTTAAATTGAAATAATTTTTTATGCATGAATCATGGCATGAAGATGCTGTATGGACCAATCGCAGATGTGCAAAAAAAATTGCCAATCCCGCAGCTAATACAATTGTTTATCTTCTTCTTTCAGGACCACGGCGGCAGCTTTGTGATAGATCTCCAATTGTCATAAGTGATCTGGCAAATAATTCGTGATATTGTAACGCGGCAACGTGACTCGAGTGATAGTAAAAAGAAAAAATGAATCAAGATAGTGAGCCATCCCCAGCGGGGTCCAATACTAAATCCGCTGAAGGTAGAAATGTTGCTATGATACCACGTACGAAACCAAATTGCGCGCGCTGTGGCAATCATCAATTGAAAATGCGCCTCAAGGGACACAAGAGGTACTGCAAATACAGGGATTGTAAATGCGAAAAGTGCAGTCTTACCAAGGATAGGCAGAAAGTTATGGCCCTTCAAACAGCGCTTAGGCGTGCCCAGGACCAGGACGCTACTAGGGTGCTAAGACCGAATGAGGTTTTGTTTTCATAGTTCCTTCTGCGGAATATAGCCACATCATAATTATTATGGGAATGAAACTTCTATAGCTGCTGTGCAAAATGCCGAATATTCCAATAATTTCAGAGATTTTTAATCACCTCAAAAATTCCACAAAAATCTCCACTTCCGGAAAGGTCGTGCTATGAGCTCAGCGCTAGAATTCATTCAATTTTTGAGCAGACTAAAAACAAGAAATATGTGAGAAAAATTCCAAAAATAATCGGACATATCCCTTGGAATAGTTTTGCTCAAAAATAAAAATAAAAAAATAAGGCGGCGCATCGCTCATTGTGCGACCACTGGCCCGGGGCGGAGAGGTGCGACTAGTGAAGGGTTGAAATTTCGCATCAAACTCTCTCTAATTGGAAATTAAAAAAAAACATTTGACATTTTGAAATGTTTCGAAAATTTTTTTCGAAAATTTTTTTCGAAAATTTTTTTCGAAAATTTTTTTCGAAAATTTTTTTCGAAAATTTTTTTCGAAAATTTTTTTCGAAAATTTTTTTCGAAAATTTTTTTCGAAAATTTTTTTTGAAAATTTTTTTCGAAAATTTTGGAACAATGGAAAAATTTGAGAAAAGGCAATGGAATATTTGAATTATTTGAAAATTTCGGAAGAACTGGACAATTGGGAAACTGAAGCAAATTTTAGATTCATGTCTAGATCATCTTGGTTTGAAATGATCCATTGATTGTTAGAGCACACTGTTACGCAATGCGGAGGGGAAAGAGGTTGGCTAATCCACGACTTCAGATCTCCCTTTCATTCATTGACTTTAATTATTAAAAAACCGCTGATGCGGAATCCTTTTTCCGCGGGACCAATATGCTTTGGGAGCAGTCGAGCGCCACCATCCCGCTGGACCAAAATCAGCCTCCCTCTTCCTCTCCGCATGCGTGTGTGTAATCCTTTCGTTCAAACAAAACTATTTGAACTTTCATTTTCGGCCGAAATTTTCGTGGGATGAATTGTTTGGGATGCATTGCTAGAGCCGCTTACAATGCAGCCCGCTCATCAATAAATTGGTGGTTACCTTATGTTTCTTTTCCTTTTTACGCAGGAGGATCCACGGCCGATTAAACTGACAACAGATGATCTTATATCAGTGCCACAACCAGCGCGCAGTCTACTCAAGAGTTGTGACAGTAGCAGTGCAGATGAGCCGTTCAGTAATTATCTCAATACCGCTCCTGAGAGCGTCATCGTGAACATTTCAGGATCACGCAAACTACCATCCGTCAACATTCATTCGCCCCCAGCTACACAATTATCAGAGCCAAGGAATAGTGAATCAAGTAAAACGAAAATTGTTAAATTATCTCATCCTTCCACCTTTCATCAAACTAACTGTTTTCGAAGGCTAGACCCTTTACCATCACGACTGGGCCTACCTGTTGCTTCTGGGATTCAATTTACCCTCAAGCCACATCTCACGCGCAACATACACTACAGCATCCTCACATTTACATCAAATAGTCGGAGTGAAGGCGAGATTCTATATCCGATATATGTGTGGATTTCCACAATTCTCGAAATTAATATTAAACAATTACCGTCAATTGAATTGAAGTGCAATGTGCAAGTTCCAAGTTTTGTTGTTGATAATTTGCGATCGGATACTTAGAAAATTCCAAGACTTTTAGAGTCAATTTTTAAACAGGGCCAGGACGGTTAGGCCTACCTGTTGCGCCCGGAATTCAATTTCCCCTCCGGCTACATCTCGCCCGCCAAATACAAAAAAGCTTTTATGAATGCGGAACGCTGAATATTTCCAAAGTGTAAAATTTTTGGCAAATTCTCGTAAGAGCTTGAAAAACCCGGAATATTTTTTTTGAAAATCCTCATAACTCGAAATCGATGGCGTTGAATCGACCCAAAAGACCGACCTCCAGAAACAGTCCAGAAATAGTTGCAAGAGTGCAATTATCTCAAGAATCAGACGCGCCAGAAAAAAACTCCTGTAGACTTTTATGACCGCAATTAAATTTCCCGCAAAAAACATTTTCTAACATTTTCGCATAAATCCACTAGTTAACAAACTAATCGACTATTCATGAAAATCTTGTGTCGAAATTGGCGGGCTTCTACACTATCCTGAGAAACAAAACTCCCGACTATGCAAGCTATTGATGATTTTTATTTCATCCAGTGTTATTTCAACTTCAGTTACTTTGAATTGAGAACTGGATATCTCATCTCGTGTAATTGCAATTTCCTATCAACCTCAACGTACCGCAGTTTGAATATTGTAGCGTGTAACGTACATTGCATCTTGAATCAAGTTGAGTCAATCATTTGCCCCAGGCACTGTAGGAAATTTCAGGTGATGTGTAATTGATTTCGAAATCGCTGAAACTACTTGATCTATTCGTAAATCAATTTTTTAATAGTCTGTAATTACGGACTCACACTGCGCCGTATTATTCGCGCAAACACATATTTTCCATGAACGTTGCCCTACCGGAGGCATCAATCGGTAATTTGCAGGCCTTACTTGTGTGTAAGATTGATCGCTGGAGGATTGATGATTGATCGATGAAGGAATGATGAGTGATCGATGTAGGATTGATGATTGATCTCAGGAGGATTGATGATTGATCCCAGGAGGATTGATGATTGATCCCAGGAGGATTGGTGATTGATCGCAGGAGGATTGATGATTGATCACTGGATGATTGATGATTGATCGCAGGAGGATTGATGATTGATCGCATGAGGATTGATGATTGATCGCTGGAGGATTGATGATTGATCGCTGGAGGATTGATGATTGATCGCTGGAGGATTGATGATTGATCAATGGATGATTGATGATTGATCACTGGCCGATTGATGATTGATTAGTGGAGGATTGATGATTGATCGATGGCTGATCGATACTCGATCTATCAACGGTGATCCATCTCGCGACGAAGTGCAACAAGGTGAAATGCGCTGGATACGTTTTGCAAAATGGAACAGAACGAAAGGAATTGCCGAGAAGAACGAGAAACAAAGTACCCGTGTGGTGGTTATTAATTTTTTTTGCTCTTCGACTTTTCAACCGGATGAAAATGAAGCGAAGACAGGCTATGCGTTGAAATGAGCCTGAAGAGTCCAGCCTCTTGGATAATAACTCGGGAATAATTGCGAGAATCAATAATGAAGTGATGATAGTGGGACCTCCTTGCTTGATTCTTATGATTCTTGTGAACAAAGACCAACATTGAGGATCTTAACCTCTGAATTCCACTGATATATTTAATACCGCATTTACCATACAAGCGTCGGCCAGTCTGAAAGAAAAGCCTATGCACAGATAACTAGATCACAACCATAAAATATTTGCAAAAATGATTGCATTGATGATGGAAGCTATTAGTGATATTCATTATAACAATTTCAAAAAATTGTAAATAAGCGGTGCTTGTGTGTGCGTGTGTGTGTGACCATTTGTTGGGATCACCGTTTCTGCAAGCGGTCTGGTCCATTTATCTCGCAAGCGGGGAATTTTAGACACAAATGTGATAGAACTTTTTTGTGAGAAATGAAATGCTCTATCTATAATATTTTATCACATTTTCGTGGTAAACAGCTAGGTAAGAAGATAATTGAAGTTTTTAGGAATGTGGTAGAAGTGACTCTTAAAATTTTCTTCCAGAAAATAAAGTTTGGAAATTTTCATATGATCGATAATCGAGTATCGATTTGAATTTCAATAATCGTACAAAACATGCGACCTCAAGGATCGAGATCTCGATTTTTTACCATCGAAGTGCAACTTCCATTTTCATATCCCAATTCGATTTTGACAATCGACTCTCGAGTTCGATTTCTGTAAAGTTCGATGTTTATAATCGGTATTTGGTCGATTCTCAAGTTGATCTCTAATTCGATTTTCGCCAATAATCGATTTTCCTCCAATGATCGATTTTTATACCGGTAATCGATTGTCAAACTCGATTCCGGTAATCGATTTCAGAAATCGATTGCGATAATCGAGTCCGATAATCGATTTCAAAAATCGATCCGGATAATCGATTTCAAAAAATCGATTGCGATAATCGATTTCAAACATCGATTCCGATAATCGATTTCAAAAATCGATTGTGATAATCGATATTTCCTAATTTCTCGATTTTCAAATCGATTTATTTCGATGCTAAAGTCGATTTCTCCATCGTATCGATTTGTTTCAATGACGAATTCAATAATAAAATCGACAGAAAATGTCTAATTGATGGACCCTAAATTGGCAAATGGCATAGCCAAGTAATGAGATAATAATTATCGAAGGGGTAGCTGATAAATGAACAAGTACTTGGACATAATATTTTGAAATTCGGGCGGACGGGTAGGTTGAAAAATCCAAGCGACTCTTTCACTTGACAGTCACGGCCGAATGTCGAGTTCCCCAGTGAATTTTACGAGCGCTCCTATTGGTTGCAGGGCCATTCGTACCCGGCTAATATAATACGGACTTATAACCAAAGCCGAAACCTAGGAGCTCACTCACTCTAACACATAACTTTATAACCTAACTTGCTCTCACTCTAACTCGGGGCTTGGTGCTTTTACGAGCGGCCCGCACGTTTTAAAAAGTTATCGTTATTTTGCTCGGTTTCTCGTGAAATAGTTTTCTCTCGTTTCTTTTCCACTGCACATGTGTAGATATACTTGTTTTAGTATCACCAGTCAGTAGTATAACGATTTTTACTGTTGCGCTCAGAATTTATGGATTTCCGGATTTACTTATTTCGCACAGAGTGTCAAAAAAAAAACAAATTTAATGCAAAAATTGTGGGAACGAATATGTGCTTACAAATGGTTTTTATAATGCACTTGGTCATAGTTATGCTTACTTTGACATTGTATTTGTCCTTTGCATCAGTAACTATAGAAGATTTTTTTTAGAATTTAGATATAGCATAGCTATATATAGCTAAGAAGAGCGGACACAGTTTTTGGAAAATTAGCATAATCAGCGCAGCGCATGGAGTAGTGCGCGCTTGAAAAGCGTTGGAAGGTGCAGCCACTGGCGCATTCAGAAGACCGCGCAATGGCCCTGAGGAGCAATGTTTCGGTTTTGTGGCGACAATTTTAGGGAGGGTTAATCACATAGAGAGGCAAAAATTGCATTTTTGAAAAAAAAGAAAAAAAACGCGATGGGGTTTCCCTATTCTTATGTGCTCCCCCATTTGTTAACTACGTCATACAGTCATAATACCACGTGGTCTCCTATCTCAAATCTGTCAGAATTTCTGACTCCAATTTTTCTCGTGATTCCTTTACATTCTGTAAGTGTATTAAGGAATAATGTGTTTCTCACGTGTACGTAACGAAAAAAAAACGGGAGATGGTGCTCGTTGATGGCGAAGTGATATACAGTAGCGAAGATGGCAAGATAAGATAATCATTTGCGGACAGATTATTACGCTCTGAAAAAAGAGAGGAGGTGAGGATTGTTACATAGGCTTTCTAGACTGTTGCGTGAAACTATTTAGCATCGAGATGATTAACTTTTTGTTCAATTTATTTCTCGATGGTACAGATGAAGTTCAATGGGAATATACGTACACACAGGCACCCACATCTGGATTTTGAGTGTTTGTTGTCCGTTCAACTTGCTTGCAAGGGAGTGACAGGTCTGCTTATTCGTTGGTCAATCAATTACTCGCAATGCTAATGGGGTGTCTCAGTGGGTGGGTGGGGGGTGGGGGCGCCCTACGGCCGTCGCGATCGCTCGCAAAAAAATAGTATGTGATACTCGGACGATGAGTGCTTGCCCATTACTCATTTGCAGCTTCACGCTCATCATAATCATTCACTTATCTCCCAATCTACCATTATATATAACATTCGTAAATTTTTCGTACCACAAAATCGGACTGTTGCACTCTTCTGTGCAATTTTGCACCACGTTCCCCATTTTTTTACTTATTAATGAATTAATTGTGTGAATTCAGCCTCGACATAATGATTATTGGTGAGAATGTGGAGAGGCCGTTGTAAAATCTTGTTTTACGAGGTTTGCATTTCGAGCCATCGAGCAGTGACGTTTTAATAACTTATCACTCGCTCATTATGGCCCCTCATATCCGTGGGGGGTGGGATCATCACATATAATCGTATAACCAGTGACTAGTAACAGCGGGTACTTTATGTTCATTTTTCCTTCCCGCCCATTCATTGTTCAGAATCAATTGAACAAGCTGAATAGTCAATTTTTCACGACTTTCGGAATGGTGGGTGGGTGAGGTGGGGGGGGGGGGCGGAGGATTGTTGAATGTTTTGGGCCATTGAACTTGGTCAGTTTCCTGAAGTACATGGACATCCAATAGATGCAAAAAATTTTACACACACACATACACACACACACACACGCACACATACAACACGTATGGATCATCGATGACCCACCTACACACCTATCTGAAGGCAGACTCTCACACACACACACACACACACACACACACACATATGGACAGATGTGCTCCTAAAGACATTGAAACTTCAAAATATGCCGAAAACCTGATCTCTAGTTATTAACATCATTGTAATAACTTCGAGGGAATAATGAGGAAAGTTCTAAATAATTATTTTGTGGTAGTCCATAAATCTGTTGACATAGGTCGCGTGGTGCTTTGAAATTCCACCGCCTTGACCTTGGACCACTTGAGACAATTTTACGAAGTCTCGGAGATCTTTGTGACTGTTCTCACACAACCATTTCTTATGGCCAAGAAACTTGTGTTATATGGGACTTGAGTTCGACGTACCCCGCGTTACATGAGACGCGTGGCGACATGGGGTTGTCTTTTACGACCTTTCGGGATAAACCCTCGATAACAGAAGGCTCTCACAATACGGTTTGAACTCGTGTTACAAGAGTGGGGGGGGGGGGGCACAAAAAAGAGAGGAGTGAAAAAAAGGAAAAGGGGGGTGGGAGGGGGAGGTCAAATTTAACTCTCTAAAAAAATTTTAATGCGTCTGAAATTCTGAAGTAAAGGGTCCCGAAATTATCGATTTTTTTCTCCTTCCCCGGCAATTTGTGAAATATGATATACCCATAAATTGCGATTATCAATATCGCGTTGTGGAGTTACTACATTGTATCCCATAATAAATAATGATTCGGTAAATGATGAACCCAAGCTGTTAGCATGACATATCTCGATGTAATCGATCAGCCCCTACAACCGGTTGTCGGCGCGTGATAAAGCCGCCATTTACCCATGGGGGAACCACTTCATTAGTTCGGATTCCTCTTGATCCGTGCAAAAGGAGCAAAAAGTGCGATCAATAAAATTTTTTTCAAGTCTTCTGTAATTGATCAGAATGAGCGGTGATCAGATATGGTGAGCTTGTCGCTTTTCAACCATCCATCAATGGGTGTATGAGAGAAGAGCCAAATTTTTCTGATTTACGAGATCAAAAAAATTATGTAACATAAAGTGCGCGCGCACGCCCACGCACATTTGTCCATAAACGTGTGAAAAGTATCTTGGTAATTATGGATTTGGAACATGACGGGCATATCAGCATTATAATTCCATATCGACAAAGTGGTCCCTTTTCATTGTTAACCACTTTTTTTCTCATATTATCACCAATATATCGGTAGCTCTGCAACACCTTTAATAGCGTTATCGCGTAAACCCATTGAGTGGCGGTCTGCGATTAGAGGTCGGGGTAAGAATGACCCCATTTCTTACTTTACGGGGAAAACGTGTGTTATGGGAAATTTTGTGGTGACGAATTTGTCGGGGAGAGACTTGCAATTCCGATAAAAACGATCGTCAAGTTACCGGGTTATATTGCGAATGGGGTTCTGAAAAAGGTGAGATTTCAAACCAAATTAGGGACAAAAATGTTTCCACCCTTCAAATATATATATGTATATATGAGAATACATATGAGAAAAAAAATGGGGATAGTAGAAAAAAATTAGGGATTTTTTTGCAATTTAAAAAATTTCTACGAGCTCCAGAAATTCGGAAAATTTGTGGAGTGTTCAAAAGTTCATCTGTAATCTCGAAGTTTTCCAAGTAAGTGTTTGTCATTGATTTTTAGTCCACCTATGCCACAAAAGTGTTAAAGTGGAAGGTTTCTATTCTTTTATTCAAATCGCCTCAATTGCCTTCGAGTAGGTATTTTGCGTCATTGGCAGTGTAGAGGACGAGGATTAGGTAAAATGTCAGTGGAAAAAGGTCATACTGATTTTTCGCCGTAAGAAATTGAAAGATTTGAAAAATTAATAAAAAATCTAGGAAGCTCCTATCCTATATATATATATATATAAATTCCAATGGGAATAAATAATAATATTGTTTTTAAAAAATTAAAATTTCGAAAATGAAATTGGTTTATAAAATCACTAACCCCATTTGAATTTCATGAGTCACACTATATATATCACACCAGTCTATTTAACCTCTGGAAATCCCATTTTTCACGGCTTCAGCAACCCGTCTTTATTGTTCATATTTTTGGAATCATTAATGAATAGCATTGAGAATTCGACAGTTGCTTTTTGAATGGGGAGGACATAGCCGGGCTTTTTCTCGGGGGTTGTCGAGGGTAGTAAAAGTCAAATGGTCACAGTCTAGCGACTTCAACCAGTTCCACGGTTTTACGACATCTACGGTTAAACGATCTGAAATAACCCCCCCCCCCCCTCATTTTTCCATGTTCAGGAGACTCAAAAAATTTGCAAATTTCAAAAAACTGGAAAATGTTCTCGAAATTTGGCAAAAATTTCCTGAAACTTTTGAGCGTTTTCGAAATTTTTCTGAAATCTTGTAAAAATTTTCAACTTCAAATAAATTGATAAAAAAAAAAAATTATGGTGGTCTTTGCAAATTCCAAAGATGATGAGAAAAATTTTAAGTTTCAAAATTTTGGAAAATTTTGCACATCCCACAAAATTTGTTTGCTTCAAAATATATGAATGACGTAATGGATCAATATAATCGAAACTGAAAATATCTCAGATGTGAA
This sequence comes from Asobara japonica, assembly GCA_026005395.1. Taxonomy (NCBI): domain Eukaryota; kingdom Metazoa; phylum Arthropoda; class Insecta; order Hymenoptera; family Braconidae; genus Asobara; species Asobara japonica. The sequence continues at coordinate 469,442 of BQMI01000510.1, forward strand.
CTGGAGTTGCCAACTGTCGCATATGCACCCATTGCACCCCTCACCCATATTTTTGGATCACATATGAATTGTGTATTGATGCCACTGTTGCAAAATATCCCTGGTACATTTCGCAAACATTTTCATCGCGTCTGCGTCGTTTATATGCATTCTCGCAAAATTTTATTGTCGTCCAAAAAAGGGAAGGAGGGGCTTAGTGAGTGTCTCAGAAAAGGGGCAGGGAGGGAGGGGGGGGGGGGGGTGGGGGGAGGGGACTTTTACGACACGAGTTGACAGGAATTTTACCGCTTCCGAAATGCCATATAGTAGAGCCCTCGTAAAAAGTCATCCTTTAACTTTGGACCCGTTTGACAAGATCCGCACTTATTTTTATTCCATTCGATCTTCCAAAAAACCCAAACGCGCATCTGCATCTTTCATTCATCTTATTTATCTCTTATAAGTTTTTGAATAATTTCAAGTTTTTGCAAAATTTTCTTAAAAGATCTTAAGATCTCAAAAATTTCAACAAATTTAGAATTTTTTTCCGTGGGTTCTTGGAAAATTTTTACAAAGCTTCATGAAGGTTTCCAAAAAGCTCAGCAGATGTTGGGAAAAATTCAAAAAAAAATTTGAGTCATCCTGAAATTTCGGAAAATTTTTCTGAAGTTTTAAGAAAATTCGGGAAATTGTCTGAAGCATTCTGAAAATGTTAAAAAATGCGCCCTCTATCTGGCGATTTTTCGGCAAACCTCTTTCCTCTTCTAAGGGGTGTGTTCAATGTACGTAATGAAGGCCTTTCCGATGGTTTGAGTGCAATAAATGAGTATAGCATGGTAGAAATTACAAAAGCCTTTTACTCGCGGTTAAAAAAAGGCCCCTTTGGTTCATGGCTATATACATGTGTCAATCCAGCGGGCAGTCGTCGCAGTTCATGATGTGTTCTGCGGAAAATCCACACTTGGACAGACAGGCCTGGGAATATTCAGGTTGCAAAGGGAAAGAGAGAGATGGGGGAAAAAATATAGGTATGGCCATCGGATAACGCAGACACACGGCACGCGAGAAATGGCAGGGGGCTTTGGAGAGGCGGCTTTGTAGCAATGATACCGTTGTTGGGCGTAATTGAATCCCCCCTCGTCAGATGAGAACTCGAAATTTCACCTGCATAACACACACACACATGCAGAATGATTTTTTTTTTCAATCGACGCACCGCGCACGGCAAATTTTGGCGGAGCTCGGCGAAGTGCCGATTCATCAGAGCTTAGTTGTCCTGAATTTTTTTGAAGAATTATCAGTACACATATTTCAAAATCTTTCAAAAATTGCTTGCAAAAACATTTCCAAAATTTTCAAAATCTGAGAGAAAAAAATTTCTTCCGGAATTTAACAAGTAAATCAATTTTCCAAAAAATTGAAAGACAAACCTTTTTCCGAAAATTTCAAAAATTTCAAAAATTTCAAAAATTTCAAAAATTTCAAAAATTTCAAAAATTTCAAAAATTTCAAAAATTTCAAAAATTTCAAAAATTTCAAAAGATTCAAAAATTTCAAAAATTTCAAAAATTTCAAAAATTTCAAAAATTTCAAAAATTTCAAAAATTTCAAAAATTTCAAAAATTTCAAAAATTTCAAAAATTTCAAAAATTTCAAAAATTTCAAAAATTTCAAAAATAACTGATAATTTTAACTGATAGTGTAAATAAATCTTATGTATAAATTTCAACACATTAAATTGATTAAAAAAAAAAAAATTCAAAAATTTCAAAAATTTCAAAAATTGCAAAGTCGCAAAAATACAAAAATGTACCATTAACACTACACATTTCAACAGATATATACACAGACATGTGTATCTGTTATCTCTTATCAAGAGATCAGGCTCTCCACTCTTATGAATGAAATTTCTTTTATCGTTCACGGAGTGCAGAGTGCCAGAAGTGTTTACAAACGCTTGTATACTGTGGATATCGTATGTCACTCGAATCACTCGTGATGACGAATACGCTCTTCTTCGTGTTATGAGGACGTCGGGAAATTCTTATCATCGTGTAATAGATGATAAGGCGAAAATTGAGACAATCCAGTTGTGAGAGTTCATCTGAGAACCAGGCTTGAAATTTTAACCGACTTCATTGATGAATGAAAGGAGAGATTTGATATAGCAGAGTAGTGAGAAAAGTGTGATAAAAATTACCCACCCATTACTTAAGCCATTGCAATTTGTTGATTGCTCTATTTCCGACGATTATCTATTTAAAAAAACAGAAAAAAAATTTGCGCCCTCGTAATATAGAAGGGTAATTTTTACAACACTCTTTTTTCCTGCAATTTGAATATGCGGATGTGCTTTATTCTCACAAATGTTTACAAAATTTAATACTGTCTTGCATTTGGACATCTGCTGTTGATTCAACCAAGGGGTCATCATTTTATTTTCCCCTCGGTTTGCAATACGGAAACCGAGGAATGAATGTTGCGCAATAGTGAAAAAAAAACATTGTGATCCTGGAGACTGGGATGTTACCTCTGGGATGATATCAATAATCTATCAGAAGCCATAATGATTCGGAAACGATAGAAGGCTGTAATTGAAAAATGAAATGTAATGATTCGGCTTGGTGGTAGTGAAGGGGAATTATGGTGTCCGTCTGCACGAAGGAAATTCAACTTCTATTTGCCCAGCTTATCTTTCTCAATCCTAATACCGTTGAGCAAATAATACGTGGATCAATTTTTAGGAAAATCATTGATACAGCTTCCGACATATTGGATCCATGGTGAATTAACAGATAACGGAAATTCCCATAAACTTCCCCGTGGAAAATGCCATGGCAAGTTGGGACCATTTTTGCAGGATTTCCGCTACCCCATAGAATTTGCTCCCGATAATTTCCATCAATAGCATCGGTCATTTTTCGCCCGCAAAAAGGTCAAATATGCTAGGAACATCATAATTATTAATGTAGAACTCGGAAAAGTAGACCACGTCCGGTGCCGTGATGCGCCTGTGCCACCTGCGCTGGTCTCTGCCTAGTTGAGAATACCATTCACGTTCCAAAAACGGTCTGGAGGCTTTGTGGGCGGAGTCGCGACAACGCTATGGAACGGCATTGGTTCGCGTCATGTCTAATGTATTATGCTGTTAAGGACTGGTAACTATTGTCCTATCAGGCTGTACTGCTGTTTAAACCACTTTCATTTGTCAGCTTGAAATCAATAGTTATTGCGGTATTGAACATTGATCCCAATCGCGAAGAGGGAATGGACAGTTCCATGATCACACCATTGCGTTTATCTGCAATTTTACGAATTTGGGGGACATGAGAAGTCTTTGCAAGTCCAATAGTTCTCAAAGCTGTATTCAAAAAATTGTAACACATGCGATATGAAGTCTTAAGTGTATAATATTGCCTGAAAACATCCTCATTTTCTCTCGTATGACTTTTTTCCATAACTGTAGAAAATTGCGGGATACCCCAAGCTCAGGCGACAGGATCGCAATCCCATTTATCAACACAATTGTAGTTATTTAATGTTTTTTTTTTTGTTTACCAGGTGAAAATGTGGGGGTACTGCTGGATTACAGTGTCAAGCTACTTGAGCAATTCTGGTATTCATGGGAAATTTTGCCACTCATGTATGTGATACTTAAGGATGCTAAGGCCGATCTGGATGAAGCCAGGAGACGCATAGCAGAAGGTTGGTGTATTAATTTTATAGTTATTATACTAGCTTGAGTTTTACATGGAGCTGGAAACTCGCGGTTGGTTCCATGGGTTTTGCCAGCATGATAGCGGCATTGGTCCATGGGGGAAAAAATTATTTCGGAGAGTATGTGTGACGCATCGTATAAGACACGGTGGGCGCAACTCGTTTAGGCGTCATGAGCATCCTGGTGGATGAGAGACGAGTGAAACTTGTGGGATAGCTCATTTTTTCATGTTTTGAATATTGTTCGAATATTGTTTCCAAATTTTATTTTTTCCTTCTTTCAAATTTGGAAATATCCAGTTTCTTTTGAAGTTCCGTGCTGAAATAAATGATCATGTTACAATGGAATAAAAATTTACTTCAACCTCTCGATATTGACGAATGAGGAAAACCGCATGTATGAGAATACCACATAGAATATCCCATAAGAAACCTTATGGGTTCCTATAAAAATTTCTACAAAATTTTTTTTCCTACAAAAATTAGAAATGCGATTTCTTATAGAAACTTCTATTGGGAATCCCATAGACATTCCTATGGGGAACCCCATAGAAATTTCCCATAGAAATTTCTATGGGGAATCCCATAGGGATACCATGGGATTTTTCTCATACGTGTTTGTCTTCCTTTCAATGTGCATGGGAAAGACTGGGGTAAAATGGGCCACGAATGCAGGAGGGGGGGGGGGGGGGAGGAATTATTTGTCATATTCCAGTTTGAGCACGTGCCCCATTGTGCCCCACAGCCCCCTATACATTTTGCTTACATGGTAACAAACACAATTTTCCCCTCAAAACAGACAATTCAACTAATGTTTTTTCCCATAGCTGTGGATACATTTCGAGTCAAGCTCACGTTCGATACCATGGTCATATGAAGATTTTCCAGAGAATTATTTCAATGAATTATCGAAGTCATATAATTAATTTTCATAAACAAATTTTCACTGTAGAATTCCATGTGCCAACGTCTGTGTGATATTTTTGAGATAATCGAATTTTCACTTTCGCGTAATGATTGCTGATAAGGAGTTTAATCAATGAAGATGATGCTCGATGGTGATGCGACTACATCAGCAAGATGATGACTCCACTGAAGATCTTAAATTATTTATTTTTATTTTCAGATTAAATCGTTCATATTTTATTAATATATCATAAGTTATTGTTGTTGATTTTTTTAAGTTGTTATTAAAATGTACAAGTCGACATTGAAGATGGAGTGTTCGATAGTCAACCACGGATCGCTGGTTACACCGTAACATCAAGGTAGGATCAATAAATTTGACGTGATATGGGCGATGCAAAGTGTCCTTTAATATAACTTTCACATTCTACCACGAACCGAATCAAAATCGAAATAAATCGATTGTCGAAAAAAAAATTTCGATTATCGATATGGCAATACAAATCGAACTCGAAATCACAGGCGGAAAGATACGTGGCCGCTTAGAGGTCACCAGCAAGACACTATCGATTGTTGTACTCGATAACTCGAAACTCGAATCGATTATCGAAATAAAAATTTCGATTATCGATATCGCAATACAAATCGAACTCGAAATCACAGATGGAAAGGCATGTGGCTGCTTAGCGGCCAACGGCATAACACTATCGATTGTCGAATTCGATAACTCGAAAGTCGAATCGAAGCCACAACCTCGGAGGCGTTAGCCCTATAATGAAATTGAGAATATTGGCGAGAATCGAATCAAAAGTCGAATGAATGATCGATTATGGAAAAAAAATCGATTACCGAAATCGAATTTGAAATCATACTCATAAGGGAAATTTCCTATTTTTCAAGGCGCATTCTGAAGAATCCCAATTTTTCGAGATGCAACTTTTGGTTCGTTCGAGTTCGTGTAACAGTAGTGCAATGCAAGCAGTTAATATATGTATGATTCGCTTGAAAATGGTCGAGTGAGCGTTTAAGTAGGTGAAAAAAGTGACCTGCTCGGTCATTATAAATCGTTCAGACTCGAGTACATAATTCCCTTCAATCAATTACATCGACCAAGTTGCTACAACATATGCCGGCCAATTGAATTATAAAGCTATCATCACATAATTACGTGGTGAAGCACAAATTGAGTCTATTTTAACGCGAAAACAAATTCAATTTAATTCAATCAGTGTGAAACAAGTGTGGTAAAAATCATTCACAATTTGTCTCTGAAATTTTTCCGAAGTTATTTCCGAAACTTTTCCCGACTTTCCCAAGATTGAAATTTCTCCGAGATGGTTGCCAGGGTGGCCTTATTTTTGGATGAATTTTCCATGATTTTTCCGACCTCCAATGCTTCGGTTTTTCTCTCCGATTTCTTCTCATTAGCCCCGATTCATTCCCAAAATTTGTTTCCTCTCTCATTTTCCGAGATTGCTTCCGAAATTTCGAAGGGATGTTCCCAGACTTGTTGCAGGAAATTTCTTTTCAATTTGTGGCGAACCTCAAATCTTTTCCCAGAAAAGTTTCCCCCGATTTTTTCCCAGAACATTTGCGTATGCTTAAGTGAGCCCTTGTGCCTAAAATGAAGTTTATTCAGTTTTTGTGGCCGCGAACTTCGTTTCCCTAGGTCCAAAAAACTTATATTTTGCGTGACTGAGGTAGTAGGGTTTTCTGGAGGTTATTCCATCCTTTTTATTGATTGAAAAAAAAAAATCACCCCACTGGGTATAGCCACGTTCTGGCTGCATATGCCTTTTCGCCAGTTATTCATGCGGTTCCGAAGAACCGTTGATCGCTTTCCGAGAATTCTCCGTTGTATCAAATATGCTACAAAGAACCAAGTTGAGGTCTTCCGATGCGTTTCTGGAGATGTAATCAACTCCCTGGAGAGGCCTTTTATATTCAACTTTTTTGTATTACCACCAATTGTCTTCATAATATTCATCTCCTACTGGCATTTGAGGTGGGGCGTGAACAATGCCTTGCGAAATAACTTTCCTACTCACGAATAAAATGAGAGAACCCGTTTGCTCAACGCCAAAGTTAGTGTCCAAAATTTCAAAACAAATTGAATATACAGCAAAATATATGCCAAGTTTTTTTTTAAATTTTACAAATTTTTCAAGATTTTCCAGGAATTTTTCAAGAATTTTCCAAAAAATTTCGAAGAATTTTCCAAGAATTTTTCCAAGAAATTTCCAAGAATCTTCCAAGAATCGTCCAAGAATTTTCCAATATTTTCCACACATTTTCCCACACGTCCCAAAATTTTCCATAATTTTTTTCCGAATTTGCCACCATTTCCCGCAAATTTTCCAGACAGTGCAATTTTTTTCTCCATTTTTAAACCGCCCAACAATTTTCCTCAATTTTTTTCTCATGTCAAAATTTTTTTTCAAAGTTTTAAAAACAAAGAAAAACTTAATTGCTCGCAATTCGCGTCCGCGGAAAATATCAGGAGCTAGCTGAAACTGGTATAAATGAAGATGTTACACTCAAATCAAGTAATGGCGACGTCATTAAATGTTAGTGTCACGTAAAAAAAAAATGTGTCGTTGAAAAAATGTCTTTCAACCGTTACACTTTACGGACCTAGTCAACATTTAATTATTTATCCACGTTAGCGCGGAGAACTGGGACCAAATCAAATTTAATGACCTCGAGGAACGCTAATCAATTGCACTCCATCTAATGCTAAATAGAAAAAGCCAGCCCACGCCAATACTTCAAACCGGAAATAGCTAGGATTCAAGTTTTTTTCCCTCAGTCAATAGCAATCCTCGATGAGACTTCAAATCGAGGAGAAAAAATTGTGCCACTACATAAGGTACCAATAAAATTTGCACAAGAATTTTTTCCCCTCAGCCAATTAAATCGTCGAGATATTTTATCCTCTCTTATGTATCATACAAAGGTCAATTTTCAGTCGAGGTTTTTCCAACATTTTCCAAAACTTTTCTCGTATTTTGTAGGATTTATTAAATTAAACACGCCCACCCACCCACCCCCCCCACCCACCCACCCACTCCCCCGCCCAACCACCCACTCCCCCACACACCTACCGACCCACCCACTCCCCCACACTCTCACCCACCCACCCAGTCCCTCCCCCACCTACCCACTCCCCCACACTCTCACCCACCCACCCACTCCCGCCACCACCTACCCACTCCGTCCCCCACCTACCCACTCTCTCCCCCACCCACCCACTCCCTCCCCCACCCACCCACTCCCTCTCCCACCTCCCCACTCCCTCCCCCACCCACCCACTCCCTCATCCACCCCCCCACTCCCCCATCCGCTCCGCCACCCACCCCCCGCCACGCACACACACAAGAACACACACACACACGCGCGTGCATGCACACACACTTTCGATTTCATTTGAATTTTTTTTGCATGTCTCCAAAGTTTTGCATTTTTAAACATTTTCCAAATTATTGAAAGTTTTTCCGGAATTTTATAGAATTTTTGTAGGAACTTCCCAACATTCTCTGGTAGTTTCAAAGAAAACTTGAAATTCAACTCCAAAAGTTTCGGGATTTTCCAACAACTTTTCCAAATTTCGAACAATTTTCCCGAGTGTTCGAGACTTCAGCTGTTCCATCAAATTTTGCTAACAGTTTTTCCGAATTTCCCGAGTTTTCCCGAATTATTGCAACACAGATAATTTGAAATTCAACTACGAAATTGCCATAATGCATTAGAAAAGTGAAAAAAAATTTCCGTGATTATTCCACCTCATTTCCTTCCTCTTGGAAAATATCAATAACAAACCTAGTGTGGGAATTTCTTTGTTGTACAATTTAACCCGACGAGTCGGCAAATTATCGCGAGCTTATGTAATGCAGACACGAGCCTGGCACAGTAGACATGTTTGCCGCGGGGGCAGGGGTGAGGGTGGGAGTGAGAAACGCGGTCTAATACTTGGCAGTGCCATCCGATAAGGATAAATATATGCGGCACGTGCACCAATACATCCTTACCCATTGCATCTATTTCCTATTAGTGTGCGCGAGTGCACTTGATTTTTCCTTGAAGTTGCGCTCGCTACAATGTTGTCAAGCAAGACATACGAGTCTCATTTATCTCAATGATATCAAATTTTTGAAATGTCGCAACTCAATATTTTCAAAATGGCCGAAATTTATAGTTAAAAAAAAATTATTTTTCAATTCCCAAATTTTGGCAATCTTCGGAATTTAAAAAAAAAAATTGAAATTCTTTGGAAATTTTCGAAATTTGGAAGATTTGCAAAATTGGAAATCCTGAATTTTTTTTCTAAATGTTTCGATTTTTTTGGAATTATCAAATTTTTAAAAATCTCGGAATTTTTCCAATTAAGTTAGTAAACACGTCTACTGTGTATTCGCTTTTTCCTTGAGATTGGCGACAATGTTGTGCAGGCAGATACACAAGTTTCTCGTGTGTCACAAGTAACAAATTCTTTGATTTATTTATTACATAAATTTTGACAGGAGCACATGATGCAGGTGTTCACGAGTGGGAGAATTTTCTAAACACGTAATTTGCACCCACCCACCAAGGCACACACACACACACACACAGGGGCATGCCGCTTGATCTACAGACACGCATATACACACACACATATGCACCTATCAACACATGCCAGCACACACAGACACACACACACACATACGTGCAATCATGATCCAGATAAACATTTTTATCACATTTTCTTCGGCTCTTGCTGATTAATCATTTTCTCACTTCTAATTAACCGAGAAAACGAACACACATTTCACAGCAATATCAATTAAGATCCATTTGTCAAAGCTATATACATATAAATGCCGCTGACGTCCAATCTTTTTTTACAGCATTACATAATTGCAGAAATTCTTTCGCCTCAGGTACTTATAAAATATCGTCAACTGATTGCGTCATAGATGCAAAGTGTTCATTTCTATTTGGTTGATGCGATTACGCGGAGTTCTCAATCATTGAATATTTCTGGTACGTGATTGAAAGAATTTTTGGATATTTTGGAGGTCGTTGTGTGTATGTTTGTGCCGGTGTTTTCGCCGTCTCACTCAGCTGCGTTTGAGTATTTCTTAGAGAGGGCATAATGGACACCCATCCGTACGGCGGGGACCGATTTTCGCGATTGGAGCCATCGAATTTCTGAGAACAGGGTGAATCCCCAGAAACCGCGCGTGCCAGTAACGGACCCCCCCCCCTCCCCCCCCCCCCTCTTCCGGGTGGGGCTCTCATTTCAGACCTGAAAAACTTGTCTCTATCGCGAAAAGTTCTATCCCAAATTCTCGACAATAAATTCCTGAAATTGCAGTGGTATTTCTACTTCTATACCGACACACACTTAGCAATGTAACCTCATTTTGGTTCTGACAAGCGGCGCAACTTTACGCGAAATTCGAGCAATGGGAGGAAACGTATGTCTGTGATTATGCGCATGAATAGTTGAGAGGTCGGGAGTAATGGAATGTTAATACAAAGTTGAAAATTCAACGAAATACATTCAACAGTTTTCATGCAATCTTGCGCGACTGTTCAATATACATGTCTGACTTGCAAAAGTCATTTCTGCCAATTCTGATCAACTGTATCGCGACCTAATTGTGCTTGAAAAAAATATGGTGACCTATTGGAGCCACAGAAAAGAATTTTATGAGTGATCGCTGGAACCGTTTTTTGGGAATTTTTTTTTATTTTTGGGAAAAAAAAATTTTGACTCAGATTGAAAATGAGAAAAAAAATTAAAGTAAAATAATTTAATTTGTCAATTTCCAAACATTTTTTTTTGGAAACTTTTGAAATTTTGGAAATTTGGCGAATTTTTTTGATCTGTAATTTTTTTTTCGCCAATTTTTGATTTGATAGATATAGGTTCTCAGGAGGCACCGGTGCCTCCTTAAGACTGGGTATGTTTTTCCCTTAAGATTGTTTGGCAATGTCAACGACAATGATGTCACGGTATGATGGAGTTGGGTACCTAATATTTTTGTCGAAAATAGTTTTAGACTGCAGCTGCCAGTGACCGCGGTTCTGCACATTTTGATTGTGCAGACTTCCGGTTTGCACGTGGTACAGACGGAGGCATATACAAGCTTACAAATGTATAAGCCCATTAATACTATCTCGAAATAACCGAGATGTTGGTATACTTTTCAAGAGTCAAACCCCTAACTTCTCTAGAGATTTTGCCATTGGTGCTGGCGCCCTGAAAGTTCAATTATTTTGTTAACGTCGGGTTTCACGAAAAAATGTGATAAAAACTTTTAAGTGGAGAATTTAATTGCCGACGAAAAAGTTCTATATCAATTTCCTGTGAATTGGCTCGGTGACGAGATACTCCCAAAAATTACAAAAAAAAAATCGGGTTGTGTGAAAGTTCAAACTTTGGCAACTTTTCGAAAATTCTAAAACGCAAATTTCAAAATTGAAATTTTTTGCAAATTTCGAAAAAATCAGAAGTTTGGACATTTGGGAGCACTGCAAATATGGTGAGCATTACCATAAAAAATTGATCGATCCAATTGTCGTGTTTCAAAGGGGATAAATTTCATATTGCAATGAAAAATCATATATAGCTTGGGAGCTTCCAGATGTCCACCTTCGCTGGGATTGAGTTCCCAGAAATAAATGGTATTTCAAGAAATTAACGAGTTGTTGGATCACCTTAATTTGTCGAAATTCGCAGCGGTTTCTGAACTGTTAAAAATTGCAATACCCAAAAATTTATAGGATTTTCAAAAGTTATAAATTCTCCAAAATTCCTTTTCCAAAATATTTAAAACAAAAATTTGTCAATGCTCCAAAATTTTTGACAGCCACAATTGTTCGAAAGTTCCGTCCTTTGCAACTTCTCCAAAATGTCTAAATTTTTCGATTTTCCAAATTTTAGAGCACTGGCAATTTTCTTTCATTCTGTCAAATCGTCATAATGCAATTTAAATATAGGGCGTGGCAGGTTACATATATCTTTTTCACTGGTATCTCTCTAAATTGAGGGCTTGTCATGTTCCCTAGAATTTGGAAAGAACTGCAACTTTGGAATTGCCGGGTCATTTCGTGGAATTAATAATAAATGGGCTTGAATGCAGTGGAGCTAGTCCACCACCGAGCAATCGATTCTTCACACTTCCCCTATTATTGCTACAATCCTCAAAAGTTTTTCCACTATAAGTGAGTTTGTCGGAAATGATACTGAAAAATTGAACAAGGGGCGTGACGAAAATCCCCTTTCCCAGGAAATCTGTAATCGGAATGTTTTTCTCTCAGATTAAATAGGGTCATGCCGCAACTTATGGTCAACATTAGCTCAGGCTTGCCTCAAGCTTGGTCCAAGCTTGACTCCAGTCTTGTTTAAAATCCGTTCGATTCAACTGCAGGTTGAATCATGCTTGGCGCAAGCTTCTGTCAAGATTTATTGAAACTTGGTCCAAGCTTCTAGCAAGGTTGATTCAAGCTTGGTCCAACCTTCTAGCAAGGTTGATTCAAGCTTGCTCCAAGTTTCTATCAATGCCCATTCAAGCTTGGTCCAAGCTTCTGTCAAGGTTCATTCAAGCTTGGTCCAAGCTTCTAGCAAGGTTTCCTCAAGCTTGGTCGAAGCTTAATGCGCGGTAGGCCGGATTTAGCGTCAAGATTAGTGCCAATATGATTGAAGTACAGCTCGAGTAACTCGAGTGTAATGGTGAAATATTGATGCAAGCTCGGTTAGATGTTGTCCCAAGATTTCTGCAAGGTTGGCCAGAGCTTGGTCCATGATGAGCTCGATCTTACTTCAAGGTCATCTCAGGTATTATTGCAGATTAACTCAAGGTCAATTACAAGTGGCTAAAAGTTGGTTCGAGGTTGGCTCAAGCTTGGTCGAAGGTTGGATCAAGCTTGGTCGAGGGTTGGCTCAATTTAGCTTGGTCCGGCTCGTTTGATTCTTGTTCAAGCTTAGCTCAAGCTTCGTTCAAGGTTGACTCGAACTGGATTTGAGGGTAGCTCAAAATTAGCTCAAGCTTGGCTCAAGGTTGCCTCAAGGTTGAAAACTCGGGACAATTTTCGCAAATTTGAAAGTTTTAAAAGTGTTGAAATAATTAAATGGCCTGGAAAAGTCATAACTTTTTACTATTTATCAATTTCAGGTGTTCTGTAAATTTAAAAACGTGAAATAAAAAAAAAGCTGAACCAATTAGAGAATTATAAGAACTTGGACACTTTGAAATGGCACAAGGTAGAACTACAAATTGACTTATATTCGTTATCGCTTGTTCAATGATTATATATTCTCAAATTATTGTAATAAGATAATTTATTATTCACTCGGCGGTTTTCAACAATGTGTCATTGTTCATTTTTTTTTATCAACTTCCATATCGACGGTCGACTTTTATGATGTCATATACAAAAATATTCTCATGATTTATACATGGCATATTCCATGTATAGGTTATGAGAAAATTTTTACCTCTGAACTTTCAGAATTGTTAGAAATCTCAGGAAGCTCAGAAAATTTTTACTTGGAAACGGTAAAGAATTTCTGAAGGTTTTCAATTTTTTCAAATGAGTGTTATAGTTCTCAAAATGTTGGCAAAAAATTAATATTCAGTTTTCAAAATTTCCAAAATATTCGAATTTGTTAAATAAAATTTTCAAAATTCTTAAAATTTCTGACAATTTCGAAATTCTTAAACTTTTCAGAATTTTCCTAATAAAATTTTCGCAATTTTCTCAATTTTCCAAATTTTCCCAATTTCCAAGTGTTCAAAAAATTCAGCATTTTTCAAGTTTCAAAATTTTCAAAAATTTCAAAAGTTCCAAAAATTTCCAAAAATTTTCAAAATTTTCAAAAATTCCAAAAATTCCAAAAATTTTAAAATTTTCAAAAATTCAAAATTTTCAAAAATTTCAAAATTGGTAAGAGTCCTTGAACCATTCATTAATGAGAACCCGCAGTGGTGACCAATTAACGACGATGCCAAGCGTAACGTTTTATGATACATACAGCGTTTATGCCGGTTGCACAATTACAAGTGGAATGAATACACTTGGAGTAAATGGCGCTTTTTTTCTCCCAAAGTGGGGATATTAAAAAAATGTATATCGTCCAAAATGGTAAGGTGGACGACTTCATTTCCATAAAATTGGTTGAGGCGATAACAGGTTCTTGGAGTGAGGTCTTCCGTATGATCTTGTATTTTTTATGGGGAAAATTGGGTGAGAAGAGATGATTAACGCTTCCGAGTGATCCTTATCCAGATTTTATCGTATGTTTGCCGCAGTTTCATTAAAAGGATGTGGGTAATTGGAAATTTCACATTTGCACATTCCAAAAATATGATTTTCTTTCACTTTAATTTTTTAACAGTTGGATTTTTTTCCAATTTTACAAATTGAAAAAAAAACTTATTCAAGTTCTCCAGAATTTCTCCAAGTTTTTCGAATTTTTGGAAACTTTTAAAAAATTGTAAAACTCATTTTTTTCAATTTCCAAAATGTTCAAAATCTCAAAAAAAAAAAAAAAAAATTGAAAGCACTCAAAAACGTTCAAAAGCTCCAGAATGATAATTAATTTTTTGATATGATATATATATGATAAATCGCTACGCTTGGCATACTCGTTAATTGGTCAACGCCGTGGCTTCTCATTAGTTTATTATTATTAAAGAATGGTTGAAGGACCGACATTGCCAACTAAGAAAGCCCATAATTAGCTGAAGGTAATGCGTTCTCAATGTCGATGGATTTTATTTCTCCATATCCGTTTCAATTTTTTTTTCATTCGTGAATTGCCGGGTTTCGACTAATGGCGCACTGAACCCATGTGTCTAGTAATTAACAATAAATGTATATAGTAGCCATAAGGATGAGAAAAGGCAATATTTAATTTTCTCATAAATTGTGTATATTACTTACTAATAATTTTTTTTACATTGTAATCTCAAAAATTTCCAATTTTTCGAATTTCGGAGGATTAGAAAAATTAAAAAAAAAAACAAAAATCAGGGAGTGTCACAAATTTTCAAATATTGCCCAAAGTTCCGTTTTAAACAATATTTAAAAATTGAAAAAAAAAATTCTGAAAGTAAAAAAAAAAAATTAAAAAATTGAAACTGCAAAATTTTCTATTCGTTATTTTCGCATCACGCCTCCCCGTTGTTTGCGTACTGAGCGCAAGTGTCGAGTAATTAAGCATAAATGTAAATAGAAGTAGTCGTTACAGGATATCTGCATATATATGTATACATATATATCTATATATACATATATATGGGGAAGGGTTGAGACTTTGAGACAGGCGCCGTATGCAGTGAACCACGCCTCATTGGCAGCCATTTTGAATATTCTTGGTGAACACTCCCATTGGTTTATTCAAGGGCATAACTCCTTGCTATATATATATATATATATATAGGTACTCTATGCATATATACAAAACCCTATCAGCTCCCTGGAGAGACATTACGGAAACTTGGGACCTCCTTCGCAGGGTTTGATTCAGCCAAATTCTTATGGCTTTCCCCCTGCATTTTCCGAAGAACCCTGGAGGATCTCCCATATTCTCCAATTAGAGAAACTTGATGTCTCAATTTTATTTCAGCTTCCTATAAAATTCCCATAGAATTCCCCAGCGGAAATCCTATAGGATTTCTATGAAAACTTCCAACAGAAAAATTCTCCATTTTGTCCCAATTTTCCATGAGATTTCTATAATAATCATATGGGATGTCCTACAGGAATTCCCATAACAAATTCTATGGGAAATCTACAGTAATGTACTTTGAAAAAAGAAGAGAAGATTGCAATTTTTAGGAAAATGTCGTGAGCAGCTTCGCAGCATTTCCAGATTGAGCAGATTAATCAATCGAATGTAAAATGAGGTATTAAAAAACATTCACGAGGATCAAATGAAATAATTTTTTTCATCAACAGCCAATCACGAGATAAAACTACATGCTGCGAGGATGCAGGCGGATGCCGTAAGGATGCAGGCCGATGCTTTGAGAAAGGCCAAAAGAATGATCGAGGATAGTGTTGCTGGTTACTATGGCGAATGGCACACAACCGCTGTCAATGCAGGACGCACATTTTACGAACAACCCCCGCACCCTGAAAGGTCACTGCATCCACCAATGCACATAGGATTTCCCCATATTGTCACAAAACTATCGACAAATCCAGTAGGGGGGCCAACGGCGTAGTCCAGGTGAGTTGAACACTTGCTCAATGAAGGATTAGTTAAGTTAATTTCGACCGTCTACCTCCGAGCGGAGTTATCACTAGGCAAGGGGGGATTATTGAATTGAACACTACCGTTGATTTGGGAGAGGGATGTGCCCAGCGAACCTAGACCTCATTGGAGACCTGTGCCGTTACGAACGACACCAATTGTCGGATAGTTTGATCCGGATGGTCAGAATATCCACCTCCAGCATCCTGTTCAATAGGGGCGAATGGACCATAATGGGTCTGGGACTGGGACTGGGTCTGGGATTGGAACTGGGAATGGGAATGGGAACGGGACTGGGACTGGGAGTGGGACTGGGAATAGGAATGGGACTGGGAATGGAACTGGGAATGGGATACGTGGTCAGTGACGTGGGTCAAATGGTACATTCTCCGTCCCATTCGGCCCTCATGCTCCATCTTGCTCCCCCCCCCCCCCCCCCCAAGCGCCTTTTCAACCATGCCCCATCCTCCCCTACTGCGGACGATCACGAACAATCGATAATCGAATTACACTCTGATTTAAGTCCATGGAACCTAATGTTTTGATGCGTAATCGTGCTGACATTGTCTTGTTCAGGCTTTACTTTGTTTTGTTTTGATGCTTGCCCTATTATTTCGATACCCTATGTTTTGATACAAAGCGCAAGGTTCCACCGGAATCGAATACTCACCTCCCCCACAAAAATGAATCAAGGACGAGTTGTGTTTATTTGGTTTTCAAAGTAAATGCAATGTAAACGCAAACCAAAACAAGACATAAGGCACCACAAAGAACATCCACAGGTCCATACAATCGGTACATACAAAGAGGGAACATGTTTCCGGCCTTGAGGATTCGATAGCAGAATTCTTCAGGGATATCAATCGCATATCCTTCAATTGAGCAATTTTCAATTTGCTGTGAGTTGAAGAAAACTGGGAATCTTTTATATATAAGTGTGTGTGTCTATGTATGCAAAAATTTAGAACAATCTTAACTAAAAATGTTTGGACACGGTTTTTTTTTCTTTTTTATTGAGTAAGTGTTAATCCCTATAGGGATTATTTACATCGCTAGGTTCTGCTCAATTTACATTCAGTTTATACTTATATTTATACATTTCAATAATATGACAGCGATTCATAATCTGCAGAATGCGTCGCAGTTGGACGCAATTGGACGCAGTTAGTGAAATTAATTCCATTTTTTGTATTCCCAAATTGACTAATACTAGTAAGAGTTAACCACATCCTAGTAATTTTATTGACTTCCTCATTTTCCATCATAAAATCATAAATCATCAGTTTCTTGATTTTACAATCGTCCGATAGTCAGTTCTACATGTTGACCATTTGGGTCACCACTTTTACGAGCATTTTGAGCAAGGTACAGGTTACGATGATAAATAGAAGGAGATATTTGGACTCATCATAAAACGAGGTTGTGGGTTTTCCTTCGTGACCGTTTCAAGTTTTTATTCCATTTTTCTGGTTCGACGATTTCGGGGCGGCGAGTCAAACGATTTGAAGATTTCGAGATCACCATCCCTCCCCCCCCCCCCCCTCCCTCCTAGTATTTCATATTTTATGGGGCTTTTTAATATTTCTTTCGAGGAAACCAATGAGGTAACCAAAATGATGAGATTCTAGGGCTTCAAGTGCTGACTACACAAGGTAAGTTGCTTCATCCGGGTTCTCTGGAAGTCACTCCCAGGGGAAAATATATGCGGTTATTAATTAAAATTCTGATGAAGAAGCAGTGTAGGAAGCTGAAGAAGATGTTAACAAAAAATGGGATAGAATTTGAGTGAATGCGAAAGAAGTTGACATAGACTAATCATATGTTTTTTTTTTATGTATATATGTGTCCTCCCCTCCACCGCCCCCACCGACGTATATGATGAGAAAATGTGATGGCTTGCAAGAATCCCAATGTGAACTGAGTGGGGGATTAGTTTTCGTTTTAACATCATAAAAATCTCCAGCTTCTTTCTTTTGGCCCAAGCATGAAAAGGAGTTAAATCTATAGTGGCTATACTCTCGCTAGACTCGTAATCGCAAATCCAGTCGGGCATAAAAGAGATTTCAACCTATAAAATGCCCTTACGTTTCAGCAGCTACAGCCATTGGATAGTTGAGTATAGAATGACTAGCTTCAACATTTAAGTTTTCTGGCGAATTGCTGCTCACTCCAATTCGCTTCGTCTCTCCCCTATTCAAGTAATTATTTTCATTTCACATCGGAAAATGGATATTTTATCTCATGAATTTTCCATTAGTACGGATGGCTTCCCAATTGTACCTAATAAAATCGCCTATTACTCGGAATGCATTTGGACGATATCCAGTTGATCAATGTGCGCTTGACATCCAAATATCGGAGTGGAGACATCCAAAACTGAAATATCCAAAACAAGTTATTCCTTAATTTAGAGAATGTGTGCCCTCTCGAATCTTCTATTTCTCAATTTATCTGAAGTGTTATGGGTGATTTGTGGAGTATGGAATACTGTTGTATGGGCAAGTCCTCTGAACGTCGGCGGGACGCTCTGCGGACGTCCTGTAGATGTCCCCCGGACGCGGTGTTGACGTCCCCCGGACATGCTGAAGACGTCCCCCGGACGCACTGAGGACGTCCTCCGGAAGTCCTGAGGACGTCCCCCGGACGTGTTGAGAACGTCCCGCGGACGTGCTGAGGACGTCCTCCGAACGTGCTGAGGACGTCTCCCCCGGACGTACTGAGGACGTCCTGTGGACGTCCCCCGGGTGCGCTGAGGAGAAAAATCTAAAAAAATATCTATACCTATTTGGAACAATATAGACAAAATCCATAAATTAATCCTTACGCATAATTCTGGATTGATGAATGACCGTATATTCAACTTTCTCTTTTCAAAATAAAAAAATGCAACGCGGCGCAGTGCTCACCATGCGACTAACGACGCGTTGATGTGCAAATTGACTTTCATCATCTGTAATCTATGGTTGCAGAAGACTCAGTAAGAGAGGTGAATAAATTGACCGATTGATTGACCGAATAGATTAGTCAATCGCCAACCGAAATGCAATCCTATATTGGTATGAATGTAATGCTCAAAGTCATCTAGTCTATTCTTAATAGTATCTCCTTGATGCATACATGTACAAAAATAAATTTGCAACATTGTGAAATAGAATCGCTGGTAAAACAATTTGGTCCCTAATGAGATCCTCTCAAAGTAACCACACAAGCGGGAAAACTTGGCACGCGTTACAACGAATAAATTCACTTCATGTCACAGATGCACCATCTTCATTTTCCCAAAATTGTCCCCCCACAATCGGCAAATCTGTACGAAATACCACTTCTCAAAGTACCTTCTGAGTGGCATTTTCAACTAGAGAAAAGAAATAAAAAATAAGAAAAAATTTGCAGAATGTGTTTATAACTGTAACGTCGATTGTACCACCTCAAGCACATAAGACTTCTCTTCCGGTAATGATGCCAATGAAGAATTGAATTTACGAGGTTTTCAACGTCAAAACTCATTCCTCACAGCGAGATAATGTGCCTTCATCCGTAGAGATGCTAATGCCAGCGTAACGTATTTGCACAAAACTAATAATAAACAATTCTTAAATTATTAACATTAGATTGGCTAAATTGTAAGGAGCTATTGGCTCATAATAAGTGTAGTCATTAGATGAAAATTAGACGAATGTAGATGGGTTGGGTGAGCAACCCCGATGGTGGAGATGTAATTTCGCTAATTGAAATAATTGGTGTGCTTTGACTGAAACAAATTGTTGATTATTAATTGTTGCTTTTGCCAATTGCTATTAATATCATACTTTGAAATGAAATTGGATAGGGGTGGGGCCTAATGGGATGGGATTGCGATGGGGGGGGGGGCATGATGGGACAGGGGGGCACAAAGGTGCATCATGATCCAATTTTCTTTCTGCGATCATGCTTCATCCCATCAAGTTCCAGATCAAACTCAGCTGCCCTGAGTCCCTGCGATGTTGAGATGTCTGCTGCAGATGACCACCATTGCATCACCTAGCAATCAGAACCACACTTTCGATGCTATGTTCCACCCTGCTGGCAGTGCAGATCATTGTTGCAGACAGTTTGTACCTATGCTGAGTTTGTAAATGATAAGGCGGAGCATTGAATCATCAGATGTTGATGAGACAAGCAGACTAATCTCTGATTAGACAGGGCATCATCTATCCTACACCATATGAAAAAATTCTCGGACTCCGCCCACCCTGCAACCAATACATTCGTCCCAAGCACTCTCCATCCATGCTGAATGGAATGTTGAATCGTCAAGCGTTGATTAGACATGTCATCATCTACCCCACACCGTACAATTCCACCATACAAAGAGCTCTTGGACCGCTCACAGCCTGGAGACAATGCTGCTCCTCACGACTGCCCTCATGTGGTGAGTCGAAGGCATTTTGCTACAGGAATCAACGAGTCCAGTGAGACCAGCATTGGCAATTTGAAGTGAGATAGACTGTGGGGCTGGGTTTCTGCAGTGAGCAGC
The DNA here is from genome assembly GCA_026005395.1 of Asobara japonica. NCBI lineage: Eukaryota > Metazoa > Arthropoda > Insecta > Hymenoptera > Braconidae > Asobara > Asobara japonica. Next base: position 489,808 of record BQMI01000510.1, read on the forward strand.
ATCAATGTAATCAGACAGGCCGCTCACAGCGAATTTAACGAGCGTCGTAAACGGGGTCCTCGGTTTACAGCCATCTTGCATACATATACGCGGGGATAAAGCTTATTTTTTTCGTTTTCTTCTTATTGCCTTCCTCACCATTGGACTCCACCTCCTTTATGCCAATCACCAACCCTCTCTCTTCCAGCTATCCTTCTTCATACTACTCATACCACTCTGCTTCCTGTTATTCTTACACTAGCACTCTTGCTCAAGTTTTTGGCTGAAACGAGTACTTAATTCCCCCCCCCCCCCCCTCCGCCCCTTTCGTAGGCTCATTTGGCTGTTGTAAACTATTCGATTTTATGTGACAGGCTGCTATAGCATCGTCACACTGACGCCTCCAGTCCAAATCGCTGAAATCCGAAAGCCTTTTGCTTACGTTGTACCTCTAGTGGTCTAATTTCATGGGCACAGAAGTCTTCCTTCGGCTTTTGGAGAGTTATTTCATGGTCTTTATTGATCTGATGATAGATATATGTTTATTTGTTCCCCTTGGGGTTACAAAGTACTTCCGTTCCCAGTTACGTATTACATATTACCTACATTACATATATTCCCAATTATATACATTTATTGATCTGATGGAGCCACCCAACTTGCGGTCAGTTGGTGAAGCTAATCTCACGTGGTGTTGGTGGATTCAGCCGATTTTTGGAGCAAACCTTCAGCTCGTCGATCTTGTAGCAGCATATTCTTACCCTCGCCATCGCTTGAACTGGGAAAAGAACATCGGAGATGTTCAATATTCATACTATCAAATATTTTTAGTAGTTACTGAACGTATAAGTATTGGACGTTATAATTGGCCGCTATAAAAGTTCTTAAGTGAAACGCGTACTTAATCCCCTTCTCTTCTTTGGCTCATTTGACTGCTGTAAACTATTTGGTTTTATGTGACAAGCCACTATACCAAGGCTACCATCGTCACACTGACGCCTCAGCCCAAATTGCTGACATTTAAAGTCTTTTGGGTAAGTTGCACGTCGACTGGTCTAATTTCAAGTGCGACGGCCCTCATCCTCGGTCTTTTGAACCTCCTTTACACCGTAAAAAATACATAATTTTTGCCAGTTTCAATTCAACTTATTTAACTTAAACAAAATTAATTTATTCGATTTCAGAGTGAGTTCATTTAAGACATATTATCACAAATTACTGGCGAATTTCCTGACATTTTTTTTCACAACTTACTGAATCATTTATAACGCATACAATTTTCGGGTATCATTGAATTCCAGTCGTTTTCATAATTAATTATTGTATCGTATATTCGCTCTGAATTTTTACAGTCATGTTTACGATTAACGAGTCTTGCATTGTGTCTCAGCGGCTCCTGAAAATTATCATCTCCATGAGTCGCAAGCGTCTAAATTTATAAACATTCAACTTGCACCTCGAATTTGCTGGCACCCCTTTTATGACCAATTATCTCCTTAACGAATAGGTTTAGCCAAAAATGCTATATTACATTATTTGTAGGAAATTGAATTTCGGAGGAAAAAGGCTTGATACTATTTTCCTCTAATCGTGGCCGTCTTCGAGATAAATCGATCTGAAGTTGCTTCATCCGCAAGCGAAAAACTCTGACCTTTCTGATTGTCATCCACAAGGCTGCCTTCATTTCAAAATACATTTTTTAAACAAATTCGTATGCAGAATTAGTCTAGACGTTGTTCGATTTTGTTCTGGTCTGTTTCAATTCGACAGCTCTGCATCGCGTGTAGACGGATGAGTTATCACGGCTTATGTGAATAGGTCACAGTAAGTGCACAGTAAGTTGCTTCATGAAAGTGCTGCCCGATAATTTGTAACGAAGGAAATGGCGAAGTATCGTTGTGCATTCGAGGGAGAACATTGATAATCGAGTTCGACTGGAATGGGATGGAATTGAACGGAACGGAATTGAACGAAGTCATTAAACTTCCCCAGCAATATAAATTTCAACTTCTTCTATCCCTATCAATCCTATATCACTTTTATAAAAATTGTATCCGAAAAATTCCCAGGTTTTTGGTGTAGGTATATATTCATATATATTCATAATGCTCGCTATATGTATGGCCGTTGAGAGCAGACTATGAGAATTTTATTACTTTCTAACCGCAGTCGTGGACTACAATTAAAGCATCATAAACCTTGTCGTAACTTTTTAAAAGCCATCGCCGCGTCTGTTTTTCGTTAATAATACTTTTTTGAGGCTGAAGTGGGTGGGGGGGTGGCGGTGGGGGAGGGGGGGGGGGGGTAAAGGGTAACCATGGTTCTGATTTGCATTAATTATGATTTTTTTCTGATGTGCTGAGCACACACATACACACCTACCCACTTTAAAAAAAAAAAAAAAAAAAAAAAAAAAAAAAAAAAAAAAAAACCCACCCACACACGCACATACACTCACTCCCTCTTTCACACACACACACCCATCCACACACACACACAGATACATACACTCACTTTCTCTCACACACGGACCCATCCACACACACACATACACTCAGTCTCTCCCACACACACACACTTTATCTCTTACACACACACACACACACATATGAATACGGGCACTCATAGACGTCAATAGTCACCGACACCCACACACAACTAATACACACATACACACATGTTCACACTCACATACTTCACATGTACACACTATGAAATTTAAATCACTCACCAAGTGAAGAATTTTCCTCACTTTATTTGCATTTAGTTTACCAAGAATTCAATGTTAATGTACCAGCAGTTGTAATCAATCTAATGGATCTTCTTATCTCCATTAGTAAGAACATTTTATAACCACTTGTTTATAGCAGTATGATCAGAAAACATCGGCAAATGAAGAAAAGACCATTTGGATTGGTGGATGCGCTATAAAACAGATGTGTAAAATTGTGCGAAGGATACACATACGATAGAATGAAATACAAGACAGACGTTGTGACTTCTCGTTGCAGACGCATTTTCTGGAGGTGGGGTATCATCCGTGTTTTCACTGGTTGAGGCATACCAAAGCGCCTGTGAGAGAAAAAAAATCCTCCCGACAAGAGGCAGGGGGAGGGGGAGGGGGCGAGATACCAAGGTAGAGAAGTTTTAAGCACGAACTGACGTTTACTGCCTCGAGTGAACCAACTTCCACCACAAATGCGAACAGTAAAACTTGAGAAGAAATACAAGCAGAGTTCCTCATCGACAGTTAAAGTCATACGCGTGAAAATATAGCTGGACTCGAATGAAATACGACGTTACCGCGGCTTTTTTTTTGTCTCCTCTCCACCAACTGAACGTCGGATAAGCGAACTGAAAGCAGAAATGCAGTTAAAATTCCGCCCAATTAATCCGGCTTTCGTTATCTACATTTTGTGAGAATCTAGCAAGAAAAAGAGGCAATAGGTTGCAAGATGTTGATGTTGTATGGGTGGGGGAATAAGGAACCCGGGAATTTGGGACGATGTGGAAATACTGGATAGTATTATGGATAAGCTGAGGAGAAGAGTAAATATATTGAATGAGAGAAGAGGAGAGTCTCAGGAGGTGATGATGAATTGAAGAGTGTAAGGGATAGCGGGACGGGGGTGCATATTGGGGACAGGGGTGGGGGCATCCTGGAACAAGGGGGGTACAAATTGGGTTCAGGAGGGGGGGGGGGACATCTTGGAACCAGGGAGGGGACGTACTGGAACCAGGGGGGACATCTTGGAACCAGGGGGGGCATCTTGGAACCCGGGGGGACATCTTGGACCCGGGGGGGACATCTTGGAATCAGGGGGGGGGGGGCATACTGGAACCAGAGGGGACATACTGGAACTAGAAGGGACATACTGGAACTAGAGGGGATATACTGGAACCACGGGGGGACATCCTGGTACCAGGGGGGGATATACTGGAACCAGGGGGGGGGGCATACTGGAACCAGGGGGGGGGGACATACTGAAACCAGGGGGGGCATACTGGAACCACGGGGGGACATCTTGGAACCAGGGGGGGCATACTGAAACCAGGGAGGGGCATACTGGAACCACGGGGAGACATACTGGATCCAGGGGGGCGGAGATACTGGAACGAGGGAGGGGGATGCACTGGAATCAGGGGGGGGGACATACTGGAACCAGGGGGGTGACATCTTGGAACCAGAGAGGTGACATCTTGGATCCAGGGGGGTGACATCTTGGAACCAGACATCTTGGAATCAGAGGGGGGGGGGGAGTATACTGGAACCAGGGGGGCCTTTCTGGGACTAGGGGGGAAGAAAATTATAGAAAACTTGATTTCCTATACAAGTAGAAATCTTCATAGATAGTTAAAGTCATTCGTGAAGATAGAGTGGCATAAAATACGACGGTGTTTTTTTTTCTGCACCGAAAGTCGAATAGGAGGTCTGAAAGCAGATATGCAGTTAAAATTCCATTTAATTAATCGGGTCGCCATTTTAGGTTGACATTAAGATTAGGGCATTACACATTCCTATGAAATGGTAAAAAAGTTGAGAATATTTGTGAGATTCATTGATAGTTAACGTCATACGTGAGAAGCTGGATTTAAATTAAGTGTGATGTCGTATTTCCTAGTGCATGAACGTACGGGATTTTTTGTGATTTTTTTTTCATCCGGCCAGCGTTATTGAAAGATTCACAGTTTTCAAGTTTTGGGGTCGTTAGTTTAAGATGAAAGTCTTAGGATTGTTGAGGGCTGTGAATCTGAGAATTTTTGTTTCTCGGTTTTTTAATCTATTCACTATTTTTTTAATTTTGGAGATTTTTAGAATTTGGAATTTTTTACGATTTGAATTGTTTTTGGTATGGCCATTTTTTTCAAAAGTAGGAATTTTGGAAAATGTTCCATTGAAAATTCTGAAGGAAAAATTGGAGCATTGTCATCTATCAGAAAAGTCGAGAAAAATTTTCCAGCAATTTTGCCGATATATGTCATGTCAAGGTAATCTCTCATAAGGTGTCAATTTTATTGAAATAGGCGGGAATAAAAAAGAGAATTAAATTCTTCTCTCAATAGCGGAAATGACGGAATCAATAGTAGACGAGCTGTCGGTATTAATATTTAAATTTTGTAATATACCATTTTTTTCCTCGCTTAAGTATTTTATTATTCAATTTCTTCGCAATTTTTGTGTCAACAAATATTTTTTTTGTCAATCTTTTAAATTCCTGAATTTGTGTAATTTCGGAAATTTGTAAATTTTTTCGAAATTTTTGAATTTTGAAAACTTTCAGAATTTTTGTTTTTGCCAATTTCATAACAGTTTTTTGGTAAGAGTCACTACCAATTGACTTCCTTCAATATCTGAACTATCTCAGCTAATTTGCGGCGAGTTGCATACGTTAATATTAAAATTTCGTAACATCTTTTTCTTCGGAACGTAAATACCCTTTTCGTGGAATGCACCCTGTACTGATAGTACTGGTCTCTTTATTTCCTACCTTTTTCCCACAATTATTTCATGAGCAGTTTGAGAGGCCTAGCGTTGTTTATGAATGAATTATTCATCTTTTCGATCCGCTCTATTGCTCCTCCCGAAATCAATACCTGAGTCTGCCTATAACTTCACCAATTCTTAGATTGTTACTAGATGCGTGATAATAATTGAACAAGAATCGATTGGAAATTACGGACACACACGTGCGTACATGGACACAGATTCACACACAAAGTTTTAAATTTTTTGAAATTTTTGAATTTTTTGAAAGTTTGGAAATTTTTGAAATTTTTAAAATTTTTGAATTTTTTGAAAAATTGAAATTTTAAATTTTTTTGAAATACTCCAAATTAGAAAAATTTTGCCATTTTTGAAATTTTTCAGGTTTTTGAAATTTTTGAAATTTTGGAGAAATATTGACTTTGTTGGAGACTGCATTATTCTGCAATTTTATAGTTTTCAAAAATATTAATAATGCGTAGAAAAAAATGAATAAGTATTGTCCACTAAAACACCTTCTACGAACCTCATTTCCGTCCCAACCCCCCAAATCTCTCCAAAACCGAAATTTCAATTTCGGTTATAAAAAAAATGACCTCAGGCTATAAATCACAGATACTCTCGATGACATTTACGAACCCATCTAATCGAATCTTGCTTCTTCCTTATGCGCGGATCGAATGACTGGACCATACGGAAGATGCTGGCGACCATTAAAGAGGGAATAAAATTTTTAATGATTAAAATTTTTTTGAAATTTCCAAAAATTATGGCCTTTGGAATTTTCCACATTGTAAGAGTTTATGATAATTTTTTTTATTGCCAACTTTTTTTTTCATCATTTTTTATTTTTTCGATTTTTGCATTTTGAATTTCCAAATTCTGAATCTTAGGATTGAATGTATCAATTTAAATATTTTTATATTATTGAATTCAAAAAACAATTTTCTATTTGTCCAATTTTTCCAACTTTCATATCCGTAAACAAAATTCCCGAATTTAGGAACACACTCTACAGAATAATCATCCTCCAAAAGAGGAAAAACAAAATATTCGCACAAGGATCCATAATGATGGAAATGTGCGGAGAAAAAAAAACCCGTAGAATTGAAAGGAAGAAGCTTTAAGAGTGAGAGGTTTTTGCAGACGCGTAGTTGTAAATCATAATTTTATGAGGCACCCCATGGCCGATTCCACAGTAAGAAGGCCACGAGCGAATGAAGTAGAATGGAATATGAACTGTGAACCGATGCATGCCTTCTCCCCCTTAACCCTCGATTCCCTCCTCATTTTACGACTTTGTAATTACGTACTGTGGCAAACTAATACATAGAGAATGTGTATTGCCACATAAGTACAATGCTCATGAGAATACCAATAACAATTTAGGTACATAACCATTACAGCGTATAAGTTTGGTTCATTAGGAACAACTATATATAGACCCGATGGAGGCATAATGGGACAAGGTGTAAAAGTGGGACGACCTGTCATAATGGGACAAAATATGAAAATGGGACAGTTTGCAAAAATGGAATGCTAGGTGAAGACGCAATGAGATACGCAAATCGAACACATTGTCAAATTGGGACAATATGTGAAATTGGGACAGTCTGTCAAATTGGGACAATGTGTCAAAATTGGATAATATACATAAGGCAAACATATTATCGAATTGAGACAATGTGTCAAATTGGGACAATGTGTCAAATTGGGACAGTATGTAAAAATGGGCCAATGTGTCAAAATTACATAATAGACATAAGTGGAACATGTCAAAATGGGACACTGGGTCGAATTGGGACAGTATGCAAAATGGGACAGTATGCAAAATTGGGACAATGCCTCAGATTGGGACGATAGGTCAAAAGGGGACAAATTGAAGCAACAGGATAAAACGTGAGCTTCGCATCGCGGTCAAAATCGGACAAGAGTCAAAATGGACCAGGATGTCCAAACATGGACCAAAGTGGCAAAATGGGCCGAAATGTCAAAATAGATTTTCAAATTTTCTAGGGCTTAAAATTTTCTTCAGTACTCCGACTCTTCTTAATTTCGGGGGTTTTCTGAATTTGTGTAATTTTCGACATTTTTACCACCTATCATCGGTTCATTTTTATTTCGCTGTTGCACATCCATTTGTTGCCTCCTTAAGCAATATTAAAGTTGCCAAACACCGAAGAATGAAGAGATCTCCCTCCATGACAAATTGAATTTATGTTGGGAATGTAACGTCCTCGATCCTTGGTCAAATCCTCTTTAAAAGGTGCGGGAAAAAAAATCGTAATAAAAGGGAGGGGGAAAAAGTCTTACGATGGTTGAAGCATGAAAGAAACTCGAGCAGGTCGTAAACTGCTGAATGGGAAGGCAAAAGTACATGAAAAGACTCGATTGCATGGCGCTGATAATGCCAACATGCAGAGAAAGGTTTTATAAAATTTACCGTACCGTTTAATGAATCTGTAATATGTCATTTTGCATTTTGTCCAAAAATATAGAAGACATTGCACGGGAAATTTTTTTTTTCCTTGGTCCATAAATTTTGCTATGCGATAGGTAAAAATTCCAATTCAGGTCGATAATTTTTCCCTTACCCTCTGATAAAATTTATTCTTCCGAACAAAAATTTTTCAAGTTTTTTAGAAAATATTTTCCAATTCTGTTTAAATTTTGGAACTTCCCCAATATTGAATATTTTCCAAAATTGGAAAATTCGGAAAGTTTGAAGATGTTAAGTAGGGGAGTTCCATATTTCGTCTCTCCTCTCGTGACAACGAGCTTTAACGAGCTTTTTGTTGCACATAGAAGAGAGGGGGAATTTTTTTTCCTGGTTCTCGTTTCTTTTCTCGTCTTATGAATATTCGCTCCGTGCATTTGGTTGGAGGGGATGACCGAAACGACTGAAGCGCTTCAGTTGAGGGAATAGTGAAGTTAAGGTGGTAGTCTTCCCTTATTTCGTATACGGTTTTGCTTATTTAAATTATCATTTATTAATTAAAAATGGGTCATCGTATTTGTTGTGTGGCAAATTGTAAAAATAATGAACGCAAAAGTGTATGTAAATTTTATAAATTTCCTACTGCACTTTACAAAGTGGAACAGCGAAAGAAATGGATTGGAGCTGTGCAGAAAGTCAAGTAAGTACATAACCTAATCTTGTACTGTCGAGCTTCATAACATCTTGTCATATTTTGTTTACATATTTATTAATGATGTGATAATTCTTTAGTTCTATTCAGTGGCAGCCAAAACCATCAGACGTGATATGCTCTCATCACTTTGTTGGTGCAAAAAAATCGAATGAGGAAACAAGTGCAGGATATATTCCTTCAATATTCGCTGGTATTGGAGCCAAAAAAATTAATGAAATGGCTGCAGTTAATAGGTATGAATTAATTATTAATTTGATTGCTGAAAATTTCCTTGTTTCCATACACGTCTGGATTTCTGTCGAAATTTTTGTTCGTACAAAAATGAAAATATTTGAAACTTTTTTAATTTCAACAATTTTCAATTTTCTTTCCAAACTAGACAACTGTTTGACACCTTTTTGAAAATAATTCAATTATTTTTCAATTTTTTGAAAACATTGTTTGAGATGTTTTAATTTTGTTTATCAATTTCCAAAAATTCTATCAAGTTTGTTGCAATATTTTTGCACATTTTCATAAATGGATCAAAATTATGTAACAATTGTTTGAAATACATTTCAAAATTTTTTGGAAATTTGTTTGAAAATTCAAATTTTATTTGTTTGAAAAGATTGTACAATATTTAAAATTAAAAAATGACGACTTTGGCCCAATTTGTGTAATTTCTCAACAAAATTAAAATCTGCTAGAAACAAGAACAAATGTGAAACGTAGGCATCTCGAGCTGGATAAACCATAAATTTTGACTAATGTAACAGAAGGAGAAAGTTTATAAAGCATTCATTGTGGGTTCCAAAGACCATCCTTGAGTTTTATCCCCCTTCAGAATTGTCCAAAGAAAAAAATTACAAATTATTGCTAATTATTCAATATTTATTATTGCCAGCTAAGCAGATGTGACGAAACTTTGAAACATTGGATGGACCTTCAAAACATGACCCTCAAGTTTTGTCACAATTTGGAAATGAAAAAAATGGCAGGGACAATTATCAATTAGTTAATAATAATTTGTTCATTAATTTTGTTGCACTTCTTCAGTGCGTTAAAATTCGAAGGTGGCCTATTCAAGGTCCACTGAAGTTTTCCAAGTTATGTCCCATTTTGGACGCCGATGATCAGCTTAGCTGACAAAAACAATCATTATTAATTTAATAGTAATTTTTTTCATTCATGATCAGTTATTTGTTAATAAATTGTACTTTGGATTTTTGGACATTGAACAAATTCCTTCTTCATTTTCTCAAGTTCACAATCCGGGAATAAAAACAGAGAAATGCATAAATTCCTGACAACCATAAAACAAAATCAAATGATCCCAACAAATAATTGATAAACTTTATCCTGCAATTACATTAGTCAACATTCGGCCGGGCTAATATGGTTGTTGAGCTTGGAGCTTGGGATGCCTATTTCGCCTCGTTATAACATAAATAATGGTATGATGATTGTAAATTACGATTTCATTTTGTTGTGGGCAGTTTGGCAACTACACAAAATATATTTTATATGGTTGTTCCAGACATGCCCGTTTCATGAATCGCAGAGTTGGATTGAAACATCAAAAAGTGGGAAGCATGAGTACAAATAAAGATCGAAATGTGCCAGAAACACTTGATCATGTCGAAATGCAGTCGGAAAGCCCAATCTATCTCCACAAAGGAACTGAAGTAAATTTTTTCATTGATGCTAGTGAGCCGGAAAGGTCGTTTACGTGTAATAGATATATCAATAACGACTCTAAGTGTGATGCTGAAATACAAACAGACATAGTATTTGTCGATCATCCAAATATTATACTCAATCGAAAAAAATACAAGGATAAAGAATGTAGCACAATCCAGAAGAATTTTGTCGACAGAGCAGTTGGACCCGAGAGTGAAAGTGAAGCAATCAATGTTAGGCCTAGCTTTTCAGGCTACACATCAATTAAAAAAAATGAACAGCTTCTGGATTTGGCAGGAGTAACATTCAATAATTTTCAATTCCTATTAAAAAAATCCCATTACACAATTAGCAGCCACTGTAAAATATCAAAAGAAAACAGATTACTCATATTTCTGTTGAAAATGAAGACAGGACTTACATTTTCTGCTATCAGTGTACTATTCAGTGTACACAGGACAACTGTTTCGAGAATTTTTTTTTTAGTATTGCACGAATTGGCAAAAACCACGGCGGATTTAATTTTTTGGCCTGAAAAAGATGTTGTTCAAGGAACAATGCCAGAGTGCTTTTATCCAGAGTATAAAGACACTCGAGTGATAATTGACTGTACTGAATTCAGAATTGAAGTTCCAGCAAGTGTCGATAATCGTGTGTTCACATATTCCCATTACAAAAAAGGTTTCACAGCCAAGCTTTTGGTAGGAATAACACCAGGAGGCTTTATTAGCTTCAAATCAAAAGTTGCGGGTGGCAGAAAAAGTGACGGACAAATCACAATCGAATCTGGATTGATAGATTTGTTAGAAGATGGAGACGTAATATTAGCAGATAAGGGATTTCCGCAAATCACCGCTTTTCTTGATGAGAAAGGAAAGAAAGTGATACTTGTTATGCCACCATTTTTACAAAAACAAGATGAATTCTCGAAAGAGGAAACTGCGGAAACTTACAATGTAGCTAGAGTTCGTATTCATGTTGAAAGAATAATGCAACGATTGAGGACATATCAAATTTTGAACAAAATCCCCGAAAATTTATTTCATTCTGTGGACGATATTGTTCATGTCTGCTGCGTGCTGGTAAATTTGCAACCGCCGATCATAGCCGACAAAACCGATGGTAATGATATATGAGAAGAATCCAACAAGAACAATTATGTTGAACAATTTGAACATTTATTTGTACTGTTTGTTAATAAATAATTTCAACAATATTTAGCATCTTGTAATATTAATATCACTATTAACGAAACTTTGGAAATTACTTTTGGTATAAAAACGGTTCGAGTAATCTCAAACTGTTGCGTTACACTCGTATTTAAACGTGGTTCACAGTTCATTGGTCACGTCTGAACCAGTGAAGCATCTCGTGGGCTGCACAACCCTTGCATAGGTATTTTTCATCTGATTTTCTTTTTGAGATTTTTCTATTAGTTTGGGTAAATAATGATGAAAATAGAACTCTTCACATTTTGGAATGACTGTTTTTAAAAACTTTTCATCTCGTTCGACACTTACACAGCAAGAACCATTTGGGACAGGCGAATAAATGAACAAATCACATTCATCCGCCCCACAAACATACATTTGAGTTTGACATTGAGTGTAGTATGAATTGGATGTCTTCAAACATACTCCATTCTTTTCGAATTGAAGGTATTTAACATGGCACTTTTTGTTTTGGAAATCTACAACAGGTATTGTTTCACAAGTGATGGGACATTTGAATTCCACTATCTTCTGAATAGATCCATTCTTAGTGACTACACCGTCAAGGCTAGCACATAGCCACGATTGTTTTTGACTGACTAGCAATCCAACCTTCTCCACGTGGACTTTGAACTGCAACTCGTACTCTGCAAGTGCATGGACTTCATGTTTTCTCCCGTAACGAGTAGCAGTGGTATCAATTGCCTTCGGCTGCAACATTTCATAAACCAATTTTTCAATTGGCTTCTTGCTCCTACTCTTGATGCTATGCACATTTGCACTGGCAGATATTCGAATACTCCTTGCTTCGAACCATTGGGCAGACTTTGACTGTTCCAAAGTATTACAGCATAGTTGAATGATTTCAGCCCTTGTCAATGAAACCGAAGTATTGTAAAAATATTGCAGTGAGCGTGGCACTTGCTCTTGCGCCATATATATTAGATGATCCTCGCTTAATTCGAACAGTGTATGAACACATGCTGTGCGCATATCTTTCTGAAGAATCCTTTCAACTTCCGACAATAAACAGCCCATGAGATTGTGCACTGCTTTTTGGTTCTTGTCTTTTTTGGCTTCGAGGAAGACAGCTCTCAAAGGAGAGGGATCTTGAAGATCATCCAAATCAAGGGCCAAAGGAGACACATCCAATTTGTTTGAAGGTGGATACATCTCATGGAAATATTTTCCTTTGGAGTATTTCTCTTGAGTGAGTTTGTGTTCTGACGGCCTCCCCCACTGTTGTTCAACATCAGTTTTACTCAAACTTTCGTTATTATTTATGTAGTGAATAAGAGCTGCCATATGTTTACATTTGCCACTTTTATTGTAAACACAAGTACATGAAACACTGGTCACCTTACGATCAGTATCAATCTAAAAATAAAATTTGTTTATTGATATCATTTCTAACTCATCCATGGAATTTATAAAATTACTGTTAGACTTACGTTTAACTTCGTACAGTACGGCTGAGATGATACTGATGCTTGTCTTATGACTTGAGCTTCAATCAGGTAACTCCGATCATTCTTCCTGTGCTCCACAACGTTGCAAACATGGCTGGCCTCAACCAGTCGTTTACCCTTTGGCACAGTTTCCGGTTGAAATTGAATGTCGTGAGTGATTTTTTCAAATCCTGTCTTCAAGATAATCTCCATTTCCAATGAATCAAACTTTGGCTATCTGCAAAAAGGACGCAATATTGGAAGATTTTGAACAATTTAAAATGAAGTGTTTGCATTACTTGATTAATTTGACAGTTTATAGGTTTTTGGAATGAGATGTTGAAGTCATATTCACTCAGCCACAGTTGCTAGTTTCATTTACGTAACTCGACCCAACCCAACCTCGTCCTTTTACAGCCCTTGGGTAGTAAGTGGCCAATCTCTGCCCATGGGCTGTAAAAGAACTCGGTTGGTTGGGCCTCGTGCCATAAAATAATGTTGGTTACATGGGCACCAAAGGATTTCTTGCCAAATATGACACATTTGTAAAAAAAAACAGTTGTCTCCCTTGTAACGAAAATCACTATTTCATTTACAACTCGTGTCCTGGTTCCCAGACTTGCGTCTTTCTTTCCAGGATCGTTGGTCTCTCACTGCAACATGTCACTTGAAACACGTGCATTTTTCACTTGAAACCCGGACTTGCATCATGAGACGAAGGTCCGAAAATTCAATCGTTTGAAGTGACAAAGTCACAGATTTGAAGAGATTAAGCCACTGATTTCAAGTGACCAGTTTGACAGTAGTTAGTTAGACATGTTTGGCATTTAAGAAAAAAAAACAAAAACAAATTGTCAAAAATTTGTGAAAGATTTTAACAGCATTTACAAAAACTTTGTGAAAGTTCTTTGAGAAACTTCAGAGAATCTTCAGAAAAGAGTTAAAAAATTTATAAAAATTAAATTTCAACGTTTTCAACAAAGAATCGAAACATTTTCTAAAAATCTCAAACAAATTTCACAAAAAACTTGAAAAAAAATTGGGTAAAATTCAAAAATTATTGTTTAAAATTTGGAAACAGTTTCAAAAAATTGAAAACATAAATATGTCAATAACATTTTTTAATAATTTTCCTTTTCATTTTCAATTACGAAAAAAAAAATATGCAAATTCGAATAGTTCGAAGTTTTTTAAAAACAAACAATTAAATGTTGACCATTTGAAAAGCTACCAATATCCCAAATATTTTAAGATTCTTTAACCGTTTGGAATTTACGTACTTTTTTAAAATTTTAAAATAGTTTAATTTTAAAAAAATTTCAAACCTTTCCCATTCGCAATATTTGGAAAATTTTACAAATTTTGGGAAACATCGGAAATTTAAAAAACGTTTGGAATTTTCCACATTTTCAAAATTTGTGAAATTTATTAAATTTCTCAAGCTTGAAATTTTTGGAAATGGGAAACTTTTGAAATCGTGGAAACAACGGAAAATGACAGTAGTTTCCGGGTTCCTTATTTATTGGTTTCCAGGACCGACAAATCCTGGTTCCCAGGACTTGGATACTGCTTCTTAGGATATTTTTTTGTCTGTGACAGAAAAAAACAACGGCTAACCTCCATTCACATAACTACAATCCGACATTGTACGCTTACAGAATTTTTCACTTACCAATTTTTATTGTCATAAAATGTGAAACACTTCACTGCATTTTTTTATCAGGTGGTCGGGGTCACAATTTGCGATCGCAATTAATTTTTGGATTTATTTTAGTAATAGCTCATATGAGCCAATGCAGCAATTACCACCTTTATTGACAGGATTGCGTCCGGCAGAGGTCGCAACCTGTTATGCACGGAGCGAATAAGACGAGGAATTCAGGACATTTACTATATAACGTAACTAAGAGAACTTGCTTCGTACGACGGTTGCACGTATGAAAACTACGTCCCTCGGTTTCATTTGACTGACTTTACGACAGAAGACATAAAATGGATTTTACTGTCGGCTAGTTCGCCAGTTCTCGAGTTGGTAACATTGCTTTGGTTGTGCACAGTATATATCTATATATATATATACACAGCTCCCTCTTCCCTTTTATGCGTTAGCTCGGACTCTTTTATTCGTAGAATGCGGCTGGGACTTCTTCTCAAATCTACCCTCATCCCCCATAAAAATTTGCAAAATAATTTTTTTTCTCAATTTTGCAAAATAATTTTTTTTCAATTTTGAAAAAATATTTTTTTTTCTCAATTTTGAAGAAATATTTTTTTTCTCAATTTCGCAAAATATTTTTTTTTCTCAATTTTGAGAAAATAATTTTTTTCTCCATTTTGGAAAATAATTTTCTTTCTCAATTTTGAAAAATAATTTTTTTTCTCAGTTTTGCAATTTTTCAAAATTGTGCACATTCTCAAAAATCATTTTCTGAAAAGTTGTTTGTGAAAATTTTATCTAAAGTAGAAAAACAAAATTATAATCAATATATATATATAATAAATGAATTGAATGAAATTTATACGAACATCTGAAATGGAACTAGCACTCGGCAAAAAAAATCCGCTTTGCGTTGCTACCTCACGAATATTTTATGCCTAAGCGCAATTTACATAGCGAAAAATACTGTAAATATTGTGAGGCAGTTTGTTGAGGTACTTGGGGATTTTAATTTGTATTTAAAATACTTGAGTGTCTATTTTATTATCTCACTAATGGTGCTGAATAATTTTTTTTGTCATTGCAGATTACCGTGAAGTCAATCGAAGAATCTCGCAAGAGAGGTCAGAGGCTGAGCTCTAAGGAAATGAACACACAAAAAAAAATACGGCGACTTGAGCAATAGAACGAGGTGCATAATCGTCCGAGTTTTTTTTGTTTCTTTTTTTTTTATTACTTGACTGCAAATCTGTAATGAAATGGTAAATTGCGATAAGTTAACTGACACGACCAGTCAGAAGGCTGATTATCATAACTAACAGGTGGAAATCAATTCGGACGTTATACAACAAAATATTAACATTGAAAAGAAAATTTCGTAGAAGAAAATAGAGCAATGTTGTATGCCTCAAAATGAGGGGAAGCCTCAAAAATTAATTGAGAAGCATAGAATGGAGAAAACAAAAATTTTGGCTTGTGCAACAAATTTTCTACAATTTTGAAGCGACAAGTCGTGCCCTACGATTTCAACTTTTTCTGTAATAAATTATCGAAGTTTTGGTAAGGCGAGATATCACGGCGGAGCCTCATGATCGCGCGCATGCGCAAGAGTGACTGCAGCCACGCAGCTAGCTTCCCGGCGTCGGCATTAACCTAACTCGGAAACTTGCAGAATTAGTTGATTTTTTTTCCAGTTTAACAATTAAATATGTGCACTTTAACAATTAAAGAGAAGGAGGTTTCCCTGATTAATTTCTAATCACTTACCTATATTTTTCAATGGGATTAGGAAGACAATTTGTTTTCATTAAACAACATTGCAATAGCTAGTATTTACGTCACTAGCCCACACAGTTTGACCTCTACTCAGCCGATAGGAAGAATAAAAATATCTTATTATGTAATTAATTCTCTACAATTTCAAAGCCGGAAGACGTATTTGATGATTTCAGTTTGTCGCACAATTTTTGAGAGGTCGCGCCGGCCGCAAATCTTCTTAAATTCCGCAGAAATTAAAGCGAAAAAATAATGATTGATTCCTAAACGTGTCAGAAAGGTATATTAATTTTTCCACATTTTTATCGTCGATAGTTTGTTAAAAAAAAAAGAAACATGAAAGCAGTATGCTGGTTAGATCAAAGCGCGAGCTCTCAGAGGTTAATCGAAGTTTCTCTGGCGCTGAAGTATGGGCACGCGCATGCGCGGAAGTGGTTTCAGCCGCATGCCTAATCGCCCGGCGACGAAACTTCCAAACTTCAAGAATTAATTACAGGAAAAGTAGAGGTCGTAGGATATAACTTCTAAATTGAAAATTGTAGAGATTTAGTTGCACAATACGAAGATATTTTTATTTTCCTCATGAGATGAGTATATGTTGAGTTATTCGTATGAATCACGTAACTATCTGATTGCTCTAAATCTTAATATTTTTGTTATTATATCGGCAATTGCTCCCACCTTTTTTTGCCATTGTTTCCCAAATTCACTGCAGAGAATATTTTTACTCTGCTCAAGTTCAGAGAGCTGAGTGTGAAAAAAAAATTGAAAATGAGTTTCGGTGTAAATTAAAATGATACTAGTGGAATTTTTTTTTATTCGATATGGGACATTTGCGAAGTCACGAAATGTATCTTATTATTTTTTTTCAACGTTTTTCTTTCCTTGTTTTTTTCTTATTTTCTGTTTGTGATATTAAAGAAAATGTCCCACTCAAAGTGCTGTACCTAGCTTCGTACTTGTTTGATAATTATGATAATTATTACATGATGATAATTCATAACGTGGTGTATTAAACGTGATTATAAGTTATGTCACCATTTCGACATGTACAGATATATTATGAGCTAGTTTGTTAAGGAAGAAAAAAGAGCCAAAAAAATTTGTTAACATACACTTTTGGAGCGTTCTATTTGGCTTTCCTTTTTTTTTGTTCTTATTGTTATATGTTTTTAGTCAACGATGCTTATTATTTTATGCCACAATTTGTGGGCAATTCATGAGTTTTAGTGGATTACTAAGCAAAGAAACTGCTATATTTTTATTATGAAATCGTATGTAGTCCTGGAATGAGTATAGACGTTTAGGCTAGGCTATTTTAGGCAACAATTTAGGATTGAAAATTTGGATGGTAGTACTGCAAGATGTTGGGTGATTGATGGAGGTGGTTAACTTTAAGAAAAATATTTTTTAGGGAGTCATGAGATGCAAGGGGGTTCCAATAATTTGTTCTCTTCTTACTGAATTGATTTTTCTTTCTAATTCTTAATTTTTGGAAGTTGTTGAAGTTTTTTATTTATTTTTCTTTTTTCATTAATTTTTTTAAAATTTTGATAATTTTTGGCATTCTTGATTTGTTTTTATTTCCTCATTTTTTTAAATTTTGGACTTGGAAAGGTGTTTGACAATTTTAATTTTGAATTTTAAAATCAAATTTAACTTTTTTTTGTTTTCAAAATTTTTGAAAATAATAAAATTTATAATTTTTCACTTTATCTTGTCAGATTTTTGAAATTGTGAGCATGTCTGAATTTTTTGATAATTTTAAAATAATTCACATTACGCTCATGAATTAACAATGAAAAATGTACAGTACCCAGCAAAGTGTCACGACTGTCGAGACCGTAAAGTCCGGCAATTGACTATAACTCCTTTCTTTTCTCTTCTATCTTCAGCCATTTTTATTCAATCACTCGTTAGTGAGTTTTATGTAGTCTGTGGTATAAAAATGACAGCAAGGAGAATATACGAACGGATAAAATGTAAAAACAATAATTATCTGAAGAGTTACGTGATAGCAGCGAAACTTGCTGAAAAGATTCAATTGTCTCAATATTCTCACAATTTTGCAAAATGTTGAAATACTCGATATAGCTGAAAATTTAATTTTTTCAAAATCGTCTTAAAAATGTTCAGAAGTTTCAATAATTTTAAAATAAAAAAAAATTGTAATTTCAGCAATTTTCTGAATTTTTGATTTTTCACCTGAAAAATAAAAATAATTAAATATTACAGGGTGTGGAAAAAATACGGAACAATGAAAAAAAATACATATATCTATTATCTGTCTGTACCTTCTAATTCAACAATTCTGATTACTATAGTTATTTATTGATAAATACTTCTGTGGACGATTGTGAGATATCATTGATGGGCGCCTTAAGTAATATAATGTTCATTACCTGTAAGAAAAACAAAAATGTACACCCCATGTTAAGAGACTGTCAAATAATAGACCAGTCAAGCTTGCCAATTTTTATATGTTGAAAGTGGGCAAAAAATTTCAAATATTCTGCATTAAATAGTAATATTTAAAGACAATCCATGAATTAAAACGAACCAATGTTGTATACCCAAAAATCCGTAATTAGTTAAAATGTCGAAAATTGGGTGCTCACTCATCCCACGAAGAAAATAAAAATATTCTCTTATTGTGCACTTAATTCTCTACAATTTTCATTTGGAAAGTGATGTTCTACGATCTATAGTTTTCCTGTAATTAATTCTCGAAAGTTCAAAGTTTGCTCAACGCGCCTTACGCCGGGCGATCAGGCGTGTGGCTGCAACGACTTCCGCGCATGCGCGCAGCCATGACGCCCCGACGCCAGTTTTGGCGGGAGAGAAAGTTCAATGATTTATTGCGGGAGAACTAAAGATCGGAGAATAAAAATTGTAGATTAAAAATTGTAGAGAATTAATTGCACAATTAGAATATATTTTTATTTTTTCAATCGGATGCGTCGAGGCTGAACCGTTCGTGTTCTTATTCAATTATTTCTGGTCCTCCTCACTTTGGGGTATACAACAGTGCGATTCTTTGATCTATGAAATTTTCACTGAATGTTAATAATTTTCAGGGTCCGTAATTAGCTAAACACCACCCGAAAGGCTTCATTGACTGGCCTATAAAGTCCAATCGGTGTAACGTTAAAGTAAAAGAAATGAGCCCATAATCCTTAAATAATATAGGAACATAAAGCTTGCGAAGCAACTAACTTTTATTGTGAATTTCAATGTATTCGATGCATTAATCATTATAATTGTTTAATTATAGTATGCGATGTAATAAATTTTTCGTTTCTATTTCAATGAAAAAACCGTTATCATCCCACATTTATTTCAAACCTGATAAAAAAAAAATGCCACCGCAGTGGACATTAATTATTTGATTTAACGACCCGTCGACGACTTAATCATTTTCCGAATGTAAACTGTGAAAGGTAATGAGTGCAAAAAAGTTGGGCGTTAAGAGTGCTGGTATCATCCCATGATAAGAATCAAATTGAGGATGCAAAGTCTCGTCGCTATTTCAAATCTTTAGTAAATTTTCGTTCCTCCGAAGATTCTTCAATTTGAACTTTTCAATGATGATAAATATTCGAAATGTTCGAATTGGAAAAGGAATTATTGAGATTTTGGAATTGTCCAATGCAAGTTTGATCCCAACGCCACACGCGATGGGTTTACCTGTGAGGGATTAGCAAGGGTCCTCAAAAAAAAATAGAATAACGCGAGACGAGATCGCGTCGTAACCGTCGCTGAGTGAGCGCGGATTCACGCAGGCCTATAAAAGTCTTCGTAACGTTTAACTGCCGGCTCGCCACATAAACCAACGACTATATTGCTTAGATAGCACAGAAATATACGGCAACAAGCATGAGGCTCGCTGCCAATCGTTTATTCGTCTCCACGCAACCCCCCCGCACCCACCCCCCGCCCGCTCGCCCCCTCCCGCCCCACCCGCAATCTTCATAGATTTTTTTATAGACCCATTCTCGCCGGCAGCAATCGAACAGTTGCGTTATTATTTTTACGATTAATTTTTCCCCGCATTACCCCCACAAATTGCACTCTTTTTAGGCGTAATGATGAATTTTGTTATCGATAAGTTGTTCAATAACATTTCAAAAGGAGCTACAGCTTTTTATTTCCGTTGCATTGCTCGGTAAATGTGACAGTAAAAGTTTAATAAGAATGACATTTTATTCATAATTTTGCCGATGTGCGTATGATTTTATGGCATGGGTAGTGGTGTACGCGGCGGCTTGCCGCTACTGCGATTCCATAATTTGGGAGGTTATGGATTTTGCAAAATTGGGGTACGAATTTTTTTTGGCAACTTTGGGGGTGGAAATTTCGGGCATTTTTCGTTTTTAAGAAATTTTCTGGATTCTACAAATTTTGGAGTGATTTGAAAATTGCGATTTTTTGAAAATTAATTGATGAAATTGACGGGATTTTGAAATTGAGTGAGGATTTTTTTTCATGGTTTTCTCAATCAATTGGGGCGATTATTGGTAGCGGTTTGTAAGGATGTTATTAACGATTGACGTTTTAATGACGGGGAATAAATGTGCAAAATGTCATATGCACTACTTTTACCAATTCTGGATTTTTTTAAAATTACGTCATATATTGCGTGGTCTGTGAATGTTAGCTATTACAGGACCTTCTGACTACTGCAATTAAAGGAAAAAAGGCATAATTTGTTGATAAATTATAGAAAAGAAAAATGATAGAAAAATCTGTCGTTTTTTACGAATTCAAGACTCTATTCAATTCTTACAAATCTCCCAAATCTTTTTAAATGTCAGAATTTAAAAAATTTTGAAATTTCTCAGATTTTCCAATTTTTTTGAATTTCTCAAATTTTTCAAATTTTTCGAATTTTTCGAATTTTTCAATTTTTTACAAATTTCTCACATTGTTCAAATTCCTCAAATTCTTCAAATTTTTCAAATTTTCGGAATTTTTCAAAATTTTCAAATTTTTCAAATTTTTCAAATTTTTCAAATTTTTCAAATTTTTCAAATTTTTCATGTTTTTTAAATTTTTCATGTTTTTCAAATTTTTCAATTTTATCAAATTTTTCAAATTCTTCAAATTCTTCAAATTCTTCAAATTTTTCAATTTCTTCAAATTTAAAAATGCTCCAAATTCCCAAATACCCGAAATCGTCAAATTACCAACTTGATTCAACCGTCAAAATTTCCAAATTTTCCAAAATCAAGCCGTGAAATTTACCTTGTAGGTTGTAGGCCATGAAGACAAGCAGGCACATCACTCTCCACGGGTAATGCTGCCCCTGTCCGTACCGACAGGGTGCGCGTCGATTCCCGCCAAAAGGCTTGCGAAGAAGACCGTCAGGGGGTTCCCCGCCCAGTGGTTACGTCCTCCCCAAGAATCGACGAAAAAGCCGTTCCACAAATGTTCCCGAAAGAACCTAACTAATTCCAAAAGGTCCTCGAGAGCGCTAACTGCAGAACTGGGGGATTCCCACGATCAAGTGAGTATAATCCGTCCTAGATGTCAGTGACT
The DNA here is from genome assembly GCA_026005395.1 of Asobara japonica. Lineage (NCBI taxonomy): Eukaryota > Metazoa > Arthropoda > Insecta > Hymenoptera > Braconidae > Asobara > Asobara japonica. The sequence goes on from BQMI01000510.1 coordinate 511,716, forward strand.
GGCAGCAAATCTCTCCCCGGAAAACCCGAACTAACCTCCAATCAATTTTCAGCCATGAATCCATCAATATCAAAAAAGCTACTGCAGTTCGAGGCCTACATAAACGACACACTGAAATCCGACCTATCGAAATTCTCCGAAAAATTGGAGCAGAAAAATTCGGAAATAGCGGAATTTCAGCAACTGAAAAGCATCATCCTCACCCTGAAGAACACTGACTCAAGTGAGACTGGCTTTAAAACAAAAATTGACCTAGGAAACAATTTTTTTGTACAAGCTAAGATCGATGATGCCTCGCACATACTTGTAGACGTGGGCTTGGGCTATTACGTAGAATTTAGTCTTGATGATGCTTTAGTATTAATTGGCGTTAGAACTAAGCTACTTGAGGCGCAGATTAAAAATTTGAGAACGCAAATTAGCAAAACCAATGCCCACATCAAGTTGCTCTTGATTGGCATGGGCGAGCTCCAGGGAATTCAATAGTTTTTCCAAAATTGTCGTTTTTAAAGTTTGTTCTGGGAATTGGGAACTTCAATTTTTAGAAATTTTTCTTCCAATTTTCGGAATATCCAAGAGTTATCCAATTTTGGAAAGTCTCTGGCAATTCGTTGAGGTTCCAAATTTTTCTGATGGCTTTTAAAAAATACAAAAAAAAATTTAATACAAATTTTGATAGTTTGGCAAATTTGGCACATATGTTCATTTTTTTTTCTTCAGAATATTCTTAAGTTTTTGAGTTTTTTTTATATGAAAGGGCGGACACTGGTCTATGAGAAATTCACATTAAAAAAATTTATCACGATTTTTTTTTTGAGAATCAGACAATGTAGATTTACAATTTAAGAACTAGTTTCTATAATTCTATTTCTAAGAAGTAAATTTCTGAATATTTCTGCGTAGAATTTCTTTTGGTTTTTTGCAATTTTTAGAGGATGATTCGTTAAATTCATTCCTCGAAAGGAATGCATTTATACTTTAATTTTGATAATCAAATTTCGTTAAAAAAGAAATTCAACCAAGAGCGATTAAAAAAATTAGAATTTATTTGGAAAGAGGTCTTAGAACATTTTTAGAAAAAAAATTACTAAATCACAATTACGATACTGTTTTTAAGTTGTGTTCCTACACAAAAATTTGGATTATTTTACCTAGTTTTTGCTTACAATTTCTTTCAAGAGACCAACTTATCAAACAATTGATTCCGAAGTAGATTTTGCAAAAAGTTTCCGATAATTCTTATTTTTATTTTTATTCTGAATTTATTGAACACAATTTGGGGAAGAAAAATGTACATTGAAGCCAAATTTTGAGCTACCAATTTCGTCGTTAAAAATTTCCTTTTGAATAATTCCTATGAAAAAAAATTACGAGATGATTTTTCATTTACTCAGATTCGCATTTGTCTACATAGAAATTGTTTTGTCATTGCAAATGTTGGGGCGATTTTTTTGTCATTTTTTTTCTGTGAATTTTTTGAAGCCAATTTGAAAAAAACTCAGACTGGGCATTTTCGAACGAAGTTTTTTTAAAAACAATTGCGCCAATTCGAGAATTTTTTTTTATTAATTCCATGAAAGTAGGTAGACTCAAGAAAATTATCATTAATTACTAGACATTATTGATTATTGTTTAGAGAATGATTCGTCAACTACTGTATTATTGTTTAAGTTATTCACTTTTCTCATTGTTTTAATAAATTTTTATTATTTTCTTGTATTACCTTGTGTTGATTGATTTGCTTATTTCCTTTATTGACAGATCGCTGATGACTTTTTCTATGCAGTCTCAAAAAATTTATAATTTTTTCCAAATTAAAAATAAATTAATTACTGAAATTCTCAAAATTCTACAAAATTACTATTTTCTTTTTTTTTTATTTTTACAGGTGTCTAATTTTTTTGCATTTGGACAATTTTTGGAATGTTTGAAATTTTTTAATTTTTTTGTGAAGTGATTCTTTGATTATTTTCGTTATCGACATACGGTTTATCAGATTTTCAGGCAACTGCAGCCACTACCACGTCGGTAATTTGTCATCACCATGGCCCTGGAAAATTTGATAAATTTTCAATCTTTTCATTTTTTTTTTACATTTCAAATTGTTTTCGAAATTTTTAAAAATTTTGTCGTTTATGAAATTTTGAAAATTTTCTGACATTCTTCAATTTTTCAAAATTCTCTGATTTTGTAAGCTTTCATTTTTTTCATTTTGATTTTCCAAAATTTTGGGGACCAATGTAATTTATGGAATTTCTTACATTATTGTAATTATCAATGGTAATCCTACGTCGGTAAATTACCGTCAGCGTCGCATCAGAGAATGTAGGGAAAATACTTGCCGGTAATATACCGTCAGTCGTCCTGGCACTATTTAGATAGCTTATCAAAAGCTGTCATAGTTTAAATTTTTCGAATTTTTTTGAATTCAAAAATCGGAAATTTGAAATTTTTTTTCCCAATTTTTAGAGATTTTGAATATTTTTCATTTGAATATCTTGAAACTAAAAATTTTCGAGATTTATGAAATCTATATATTTCTATATTTGGTGAAATTTTGTAATAATTAACTTTCGAAACCAAAGCCATTTTTTTTCCGCGATTTGTCTCGCAGAAGACGCGCAGCAAAAATTTTCTAATTTCGATTTTCACCGCGTACTACACAAATCGTGATATCCCGAAAACGGTTCAATTTAGACATAAAAGTGAATAAAACTTTTTTGTTCAGAATTAAATTTCCTACGAAAAAGGTTTGCACCATTTGTTTCTAAAACCGATGGTTAACACATGAATTGGCCGTTCAAGATGGTTAGGGGAGAAATTAGAGTGAGGTACTTGCACATCTCATTGCACGTATCTGTCTCATTGCAATTGTTTATCTCATTACAACGTTTCATTGTACAAATATGGGGTGTCTATGTTACGGGGTTTGAGTAATAAGCACGTCGGGGTGGCTAATCCGCATTGAGATGAAAGTACGCGGTGGAAGCCTTAGGAATATCCACAGTTCGTACTTAATAGTCGGTAACTAAATCCAGTTCCGACTAACCCAACAGGGCTGCACTCCATTGGAAAGCCCAGAGTCCAATATATTTTTGGCAACGTAACGCAGAATCCATTGGGATTCCAGTATCAAAAGTATTTGAATCCAGTGGAACATGTCAGGGGATACCACCCTGTTTCCGGAAATTTGCAACTCTTCCTGGTGCTTTCAGAAAATTCGAAAATCTTTCAAACACATCTAAAGGGCATTGGAAATTTTCCAATTCTGAGAATTCGGAGAATTTTTATAGTCCGCAGAATTTTGAAAATTTCAAAAAAATTGGGGATCTTGAAAAAAAAATTCTGAACAGAATTTTTCAATTGAAATTTTCAACAGTCAAAAAAGTAAAAAAAAATTGAAAGTATGAACGTTCCCAAAATTGCAAAAAATTCCAAAAAAATTGGAATGTCCAGAAGTTTTGACAAGTGCAAAATCACGATTTCGAATTAGTGATCCGTTTTTCAAAATAGTGATTCACGATTGAAAAATGGTGATTCAGGTATGTGCCCTCGTGGATCACGAAATCGTGATTTGAAAATCGTGATCCACGAGTTGCAAATAGTGATTCGCGATCACGAATTCGTGATTTTCGTTTTTCAAGTGTTGATTTAAATTTCAGGAATCATGATTCAGATTTGTAAAATAGTGAATCACATGTCGGATTAGTGATTCGTGTATTTCCAATGGTGATTCATGAGGAAAAATGTGATTCAAGTACCAAAATTCGCAAACCGCTATTTTCCATTTGCTCGGACCATTGCTCACCTAGAAGAAATGTGTATTGAAGAAAATGTACCGCGATTAATATATCACAATTGCAGGCACTGTTTAAATATCTTTTCTGGGCGCCTGAGATTTTTAAGACGGCCCTGCACATAATCTTTTACTGAGGGTGCATGCCCCGACCAGTCTGTCTATCTACTAGTATTCCATCGCTTCACAAGACGATAACTACCCTAGAAACTAGGCCTACAGTGACACTCATTATAACTACATAAGTGGATATTGTTGCATTCATTACAACTTCGATACCGGCCAATTGGCTTGCATGGAAATCACGCTAGTCACTGTCTATAGCAAATCTATTCGTGAGTATGTTCAAAAATTAAAAATCTTGCCCCTTAAACAATAATAAAAAAAAAAGAAATCCTCTAGAAATACTAAAACGTTCCTAGGAACTGTTAAAATACCCTAGACATTCCAAAAAAAAAAAAAATCCCTAGGCGGTACCAAAAGTCTCTAGGGATTTTTAAAATTTCCTAGAAACTCAAAAGTCCCTAGGGATTTTTAAAATTCCCTAGAAACTCAGAAGTCCCTAAGGATTTTTAAAATTCGCTAGACACTCAAAAGTCCCTAGGGATTTTTAAAATTCCCTAGAAACCCAAAAGTCTCTAGAGATTTTTAAAATTCCCTAGAAACTCAAAGGTCCCTAGGGATTTTTAAAAATCCCTAGAAACTTAAAAGTTCCTAAAAATGTTTCTAATTCCCTAGGAAGTATTTCAATTTCCCACAAATTTTCCCCACAAGTGGGAATCCCCTAGAAATTCTTCTGATTTTTTTCTAGAATTTTTAAACAAACGGTGCCAGTTGTTAAATTTTTTTTGCCTCTAGCAATTAGATATTATATCTGAAATTTTTTGATTGAAATTTTTTGAGAATTTTTTCTGTAAAAATCTTGAAATATTTCATCCAATCTTCTATTATGGGAACTCTGAAGTTACACACACTCTGGAGTAGCACAGGGCTTATCCAGTATTGATGGAATATTCAATAAATAATATTTAATCTGAGAATAGAAATCTGAGAGCCTATAATAATTCGGTATTTTTCGATAAATCGACAGGTACATCAATAATTATTGGAGATACTTGGAAATAATTCTTCTTGGATCAGGGGAGCAACGAGCATCACGAAGAAAGTTAAATGTGTTACACGAGAGGTGATATTAATCTAATAATTGTGTATATTCGTACTAGGATATCGAATTTCATTATTTTGTTACGTTATTAACACCATCGTATCCGTCATTTCAGGTCAATATTTTTCAGGTAAGATTTGTAAGCTAGCCGATAACCCAATCGGATTGAGGTATTTCATGTTGAAGGTAATCGATAGTGGATCTTATACTTTTCGTCCAAAAAAAATATTGGTCCCAATGAGATAACACTTGGTCCATCTTACCGAAGGTCCAATAATGGCCAACTCTACCGTTTCCGCCGGGGACCACCTCTGATTCGATGTTCGGGGAATTTTGTTACGCGACACAGATAATTATTTTTTGCGCGACACTTTTCATCGTACATCGTTTCGCCTCCCCCTCCCCCCCCCCCCTCCGCCAACTTCCACCCCGTGACTCTGTTCCTGATAACGATGGCACAAGTGATAGATGCCTTTGCAGTATTTCCCATGGTACAGTCCCTCCCATCTTCAGTGAGAGGCCAGAAAAAACGATAAACCGCCAAAGTGATGGATTAGCGGGCTGACCATCGCCTCGGTAAATTATGATCTGCCCTCCTTCATTTTCTTGGGTCATTTGAAAAATATGCGGGGTAAGGATACGTAGTTTTAGTGAATGTTTTCCTTGAAATTTCGGAATCTTTTGAAATTTTAGAAATTTTGGAAATTTTGGAAATTTTGGAAATTTTGGAAATTTTGGAAATTTTGGAAATTTTGGAAATTTTGGAAATTTTGGAAATTTTGGAAATTTTGGAAATTTTGGAAATTTTGGAAATTTTGGAAATTTTGGAGATTTTGGAAATTTTGCAAATTTTGACAATTTTGACAATTTTTTGAAATTAAAAAAAAAATATTCCATAGTCCAAATTGTCCAAAATTTGCATTTTGTCCACCCTCGGAAAAATGTAGTGAATTTTTCACTTCCAAAAAAATTATCATTTCCAAATTTTTTCACAATTGAAGAAAAGAAGTTGAAAATTTTTGAGTGTTTCCCACGAAAGAAAAAAAACGGCGATGCATAAATTCACACGAGTAAAGAAAAAGCGCATTTACCCCAATTATTTTGCGCTTTGCAAAAGGTGTCACGATGAATTGGCAAAAATTCTGAGTAACATTCGTTCCGGTCGAGTGTTGCCGTGTAACAGTACCCTTGCAAAGAGATGGACGTTGGCGTATTATAAATATTTTTTCGAAAATAAATCGTGCAACGGCCCCCGCAGTACAAGAGGAATGACGTTACTATATTTTTTACAATAATCTTTCCGTTAGGTTCTGTCTAACTGAAGCAATTGTGGCCTCAGTCCGACAAGAAACATGAAGGTGTTCGGTAGATAGCTTAAACGCGACAAGCTTTGATATGCATTGTTTTTTTCCCGTATGTTTGACTTAAATGTTTCATTGATTGTGGTGTATTTTGATTGTAGAATATGGGGCCCCTGGAGAAGGCATATCGCTACTTGATGGAGGGAATTGCAGGTGAGTTATTGCTTTATTGGTGGAGTAATTGAAGATAGTTAATAACACATCCACACACATCCACATGCACATAGACTCACCTACCCGCCTACTTACCAACCCACCTATCCACTCACTCACCCACCCGCCCACCCACCCACCCACCCACCCACCCACCCACCCACTCACTCACCCACCCACCTACCGAGTCATCCACCCACTCACTCAACCACCCACCCACCCACTCACCCACTCACTCACCCACTCACCCACTCACTCACCCACCCACCCACTCACTCACCCACCCACCCAGTCACTGACTCACTCATGTACCCACCCACTCACGCACCCACCCACTCACCCACCCACCCACACACTCACTCACCCACCCACCTACTCATTCACCCACCCACTCACCCAGCCACCCACTCGACCACTCACCCACCCACTTACTCACCCACCTACTCACCCACTGACCCACCCACTCATTCACCCATACACCCACTCACTTGGTTAATTGGTGGGGGAGGGGTACATCCACACCCCAACCGCGGGAACACCTTTTCGATTTCCACAGCAAAGAGTAGATGAATGCATGCATAAACACACAACACTGGGAAGCAGAATCAACACCTCAGACCCCCCTCCACTCGATTTTCATCATTACGTCTGATCACAATCAGCCCCATCGAAAAGTCACCAAGAATTCCTCTGTTTTCAGATCCCAGGGTGGCTGATTGGCCGCTAATGGCAGATCCCATTCCCGTCACCTGTGTTCTCATATCTTATCTCCTATTCGTACTTTACATTGGGCCAAGGTTCATGAAAAATCGACCACCATACTTCCTCAACAACCTCATGATCTTCTACAATGTATTCGTTGCTATCACAAGTGGCCTAGTATGTTATGGGGTAAGTGTTGCTATCTATCCCTGTCCTGCTTAGATAAATGTGAAACAGTGAAGATTGTTTATTGAAGGCTATGCTATCTTTTGCAGATACTCACATCAGGGTTTACTACAAAATTATCCTGGGGCTGTGAGCCAGTAGACTATTCTTTTAATCCTGAACCAATGAGTGTAAGTTACCAGAGAGCTGTACCTCAATTGCTCATTGCTATTATCAGGTTGTGTTGAGGGAGGCTGTCGAATCAGCAGCAGTATTAACGCCCTGTTAGATGGAATTTGAATCACGGTTCCATTCGAAACTTGGGACACTGTCCCAAGTGGAACTTTGAACCTTGGTCCTATCCGCAAATCAGAATGTCCACATATCAAATTCAAATTTCGCAACATTGGGATATTCTGCTATTCAAAGTTGGCGATAGTGCCCCCGGTGGTAATTGATACAATAATGCCAATTGGAAATTGTAACAGTGTCTCAGCCGCAAGCCGGGACGTTTTTCCAGCTGCGAAACATTGTCCCAATGGGAAAGTGGGACATTGTCCCAGTGGTAAAGTGGGACAGTGTCCCAGCGGGAAAGTGGGACAGTGTCCCAGTGGGAAAGTGGGACAGTGTCCCAGTGGGAAAGTGGGACAGTGTCCCAGCGGGAAAGTGGGACAGTGTCCCAGTGGGAAAGTGGGACAGTGTCCCAGTGGGAAAGTGGGACAGTGTCCCACTGGGAAAGTGGGACATTGTCCCAGTGGGAACGCGGGACATTGTCCCAGTGGGAAAGTGGGAGATTTTCCCAGCCGGAAATGTATTCCATACCAATGTGGCACTGCCCCTAAAAGACGTAGTTTCAGAATCGGAGCATTGTCCCATTTGAATTTTGGGACAATGCCCCAGTTACAAATTGGCGCGTGACCACAATTTTTTTAAAATTCCCCCCCCCCCCCCCCCCCCCCCCCCCCCCCCCCCTCTAGAAGTATTTTACCAACATATGGGAGCAAAAAATAGAGCTTCAGGTCAATAGCATCGCGGATAATTTTACAATATTCCTTTGCAGATGGCCCGATGGGTGTGGTGGGTGTTAATTCTCAAAATGTTTGAACTCGGTGATACCGTTATCTTTGTGCTTCGTAAAAAATTCAGCCAGTGTTCTTTTCTGCACATCTATCATCATGTAACGACCGTCTGCCTCGCTTGGATCGCTTGTAAATACGCTCCCGGTGAGGGTTTTAGTTGGCTACAACAATTTATCAAAAGTTGATACATCAAACATTTATGACCTCTCTACTTTCTCTTCAGGTGGCATGTGGACATTTATTATGATGCCAAATTGCATCGTTCACGTTATAATGTATACGTACTATCTTCTAGCTAGTTTTGGCCCAGCTATGCAGAAGATTTTAGCACCATGGAAACCGTATTTGACCATGTTACAAATGGTAAGATCATGCATTATTATAAGATTTGGTGGGTGGGTGTGGGTTGGTGGGTGTGGGTATGTGTGGGTGGGTGTGGGTGGGTGTGGGTGGGTGTGGGTGGGTGTGGGTGAGTGTCGGTGGGTGTGGGTGAATGTGGGTGGGTATGGATGAGTGTGTGTGTGTGCATCGTTTTCAAAATCGCCTGCGCCGCCACTGATCGTCCTATAATAACGATTATTTTATTAATGTTGCAGCTCCAATTTGTGATCATGGTGATACACACAACTCAAGCGCTTTTACCGTCCTGCGAGCCCACGCGTAAGCCATTGGCTTACATTTACATGTCTCAAGTAATCGTAATATTTTATCTGTTCTGGGATTTTTACAGAACAACTTATTTAAAGAAAAAAATCGCCTAGTGTGCATTATGGTTTTGTTGTCATCTAATATGTCATTTGTGTGCCTTATTTTGTACTTTTTCTTAAAAAAAGTAAAGCTTTTTGATGATTTTATTGTGCAAACTAACTGTCCGCAATGGTTCACTGATATACCCATGTATGTAAAATTGTGTGTATATGTGTATGTGCGTGTGTCCTCGTGTGTGTTGGTGTGTGTGTAAGTGTGTCATAGTTTCTCTGTTTAGCCCTCATAATTATCATTCCCTATCAATCTCCCTCGCATAATTTCCAAAAGACGCTATTCAATTTCGCCAAAAATTTTCCACCCCAAGCCAAAGTTATTGCTCAAAATTCTTTAATACAGGCTAAAGCGCCTCCGCAGAATGACAGTTATAAATGAAGTCATGGTGACAAGGGCCCATTGGTTTAGGTATGAACTTTATACGACCTGAATTATCGCTGCCAATGGGATGCATGCTGGCCACGAATTACCATAGGGGATTAGTGTGTCGGTGAGCTTCAAGTCGACACGCATGGTCGCACTACGATAAGACTTTATTAACGCGCCAGCCACCTATTTATCCCCCATTCTCTCTCACTCACTCTCCCTCTCTCTCGCTCTCTTGTTGAGTTCATGGCGTGTTTATTATACAACTCCATCATCCTATGCTTGATTAATCTTCTTTCTCTCTAATGCCCCGCTTACGATGAATATTTTAATAATAATGACAATCATACTAATATAATATAACAATAATAATGATAATAATCACAGCGCTGGTCCAGTGGTTGATGGACGTTCTCCAATTTTTTTGGCAATTTTTGATTTTTTTTTTACCCCAAAAAAAAAATTCAACACCTCATCTTTCAAGCGCTCTTAGATGAGCGAGAGAAAATAGCAAAGTGGACGATAAAGGAAGTCAGACGCGAGTTTTCATTGAAAATAATTCCTCTAATGCAGAAAAGACATAAAAAAAAAGTAATGTGGAAAAGGTATATACAGGAAGAGCGTAAAATACAAGTGGATGAAGGACGGTCGTGCATTCGCTAGCGTTGAAAATCCAATTGCAAGCGACAGCGGGCTAACGTGTCACTGGCAGCGGGTGGCCATTTTTTATATCCTCCTGGCTCGGGAAAAAATTGCAAAAAAAAAAGAAGGAATGGGAGAGTTAAAAAAAAATTGTGTGCGGAATGAACAATAAAAAATATTATGCCCAATGGCGTTGGCCGATTGTACAAAATTTATAAATTGGGTGCGTCGGATGTGTCCGTGAATTATGCGATATTTTGGTATGTCAAGTTTTGCCATTTTTGCATTTTCTTTCATTTTTGGTGGTTTTGGAATTTTTAACATTTTTTTCATTCAAAATTTTTCAGGTTTATTTTTTTTTAGTTTCGACAAATTTCTTAAAAATTTTTCAAAATTTTTTGAACGACTAAAAATTTTTTTCGGAGCTGGAGCAGAATTTCTGCTTCAAAATTCCTCTAAACTGAAATTTTTCATTAGTGATTATACCTAAATTTCGACTATATAGGTGGAGTCGGTAGAGGATGGGTGCCCGCTTTGCCCTACGTACCCGGTTCGAACGATTGCTGAGCGGGAGCCATAATCTCTCTTTACGAAAAGGTTTGTCAGGTCTTGGGTAAAAACCGAAAGAACCCCCCGCCCCCCCCCCTCTCCACCCCCATCATGGGTTCCATAAGTAATGGGAAGAAAAGTGGGAGAAAAGGTGGGCTGAGAATCCTTATCAAATCGAGAGCCTAGATTGCTAACAATACAAAAAATCTTTTGAGGGGAAATTTTGCAGAGGAGGAATTTTGGGGGGGGGGGCACTTGAGCCCTGCTATCCCGCAAAAAAAAAACAAGAATTGTATCAATAATTGCCACAATATTCATAAATACTTCCACTGTAATTCGTCCCAATTTCGCTTTAATTATTTTTTGTTGGCCGTCCATTCACCACAATCGCATTACAATTTTTAATGAGGCCCTGAGAGTTTCTCTGATTGCCCTTGCATAATTCTGAAGGAAACAACTTTTGACTTATTAATGTTATTTTTCATCTCCCTCGGGCTTATTACCTTTCCGGTCATCTTGAGTCCTTTATTTTCTTGTATTTCTTCGCTTGGAGGATAATTACACGCTTACTCCCAAGCGTTTTCTTTCGGATGTCGAGCTAATTATTTTCATCAATTTCCGGTAAATATTTATCTAGATATTTTTCTTCAGGCATTCAATTAGAAAAATTGACCAAGAAAATTGTAAATTTTCAAAATGGTAGAAATTGAAAAAAGTTGGATGAAAAAAATTTTAACTGGTAAAATAAAAATTAAAAATTAAACAGAAAAGGAAATTGGGATTTTAATTTTTTGGGACATTTTAGAAATTTCAGGACTTTTAATCGCAATTTGAAAAAGGATCAAGCTAGAGACTTTCATTATATAAGGAAAGATATAACGGATTTTGGCCCCATTGGGGCTACATCGAGAGGTGGGGGTGTGAATTTCATGGTGAGAAACAAGGGATGAATAGAGACGGAGTGTTACTACCGGTACAGAGTTCCCACGGGGTCCAGGGCCAGCTTAATTAATTGAACTTAATTCAAATTTAATTTAATTTTGTCGTCGTCTTCGTTGCTGTCGCTCCGGGGCTTCGATGGAGAAGTTCAGGTTGTTCTTTATTTTCTGGAAATTTTCCCGACAAAATTTTCTTCGAGGAAATTGAGCAACTGAAGAAAAATGGGGAAAGAAGTATATATAGTACGTATGAATGGTAGGACTGGAAGTTACGAATGGAGGCTCCAGTTATGAATTATTAACGTATTTGGCCGCAAAAAAAAATGCTATAAAAAAATTTCCAATGACCCCCCCTTCCCCGCCCCCCCAGGTCCAACTGTCAATCGAAATTTTTTTAAGATTCCTGGAGACATCCTGGAACCTTCCCATTCCAAATTTTGGCGGAAAATGATGGTCCACGATGCCTTACCCACATTCATTGAACCGGACCCGCAACACTACTTACTCCCATCGAATTTGTGCCCCTTTTCATTGAATTTTCATATTAACCAGAATACGCGGACTATAAAGTCATTCATTGAATTCAATGCTCGAGGAGCCACGCCGGTTGCCCCGCAAAACGATAAAAGAGGCACCAAGTGGAATGAGAGAGCCGGAGAAAAAGGAAAAATGTTGAAAAAACTTTGAATATTTACTTGAATTTCCTACGTGCCCGGAAATCGCTGGGTCGTTGGCAGCCCCCCCCCCCCGCCCCCTGCCTTGTCCCTTCAACTCATCCTTTTTTTTTCTCCATTCTCTATGAGCCAACCCTGCCTCACGAATATCGATTAAATTCCTCGGGCAAGCTTGAGGCTGGTCGGAATGTTATGTGCCGCAAAATGCTTTCAATGGCATACCCCTTCAGTAGAAAAGTCGGGGAATGAGTTTTTGTGGAGGTGCCAACGCCAGAGGAACACCTAGTGACGGAAAAATAAAAAGGGAGATGCTGGACCGAAGGGGCTGTGAGAAAAAATTAAAAATTCTGGTGGCGTAAGGGGGGGAATATCAATTGAGTCAATGTAAATCTCTTTATCCGTTTCATTTGAATTTTTCTATCTATGCTTTTTGTTTGCAAAACAATGTGTATGTGTATGTATTTGAACTACTCCATGTGAGGAAGGTGTTGCAATAGTTTGGGTATGTGTGTGCGTGTGTGTGTGTGTAACTGGGCGGATGGTTGGGGGGGGGGATGGATGGGTGGGTGGGTGTATAGGTGGATGAGTGGGTGTGTGCGTGGTTGGCCGAGTGGGTGTGTGGGTGGGTGGATGAGTGGGGGTGTGGGTGGCTGGATGAGTGGGTGTGTGGGTGGGTGAATGAGTGGGGGTGTGGGTGGCTGGATGAGTGGGTGTGTGGGTGGGTGGATGAGTGGGGGTGTGGGTGGCTGGATGAGTGGGTGTGTGGGTGTGTGGGTGGCTGGATGAGTGGGTCGGTGGGTTGGTGAGTGGGTGGGTGAATGAGTGGGTGGGTGGATGAGTAGGTGGGTGAATGAGTGGGTGGGTGGATGAGTGGGTGGGTGAATGAGTGGGTAGGTGGGTGGATTTGACTGAAGTTTCTCACAAGAAAAAAAAATGGCCTAAATTCACCGAACATTCCCAAATTTCCCCACACGTAGGGTGTATACTCCGAAATGATAGTGCGAGTTTCATGACAATCTCAGCAGCTATTCACGTGGCACTGATTACCGTGGAGGGTTTGGCCATCTCCCCAGAATATCCCAGTGCTTGGATAAGGCCAATAACAATTAAACGTTGTCTCAGTTGGTGATTATACAGTGGTAGTCAGCGATAAAGTGCTGCCCCCCCCCACCTCCTCATTCTAGATGATGTTACAGTTGCATAATTGCGCATGAAAGGGATAAGAGTCGTGGAGTAGTAAAACGAGTAAGACGCAACTATTTAGGAGTAAGGAAAACTATTTCACCACAGTGGACATAAACGGTTAGCTCATCGCCCTTAAACCCCATTAACCCCATTGCAAATTGTGAGCATCCTCCATGGTCCATGATAATTATTTATCGAGGTTGTAAAATATATTCAGCCAGGCAATGGCTATGCATTTATTAAGCATTGTATTGTATTGACCTACAAAGTCTTGAATCAAGGTTTGCTAAGTCATAAATTCGAGGGGACTCGAAAAATTTTCCGTCAGAATTTTTTGAATTTCTTTCTACTATATGTATCCCCCCCCCCCAACCATTCCAGGACCTCCGCTAAAATATCTATAATCAGATTATGCTCAACCCGATACAACACCATCTCATCTTCAGACCCGTGGGCATATATCGTCCATCATTTTCCCGCTTCACCAGATTCAGATGACCATGTGGGCGACGAGGGCACCAGTTTCATTTTGCGAGGGTGCTAAACAAACTCGATAATTGTATTTTCTTTACCACCTTCAACCCCTCATCCTCAGGCCAAGCCGATTACAAAACGTCAATCGATATTTAATTAAAAATTCTGAAACGTCCCGTTTTGCCCCGTCCGTCTGTTCTTCGATATATTGTTTTTGTGTAGCCGGTTCTACGATTCGCCACTTGTCTGTCTGCATGGTGGCATCTGGTCGATTTGGGCATGACCCCGAGGAGATCAGTTCTTGGAAACGAATTCCACCCGGATTAACAGTTACCCATTCTGCCCCATCCTACCGAATGCCCATTGATATATTCATCTTCGGTGAAAATATCATCCGGCACCACCTGCCACTTACCTATCTCCACGAATCACCAGGTGGCAATGAGACTGGGAAGGTACTGAATGTGCTCAACATCACTGGAGATGGTAGCCGCTGATGGGGTGGCTAATGAGCCAGAGTCCGGAATATAACGTCGTTATAATAAGTAGCCAAGCTATACCGAGTGTTTTACGGCACCCGACGGTACTTGCCACACTCACTTCGGTGATATCCTTTGCCTTCACTTCCTATCTTTCTGAGTTTCTACCACCTGTATATATATCTTTGTAACCCACTCTTGGTGGAGTTTAAATGTCTTTACAAACGGTAAGTGACTCGGAGTGGAAGTCTGATAGTGACTTCATTGCCATTGGCTAAGGAGACGAGTTAGTCTTGCCTTTTAGATGGGGGAGTAAAAGAGCAAAGTGTATCGTGCGTTATTTTCCTTTTTATTGGAGCTATGTCCATTGGGAAATGCACTCTGATGAAGGAGAGAGGAAAAAGGAATTGCGTGGAATTTTTTAGGTTTTTTACCACCCACCCCCTCCCAGTTCTGGGGAGTACAGAGAGTGAAGGATCAATAGAAATGTTTTTGTAACGAGTAATCGCCAATTTCGTTCTATCTCATCCGACTCAGTCGGAGGTAAAAGAGAAAGAACAATATGCAAGGTTCAACTTTTGTGCGAACAGTTCTTTTTAAATGCGATGGCTAAAAACAATTAGCAGTTTCAGAATTTGTGTTAACAAAAAAACAGTTGAAAGGACTTTTGAGTACGACTGTACATCTCGCGCCATGACCGCCATCTTAAGGTCCATGAGTGACAAGATGGCGGCATTGTGCGCGGGAAAATCCCGAGCGTGCTTACGGTGCCGGGCCATGATGTCGTTAACCAGGGATGACGAAAGCAGTTGGACGATCGCTTCACTAAATATAAAAGCTCAATACAAAAGTCGCAATGAATAAACTCTATCAAGAGCGAGGAAAAGTGCATGCTCCATGAAATGATTAACATGAACATAACCTACGTGAATCGAATGCAAATTCAAAGTATCAACGAGTCATTTCACGAGATATCATAGTAGGGAGTTTCTATCAAGAGTTCCAAATGGAAAAAAAAAATGAAATGGAGACGATCGTTAACCTCAAAATGTATGCATCTCTGAAAATTTACACATCGGTGAACGCATCTACCATTACTCACCTTCTGCCGCTTTTCTGGTGGAAGAAAAAACCATACGTATTCTAACACATTCAGTATAAAAGCGCCTGGATAGAATTGACGTTGGACTATTTTCTCGACATGCCTCATGGAATTCATACGTATGGATACACAAAACGTGAAAACGTCAATGTTCTTGTTTTCATCTCTTCTACTGCGTATTGCTTCAAGTGCAGTGGAGCTCATGCTATATGTTGAAATAAAAAAAAAAAAAGAAAACTTCAACCCATTTATCCGCATCAGGACTATCATTGCGCACCTCGTTGGCATCGCGTTTTCAGACTTGTGGAGCGAATGTGCTCAATAGGTAAGTGATTGAGAAGGGAAAAATTGGTTTTAATTTTCTTGAGTTTCGAACGGTAGTCGAAACGAAATTTTTTTGATTTTTTGACGATTGTCAGTTGGTGACAGCCAATCTTCTATCAATCAGCGTATATTGACGAATTGTCAATTGTCAACTGTCAACTGTCAACTGTCAACTGTCAATTGTCAACTGTCAATTGTCAACTGTCAACTGTCAACTGTCAACTGTCAACTGTCAACTGTCAACTGTCAACTGTCAACTGTCAACTGTCAACTGTCAACTGTCAACTGTCAACTGTCAATTGTCAATTGTCAACTGCCAACCGTCAACTGTCAACTATCAACTGTATGTGGTCACGGGTTGACTACAGACTGCTGGTTGGAGTGTCAGCATAACGGCGGATAACAGTATCCATCGTTGATAATTGACAGTTGACGGTTGCAGTTGGCAGTTGCAAGTTGACAGTTGACAGCTGACAGTTGACAGTTGCTTGTTGACAGTTGACAGTTGACAGTTGACAGTTGACAGTTGTCGGTTGACAGTTAACAGTTGATAATTGACAGTTGTTAATCAAGAATTGACAGTCGGCGGTCAACAATTTATATTTGGATTCCCCTTGAAGATTCATAGCGCACTTCTTAAATCAAGCTTCATTCCTGAGCATAGGTAAAATCGTATCCACGCAAAAATCATCCTGGTACAGCCTCCTTGTTCAGTTCATCTAATGAAGAATGAATGATATGATATGCGAGTGGTGGGAATGGGTGAAGAGCTCATTAGTCAGAGTATCGTGGTGGATGAATGGCGGGTCCCATGATACTCATGGTGTGCCACCTGTAAGTAACAGTATAGAAAGCGGAAGGAAGGAAGGATAAGGATATGGCAGGGATGGCGGAGAATGAGAGACCGTGGTTGGCGGAGACAGCCGCAGAAACTTGAAAATTTATGAGGCAGTGAGACGGTAGGTGAAAATAGTATGAGATCCAGTTGGCAGGAGCGGGAGAGAAGGGGGGGGGGGAGCGTACAATTTTTGTTTCACTGATACATCCGCAGCACTTTCTGCTGGCGTGGAACTCTAGGACGTGACCATGGCTCCTTGCTTCGTCCATTAATATTTATCGAGAATGTGAGTCTGGGCTCAAGGAGCCCATCGGCGTGATCCTATCGAGATGCTTGAAAATGTCGACATTTAACTTTTGTTTTTTAATTTTTGAAAATTTTAAAATTTTCGAAAAATTTGAAATTTTTGAAATTTTTGAAATTTTTGAAATTTTTGAAATTTCTGAAATTTCTGAAATTTTTGAAATTTTTGAAATTTTTGAAATTTTTGAAATTTTTGAAATTTTTGAAATTTTTGAAATTTTTGAAATTTTTGAAATTTTTGAAATTTTTGAAATTTTTGAAATTTTTGAAATTTTTGAAATTTTTGAAATTTTTGAAATTTTTGAAATTTTTGAAATTTTTGAAATTTTTGAAATTTTTGAAATTAGAATAAGGTATTTGTGAAAATCTCTATATAGCCAAAAGTACAAGTGGATGGTAAAAACAATAAATTCAATTTCGTAAATATCTGCGATACAAACAGCACGTTAATAATGGCAGTAAACATTTTATGGGGCATAAATGGTACAGCAATAATATGGTAATGGGTTAAGTCTTGCAATTCGGAGTTGACGTTGCATGATGTATGGGCCGCTAAATTTCCAATTGCTATTTTGTACTGACCTTACGATGAATTACTCGCTTTTTTCATAACTTGGTAATACACAAGCAGCGGTTTCTAATTTAACGGTTAGTGCATGTAAATTGTGGGATTTGCCCGTTTTGCAAAATTTTAGATTTTCGAAATTTTACAGATTTTTAAAGTGGCAAACATTTGATACCAGTTGGAATAGTATGCTGAAATGTTTATGAAGACCCGGGTGTAAAGAGGTTGTTTTTCCCATTTTATGAGAACTTGGAGAAACTTATTTGAAATAAACTTGCGGAGGCAATTAATGCGGATCGACACTGTTGTACAGTATTCTGTCAACTTTTCACATTCATGGAATCCATTTCCCCAGCATCAACTCCAGAATTTCCGTTGATTTCACAACTTTCACTACTGTTTTCTAGCTCACCCTGTCGTGACATTATTCGTTTATGGTGAATTATAAATTCCGCCTGGACGCCGAGGGGAAAAGGAATTCCCCAGGTGGAAATAAAAGTAAATTGAAGTCGCGGAAGCCCCCAGTGGTTTAAAATGTAACGACCAATTACGTGCATGCCGAGTTTGAGGGGTGCTCGCGCAGCGTGAAAATACACCCTGTCAAACGGTCACATTGTGCTCCTCCACATTTTTTAATTTCTTCAATCTTTGGGAGGCTGTATTTCATCTCTGATGACTTCCCAACATTACCTTTGAGATACATGATTTCTAAGTTCTCGAAAGCCAGAAAAATGACGATGCATATCAGGGGAATATATTGAAATTGTTGACACTTTGGAAATGGACGGAAATTTTCTCCGGGGGTTCCAATTGGATAGTATAGACGCGCACGGGGTCAAAAATTCGATTTTAAAAAATTTAAGTTGGCCTCCCCATAAGGTCCCAATGTTAACGTTCGCCAAAATCGAAAAAAATTAATTTGACTTTTTCGACCCAAATTCGACGGAAATGTCTTCTAGGGGTTCCAATTGAATAGTATAAACGCACACGGGGCCAAAAATTCAATTTTAAAAAATTTAAGTTTGCCTCCCCATAAGGTCCCAATGTTAACTTTGGCCCAAAACGAAAAAAATTAATTTCACTTTTTCGACCCAAATTCGACGGAAATGTCTTCTGGAGGTTCCTATTCGATAGTACAAACGCACACGGGGCCAAAAATTCAATTTTAAAAAATTTAAGTTTGCCTCCCCATAAGGTCCCAATGTTAACTTTCGCCAAAATCGAAAAAAATTAATTTGGTTTTTCGACCCAAATTCGACGGAAATGTCTTCTAGGGGTTCCAATTGGATAGTACAAACGCGCACGGGGCCAAAAATTCAATTTAAAAAAATTTAAGTTTGCCTCCCCATAAGAGCCCAATGTTAAACTTGGTCAAAATCGAAAAAAATTAATTTCACTTTTTCGACCCAAAATCGATGGGAGTGTCTTCTAGAGGTCCCAATTGGATAATACAAACGCGCACGGGCCAAAAATTCGATTTTAAAAAATTTAAGTTTGCCTCCCCATAAGAGCCCAATGTTAAACTTGGCCAAAATCGAAAAAAATTAATTGCACTTTTTCGACCCAAAATCGATGGGAGTGTCTTCTAGAGGTCCCAATTGGATAGTACAAACGCGCACGGGGCCAAAAATTCAATTTTAAAAAATTTAAGTTTGCCTCCCCATAAGGTCCCAATGTTAACTTTCGCCAAAATCGAAAAAAATTAATTTGACTTTTTCGACCCAAATTCGACGGAAATGTCTTCTAGGGGTTCCAATTGGATAGTACAAACGCGCACGGGGCCAAAAATTCGATTTAAAAAAATTTAAGTTTCCCTCCCCATAAGAGCCCAATGTTAAACTTGGTCAAAATCGAAAAAAATTAATTTCACTTTTTCGACCCAAAATCGATGGGAGTGTCTTCTAGAGGTCCCAATTGGATAATACAAACGCGCACGGGCCAAAAATTCGATTTTAAAAAATTTAAGTTTGCCTCCCCATAAGAGCCCAATGTTAAACTTGGCCAAAATCGAAAAAAACTAATTGCACTTTTTCGACCCAAAATCGATGGGAGTGTCTTCTAGAGGTCCCAATTGGATAGTACAAACGCGCACGGGGCCAAAAATTCGATTTTAAAAAATTTAAGTTTGCCTCCCCATAAGGTCCCAATGTTAACTTTCGCCAAAATCGAAAAAAATTAATTTGACTTTTTCGACCCAAATTCGACGGAAATGTCTTCTAGGGGTTCCAATTGGATAGTACAAACGCGCACGGGGCCAAAAATTCAATTTTAAAAAATTTAAGTTTGCCTCCCCATAAGGTCCCAATGTTAACTTTGGCCAAAATCGAAAAAAATTAATTTGACTTTTTCGACCCAAATTCGACGGAAATGTCTTCTAGGGGTTCCAATTGGATAGTACAAACGCGCACGGGGCCAAAAATTCAATTTTAAAAAATTTAAGTTTGCCTCCCCATAAGGTCCCAATGTTAACTTTCGCCAAAATCGAAAAAAATTAATTTGACTTTTTCGACCCAAATTCGACGGAAATGTCTTCTAGGGGTTCCAATTGGATAGTACAAACGCGCACGGGGCCAAAAATTCAATTTTAAAAAATTTAAGTTTGCCTCCCCATAAGGTCCCAATGTTAACTTTGGCCAAAATCGAAAAAAATTAATTTCACTTTTTCGACCCAAATTCGACGGAAATGTCTTCTGGGGGTTCCTATTCGATAGTACAAACGCACACGGGGCCAAAACTTCAAATTTAAAAAATTTAAGTTTGCCTCCCCATAAGGTCCCAATGTTAACTTTCGCCAAAATCGAAAAAAATTGATTTGACTTTTTCGACCCAAATTCGACGGAAATGTCTTCTAGGGGTTCCAATTGGATAGTACAAACGCGCACGGGGCCAAAAATTCGATTTTAAAAAATTTAAATTTGCCTCCCCATAAGAGCCCAATGTTAAACACGGCCAAAATCGAAAAAAATTAATTTCACTTTTTCGACCCAAAATCGATGGGAGTGTCTTCTAGAGGTTCCAATTGGATAGTATAAACGCGCAGGGGGCCAAAAATTCGATTTTAAAAAAATTAAGTTTGCCTCCCCATAAGCTCCCAATGTTAACTTTCGCCAAAATCGAAAAAAATTAATTTGACTTTTTCGACGCAAATTCGACGGAAATGTCTTCTAGGGGTTCCAATTGGATAGTACAAACGCACACGGGGCCAAAAATTCAATTTAAAAAAAATTAAGTTTGCCTCCCCACAAGGTCCCAATGTTAACTTTCGCCAAAATCGAAAAAAATTAATTTGACTTTTTCGACCCAAATTCGACGGAAATGTCCTCTAGGGGTTCCAATTGGATAGTACAAACGCGCACGGGGCCAAAAATTCGATTTTAAAAAATTTAAGTTTGCCTCCCAATAAGGTCCCAATGTTAACTTTGGCCAAAATCGAAAAAAATTAATTTCACTTTTTCGATCCAAAATCGGTGGGAGTGTCTTCTAGGGGTCCCAATTGGATAGTATAAACGCACACGGGGCCAAAACTTCGATTTTAAAAAATTTAAGTTTGCCTCCCCATAAGAGCGCAATGTTAAACTTGGCCAAATTCGAAAAAAATTGATTTGACTTTTTCGACCCAAATTCGACGGAAATGTCTTCTAGGGGTTCCAATTGGATAGTACAAACGCGCACGGGGCCAAAAATTCGATTTTAAAAAAATTAAGTTTGCCTCCCCATAAGCTCCCAATGTTAACTTTCGCCAAAATCGAAAAAAATTAATTTGACTTTTTCGACCCAAATTCGACGGAAATGTCTTCTAGGGGTTCCAATTGGATAGTACAAACGCGCACGGGGTCAAACATTCGATTTTAAAAAATTTAACTTTGCATCCCCATAAGAGCCCAATGTTAAACTTGGCCAAAATCTAAAAAAATTAAATTCACTTTTTCGACCCAAAATCGACGGAAATGTCTTCTAGAGGTTCCAATTGGATAGTACAAACGCACACGGGGCCAAAAATTCAATTTTAAAAAATTTAAGTTTGCCGAAAATCGAAAAAAATTAATTTCACTTTTTCGACCCAAAATCGATGGGAGTGTCTTCTAGAGGTCCCAATTGGATAGTACAAACGCGCACGGGGCCAAAAATTCGATTTTAAAAAATTTAAGTTTGCCTCCCCATAAGGTCCCAATGTTAACTTTCGCCAAAATCGAAAAAAGTTAATTTGACTTTTTCGACCCAAATTCGACGGAAATGTCTTCTAGGGGTTCCAATTGGATAGTACAAACGCGCACGGGGCCAAAAATTCAATTTTAAAAAATCTAAGTTTGCCTCCCCATAAGGTCCCAATGTTAACTTTGGCCAAAATCGAAAAAAATTAATTTCACTTTTTCGACCCAAATTCGACGGAAATGTCTTCTGGGGGTTGCTATTCGATAGTACAAACGCACACGGGGCCAGAAATTCAATTTTAAAAAATTTAAGTTTGCCTCCCCATAAGGTCCCAATGTTAACTTTCGCCAAAATCGAAAAAAATTAATTTGACTTTTTCGACCCAAAATCGACGGAAATGTCTTCTGGAGGTTCCTATTCGATAGTACAAACGCACACGGGGCCAAAAATTCAATTTTAAAAAATTTAAGTTTGCCTCCCCATAAGGTCCCAATGTTAACTTTGGCCAAAATCGAAAAAAATTAATTTCACTTTTTCGACCCAAATTCGACGGAAATGTCTTCTGGAGGTTCCTATTCGATAGTACAAACGCACACGGGGCCAAAAATTCAATTTTAAAAAATTTAAGTTTGCCTCCCCATAAGGTCCCAATGTTAACTTTGGCCAAAATCGAAAAAAATTAATTTCACTTTTTCGACCCAAATTCGACGGAAATGTCTTCTGGGGGTTCCTATTCGATAGTATCAACGCACACGGGGCCAAAAATTCAATTTTAAAAAATTTAAGTTTGCCTCCCCATAAGAGTCCAATGTTAAACTTGGCCCAAATCGAAAAAAATTAATTTGACTTTCTCGACCCAAATTCGACGGAAATGTCTTCCTGGGGTTCTAATCCAATAGTATCTGTTCACTTGGGGTCAAACATCATTAGAAAAAAGTTAAGTATATTGAGTCTTAGTTTCAATCGTAAAATTCTGAAATCTTGACATGTTCATATTTTCATATTTTCAGACCTTCAAATTACCTAATTTTCAACTGTTTCGAAAAGCTCGCAAGATTGTACTCACAATGCTCACAAAAACTCGAGGAAAGAAAACACGCAATACATTTTTTGACTTTCAAACAGAAAGCGCCCAAGGCACTCCTCGAGAAAGCGAACCACGACTCCAGCGTAAGTCGCTCCCAGCTATTATCCTTACTCCCGTTACATTTTGAATTACATTCAGCCAGTAGTAGTTGAGTGTTTAGCAGTGGAGGGAGATTATCCGAGTTTCACTTAATATCCACACGCCATATCTTCCCCCGAACCCTTTATACCCACCAGACTATTTCCGCCTGTAACCCGTCCTTTTTTTCTCCCCCACCTCCCCCCCCCCTCCTCTTAATTCAACTCTATAAGTCCATTTAATCCCACAAAAAAGAGGAGGGATAAGTGAATCAGGAGCATCATAAAGAAGTCACAATGGCGGGAACATTTTTCATTTACATGCAATTCAGCCGCAAGACAAATGCCACAAAATAGTGTGTAGTTTTTATCCTCCCTCTTCTTTTCTGAATAACCGAGTCTATTCAAAAAGTCCATGGAATTAGAGGAACATCCTACCGATTCATTCAAGATGAATACCCGTGCTTTTGATAATGTACGATGAGAACTCGCTCTCTCACCGCTGAAAACGTTACTAACATTTATGTCGGAATTTTTCCAACATTTCCAAAATGTCCGAGCTCTTCTAATTTTTTTTCCCATCGCTGAAAGCTTTTGTACTACCAAACCTGTGGTATTACAGCATCACGATCGTCACAATTGTTTTTCCTTTCCACCCAAGCTAACACTCTAAACCACAAATGGAAAAAAGGCCGGGATTAGCGTGAAAAAAAAAAATTAAACTGTCGTGAAACATCCAGAGGCCTTGCAGTGCTTTTCGACGGACAGATCGATAGGAATTGCTGTGGCGCAATACAGGTCGCTAGTTTGACCGTGGAAATTCAATCAAGTAAAAGCTCGCGACAGCACCAAACCCCGGGTGGTCTCTGTGAAGCACTGAATACTATTTTTATTACTATTTGGCTCACAGCAGAGCGTCCCCCCTCCGCCCCCCCACCCACCCACCCACCCACCCTACCTATGAATGTTCTCAATGCTCTGTTTAAGACCGGCATCAATGAAACGCGTTTCACAAAGCTGTCGTGTTACGAATTATCTGAGCAGAGTTCGCTGGTAGTATCCACCTGATATGTAATTACCAAATGAAAGGACACCTGGACCATTATTTCCCATGCAAACTCATTGAGTAATCATCATTTTCCGATAAAGAATATGGGATGGGAGACTGGAGAAGACATCAGAGGACATCATGCGAGGTGGCTAAAAGATCAGATTCTTCTGATTGTCGTTCTGCCAAGTCGAAGCTGACCTTGAGGACATCTAGATGTCAATGCTCCAACATGCTCTAGGAATTTTTTACCCAATCGCATTGTAAATTTGGGTTTGACTCGATTGAACAACTACTTCTTTGGATCTCCAGTTTGCCAAATAAAACAGGTGACGATTTACGCCCCAGCTCATACCCATTCCCCCAGAAACCAAAGTCTCCCGAGTCGAACGAAAATAATGATCTGTGGAGAAATCTGAAGGTACAGAAGAATTTTTAGTATTGCCACTGAACACTCGAGCTGTTGGCATGTGTTTCGTCTATCATCTCGAGTGTATACTCTGTACATGGCTGGCTGGGCAAGTTCGTTGGTTCATGATAATTCGTAGTAAACGGTGTGGAAGGGCTGCAGGGCTGAGTCAACCCACCTTCCTTCCAAATGTCGTCTGCAAGCCGCCAGTGTTTGCTTGCTTTCCAAACCATTCTCGACAATTATTACTTTTTGTTGACAATGAAGTTATCTCACCCGTATGAAATTTGGGTATTATATGAGCACAATGCATTGTGGATGTACTCGTATTCTGTGAATATCTTCAGCAATCCGTTGTGATCGGTAATGACAGCTCGTTTTGATTGATTGATACCTGTATTAAGTGTCTGTTTTGGCAGCTTGGTTATGGATTTGTATGCTGATGGGTTAAGGTTGTCCAACCCGAAGATGGTCTAGTCCTAAGACGGTCCAGCCCTACGGTGGCCCAGATCTGAGATGGTCCGGGCCTATGGTGGTCTGACCTTGAGATGGTCCTGCCTCAAGGTACTTTGACCTTAAGATGGTTCAGGCGTAAGATGGCCCAGCCTTAAGATGGGTCAGTCTTAAGATGGGTCAGTCTTAAGATGGCCCAGTCTTAAAATGGGCCAGTCTTAAAATGCGCCAGTCTTAAGGTGGGCCAGCCTTAAAATGGGCCAGTCTTAAAATGGGCCGGTCTTAAGATGGGTCAGTCTTAAGATGGCCCCGTCTTAAAATGCGCCTGTCTGAAGATGGGCCAGTCTTAAGATGGGCCACCCTTAAAATGGGTCAGTCTTAAGATGGGCCACCCTTAAAATGGCCCAGTCTTAATATGGCCCAGTCTTAAGATGGCCCTGTCTTAAGATGGTCCAGTCTTAAGATGGGCCACCCTCGAGATGAGTCAGTCTTAATATGGTCCAACCTTAGAATGGGCCAGCCTTACTGGACAAGCCTGACAACCAAACACCATAATATATTCTCATGTTGAAATTATGAAATTGTCTGATTCCTTCCTCCGAAGCAATTACTTATCATCAGTTCTGCCTTTCGCCCTGAACTCTCCCGTCGTATTACACCAATTTATCTCGCGCTGGGAACTCACCGTATGGCAAGTTTGTCACAATATCTGGGATGCCGTTTTTCCTTCCACTATGCGCCCATCGCAATACCAAAGCATTGAATACTGTAACTAGAGGGGATGTGGTTTACATCGGTCCACTGCAGATGAATGATGTATTCTGCTCGCTGAATTAAAATGCTCTGGACAATGCCATATCTTCCATTCGAGTCTAATATTCGATATTTTCACGTGAGCGCGGAGTGATAGGAAACATAGAGAGACTTTGCAAAAAAAAATCGTGAATGAGGTCTTTTAGGGGTCGGAGATTCCGTTACTGTTATTCATTTCGGATGAAGCTATCTTTTGGATCTACCTTTTGGATCTACCTTATGGATCTACCTTTTGGATCTACCTTTTGGATCTACCTTTTGGATCTACCTTTTGGATCTACCTTTTGGATCTACCTTTTGGATCTACCTTTTGGATCTACCTTTGGATCTACCTTTCGGATCTACCTTTTGGATCTACCTTTTGGATCTACCTTTTGGATCTACCTTTTGGATCGACCTTTTGGATCTACCTTTTGGATCGACCTTTTGGATCTACCTTTTGGATCTACCTTTTGGATCTACCTTTTGGATCTACCTTTTGGATCTACCTTTTGGATCTACCTTTTGGATCTACCTTTTGGATCTACCTTTTGGATCTACCTTTTGGATCTACCTTTTGGATCTACCTTTTGGATCTACCTTTTGGATCTACCTTTTGGATCTACCTTTTGGATCTACCTTTTGGATCTACCTTTTGGATCTACCTTTTGGATCTACCTTTTGGATCTACCTTTTGGATCTACCTTTTGGATCTACCTTTTGGATCTACCTTTTGGATCTACCTTTTGGATCTACCTTTTGGATCTACCTTTTGGATCTACCTTTTGGATCTACCTTTTGGATCTACCTTTTGGATCTACCTTTTGGATCTACCTTTTGGATCTACCTTTTGGATCTACCTTTTGGATCTACCTTTTGGATCTACCTTTTGGATCTACCTTTTGGATCTACCTTTTGGATCAACAATCTGCGTCCTCAAACTACTTCGAGCCTACTACTTGGAGACAGTGGATCTGCAATCTCCTCCATCTAGGTTGTCCTTCAAGTTACCTGGTTTGGATGATCACTGCTCTGGCCACAAGGTCGCCGTACCTAATGTCCCAGGCAATCTCCACCAGCATTACCAGATTCCCAGAGCCCTCGAGGACCCATAAGATTGGTAAGAGGTATAAGTGCCGTGACACGAGCTATTCGTCTTCATTCAGCTTTCCGATGGCATCCAGGAGTCAGCTCTGGCTCGGTCAAGCCGAAAGGGGATGGGGAAAGCTGACCCCTCATCATCGCTTTCATCCATCCTGATTAGACCGAGCACAATAGCTTTGGTTGATCTAGTTCTTATCATTGGCCTTGTTCAATGCTTTTGGTGATCAATTGGACCATTGATCACTTCACCATTACCTCTGGCTGGATGATGTCCCAAGTTTCTATTGGGACAGTATCTTAAATGCCTGTGGAACCTGGGAACACTGGGACAGCTTGCATGGCTTGACCACTGGCTGTATGATGTCCCGAGTTTCTATTGGGACAGTATCTTTGATGCCTGTGTACCCTGGGAAAACTGGGACAGCTTGGATAGCTTGACCATGGTCTTCAACACAATAATTCCAATTGGTAAATAAATAGATACCACTGGCTAATGCTTAGGTATCCTGACTAGAGTGCAATACGTACGATATCGTTGGTGCTATGGCAGACCGCGAATTCACCACTCGCGCTACTATCGTTGCGCTAACTCGCGCTCTATGAGCCAACTGCATACCCCACATGACCCTTTATATCCTGGTCTCCAATGTCGAATGCACCTGACCAAATGTACGGCCCGCAATTAGCCCCGAGTTGTACCGTACGCGGGACCAGGCCAGCAATTACCGCGTTTAATTTGTTTTCACGCGCAACGAATGCTGTATATCCTGGGATACGGGGACATATGTAATTTGGGGGATAAGAGGGGAGGCTCCAGAAATGCCAAGGCTTTGATTGAGATTAGGATATGTGAATTATGGTGGGCTTCTTATTCCGAGGGGGGAGAAGAATTTTTTTGGGAACTGGGGGCATTTATTGGGGCTATTATTTGGAGGGATATTGAGATTGATGGCATATTTCATAATTTCAAAAATTTCAAAAATTTCAAAAATCTCAAAAATTTCAAAAATTTCAAAAATTTCAAAAATTTCAAAAATTTCAAAAATTTCAAAAATTTCAAAAATTTCAAAAATTTCGAAAATTTCGAAAATTTCGAAAATTTCAAAAATTTCAAAAGTTTCAAAAATTTCAAAAATTTCAAAAATTTCAAAAATTTCAAAAATTTCAAAAATTTCAAAAATTTCAAAAATTTCAAAAATTTCAAAAAATTAAAAAATTTTCAACATTTCCGAAATTAAACAATTCCAAAATACTTAAAATAGTAAAAAGTCAAGTGATGAAAAGTTTTTAAAAATTCAATATGGCGCCCCCATCAAACCCTTCGAAAATTCCGAACCCCAATTCTGGACAATTACTTACCATATGGTACTGCCTAAGCGACTTGCAAGCATATTTCTCGAGAAAGTTCCAACAATATCGTTGCCAGTGGTCACAGAAACTGCCACATACAGAAGCAGAGTGTTGGGGTGGTGGGTGGATGGAGGGTAGGATTTCTACTATGAAAGTGAGACAGGGAGAATGTCCCTCCGGCTCCCTTCACCCACAGCCTTCCAGAAGTTCACCCTCAACTTCAAATGGGTGTGAGTGGAAGGCCCCCGGGCATTTCAAGTTCGATGAGAGGACCTGCTGAAGTAGGGCGCAAGTTTGAAAAGGCTTTAATCGAACACGTACCTTTCAAGCGCATTTCGGATATGAATGCCCTTCTCCACAACTGAAAACCCAGTCAAATTTCTATCAAATGAGAACCAAGTTTCAAACATCATTTATCAAAGTTTATCAAGTTTATTTAGTCTCAAAGACCAAGTCCAACAACCGCGTATAAAAAAAAAACCAATGCATTTGTTCTTCATAAATAATTCCATTTATTGGAGAACCGCGCAGCAAGCTGTTCGATCAACCTCCGAAAATCGTTATCTTCCCTGGAATTGGCTCATCAATTCTCGGCTTTCAGCAGTAGCACAAAACCCAGTAATCACACCTTATTAAATGCCCGGCATTACGCTCATTTTTTTCATCCTTCTTCTGGACCTGGTTCCTTTCAACATCGTCCCCATCCACAACTTTCTTTCCATTAGTGCATTCCTTTTTCCCCCTTTTTTGACCGATACTCCACTACCCCAAAAGCTCATTTCATCCCCCTAACGTTTTCACGAGAGCGTGATGGATTTCGTCAGTACATATTTGGTTTCAATGCGAACCGAAAGGTTTATTGGACCTCCACCATATCTATCATCCCTTCCCCAGAGTGTTGAAACGTATTGCTCTGTTATTTAGTCCTCGCGTTCAATCCTAAAATGCTTTACTTCCGATTTGTGCGGATTTGTCCTGTTCCTATTCCTACTTATTCAAAATTGAATGCCGTGTCAACGTCGCGGCGATGTTCTCGTGCAAAGTCGCGCACAGCTCGCCGCGACACCGCTGCGACGTCGCCGCGATGTTCGGATGGCCAATATCACTGCGCAAATGGTCTTACCTATATCTCGTTGATTTCCTGAAATTGAAAAGAGCATCCTGTTCAGAACAGCGCTTAATGTACTTCAATCAAACTTGAAATGAAAATCGCCCGAAGCGTACATTTACGGGCCAACGACAGTACACAATGCAGGTGAAACAGGGAAATAAAACTTTTCACTCTTGAACATGATTACGTAGCTGCAGCCCTTGCTCAAGGCCTTCACTTGCTCTCTTTGTGCTTCCTATGAGGCTCTGTTGGCATAAAGCCAAACAGACTCCGGCAATCTGCTAAACTCCCTCAGGGGTTTCAATGTAATGGGGATATAGAGTAAATACATCAATAATTACATATCGTAATTCATCAATTGACTCATACCTCGATTGCCACAACTTGATGGAAACTCGCGGTGATGTCGCGGCGACGTTCTTGTTTCATAAGCGACATGGCTGGGATGTCGCGGCGACATCGCTGCGAGCTAGCTGCGACGTTGAGATAAGAACTCTTTGTAAAAATCTTAGAGCTCACCTTTTTCAATTATTAACTGTGTTATTGGTTGGACCAATAAGGGTCACACCCACATCCTGTTCATTTGAATATCACTTCGTCTTATCCGAATAAAAAATTCTATGATCGTCTTTCCACTGTGGATGCAATTGATTGGTTTTATCGGCATGTTGTAAAAGTAAACGAATTTCAAATAGTTTCACAAGCAAATAGTGTTCCCTATTTTCCTATTTGTCCTTTCCTCTTCAGATCTATAAAAAATGAGCGCAATGTGCGTTTTACATAAGCACCAATCGCCAATTTATCGTCTTCACCAGTTCCATCTGTTATCTTTCCCCGTTTTTACGACGACAGATGCATTATGTACCATAGCGATCCCGCCATTTCCCCGGATCCTGCGTGATACACTCAACGCCCCGTGGAGATGGCACATAACATCCGAAGCATTATTTTTATGGCTTCTCTTCCCCCCCCCCCATCCCCTCTTGCCACAAGATATGTGAAAACTTCAGATCGATTCAAACACCAATCGAAAAGTCTCCGTGCTTTTGAAAGCGACACCCACCCACTCACCAACCCACCCACTCACCCACCTACCCACTCACCCACTCACCCATTCACCCACCCACCCACTCACCCACTCACCCACTCACACCCACACACCCACCCGCTCATACTCACCCACCCATCGACACACCCACCCACACACACTCACTCACCCACACACACTCACCCACCCACAAACTCTCACTCATCCACCCACCCACACACACTCACCCACCCCACACACTCACCCACCGAGCCACCTACCCAGCTACCCACCTACCCAACCACCCACCCACCGACCTACACGCAGCCCACTCACCCATACCCACAAACACATATGTGCTCACCCATACCCACATACACACCTATAGTCACCCACATACCCACGCCCACACCCACACTTATAAAATAAATGACATTAGTGCTCGTATCAATCAGCGCGGCTCTCTAAGGACCCCTGAGTTACAAATCCGTCGTCTAACCAGCCGAGCCATCGTATGTCTCATTTCGTGAAGGTTATGCTGTGTTATATCGGTCTGAATGCCATTGTTGAAATTATTCATTGCGATGCCGTAACTGTAACTTTGGGTGTAAGAAGCCGATAAGAGGATCCCAGTAAGACCAAACAGTAGTATGTTCATTGGCACGTGACCGGCACACTGAGGGATTTTCCGTGGAAACAAGCACTGGGGGAGCGATTTGAAAGCGGCCCGTACCAGTTGCACTGCTTTAGCTTCCCCTAACTCTCGATGGTTTAACGAAAGTTGTTCGATAGTTTAGGGGCACCATAGACGAACAATGATTACGGTGAAAATTCATTGTACCCACAGCTTTGCTATGTATCGCATATTATACGGTACTTGGCTGAATGTTTGATGAGGTTTTCATCCAAATTGTATTAGGATATTAAATTTGGAAACTACTGACTGTGGTGGATTTATCGATTTCTCGGTATCTACATGACAGTCTGCATTTCGATAGTAGAGCAGAAAGTGCCGAATAATTATTCTGGTGACTTTTTCTTCATCCTGGTCTGGACCTAGTGCTGCTGCTGGACCCGCTGCTGTTTCTGGACCTCATCCTGCTCATTCGGACTAAGCATGTTGGACCAGGAAATTGAACCGAATGCTAACACCATGTTATTCTGCCAGACATATTTCACCATGAAGATTATACCCCGTAGAATTAGCCGGGTAATTTGGGGCTTCCGAAGTATATTATCAACGTGATAAAGTTCAATTTCACGCATCGCGTACTGATTGCATGCCCTTGGTCGCGGATAAAGTGAGTCAAAGTTATGTTGGTGAAATGGGAAGCAATTGAAAATAAAAAAAAAAGGAAAAAAAGAGCAACTCCAAGCTCTTGAATTAAGTTTGTCGAGTGTCTCAAAAAATCTTGAATGAAGTACTCCAAAAAGTCGGCAAAATAAAAGGGTCAAATTACTTTTGCCAGGAGTGTGTTAACTTCTCCACTTTTTTTTTTTATCACAAGTAGTATTCTCATAAAAAATGCGACTCAAGTGGTTTTCTTTATCGAAAAAGTCACCTTCCTGTTGTACTTACCAGGCCCCAGATATATATGCGTGTGCTTGCACCACGAAGGAGGGCGGGCGGGAGGGGAGGGGGCGAATAGTCGACTCGAGTGCCCTCGAACAAATGGCCGGCCATAAACAAAGCTTGTACTACTTCCGTGTACCGTCACACAAAGTGGATATACCCTTCACCCTACTCTGACGATCCTCAACTGTAGTACTTAGTTTTCGTGATCCTCCTACGACACGCTCAATTCGGATGATTAGACGGAGGTCTTCCGAATGACGATGGCGGAACGTGGGGGGGAGAGGGGATATGGGGGCAATTGCTTGATGAAGACATTGGGAGTCTAGGAAAATTATGCACTCCCATTTAGCTCCCTCCTGTAATTAGCTTCCTGCTCCTTAATTAATAAGCGGTTTTCAGGGACAATTTTTTTAGGTTGCCTGGTAACATAGTACGCATAGAAAATAGATTCCCTAACGAATATAATATATCGACACATATTGATCTACATGGATCTACATTGATCTACATTGATCTACATTGATCTACATTGATCTACGTTGATCTACGCTGACCTGTGTTGATCTACATTGATCTACATTGACCGACACTGATCTACATTGATTTAGATTGATCTACATCGATCTACATTGATCGACGCTGACCTATGTTGACCTACATTGACCGACACTGATCTACATTGGCTGACACTGATCTACATTGCTCTGCATTGATCTACATTGATCTACATTGATCTATTTTGATCTATATCAATCTATGACATTCTGTGCAAAAAAAATGTATTCATCAAATAGGGGAGGTTGGGGCATAATGGGACTTTCTAACGAAACGCAATGTGCAATGCCCCGTTCTACCCCCCGTCCTATTACACCCCACCTTTTTACACTAGATTCATTATTTTTTGCCCCTTTTTAAATGCCCTTTGCAGCATTTCACACTGGCCTCAATGCAATTTTGATGCATCTGACATTTTAAATAATAACTCACAACGTATTTACATCCATGCGCACGTCATAATGTCAAACAATATGACTCTCATCTCAATTATGAATTAATGTCCAGTAAAATGGGAATTATTGGGAGGAAAAATATTCAGTGAATAATTGAAATAATGCCTCATCGTTGGAATTAATGATGACGCATTATCATGTCTGGTATAACCGGCAATGGGGATTTTATTGGGTTCAATCAGCCATCGTATGCGGCATTTTGACGGGTTTTGTAGTATGGGGAATTAACGACGAACAATGATTACATTAGGCATTATGAAAACGCATTGGGTACTACGGTGGCAATAGGTAAATGCCAATGGAAAAACTATTCATCACGTGTTGATTAATTCTTCCGTAAAATACTCCTAAATGAGTCATTAACAATGAGGATGGGTCCATCCAGATC
Organism: Asobara japonica; assembly: GCA_026005395.1. Taxonomy (NCBI): domain Eukaryota; kingdom Metazoa; phylum Arthropoda; class Insecta; order Hymenoptera; family Braconidae; genus Asobara; species Asobara japonica. The sequence goes on from BQMI01000510.1 coordinate 544,922, forward strand.
GTCCATTAACTGCATATATGGCTTTTCCCGCATTGACAAAAAAAATTTCGCTCTTATTTGGCAAGCAACCATAAACGTTGGAGGAAAAAATATTGGGTAAATATTTCAAAAGCGATGAAATTCCTGACGGAAAAATCTGAAAAATAAAAGACGGATCTTACCCATAAATTGCCAAAGGTTTCGACTCAGCAATGCGGGTCGTCTTCAGCACTAATTTATTGATGAAAGTTTGCGCCATAAAAGAAGAATGCTCCCCCGACTGAGCTTAGTCACTTCTTCATTTCAATTTTCTTGTACATATAGTAGTCTGCTATTCATCTTACAGGATGTACTTTTTGGAGAAGGGAATTTATATAACGTTGGACCATGAATGTTCGTACGATGAATCTATAGTATGCATTTTTCATGTTTACAAGAGCTACACATCATACAAGATGAAGTTATCAGAAGGATAGCCCATCCGGGGATAAACGCATCTTGAGGATCACTAATCATAAGGGCAATCACGAGCACAACTCATGGCACGGAGAACTCATGACAAGAACGAGTCATGGTAAGGATGAGTCATGGTAAGGACAACTCATGACAAGGACCACTCATGACAAGGACAACTCATGACAAGGATAACTCATGTCAAGGACGACTCATGACAAGGACGACTAATGATAAGGACAACTCATGACCAGGACGAGTCATGAGAAGAACAACTCATGATAAGTACAACTCATGACGAGCACAACTCATCATAAGGACAACTCATGACGAGGACAACTCATAATGACAATTCATGACATGGACAACTCATCATGAAGACAACTCACGACAACGACAACTCATGGGAAGGACAACTCATGATAAGGACAACTCATGACAAGGACAACTAATCACAAGAACAACTCATCACACTGACAACTCATGACAATGACAACTCATGACAATGACAACTCATCACAATGACAACTCATCACAATGACAACTCATCACAATGACAACTCATCACAATGACAACTTATCACAAGGACCGCTCTTCACTATAGCAACTCATCACAATGACAACTCATCACAAGGACCACTCATCACTATGACAAATCATCACAATGACAACTCATCATAATGACAACTCATCATTAACCCACTTGATCACAAGGTCAACTCATTACTAGGACAACTCCTCCCGACGATATTTTTCTCCATTACGTGTGACCTCGCGTCCCATTGCTCCACACTTGTCTCCTTCATATTCTCTCGTCTCTCGCTGTGTTACTAATTCTGTCTCACATATAGAATTTAGATGGTTGGATGATACTTTTTTTACACTCTATTGAGCCATCTCCCAGTGGGTTAAAGGCTGAGGGATTGGCTGTTTGCGGGCGTGATACTATATCTCGATGGGCAATCGATACGCATACGTGAGTCGCGATTGTGAGTCATTGGTGCGGAGGTCTGATTGTGCGGTGTCAAAGGAGTCTATCGGTGTATGAATATGGGTTATGTGTTTACAATACGCTGGTGTTCTATTTATGGAGAGGGTTAGGGTTGAAAAATCTAACTTGAAACGATGGAAAGAGCTCGGGGGGAAAGCATCGCGTGTTATGAACAAATATCGGAGGTCGTATGTGCTTGTCACTTCCTCGGGAAGTGACAAGCGGATAATGTTTTATTTTCGAAGTGAAAATTATTTATTAGGCGGGAGAAAGATATTTGGATAGAGGAGGAAAATTGTGGGGCGGTTCGAGTGACCTAGTGAAAGGAGGTCACGTGATTTTTTCGAAAATTTGAAAATTCCAAATTTTTGAAATCAAGAATATTCTGAAAATTTTTAAGCTGAAAAAGTTGGGGAAAAATTTGGAAAAAAATTGATGTTGGCTTTTTGGAAAAATGGGGGCCATTACTTGAAGACATCTTGGCGCAATTTTCTTCTCCTTCGCCGGTATAAATCCAGCTTATCTCAAATGCCCCCCACCAAACGTCCTCCCAGCTCCACATACGATACTATAAACGTTATATGTATATACTCGTTATTGTTATTAGCCACTCTGGCAATCTCCTTGGGAGAAGCGGTGAAATCTCGGATGCTCGTATTTCTCCAGTTGGGTAATTTTCTAAATCGCGTCGAAAAAAAAAATGAAATTTTTTTTTAAATGGGAAGCATTTAAAAAATTTTTCTCAATTTCGGAAATCATTGGGAACTTCATAAAGAAAAATAGATCACAAATCCCTTCGTAAATCGCAGAAACTTTTAGAATTAAAAAAAAAATTAGATTCAAGTCGAGTCGGTGAAATCGTGTAGCCCATAATTTTCCAGCAGTATAATTTTGTGAATCGCCGCGGAAAGTGATGAGGAGTGGGCGGGGGAGAGGGGGGGGGGGGAGTCGATAGGGGCAATTTCGAGGCGCGTTAGGAATTACCGCATGGCGCCTAGCTGCGATCAAGCCAATGTGTTTGAATATTTGTGCATATATGTGCCGGCGGGGATATCGCCAACCTCAATTTCTGGGTCTTCAGTTTCCCCCGGTCGACATGGCAGTAATATTCTAATTTCCATTTTAAAAATTTAAAAGCCTAGTCGGCTGAATTAGTGTAATCCACCGTGATCACTAATAGTTTCACGCTTTAGCCTTTTCCTCCCGCATTTTCGTTTTTTTCCGACAAGTTCCCAAAAGCTTGAGTATCTTGAGAAGGAGATTTTGCGAAAAAAATTTCGTATACTTTTTTGTAGGATGTTTGATCTAGGAGTCAAGTTAGCGATCATTTTCGGTCGCGCAGGACTTTGACTACACAGCCACAGCCACAATCACAGCCACAGTCGCAGCCACAGCCACAGCCACTCGCACAGAACCATGCCTCCACGAACTGACATACCCAGAAGCGCACCTACAGCCACAGCCACAGCCTCACCTCCAGCCACAGCCACATCAGCAGCTACAGCCACAGCCACATCAGCAGCCACAGCTACATCAGCAGCCACAGCCACATCAACAGCCACAGCTACATCAGCAGCCACAGCCACATCAGCAGCCACAGCCACATCAGCAGCCACAGCCACTCGCACAGAACCATGCCTCCACAAACGGACATACAGCCACAGTCTCACACGCAGAAAAAATCACCGCAAATTTTAATAATTTACTGGGAGTGAATAAATTGGGAGAATTGCATCGAGCACTGTATTTTAAGCTTCCTTCAACTTCAGTTCCATTTCGAATATTCATGACTAAGTGGAGAATCTAATTGAGTTAAGGAATCGGGCGTATTGAATTTATTTAAACATGAAGAGGTTTTTTCTCTCAAAGTTTGTTAGGTTGAACAAACGTATTCGCAATAAAGCTATCAATTCTACACGAGAATCACAGGAATATAGAAAAATCGTAAAACTAGTTTGACCAAAAATTTTTTGCCGAATTGCTATTCAACAAAAAAATTTTATTCCCAGGAATACGGAATAACTTTTTGATGCATTGTAAAACGGGTATTGTAACGGCTTTTATTGTTGTACACAAAAGCCATTTTATACATCGAAAATGGTAAAACGAGAGAGTTCGTTAATCGGTTTTACGATGTCATCAAGTCCCTCGCTGGAGTCCCCGGACAAGTATCATTGAGAGACATATTTGAGAGTACCTTGTGGATGGATTCATCAATGTTTGAAAGTATGCTGAAGAAAATAATGGGCGTGACTAAAGCAGGGAAGTTAAGGGCCGTGAAAATTTTGAGATAGTACTAATAGCAGGTTTTCTACTAATGGTAGTTAGTGAGGAGTGACCCAAGTGGGTGTGTGTGTGTGGGTCGGTGTGCGAGTGGGCGGCCGGGTGTGCAGGTGAGTGGGCGGGTGGGCGAGCGGGTGGGTGAGTGGATCAGTGGGTGAATGGGTCAGTGGGTGGGTGGGTCAGTGGGTCAGTGGGTGAGTGGGTCGGTGGGTGAGTGGGTCAGTGGGTCAGTGGGTGAGTGGGTCAGTGGGTGAGTGGATGAGCGGCCGGGGGAGTGAGTGGGTGTGTGGGCGGGCGGGTGTGCAGGTGGGCGATTGAGCGGGTGGTCGAGTAGGTAGGCGGGCAGATGAACGGGCGGGTGTGCAGGTGGGCGGGTGGGTGAGTGGGTGGGCGGGCGGATATGCGGGTAGGCGGATGGGCAGGTGGGTGGGTGGGTGTGGGGATGGGCAGGTGGGTGTACGGGTAGGTGAACGGGCCTGGTGAGCGGACAGGTGTGCAGGTGGACGGGCGGGCAGATATACGGCTGGGCAGATGGGTGGGCGGGTGGGCGCTTGAGGGGGTAGGCGGGCGGGTGTCCAAGTGGGCGACTGTGTACGTATCTATATGCATCCATTCCTGTACAGCAATATACATATACATTGCTCTTCAATATCCTCCACTTTAAGCAATTTGCCTTCATACTTAAATACTTGCACACTGCATAAAAATGTCTGCACTTTTTCGTCCAACCCCATTCCCTTGACCACCACACCCGAGGATACCATTACAAACCAAACCTACGGTATGTTCATCGACGTGGCATATTGATGACACAGATGGAGAGACATGTCGATTTTCGATCTCTCGTCCCAACGTATTTGGCAAACGTCGGCCAATGTCATTGTACCAAGCACTGTATGGTGGTTGTAGAGTGTAGGAGAGGAGAGAGAGAGAGAGAGAGATAGAGCGACAAAGGGCCGAGTAGAGATACTGTGTCACCACTGGAGTCTGCCAGAACCCCCTCCGGCTGCTCATTAGGGTGTATACGAACGTGCCGTGCTTTCAAAGGGAATACCCAGAGATGGCCCAGCGTCAATCGATGGATCACGTAGCAATGCCAGCGGCCTGGCCATTCCACAAATTCTGCGAGTGTTACTGCAGTTACATCCCACACATAACCTATATTTCCGATAGTGGTGGAGTTGCTGAATTTTTTAACAATCTCTCAACTTGTTAGTTGAAGGAATTCGTGTTGCTTCCTGGTGCTCAACGCCGTGAATCCGGAGTTCAACATGAATTATTTGGAACTACGATGTGTTTTGTCCAATCATCTGATAGACGATTTCGTTTAGTTGGCAAAATAACGCCATCCGATGATCCTTCCAAATCGATTTCGCCGTACGGACCCGAAGGCACTCATAAATTTGTTTTCCTTACGTAGGTTAAAATCAACGTCGCATGAGAGAGGCAACATCTTTTATGCACCAACGAGATTTCATGCCCAGTTATAGACCTGGATTTACATGCAATGACTCCTGGGATCCTGCCAAATTGGCTGCACCTGATTCCGATCGACACGGTCGAAGGCATTACGACCTTTATACGGTACCCAGGAGCCTGATCCCCACCCTCACCACTGTTCACCCCTTTCAATAGTATGGATATACGTGTGTCATCTTACCTTGTTCGAGGAGACTGCTACGGTTATAGTTGTGATCTTTGAAATTCTAAGCGTCACGTTGAATTCTCACCGAGTGTTATACGCTGCTTCCAACTTGGAACGTTTGATTTTATGGGAGAAAGTTTCAACGGCCCTCTTCACAGGTGATGGAGGTGATCGTTACCGAGTCCAACGATTGGAAATGTACGCATAGAGTGGAGATTTTAATCATATTCCATGGATTAGATTGCGAAGAACAGTTGAAATATGAGGTCAGAGGTATTTGGTGGTGTTGATGAAGAGTTCGACGGAATGGAGCCACAACTTATTAACTGGATACAGAAGCTTCCTTCTGCTAAAGCACCCACCCATGAATCAGTCACACCAAATTGCCCAGATAAAATAGAATTATGATTACCAGCTGCAGGTAACTCAAGGGCCACTATTTCCCCGGCTGTATCCAGTCTCCATTGTTCCTGGTACATTTCGTGCAGTCTGGACCGGATGCATCCATTAGCAGGTAATGCTTTGTAAACGGGATTAAGTGGTGGACGCGTACCACAGTAATTAGACGAAATGGCCAGTGCCTGCCTCAACGCCGTTGCGCCCAACGACGACGACAACGGCGTTGATTCAGAGTGAGTCAAGCGTGGAGCCATGTTTCACTGTTTGCATGAAGCTTGGTTAGAAGACCAGAGTCTTGTACCTGGATAATCACATTTTCTAATCAAGTGTTGGTGCACTTGAATCACAATCATCAATTGTGGACTTCATCTCAATTTAGTTTCATTGGTATTCATTACAAAACAATTTCAACCGCTCAATGGAACAGTGTACTATATATAGTGTATCCATAGATACAATCAAAATTATAGAAAAGCAGTAACACTGGATCAATTGATACCGTCAAATTGATTATTCCGAAATTGCTTTCTGATGAACAGTCGTGTCACCCCCAATCCAATTCATTGGTGAAATTGTTCCATTGTCGATCGTAAATAACTTGATTCATTACCGCCAATTGCCCAGCATCTCTCGGAAAAATACGGTAAATGGAGGAGTAGGAAGACAAAGCGTTCGGGCAAACCTCCTTTTGATTAGTAAGTTTTATCAAATGGGTGATAAAAGTGGCTGAGTATACCGGGGGCGCCTTGAAGCCTGATTGAACCAAGATACCAAACGATTTTCTTTTTCAAGCACGTAGCACAAAAAGGTGAGTCGAGTAGTGCTTTTCCGTCCTTGGGAATCTATTCCGCTTCTGCTTGAGGATAAGACTATCTTCCAATCGTTGGAATGAGAGTGAGAGGTGCTATCTTCATTCGTAGTATGGCCAAGGATAGGAGAGATGGAAAGAGGGACAGTGGTGGAGAAAGTGTCGAGAATCGTTGAAGTTGAGAGAGATAAAAATGAAAGGTAAGGATGAAGGAGGAAAAAAATGTAGAAGAATGAGGAGTAAGTGAGACAGCCAAATACTGAGGGAATGTAACTCCAAGTGGAAGAGAATAGTTGGTTATAGAAGTTGAGTGAGGTGGCGTGAGAGGGGGAATAGCCGCATTGCACCCTAGTGAGAGAGAGTGCACGATTTCACCTTCTATCGATTTAGAAATTCTCCTTGTTTCGTGCACTTCCGTGGCTCCTCAGCCCTTTTCCCATAATCCTCATCCTTGTCTGGCATGGGTAATAACCATACGGTGCCTCTCTTGACCGCATTGTTACTTTCCATTTTCACGAAATCCCTAACAATTCTGAGTGTCTTCCGTTTGTTTGTGTTTTTTTCTGGTCGCTATATTTATGCTCCATACCCAAGTGCTAATTAGCGACGGACGTCTGCGATGTGTTTGTAAACAAAACGCTTATGAATAAATTACATGGTGCTCGTATCAATCAGCGCAGCTGGGATTAGAACTCAGGATGTCTGAGTTACGAATCCGTCGCCTTGACCAACCGAGGCATCGTAGGCCTCACATTTTTTCTCCGGTGGTATAGTGGTGAGCATTTCCGCTCTGTCATTCTTAGTGTCCTAACTGTATCGGGGCTCTTTGGCCTTCTATACAGCTTCTCATAAAAAATGTCTGAGGTACTTTAGACAACGCACAGAGTTCAACTGCAAGATCCTTATTTGATTTTGTCTATTCAATGTTTTACGTTTCAGCAAGTTGGCAACTGTTGTCTCAGGAAACTTTGTCATCATTCAACGTCACACAGAGTCTCACGAGAAGACAATGCTTTGCTGACCCAATATGCATTCATTATAGCTTGGCAGATTCGCTGATTTTTGCTGGGAACACTGTTACAGCTGCTAATTATGATTAATATCCACATGTGGACTTTTCTTTTGTATATTTTTGTTGTATATATAGCTCTGTGAATCATAAATAGATCTGTGCTTGATAAAAAAAAAATCAACAGTGCGAGTATATTTTCTTCTTTCTAAATTAAAAAACAAAATTGATGTAACTGCGTTAAGGGCGAAGAGGAAAGCGGATACGAGTGCATTCAGCAAGCATTTCAGGATCAATTTTCACATAATAATGCAACACCATTCTCATCCAGCACCATCAACGATATTTCCGTTTCTCCAACCATGAATTCTCATTCGTGAAGTTTTACGAGAACACGTGTTAACGAGATCCATTCAGTTTTCCGTCGCCGAGTGTGCAAAAGCCGTTTTTCGACTGAAATGTGCCATCTCATGCTCGTTCTTTATCCCTAGTCAGTCTTTCAGTATGTCCTCCACTATATCCAAGAGGTCCGGGACTATTTTACCCCCCCCCCCCATCGTGAAGCGAGGTGTGCGTTGAAAAGACAACGCTGTTGACAGAGACAATAATAGTGGCATTATCCCGGAACACCCATCTCAGCCTCCCCTCCTTTTCTCCGTTGTCATCATCACAATTTTCTCATAGAAGACCTCTTCCACCAGTGTGAGCATATAGTGAGTCCAACGCCAAAAGCCCCACTCCACTAGCGTTGGATTCCGAAAATGTAGCACTTTAATGCCACCAACGTGATGTCTCCATGTTGTTACTGAAAGCTCACCATCAAGGCATACCAGAAATGTGCAATGTGAAACCGCACAGATGCAACCAACGACTCAGACCGAATGAAGCACTTCTCTGATTCGTCTGAATTTCTTCCCCCCCCCCCCCCTCCCCGGTTGCTCAGCATTACTCAAAACTTTCTGCTCCGATTATAACCCATTATATTTTAATTTCCATGTCAGGTATAGTTCCCAATTCTGCATCCTAGACCTACAGTAAATCCTCAGACTTTTACAATTCCATATTGGAAAATAGATTTGGCCCCGCAGACCGTTAAGCTCACCGGATTCTCATTTGGGCGGCATTGTCTATTCATGACTCTAACCAGATCATTTTCAGATCTTATCCTCTTCTTGGGTAAACGGTTTTATTGGAGTAACGCTTTCGCTCATAATAAACTGGCAGAGTACGATTCTAGAATTTTCATCTGAAGCTATCTGCGCAATAGGTCTCACCAGACCATCCTGCTCATCTCATCCCTACTTGAAAATCATTGGACATCAACGACATTCAGCTCTAAATATCCACATCATCGTGCAGTCATTATGCTGTTTAGGTCCGACTTCCCAAACTTCCAACTCCAGAACATTCAAAAACGACCACCCCACTCCATCGACAACTCCCTATAACCGCGAAAGATCGATATTGAAATGTATTAATCCTGGGGTTATTAATTCAACGGCAGTCCACCTTGCGACCCCTACCCCAGCGTCGTTTCCATTACCATCAGTGTAGAACATCGGAGAATAGTCGAGAGTTTGGCCCGATATCCGACGATTCGGAAAATGTGTTAATTCCCAGCTGCTGCGTCTTACCATACTCCCCCTCCCCCTCCCACCCCCTATTCACCCCCCACCAAAGAAGGGGACTGAGCTCCACAGCTAGAATCGCTTGGCCCTCTGTATTGCCTCAACGTCGTCACCTGCTGATACATGCTCGAGTAATTCTGTACAAGGTTACAAACCAACCACCTAACATCACTTTAGTCTCCTTTTGCCGTATCGTTGTATATAACGAGGCGAGGTAGATAGATGGGCTTTGTGCAGACATTTAGAATCAGCCAGAGGGATATTTCCTCACGATTAACCATTCCATTTCACCCATCGACAAACCAACACTTAGCTTTTGTCCTATCCCCCCAGCTACGCCGGCACATTATCCTTGTATTGAGGTGCATACTGAAATGGAGATCACGTGGGCGATTCGTAATGAGGAACGAGATAATTCAGTAGATTTCGCTTGACTACCCTTTTCAGTAATATGGACATATTTCGTATGGCATATTGATGATGACATTTGTGGAGATTCAGGCGCTTTTCAGTGGATGGAAATTGGTGGAGATGGTGCTGAATGGTCATTGGTTCCATATTGGTACCACTTGGTTCCAGGAGTGGTTCCCGGCACCATCTTGACACCCCCCCACCCACCCAGCTTGACACCCCCCACCCACCCATCTTGACACCCCCCCATCCACCCATCTTGACACCCCCCCATCCACCCATCTTGACACCCCCCCATCTTGACACCCCCCCATCCACCCATCTTGACACCGATGGGTGGGTGGGTGTCAGGACCCGAGGAACCCTGTTCTCCATATTGGAAATTGGACATCATTGCTCTCTATCCAATTATCATGTCCACCCTCAGAATCCTCAAGGATCCATATGTCTTATGAACATATCTCATTCAGAGACGACTCCTTGTGCTATGCATCATGCTCTCCAGATCTTCCAGTGAATAAAATATCCTTAGCAAGACGTCTTTGTACATTGTAATCCCGACACGGACAATGCCAGAGACAGGTAGTGACTAATCCAAGCTGAAGTTTGCCCAAACCTATTTGTAGTACGCTGGGGTGGCGTACACACTCTACCTACTATTGTGTCTGTCACAGGTACTCAACTTTGAAATGAGGGGTAGAGAGAAAAGTTGAAACATTACCCACTAACTGCTCAGTGCGCATATACCCAAGTTGACTGTGAATTTAAGGAAGGTGAGGTTGATATTGTGTTTTCTGAATGTGAGTGTCCGGATGAAAAAGGCCCACTTTGTCGATAGTGGTAGAACTGGCTTTTCGGATGGTCGGAGAGCATGGTGCGTTCTTGCAGACAACCTAAACAACGCATTTAACTTTATTCTCAATTTAAAAAATAATTTTCATTAATATTATATAATCATTATATATTATATAATAATTGATTATGTAATAAATGATTATAATTGAATATCAAATGAAAATATGCAATGTCCCGAATTCTTTGGGCAATAATACGACCATTTGAACCGGTATCGCTGAAAACGACAAAGTGGGCCCTTTTCATACCAAGGCCATTATTCATGTTTTTTTTTGCATATCACATGGGAGGTGTTCTATTAGCGTTATTATTCAATCAGGAAAACTTCCCGCATTTGCCATCCAATAACCATCAAAATTCCCTGCACTTCAAACTTTCCGAATGTGAACTTCATGATTTCAACGAGATCTCCCATCCACTCGCAACCTACTCAAAAGTTACAGGTAAGATCAGAAGTTTCGCATTTCCACTTCTGTCCCATCGTTTTCTCAAGATGTTACAGAAGATGGATTCCATCAGTTTTGCCGAAGACGGCACTTAATTATCGGACTTGTCAGATTTCATCTTGTAGTATTACATGTGGGTATGTACTTATGTGTGTGGTGGAGTGGCAATTTTTTTTTTGCTCGAATGAGAAAATTCGCACAGGTAAGTCGCAAATTTTCAAAAACCAAAAAAAATTTGAAAATATCGGAAATTTCAAAAATAAGAAAACAAAATTGAACAGAAATTATAAAAAAATAAAAAAAAAATTTAATGGATATTTTTTAAAAATAAAAGAAAATTCAAACTTCAGCAATTTAGAAATATTTTTAAAAAATGGAAGGAATTTGATTTGTCATAGCGCGACTATTTTTCTCCTAATATATCACACTGGGCCAAATTACACATATTTTTCCATGCAGTTGTACACCGCTGCTTGCAGCTGGCATTCGCTGATTCACCACTAGATCCCATTAAAGTATTGTTCAATGTGCTTTCTATCGATACCCCATGCGCATTCATACACGTGGATTCATTTTTTTCATTCAAATATATATTCCGCATTCATTATTTGCGGGCGAGCAAAAAAAAAAATATACCGCTTGCACAGCACTTTTATTGTTTGAAACTTTTGGCAACAGGCCAAACGCATCAGAAACACACAGAAAAATGCCGAACAAAAAAAAGTGGGAAGGGGCCGGGAGGTGCGTAAATAGAAAAAAAAATAAAAATATGAGGAATTCGTAGCTGAATCACGATTTGAGCTATAAATTTGGAAATCTCTCACTTTCATGACTCCACACTCGTCTCGCTAACTCTGATATATAACCAGGTTGAAATATTTGTCACTAGTGATGTCGCTAGAGACGAGAGAGAAAGAACGAGAGGATGAGATAAACGAGATCGGAGATGAAGTGACATAAGACAGGCTGGATCGTCTCAGACTAATAACTTTTGTGTGAGTGGTTAGATGGGTGGGTGGGTGTCTGACAAGATGGGTGGATGGGTGGGTGGGTGGGTGACAAGATGGATGGGTGGGCGAGAGGGTGACAAGATGGGTGGGTAGGCGAGAGGGTGACAAGATGGGTGGGTGGATGGCAAGATGGGGGGGGGGGCGGGGGGTGGGTGCCAAGATGGATGGGTGGGTCAGTGGGCGGCAAGATGGACGGGTGGGTCAGTGGGTGGCAGGATGGATGGGTGGGTGAGTGGGTGGCAAGATGAGGGGGGGGGGGGTAGGCGGCAAGGAGGGCGGGTGGGTGGTAAGGGGGGGGGGTGTGTGTGGGTGGGTGAGTGGGTGGCAAGATGAATGGGTGGGTGAGTGGGTGGCAAGATGAGTGCGTGGGGGGGGGGGTGGGTAGAGGGATGGATGGGTGGGTAGATGGGTAAGTGGGTGGGTGGGTGAGTCGATGGATGGGTGGGTGGATATGTATGCATCTGAATCCGTGTGCATGAGCACGTATGAATGTGCGGTCATTTCCATGCACGTACTCCATGTCCACGTACGCGAGTGTCTCTATAATTAATGACCGAAAAGCAAATTTGCATCACATTGAATATGAAAATATAAGAAATGAAAATATTCGATCGGCATGACAAACGAGAAAAGAGATATACGAGGAAAATGGAATATACCAGCAGGAAGACGAGTTTTCTGCTTTGTTGAGTAAGAGGAGATTGAGAAGAATGAAAAGTGGAAGAGCATCAGAGATGAAAGAGATGGTACTGAGCCGGAGTTACACGGAAACCAGGCGTGACCACTGCCACAAATCAGTCGTACCAAGCGACCACGCGAAAGGCGAGAAAGCCTCTAACGAATAGATTCAATTGATTTAATACCACGTGGGGCGTGCACCAAAACCAACGCCAGTTGTGGGTGGATGCGTTTTCCAACGGGAAAGTGAATACGAGTCTCAGAGTGAGGGCCAATGAATTTAGTCGAGAGTTGTTGAGTGTTTGATCAATTGGTGATTGCTGATTTTTTGATTTAAGAAAATCTATTAATGTTTGATTTTTTTGAATTTTCGAAATTTTCAAAATTTTTGAAATTTTTGAAATTTTTGAAATTTTTGAAATTTTCAAAATTTTCAAAATTTTCGAAATTTTTGAAATTTCCGAAAGTTTTGAAATTTTGGAAATTCTCAAAATGTTCGAAATTTCGAAATTTTCGGAATTTTCGAAGTTTTTGAAATTTTCGAAATTTCGCCAATTTTATCCAACTCTTGCATACATTCTGAATTTCTTCCACAGTCATTTCCAAGCCAACACCACCTCGAGTAAATTAATCGCGCAAATGCAATTTCTCTCGTATTCCAAATGACGTCGAAAACAGTGGATAAAAAAGCAGCAACAAATACACGTACGTAGAAACGTGCCAAGAAACACGAACAGTGTGGGATAGATACACAAAGGAGGAAAGGCTAGGTTTTCATCCTTTCAAGCCCCCATCCGGTTTTCACGATTCGTAAGCTCTCCACTCTCTACTCCTTTGCACTTTCCACCCACTACACATAACGGGATCTTTCTGCGATACTTGGAAACGAGAGTGAAAAAAAAGGGTGCGATAGAATGGAAGGGAATTGCCCCGGGGAGTGATGGAAAATCGCGTTAAAGTTCGATACGATAGTAACAGGGTTATGGCCTCCCAAGTCGTCATGAGGTAACGTAACGCTGACGTGGCGTGACGGATCATTTTTATGAGTTTCTTGGTGATTAACGAACAAAATTATTTTCCCAATTTTTCGTCGGAAATCAATCCTAGGGCTGGGCATAACGATGTCGAGAGACGAGCGAGCGGGTGCGAGACATAGGGCGTAACTGGAGGAGACAACACATCTTACTAAACATCATCGAGACGAGACGAGAGAGAAATGACGAGACGAGACGAGAGAGAAATGACGAGACGAGACGAGAGAGAAATGACGAGACGAGAGAGATACGAGAGAGATGAGCGAGAAGAACTAGGCGAGATTTGAGCTGCGAGACCCGGGTTCGGAACCGACCTTTTTTTCTCTCATCGCGTAACGATGTTGAGAGGCGAGAGAAAGTGTACGAGAAAAGAGGGGGGGGGGAGGAAGACGACACCGCTTACTGAAATATTCGGTCGAGACGAGACGAGAGAGAAATAACGAGACCAGAGATGAGAGAGAAATAACGAATCGCGAGGCGAAAGACAAATATCGACACGAGAGACGAGAGAGAAATAACGGGACAAGACGAGAGAGAAATAATGAGATGAGACACGAGAGAGAAATAACGAGGCGAGAGACGAGAGAGAAATAACGACACGAGAGGCGAGAGAGAAATAACGAGACGAGAGACGAGAGAGAAATAACGAGACGAGAGTCGATAGAGAAACCAGGGACGACAGTCGAGAGAGAAACGAGAGACGAGAGTCGGGAGAGAAACGAGAGACGAGCGTCGAGAGAGAAACGAGAGACGAGAGTCGAGAGAGAAACGAGACACGAGCGTCGAGAGAGAAACGAGAGTCGAGAGACGAGAGTCGAGAGACGAGAGTCGAGAGTCGAGAGACGAGAGTCGAGAGACGAGAGTCGAGAGACGAGAGTCGAGAGACGAGAGTAGAGAGACGAGAGTCGAGAGACGAGAGTCGAGAGAGAAACGCGAGATGAGACATAAACAACGAATGACATACACATTGAAGAACGAGAGGAACGAGGCGAGATTCGAGTTGCGAGACCCAGGATCGAGCCCTACCGTTTTTCTCTCCTCAATATTTTTCTCTAATTTTTTCCATCTTTTTTATTTCGCTAATTTGCAATGTCGTAGATTCGTCGTTATATTCATTGTTCAAACATTCAAGGGATGGTTCATTAAAGCAATACCACCTGTACCTCTCCATGAGATGTAATTTGTATTTTTAAATTCACGTAACTTATTGCATTTACCGTTTTATGGTTAAAAACCACGGCGACCTATCGTGCCACCAACTTGGCGTGACTGAGTATTTTTATTAGTTTCCTCTTGCACAATAAGCAGAATCATTTCCTTAATTTCGAGAAAAATTCTTGTTTTCCTGCAATCGCTGAATCAGCTGAAGTCACAAAAGTCAACCTCGAAAATGAAGATTGAAATTAAATGGAACGACTGGATTTAATAACGAATTGAAGACTATGACCAACTTCTCCATCCGCAATTGAATATTCATTCAGATTTCCAGATTTTTTCCCGCCAACAATACCGGCCGCAACAGCTATTTGAATTTTCTAAATTTCAAATGGACCAAGAAAAAAAAAATCCGCCGAAATTTCTGCCATGCAATTTTTTTTCGATTTTTTTTTCCCGAACAAATTATTTTTTGAAATATTCTTGAAAAAAAACCGCGCAAGAAGCGCGAGTTTCATTACTTCCGAATTGCGCGGAAAGCGGGGTAAAACAGTCGGCCGAGCAAACCAACACTGCGGGCCAACTGGACATAGGTAAGTGGATGTGGTGGTGGGGGGAATATCCGCAGTTTACAGAAATACTAGATGCTCCGGGCAAATGGTCTGCCTGTGCCACGGAAATGTACCCACTTCTGCCTCACTCGTTCACTAAAACCTTTTCCCCCACCCACCGATATTCCACTTGTTTCGTAACTGTTTTCCGATTCCGCCCTCCCCCACTTTCGGCTGTTGTATTCACCCACTTGTTCTCCAACCAACAACTCCCCCTTGTCTTGCCCAGCGCTAGGTGGCTGTATCCGCTAATCTAGTGAAACCCCATAGCTTGGTTGGATTAATATGAAAGGCTTTTTGTACGGTTCAACCATTTGGGGAGGAATGTTGCCTGGACTCATAAGGGTTGTGGAAAAATTCCCCACCCTACAGATAGTAAAAGAGAGGACCAAAACCGAAACCTGAAGCAGGACACGTCAATCCCGACGCCGCCACCATTAAAAACTAGTGGGATAAAAGTGTGTGTGTCCCCAGATCGTTCGACCTGTTCGTGAGAAATCGTTAACGGAAAATTCCGATTCCACACACACATACAAACGCATACACACACACACACACACAATCACCCATCCACTTATCCACACACACACGCACAACCCAGATCGTTCGACCTGTTCGTGAGAAATCGTTAACGGAAAATACCGATTGCACACATACAAACATACACACACACACAGACATTTGTTTAGAATTCGACGGGAAGCATTTGGATATACTTGAAACTCTAGTTACGATTCGAAATAAACAAAATCGGTTTATAGGTCATTACAATAACTTCCCGAGAAATCGGGAAAAATCCTACAAGATGCCGATATAAAAATACCTAATCTTCTGAAAGAGCCATAGCATCGGACTAATATCGAAGCTTTTTGCACAACCTATGAACCTTGTCCATCCGTTTCCATTGTCCTCCCCATCCCCGATTTTTTCCCTAGCCCCAGCCAGATGACAGATTCCAGCAATCTTCGTTGAGTTTGCAGGTGAAATTTTTTGTTCACCAGCCACGGACAACTGTTAGGAATCACAGTGACGGGAGAATAACGTCAAATTGTTTTTTCCGAGGTCCATTGGACGAATCGTGACGTAGAATACGGACAGTCAGGCATGATTAATGGCTGAAGTGTCTCGAGGGGTCCAAGGGACACATGAGAGATAGTAGAAGACGGTGATTTGCTTCTGGGGGGGTTGAAAAAATATCACCAGTCATTGTGTTTAGATTTCCAACGTTCCACAGAGTCTATTGTCATCTCTGGTTGTCCTGCTAATTTTTAAATTTTTTTTGAACCTTTGATCAATGTTGAGGTAGCATTGACCGGTCCTCGTGCTTCAGTTTTGGAAAGCCATAGCTGAACCTTGGAAGCTGGAAGCTTTGGACCACAGCTAGATGTCCTGTCCTCCTGAAGCATACATGAATAGCAGACCAACCTTGGACAACTTCGGAGCAATGTTGGAGCAACGCTGGACCGTTCAGATGTCCAACAACTCCAACTCTGCATCAATGGTCAGACAGCATTGGTCCTTCCATATGATACAAACCACCTTTGTTAATGGAGTATTACAGCATGGATGTGAAAAAAAAACTGGTACAATGTAATATTCGCGGATGACAAGCCCCCCGCACAGCAGCCGGAAGTTCCATTAATTAAGGAAAGCCGATCGATCACTCTGGCCAGTGTAATAAAAAGGGAGGAGTAAAAAAAAATTAGATTGAGATTGGAGATGGGGCGCGTTCAATCAATTTCCTGGCGGCACGTCTCCAACTTATTGTGGAACCATTCTGTAAGAAATTGACGTAAAGGGAGATGGGAATGCATGTGTTTGTTGTATGAGCAAATAGCGTCTGGTACAAATGGAAGATTGCGTTTGTTCTGCCAATAATCATCGACCACTGCGCCCCCCATCCCATTAATATTAACATTTTAATAACACAATATCGAACAACTCAGTTGTGCCCCGAGGGTGCCCTACGCAACGACAACACAGCTCGAAGAGAGTTGGCAAACAGTCGCTACTACAGCTACCGTATATATATATATATATATATATATACACGGAAATGTGTATAGACTCACTGATATAACCTCTCATTCCTGGAGTTTGCCTCGTGCTTGGGCATGCGTGCTCAATATCAGGGAGTTTCTCCAGTAGCAGTTACCCGAAACGTGATAATTGAATAATCCGTATTAGTGTTTCTCCAACCAACGCCAAACTACAGGGGCACAGTACGAGTTTTTAGGAAGTCGCGGAATAGCGCGAGTTTTGGGAGGAAAATTGGGGACATTGGGGGGTATGATGTCAATGGAATTTTCATCGCTCCATTTCATGATGGAATTGGATTTCATTTCTATCTTTATTGCCCAGAGCTCTAATAACTAATTACAGCATCGAGACATTGTATGATGACCTAAACTGCATATTGTTTATTTTTAACTTCTTGAGTTTTCGTATGTGTGTGTGCGTATGTGTGTGTTGCTGGGTGGATGAGTAGTTGTCTGTGTGAGTGGGTGCGTGGGCGGGTGGGTGAGTAGGTGGGTGGTTGTGTGAGTGAGTGGGTGGGTGGGCAGGTAGGTGGTTGTGTGTGTGTGTGTGTGTGAGGGTGTGAGTGAGTGAGTGTGTGGGTGGGGGCGTGAGTGGGTGGGTGCGCGAGTGGGTAAGTTGGTGGGTGGGTAGGTGAGTAGGTGGGTGGGTGGGTGGGTGGGTGTGTGAGTGAGTGGGTGGGTGGGCGGGTAGGTGGTTGTGTGTGAGGGTGTGGGTGAGTGGATGTGTGAGTGGGGGTGTGAGTGGGTGGGTGCGCGAGTGGATAAGTTGGTGAGTAGGTGGGTGGGTGGATGGGTGAGTAGGTGGGTGGGTGGGTGAGTAGGTGGGTAGGTGGGTGAGTAGGTGGGTGGGTGGGTGGTTGTGTGAGTGAGTGGGTGGGTGGGCGGGTAGGTGGTTGTGTGTGAGGGTGTGAGTGAGTGGATGTGTGGGTGGGTGAGTAGGTGGGTGGGTAAGTAGGTGGGTAGGTGGGTGAGTAGATGGGTGGGTGGGTGAGTAGGTGGGTCGGTGGGTGGTTGTGTGTGTGTTCATAATTATCTGCTTAATGAATGGGATTGAAACATTTAATTGACGCATATTTGGCTGCAGAACACAATGAGATTCCAAAAGTCACAAGCAAACTAAAACAAGTATGATAGATGACAGCAGAGGGACGCAATAGCATACGTCTAGAATTCTCAATGGAATATGTTGAAGACAACCGCTACCTCGCAAGACCTCTCAGTCTCCAGTCTCGTAAGATGGTTTTTCTCTCATCCATGTTGAGTGTTGGCCTTATTGGCGAATACATGGCGTGAAGTATGAATGTCTGGATGGCCCTGGATGCTCCCTTAATACCCACGGGAATTTCAAGTTCATAGACACTACTTATCTATATAATACAGACGTTTACCTTCTACCTTTACCTACCTTTCTTCGTATCACCTAGCTGAGTGGAAATTCCGCTTCGGTTGTCTGGGTCGAGATCAGTTAAGCAGCCTGGCTAGTATCTTCTGATAAGGGCTCGGTGGTGAGGACTTTTTCAAGAGCGTGGTGGGTGTGCGGCTAGGAGTGGGTGTGCGGTCAGTGGGATCAAACGGAGCCAGGCTATTTTATCAGGTATGGTATAGATATATGGGCCTGAGAAGTGGGGTCGTTCAAATTTCATGATTTTTTGAAATTCTTGAAATTTTGAAATTGCAGATTTTTTTGGAAAATCGAATTTTGAAAATCTTCGAACTTAAAAAAATTTCCAATTGATATTAAATTGCTAAAAAAATTGCAGTACAAACAAATAATGCTCAGTAAAATTATTTAAATTATTTACGTTTGTGATATTGATGGAACAGGGAACATGGGATATGGAGAGATTTTTTTTTTTTAATCAGAATGTGCAAATTTCAACGTGATTATACAAAAATTTAATATGTACATGCACTTGAAAGTGTCTTTTCTCAGAAGCCTAGACGTCTTGTACAAACACAACCCGTACGACTTAAGCGCGAGTCGTACTACTGAAAGCAGACGACTCACTGTTTTCATAAAAGTTTGAGCTCCGTAATCTCGAGATTTCTTGACCTGCAGTCTCCAACTCATTCCTCATGTTTTTTTTCTTTCATTTTGTGGAAAAAGTTCTGTGGATGATTCTAGTTTTCAACATGGTTAGAAAACATTTCCGTCTCGCATTTCCCCCATTTTCGTTATTGAGAATAAACCAATGAAATAACAAAGTTTGAAGTTGGAAATTTTTTTTCTTATCCTTGATTTTCGTTTCGAATGAATTGAAATCGCGGAAGTTTTCCATCCTATTTGGATGTTTTTAACATATTAATTCACTATAGTTTTTTTAGTTTAAATATCGGAGGTAATCTGGTGATATATTTACGAAAACTTTGAAAACGGCAAATTACCAGAGATGTGTGTCGACAACTTCAGGAACCCGTTGACAAATCTGCCATTCGCGAACATTTTTTTTCCGCATAACGACATTGCCTCATCCCCCCCCCCTCCCCCCCCCCCCCCGCGGTGGTGACGCGCAAGAGAAAGGGCCACACTTTTTTCCTCGCAATACCCCTCCCCCCTCCCCCCATACTTTTCTTCCAGTAACACCCCCCCCCCCTGCCTTCTTTTTTCCCCACCCCAAGAAGTCACTCAGTCACGTGGTTTAAGGGAGTGCACGTGACAGGTCACGAGAAGAAAGTGGCAAGAGGAATGGGGAAAAATCAGCCCAGTCGCAATGAGAATTCAGTGTTTGTGGCACTGCTGATTTCCAAGCCATCCCCAACATCCACTTGCATTTACATTTCGAGTTTGAAAAATTTTCCTCGATTCTTGGAGTGCTCCCTACAATCACTTACCATCAGTCTCGCTCGTTGAGTGGCGGTGGGAGGGGGAGGGAACATTCTCGTATTACGTAAGGGCGGGGGCGGGGGGGGGGCGTTCATGTATTACGTAAGCTCTCGGCGGGCGAGGGGGGCAGGCGGGGTGGGGGGGTGGGGGGGGGGTGGGAAGTTCACGTATTAGATAAGGTTGGTAGCGGCAAGGGGCCGTTCACCTAGTGGAACTTTCAACCTTGCATTGGACGGGATGGAACGTTCATGTATTGAGTACGGCCTTGAGGTGGGAGGGGGGGTGGGGAGATGGGAGGAACGTTCACATATTATATGAGGCGTCCTCACCAATGTACACACATCCACCGACCCACCTACCCACAGGCACCCACCCTGGACCACAACGACCCACACCCACCCACACCTACCCTCATGTACCCAAAGCCACCCACACCCACCCACACCTACCCACACTCACCCACACCCACCCACGCGCGCCCACACCCGCCCACACCCGCCCACAACCGCCCACATCCACCCACACCCACCCACTCAGATCCACCCATACCCGCCCACTCACATCCACCCACACATACGCACTGGTTTTATGGACCAATCCGTCCCAATACCATCTTGTCCCCCACTCGAAAGCGGTACATCGCGAGGTGTGGACAAATTAGGGTACCCCCAGATCGATCATCCCGCTCAGAACCATCCCCCTAATCCGGTGGGTCACGCATCCGTCTCCTGATTTAACTGACCACCGCGGCTTAATAGGGACTGAGAGTTATGAAACAACAAAAAATTTGTTATAAAAATAAAAATGAACGAAAAATTATTTAATGAGAGAAATGGGACGAGCTTTCTGGGAACTAATTAATTTTTTTAAAATTATTATAACGCATTTGGTATGGGAATTTGTTAGGCAAAACTGTGAGACGAACTCACCGGATACTCCGACAATATACGCATATATAATAGATGTAACATTATGCTTTTTAACATGGGAATGATAGAAAAATTATATGCAAAGTTCATTAGAAGCGTAAATTTATTCACGAGAATTTGTATATCACGTCTAGAGCCTCAGCCGGTTTTAATTATGTTGTACACCAATTATTTCCACTGACCACATGATATCTTATTTGTTGTGGGATATAATTGTAGAATGCAAGACTGATTAATATCGCCAATTTTGAGGGTGCGCCAATTTATGGCTGTAACAATTTATACTTACTGATTAATTGTGCTGGACCTCATTAATACAGGGTTACGCAAGTCTGTAAGCAAGAATGATTAATTGTTGAAGGTTTTGTTTGTGATGCGCGGTACAGATGACAAAAGATAGCTTCGCGGTGTTATTCATGAGATAGTAATCAATCATTACTCATCTTGACCGGGAGTTTAATTGGCGTCATGCACAGTTGCTTCTCCATTTATTTTTCAACTCATGTTAAGTTTACAATTTTTTGTACCTTTTATTTAATTGCAAATTTGCACATTTTTTTCATCGCAAAATTCTTCGACACTTTGATTTCCGTATTTTCTAAACGGCGAAAGCCAGCCGCTTAATTATAGCAGGTACATCCAGAAGAGGTTAAAAATATGTATCGTGGATGGGAACACTGGAAGTCCAGGTCAAGTGTGTCGAGACTGCTGTGCGCGCTAGACTCAAGGGTATTTACGTGGATAATCTCAATCGTCGTTGAGAGTCATGGGGTCATAGACACAGAAAAGTCCTTCCAAATTGATCAACAGAATGATAAAAAAATATTGAGCACAAAGTAGCCGCAATTGCAGTATGTGAATATAAATTGATCAATACATTGTATACGTATGTGTCATCCCATCAATTACCAACCAATTTTGTTCTGTTAATTGTCATTTAATTTTCGCATACTGTTATTAAAAATGGCTGTTCCTGCGGATGCCACGTTCGGCGTTTGCCCGATTGGCACCCTGTGAATAGTAGTGAACATCCGCGTCTTCGAGTAGGAGAGGCTGGGACATAATGGGTCATGAGTGGAGAATGGGATTGGAATTGATCCATCATGGCCCGCGTCCCATTTTGGGCAAGGGTCCCACTGTGTCGCACGGCCTATTTCGAGAATATGTGCGACATGCCTATTGTCGAATTACCGTGCCTGTCCCATTATACCATCTGTCCCATTATATCCCCTGTCCCATTACACCCCGTCCCATTACACCCCGTCCCATTACACCCCCTGTTCCATTACACCCCCTGTCCCATTACACCCCCTGTCCCATTACACCCCCTGTCCCATTACACCCCCTGTCCCATTATACTCTCTGCCCCATTATACATCTGTCCCATAATACCCCTGCCCCATTATAGGAGCTGCTCCGTTATACCTGCTATCCCATTAGACCATCTGTCCCATTAGACCATCTGTCCCATTAGACCATCTGTCCCATTAGACCATCTGTCCCATTAGACCATCTGTCCCATTAGACCATCTGTCCCATTAGACCATCTGTCCCATTAGACCATCTGTCCCATTAGACCATCTGTCCCATTAGACCATCTGTCTCATTAGACCATCTGTCCCATTAGACCATCTGTGCCATTAGACAATCTGTCCCATTAGACCATCTGTGCCATTAGACAATCTGTCCCATTAGACAATCTGTCCCATTAAACCATCTGCCCCATTAGACCATCTGTCCCATTAGACAATCCATCCCATTAGACCGTCTGAACCATTATACAGTCTGTCCCATTATATCCCTATATAAATATGCCGTTGGAATGTACCATCAATTCTAAAACATAATCAATAAAAATGTGATAATCCAAATTGTCATGACAACAGCTAGAGTATAAATGTCTTCGCGGAAGTAACAAATTTATTGGTTGAGCTCTACCCATTTCACAGAAATTGCACTTAAATTTCATGTTTCTCCGGCGAACGTGACTGGACATCGTCAGTGGGTTAAAAACCTCGATTTGAAATATCAATAGGTGGCCTGTTCTAACCATATATAGAACTATATATATATATGCTGTTATAAGACACTCTGGAAATCCAAACAAAAAAAAAATTGTTTGCTTTACCACTACCTAAAAAATACGAAACTATCAGATAAAATCCCAACACTGCCGCCCGAGGAGAAGACTCTATTAATTAATTAGTGGAATTTTTTTGCTCGGCCGAAATTTAAGTTGTCTGTGAAAGGTTGGGGTGCCAAATTTTTGGAAAATTCACGAGTTAGTTGAATGTGAAGAGCGGAGCATAAGGTAAGAATGTCTGACTCACTTTAAGAAGCAACGAAGAAGAACGACTCAATTTTCCCAAACCCCTGCCTTGAACATTTTCATCGTGACCCAACTGGTGCCCATCCTACCCCTTCCCCTCTCTCCCCCCCCCCCCCACAACGCGCCCCGCCCACCCACCTCGACACGGATCTTGGAACACCAAAGGCAGATCTTCGCTAGTTGTGTTCTCAAAAGCTCGACTCGCTTTCACACCTTTTTAAATCCCCGAGAGTAGCAAGAAGGGATGATAACGAGCTATTTTCCATCCACTCGTCTAGAAACTCGATCGTCTTATTTCATCCTTTTGTACTTCGTCAAAGCATGGAGAAACTCAGATTCAAAGGGAGGTAATTTGTTGAAAAAACGGGCAATGATTGCCAAACGTGAATCAGGGTCCAAGTTAGAAAGCAGAATTTACAAATTCTTTTCCGGGTATTGTACTTTTACATCATGGAGGCATAATGGGACAAACGTGCCCTTCCTATTATTCCATCCCTCGGTCCATGGACCTTGGGTTGATGATTCAATTGGTAGGGTCGCTGGATCGATGGTTCGATGGTTGGACGGATCGAAGGCTCGATGGATCGATGGGGCGATGGAACGATGGATCGATGGATCGAAGGGTCAATGGGTCGATGGATCGATGGATCGATAGATCGATAGATCGATAGATCGATAGATCGATAGATCGATAGATCGATAGATCGATAGATCGATAGATCGATAGATCGATAGATCGATAGATCGATAGATCGATGGAACGATGGATCGATAAGTCGATGCATCGAAGGGTCGATGGAAGGATGGATCGAAGGATCAATGGATCGATGGGTCGATGGATCGATAAGTCGTTGGATCGATAAGTCGATGGATCAAAGGGTCAATGGGTGGATGGAAATAAATTCATAACTACATTTTCCATAGGAAAATACGCTCGATAGCGAATGCGAAAAATTCTCAACGAAGTTCAATCCAATTGCCCTATTTCTTATCATCCCCTTGCATCCGGTTGTCAATCGATTTTTATTCAGTCCTAATCCGATTGTCGGGAACACGAAAAACATTGGGAAAAGCAATAACTCTGGCTGATAGTTCAAAAAGGTCTAAAAAGCTTGCGTCCTCGACTCCACTGCGATCTTGCCACAATTTTCTTCACCTAGGTCTTAGAAAGAGCTCATAAAATGTGGACCATTTTACAAATTCACGGTTCTAAAAACTGGTAAAAATTTGAGACATTAAAAAAAAACAATCATTTTTACTGTGAAAAAAATTGGAATTTGACAAATGCAGAAAACCCCAAAAATTGTCACAATTTCAAAAATTTTGAAAATTCAAAAGTAAAGAAAGTTAAAGAAAATTTCGAAATTTCCAATAATTCTAAATGTCAGAAAATTTATGAAAACTCACAATTTTCAAGAATTTAAAATCTCAAAATTCCACATAACATTGTGAACCGCGATAACTTTCACTGATAGCGCAAAAAGCGCTAAGAGGCTGAAGCCCTTGCGGTTTTACCATCATTTTCTTCGCCTGGGTTTGGGGGAAAACTATCACGATTTATACGAAAATTTCTTTCGATGGCCCAAAACTTGTATATTCCTCGCGAACCCACCCCCTCCCCCTCCACGTGGTGCGGACAGCTATAAATATATTTCTTTTGTACGAGTCGTTATCGCGCATCCCTCCTGAGTCTCTCACGCCCTATTAATCATGTTACTGGTTCAAATAAGAAAGCAAACTATGACTTGTGCCAAGGGGGTAGTAAAATGTCAAAAATTGGAAAATGTCTCTCAAAAAAATTTTGGTAATTAAATTTTTTTTTTTATTTCAATTTATTTTACGAAATTGCCTATATATTTTGCATATGATGTTGCACGATATAGTCCATAGCTTACAATTATCTTCATTACAATTGCAACAATCGTTAATGCCTTAATCTCCCCCAATTACCTAAAATCGTGGAATACATTCCGGGTCACACTATCCGCAGAGATATCCAAATACGCAGTTTATAGACCTCACCTGCAATCGAAAATTCGACCAATAGGATATTCGATTCTCCCCGACATTTGATATAATTTCAAGCTGGATTTTGTTGCGTGTGAAAATGCCATTTGAAAAATTTTATTGGGAACACAGTGGTTATTTTTAAACTCCTGTTATCCGATAATATGCGCAGTCATCCAGTTAATTGTGTGTATGTATCAAGTGTCAAAGGGGAAAAATTTCAGAGGTGTGAAATTGGAAATTCAATGCTCCTACCACAGCCCAATATTTAGAAGTCTAGTTGACGATTTGAGAGTCAAATCAGCCCTCGAATGCTTTTTGGGAGTCCAAGAGTATCAGTTGGAAGTTCAAAAACTGGAATTCTCATATCGAGAGTTCCAAAGTTCCATTTTTAAACTTCCAAAGTCTCATTCCAAGACTTTCCAACCCTTATTTTAGGGCTTACCCAGTCGCATCATGATGGGACGTGAAAGTTCCATGTTGAAACTTTAAAGTTCCATGTTGAAACTTTAAAGTTCCATGTTGAAACTTTAAAGTTCCATGTTGAAACTTTAAAGTTCCATGTTGAAACTTTAAAGTTCCATGTTGAAACTTTGAAGTTCCATGTTGAAACTTTAAAGTTCCATGTTGAAACTTTAAAGTTCCATGTTGGAACTGGGAAGTTCTATGTTGAAACTTTAAAGTTCCATGTTGGAACTTGAAAGTTCGATGTTGGGAGTTGAAACTTCCATGTTGGGACTTGAAACTTCCATGTTGAGACTGGAAAGTTCCATGTTGGGACTTGAGAGTTCCATTTTGGGACTGGAAAGTTCCAAGTTTGGACTTGGAACTTCCATGTTGGGATTTGAAAGTTCCATGTTGGGACTGGAAAGTTCCATTTTGGAACTTGAAAGGTCCCCGTGAGGCTTTAAAGTCCCATTTTGACTTTCCTCTTATTTGAGTCTTACAAGTCCAGAATTTATCTTACTTTGACACATTGGAAATTTAGACATCCGACCTTGGAATGAACCATGAATCACTAAACGGCTATGTGAGACTTGAGTGATGATTGAAATTCCTCATTCGGATCATCAAAAGATTTCCTGATTTTTGGAATTTGAACTTGATATTTGCTATCGAATAATGAGATTACGACTCACATTATATGTGTCACGGTATGTTCAACTACGACTAAAAGAACTTTTATTGCCGATACAGTAGTTATTTTCCAACACCTGTCATTTGATAATGCGCCCAGTCAGGCGAATAATTGTCTACATATATCGAATATCAAAGGAAAAATTTTTGGTAGAGTGAGGTATTGGAAATTCGCTTCTCCTACACTTGCTGAAGAATTATCCGGTCAAATTCATGGGCGAGGTTTGTTTGTGTCGACCGCAATTATTTACATCAAACAACATCCTCGACGATTTTATCACCCCATGGGTATCCATGGAATTGAACGAAAAAGGGAGGACAACCCAGTGTACCCACATTATTAGCTTGACAAACAATCCCGGTGGATTTCACCGTGACAAATTAGCCAGGACACGCGAGGGGCTCACTTTATTCGAATAGGTTATGTACACTGTGTGCGTTTGTATTATTTGTATGCGTATTATATATTCAGCTTTGCGTGTAATGGTGAAACCAGAGCATCGACAGTCAAATTCTCTTATCGGTGTTGAATTTTTCCAGTGGCCTACATAGATATACGTATGCATGTGGAAATATATGCTAAACGATGTACGGCGAATCTGAAGCGCGGTGGGTGTGGGTGTATGTCTGCGTGGATGGGTCGGTGGTTGGTCGAGTGAATGGTAAGTGGGTAGTTAAATGCGTGGGTGTGGAGATAAGTGGGTAATGGGTCGCTGGTTCGCTAAGGGAGTAGGTGGGTGGCTGAGCGGGTGAGTGGGTGGGTGGGTAGGTGGTTGGCTGGTTAACAGGGTGGGTTGGTACTTGGCTAGCTAAGAGTGTGGGTGGGTAGCTGAGAGGATGGGTGGGTGGGTGGCTGAGAGGGTGGGTGGGTGGTTGAGAGGGTAGGTGGGCAGGCGGGTGACCAAGATGGTGGGTCGGTGGCTAAGAGAGTGGGTGGGTGGGTGGCTGAGAGAGTGGGTGGGTGGCTGAGAGAGTGGGTGGGTGGGTGGTTGAGAGGGTGGGTGGGCAGGCGGGTGACTAAGAGGGTGCGTAGCTGAGACAGTGGCTGGCTGGCCAAAGGGTGGGTGGGTGGTTGGCTGACTGGCTAAAAGGGTGGGTGGGGGGGCTATCTAGCTAACAGGGTAGGCAGGCGGCTGGCTGAGAGCGTGGGTAGTTGGCTGGCTAAGAAGGTGGGTGGGTGGCTGAGAGGATGGGTGGGTGGGTGGTTGAGAGGGTGGTTGGGGGACTAAGAGAGTGGGTGGCTGGCTGGCTAATAGCGTGGGTGGGTGGCTGCAAGAGATATTTCTAAACGTTGCGTTTACCTCGCACAGCTACCAACATCGATGTAAAACTATTGCTACTATATTCTCTCCAAACGAATACTCATAAATCTAGGGGGACACAGGAGTGAGTGAGAAAGTAATATCAAATGTTGTATTGTATAGTGAAGCATGGTGTGATTTTAATCCCGGGTAAAATCCAACTGTGGAATGAGTACATACACCTGTATCAACGATCGATCTATTACACCGCTGTTTGTACTCGTTCACGATGAAAATATCGTGCCCATGTAGCTACAACGATTGTAACAGTTGGCAAAACAAAAATACGAGCTATCGGAATTCAGAGAGCACCACTTGAGTCAAGGTTCCAAGCCGATTTACTGTGACCTTGGACCTGAATCAAAGGCCAGTCAGAAAGTGAAAAACAAACAATCCTGATTTGAGACTGTCAGAATTGTTTTGAGACTTTGCAAGTCTGAGTTTAAACAAAATAAACCTAAGACTGCAAATCTGTATTGTTAGGTATGAAACAGATTAATTGGAATTTTTTTTCTGATGGTACAAATCACTCTCGGCTGACAACAAAAAATTGAGGGGGAAAAACTTTGATTTCACGTTTGACATTGGTTATTGGATAATTGGATTACGCTGAATATTAGATAAGAGTCACTCCAGCGTCCGACACAGTGTTTACCCTTGGTTGTCAACTGCCTGAATTTTCCAGCTTTCGCCCTCCCCCCCTCCCCCCAACCACCCACCGGAGTCTGGCAACTCGTCCACAGTTTACGCCCTGTTGTATACGCTCAACGAAACTTTCATATTAAATTTACGACGCCAGGTAGCTCTCCCCCCACTCCATCCACTTGGATGCATACCCCCCAACGATTCTTTCTCATTTCCCCATATTTCCATTTTACCAACGGAATTTTATGATTTTCGTGGTTGTAAACGTGAGATTTATATTCGGAATTGGAATTAAAATTGTTGTCATTGTCGTTTGCCCGTTTCCACAGATTGGTGAATGGTTTATAGGACACCAGCAATTTTCACTGTTTGTTTACTCTTTATAATATATGCGTCATATGTCAAGTTTTTTTTTTGGATTTTTAGGCGGTTATTTTTTTTTTATTTTTATTCATAAGTTGGTATCTGTGATGGATCTTTTTTTTTAAAAGAATATGTGAAAAGAATTAATCATTGTAAAGAAAAATGATACCACAGGAATGATGGGACACTACTCAATTCCGCCCCCCGTCCCATCACACCGTGCGTCCCAGGATGCCCCACACCACCCGCCACTGTTGCTATCAAAGCTCTTGCTTTGAACGTGGGTAATACAATCCCAAAGCGAATACCTGTATAGACACATATCTATAGTTTCAAACGATGAATGACAATTTTGTACTAGGAAATTGGTGAGGTAAAGAACGATTGTTCCGATGAAGGTATCGCGATTAATATGATATATGTGAGAGCTAAGTATTCTCAATTTTTTTAATGCTGGCCCAATGTCGGGCCAATGCTGACATAATGTTGATTTGATGTTGGATTAACGTCCAATATTGGGCCACCATCGACTGAGTGATAATCCAATGCTGGTTGAATGTCGGCTGAATGTTGGTCCAGTCTGAGATGAATGTCGGCCCAATATTAAAGCAATATTAGTGGCACATTGGGCCAATCATGCAATGCTGGTTGAATGTCGGCGGAATGTTGGCCCACTCTAAGTCGAACGTCATCTCAATATTGAGGCAATATTCGAATATTGGCCCAACATTGGTTGAGTGATCACCCAATGCTGGTTGAATGTCGGCTGAATGTTGGCCCACTTTAAGTCGAATGTCAGCTCAATATTGAGACACTATTCGAATATTGTCCCAACCTTGGTTGAGTGATAATCCAATGTTGGCTGAATGTTGGCCCACTCTCAGTCGAATGTCAGCTCAATATTGAGACACTATTCGAATATTGTCCCAACCTTGGTTGAGTGATAATCCAATGTTGGCTGAATGTTGGCCCACTCTCAGTCGAATGTCGGCTCAATATTCAGACACTATTCGAATATTGTCCCAACATTGGTTGAGTGATAATCCAATGTTGGCTGAATGTTGGCCCACTCTCAGTCGAATGTCGGCTCAATATTCAGACACTATTCGAATATTGTCCCAACATTGGTTGAGTGATAATCCAATGTTGGCTGGTAATGTGGGTGGAAACTACACATGGATATCATCTATGCATTGCCCGGCATAAACTTGAAGTGCGGCACGGAATAACACACAAAACAACAAATGATTGAATGAAGTACCCGGGGCTGTTGAATCGATTTCGAGGCAAAGTTGCGTATTTTTTTCCACTCGAGTTCCTTCATTTTCCACGACTCTTCATTGAGTTAAATTGCTTCTGACGTTATTGAGGATCCTCCTGTGTGATGCTCAATTAATGTTGCAACCCCTGTTCAGTTCACAGAAGAACGTTCACTATTTCACGAATACAAGCCAAGGGGGAGACACAACAATCATTGGGTAAAGATTGTCCTGAGACGTTTGTAATTAATTAAAAGGTATCTATGGTGACGTTGGAGCACGAATCGTTATCTACATTTTCATTATTCTGGGACAACAATGGAGAGAATTAGGAATTGAAGACGATTCTGAACGATTTTCTCAGCGTATTTTCCGTGGGCTGAAATGACTTTCGGGGGTCGGTTTTATTTGCTAATTGTTTTTTGGTGTCCCTCAATTTTTTTTTTTTTTTAATTTTTCTGAACTTTTTTTTTTTTTTTTTTTTTTTTTTTTATTAACTTTGAACAATTGATGAATGTTGTATGAAATATGAAAGATTTTTTTTTTAGTTGAAAAAATTTCAAAATTCAATTTTCACCAGCTAATGCCAGTGAACATCTAATCAGAAAAAGCATTTCGTCATGGTGCGTAATTACTCAGTCCAGGCATTGGTAATGGTACAAATGAGCCGAATTCCGCCAGTCCCGCCCAAGGATTAATTGGTCAACTTTGACTCCATTCTGAAACTCCATTTTACACTACATTTATCACGAGAAACGATATCTCATATTAAATACCACCAGTCTACTCAAGCTAGAATGATTTCAGGTGAGGTTTATGGACTAGATTTTCTGTAACATATTGAGGGAAATGATAGGAATTTACGACAGTTGGGACCAGTTACTTGTGATTGGATGGGATTTGTGGAAACCATGAAGTTCGGATGTGGAAACTTGGAATTGCAGAACATTTTCAGTTATGGCATTACATTCTATCTCACGATTATCAATTACACTGATTCGACTGGCGCAGTTTAAAAAAAAAAATATTGGCGATGACCATCTTGATGGCCATCTAAAAAATTGAAGTATCTCCCAACTGAGTGGTTTTACCGAAAAATGTTATAGAATATTTTTTGTGGGGAATTGGATTGCGCACAAAAAATGTTTATGCGAAATTTCTCTTTTTCCAGAAACGCCGGAGATAGAGCCAAATTTGGAGGCTGAACGAGGCCTCCGAGCGGGGATCTGCACCCATGTCCCGTAACGCCATCCGTCCCATCATGGACCATCTGGGGGAGGCCCGTCGGATTTTTTTCTCCCCTGATTTTGGGAACTGATACAGCTGAGACAACTAGACATGTCGACTATAGATCATTCCGCATGAAGTAGTGTTGGTGGCTCGTGCGCCGTCTACGGTTTAAGATAAGCTATATACGAGCTCAACCGGAAAGCGGAAGCAATGGCTTACGAGATATTATCGAATGTTATCCTCTTTACGCAACATGGGGAAAAACGGGAATTGTTGTCATATATCGTGGCATTTACAATCCGGAAAAAAATGGCAAATGTATTCATTCTAAGAAAAAAAATGTGAAGCGTCATGGGACACCTGGTAGACGTGAAACATCGAAATCCGAATTTTGATCTAACTTGATCCGAAAGTTTCAACGATTTTGTGAGAATTATTGGAAATTTTCAAATATTCAATTCTCTTCGATGTTTGAAAAGATTTTTTTTAATTTTACAAAATTTTCCGAAATTTTTAGAAGAAATTTCCAATTTTTCAAACATTTCCAAAATTTTTGGATTTTTTTTCCCATATTTTTCAAACTTATCTCAATTTGTTTTGTAAATTTTTCCAATTTTTTTTCAAATGTTTCGAAATGTGTTCCGAATTTCTTCGAACTTTTAGCAGAATTTTTTCAATTAAAAAAAAGTTTGAATTTTTTCAAAATTCCTCTGAATTTTTAGAACATTTTCCAATTTGCTGTAAATTTTTCTCTAAATTTTTGACAATTTCCCAAACATTTCCAACATTTTCCAAAATTTATTAAAAATTTTTCAAATTGTTTCCACATTTTTGAAAAAAAAGTTCGAAATTTTGTCAAATTTTTGAAAGATTGTTTCAAAAATTTTTTAATTTGTTACAAAAATTTCCAATTCTTTTCAAACTATTTAGAACGCTGCAGTGTATCTTATTATGATCTCTGTTGGTACCCGGATGAAAAAAAGGTTTTTGGAATTTTCTGCGCAGTATTAAAAAATTGTTGCACATTTTTTGAATGGATCATCTGGCCGTACTTCAGCTTTAAACGCACACTCCAGGGCTCTGTTATTTTTTCTCGTCTACCGCAACTTTGGTAAAATCACGTTTAAGACCAAAACCAGCTAGTTTCCCGAGGGGGCCAAGCCGTATCTCGTTCCTTCCTGCTCATCCGGTGTAGACTTTTGTTTTTTTTAAGCTTTTTCACCATCCAAGCGCCACGTACATCCGCTTCGGTATCGCGAAGAGATATATAGCATCTCAGAACTTCCCCTAGTTCCACCAACGAGACAATTAAAAACATTTGCCGCAGTGTTTGGTGGTATTTTCAGGGCTGTGATAGGTGGTCTTGTCGCATCATTTGATGTGGGGTATCAGCCAATTTTGTGTGACAACTGGGAACGACCTTGAAGTTTAAGCTCGCGAAATCCGGGTCTTACCTGCATTCGTGGGAGAAACAGCAGCGTTATCTTGGTAGGACAGATAGTTGCGAGACCCGGGTTCGAAACCCAGTCCAAACTTTTCCAATTACGTTTCCCGAAATTGCCATCCGATTGGAACCTCCGCTCCCTAATGACGCTCGGGGATGCTATCACTCACGGTAAACAAGACCCGGGTTCGAATCCCAACTGACGCAATCCGAATGTTATCCCAAATACCATGAAAACGAAATCCCCCATTTTCGACAACTGAAATCTGTTTGTGACCTGGGCAAAATCTATTTTGATTTCCATCGAATCAAAGATTGGCCAGCAGACAGGTTACGTCAGAATGAATTCTGTCACTATCAGCGATCACAATCAACAACTGATGGTTCCAACCACGACCATTTCTCCACCTATCTCATTTTTCCTACCAATGGGCTCCACCGCAAGCTGACCCTTTTCCCCATATTTCTATTGTACAAGTTACCCTTGTCAGGTCTCCAAAAATGTAACAATGCTTGACCACAATCCATGACTGCCAGTGATGGTTGAAGCTTTCCAATTAGACTTCTCCTCCATCCTCACAATTTTCTTCCATAACTTCGTCATATTTTTCTTCAATACATTTGATGTCATTATGTAATTCGCCAAAGAAATTTGAAAAAAAAGTGTTGAAAGGGTATGAAAACAAAAAATAAAAAGATAAGAGAGTGCCCTTCCGAAAACTCATCGTCAGAAGGATCTGCATGATATCCAAAAATCACAGACTCTGCATGCTCAGGGGTGTCTCTTGTACATGCCATTTTTCCCCCCTGGGGGGGGATATTCATTTTTTTTAGTATCGGACTTGATTTAGTATCGTAAGTTGAATTGTTTTGATTACAAGATCCAGCACTCAATCTAGGACTGCGACATAGTCGAGATGATTTGGCTTTAGCATCTTTAGAGCTCTCCTCCGTCCTCACAATTTTCTTCCATAACTTCGTCATATTTTTTTTATCGAAAAGATTGATATGAATTTGAAAGTGGTC
Source organism: Asobara japonica (assembly GCA_026005395.1). Lineage (NCBI taxonomy): Eukaryota > Metazoa > Arthropoda > Insecta > Hymenoptera > Braconidae > Asobara > Asobara japonica. The sequence continues at coordinate 578,851 of BQMI01000510.1, forward strand.
CAGGGGGATGCAGGGGAGGTATTGCTTCTGATAGATTCCAAAAGGTGTGCCAAAGCTTACTGGTAACTAACGGTTGATAGCGATAGCTAAACTTTTCCAATTATACCCATCCACCCGACATTCCACCCCCCCCCCACCCGTCTTATCTCAATTCTTTCATCCCCGAGATTGTTATCATGCCAAGATGACAGTAGACCCAGCCTCCCCAAAACTGTGTGCATAGTCCAGATGAATGCCCGTGCTCCTCAGTATGCTCCATGATGACGGCTGGGAAAACACAGTTAAACTTTAATGACTTGTTAACACAGCGTGCGATATCATGTGCCCCCCCCCCCCTGCCTGTCTGTGACCAGATAAATTCCCACTGGAAACGTCCACGGAGTCACACAAACTCGGTACGAAAGTGCGGTGGTTGAGTGGACGCGCGGCAAACAGTCAGAGACATTCCCATGTTTGCCCAACATCGTAGTGCCCCATCTTTATTCCATCTGCAAAGGCATTCCATACCGTTTTACCCCGGCAATTTTTTTTTTCATTTTTTCATCTCGTGAAATGTCTTGCCAGATGCAAGAGAGCCTCCGGTGCACTTTCAAGTTGGACCCCTTTCACCTAGACTCCATTTTATTTCTATCCTAAAGCTCCATTTCCGGGGCCTACTCTCAGGCTGATGAGAAGAATTGGACTCTTTCCGAGGCACTGGGCAAACTCTACCTGTGTTTACATGGCATATATCTCTGAGTGCATCTTGATCGAAGGGACAACTCCAGGGAGAACTTTCGGACGGTGATTCTATGATGGATAGTTAACGTCTGACGAGATATCGCGTGTGAAAAGATGTAAAAAATAGTTTAAGGAGAGGGAAGAAAACACTGTGATACGTGTCTATATCATAGCTTTTGATATAGTATTGAACTGCGAGGACTACGGAACTCGAAAAAAATTTCCAGTTTCAGGAAAACATTTTCTGCTGAATGTATCTCTGTGGAAGATCGGTAAAAACAATCGAATTAAAATTGGGAAACAGGGGTGGTTATATATATGCAAATTACTGCCATGTTAAAATATTACCGGATGTGTCCATCATATATATCAAGTTTTGTAGACTTATCTTACAATATTTTCAGCATATTTCGGGGATATGGCGGAAATGGGTGTCTGGTTGGACAGAAAATGCCGCGTAAGGATCCAGGATTCATCAACTTTTTACAACGGCTTCTAAAATTGATATACTCCGGCAGACGTTTGTGATTAGGTAATTTAGCAGTTCCTTATTTTTAAACATTTTCCTACATTTATAGTCGAGTGGAAGGAAATGGAAAGAAGCGGAACGGAACGGAATGGACCTAAACGAAATGGACCGGAACGGACTGAACTGGCACGGAATGAACCGGAGCGAAATGGAACGGCGCGAAATGGGCCGGAACGGGGTGGAACAGAACCGACTTAACCGGGACGTAATGGGCCGGAACGGAATGGAGTGGGACGGCATGGACCAGAACGGACTGAACTGACACTGAATGAACCGGAACAAAATGGGCCAGAACAGGGTGGAACGGAATGGACCGGAACGGACTGAACTGGTACGGAATGGACCGGAACGAACTGACCTGACACGGAATGGACCGGAACGAAATGGGTCGGAACGGGGTGGAACATAATGGACCGGGCCGCGCTGCAGTGGAGCGGAATGGACCGGAATGGAATGGAATTATATAAAATATAATAAAATGTCTCGACATTGAATGATACATGAAATCAACACCCCTTCATAAATCACTATAAAATTTTTGAACGCCAACCTGCCGGTAAGCCTGAAATGATCTACAAGTTGCAATGCAATAATTCAAGTTGCATTGTACTACTGCGGTTAGCCAATGAGATAGACCGCGAGGAGTCTACGTGGAAATTGCATGGGATGTCAACGTCTTCGTTAGTCCAAATGTTACGGCTATACGATATAGCCGGGGACTAGCGGGGCTCGTTCGATCCATTCACGAAATGAGCAAACTTCTCTAAACATGGCAAACATCTTCACTCGCAGCCACTCCAACTCTATTCTCGCCTCGTTTCTCATCGTCCAAAGTTGAAATAATGGGCTTGTTGTGTAACAAGCCAGTGACAGCAATTGTCCTCATATGTCACAACAGGTAACTACTTGCAATCAGCGAGTGCCATAATTTCCAATTTTTATGCAAAAAATGCATGGGTCAAATTTCTGAATGGCAATTTTTTTCGAAATTTTCTGTATTGTAAATTTTTCAATTAGCAATGAATGGAAGAGTCTTCGGCTCGTAGTTGAATCAATAAAAAAAAATTGATAGTATTGTGCAAACAATTGGAAGAAAAGAGCGATAAGGGCAAGCCGATTTGCTGTAAGTGCTCTAGTAGATCATTAAAATTGCACTCTCATCTTTTGAACGATAAAAATGGGGGAGGAAATTGTCGATGAGACGATAAGAGTAAATCAGGGGCAATGGGCGGATTTGTTACAGTATTTCTTGACAATTATTCACGAAAAAAGAGGGTGGATAAAAAATTAATTAAGAGTGAACTTACAACGTACGATAATTTAGTTCATTCAATTGAATGAATACTCAGAATACGCGAGCTCTGTCGGCCAGTGAATATTTGATTTAATTAAAAATTGAGGCTCAGTAGAGATTACTCTTTTGCAGATTCGAAACTCTTTCATTCCAGAATTAAATTTACTCCATTAAAATGGTCAAAGGAGAATTCCATTTGCCAGCAACATATTGCAGAAGGGGGAGAAGCGGTGGCAAGGTAAAAGCCAGGTAATAACCCAGATTTCATGTATGGAAAAAAAATTAAAATTCGTTGATATAACCTCTTGCCATTGTCATTTTTTTTTGCTAAACGGAGGAGACGCTCTGTCAAGCTGTCATAGGATCTCAAAATATGACAGGTGTCAAAAAAATGTCATATCTAATCATAGAAAAGGTGAGGCGTCATGGGACACCTGGCAGATGTGAAACATGGAAACACTAATTTTGATCTAAATTGATCCAAAATTTTTGACGATTTCTCGAGAATTATTGGAAATTTTCAAGTACTCAGTTATTTTAAATGTTTGAAAAGTTTCTCTAAAATTTCACAAAACTTTCTTAAATTTAAAAAAAAAATTGCAGATTGTTTACAAATTGTTACAAACTTTTTTTAAATTTTTCCACAGTTTTTTAAAATTATTGGAATTTTTTCCAAGTTTATGGTAAATCTTTCCAATTTTTTTTCAAAATTTTAGGAGAGTGCTCCACATTTCTACAAACTTGTAGCAAAATTTTTTCAATTCAAAACAACAATTGCATTTTTTTTCTAAATTCTTCGGAATTCATGCAAAAATTTTCCAATTTTCTTCCCGAGGAAATAATTTGCAGGAATCTAGAGCCGAGCAATCGATCGATCTTGCAGTGGTGACTGACTCAATCAGGTCAACATTTGCTTCCCGTGTAATGCCCTTTACTAAGTACACCATTCCATTGAAGCGTTAGGCAATGGCCTTTTAATACACGGCATATTTTACTTTCTCCGTCGAATGGATTCCAAGTACTGACCTTCTTGGCCAAAAATGAGGGGACCACTAGTGTTGTCCAAGCACACGCTGGTAAGTTTGGTCAGCTGAAGGATTGGCTCTTATGCTCCCCAGTGAAAAGCAAAATGATGGAGAACCATCAGCACGAAACTTTTTATCCATGTTGACATTGCTGGTAGAGTTGACCTGGTTGGACATGCTCAAACAGACAACAAACGCCGCCTGATCGTACCTCCTGATAAACGGTTCAATGGACCTCTAGATTGCACTCAGCAAGGGGTGTACAACCACGTGCTCCACTGTCGAGTAATACACTTTTATTCTTAGTTGACACGTGCCCTTACGAGAGCTACTGAAGCCCCCGAGAGATCAAAGTAGAATAAAAGCTCGTGATAGTGGATTCATGAAAGCCCAGGAGGTACAGCGAATTTAAAATGACGATAATAATGGTTTACATTCTCTTCATTCACGTTATATTACTCATTTTTCCTACAAGCTACGTCGGCGTTCCGTTTGATATGAACCATCAAGATGCTGGGGAGTGATAGTGTTGGTGACCAGAGTTTTGCTGGAAAATTCACAAAAAAAAAATTGTCCTCACCAGACTTATAGGGAACTTGTGGCTCACTTTCTTAAAATACATATAATGATAAATTATATCCACCTACCCACCCAACCACCCACCCATACACCTACACCCACCCACCCATATACCTGCACCCACCCACCCATCCACCCACCCATCCACCCACCCACCCACCCACCCACCCACCCATCCACCCACCTACTCACCCACCCACCGACCCACTCACTCACCCACTCACCCACCCACTCACCCATCCACTCACCCACCCATTCACCCATCCACACACACATACACATTTACATACACACTCACCCACGCGACCACCCACCCATCCACCCACATCCACACACACGCACATACATTTTAGTAAAAATACCTAGACATCTCGAAATTTATAATTTGGAGCTACGAATTTATGAACTTTGCGCTCAATTTTTGCCAATCCAGAAGTAGGATTGATGAGTTTGTACCGCAATGCTGTAGCACCAATCAATTTTGAGAACTTCTAGTCAATAACTGTCGTTATAACGCTGAAATATAATGGAGGAAAATAGAGCAAGATATAAGACTGGTTTATGGAACCTTGTTGAGCTCTTCCGTGGTCTCCAGAAAAACACGAGGAGAGAATGTTGTACTGGAAGTCGAAAGTTATATTTGAACTTTGGGAAACGTAGCCAAGTTTTTTTTGCAAGATGGAATGGACGGTTAGGTTTGGGAGGGGAGAAAAAACAACAGGAGAATATACAAGCCCAAGGAGGGATATGCTTTAGCAGCTTCAATTCCAGTGATGGAACTTTTGGTGAAACGGGAAAGTCTGATGTGTCCTTTACGACTAATGAAGACATGCGCTCGATATATGGGTCATTCCGTGTCAACTCATTCACCTCCAGGTTGTTTTGTTTTATAAACTTTTTCAGCCAGTAGTTGGGGGCAGGGCAATGGCAGCGAACGCGCAGCTTAGCCCCCCCCCCCCCCACGTCCCATTTTTCATTACGGTCGGAACTATAAGTACCAGGTTCATGGTGTCCTTGTGACAGCTAAATTAAGCATTTGCCTCAATTTATTTCCAAATGAACTGGGCCAGTATTTCGGAAATACAAAAATTTTGGGGACACCATCATCATCAGCGGAGGCACCATCATCCCTCAATCCTCGAAGAATGCTAAAATTGCCGGCTCTTCCTCATGACCAGCTTGTGAACTTAGCGATCTCAGAACATGATCTGCCAGAATTTTGCTGTAGCGAATCGGAGATAACCTTGGAGAAATGAAGCCAGCATAGTCTTCAACAGCTTTATGGAAAATGCCAACACCCCCTATCGGTAATGGTGGATCTGTTTCAACAGCTACTCCATCGAATAATGGTAACATCGATTGTCCTGCATCATGCTTCCAATCAGATAGTTTCAACTCAACCCACTTTTTCTGGGAGCCTATTATATGCGGGCGATTCGTGTAGATTGAATTTTGCCCTGGGAGTTCCAGTTGTTGGCTGAAAATCGGAAGATTGAGTATTGAACTCAGTGTCCCAATACAAGCGTGTGCTGCTTGCAAGCTTTTTTACATGCAATTTTTGATAGAAAAAATTGTCAGAATATCAGAAAGAGGAACATATTAATACATGATTTTTTCTTACTAGCCCGCATGATTCACAGCATGATTCATGATGGATGATTGTAATTGGCCGGTTGCATGGTTGAACTTGGCCCCAATGACTTTGATGAAGAACCCATCATTTCTCACAAACTGAACTCCTGAAATCGGAAATAAAAAACAGGTGATGACTGCGATGAATACATAACGAATTATAGGAAGCAAAATTAGGAACACGATATGAGGACAGATTGACGGATACGCCCTCCCCCCACCCCACCCCGTCGGCGCGGGCGCACAAGCGCATGCTAAGCGAAAGTATGCACTTCTGGAAAACAGGTGAAAATGACAGAACTTTTAATAAAAGTTTCATGTAACTTTTTCTTACCGACAACTACGTGATCTACTGGTAGCACTATATCGTCGAGATAAAATTTGTTACTTGTTGCATTGATTGTAGCTATTCCTATGGCTTCTGGAATGGGCACCCAATTTTGGGTAGATGAATTGGTCCAGCCATTGGGCAATAATTGTCCTTCCTTTATTTGCATGTGGAGAATTCCATTTTTTCGGATAAATCGTAGACCAGTGACAACCCTTGGTCATAAAAGTTATTGAATTATCAGAGGTCAATCATCAATGGTCAATCATCAATGATCAATCATGAGTGATCAATCATCAGTGACCAATCATCAGTGATCAATCATCATCAGTGATCAATCATCAGTGATCAATGATCAATCATCAATGATAAACCATCAACGATCAATCATCAATGATCAATCATCAGCGATCAATCATCAGTGATCAATCATCAGTGATCAATCATCAGTGATCAATCATCAGTGATCAATCATCAGTGATCAATCATCATTGATCAATCATCAGTGATCAATCATCAGTGATCAATCATCAGTGATCAATCATCAGTGATCAATCATCAATGCTCAATCATGAATGATCAATCATCGATGGGGAAATCATTAATCATAAATGTTCCATCATCAAGACACCAAAAACAAGTGTCTGAATTCAAGTTGTGTTTCTTGTATGCATTTTGGGAACGGTTAGTAAATGCCTGAATTTTGGCATGTTTTTTTTAAACAGACGAAACAAAACATGTAGAAATAACATATTCAGATCCTTGGGTTCCCCATGAACTATCTGTTATCAACTCACATGTTATTGGCCACATCAGCCATTACCGGTTGTGTGCTAATCCAGTTGCGATCAGTCTGACGACACTTGCAAATGCAGTGACTATTGAGCCAATTACTGGCTCCATTATACCTACTTATTTCACCGTTAGGACATGCATCACTGTTTATTCCATAACTGGCTTCGTCTGATTTGATCCATTGGTAACGCTTGGTTGTATTATCCTGGGCAATTAGGTGTTATCAAATTTTCACAGCGTAATTCGATTTCAATTTATTAATGAATTAATTTGTTAATTTTTTTTTTGATAATTCTCAGGTCCATTTTCTGTGATTTGAAAAAGTAATAAAATTTTGACTCACCAGCCGACAAACCTCCAAAACTTTGGAGTACTCGCAATCAGAGATGGTACCATCACACGCGTCACTTTCGACGTCATATTTGACCAAATTTTGGCTGATCGCGTTATCGCACGTCTTGGTCCTCATAAAACTGTTGAACTGGAAAATTGTCACCTGCTCAATTCGTTCCATCTCGAAGTAATTTTTGTCTGAAAAATAGCAATTTCTGGATGTTACGCCCAACCTATGAAAGACCACGATCATTTCACGGCGGAATTATGGAAAATTTTCGCCATTTGTGACCAAACTTTCGACAAGAACTTTGAACAGCCTGAAAAAATTTGCTTCGTACTCTGATCGAAGATCTGATCGTACTTGATCACTGATGATTGACCCCTCATTACTGATGATTGATCCTTCATTACTGATGATTGATCACTGATAATTGATCCTTCATCATTGATGAAAGATCTCCGATGATTGATCTCCGATGATTGATCTCCGATGATTGATCTCCGATGATTGATCACGGATGATTGATCACGGATGATTGATCACGGATGATTGATCACGGATCCGAACTGTCCAGGATGTCTCAACTACAAACATAATACCTCGAATCCATGTTCCATTAACGGGATCGCAGGCTCTTATATATTTTGGTGCTCCGCGCATTGCCACTCTTGTTCGCGACTCGTAAATTCTAACGCGATCCTCGAAATTTCGCTTAATGCTCGCAATTTGGCTCCTCCATCCTGTAGGAATAAGAAAATTATAAAAAAAATTCATAAAAATAAAAAAAAAAAAAAGATTAAAAAAAATTAATGCAAAATTTTTTTGGGACATTTCGATCTGAAAAAAAATTATACAAATTTTCGCAACAATTCTGGAAATTGCGCCGCGAAATTTAAAATTGGCATGGAACACTCATCGGAATTGAATACGTGTAAAATAGAGCGGATTGCGTACTTTGTTTTCCCGAAATACGCCTAATTACCTAGTATCACGCGGCGTTCAATTAACTCAACCAGGCGTTCACTATTAAACCGCTACTTCAGAAATTCGCCAATTAAATCAAACAAACTTGTCGTGCATAAATTTAATATTATAAACCTGAACAATTTGAATGCAGAGTCGTGATGAATTAGACGCAATTAATCACATGTTTCTCTGACGGTAATCTGACATAATATCAGATGGAATAAAATGGTAGCATAATGGCGAAGAATGAAAAATACAAAGTACGAAATCAACTAATTAAATCACTCACGTATTACGAAATATTTATGATGCGTTCATGTGGCCCTCGATGGCACTAATTCAAAAAAATTGTGAACGTTACAGAGTTTTGCATCTCGTAACATTTTGCATCGCGTCCCAGTATTCCTCTGGTCCAATCGTGCCGCCCGCCCCATTATGCCCCTATCCCATTATACCCCACTCACCCCTACGTAATTACATACCATTATCCTCGGGATTCTCAATCATAGAAGCATAGATCAATGCTGCTACTCCTTTCACTTCTGTGACGACCATTTTCGCAAATAGATGAGCCAAAGTATAACGCATCATGGACGAAGCAATACAATGTCGATATTGAAGTCTCTGTAAGAAATGAAAGATTTGAAAAAAAAAATTCAAAAGTTTATGGAAGCATTGACACGTGCCTTCTGTCCCATTACGCCCTCTGTTCCAATATGCTGTTTGCCGGTTATGCTCCCTGTCCCATTAGGCACTCTGTCCTATTTGACCATCTGCCCCATTATACCACCTGTCCCATTATACAATCTGTCCCGTTAGACTACCTGTCCCATTATGCAATATGTCCCATTATACCACCTGTCCCGTTAGACTTTACCTATCCCATTATACAATGTGTCTCATTATAGCATCTGTCCCATTATAGCATCTGTCCCATTCTACTATCTGTCCCATTATAGCATCTGTCCCATCATAGCATCTGTCCCATTATAGCACCAGTCTCATTACACCATCTGTCCCATTATACTATCTGTCCCATTATACCACCTATCCCGTTAGACTACCTGTCCCATTATATCACATGCCCCATTATATCACCTGTTCCATTACACCATGTGTCCCATTATACCATCTGTCCCATTATATCATCTGTCCTATTATGCCACCTGTCCCCTTATATTCCCTGATACCCCACTGAGCTATATATGTTTTGTATGTGTGCATTTTTCTTGTAAAAATTTTGACGGATAACTGTGTACAGTACTTACCGACGAAATATCAACGAAAGTAAATATGGTTCCGGGATAAGTCGCCACTGTTCTTTCGGGATAGAGTTCAGTCTGTAACGATTTAAGTTTAGCCTCAGTGGAATTCATAATGTGTCCCGAAAGATCCTTCCAAGTTTGCATAGACGTTCCTGCATCCTGTTTGATATGCAGTAAGAGCCTATCGAATACGGAATCAATCACTGATATCCAATGGTGCAAGTGCAATTGATATATACTCAATACTAATTCACGAGGTATGGCCCGTGAGATCATGTTGAAAATCACTGTTGTGTTTTCATTAAATTTGAGCTCTTGTATTTCAGCTATAACTGCATTCAATTCTAGAATTGCTTCGCCTATTTTGGTATGTGGATTGTGCATTTCTTGAATCAGCGATTCCGTGGTGCTAGCAGTGCTTGTGGTATTGGATATGTTCTTCATGATTGCGGACAATCTATCGACTGAAAAATTGTGGAATATGAAAATGGTAAAAGAATGACGGGAGCGTTTATATTCACAGACGCAGACACTCACACACACACACAGGCATATACACCCATCCACCCACCCGTTCAAACATCCACCCGTCCGCCGACCCACCCAGCCACCCACTCACCCACTCACCCATCCACCCAACCATCCACTCACCCACCCAGCCACCCATCCACCCATCCACTCACCCACCCACCCACCCATCCACTCACCCACCCATCCACTCACCCACCCGCCCACTCACCCACCCGCCCACTCACCCAGCCACCCACTCACCCACCGAATCAATCACCCAATCAACCAACCGCCCAGCCACCTACCCACCCACCCACCCATCCATCCATCCGCCAACCCCGCACACACACACACACACACAGTTACATACTCAGTCGGGCTTCGGAGTTCACCAAACATGTGTCGCTATAGACGGACAAGTCTTTTTATATTTTAGCGTGCAAAATAAAGACATTCACTTTGAGTCAACCACATCTGCACAGTAAATTAATTGAAATTATTTACCCAAAGTCAGAATTTCTTGAAGTGCACAGACAGTTGGGATGCTGCATAACCCGCATAAGACGAAGATGATTATGATCTTCATTTTGACTTTAAAAAAATTGGATTATCACAGAAAATACAGTGGTAATCTAGCAGTATTGATATGTGACGAGTTTGGGTGTGAACAGAATACGATTAGTTTGGCTCATTTAAACTAACGCCGCCCCGCTACTATCACACTATCTATTTTATATTTTCACACAATACAGGTGTGAGATTGTGGGAAAAACAGCACTTGAGTATACGGGGCGCAAACGATTAATGCGCGTTCCTCAAATGATTTTTTTATCTTTCGCTCGTGGCGAATTGTAGGACAATTTATCTATTTTGCTTCAATATAGTTGTGATTATGGTAAATGGTTATATATATGTTGTGAACGTCGGTATAGCTGGGAAAAGGCAAGGATGTGGATGAAGTGTATGGAGGCTCACACACACACACAGGCGCACAGACATCTTAACAGATACCCACATATCCCCACACATCCTCACACCGCCTCACACCTCCCCATACCTCCCCACACCCACACGCACATCCACACACTCTCAACACAATGACTTCTCCTGTACAAGGCAATTTCAATCTGTTTTTAGTTTCACTGTGAAATTGATCATTTTTTCCTCTATATGTCAGCTATAAGAATCGATGTCTCTAATTCATATATGGAATTGAAAATTTGGTAACGACCAAGCATGAAACGGAGCGATAACGAATTTCTAATACAATCATATGAGGAAATAATTGTGACACATATCAATGCCATCAAAAACCAATTAATTGCCAGTCATTTCAAAATTCATTTGGGGACCTGTATATTGGTGTGGAGAGGGCCTGAACTCACTAATGGACTTTTTCTAATGAACTTTCCAAAATGGAAAAAAAATAATTTGACTTTTTCGACCCAAAATCGACGGGAGTGTCTTCTAGGGGTCCCCATTGGATAGTATGAACGCGCATGGGGCCAAAATCTCGATTTTAAAAAATTTAAGTTTGCCTCCCCATAAGAGCCCAATGTTAAACTTGGCCAAAATCGAAAAAAAATAATTTCACTTTTTCGACCCAAAATCGATGGGAGTGTCTTCTAGAGGTCCCAATTGGATAGTACAAACACACACGAGGCCAAAAATTGGATTTTAAAAAATTTAGGTTTGCCTCCCCATAAGAGCCCAATGTTAAACTTGGCCAAAATCGAAAAAAATTAATTTCACTTTTTCGACCCAAAATCGATGGGAGTGTCTTCTAGAGGTCCCAATTGGATAGTATAAACGCGCACGGGGCCAAAAATTCGATTTTAAAAAATTTAAGTTTGCCTCCCCATAAGAGCCCAATGTTAAACTTGGCCAAAATCGAAAAAAATTAATTTCACTTTTTCGACCCAAAATCGATGGGAGTGTCTTCTAGAGGTCCCAATTGGATAGTACAAACACACACGAGGCCAAAAATTGGATTTTAAAAAATTTAGGTTTGCCTCCCCATAAGAGCCCAATGTTAAACTTGGCCAAAATCGAAAAAAATTAATTTCACTTTTTCGACCCAAAATCGATGGGAGTGTCTTCTAGAGGTCCCAATTGGATAGTACAAACACACACGAGGCCAAAAATTGGATTTTAAAAAATTTAGGTTTGCCTCCCCATAAGAGCCCAATGTTAAACTTGGCCAAAATCGAAAAAAATTAATTTCACTTTTTCGACCCAAAATCGATGGGAGTGTCTTCTAGTAGTCCCAATTGGATAGTATAAACGCGCACGGGGCCAAAAATTCGATTTTAAAAAATTTAAGTTTGCCTCCCCATAAGAGCCCAATGTTAAACTTGGCCAAAATCGAAAAAAATTAATTTCACTTTTTCGACCCAAAATCGATGGGAGTGTCTTCTAGAGGTCCCAATTGGATAGTATAAACGCGCACGGGGCCAAAAATTGGATTTTAAAAAATTTAGGTTTGCCTCCCCATAAGAGCCCAATGTTAAACTTGGCTAAGCTTAGGCATACCTGTAATCATAAGACGTATCTGAAGCATGTGGAGGACCTGGACCATTCGGCTTTCATCAACTATTTTTGAGACGAGAAAAGTCGTGCTTATGACCTATATTTCATGTTCCACCATACCATCACCGGGATCGATCCGGCTCAACTGCACTATCAGGTCCGAAGCGTTTGTTTTTCCATCGTTCATACCGTTTAAGGAGCACTTAATCCTGAAAGAGCTGCATACTAAGGCTTCCTCGGGCCCGACCTTCTGGTACTTTCGGCAATTCTAGGAAGGTAATTAACTCAAAACATGTCCCCCAGGCACTCTAAAACTCTCATTTCTCCCGCACTTTTATGGAAATTTTTACACCTTATTTGATGGTCCTACACAAAAATGTTTAATCTAACTTCTCTTGTGTTTGACCCTCCTCGCTGGTCTTCAAGCTCCGGAAATTATTCGTTTGTTTGAGAGACTTTTGTGGACTTAACAGCCAGCAAACTTGAAATTTAACCAAGCCGTAAAATTAAGTTCCCATTACCTGAATTATTGACTCTGTGTAAGTTTAAAACGAGAAAAGTATTTGATTGCAGATTTTGGGATGGTGAATGGTGAGTTGAGTTTAGCGCTCAAAGCGAGACAAAATGTTTGGTCTTCCGCTTCTCGCAGTTTTAAATTTTTTAAATCGTTTTGATTTTATCAATTTGGTCTGTTTATTTTTTTTTTTCATTTATGGTGCACTGAAAATTTCTGAAATTTTCAGTTTGACATAGACGGAAGTACCAGACTATGAGATGCGTTATTGCTTGGCTGCTCGGTATATTATGGAAATTAATAACTCAGAATAGCTGATGTGTTGGATCGAGAAGGGGTTTGACGACGGGTTGAGAATGGGCTTCAGAGTTCCATACGCTGCATTATAATCGTCTCATGAATATTATGCAGCTCTCGGCTTTACCGGGAAAATCGAATGACTCGTCAATCCGATAATTCAATTTGGAATAATTACCTGCTAGAGATTCTCATCTGCAGCGTGAAGATTGTTGGTTGTTTTGTTCAGGCTAATTGTTTTCCAGGCCCTTTGAAACTTCGGGGAATTCTAAAACAGTGAAGTTTTGGTGTATTCAAGAATTTGAAAGATCTGATTGTGTTGGGTATTTAAAATTGGAGAATATTTCCAAAATTTCCAAAATTTCTAAAGTTTCCAAAATTTCAAAAATTCGCAAAATTCTCCAAAATTTCGAAAATTTGCCAAAATTTTCCCGTTCTCTAAATCCCAACATTTCCAAATCTCAAAATATCCAAAATTTCCCAAATTTCCAAAATTTCGAAAATTTTCAAAATTCCCAAATTTGCCAAAATTCGCAAAATTTTCCAGTTTTCTAAATCTCAACATTTCCAAATCCCAAAATGTCCATGATTTCCAAAATCCCCAAAATTCTCAGAAATTTCCACACTTTCTAAAATTTCCGAACTTTCCAAAACGTTCCAAAATTTCCAAAATTTCCAAAATTTCTAAAATTTCCAAAATTTTCAAAATTTTCAAAATTTCTAAAATTTCCAAAATGTCCAAAATGACCAAAATCTCCAAACTCTTGAAAATTTCCAAAATTTCCAAAATTTTCAAAATTTCCAAACTTTCCAAAATTTCCAAAATTCCATAAACAAGACCTCAACTTTTTCCCGTACCGACCTGAATGAAGCAATGGCCCCCCATCCTGGAAGACTACTCTAATTTGATAACACCTGAACCCAAATGCCTCTCGTTGCATAATATTTAATTGTCTCAATTAATTGTATCACCGGGGAGGTCGGTCAGTGCAATTATCACATATAAATAATTCCAATGCTCAACGAGGTGGCCCCTGGCACATAAATAATTTTGTGGTTATGATAAAACCCAAACACATGTTGAAATTGCTGCAGCAGAAGTATGCCCTTTATATTATTTCACCGGCTACAGTTGTTACGTGGCAACAATTGAATTGACGTCATCATTGAACGGTGCTTTTAGAGGGCCAATATTATAATACGCTATTCTGTAGAACGAACCTAAAAAATCCCCATCCAATTGTTTTGCTATTTTCCTCCAATTCCCAGATGTCCTTCAGCAAGTTTGCCGCCTTCCAAATCCAGAAAAAATTTCCTGACAAAATTCCCAGTCACCGCTATGATTTCCCGTCACGATTATCATTCCCTCTGCTGGGGTAGATTTGTTACCGAGAGTTTAATAACAGCACGTAATGCGCTTGGGGTATCGTTAAATCGTAACACGATGTGCGATAGTGCTACCTTATTTTCAATAGTTATTTCGCTGAGCTGGCCACACGGGACTATCGTCAACGTAGCGTTTTCCTAGGTGAGCTCGTTTCACGGGCGAGATATCGTTCCATCTAGCGCTTTATCTCGAGCCGATATGGGTGGAATAGAAAAGTAGAGGTGCTTGATAGCTCGATACAGAAGCTCGAGCATTTAAATGCGAGTGAAAACATAAAACATTAACAATGTATATTGTTCATTGCTTCCTGGGAGCTAATCCTTCTGCGCCCTAGGATGTTTTCATGAACCACCTGACTTCATAGAACTCATCATGGAAAATTGTTCAATCAAATGTGCCGGGTGAGCGAAACCATCCTATCAGTCTAGGGTTAATAAACACATAAGTCGTGGGGCGAGGAGGGGGGGGGGGGGGGGAGGGTGTGAATCGCCGTGAGATGCTACCTCGTGGAAGGATTTGAAGTGAACGCAAGGGTTGAAGGATCGTTAGCTCCGCTTGAGCTATTCACTTCCATGGAGTAGTTTACTCCGTGTGTTAGAGCCTTGTCGACGGGTGGCGTACTTAGGTGTCACGGGTCACGCTCGCATCCCTCTTGTACATTGGATGAGGGTCGCGAGAATGCGGAAGATAGCTATATATAGCTTGTGGTGTTTTGGGAACAGAATGCCGAGGGTGGAGGTCGGGGGGGGGGGCGGTGGGAGAGGGTGGGCGGGCTGGGGGGTGGCGGTAGGGGGCGGGCGAACGGGCGGGGGGAGGTGTGGAGACGGTGGGAGGGGAGGAGAGGGCGGGCGGGGGGGGGCTGGCGGGGAAGAGGGAGGAGTTGGGCGGGGGAGGCTGGAAGAAGGAGGGGGTGGGAAGGGGGAGGGAGTGATGGGGAATTGTTAATTGTCACGAAAAGTTTTACCCCGACGTTGTGCCAACAACTTGTGCAAGATTCGCGTAATGCTATCTGTGTGGATTGTTTCAGCGCTAATTACGTCATCTGGTATATAGGGCGGCAGTTATGTCAATACGAAAATCAATATATTCCATTGATTTGACCTATTTGAAAAGCTTTCTTCAAGTTGAAATATTGGAAAGGTATCTTTGGAGAGTTTAAATTTGCATAATTTATTAATTCGAAAATTTTAAAAATTAACAAAATTGAGTAAAATTGAATAGTTTCGAGAAATTTAGGAAGTTTTGAAGTTCTCCAAAATTTATACAAAAAAAGAACAATAAAATTTGGAAGAATTTTACAGGAAATTTTCAAATATATCTGTCGATATTATTGGACAACTCTACCATTGGCGATATATTTCCTAATTAAATTGATAATCCAATGCGTGGAAATTCATTTTATCACCAGAAAATATGAGATCGTACAAAGTCGACTGTATGAGCAGTAAAATCCCACCCACTTGAGGGCTGGGCCTTTATGGCGCTCGTAAAAATATGGCAGAAGGTTTCCCCCCCCCTTCCCCCCGCCCCTCGCCAACCACTCACCCGCCCGCTCCTTCTGCCTGAGGCACCCAAAGAATATGTATAAAACGACGATTCGCGGATTACGACGATTCCATGAGAATAGAATAATTCAGAAAAGAAGAATTTGTGAATTTAAAGTGTCCTCTGATAGCTAGTGCCAAAAAATGGGAAATTTACATTTTTGCGGGAAGTGCTAACTCCTCTCAATTTTATAGTAGATTTCTACTACTGATTTAACAGGCAAGTGCCAAAAAAATTGCGTGGAAAAGCGAGGTTAAATTGGCTTTATTTCTACACTGAAGCCTTGACCTATGTGTGTGTGTCTGAGCGTGCGTGTGTGTGTGCCTGTGTGTGTCTGTCTTGTCTCTATGTCTGTCTGTCTCTGTGTGTGTGTGAGTGGGTGGGTGGGTGTGAGTGGGTGGGTGGGTGTGAGTGGGTGGGTGGGTGTGAGTGGGTGGGTGGGTGTGAGTGGGTGGGTGGGTGTGAGTGGATGGGTGGGTGTGAGTGGGTGGGTGGGTGTGAGTGGGTGGGTGTGAGTGGGTGGGTGTGCGTGGGTCGATGGGTGTGAGTGGGTGGGTCGGTGATTGTGAGTGGATGGGTGGGTGGGTGTGTGTGTGTCTTTGTATCTGTGCTAAGATGCAAACTGAGTTATCTCATATCTTACACAGCAACTAGTTCGTCTTACTTCTTACCCTCGTGGTATGCATTTTACTTGTGTGAATTTTGCGGTGGAAAGTTCTCTCGTGTTATTTATCTTGGTGAAAATTTGGGGGAAAATGGGAGGGAATGCTATTTGCCAAAGCACCACTACCTCTTGAACTGTAATATACTTACTGTGAAATTGGTTAGTATCGTCGCAAACTTAACGATTTTGCTATTTTTTAAAATTTTTCGATGTCCGCAATTTCATTTTTTTTTTAATTTCGGGTTGTTATTAAAATTTTGGAAATTACAAAAAAAAATGGAAAGCACTCGGGAGGTTACTTAAGAAAAAAGATTTTTCTTGAGGGTGGGTGGGTGGGTCAGTGGATGGGTGAGTGGGTCGGTGGCTGTGTCTCTGTGTGTGTCTGTGTGTGTATGTATGCATACTAAGATGGATCCATCTCTGAATTCCAGAAATACAAAAGCACCATTCGTGCCCATCACCATTTGGACATAGAACATGAATTCACATGTCGCGTATTCAATCCTCGAGCTCAACTGACAGAGCCCAGATGAGCGTCATTGCACAACAATGGACAAAGGGAATTATCGATATGGATTTCGTGGTGGAGCATTTGCCGACTACCGGTAACTAGATTAGTTCTGTCTCGAGGAGCGGCTTTAGGAAGTCTAATCATAGCCACTGCCTTAGCTTCTCAAAGTGCACAAGGGGCTGCGGAAATTTGACGAGCTATCAGCTTGATGAGTCCCGTTGCACGTGATATTCAATTTCTCATTCAATAGATGCTTCAATTGGTTCTTGAGTGAACCGCCAGTAAATCATAATAAACAAAAATTTGAAAAATCAATACAAAAATCCGAACATTGAGAGAGGGAGAAAAGTTAGAAATTGCAAAAATTCCAGAGGTATCAAAACTTAAAAAGCAAACTTGAAAAACATAAGGTGTAGGCACTGCCTGAGCTTATCAAGCTTCACAACGAGTTGCGGAAATTTGACGAGCTATCAGCTTGATGAATCCCGTTACACCTGATATCCAATCTTCTATTCAATGGAGTCTTAAATTGGGCCCCGAGTCTACGGAGGCGATAAGTCAAATCCAATCGGGACACATTGGCCTGGATCAGTTTCAAAAATGTTCAAAATTCGGTTTAAAAATATGACCAATTTCCCAACTTCTTCCCAGATTGGAATTGACCATGCGATGAAGCTTGATCAAAGCTTGGACGAGGCTTGACTAAGCTTCGCCAAAGCTGTTTTGAAGCCTCGGTCAATCTGTGCAGAACATGCGAATGTAACACCAATTCCAGCTTAGAGAATAGGCTTCGTCCTAGCTTGGTTACGTAGGTTAATACAAGCTTCGAACTTCACCTTCATTCAAGCTTCGGACTTTATCTTGGTACAAGTTTCGAAATTCATTTTCGTCCAAGTTCCAAAGTTTCTTGTGGTCGAAGCATCGAAATTAATCTTGGTCCAAGCTACAAAATTTATCTTGGTTCAACCTTCGAAGATAGGAACATTGAGGTTGGACCAAGCTTAGTTGAACATTCGTTTCCAAGCTTGGGTTTAGGTGGTGCAGCAATCCTGAATTTATATATGTATCCAATATTAAGCAGAGTGTCGCTGAAGTCGGTAAATCGAAACTAGGAAAAATATGCTTTAATCCAGCTTGGTTCAACCTTAGTTCAGAAGCTTGGGTTTAGATGGTATGAGCAATCCGGGATCCATGTTTGCTAAAGCTGAGATTCAAAGCTAACAAAGCTGAGCTCGGACCAAGCTTAGCACAACATGGTTTCTGAAGCTTGGGTTTCGATGATTCTAGTAAGCTTGGATGTATGTATGTATCCAATATTGGGCGTAGATTGGCTTCTGCCTGTGGAGCAACGCTAGGGGCGCTAAGATTGAGCCAAGCTTGGCACAAGCTGGACCAACCAAGCTTGGATATCTTCGATATAACTAAGCTTGGTTTGATCTAGGCTTATCCATGGGATGAAGCTATGTCGAAGCTATCAGGTCCTTCTTCGGCATCGAAGGTCGGACCAAGATTGATCTTCGAATTCCCCACCTGGGTTATATAAAAGTTATTGGTTCGATCCGTCGACGGCCACACATCCATGCCGTCTATTGAACGTTGACATCATAATCTCCAAAATTTTCCGAAGTGGTCTCTGGACTCCGACAAACTCTCACCCTGATGACTCCCATTTCGTGAAATATCCGATCAAATCCCCTTATCCAATAGACTCTAGAATTGGTTTTTGACTCTCCTAAGTCGCTTGGCGAAACTCGATCGACGCCCATCGACCGCCAATTCCCAGAAGTGCTTGGACGATGGTCTATCTCGATAGCCAAGAGCTGAGTATTCTGAAGCTTGTCACTCAAACCACAAAGACCGGGGTGCACGGATCACTGAAACCATCGCCGCGAATGACAGCATGACTCGGTGGTGACACGAGACATAGTTATGTAAATGTGGCCCAACAAGAGCATTTGAATATTCAACGAGAGCTACGATTGGCTCCCGAGATATATCGTGTTTCCGTGTCACCTGCTCATCATTATCCATCCTCCTGTACGCTCTCACATCTCCAATTGTTCTTTTTCGCACCATTATTGCATTTTCCATGATTTTCAACGGAGAATTTTTGCGTCAGTCAGTGTGTCAATAATGCTGTCTTAAGGAATAAAAATGTTCGTCTGACGGTAAGAATTTCATTACAACATGAAGATCAAGTCATGAGCGATTGCTGAAGGTATAGCTTCGAGATTGTCCTTAAGAATTTTCAAATGGATCAGATACAATGCCCTAATTTGGAAGGAAAAAACTATATCTCCACTCACAGATGAATTTAGCACGATATGTAGATGTGGAGGACTCGGTATATGAAATGTGCACGAAAATTTAGGCGATTTCGCAAGGGAAAGACCATACCGTGTTTAAAGTGGTCTGGGTCCCGTAGCCGCAGTGGTCGCAATGTTGTTACTCACTGCTTTCGACCGTGGAATTAATTAAAATGCATATAAAATGACCCAGGGCGCGCTTCCAACTCTAACTCCAGTAGCATCGTTCTCAAAATTTACCTCGACTTATTTTGGTCTCGCCTCATGGTCATTCATACTCGCCCACCTCTTTCACTGTGTACTTGGGTTTAGTATGGTACATTCATTCACCTACACCAGAGGTCAGTGATAATCGGAATGAAGTAGGTATCTATTCGGTACAGTTCTATTCTTGGGATGGGCTGAAAGGTATTTCAGACACACACACATACACAAAAGATCCCAAGGATAGGAAGACTCAAGTTCACATGGACAACCAGACCCAAGGCTACAGAGTCCGAAAAGAATAAATACAGAAGCTTACAAAGACAGAAGGACAAGGACAGGAAGTCAAAGATACAAAAATCTTTGTAGTACAGTCGACTCTCCCACTAGTGCACTGCGCGGGACCGGACGCTTCACCGCCCCCACAAGTGACCCTCCCCTACCCCCCCCCCCCCCCCCCCCGGATGCTAGTAAGTGAGGTAGCATTCAAGGTCACGCGGGACCATTTGCACAGTGGTGGGGAGGCGGCGCTTGAGGAAATAGTTAATGGTGGCGTCATGACGATACTGACTATAGGGATCCATCAACTTGTGGGAAGTGCACTGGTGGGGGAGTTGACTGTAGTTGTTTCTGCCAGACACAAGGTCACAGGCACAAGGATATCAGGACGTAAGCCTACTAAGAAACAGGGGAGCACCAAAACAAAGACCCAAGGTCACGCGAAGGGGAGTACACAAAGACATAAGGGCTCGGACAGACTTGTTGACATTCTCTGTTTCCGGGAACTCAAATACGAATTGAACGCCAGGGGATTCTTTTTCCAGGAACACCCAATTTTATTGCTGCCAGCTTCACCATCATACTTATCCATTGGCCACATACCAAATGCATTCCAAAATAATACCGACATCTCACATATGCACATAGCTGCACATCTCCTTGATTTGAATGAGCCCATCCGATGACATAGTCGAAAATGAGAAGAGTCCCCTATAATTCCGGGGACGATTTTGCACTGCGTGCATCAAGCGTATCACAGTGGCAATACGGCTGGGGGTGCTAGGTCCCCGTGAAAGTGCACTCAGCACCGAAGCTCATGCATAATCATATATTTACAACGCTGGTCTCTCTGCTTTGCCCTTTCAACGCGTCCTTTGCCCACCTCCACAAGCCCATATTTCCCTCATCCTCAGTTACAGTGCTTCGTGTATAATCCCCGGACCAACATCACAACCTGCCTGCGTAGTTCAAGCGGTAGGTAGCCGTGCATATACAACTACGGCGTTACGCTTGTAGTACTGTCATTCGAGCTTCGGGCTTTTTAATTAAATATTTGCATGTGTGTGGAGCTATATGAGGGGATATAAAAATTGTGTCTTACCGGAGAATGTGTGTTCCAGTCCGTGAGGCTCCAAACGCTGGTTGCTCTTGGGCATTCCTTCGAAAGGGAGTGCTGGACAGTCACCCATGTCCTGGAGCCTGTGCTGGAGCCCTCGCCCTCCCTGTACCAGGTTGGGTTCCCGTCCGGCCTAGCGTCCTCATTGTATGCTGATAAGACGACAGGCTCCTGCTATCAGTTGCAATGTATCAGAATATTTTTGAAGTGAACCTTCTTATGGGACTATCTGAAGATGTTACGCTGTCCAGACACTTACGCTTAGGTGGCATAGCAACGCGCCATGGCAACGCGCCATAGCAACGCGCTATGGCAACGCGCCATGGCAACGCGTCATAGCAACGCGCCATGGCAACGCGCCATGGCAACGCGCCATGGCAACGGGCCATAGCGTTCCGCCCCAACTGCAGATAAAAAGGAGAAGTGAATGTATGTAAAATAAATAGTAGGAAAATACATTATTTACAATAAAACAAAATCAAATGTTCTCATCTTTGCCTGTCGCACCAATGTTTCACCCTTCTACATTTTCATCGTCAGGAACTACCCGTCTATTCATTTTTATCATGAAGAATATTTGCCGAAGACCCGGCATGAACCCAGGAGCTTTGACATAGGTCAAAATTCCCTTCATCGATTTTTTAAATCTAGCACCGCACATTTTATATTATGAAGATGGTTTGTAGTGACGAAATCTCGTAGCCCATTGAAATTGATTCATCTGCCTAGTACATAGATTACCCGCGTGTGTGCGCTGAAGATCGGGCAGAGGGGAGATTGGAAGAAGCGGATCGTGGGATTAGCTTTCGCTCAGAGAAAGTGTAAAGCTCTGTATCTGCGGCCCGGCAAGCCTCTGACGTGCACATGTGAAAGTCCATGTGATGGGTTATCCTGCTTCCAAGGATAAAAGGGTTGAAATGGAGTTAATCTCTTCAGACAAAATTGCTTCGGCTGCAATTAGCCTAATTCAAAATTTACATGATTCTTGGCTAGACTAATGGAAGGACTCCAATACTTCACGTTCAGGGCCGCCAATAAAAAAAAAAGTGACAAAAATCATAAAAAAATGTGTAGGAAAGTGCTAAACCGAGATAAGTCAAGTTACCTTCAGGCTCGTTCTTCGATGTATATCTCAGAAGTAGTGATAGTTAGAGAAGATTTCCTGAAGAACTTTTTGGAGAGACAATCAAGCTCTACAAAAAAGCTCCTATGAAGATTTTCGTGAAGTCGATAAGTTCTGAGATATTCATCAAAAACCAAGGTTAGGTCTGCGCATGCGCGCAAGCGTCGTCGCAAATCGGGTGTCTTCAACGCTCCAAGGGTTGGAAAAAACGACAGGGCATCAAACATCGAGCCTGAGAACTGATGTAAAAAATCCGTTTCTGCATTATGTGCAGCGTAAATCAATCTGCTAAAGGTCTAAAGAGTGTTGTAAGCAAAAAAAAATCGTACGCTTTTACCTGAAACTGGTGTTGGAGTAGCTGGGAATTAATGTCCGAGAAAATTTACTCTGGATCAATTTTTGGAATGATTAGAAGGATCTACGAGAGTGGATAGTTGGACCCACGCTTGGAATAAGGGAAAACTCGCCTTCGAGATTACACAGCGTCGCACGTCGTCCTCGGGGGAAGAGTGCGTAATTAAAGGCTCGCTTAAATCGCGAATATGCATTGTAGATGAGATCCGCAGGCGTAATTCCTGGTAAAATACGACCAGGGAGTTATTGTTGAAGTTGGTAGAAATTTCAAGGATTTCTGGGGTGTTAAATTTTTGAGTATTCCAAAATTACCTGATGAATCATCCCGTGAAAATTCTGGAAACACCGAGAGGATGGTGAGATAAAATGGGAAGATTTTTCACCACCATATCGTCATCCACAATTTGACATATTACGACAATTTTTTATATAATCTGTCATCGCGATTACCACAAGCGCGATATTATATCGCGGCCGCTGGGCAATAATAATGACAAAAAAGAGTTGATGAAACCCATGGCTTCTGTGAGGTCATCTGTGGTCACCTACCGCCATGGGAATGGCACAGCCGGAAAACCCCTCGCATTGAAGAGCACTGCAAAAATATTAAAAAGCATTCGTGAAATTGGCAAATTGAATTTTTGGGCGTAAAAAAAACACAATTCACCCCATCCTGTCATTCTCCCTCCGCATTCGACCGAGTTAAAAAATTACATTACGCATGGTGAGAAAAGTAACGCGCTGGAAAACAGAAATAAAAAAAAAAAAAGGGAAAAATCGTGAAATGGTGTCGTTGCCATGGTGAATATGTAGTGTACTGGCACTTATGCTGTAACGAATGTAACGTACTCCTGAATATGGTACTTGATACATTATTCAACCACGAATGTTTAACCACAGATGAGCAATGCGCCACAACCAAGTGGCCGTTGGGCAGCCATTACATTCAGTTTTGGTGATGGTGTACGTGCGAATTTATTATATGCAACTAGACCGAATAACTCCAGTGCTACTGACTCTTTCCAGTATCCTGCACTCATGGAATTCAACTGGGAAAAACGTGGGGGCATAATGGAGCGTGGGTGACAGATGAGACGCGGTGAATTCCATTATGTTCCATGGACCATTTGGTATATGAGTCCAATGATGTCCCTTGTTGCACCATAGTCCTTGTCCCATTATACCCCTTGTTCCGTTCTGCCCCATGCCCCCATTTTCCCCCTTGTCCCTTGTCCCATTCCCCCTTGTCCCTTGTCCCATTGTGCCCCTTGTCCCATTGTGTCCCTTGTCCCATTGTGTCCCTTGTCCCATTATGTCCCTTGCCCCATTATGTCCCTTGTCCCATTATGTCCCTTGTCCCATTGTGTCCCTTGTCCCATTGTGTCCCTTGTCCCATTGTGTCCCTTGTCCCATTGTGTCCCTTGTCCCATTGTGTCCCTTGTCCCATTGTGCCCCTTGTCCCATTGTGTCCCTTGTCCCATTGTGTCCCTTGTCCCATTGTGTCCCTTGTCCCATTGTCCCATGGTGTCCCTTGTCCCATGGTGTCCCTTGTCCCATTGTGCCCCTTGTCCCATTGTGTCCCTTGTCCCATTATCCCCTTTTTCCCATTCTGTCGCTTGTCCCATTGTACTGAATTTTTTTCCGAATTCGGAACCGAATTCCGAATTAACTTCACCTGAAAATGAAGAAAAATACCAACGGGCATTCATTCAACAATTAACATATTGAACATTCATAAAATAATTGCGTAATGCACCATTTCATTAATTTCTGGCAAGCCAGGAGTAACTGAGCATGATTTAAAATTTAATCAACGTAGTTGTTATTTCTCTAAATCCCTCGATTTCATGAAAAGCCCAAAATTCCAGCCCTCGTAACTCTGGAATCTCCCAAGCCCTGTTCCATACTCAATGTGCAGCCTCGCCCTCCTGAAAATACCTCCCCCCCCCCTCCTCCTGCTCTCCTAACCATCATCATAAACCAACTATGAAATTAAACATGCAACTGACAACAACCCGTTAAACTCGACCCTCTAAAGACTCCGCCATTTCATGATAACAGCCAAACGCAGCAGTATCTGAAAAGGAAAAAATAATATTTTTTTTTGTCACAATCTAGCTTGATACTGACATAGCCGCCAGTGAAAGAAAGAACCAAAGTGTAGAATACATAAGCGGATAAAAGCAGCGCTTATGCAAGCAGCATAAACTAAAACTACCGGTGTCATCCATGATATACAACCAAGCCGCCCCTCAGTTGAACGCCAGACGAGAGCGGTTTATCGTCCATTTGCATCCTCAACCCCCTGTACCACCCCCTTCCCCCCCCCCCACCCCCCTCCACCCCTCAACCCCCTATTCGACGCACCACACATCACTGGCACACAGTGAAACGTCCATAAACGCATGATGTTTTTGGATACTTGGGGGTCGGAGGGGTGGGAGAAATTTAATCCAGATATGTTTCATGGACCAAATTTGACTGGAACTCCAGATCATGATCTGGAGTTGTTATGCTTATCTTAGATCCCAAGTCTTTTGACAAAAACTATACGGTGACGGAAGTTACGATATATAGGACGTATGCAGGCGGACTCCCCCCCCCCCGCCCACCCTTAACGGCTATTCCTTGTTTCCTACCTTCCGTCATCAAACGAGGTCCAGCTCATCCGGATTTCTGATCCATTTCGTTGGTTTTTTTTCATGCACTCATTCTAATATTTCTCTCATCTCATCCGGTCCAGATATTCCCAAGCTGAGTGAATCTGTGGATGGCTCATTGACGTTCTCATCAACATATAGCGCATTTTCCGGTGGATAATACTCCGATTTTATTTACATCTTTTTAAGCTCTTGTCATGCTGGGATTGAGCTCGGATAGTATAGCTAATCTCAAGTTCACATTGACAGAGAAAAAAGTAGGGTGAAATTACGAAGTACCGTAGAATATTTGTTCTCGATAAATAGAAGACAGATTTAAAGGAAAACTGTCAGAGTAAGAGGTCTTCAATTGGAGTGCTTTTTTATTCGTTCCAATTTTCTGTTGCAAATCAACTAGGGACAACAGTTCATACGAAATCCGTTCAGATTGGTGAGAGCATAAATATGTGCTGGGTGATTCGAGCTTTCTTATTGAGTGGTTCATCAATCATTTATAGAAATCTACGTATTGAGTAACATATGGATCCTATCGTAGGTTTAGGACGAAATTATATTGAAATGTGCGGCAATATTCCAGCCCAATACCAAGCGTGGCCGTTGAGGAACTATTTAACAAGACATCATTATCCATAGATACGGGAAATTTATTGATTCTAGAAGCCGTCTCGCGCGCGTCCACCTATGGTACATCTATCTGACGACCTACCGGATCAAGTGATCCCACTTAACTACCAATCTATTTAGACCTACATCTGCGCACGTACTCATTGATTAACCCACTCCCTAACACCTGCCTATCAACCAGACTACTTACACTTCTCCACCAACCAATCCAGCGACCAAGTCACCTACCTTCCCACCCACCCACCAAGTCACCTATCCTTCCACCCATCTGCCAAATCACCTACCCTCCCACACACCCACCAAGTCACCTACCCTCCCACCCACCAAGTCACCTACCCTCCCACCCACCGAATTAGCTACACCTGCCCACCCACCCACCTAATCACCTACCCACTCACCCACGAAGTCACCTACCCACCCACAAAGTCAGCTCCCCTACCACCCACCAGGTCACCTACCCTCCCACCCACCAAGTCACCTATCCTCCCACCCACCAAGTCACCTATCATCCCACCCACCAAGTCACCTATCCTCCCACCCACCCACCAAGTAACCTACCCTCCCATCCGCGACATCACATATACTCACCCACCCGATCGCCCATGAGGAAGATAATAAATATCAATAGCAGACAAACGTTCAAGCCTTACTTCGCGAATTCGGAGAATGCCGGATGACACTACATCAAAGTTAATTAGTTATTTATATCGACTACCACCAATGTTATGAGAAGCATAACGTCTCCAGAAAACGTCGATGGGCGAGAAAAGCGAAAAATTTCCACATCGGGCAATTAACAAAAATGAAACGGCATATCTATACCAACATCATCGTTCCGCTTTTACTATGAAATGAGTGTTAAAGATTGCGCGACTTATCTTAGGTGGCGTGTGGTAGGTTACGTATTACCTCGTGAAAATAGGCAAGAAGTGGTGCGCAATCACGCACGGGCCACATTTAACACAGAGGAAAGGAAAGGAAAATAAAATTCTGGAGAAAACGACGGGAATAAAGAATTGATATATTAACCTGTTACCGGACATTTTATCGTCAGTACGATCTTGAACGAGTGTTTGACACTTGTTTTACTACGAGAACATTTTCTCGAACCATTTTTTTATGGTCCTCCCACTTTTGCACGTTTGATTTTTTTTTTGCTCAGAATGGAAGTCACCTCTGACGCTTTTAGTGGTTTTTAATTTTTGGGAAGTTCGGACATTTTGCGACATTTTCAAAATTTCGAATTTTGGATTTTTCAAATATTTGGGTTTTTTTTCCAATTTTTTTGGAAATTTTTAATAAATACTACGCTCGATTTTCCCTCATATGAGGTGGAAAGTATTCATGTCCATG
Organism: Asobara japonica; assembly: GCA_026005395.1. Taxonomy (NCBI): domain Eukaryota; kingdom Metazoa; phylum Arthropoda; class Insecta; order Hymenoptera; family Braconidae; genus Asobara; species Asobara japonica. The sequence goes on from BQMI01000510.1 coordinate 606,298, forward strand.
GCACCAATTTATGATCAAACTTCCCCATAGAAAATTGAAAACCGGAAAGTTTTGGGTGTGTCCCACCCTGCGGGTCACACAACATCCCCTTATCTTTTCCCCCCATTTTTAAGGTGACTGAGGTTTAAGCGGGGTAATATGCGTGTCATTGTGATCACGGCTGAATGATAAACGATCCTCAATTTTTCCGCGATGTTTCTAAAAGTTTGGAAAATTTCGAAATTTTCAGGACCCTTCAAATTCTGATTTTTCGGAAATCCGCGAAATCATTGAGTACATAAAACAAAAATTGAAAATTGCAATACTGAAATTGAAAAAAATTAAAATCTCGAGATTTTTACAATTTTCGGAAAATTTCCAATCAATTTTTTTTTTTATTTAAGGTTGCTATCGAACATCTACGGTCATCAGCGATCACCCTTTCATATTTTGTATGTACATATCAAATACTGATATTTTTTTTTCATTATTACATGGTATTACATTGTTTGTATCAATTTTTTTTATGTGTTTCAACATGGTGGTGGATTTCAAAAAAACAATTTTTTTACGTTTTCTTTTCCCCATTTTCAAGGTGACTAGAGCGTGAAGGAGGTAATATGCGTGTCATTGTGATCACGATTGGATGATAAACGTCCCTCGCGTGTCACCACCCCTAGGGCGCAACTGTTGAGATGCTTTCCTCTCCCGATGGCCTCAACAGCCACGTCATATGTAATTTCAAGTGGCTTGTGGCGATCCTCGAGGGAATGTTTAAGAATTAAACGATCAGTCTCGAATTATCCAGGGGTTACCGAATGAAGCTCTGACGCGTGTCACATATCCAAAAAAAAAGAATTAAAAAATTACAAAAAAAAGTTTCCAGACTCCCGAAATGGACCAAAACGTTTAATGCGCGCAGGATTTCTAAAGAGCGCGGCGTCATCGCGTGGTGGGGGGTCAAAATAAAATGACCGAATTGGCTTCCCCTCCCTCCCTGAGCGCGCTATTCACGCGCTCCCGCTGTACTCCCTATTCGCCTGTCCATTCCAATTACTCATGACTGTCTGAAGGTGAATTATTTTAGCAAAAAAATATGAACTCACTTCACACTGCGACAGTTACGTGTGAGCCAAGCTAATTTCAACACAGTTTGTTCCCAGTATTATTTATTTTGCCGGTTTTGCAGAATCAAAACAAGCCCGCCTCTGGGTAAACATCGATTGTTTTCAAATTCGCCGCTGAAGTGTGGCGAGGAGTGGGGAAGCGTCCGCGCTGGAGAAGCATCGACGGAGGGGCACTATGACCTTGAGCTTTCTCAAAACTGCAATTAAGTCCTCACCGATTGGTTTTAGAGAAAAATCTCATCAGACATTTTTTGTAGAGAATTTTATTTCCGACAAAAAAGCTTTATGTCAAATTTCTGTATATGGGCTCAGTTTGGAGATAGATCCGAAAGTTGAATAGACGGAAACTGCTGTGATGCCACACGCACACACGCAGACACATGCAGGCAGCTACAGAAAAAAACAGATGTTCTATGGGGGGGGGGGGGGGTTGAACAATAATTTCCCCTGTCGGCAAGTTGAAAAATTGAGTACGGATTGAAGCGACGACGTTGACAATTGACAGTAATGCTCGCATTTATGTGCATTCACCGTTTGCGCCTGTATGATTTAATAAATCATGTGGAGACTCGTGTGGATATTGACGGACGAATTATCCTCGCGTTGAACTTCATACCCCACCACGAGTGTCCTTTGTCTTTCAATAATGTCATGGTGATAATGATGTTGGCAGGACACACAGAGGCATGTGAATGCAATTAGTCAGATGGAAATTGTTGTTGGCAGAGGTTGACATTATTTTAATAAACCAGGTGATGTTATGATGGTGAACTCAATTTGCAGTGGTTATATGTGAATCACAAACTGTGAAGCTGAATGGCAGAAGGAAAAATTGCGAGAGAAAAGTGCGATATCATTGCGAACTAGGGTTCGCGACCGGTTTACCGATCCCAACATTCAGCTCATCAATATCCCACGTACTTATTTTATATCGTCCGACAAATAATTTCGTCTGCTGCCTGATTAAAACGATCCAAATCAGCCAATTGATATTCATCACGTGCAAGCATGACCGGAATCTAACAAAAATGAGGAACAGAGAGGGTGATCCGATTCGTGACAAAAAAGACGGAGGCGAAAAGAAATGTTGAAAAAAGAGGAGCATGAGGAAAAGCAATCGAATCAACGAAGGATTTTCCCAACGAGTCTTTCATTTCGTTTCCTCAGGGGTGGCGATGACCTCCTCGTCGATTGGTTCCAAGACCACCCCCTCCTCCCCCCACCCCTTCCCAAACTATCGGGCCTTCATTCAGTCGCTACTGAGAGGATCTCTTGTTTCCTTCTCTCTATCAAATCCACTCAAAGCTCATTTCAGCCTACATCCTTTTCTCATTTTCACTACCCACACGTCGTCCAAATAAAAGGATGTCAATGTATACATGAGGGGCGAGCTTGAGTTTCTGCTGCTCCAATGCAGCAATTACACAGGCTCAGTAACTTCACCTTTTTTTAATTCATTTAATTAAATAAAGACAGCGCTCTGATGTATTGCACCAACCTAGTGACCGCAGAAGCCAATCAAAATAATTTATTAAAATTATTGGATATGAGAAGCATAAATGAATTGAAAATGTAGCGAGTTCTATGGAATCTCTGTATTTTGGTTTTATGAGAGGAAGGACCGTCTGAACAGTATAACCGTTTTCCTGACACAGGAAACGCATACCGAAAGGAAAAGTTTCATGATAGTAGAGGACATCCTTTTCTTCCAAATACGTGCACTCGAACATTCCAACAAAAACTACTACCACCGGTCAATTAAAAACATTAACAAAAAATAAAGAGATAGCACAACAATCCAGGTCGATATTCGACTCTCAAACCTCGTCTGCCTACACTTACTCCGTTTAATTTTTTTTCGGTTGATCACAGGAAGATGTAAACCAGCTGGGTAATTTGTCAGCTAAAAAATATCGCCATGTCAGTACAAAACAGCCGTCACTCTTCAACGCTAAGAGGAGTCGTACACAAAAGTGTATAATGCGAGAGTTCGTCATCCGTAGTTGTCAGGTCTGCTAGCAGAATGAGCTTGGCTTTATTCTCCGCTCCACTCGATCCCATCACTCTCATCTCTTTAACACTCTCGCCCTTTTTCACCCCCCCCCCATCCACCCCCCACAAGCCATTCCCTCTTTCACCTCGCATTGTTGGATAGCACAATTCCGCTTCTCTAATCTCGCAAACTGGAATAACGAAAATTTCACTTTGGAGATTGTATGAAATAGTAATAACCCAGGGGATGCTGGAGGAATTTGATGCTTTGTAGTGACGGGGATGCTGAGATTAAGTTCTCTGGGGTTATTCGGGAGTTTTTCCTTTCCTCTTTTTTTTTGTGGGTACAAAGATGTTTGGGGATTTTTTTGCATTGTCAATTCCAATGGGTCAAAGAAGGTTATAGACGGGAATACGAGAATGAAATTGGTGAGAAGCAAGTAGGAAAATTCTTTGATTGTGAGCCTATGTGTCCCAGTTGTCCCCAAATTGTGATGGGGCATCAGCTACCAGGACTTCCCCTAATGTATTTTCAGATGCTGTATGGGTAATGAGTATGGGCAATGAACAGATTCATCATTGTATCAGTCAGTTGTCTTTCGATGGTTGAGGAGAGCACTGCGTGCCTCTGTACCCCTTCCAATATCTTCTGTATTATTCTTCTATCATTAAATATTATTCACTGGTTAAATCTGGTGCTTCAATTATTCATCAATTTATGCCATCCAGAAGGCATAAAATTCCTAAAAATTGTTTGTTATGATCAATGTGACATAATGGGTCGTATCGATTAATATAATTAATGCTCTGTTATATTCTCTCCTATAAGTGTATATTCAAACTGATTGCCTGTTGAATTTCGGGAGGTTAATGTATCAATAATGTTCTCACAGCGGTCTACAAATCCTCCACTGAACATTCTTAAAAAAAAAATAATTTGATATAGTCCATGAATTTTGATGACCTTCTACATTATAATCGTCCAAAATCCACCAATCATTGAACCCCCATAAAATCCCCGAATATTCAGTTTACGAGACAATCTAGAACGTAGAGTCCTCTTATCATCTCCATCGTTCATCTTCAGTGTCCTTTTTTTCCCCCCTCCTCCTCTTATCCGTCGTCCGAGGCCACTTGAAAGCATCAGCACTGAAGAGGCAATCTCCGCAGCTGTATACACGTCAATTGTGGCCTTAGATATACCCAGGCTTCTCGTTTCACCCCTGGGTTTGTATTAACTCAGCGATTGACGCTTGGAGCATCAATCTTTCGGGTAAATGCGATCCTAACTGAGTCGCTCGCTGAGAAAACAACTAAAACAATTATATAGTGTGGACGATTTGATTCGGGAAATCAAATAAAATATATTACATACTGGAACATCGCATAGACAACTCATCACATAGACAACTCACCTCATAGACAACTCTACACATAGACAACTCATCGCATAGAGAACTCACCACATAGACAACTCATTGCATAGACAACTCATCATATAGACAACTCTACACATAGACAATTGATCGCATAGAGTACTCACCACATAGACAACTCATCACATAGACAACTCATTGCATAGCCAACTCACCACATCGACAACTCATTGCATCGACAACTCATTGCATAGACAACTCATCGCATAGACAACTCATCATATAGACAACTCATCCCATAGACAACTCATCCCATAGACAACTCATCACATAGACAACTGATTAAGCGGCGCAGTACCTATAACGCGACCGACCAGGATCAAATAATCGAAATTTTTTATGTAGCTTTCCATATTTTTGGGACCCCAGGGAATCGTTGAGATTTAAATCTAAGTGCAACTACTGACGGATTAAAGATTAAATGAATTACCAATGTGATGGATTATCCGTGGGATGGGTGGGGAGTGAAGGCAAAGAGTCTGGTTAGCGAAGAGCTGACATTATCTAAACATATATTTAATAACACTAAGTACGAGGATTAGTAAGTGTAATTATTAAGCCACTGTTCCGTCCATTACCGCTTGATTTATTGAGATTAATAGCTCAGATGTGAAGTGTCCTAAATGACTAATATGCAAACCAGACTGCCAGGTGTCGATATCGTAAAAGCATATCATGGTGATATGGCAAATGAAGTTCATATCGATATCCCATATCGATATCGCTAATCGATTCCCATATCGATATCGCTAATCGATTCCCATATCGACATCGCCAATCGCTTCCCATATCGATATCGCAAATCGATTTCATAATCGATATCGGAAATCGATGTCATATCGATATGGCTAATCGATTGCATGCATAAGCGCCAATTTATGTCAAGGTCGCCGGAGTGGATTGACCATTGGAGATCAAGCTGGCCGCTCTGATGAGCGAGGGTTAAGTCTTCGACCAATCAGGAGCCTCAATCGGCAGAGTAACTATACGCTAAACAAGCACAAACTAAGCTTGAAGGTGTGACGTCCAAAAAATGCCAAAATTACGCCCTCGTCTGACAAGTCTGATTGTAAGGGGCGCTCTGGGGCAGGGATGAGCAGCACGGCCGGGGGGGGGGGGGGGGGTTGACGGGGAGGGAGTGATGGCGAATTGGCGAGACAAACGCTTGTCTCGTCCTACGTCCCTTCTCTTTCGCGGTATGTCGCTACTTTGACGTCGCAACCGTGACAATTGCTGACGCCAAGGGTCACACATTCCACTGTCTCTCATCGTGACAATTTTCATGTTTATTCGCACCAATGCCCATCAGCTGGGCTCAAAGAAGCCTCTTCAATTGTCATCCGAGGAGATTTCATGGTATGTTTCAGGAGCAATTAATGGGAATTGGGGGGGTTTATCAACGCCAATTAATATACGGCGATCAGATCTGATACAATGAAGTGATTGAAATAAATTGGATAATTTTATGGGGTTTAACGATTCCAACAACTCTAGTTAATTGTCAAAAAATTGGATAATTTTAGAATAGTGAAATATTTTGTGAAATTCAAAATTTGTCCCGGAAAAAAAAATTGCAATTGATAATTTAGCAATTTAGAAACGATGATAGTTTTGAAAATGTTCAAGTATTTTTCTAATTTTTTCTGAATTTCTTAGTCTTGTTCGACGCCTATAAAACACATTTATAGGAATTCGAAAATCGACCGAAGCCTAGTAAATTCATTTGAAATTATGGCCAGACTGTTTTTATGATTCTTCAAATTCTTAATAAAAAATTTATTTCCTGCTCAATCCATTCACGGATCCATTGACCATAAATTTTTATTTTCAAGGAGCATTCTCACACCTGAACATGCATAGTAATAGCTATAAAAATATGAATGAACGACGATAATGGGGAGTACCAGAAATTGGACAAGATAATTAAAAAATTCTGATTTTTTTTTTCGCTTGCAATTACAAAAAAGAAAAAAAAATGGCAGGTTCCCAAAGTTCGAAAGCCTATTTTCAGTTCATATCAATTGACAGAGGTCTTATTTTCTCAACCACCCTCCTTAAGGATGAATAATACCAAAAATCGAATAATAACCCCGTGGGTGTCTGAAGCCATCTCGGATCGCGGACAAGCCAAAGAGGATGAGTAAAAGCTATAGAAAAAAAAAAACGATAACTCAGCCTCAGTCGGAGATAATCGTTGTAATGCCTTGATTTAAGAGCCCACTAAGATACGAATATACCCATCCGATTTTTCTTTCTTCCCATATCTCGTATATCTATATATGTATATATAGATATATCCATACGCGTGACCCGCAGGCGGGTGGGTGGGGGGGGGGGGGGAGGAGGGGAATTAATAGGGGACGCACTTTGCATCTCGTGTGCAAAAAAAAATCGTATTATGCGAGGCTTACGGTGGGGTGAAGGCCACTAAACCCCCACCCCCCCCCCCGCCCATATGTAGGTCCTTCTTGTTGATTTACGACTCGTTAGATAATCTAGATCGCGAGAAATGCTTTCGTTGTTAGCTGAAAGAAGAAATAACATGAAGAGAAATGGATGTGTACTAAAAAAAAATGGCTGAGTGACTGACCCTTCGGGGCCGCAAAAAAAATTCCATGCGTAATTACAAAAATTGCGAATATTCTTAGCAAAAATTTGATGTAAATTTAATTTCAAAAAGCTCAAAATATGAAAGATGGAGGAATAAATTTTTTTTTGTATTTAAATTTCAAAAATTTGGAAAATTTCAAAAAATTTTGAAATATTCAAAAAATTTTGAAGCTTTCAAAAATTTTAGGAAATTGCAAAAAAGAATTTTCAAAAAAAAATTTTCCAAAAAAAATTTTCAAAAAAAAAATTTTCCAAAAAAAATTTTCAAAAAAAAATTTTCCAAAAAAAATTTTCAAAAAAAAATTTTCCAAAAAAAATTTTCAAAAAAAAATTTTCAAAAATCCCGAAAATCCGAAAATTTAAAATTGCATCTTCACGATTTCAAGGATCTAACCATGATCCCGAGAAATTCCTCTTAATGATTGATGACTCGTTAGATAATCTATATCACGCGAAATGCGTTCGCGGTTACCGCGCCGTAGAGATAAAAATTGCGACAAGAAATGGCTGAACGGGAAAAAGAAAAAAACAGAAGTGGGACTCGAAAAAATAACCTTTAACGACTCTATTCAGTTCGTTAACGTTCTGCGGAGAAAAAGGGTCCCAGGGCTTTTGTAGCCGTGGACGAAAAATATTGCTTTTCCCCCTCCCCCCCACTCCCGGCCTTTTTCGACTTGCTAATTTTTTTTTACCCTCAGCATAACCCAACTGTATATTTTCATTATGCATGAGTAATAAAGTTAACGTGTGATAGCAGTGGGAAATATGGAGCTCGAAGATATGAATAAATAAAACGAGAAAATCAGTCATAATCGATGCTTATCTACTTTCCCATTTTTTTTAAGTATTGAAGGTGGAATGTGGTCTCTGCAGCATCCCATCTGATCTCTGGAGATCGTGGAGCAATGTAATATCATGATGAATTTTTCCTGCGCTATTTGTCCTGGTTTTTTTTGCTATTGTAAAAATGAGGTCTATGACCAGTAGATTCTTGATCGTCCATCGCGCTTAAATTGTTGATATTGGGAGAAGGATGAGAGATGGGAGAAAAATTATGTAACATAAAATGTAGAGTTTGGGGTGAGGAACAATACTTGTTTGAAGATTTTGTTTGTGGTCTGAAGGGTTTCCTTGGTACAGAGTTGTGAAGGCTTGAAGTTGGAGAATGAAAGTGATTTGTGTAGAAGTGTGTGGGTACACAGTGGTACCCACACACACACACACACACACACAGGCGCACATAAAATTATCCGTTCATATAGGTGTTCATACAATCGATGGCACTCATATGGTTACACTCACACACACACCCATGTACACACACACACACACACACAGAGACGCGCATTCAGTTATCCATTCATATACGTGTTCAGACACCGGATGATACTCATATGGTTACACACACACACACACTCACACACACACACCTACACACACACAAATACATACATGCATATATACAGTGTATATATCCATACACTCATCCACGCACACACACACACACAGAATTCTTTGAATTTTTATCAGATACTTTCGATAATTAAATTACGAGTGCTAGAGTGATTATTTATATTTGTCGTGTAGTTTAAACTGCCGTCACCATATGTCACGATATGGAATACTTCCGAAACTTAAGTGAAGTTGGAAACTACATCGCCAAGGCAGCGCTTTTATTTTCTTCAGGAAACTTCTGACTCGAAGCCGACTCCCGCAATTCGTAAAATTGAGGAAATCAAAGAAATGCCGAAAATCCATTTTCAATATTTGGGGAATTTCTAAAGCTGAGTCTCAGTGGGGAACGTATTGGAATGATTCACAACATTCGAAGGAAGAATCGAAAATTTAGGGAAACTTTAGAGTCCCAAAATTTTCAAAAATCTGAAACTTTCATATTTATTCTATTTCTCATTTCCATTGCGAGCGTCGTTATTTCCGATGAAAAAATCGAGTGGTGATGAAGTGTTTTGCCGACACTAGTGGGAGCGCCTCAAAAAAAATTGATTGGCCAAAAAAATGTAAGCCTGGCACGCTCGTGTCGCAAATGGCTTAATTTCACGTGGTTCAAGTTGGTAATTGCGCGACAGTTCGCTGTATTGAAGTGGAGTTGAAGTCATCACGCTAGTTTGTCCCGGCGGAAATGCGGGGAAATGCCGGACTTTAATTGTTCAATATATGTCAATTTCTTTTCGAATTTTTCGCGAAATTTTTCGCCCACACACACACACATGCACATACATACGCAGGGGATTCGTCACATCGTCAAATGCGGATCGGATAAATATATTGTGATACCGATACCGATCGTATTTATTTGCCATTAGGGCGGCCCCTGTCATAATATTCAGCGATGAGGGGCGAAGGTGCCTTGAGTTGGGATAATCAATATTCATTGGGGTGCCTGTGGTGCGCTAGATTGAGTGAAAAATACCGGTTCGCAACGGCGGAGAAATTGAATGTTGGTTTTTCGAGAGGGTGAGATGTGAACTCGTGTTTTTCTAATGCCAAGCCATGGATACATGCATGAAAACGAAGTGGCATGAAAATTCCGGGCGGCACTCCCTTAAGCCTGCTGATGTGATTCTATACAGGTTTATTTACTTATTCTTTGGTGGAAACGTGCGGAGCAATTAATTTTGTGGAATGCTGAGGGGAAGATTCTTCAAGGGGGTGGAGCGGGGGAGGGGGGATAAGACAAGAAATTCCAAATTTCAAAAATTTGAAAAATTTCAGAATTCCGGAATTCCAGAAATCTCAGAATTCCAGGAATCCCAAAATTCCAGGAATTCCACAATTCCATAATTCCATAATTTCATAATCCCAAAATTCCAGAATTCCAAAAGTCCGGAGTTCCAGAATTTCAAAATTCCAAAATTCCAGAATTTCAGAATTCCAGAATTGTAAAATTGAAAAATTCCAGGATTATGGAATTCCAAAATTTCAAAATTCAAAAATTCCAAAAATACAAATTTTCAAACACCTCAACATTTCCATATACCAAAAAACCTTCCCAAAGTTCCGCAATTCCAAAATTCAATATATCAAAAAAACATTCCAGCAGAAATGATCTAAATATTGCTCCATTAGTGCCATAAAAAAAAATGTTGGCATTTCGGCCTACCCACTTATTTCCACTTGTCTCCATCTCCATTCCTACTTGTTTATTTTCCATTTGTTTTTATTTATTTCCAATTTGTCCTGGTGGCTCCCCTCGTTCCATTTTGCTTCTTTCCAACTTACCGGGCATTTCCGTCGCCCCGGGTTCAATCTGAACGTTAATAACTGCCACGGGAAATTCGCTTCTGCAACGTCGACTCGGAAAAAGAGTGCGAGAGACGGCAAGTGGGAGTGAGAGGCCGCGAGGGGAAGAGCGCGAAACACCCCGGCCGGGCGGGGGGGGGGGGACAGCGCGGGAGTGGGAGAAAGACAGGAGAGATGGCGCAAAAGATCGAAACGGCACGGAGAACTTCTGCTGGCTTCCCAAAGTGCTTCCGCGCCATTTATAATTGCATTTTATACCTCATCGTGATTTATATATGATCGAGAAGTCCATGGGACAAGCTGCATTGCGTCACCCCAACTTCAGCTCTATAAATAAATAAACTTCATTATGTGGGTTATATCTTCTCGTCCAGAGTTGGGAAGTGGAACTGGAAAATGCAAACAAAAATTTCCCGATTTTTCCCCCATCGCCGCCTCATCCAAAAATTAATCCCAATTATTTTGCGATTATGTAAGCATGGAGAAAAAAAAGCCATAGTGATTTTGCGGAGATTCCAACATGATATCACTATTTTTAACCCGTGTGTATGAATTTATCCTGATAGAGTTTTTATTGGCAGCCGCGTGACTAGCCGAGCCGCGACGAAAGAGTAATCACAGCGGCTGAGGGGCAGGAGGGGAGCGGGGAGGGGGGGGGCAACAACAAATGACTGAAAATCACGTCGATCAAGGTGCGCCATGAGCACGCCACCACCGAAGAAAAGTGAGTTGAGTTATATCATTTGTGGTCATGTTATTCACGATCAATAAGCGAATTCACGTGTTCACCGTCGTTGTTTCCTCACTTAGACTCTCTCGTCATCCACTTTAGCGTCAGCCAATGGCCGCCTTTGATCCCGATAAACGCGTGCGGGTCATGGCGATGGAGAAAACGGTGTAAAAAATTGAGAAACTGAGGAAGTTGAGGGAAAAAATTACAGTGCTTTACCAAGCGCAAATTAATTGTCGGATGGAAAAGATTTTTAGGATTTTCTGGAGTGTCTCAACGGTTCCTATTGCGCTTCCAAATTTTTTAGGGGTCATTCGAGCTGTCGGAATTTATCATACCATCTTGGAAAGCATCTGCAAAAAGATCCGCCTTTTTCCCGAATTGTGGAGCATTCGTTGCTACAAAATGGACTTCAGTAGGTCCACTTGACCGGACCGGAAGGAGAGCTCGACGCTCCAATCCCCCCGCCATTAGCGTCGGTACGCTGGCCCGCCGAAGCCCATGCGGCAGCGCTCACCGCGGCCGGCCGCCAGAACCATGGCGTGTACCACGTGGGCTGGAGCGTCCCGACAAGAAAACGGGCATTCACCCCTGATGCAGTTCTAATTATTGATTATGAATCATTGCGACAATTTTTGGGTATTTATCTCCGTTCTGCTATTCATCAAGGTCTTCTGAACAGGAAAAAAATTCTGGAGGCCCTTATTAAAATCGGCATCCAGACTCCCCATGAATCAGAGACTCCCCCTCGTTACGAATGGAACACACTAAACGTTAACAATTTCCTGGGAAAACGATAAAGGCCATTCGTGGAGAATAAAAATGGAAGAGACCACAGTGGATATACATCGTCAAACTCGATTCGAGTCGTCGATTAGGGAACGCGAGAGCTAGTCGTATCGAATGACTCTCCAGTTTTACGGCTCGTTTCTTTCCGCCAAAGGGATTGAACTAGTGCTTGTGTCTCTGTCGTTTGAAGCCAACAATGGACAACAATGGAGCGTTTCCACCTCCTAAGCCCACTGGCCGCCCGTCACTAGCAAAACGATTACGGACATTCGATCGCGTCTATTGGACAAACGACAGGGGAAGTGGGAAAATAGAAACTCTTGGTCTCTTGGAGTTTAAATGCACCACCTTCCGCAGTAAAGCCACCAGAATACTGATATTCTTCATCACAACCATTTAGGCATCTTTCACTACTCCCAACCCACCCACCCCTTTCCGACGTAACTCACCCAACCCCACCCCCCACCCCCCACCCACCCAACTCCCTCACCCGCACCCAACCCCAACCCAACCCACCCCTCACCACACCCCACTCCACCCCACCCCTCAACCCACCCTCCCACCCGCAGTATTTAAGAAAGGCGCTAGGTTAACACTGTGGGAGGTGGCAAAGGTGCATGTTCTCCCGCGACTTGAGAACAGCCTTCGAAACTAAAACTAACTGTTACCATCGTAACTGTATAACTGCATTACACTGTACCACTTGTATAAATTAACTCGAATCTCAAGAAGTAAGTACCCGTAGAGCAAAGCGCTAGTTGACTTGCTAATGCTATTTACTACTTCCTCTCCCTGCTGTGACGTAGGGCTGTTGAGTTAAATCAACATTTCGGGGAAAGACAGTGGGAATAAAGGATTTTTGCACCAGGCTCTTCTCATTCTTTCCCCCCATTCCAACCAGACCCCCGCCCCCCCCCCCGCAGTTGCGCTCATTGTTTTTACTTCTTTGGGCTTGCTTTCGTCGATGAATAGCACCATAACTTGGGGTTCCAGAGGTAAAGAGGTGGTCGATGCATTTTTTTCTGATTGCAGAATTTTGGAGTGTACTTAAAAACTCCAGATTTCGAGTTTGAACAATTTTCGAAATTTTGGAAATTTTGAAAATTTTGGAAATTTTGGAAATTTTGGAAATTTTGGAAATTTTAGAAAGTTTGGAAATTTTAAAAATTTTAAAAAATTTCAAAATTTCAAAATTTCGAAAATTTTGGAAATTTTGGAAATTTTGGAAATTTTGGAAATTTTGGAAATTTTGAAAATTTTGGAAATTTTGCAGATTTTGCAGATTTCGGAAATTTTGCAAATTTTAGAAATTTTGGTAATTTTGGAAATTTTGGAAGCTTGAGCTCCACGTTCATTCCAATTACATAACCTATCAAGATTGCCCATGAAAACCTTTCGCATAGTGAGCCCCCATAGAAATGCCACCAGAATTTTTTCTCGACTTCGTACGCCTGATGTTCACCGAGCTCATGCAGTAAATGTATTTTCCGGCTGATTGGCTACGGGCAGTCGTGTGTCGATATTCTCTGATGACCAACTCAGTTACAAACCACCCCTAGTTTACCTGGGCTACCCTAAGGGGGGAGGGGAGGGGGGGGGGTTGGAAAGGGCCACTCATCGTGCCATATACCCCGAGAATTCAAATGCCGCTGGGGTATAAATATGCAATGCAAGACCTCGAGGATTTTAGTCAATGTCCCAGGCGCTTTTAACCCCGAGCTATTTTCATTTTGCTGACTGTCCTCTAGGATTGATCAGGTCATTCAGCGGATAATGAAGCTCTTGGGAGGAAGATAAAAAAAAAAAGCCGTGAAGTGGAACAAATGGGGCTATGAAAGCCTCCAGTCATAGCATTTTTATTATTTCGTTTACTGAGGGATGAGAGTTAATTAATTAAATCAGTAGGTTCGCTGAAAGCTTTTTCTGAATGGCGGCTTCCAGTGAAAGGCTGGATTGGAGACTTGGAAAGTACCAATTTTAGACTTTGGTAACGTGAACTTGAGACATTCAAAGACATCCAAAGAGACTTGAAGATCTCAAGTTGAGACTTTGATAGCCTGCACTCAAGACTTCAAGTGCTAATTGAAGAGCTTCGCTGTGCTAACTTACAGCGTGAAGAGTGGGAGATCACATACAAGTCTCTGAGTGAGCACTCAAAAATGAGGAAAAAATATATGAAAAAATGTGACGAATAATAATGTAGCTGCGAGGTGAAAGCCTGCAGTCATATAATTTTTATTATTCTATTTCTGCGTGGAGATGAGAGGTAATTGATTAAATCAGTAGCTTTTACCGGAGGCTTTTCAACTAGGTTGCCGGAATCAGCCTGATGAAAAGCCGCTGCTAAAGTAAGCTGGACTAAAATGTAATTTGTAAAGATTTTCATAAGCCTAGGAAAATTGAAACATAAAGATTAACTCAATTTTCTGAGTGATGGAATAAAATCTACGTTATCATCACGTAAATCTCTTTCAGGTTCATTCTATTGCGTCACAAGAGTAGGTCCTTCCGCGAATGAATCACGATATTGCTTCCTCATTTTGCAAATTATCTACTTATGCAGAAGTCGGATCTACTTTCATTTTGTGTACTAGGGAGTTTGTACAAGTTTTAAAATTTTGTTTCAGAGTGTATGAGTCTTAACATTGATCACATTGGGACATGTGTCATAATGGGGTGTGGTTCATATTGGGATAAGTGCCATACTAGGTCCCACAATGGAACAAGGTCCCACAGTGGGACAAGGTCCACAACGGGACAAGGTCCACAACGGGACAAGGTCCACAATGGGACACGATCCACAATGGGACAAGGTCCACAATAGGACACGATCCACAATGGGACACGGTCCATAATGGGACACGGTCCATAATGGGACACGGTCCATAATGGGACACAATCCACAATGGGACACTGTCCACAATTGGATATGGTCCACAATGGGACATGGCCCACAATGGGACATGGCCCACAATGGGACGCGGTCCACAATGGGACACGGTTCACAATGGGGCACGGTCCACAATGGGACTCGGTTCGCAATGGGATAAGCTCTAGAATGGTACAGGCTCTACAATGGGACAAGCTCAACAATGGGGCAAGCTCTACAATGGGACAAGCTCTACAACGGGACAAGCTCTACAATGGGACGAGGTCCACGATGGGACACGGTCCACAATGGTACACGGCCCACAATGGGACACGGTCCACAATGGGACTCGGTTCGCAATGGGATAAGCTCTAGAATGGTACAGGCTCTACAATGGGACAAGCTCTACAATGGGGCAAGCTCTACAATGGGACAAGCTCTACAATGGGACAAGCTCTACAATGGGACAAGCTCTGCAATGGGACAAGCTCTACAATGGGAGAAGTGGCGGGACGGGACATCAGCAGCTTTTGAGGGATTGGCCTAAAAACATTTACTTTATATTAACAAAATTCCAGGGATTTAAAGGAATAGATAAAATTGAATAGTAACGACAATTGGAAAAGTTGAAAATGCGGAAAATTGAGAAGTTCGATAAATATAGGTATCAATTTTATCATCGATGGTACTGAGCTGGATGGTGAATGTTTGAACGGATGTGCTATGTATTTTAACAGCCGAGTATCTTGGTCGATCCTGCACTTATTGTGCATCCAATATTTATGCACTGTATGTACAGGCCACAAAACGTTGAGTGGTGGGATATTATCGCATACAAGCCGATACAACCCCCGGAGAGCCTTTCATTTATAGCCTGGAGTGTGGACGTAGGATAATGTCTCGCTGGGGCAATTTTATAAGGCACCGTTGGTGATAAAATTATCTGCCGATACGTGACGCTCATTTTTCGTCCACGGGGATTTTTACGAGTGTTTGATTGGGCCAACTTGCGCATGATATTTATTGAGGATGGTTGAGAGCCATGTAATTTGTTCTTATGCACGAGACTTTTGGCTCTGGATTTTTTTTGGACCGTTTATGATGCCGCATTAATCCTCGAAAATTGTAGACAAATTTTGCTAGATATAGTGCATCAAAATTGTCCCAGTTTCAGTCACCATCATTATGAATTCAAGACATTTTTCTTTCTGCGTCAAGCACTTGGATCTCCTTAATCGTAAAAATTTTTCCCTCCTTTTTTTTCAGTTTAATGCAGGAAGATGGGAGGGGTGGGGTGGGGGGGGGGGGGGAGGGGGAGCGGGGAGGGTAAAAGCGTCAATCCCCGAGAGTACTTCACGAACGATTTACTTGTTGGAAAGTAACACACAAGCATCTTCTGGGTGAGGCAGGGCCCAGAGACAGAACGACTGACGGCACTTAACTTTTCCACATCCCGAGGTAAAAGTTCAATCGTAACTTTTTTCCCGGTGCCTCATACTCTAGCCCAACACTTTTGCCCCCCTTGTGTTGGGCAAAGTCTTGCCACCAATGCGCGTTCTCGCTCGTCTTGCCATAAGTGTGACGTATAAAATTTTTGTCCAGTTCGGCAGTATCCCGTTGGGTACAGTACGATTTTTATCTGACCGCAACAAGCGCGCCTTTTTTTCGCGGGGATTGTTCGGTGATACGATTGGGTTAGTTTCCAGGAATTTCCGATTTTTTTTCATTTTATGTGGCTCGGACTAAAGGACCTTTAAAGTCTCAAATTGAGTCTAATAGAGTTAAATTGTCTGTCCGTAATTTATCATAATTTTTTTTGGGACTCAGTCTCGGCCACTAACTCTTTTTTGGACTCTTTGGGTCCTCTAATATTTTCTCGTGCCGGAATAATAAATTTTATGTAATTCATGGATCAATGAATTCCAAGAAATTTTTTTACCCATCCCTTTTTTTCCTTTTTTCCCGAGTTGAATACCGCTTGTAAAGGATACCTAGGCAGGTGGGAAAATCTCACGATAAGGCTGACCAAGTTCGTTGCATTTTGAATGAGGGGGTAAAGCATTGTAGGATCGTAAAAGATCTGGTCCGAAATGTCGCAAAAACGTGAAATTGCAGTTCCGGGAACGCGGACTGAATTCTCACATTGATTTATCCATCCTTCAACGCTGGCTTGGTGCTCGAGTTGGACATTCATTAGCAGCAAAATTGAAAAAATGAGATTAGTACCAAAATTTTCAAAAATAAATTTGCAGAAAAATTTTGAAAAAAAAATTAATGGCAAAATTTAAAAAAAATGAGTAGAATTTTAGCGTCTGACTATTGCCTGGCTATACTCCTGACTGGATGAAAAAAAAATTGTCCAATTTCCGTAAAACAAAATCTCGTACTATTTTCCTCAAATCGTAAAATCCATAGCATTGAAAATTTAATCACTAATCCGTGATTTTGGTAAGACAGATGGATCGGTCAGTGTGGATTTTCCTCGGCACAATCGCCAGATGCAATAAATCGAGTTCTCGTTTTAAACGTGACACTGAGAAGGGAGTGGGTAGGAGGTTCCGTGGAATTACGATTTATCCGTGATCTCTTGCGACAGGCCATTTTCTTATAGCCCTTGTAGGATCGATTGCCAGGCCGACCAGTTGGCTTTGGTCGCGATCGATAAAGCACCATCCATCAAATATTCATGTTAATTTGAGCCTCTCAAGCTACAGTGTTGCGTTAAACACACAAACTCGGACACTCATGGTTCATTCAACCAGTTTTAACGAGTTGCGACAAATCGATTTGAATGTAGTAGAGAATCGAGTTAATTCAAGTAGAAGTCGAGGAAATGAATTGGGTTGAGTGGGAATGGTCAATCAGGCAAATGGCCTTAGTCATGTAGCATTTGCATTTTCATTTGGCTAAAACATATTTATTCAGAATTTAGAACAAAAAAGGACAATTTAGGTGCCTAAGTCCTAAGCTGACTCCAAGTCCTCAGTTGAGTCCAAGTCCTAAGTTGAGTCCAAGTCATAAGTTGAGTTCAAGTCCTAAGTTGAGGCCAAGTCCTAAGTTGAGTCCAAGTCCTAAGTTGCGTCCAAGTCCTAAGTTGAGTCAAGTCCTAAGTTGAGTTCAAGTCCTAAGTTGAGTCTAAGTCCTAAGTTGCGTCCAAGTCCCAAGTTCAGTCCAAGTCCTAAGTTCAGTCCAAGTCCTAAGTTCAGTCCAAGTCCTAAGTTCAGTCCGAGTCCTAAGTTCAGTCCAAGTCCTAAGTTCAGTCAAAGTTCTAAGTTGAGTCCAAGTCCTAAGTTTCCAATCAAGTCCTCAAGTGTGCAATCAAGTTGTGAAGTTTCAAGTCCAATTCCGAATTGTTGCATTTTATACTTTTTTGTATACACTCTCGAGGGCTTGATCAGGAACTTTGACAAGGAATTTTTTCAGCTGTCTGAATAGACCTCATGATATTCACCTTTTAGTTGTTGCTACTTTGGCCGTCTTGGCTTGTTAATGGGACTCGTTAACGAATCCCTCGGCTTCCAGTTACTGTCGGTCGAAATTATCCGCTTGCCTTCACCATTTTCTTTTCGAACCATTTACTATTTTTTTTTTCTTTTTCTCTTACACCGTTTCACGAACAAATCTACGGTATTTTAACGGGCTATCCCCCGCCCTCCCCCCCTCTAGCCCCCGAGTAATGATCATCGCTATCGGAATTGCATCGTTTACGATGTCTGGCTAAACGCGGATATTTCCACTTAGCAACGTTTCGACGCTTGACAATTTTTCAATTACGCGAAATTTTTCTGTTACGTAATTTGTGAAGGGGAGGTGAATAGTTGATGACATAATTTCATTGGCAATCGGTTTAAATATGGGGGAAAAAATATGAAGAAAAATTATGGTGGAGAAAAAAATGGTACATTTATTATTATCGATTGATACACATTTTTATGTAGTAGGATATATATATATATATACCTCCAATAAAATTTTGAAAAAAAAATCCAAGGATCTAGAATATCTCAAATTGGTGCCCATAAGTTTCATGATTCTTTTATATGACGATTTTTATAATCCGAATTACAATTCAGGAACGTGATTGAATTCGAGGTGCGATATATATATATATATTCGAAGTGTCAAGAATACGTATTGTGAATTCGGGGGGGCGGGGGGGGGGGGAAAGATCGTGGAAAATTAAATCGAAAGTTCCTTTTCCACTTTTCCGTCCGAGGTCCCCCTGCCGAGTTATTCAATTTTTTAAATGGGCGAAACAGAGCGTAGCTCCGCCCCCTCAATCAGTGATTCTCAACTTCGTCACTTCAAATTGAGAAAATATGAGACTTTACGCATCCTGACCAGGTCGGATGCGTTCTCTTACCTTGACACGTAAAATCCATTTTCTTCAGTTTGAAACGATTGATTTGAGAACCACTGATCGAGGGGGCGGAGCTACGCTCTGATTGGCCCATTTAAAAAGTTGCACAACTCGGCAGGGGGGCCTCGGAGAGAAAAGTGGTAAAGGAACTTTCAACCCCAAATTTCACCCTCTTTCCACCCCCAAATTTAGATTTACTATTTTTTTTTTCACTCATTTTCCAATCTGAATTACTATCCCAGAACGTTATTTCAATATATGTATATATTGAAATAACTGTCATATGGACATAATAAATGTCATATGGACATTTTATGCATTTCTGGAAATAGCTCAGCGGAAGAGTCTTGCACATATCTATATATATATATATATATATACAATTCTCAAGACAGAGAGGGGTTTGAATTAACCATGTGGGAGCATATGCTGGATAATTGAATTGCTCTCTGACGTATCCAGTCGACAGCTGTGAAACTGTCACGGATTCAAACGTATCTCATCTGCTTAATTTTTCTAATTCCCTTATTCTATTCTATACAATTGTATTTATTCAGAGAACTAACGAAAATAAAATTGCATGAAGCTGCAGTAGAGTGACGTGACTATTGGACAATTGGTCAATCTGATTGATTCGACGTAAGCTAATTAGGCTACTTAATTTTGTGAAAATTAAAAAAAAAAATTCGGTTCACCAGAATTGTTGTTATTTCCAAATTTTCCAAATTTTCCAAATTTCCGAAATTTCCATGATAACACCTTAACTGAAGAGCAATGCCTTACAATTATGCTGCCCGACTGCATGCTGATTATAGAACGTCGGAAGACGCAAGAGTGGGTCGCCTTAACAGCCCCGGAGACGTTGGCACATAGAATAATGGTCCTGGGGGGCGGGGTGAGAGGGGGGAGGTGGGTGGGGGTATAACTCAAGGTGAGGGCAAAGGGGACCCGGTTACCCTGTTAGCCAGACGATGGTGCACAATGTATGCAAACATTGTAACTCTCGGGGTGTTCCACCCTTGGGGCATTCTCGAATTACCCCCACTCCCCATTCTCCACCCCCCCCCCCACCCACTCAAATAAGAGGAAACATATTCACTCTTGTAGTCCTTGTGGATCCAACGGTGTCCTTCGATGAATTTAATGGCCAACAGTTCACGCTTGTTAGCCTAACACCGATTGACAATATGGTGCGAAGGTTATTTATTATTTATGCACACATTAACAAGGCAAATTGCAATTATGGGGTCATGAATTCTAACCCATAAACTAGGAATTTCCTAGGGGCATATTCCCACATTACAGAATTGAAAATTTTAGAAATACTCCAATTCTATAAATTTCGAAATTAAAAAAAAAATGAAATTTTGAAGATTTTGAATGATTCGGAAAATTTTCAAAAATTTCCGATTTTGAAAATTTGATTTTTTGGAAATTTTGGAGATTTTTGAAAATTTGAAAAAAAAAAATTTCCAAATTTTGAAAATTGTTAAAGTACTTTAACTCCAGTAGTTAGTGAATCACGAGTGAGTCAAGTGATGAAGGTCGACGAACGGGTAAACGATGATCCACTTTGAAATGTCCGGTTAGGAGTGAGGGTTTCCCATTCGAGTCACGTACGCCCCGGAATTTTCAGGGGACCATTTTCGCGTGAGTTTCGAAGGCAAGAACCTTTCTATTCCATCTCTGGACAATGTACTGCGATATCAGCTATAATGATATATAGTCTCTCGACAGGGTTCATGCTTAGGAATAAATTAGCCTTTGTAAAACAGACACGAGGACTCCCCATAGAAACAATATATGATATGTGAGCAATATCATATAATATAATATAATATATCCGGGTCATATATTAATTTTCATGGGTATTACCTCATTCTTTATTCGTGTACTCGAGTTAGTATACTACACATTTCATTCTCGTCAAACATAATCAAGTTAAATTCATTAGTTTGTTTATTTTTTTTTCGTTTACAATTAAAATCACTAATTAAAACTGTCAGACTCTCATGGATATATACAATTATTGAACAGATGATCATTAGGGGCGTTAGGATGAAAAGGGCCCACTTTGTCGGTTCATGGTTTTTTGAATATTTATATTCCTTTGATGTTATTACCAATCATGGTAATAATAATACTCATGAGAGCACGGATAAAAATGATAATAACAAGTGATCATGGTTAGATCGAAGTTTATATTTTTTTCGGTTCGTTATAGGATTTTTACAATATCAGAATAAATTGCAATACGCATCAGAATTTCACATACTTTGCATTCTGCTGTATATAAAGTGTGTCAGATGTCGTCATTATTTTTTCAGCATATATAACACTATATCGACAAAGTGGGCCCTTTTCGTACTGACGTCCATATTTATATTATTCGTCATTTCACCTCAATTATTTGTCCCTAACTTTGTACAAAAATCTAATTTGGCGAAGAGGTGATTAATTAGTGCACGAAGTTGAATTGATCGATCAATCAAAATTGTGGGAAATTCAAATCTTGGGATTAAAATTGATGACAAAAGATTTAGAAAATTAATAAATTGATTGATAACACAATGTCGTACACGAAATGGTCCAAAAATTTATAAACTTTTGCAAATATTAAATCCATCGCTATATGTCGATTTCCAGATTCCGCTGGACCCATGGAAGCAAATATATATATGTAGTATGATGTATATATAACATGCATCCAATGTCTTTCCGATCAAATCTTTCCCGAAAATGAAATATATTCAATATATTTTTTTTTATTCAATACAAAAAATTTAGTGTCCGAGATTAATGAATACATACACACAGACACTGAAAAAAAAAGAAAAAAAAATCTGATGATACCTCAGACCGCGCACATATTTTCTTCCATGGGGCTGGTACTCAGACGGTCACCCTGATTCCAATGTTATCACGTTCAAGTATCGTACACCATTTTTCCTTTCCCCACACCAATCAGATCGATTCCCCCTGTTCCCACAATAACGCGCCCCTCAAGATGACTCTCTTATTTTCTTTTTCCACTATAATGACTTGGCTTGTTACATTCAAGAGGACGCCCCATAAATTGCCCACCCCCAATTCTCATCAAAAGGTTACACCAAAAAAAATTTTTTCCCAAAAAAAATTGCCCAAAAATAAAAAAAAATGATACCCAAAAATCTCAATTTTCGAATTCTCTTTTTTCCTATTTTCGACGAAATATAAAAAATCTGCTCCCAAAAAATGAACAATTTTCTGTTCTATTAAATCATCACATCGCTCATCAATACTCTCTCTCACTCATTATAAAAAACCACAAATTACGTTAGTCAGGTGTTAGTTTGTACATAGAATAAAAAAATGTCATAATGCTCTTAAAATTTTGTTCCTGCTTATTGTTCTATATTTTCACGAGCACAAATTCACTTTTGTGCCCAGTGAGCTGACGAGTGTTTCACAGTTGCCCGCACACGCCCACTCCTTGTTATTTTTTTTTTTTTCTTGACGCAGGCCACTGGTCCGCAAAAACATTTTTCTTTACTACACGCATGTGTATGATATCGCACGCGTGAATGCGTCACTCCAACGGTGGAAGAAAAAAGCAAATGTGGAGGGGGGGGGGGGGGGGGGGGGGGATGGTGACATAACACAAGTGTCCACATTCACGAGGGTTGAAGTCTTTACACAAAACTGGAAGTTCGATCGCTCTTCACTCCCTTAAGGTGTATTCTTCATATACAACTTTCCTGTATTCGATTTGAGCGAGTGACCACTTCCGGTTGGTGAAATTTCCCGTGCGCCGAGAGGGACGAGGAGACCGGCCGTTGCGCTATTGGCCCCTTGCTCGACCTCTGCAAACTGTAATAGACCTGGATTGGGCATAAAAAAAAGAGTTCTCAGTTAAGGCGTATGTATATAAATAACCAAAAGATTAGTCTCAAACGACCTTGAGCATCAATTGCGGGATTTTGAAGTCCTAAGTGCAGTCTCTTAAGGTTTTATTGGGGACGTTCAATGTCTCGAATGAAGTCTCTACGGTCGCAAATCGAGTTTTGGAGGTCTGAAATGAAGAGTTGTAAAGTCTCAAATCAAGTCTTACTCGTCTGAAGTCTCAACTTTTGAAGTCTCAAATCAAGTCTCGGGAGTCTCAAAAGGAGACTTTCAAGGTCTCGGAAGTCCCAAATGAAGATCTTGAACGTTGCAAATCAAGTCTGTGCCGTC
This sequence comes from Asobara japonica, assembly GCA_026005395.1. Lineage (NCBI taxonomy): Eukaryota > Metazoa > Arthropoda > Insecta > Hymenoptera > Braconidae > Asobara > Asobara japonica. The sequence goes on from BQMI01000510.1 coordinate 629,663, forward strand.
TCAAATCCACATACTGAAGTCTTAAACGCTAAACATGCAAAATATGGAACCAAGTCTCTAAAGTCTCACACCGAGACATACAAGTCTTGACTCCAGTCTCTTACGGCTACCAAGGTTTCAAATGAGCACATTCAAAGTCCGAAATCCCGGCTCTGTAGTCCGATATAAAGCCTTTCAAAGTCTCAAATGAAGTCTCGAAAGCCTCGGATGAAGACTCAATTTTGAATGAAGTCTCCCAAGTCTCGAAGAAAGACTTTTAAAGTCTCCAAATGTATTTGTCGAGTCTCGAGGAAGTCCTTCGGAGTTTCAGGTCCGACAAGTCCCTCCAGCTCGTCAAATAGCAAATCATATCTCTGAAGTCTACGCCTTGCAGTGAGACTTTGCAAATTTGAAAGCGAATTTATAAAACTATAGCGTCTCGTTTTGTAACGTTTCTGAAACGTTACAGCTTTATTGAGCAGCAGGGTAAATTTTCTGTTTTTTATTGCTTTGCACGTATATTACGTAGATATATTGTACGGGAAACATACATTTCGGGTAAAATATTAAATTACCTCAGGCACTCTCGGTATTCCATCTTTGTAAAGACTACCTCGAGAAGAGGAAATGGAACCGAAGGAAAAAAAAACCGCAAGATTTACAAGAGCGAAGAAAGATGCACTTGTATATGTCTGCGCTCCACGTTTCTCCATCTGCCCTTTTCCTGCTGCACGTAACGCCTCCCCTCCCCCTCCCCCGCCCCATCGCGGCAAATTATCGAGAAAACTTTGGGTAATTAAACTCGTGGGAGCTCAGATAACCGAGAGCCCGTGTTAAACCGGAAAAGTTAGAGTGGCCGAGTCTCGTGCATTAAATTGCGACTGTATCGTCCATTTTCCTGTTTTTTTTTTTTTTTTTGAGAAAAAGAATTTATTGGGATTTTATCCCATTTTTGGGTTCTTCTCCGTTTTGAATTTCTGAGTTTGAAATTTTTGAAATTTTTGAAATTTTTGAAATTTTTGAAATTTTTGAAATTTTTGAAATTTTTGAAATTTTTGAAATTTTTGAAATTTTTGAAATTTTTGAAATTTTTGAAATTTTTGAAATTTTTGAAATTTTTTGAAAGTTTTCGAAAGTTTTGAATTTCACAATTTTTTCAATTTTTTCAATTTTTTCAATTTTTTCAATTTTTTCAATTTTTTCAATTTTTAAAATTTTTGAAACTCTTGACATTCGGCAAATTATCAGAAAACTTTGGGTAATTAAAACTCGTGGAAGCTGAGATAACCATGAGCAAGTGTGAAACCGGAAAAGTTAGAGTGGCCAAGTATCGTGCATTAAATTCCGCCCCTGTATCGTGCCTTTTCCTTCCATTCTTTCCAGATAAAAAGAATATATTTCCCTGTACCGCACGTTGTGAACAAAACATCTTCAATTCCAGATATATTTGTTACAAATTTTTTTTTTTTCATTTTGCGCATAAATAATTTTTTCTTTCAATTTCCTTGGACCCGTCGAAATATTCGAATATCCAAAATCCCTGAATTTTTCAAAATTTCAAAACTTCTCCAATTTCCAAAATTAAATCACTGAAATTTCCAAAATTGGTCACAAAATGTCCAACAAATTTTCAAAATGGTTCGTCCTGAAGCCTCAAACAATTTCTCCTCATCGAATGGCGCGATTTCCCCCCCCCCCCCCTCCCCTCCCCCTCCACACCTCCCCAACCTGTAAATCGATGTACCATTCTTTTTTCTGTTTGTCTGGGGCTGATAGCCTGCCGCCCCCTCCCAGCCCCGTCAATCGTTCGTATAAGTGTCGAAATATCGATCAAGTCTGTATCCCCATAGATAAGAGCCCAAGCAGTTTCCCTTTAAAAAAAAGGACTTGGAGGCCATTTATATGAGAATGGATCCAGAATTTTAGTGGTCCACATTTTCGGGAAACCAAAAAAAAAAAGAAAAAAAAAGGTGGTTACATAGCAGACGATTGGCTATAGCTAGAGGGGCATTTATCAGGACAAATGGCGATCGACGTACAATAAAAGCAACCCTTATCTCTTCATTGACTGTATCTATTTTATTTTCTCTCTCTCTCCCCTATTCCCCCTGTTACTCCCCTACCTGGTGCGCCCCTTTGTACGACTCGGTTCCGTGCAAATTACAGCAGTCAGGATATTGCGGAATCGTGACGTGAATTTCATTGTTGAAAACGGTAAATTGACTGCTCTACATTTTTGCTGCCTATTTTTATAGCATCAGAAATGGAACCATTGTAAACTGTCCATTTTCTGATTGTATCATTCCTCCAGAAATATTATTTGAACGCTGTATAAATATGTATATATATGCAGCATATATATGTGTGTGTGTGTATGGGTGGGGAGATTGGTGGTTGGGTAGGTCGGTGGGTAAGCGGGTGGGTGGAAAGGTGGGGACGCGGGTAAGAGGATGGGCGGGTGAGTGGAAAGGTGGGCGGGCGAGTGGAAGGTTGGACGGGCGGGTGGAAGGGTGGGCGGGTGAGTGGGAGGGTGGGCGGGTGAGTGGGAGGGTGGGCGGGTGAGTGGAAGCGTGGGCGGGCGAGTGGAAGGTTGGACGGGCGTGTGGAAGGGTGGGCGGGCGCGTGAAAGGGTGGGCGGGCGAGAGGAGAGGTGGGCGGTTGCGTGGAAGAGTGGGCGGGCGAATGGAAGGGTGGGCGGGCGAGAGGAGAGGTGGGCGGTTGCGTGGAAGAGTGGGCGGGCGAGTGGAAGGATGGGCGGGCAAATGGAAGACTGGGCGGGCGGGTGGAAGGCTGGACGGGCGACTGGAAGGGTGGGTGGGTGTCTGGAAGGCAGGGCGGTTGGGTGGGTGTGGTAATGCAATTTGATTCTGATCAACTCACATTTTGATGATTTCTCTGATTATAGGCGTCCATCGCCATTTGCTTAAAATCCGCCATAGTCGGTGCTTGACTATACGTATTCTGATGTATCACATGATTGTGCGGATAGTTTATCGTTGGAGATAACGATCCATCCATAAGTCTCACATCCTGATCAGAATGCATGTCTATACTTGATTCAACAATGGGCTTCTTCTCCAACGATGTTCCGTCATCCATATCCCGCTCTTTTCTACGTCGTTGTGGTGGTGTCTTATAGACTGGCGTATACGTCAAGGGTCTTCTCTCTGTAAAACAGATTTTCAGAAGCCATTTCAGTGAGTATGATGGGTAAACCGATTATGGGAATCGATTTGTCGAGACTTTCACTTGAGTACATCAACATCTTACGGACAGTTCTAATGAGCAAATACCAATGCCATCAAAGTACAAACAATTTTGCAAGCCACCATCCATTAAATTAGTTACATCAAAAACCTCTCCAAAATTTCTCTGTTTGAATTCTCTGTTGATTATACATTACTAGGTCATGGAGAACCAACTTCTACATCTGATGTAATCTTTCAAGACCACAAATGGTAAACTCACCATACTCATTCGGTATAATATCCGGATCAATATCATCTGCTGCCTGCTTGCTGGCCGGATGAACGGGTGTAGTTGCTCCCGTATTTGGTGGCTCACAGACGATTGGTGCATGCTTGGGACTTCCGGATCTACCGCCCGAGTGTTTCCTGTACAGGGCAGCGAGAATTCCAGCGACAGCAAGTGCTAGTAGGGTCGCTATTGCGGCGAGAGCTAGCAACAGTGGACTCAGCACAGAAGCATCCGTGTTACCTAAATTGAATTAATTCATATTGTTCATTTTACCTCACTCATTAGCTAAGCTATTGAAGTGACCAAACAAGCCCTTCATCCTTCATTAACTTTCCAAATGCACAAGTACAGCTTGGCAATGTCCTAAAGATGATAGGCCAGCCTATCATCCACCATACCCAAGCTGAGCATTTCAATTTTGATGCAACAAGTATCTTAGCTGTCCAGTCTGATTGGCAGATCATCAAAATTAGTAATATGATTCAGACACTCTTCTCCCCCGACATCATTCAGGACCATGCGATCCTAGCAGATACCGTACCATTGAATCGAAATGGACACCATCAGTGGGCATTGTGCTTTCCAGCCACTCCAACCTATTCAAAGGTGAACAGGTCAAAATGTTGCTGTGCATTGGACAAAATGGAAATGTCTTCTCCACATGGAGGCCGTTAGCTGTGTTGTGCATCCCCTCGTTATCCACGAAGGGCATTAAGGTTAGAATAGGAGTGTGTGACATGGGATATATGAACGCAAGAACCATTTTCCTTGGTCAGCTGTATAGTTCATAGCTTCACGCCTCAATATCCTATACCATGATACCTCCCCCCTCCCCCCCCCCCCCCCCCCCCCCCCCCCCCACTAGCCATTATCATAGAATGGGGAAGTTTGCCTCGGCTTAATAAGCAGGACTATAATTAACGAAGCTATGTCTATTACGATGCTATTACAGTTGACCACGGGTACACATAATAGATGCGTGTCCTGTTGCACCGCAGTATGCCAGATATATTCTGCCCCAGCACTGCTGGATCACTTGTATATGTATTACCAATGAGAGAAATATGTATTCCGTGGGTGATTGCACGTACATGTGCAGACATACAGGGTGATGATAGGAATTGGTAGGAGAGCAAGGAGAGTATAATTACATCAATTAGCACATACGTCCACGGCTTATCCGCAGTGAGGCTTCATCTTTGGTCTACAGGCTTCACTGCATCTAGCATTCACAATCTGCCTCTGGTGGAAACTTTTGAGGGGCAAAGGCAATATATGCTGCTGATTCTTTCTATGGGTTGGCTACTGCAGACAATCAGAGATCTTGACTTTTGCTCAGGGGAGGCGTGGATTTGACGATACTGGACGTCCGCAGGACATGGGACCACTTTGTCGATGTGTTGGCAGGTCACCACGGGTATGTGGGTAGCTTGGCGAGCGAATCGACAAAGTGGTCCCTTTTCATGTGGACCGTGATCTGGGGCTCTAGTCGTAGTATATTGATGCAGGTGACTCTCAATCAAGGAAAAATAGGATAGAATTGGAAGTAAGAGCTTTTTAAGGTCTCAATCAAAGATAAGATTCCAATGAATTCTGATAATTACTTTCTCATTAAAAGTCGACTCTCATTACTTTTGTCCCTAGTCTCTGTCATCTTTGCTTCTTCTTCAGTTATATTTAATGAGAATGTTGTACATTCCCTCTTTAGCTTTTGGATATGCACTTGAGTTAACGAGGGATGAGCATCGCTGTAATATCAAAGGGGGGTGAAGCTTTTCTCTGGTGAAATGGGCGGAGAGGTAGACGGCCGGCATTACGCCGTCCAAGTGAGTGGAATTGTGGTAGCACACTGGTGCTATAATTAAACCGGAAGAGAGCAAACTTGGAGGTGAACAATTTGCAATCAGAGGCGAAGGGCTAAATGAGCAGGTGGACTATTGATCCCAGGCTTGAACTGTGAAATTTGAGTATCGCTTTTTCTCGTTCTGTCGAATCTTGGATTTTTTGGAAATTTCTAAAAGTTTTGCAAAGTTTTTCACATTTTGGGTTTTTTTCTCGACTTTTTTTTTATTGTTTTAGGTGGTCGCACACTGTCTATATGGTTCAACCGGAAGAGAGCAAACTTGGGGGTGAACAATGCGCAATCAGAAGGGCTGAATGAGCGAGTGGACTATTGATCGCGGATGTTAACCGTGAACTTCGAATACCACTTCCGAGCGAAATTGAAATTTAAGAAATTCTCCACATAAGCTAATTGCTAAGTACTCATACCATTCAAAATTTCCCGCGTAAATTTTACCATTTTCAAAATTCTTCAATTCAAATTTTTTTTGTCTTTACAATTTTTGAATTTTTGAAAATTTCGTCGAAATTTTGAATTGTTCAGATCAGCCCTCAAAATTCTCAGAAACGTTTGAGAATTTTTTGCAATATTTGACAATTTTCCAAAAATTTTAGAAATAATTTTTTTTCATGATAGTTCATTTTGCCGAGTGATTGCAGAGGGATAAAATAATTGACTGAACCAAATTATATTTTAAATTCCAAGGACCGATGAGCCGAGATTAATATTGGGGGGGGGGGGGGGGGAAGTAAAAGTTGTTTGATCCGCGAATAATCGCGAGAGTTGATCCCAGAAGAGGTGTGCGTGTATCCGCAAGCAATTGGTCCAAAAGCCGAGATGAAAGGAAAAAAAAACAGAAAATTGAGGCCAATTCCATGGAGCGCCGAAAAAACCAATTTCAAAAGAATTGCATCCTCAAACCCATCCCCGCAGAATGCTGAAGGCAAGTTTCCGCCCAGTGAGGCGCTCATGGTATGGGTTATACGTGAATTCTGTACAAAGAATAAGATCAGACCCCCCACACCCACCCCGGTCACCCCCCCCCCCCTCCTCACCGCCCACCTACCGCAATTCGATCGGTGATGCTATTGACATTCATGAAGATCGTAGCCGTCTCATCAATTTTACGAAATCTGATTTGGCGCAAAAACACATCATTTTGAATATGTAATGAAATGTAAAAAATATTGAAATTTTGAAAAGCCTTTCAAAGAACATTGGAATTTTTTTTCAATTTTGGACATTTTGGAAGTTTTCGAAATTTAGAATTTCAAAATTTTTTATTTCGAAAAATTTTGGAACGGTAAAAAAAATTTAGATTCTTCAAATTTCCAAAAGTTTCAAATTTTTCAAAAGTTTCATTTTTTCGATTTTTTTTGAATTTTTTCAATGTTTCGAATTTTCCGATTTTTTTTAATTTCTCGAATTTTTCGATTTTTTTTAATTTCTCGAATTTTTCGAATTTTTACAAATCTTCCAAATTTTTCGAATTTTTCAAACTTTCCAAATTTTCCAAATTTTTCAAATTTTTCAAATTCTTCAAATTTTTTCAAATTTTTCAAATTAAGCACAGTATTGCTTTGGTAAATGTTGGAATATCCAATACCCCAAGATGATCAGCTAAATGAAAAGTAAGTTCCAAAGATTGCACCAGAAACAGGAACGGGAAGAAGCCAACACACACACACCTAGATCGCGTCCATATCACTCATCATTTCAGAAAAAGTAGTGCCTGCCAACAATGAATCGAGAAGAAGACGCACTTGGTTTGTGCCAGGCCAAATGAAAGTGTCTTTGAATGTTTGCGTTACTCTTTCCCCGGCTCCCTCTATTTTTAATTTTCCTAATGGACTGAAGATGACCCCATGACACAACTCACAATGCCTCAAGAACGTAACAAAAAACGTGAAAAAATTACTTTCGCAGTTTCCAAGTGTTGCAAAATTCTTTTGCACATCTTCCATTTTTTCTCAAACTGTTCTGAGTGTTCAAGAGTCCAAAAATACCTGAACTGTATATTTTTTTCTCCAAAATTTCCCACTCCCAACCCCCTTCTGTCCCCTTCATACCACCCACAGATCCTCCCAAAACTCGAGTGAGAAGTTCCACTTCCCCGAAAGAACATCGGCAATCTCAACTCCTCATTCAATTCACCTAATAAGCCAAGGATCAATTAATCATCCTCCTGAAATCGTGAGGAAGATGAATTGTTTGGGAAACATTGCTGAAATAACAGATATCGCATGAGCACACATTAAGTCAAGACGGCGCCCAATCATTCTAGATGATACGTGAGAAAACCGGAGAAATAATGTTACATACTTCCTATTCTGAGCAGACACATTCGTTATCATTCTCGAGATATCAAACTGGAAAAACGATCCATCACGAACGAATATATATGTATTATGTATGTATATGTATTATATAATATGTATATATTGATTCGGTCCACCGTTACTATGATGACCGTCTGCAAAGTATCCAGGAGGAAGCTCGATCACGTCTCCGTCACCTTGGTGGGTGGGTAGGGGGGTGGGAGGGTGGGTAGGGGGGTGGGAGGGTGGGTGGGGGGGGGGGGGGTGGGAGGGTGGGTGGGTAGGGGGGTGGGTAGGTAGGTGGGTGGGTGGGTGAGTACGTAGGTAGGTGGGTGGGTAAGGAGGTGGATGGGTGGGTGCGTGGGTAAGTAGGTAGGTGGGTGGGTGGGTAAGTGGGTCGGGTAGGTGGGTGAGTGGGTGGGGTAGGTGGGTAAGTGGGTGGGGTAGGTGGGTGAGTGGGTGGGTGGGTGCGTCATATATATAGGTTCTAGCTATTCTGGTGATGGTCAAAATCCATAAAATCCATTCCGGAAAAAAATCAATCGCCCGTTTAAACGATGCCGCGCAAAAGAACACAACGCAGAAACATCAGAGCGCCAGTACCTTGACCATAAAATAAATATTTGCTCTTGGCAATTTCGACGCTGTGACGATCCAGAGGTGTCATCGAAAGCGGGGGGGGGGGGGGGGGGGGGGGAAAGGGGGAAAAACCGCAGGATTGACGGACGTATAGTACAGACACGTGTTAAGACTGTTTGACAGGTACTCCAGCCATAGCGCTTGGGGACGTCACTCTAGCAAAGTGTGTTGTAGTCACGTCGACAAATCGAGATGACACATTGTGTTAGAAATCGCGCCCAAGCTTGACCCAGAATTAACTCCATTGTGGATCCATGTGCACGTTTCCATTAACGAGTCATAACACCAGCAGAGTTACCACTTTTCACTCTGAATGTGTTTTTCCATATACCGAGTAAAACGATAAGAACCTCAGATCAGTGATGTCGAGAGAGACGAGAAAAATGAAACGCGAGAAACTAGCCAGACGAGACGAGAGATACGAGATGGGAGCCACGAGACGAGAGCAACGAGGCGAGAGGAACGAGGCAAGAGAAACGAGACGAGAGAGACGAGACGAGAGAGACGAGACGAGAGAGACGAGACGAGAGAGACGAGACGAGACGAGAGAGACGAGACGAGAGAATCGAGACGAGAGAAGCGAGACGAGGGAAACGAGACGAGAGAAGCGAGACGAGAGAAGCGAGACGAGAGAAGCGAGACGAGAGAAGCGAGACGAGAGAAACGAGACGAGAGAGACGAGACGAGAGAGACGAGACGAGAGAGATGGGACGAGACGATCAGTACTTCTCTCATCTCGTCTTGTCTCACCACACCTACTCCGGATTAAACGACTTCACAACATACCGTCATTCTTGTGTCGCATTGCACAATCGTCGGCAGAATCATAATGATTGAGTTTCAAATTACACGAACCCGTCTAACAACTTCTTCAATCAATTCTACTCTACAATTACGCCCTGAATCACATTCTCCCCATACTCGGCATTTTTCAATAAATAACGCGCCAATTTTCAGGCAGAGGAGAAGAGGGTTCAGGGATTAATATAATAAGCCGTTTGTGATTCAACATTACGTTCCCTATAAATTGGTATTTCAGATCATCGAGGATAACTTGATTTGTTATTTAATGGGTCTGATGTGTATTTGATTCAATTTTTTACCAACTGCTAAAATCAAAGTGATGAAGAAATTAATTGACCCCAATTTTCAAGGTTACAGTCGATAAAAATTTAATGAAAATGTGATTGTGGGATCAATTGCGGTGACTGAGTGGAGTACGCTGCGTTGGTGTGGAGGGGGGGGGGCGGTTCAGGTCCCGCTGGTGGCCAAGCTGATTTTCTTTCGGGCTCTAATGCACTCGCATGAATAATTAACCCAGTGAAGGCCTAAATGAATCAATTGATTAGTCAAATTAATTAATGCCAAAAAATTGTTCAACAGTCCAGTCTTGAAAAGGGATGGTCACGGATGTACATACCACGGCCTTTGCAATTTCCCATGACGTAGTATACAAATTGGTATGTCCGCGGATGTTTGATGATCGAAGATAACTTGTTTTGTTAATTGCAAGGTCTACAGAGCACGATACCTGCGGTTGGTGCTGTGCTGGGTCCAGCAGTAACAGTTTGGAAATTGGTAGAAGTCGGGGGGGGGGGGGGGGTGGGAGGGATAGAGACAGATGGTCGCTGGTGGCGGGAATTGCGAGCTGAAGGAAGACGGCGAATTGAAGGGTGAGTATGGTTAACCCACTAATTGCAATACTGACGCGACCATTACGACTATTTGTGTAATAGCGATTATATCTGGGGTGGGGGAACTCCGGGGGGGGGGGGCGCTTCGGTTCGTTACGCTTTCATGGTGTCTTCAATGCTGCGGCTTTCAATAGACTCCAATTTATAATGCCCAAGGGACATTCAATTTAATTTTTTTTTTTTTCGAATCCGGGACTTGTTTTTTTTGCGGCTTGATTGATAATTACAGAGGCATTGAGGTAGAATGAAACAATCGTGCTCATTCGTTCATTGAATTTGGGGGGAAAAATCCTGATGATGTCGACCGGGATTGGAACCCGGGTCTCTTCTGCCGGGATTCGAACCCAGGTCTCTTCCGCCGGGATTCGAACCCAGGTCTCTTCTGCCAGGATTCGAACCCGGGTCTCTTCTACCAGGATTTGAACCCGGGTCGCTTCTGCCGGCATTCGAACCCGGGTCTCTTCTTGCCGGGATTCGTACCCGGGTCTCTTCTGCCGGCATTCGAACCCGGGTCTCTTCTGCCGGCATTCGAACCCGGGTCTCTTCTTGCCGGGATTCGTACCCGGGTCTCTATTATCAATATGTTGAGGGGAAAAAATAGGTAAATAAATAACGGAAATTTAGGAGCATATTATTTAGGAGATAATTTATTATCATCTATAGCTATATGAGGCGGACGAATTCGACCACTTATTTGCGATGGTAGCGGTAGTTTTTGCTCGCGCACCTTCCCCTACTTCAATCGAATTATTCGTCAGGGCAATCTGGTGATTGGGGAGTCTATCCTTTTTCGAAATGGGCTCGGTGAGCAAAAAAAAGGGCAGGATGAACGGTAATTGTTCGGGTGATAATTCACAAGTGAACCTCACTATTTATTGCCCAAAGCATTTATCACGGTGACTCATTATTTATAGACGACAGTCTAATTGACAACGTGAATGAACGATTTTTTTTCGAAATTTCCCGCCCGCTCCTCCCCCCCCCCCCCCCCAACGTGGCGGGGACCCACCCACTCACCCACCCAAGCGTCAGCAACGATTTTTCATTTTCCAGTTGGCATCACGCACTTGTGCAACATCAATTCGTCGGCTCTCCAAACGCCATTTTTCTGGCGTTTTAAATCACGTGGTCGGAAAAAAACAAGCGGCAGTGAGGAGTGGTGTTACAGAGTGACGTGGGAAAAATTCATAGTTTAACGAATTTAATAGAACGCAGAGGGAGGTGAAAATTGGGGATGTAGATCGACACCTGAGGATTTTTGAATATCTGAGTTTGAAATTTTTGAAATTTTTGAAATTTTTGAAATTTTTGAAATTTCTGAAATTTTTGAAATTTTTGAAATTTTTGAAATTTTTGAAATTTTTGAAATTTTTGAAATTTTTGAAATTTTTGAAATTTTTGAAATTTCTGAAATTTTTGAAATTTTTGAAATTTTTGAAATTTTTGAAATTTTTGAAATTTTTGAAATTTTTGAAATTTTTGAAATTTTTGAAATTTTTGAAATTTTTAAAATTTTTGAAATTTTTAAAATTTTTGAAATTTTTGAAATTTTTGAAATTTTTGAAATTTCTAAAATTTTTGAATTTTTTTTTCATGATTTTCAAAATTTTGAAATTGCTCAAAACGCCTTGATTAAGTGCTAGAAAAGTGAACATACCAGTTGTGTACATAGCGACCCCCTTGAGAGTGACGGGCTCGAGTATAGCAGGTTCGCTTCTGCCTTTGCTATTGACTGCATACAAAAACAATCGATAGCTCTTGCCAGCAGTGAGGCCAGTGACCTCGAAGACTGGTCCATTCGGTCCAGCTGGCACAGTTCTATTTAAAAATGCTTCGCCATCAAGTGCGTCCTCATCAACAGCTTCAAGCTGATAATTCTGTATAGGCAGGCCCCCATGATAATCCTCCAAACAGTGCACCGTCAAACCTGACCCCGATTTTCCAACATAATCATCAGCTTCCATTGTACTTGACATTTCAGATGCTGTACAATTGTGCAATGCATTTGGCCGGCCAGCTGAAATGACCTGCAAAATAGAGGCAATAACACGCAATTAGTCAGATGAATCATAGTAATACTCCCCAACTTTTCATTCAATTAGCCGCGCGGAGACTATTGTTGAGTAATCACCCTTAACACCAGTATTTAGGGGTAGTTGTGGTAATTACTTGATGCATTCAATAGTTTACACGCGGAAAAATTAGTTCAGGAATGCATTTTTCGGTTCACAATCCGATTCTGGGTTAACGCATATGCTTCTTGGTTCAGGAATATGATTTTTGGTTGGAGAATCCAATCCTTGGTTGAAGAATCCAATCCTTGGTTGAAGCAACCGAGTCTTGGTTGAAGACTGCGGCTCTTGGTTGAAGATTCGGATTTTTGGTTGAAGAATCCGATTCTTGGTTGGAGAATCCGATTCTTGGTTGAAGAATCGGATTCTGGGTTGAAGAGTCGGATTCTTGGTTGAAGAATCCGATCCTTGGTTGAAAAATCGGATTCTTGGTTGAAGAACCGGATTGTTGGTTGAAGAGTCCGAATTTTGGTTGCAGTACCCGATTCTTGGTTGAAAAATCTCATTCTTGGTTGAAGAATCGAATGCTTGGTTGAAAAATCCGATTCGTGGTTGAGAAATGTGATTCTTGGTTGAAGAATCTGGATCTTGGTTAAAGAATCTGATTCTTGACTCCAAAATCTGATTTTACCAAGACCGTTCTCTGACCGACAATCTTTTTCCGTCCGAAATCGGATGGACACTCACGACCAGTGGTAAACTTAGAGCCACCAACTCTAAATGGAATTCTGATCCCAAATTTAAGAGTTCGGTACATCACTACAGAATCCAATGGTTTCTTGATATTTCAGAGACAATTGAGCAATGGATTTGACCGATCAGCTGTAATTACCTGCAAAACGCAGGCAATAACACCTAATTAATCATATTAATCATCGTAATGCTGACCAACTTTTCATTCAATTACCCGCACGGAGACTATTGTTGAATAATTACCCTTAACACCAGCATTTAGAGGTATTTGTGGTAATTACTTGATGAATTTAATGGGTTGCATGGCCGGGAGAAAATCAATGGCAGAGGGGACTTAGCTGGAAGGTGTCACTAGCTAAAGATTCATGCATAAACCAATAAACCATGTTTTTGAAGCTGAACAAAATAGAACCTGCAAAATGGAAAAAAAATCTTGACCATCCTCTGATTGATCAGAAAGATTGAAGTCTGCCAGACACCTAGCTTCAACGGCAGATGCTGATCAATCCTTTGACCAGCGTTCTGCGGTCTTGTGGTAATTATCTGATGAATTTCATGGGCTGGACATCTGCCGAAAATCAATGCCCCAGAGTTGTTCAGAAAATAAGCCAGTGGTAGAAGAAATACATGAGCGTTTAAGACGAGTAGCTCGACCACGAAAAAAGGGGGATATATATTTGCTTGAGAGGGATAAGTAGCTCTTTCCATCCGCAATGTAAGTTGCGAGTGGCAGTGCAATATAAGAGGTAGGGAAAAAAAATCGAGAAAAATAGTTGGGATGAAAAAGGTGCAGTGGTGAGGAAGCAAGAAAATGAGGGTAAAAAATAGTAGAGTGGGGGGAGTGGTGAGGAGGGAGGGAGGGGAATAGTAACAAGTAAAGGTGGAAAGGCACGGAAGAACTGGTGGATCTATACGTGCATACAGGCTGTTTCAAAACATCGTAATGACCGTAGAGATGAATAATTGAATATGTGCAAAATGTGTTGAAATATGGTCAACAAATACAGGCTGTTTCAAAATTCAATTTATCTGCAATTTTATTGAAACTGCTCCAAATATTTTTAAAAATATTCTTCTCGCCCATACTGACAGAGAACTCATCTCTGAGTTTTCCGTCGTTGAAAAAATTTATTAATTTGAAATTTATGAGCTTACCTGGAAGAGGCAGGGTGTTGTTTGTCTGCCAACGTCGTTGGTAGCTCGGCACGCCAACATTCCATAACCACCATCTTTGTATGGTGTATAATCCAGTGTTGGCCCATGATATTGCTGATATTCGCTCATGCTCTCAGCTGCGTTGAGGCTGTTAGATGGCGCCACAGGATGCGTTCGGGGAAGATCAACAAGTTCACCCGAATTGTTGAAGGTCCATTGGTAGGTTAAAGGCTCAGGATGGCTATCCACAGCGCATAACAAAGATACTGTTTCTTGTTTTAAGGCACCAACTACAACACCACTTTTGCCTTCTTTACAGACTGGTACAACTGAAACAGCAAGATGGAGAAGATGCAGTGAGGAAAAAAAATTTCTTCCCAGGAGGAGAATTTCCCATGGAAGAATTTTTCCCAAAAACTCCTGTCCCATTATGGTCCATGTCTGATTATGTCTCCCGTCCCATCATATCGCACGTCCCATTATGAGTATGCCCTATTTTGTCCCCCGCCCCGTTATGCAGCCATGGTCCATTATGTACCCATGTCCCATTATGTACCCATGTCCCATTATATACCCATGTCCCATTATGTACCCATGCCCCATTATGTACCCATGTCCCATTATATACCCATGTCCCATTATGTACCCATGTCCCATTATGCACCCATGTCCCATTATGCACCCTTGCCCCATTATGCAGATATGTGACAGTTTCGGATACTGTCCCATTATGCAATACTGTGCCACTATGCAATACTATCCCATTATGCAATACTGCCCCATTATGCAATACTGCCCCCTTAAGCAATACTGTCTCATTATTAAATACTGTCCCATTATTAAATACTGTCCCATTATGCAATACTGTCCCATTATGCAATACTGTCCCATAATGCAGTCCTGTCCCATTATACAGTCCCGTCCCAATATTCCGTCCATCCTATTAGGCTTCCGTCCCATTGCCCCTGCTTCCCCCTCCCCCCCATAAACATAACAAATAGACGTTGAAGGTATTTCAAAATTTGAATGCCCTCCAAAACTTATTTGGAAAGAGATAAAATGTCTACTCATCCATCAAAATGTTGGTAATCTGAAATCACGATTCCCATCCCACGGTATATTTTTTTTTTATTCTCGGAGAGCGGTGAACGAGCAATCTTAGAATCTAGAAGACAAGACGCGATCACCATAAAATAGTGGGTATCCAAAGAGGAACATATGTCGGCCAGAGTCGCATACATATTCCATTTTCACGAATGATCGAATATTCAGTGGCAAGTATCGATTGAGCATTCCAGAATATTTTAATAAAATATACCGCCTCGGCGCAAGAGATTTACAAGTTTCACTCGGAAACAAACTATCAACCGGTACCTCTTGTGTTTACATATATAACATTTACGTGTATATTTTTAGATGGCCAGAAACCCAGTGAGCCCCCCCCCCCCGATGCAAGAACCAGTCACAAGTGCTTGCGACAGTTTACGAGGCTTCTCAAGGGGTCTGTCGGTGCACAGGCAAACACATGTACCCCATTAGTACCACAAGAATGAAGAATCAATATGACGAAGAGTATCCAAATTATAAAATCTTTACTCATTTTTTCGTTCGCTCGTCATTTTTCATTAATTATTTCTCCACTAATTTTCAAGATGTATCCAATATCGACAGCCCATTTTTAAGTGGACGATCTGTCCCTTCAAAGGGCCCAAAAAAAAATTCTCAAAGACCTCTCTCCAATAATTATCATAATCTATAAAAACAGTTTCGATTTTTTTTTGTTGCAGTTTTAGACGTAACTCAACATAAATGACGTACCAAAAAATTATCAAAAATGGAAAAAAAATATTCCTATTTCCCATCCAATCAAGTCACTGTTTATCAATTCATTATCCAATATCCATAAAAACGCATCACATCCATTCTGCATTTTCGCTGACGAATCATTCTACTCACTCGTTCAAAATGAAATTTCCATCTCGCCCGTTTGATATTCAAAATCAGATAGGAATATTCACCCAGTAGCAAGCCCTCCCAATCACAGTCCACCCTCCGCCCCCCCCCCCCAAAATCCCCCCCATTCAGGCCAACTTACATGATTTACGACTAAAATCATAGAATCGTACAATCGACGCTCGATAACCCATTTCCATTGATATCAGCCCATTCCCCAATCGATCGTTCAATCCGATTAACCAGCCCCATCTCATTGCCGAAAGTCCCCTCCCATAAAAACCCCGAAAACTGATTTCCCCGCAAAATACCCGAAATTTAATGTCCCACCTATAACGAAGTCTTCTAAGCCTTTGACCCAAATATAAGACTTAAAAAACGAGTTTTAGTACGCAGCTTTTCCCGGAAGGGCTCAAAGTTTGGATCACTGCACCTCTCAAAGTGTGTGTTTACTTCCAAAGTGGTGCCTCATCCTCAAGTAGTTATTGGTTTCAATACTAGACGAACAGACCAGAAGAACTGTCTGCATGGTGCTCGACCTATAAGACGGAGTTCCATCTGGCCCCCCCATCAGACCTCGCTTCTCCGATCTTCCCAAAATGTTGCGTCACACTTGGACCTAACAGGACCACTTAAGACTTTCGGAGGCACTCCTAATCATTACACGCCCCGAGAACGCTCTACATATTATTCATTCTCGCCTATCCCATCAATTACCCCTTAACTCACCTAAAAAAGCACGGAAAACTGATTCCACCGCAAAACACCTGAAATTTAGTGTCAGACCTATAACCAAGTCGTGGTCGTACAAACTATTGGGACAGATATGAGAGCGAATCTACGTCTTCCCGAATGGCACCGTCTCACCGGGATACCCAATCTCTCTCTTGTGCCCCCCCCCCTTCCCCTGGTACCCATGGGCTTAGCACATTGCCGAGACCGGCGCGTTCACCCACACATGAATATTCAGTTTGCGCTTTACATACATTGAATATGCATCGCCAGTCCTTCCTTCCCTCTTAGGTCATTTACAAGATGCAGATATGCCCTGGCTGCCGTATATACCTGTCCCTCTCCCTCTTTTTCCGCCCCTCCTCCCTCGCCACCCGCCCTCCATCCACCGCCGATTTTCTACCCACCCCTACCTTCATCCTTGCTATCATTCTAATAGAATAAACCCACCCCCGTGCTCATGGTTTTCGCACGTCTCCATCCTCTATCTCACCCCTTGGCACAACTTCTCACGCCTCTCCCTTTCACTTATTTTCTCTTGGCTCCTATGCACTACCCAGCCCTCATCGACCCTGACCTTAACTGTTGGGGTGTGGTGAAAGGGGGGGGCGGGGGAGCTCTTGGTTTTAACTTTGTCAGAAAATATCGGTTAGGTAATTAGTGTACCAATGGAGGCTTGACTGATCATTGGGGCAGGTCGATTGAGGAACATTGGAGAAAGCGTCAGGTGGTTCGTGTTATGCAGATGTTTAGTGGGTGGGGCTGATCAATTATTGATGAGTTGACGTAAATAAAATAGATGTAAATGAGAAGGGATTGGGAGCTCGGTGGGAAGTCTACGGAAAACGGTTATCGCACCTCATTTATTTTTGAGAATGGCGACACTGATGTGTCATCTTGGAGGCATGCTTGGGGAGATGGTGAGGCAGATCATTCCGCATCACTGTGTATATGTTATACCTACTGGGCCAAAGCAGAGGCAGGGACTTCAGTTGGATATCTTCGAAAACGAATGCGATTCAGCAAATTTTGCGAGAGCTACATACGAATATGATTAACAAGTGTGCGATAACTTAGCCCTGAAGAGGGCTGCAGTCGTAACGTTGGTAAATTTGCCGACCCATAAGTGGGTTCCAAAATTAATTTCTCCTCACACCGCAAAACAAATTCAGTAACATTAAATATTTGTCGACTCACATTACCCTAATTATAGAATATTAATGATAACTCATGTTAGACTTTGAGTTCCAAAACGTTTTAGGAATGCTGGACAGACGATGAGACAGGAATATATTCTTCGGGTTGCATCGAGGACAGATCTAACGTAATTCTAGGATTGAGTGATTCTGATAATTTAGGAAAAGAAATTGTGGTTGTAGAGTTTAGAGATTTTCTGGTATCTTCGAATTTGAGGTTGACCTCTCGCATCTTTTTTACGTGACAGCCGCCACTCCGATTTGGGCATCAAAATTAATTTCGACCAAACTGTCTGACATAGCACGGTAAAAAAAACATGACGAAGGAATGTTCGCCGAATCCTTGAAAAATAAATTGACCTGGATCTATAAGTGATTCCAAATGCTATTTCCAAAGACTTTAAGTTGGGCTTTCCGGGTGCTTGCTGATACCGGGAGAACCTTTAGAGATGTCAATTAGCTTCTTGTCTGATTCAGAGCAGTTGCTTTTGGAATATGGATGATAATAAACTAAATAAATGTAATGCAAGAAAATCTTTCAGCGAGCTCCAAAGACTAACTAATAAGAGAGTACAAAATCCCGTAACCATTGTTTAAATGACGATCGATGCACAAGGGGAGGTGACTGATTAGGGTAGGTCGATTGAGGGCCATTGGCGAAAGCATCAAGTGGTTCGTGTTATTCAAATGTCTGAGGGTGTGAAAGGTTTTCGGGGGTAATTAGCACCTTGACGAGGGGGACTTACACATCACTTGGAGTTTTACAGTGTTACTCGTGGTTTTTCCCTCGCTGTTTGCTGCCAGACACTTGTAATCACCAGCGGCTTGACGTGTTATACCCTGTAGAACCAGCGAGTGGTCGTGAAGGACTATTCCAGCTGTTGCATTGTTCTTAAGCTCCTTATCCTGAATAACAATCAATGGTATCATGAATTCATCTAGCCTTCTTGCTGTTTCCGATTCGGAAGCTACTGATTTTGTCCGAAGAAATCATCTGAAGCTTGAAGAAGGAATCAATATTTTTTGACGGAAATGCATGCATAGAGTTGGCAAAATGATTTTAAACCTTAGTGCAAGCCGATAACGCGATTAGGATCCGTTGCAACTGCATCCCAAGCTTAGGACCTTAACTATCATTTGATTGAAGATAAAGGTATACTCACATCCTTGAACCAGGCTAATTTGTACACCCTGGGATTAGCTTTAACAATACACTCAAAATAAACGTCATCGCCCTCCTTGATGCCATCGGGATTTAGGGTAACACCCATTCTGAGGCTGACCACTGGCTGATGCTGCACGTCTAGCTTCCATTTATCCTCGACTATACTGTCGGGAATCGATGGATTCTCAGCACGGCAAGTGAGATGCTTGCCGTCGTCCTCAATGCTTGGCACGAATTCGAGGATGCTGATGCTCTGATTGTTCTCCGGTTGATACTGCGCACGTGAGGATAGAAAACGAATGAGCCAACTGATTTGTATTGATGGCAAGTTGGTGAGTTAAAAACCATTGGGGATGGGGAAAATTGTCTAAATACATGGTCAATTGATAATTAGGGGTAATGGGAGAATGTGGAAGGCACTTGTACAAGTTAGCAAGAAGGTATCATCCAGTCTGCTGAAGTACCAACGATTCCTGCTGCTAGCATCGATTTCGACACGATCCTCGAGAGCTCCAAAAGATCTTCATGACACTGCAGAAAAAAACTGCGAGAATGAGTTATGAGCTATTCCCGAGATATATTCGCGTTGCAACATCTGTTTTTCCATACACTTTCTATCTCAAATGGTAATTCCATCGCGCCTAGAAAGTGTTACAGCTAGTGCTTCAGACTTATCAAAATTATACAAGCTTTATGGCCTCCATTAACGAGCTGCTGCACGAGTATTTTCTCAGTTGAGTATATGAAATGAGGTGGGCCAATTACCAAGCCTTCCATATAGACCAAATATGGAAAATTTTGGGGGCGTATGAAAAGCACCCCAGGGTAAAGTGTACGAGGAAGTTCTCTGTCTGCATCCCGTCCCTTCTACCTTTGACAAGGATTAGTGGAGTCGGCACTCAGTACTCATCCCCCCTCTCCCTCTCACCCTCCAGCGAGAGAGCCTAGGTAGAAGTCGGCGATATCCTGGAGCCCGGTAAACCTGCACAACACTGGGATTCTGCGTTGACAGAGTAAAAAGGTGCCTTCAGTTTGGGAAAAGCTTGAGAAACATGGAAGGATGAGTAGAAACGTGATACTCAGGGTAAATGGGAAAAGTAAGCGGACTCTTTGGGCTGAAAAGTTTGTCGAGAGTGGGGTGGGTAGTAGGGGGGAGGGAGGCTGAACGACGTGAAGAAAACGACGAAATGTCGGGAGAGATTTGCGAAATTGTTGGCCAAAGTTTTTCGTGTTACCCTCTGCCCTTTCCATGGAAAATTATACAGAGTATGAAGGTGGCGTTCTGAATTGGCGAAAAAGGAATCTGCCATGGCTGAGGACTCCATCAAACCTCTGACTGGAGCTTCCCAATTCAATTCAATTCATTCATTGTTCCTGTTGGATTTTCAGTAAATTTATATATGATCAAAATTCAACTACCTCCGCAATTAGTGTCTACCTGGCTGTTCGGAAGGGACAGCGTGAATTTGATTACCTTTATTATAAGCAGAAAATACTGTGCTGAGTTTTTCCCCAAACCACGGGAGCTTGCAAACCATATGTACAGAGGATTGGCACACAGGGGGTGGACGCTATGTTGGCACTCAGGTATCGAGGATAATTGCCAATACTTACCTTTTAAGGTTTAGTTGTGGGTAAACCACTGTAACAAGTGCACGTACCTTCTGACTGAGTAGAATCAAGTATTTTAAATAAAAAGTTAAATTCAAATATTAGTCGTGTCTTTCTACTTATTTTACAGAAATAGAAGTGTAAAGCTCGGAGCGCTTCTATCGCAGACGACTGGACCTTTCCCAATAATTGGAAGTTAGCTACAAGCAACCACATCTAAAGCGCCAATTTAAAAGGACCATTCTAT
The DNA here is from genome assembly GCA_026005395.1 of Asobara japonica. Lineage (NCBI taxonomy): Eukaryota > Metazoa > Arthropoda > Insecta > Hymenoptera > Braconidae > Asobara > Asobara japonica. Next base: position 650,437 of record BQMI01000510.1, read on the forward strand.
GTTGACAGATTATTGAACGAATTTTTCACCGTTTTTCATTCACCTTTGTAAGTAATATGAGGTATGAATTACTGAGCCAGGACATAATGTCTGCCTTGAAATGTAGGATTGGTAATTCCATTTATAATCATTTAGCTGGAATTATTCTTGGCAAATGTCTCCATGCCAATTCCAACATTTCATTCACTATTAATTTCAATCTAATTAATTGAAAATGACATACAGTTTATTATTTGACGGTTCAAATATATCTGACTGGAGAAACTGAGATAATTTAAAAAACAATCAAGTTGATGAAATATAATAAAGGATAAGTCTTAATGCTGTTTCGTAATTCAAGAATTCACGTCACCTTCATTTTTCATTACTGGAGATCCTCATCACTGGAGATTGCTGGGCAAAAAGGAAGCAATCGAGAATTAACATTGGTGCACGTAGCTTTCACAAACGATGGCAAATCCGGCGCATCACTCGCGCGCCCATGCTTGATTGATTACGTCGGAAAATATTGGGAAATATCGACAGAAAGCGCAAAGTAAAAGAGAAATCTATCGTAAAACAAGCGAAAAAACAAGAATAGTCAATTCGACAAAGCAACCCATATTCGACATGATGATGAGAACGGGGCGACGTGAGGCTCAAACTTATAGAGTATTTGACTAGCAACCATCCACTCCACCGGATGAATATGTCTGTTTTTTAAACAGGTCAGATCACAGTAGTTCATACCATAATTGCCAGAAGCGTACATGAACTACTTCCTTTTAGAACGGTTCTCTGCAGTTTTCTAATTGACCGTTGGTTTTTAATTTCAATGTATGATTATGTAATTTGCTCCTGCGGTCTAAGGCTTCAATATCTTGTGAAGAGTATATCTATATATATATATATGAGGATCTGAAAGAGAATTGCTTGTCCGCAATTATTCGCTCCCAATTCTCCTGATATTGATCATTTTCATATCAGAAAATAATTAATGAAGAAAAATCAATGTGCACAAATTGAGAAAAAGGAATGCTCGAATCGTCACAGAGTGTTTGACGAAGCATCTGCTGCAATTTGAGGTTCTCCTCCATAGTCCGAGATGACTTCTTGTCGAACCACTCCTCAGAAGACACTAATTTCCTTAAGCTATAGAATAACTTAGTGTTTCATAGAGGACAGCTTTAATTGTGCTTACCGCATTTTATTTTTTATCTCATGTTCTGACACAGATGTTTCTTAGCTCATGAATAATATTTAATAACAATGTATGTTTTACAATTTCACATTGACGACCTCAGAGTAGGTGATACTACCCGCTGCTAGACTACCGCAACAGCCTTGACAGAATATAGAAGCAGCACTCTACCTCTTGACTGTGCTTCCTGTAATCTTCAAAAAATCTTGATCTGCATTGTGGTACCTATATTCGTTCTTGATGTACATGTCGACAAAAATCCTAGCCTAGAAGCAGAGCAAAAGCCATGGAAAAAACGCAGAAAAATCATCGCTTCAACAAGGCACATCGAATGAAACGATGGAGTGCGAGCCTGAGAGTCATAGAGTGTTTGACGAGAAACCATCCACCCCACAGGCGGGTTTACTGGCCAAGTGCATTAGTGGGATAAAGTCGATCTCTCCAACGCCACGTTGTGCAGTTCTCGTGGCTTTTGCGACCCCACAAACTCAGCGCGGATTATCATCACCCACTGCGCATCAGTAGAAGCGATGGCAAACGAGACGTAGGGGGGGGGGGACACAAAAATACACGAAGCCTTTCAGTCTGATAACGCTGCCTTGTACTAGGTAGGGTGGGAAAAATTGTAAGGGAAGATGGTGTAGTGAATGATGGAGTCTATCTTGATTTTTTTCTCACATTTTGAATGACTTCTGTTATTTGCTTGAAGTCCTTCCACCAGCTCATCAGGGCCGGGGGCTTTGAACCCCATGATCTGCACTCAACTGAGTACTTCTTCCCAGAAGATACTCGGTCCTCTTTAGAAATGATCTTCACCAGTAATGGTTTCACTGAAAATGGAAAAAAGTGATTGTTTCAATCGTACAGCAGTCACTAGTTTTAAATATTTTGGTGAATTTTGTGAAAACTTATGCTCGGTCAAAATACAACTACAGTCGATTCTCCCACTAGTGCACTGTCGGGACCATTTGCAGAGTGGTGGGGAAGCGGCGCTTGAGGAGATAGTGAGTGGTGGGACCATGACGATAGTGACTATAGGGATCCATCAACTTGTGGGACGTGGACTAGTGGGGGAGTTGACTGTAACTCTATATTGCTTATTACCTGCACGTCCGGAAGGGACGATTCAATTGCTTTATGGTTCAGTCCTGGACATGTAGAAAAAGTGGGAAAATATTTTCAATGAGTTTTTCTAGCTGAGGCATGCTGAACCATGAAACTCCTTTTTGAGTCCCAGGTATAGAGTAACCATCGCAAATGATTTAGTCGCTTTCAATTAGTCTTGTACGAATCTCTGTTCAGTTCACACGTACCTTCTGACTAAGTAGAGTCAAGAATTCAGACTAAATATTTAAATTGATGTTGTATCAGATCAGTTTATTGAATGCTTAGTAATTGATGTCAAATTCAGTGGGTTAAAAAATGATCTGATTCTGATTGAAGTTCTGTAAGTGTTTATGATACTAAAATAATAATGGCAATGACATTAAACAGACAAAAATAGCAGGAAAAGCCCACAGGAGTAATAAACCACACAAAATTAAACAGTAAGGGTGGAGGTAAAGTTTCCAAGCGCTATCCAAAACTCTCGCACGACAAAGTGATAAATCTTAATTATTTAATTTCACGTCTTGCTCGTATGCAGAAGACGCCTGAGCACTAGTAAATGGGTGAAAAGAGGCCACAGTATGTTTCGTGTTGCCATAATTACAACAATTAGCGTATTTCCTGGGTGAAGTAGTTGCGAGGTTGGAATATCAGTATGCACGTGCACCATGAAAATTAAGGTTGGAAAATTGTAAGTGGAATCATTGTCGGGCAAATATTTCTCTTATCGCAATGCCCATCCCCGGAATTGTGATAATGTTTGGGTGGCAAATATACTCCAGTATTATTTTGTACTTGGGCACACATTCAGCCATGCGTTTAACCTGCGTACTCGCTTCATGTACTCAGTGTTATTAACAAATGTAGAGCGGTGAAATTCTGGTGGGCTTGTTTCAACAGTTCGAAGCGATAGTTTGGGAACCAACAGAAGAAGTTAGATATTTTGAAATTCAATATTTTTTAATCTCATCAAATTTCAGTCAAAATAATTTAATCTGCAAGAAGAGAAATTTCCATCACAATATTGTGAGACATTGTAACTAAATTCATGATCAAATTATTCATCAGATAAATTAATACGTACTCAACCCTGCGGCCTCAATTAGTAATTTTACACGACCCTGCAAGTCCGAGATAAACCACTAGATTAGTGAAACACTAATGTGCCATTAATCCGTCATCATTAATGCCTCTCCCCTATCTTTTTATTACACAAATCAAGATAACTGTTTTCTCGCGCCCCTTCTGTGAAACGCCGCACGCCTACAAATAGCTCTTGGGGGAATTGAGATTCGCGTGAGCAACCCCTTCTTAAAATCCCATGCTCACCCCATGTTTCGGGATTCGATGATGAAGTGACAGAACGTTTAATACCCGCTCAAATATTGAGGGTATAAGAAAAAAATTTCAATCCCTCAGGTGCTTGAAATATATCAAATTTTCAAATTTTGCAAAATTTGTTCAAAACTTCCCCTTCCACTTCTCTCCCTAAGCTCCTCCCCCCTCAGGTATAGTCTCGCTCCCTTAGTCCGCATTCAAGTGCCTTTAAAGTGAGGAACAGTGAGATTTGACGTTTCAAGGTCACACAGCGATTGAATGAGAACCACGGATCGAGGGGGCGGAGCTATGCTCTGATTGGGCAACTTGAAAAGTGAATGACTGGGTGGGGGGAGGGGGGGGGGCTCGGAGAGAAAAGTAAAATTTTTGACCCCAAATTTCACCCTCTTCCGCCCCCCCCCCCCCCACTCATAATTATATAGTGCACAATCATGGAACACAGGGTGTATCTAAACATAAAAAACTCTTCAGTATGAGGAAACGTATGGGGGGCGGGGGTGTGAAATCTTTTAGGGATTTCACGTCGCATATGTCAAGTGTCGCGCAGATGAAAATCGTATTGGAAGGGGATAAGGTAGTGTACAAAACACGCAATCTACTGATCCGTCTTGCAAGAGGCGTTACTGTTATCTCTTACGGGGAATCTACCGCATGGGACTAACACGTTCAACACGTGATACGCCTCTTGTCCTGTCGCTTTTGTTGTCTACTCACTGGTAACATACACTCAATGCCCACTTTGACGCGTAGGTAATTGCTGTTTTAATGGGGAGATTGTTATGCTTGAAGAGGGATTATTTATGTTGGGGGAGCATATTCGTTTAGCTTTTGTGGTGGAGTAGAAATTTTTGAAAATTATTGAGTTGGACATTCGAGCTTCTAATTTTTACCGAAATTTTTTCTTTACATTTCGATTAAATGAAGATGAACCAGTGGACGATGCTAATGATTGGCTACATGTCAGGTTTAACCGTCCTGCAAAATTTTTTTCGACTCTAACCAGCAAAACTCATGTCGAACGCTTTAAATCTCAATTAAAAAACGATTTCGGATGAAGTTGTCCGTCATTTCGGGGAATTAAATGATAAGGTTGAAACGTGTAATTTTTTCCATAACGATTTTTGTCTCGCACATTATGTGGATGATAGATGGGGGAAGGTCGAACTCGAGGGCTTAATGTATTTGCATCGAGGAACACTAATTTTTATCATGATATGGTATTATGTAATATATATTACCATAACATAAATTATAAAATATATTTGATGTAGCATTAACTAGTCAAGTTCCTTCCATCATCAAATTCTATTCATTCATACACACCTAGGCATCCAATAACACACAACAAAAACACTCGGGTGCAATGACTTCAAGAATCAAATAACAGATTCAAAGTGAAGTCCTTTTATTAGATTATGAGGTTGAATGCCTCAGGTAGAAAAACTCATTGAAAATATTTCCCCGCTTCTTCTACATGTCCAGGAGTGAACCATAAAGCAATTGAATCGTCCCTTCCGGCCGTGCAGGTAATACGCAATATAGAAGTAGTTGTATTTTGACCGAACATAAGTTTTCACAACATCCAACACCTTTGTTGCCAAAGTTCTGGGAATAATGGATGAGGCAAGGTCAAATTAAAGTGTTTGTTTTGTTTTCATACTCACTGTTTACATCGAGTATCACTAGTTTTGTGAGAGGTGGCACAAGGTTGGTGTTGTTGGCTTGGCATACAAGCCTTGTTTTTATCTGCTGTCGTCCGACGATCGGATAAAACAGGTCATTCGTTGTAATATCGGTTGTGCTGTTGTAATCGTAGGACCTATCGTACACTGTATTTTCGTAGTACCAAATTAGTATGGGTGGCGGTCTACCACCCCGGCTTTCACATACGAGTTTCACGGAACTACCTTCGTTGTACGTCTCCTCCACACGGGATATATTGTTGGATGGCTGAATCCGGATTACCGGCTTTTCTGGTGGCTCTGGATATTAAAATTAAAAATATGAGAGTTACGGATGATTTAAAAATTATTAAACTAATGAAAAATGCCCACACCCCCAGATTACAATGTAAATATCCCTCTCACGACCCCCCCCCCTCTCCCACCCGTTCGCCCCACTGTAGAGCCTGCGGGCCATCCGAGCTCAAAACCATGTTTTGTATACTCCAATACTCTTGGATTCTTTTCCCAAATTCTTTTTGTCATTTATATATTTCACTAATTCATAGACTCTATTCACCCCGATCCCCCCCCCCCCATTAAAAATAATCCCTGCAAATTCTCTCAACAAAAAACTGGAGAATCTCATTGCTCCAATAAATTCTCTACTTTTGAACACATTAGGCCTTTCCCAATTGCCCATTAATTACTTCCACAGAAAACTTCCAATTTTGGTAGAACCTGAAGGTCCCCAAATCACAATCGACCCTCTTGACGTCACTGACGTCAGCAGGTCCATCGAAGTATCCTCACCTATCTGCCCCTCCACTACACTTAGGTCTTCGAGAACATAAATATTGACGACATCCCTGATTTGAGTTAGTCATTAATCAGTATACCAAAACTCGACATCTCATTCGAATACTAGATACTCAGGGTTGTCATTGGATACTCACAATTATATTGGAAGCTTCCTGAAATAAATATCAGTTTGTTTAATATAAACTCGTGTGCATGAATTTATTTATGGGAATCCAACCCATGACTCCTGGGGATGAGATGCCATTGCAATGATAGCTATTCTGTGCTGCTTCCCACTATTAGGGCGGCATATTTTCTCCCTAAACACAGGAATAGACGTCTAATCTGAACACAGGAATAGACGGATTTGGACATCTAATTAAAAAATTGATGATATGACGCATTCATCAATAATTGGAACGCTCGTCAACTATATTGGATTCTATTATAATATATAATTTTTTTTTAGAATTCCTGAATTACCGAGTTAAATTTATACCCCTATATTTAAACCAAACACGAATATGGTTATGCGGAAACATTCCTCAGCTCCGTTGTTCTTGAGGCAAGAAAATTAATTTCACATTTCTGACTGAGGTATTCTCCCGAAATTAGATTATTCATCATGTGGCATGGAATATTTGTCAAGGACGAGAAATGAGTGAGTGAAATTGAAATAGTAATTTGTAGAACATTCGAAATTTCGAATGAAATATTTTGCTTGGTATGAAATTCTTTTGCTTTATTTGTAGAGTTTTAAGCGCCCAACTATACCACATAAACAAAACCACAAAAAATTGCGGAAACTATTAGTGATGGAAGAAAAAGTTTATAATAAAATTTGTTGCTTACGTCAAAACCGACAAGTTAGGCGATATAATTTTTTTTCCTAAGTTTCATAGTTTAGGAGTTAACTCAGACGGAACCGGGCCTCCCAACCCCAGCCAAACACCCAGCTTCCTCCCATGCTAGCTCCTAAACTATGGAAGATGGAAAAAAAGTTATTAAGGTTAATTTATCAATAATTACATAAACAACAACTTTTCCTTAAAACATTTTTTTCTATCTCTATCAGTTTTTGCATAATGCTATTATCAACAAATGAATTTCTATAACCAGCCACTTTCTGTTGTCGCAATAGCTGATGTCGTGTTTCTACTAATCCCCAAAAATATACAGATCTGCAGAGAAGCCCTTGAATTTCGAATTATGGAATTTAATGCAAGAAAACATCAAACTAAAATAGATGCACTTATCTATACATACCTATAACGATAAGATTATGATGATGCATAACTGTAGGCGATTCGTTGTAATCAACTCGACATCGATATAAACCGCTGTCCTTGGTCTCAAGTTTATCAATACTGAGGTGAGCAGGATGGGTGGCAGTAATGAAGTAAGCCCTAGCGCCAAGTCCCAACGGCGATGACCGCAGTTCGGCATTGTTCAACTGCTTACGCCGGCCGTCGAACCTGGGGGTGAGATTGAGCGATTGCGGTCATCACTACGGTTTCATATACAGACACTTACGTCTCCTCTACATCGATCCGCCCTTTGGAATTCGATGGGCCCACATAGTGACATATGAATCCTATCGAAGAATCAATTTATCGCATCCTTTTTTTTTTGTACAAAAGGGTTTCTCCGTAAAAATATGACAAATGGATTCTCGATACCATCCTAACAGGATAGAATATATTGCTGACTAAGACACACGATATAACTGATGTAACGAATTGCCGTATTTGGCTGAGACAACAAATTGAAGAAAAATTGAATTTTAAGAGAAAGAAATTGCAGATAGTCCCGGTCGGGGTTCGAACCCGAGACTCTCGGTTTGGCGCCGGGCACTTTTCCAACTAAGCTGCGGGTCTTATAGAGACCTTCCATTCTCAAAACGATCAGTACAGTCGACTCTCCCACTAGTGCACTGCGCGGGACCGGACGCTGAACCGCCCTGTCCCACAAGTGACCCTCCCCTACTTCTCCCACTCCCGGACGCTAGTACGCGCAGTGAGGTAGCTTTCAAAGTCACGCGGGACCATTTGCACAGTGGTGGGGAGGCGGCGCTTGAGAGATAGTCAGTGGTGGGATCATGACGACAGTGACTATAGGGATCCGTCAACTTGTGGGGAGTGCACTGGTGGGGCAGTTGGCTGTACCACCGCCTCATCGTCCTAAGGACATTCACTAAATTGAAGATAAATCGAATTTTACGAGAAAAAAATTCCCAGAGTCCCAGTCAGGATTCGAACCCGAGACTCGCGGTTTCGCGCCGCGAAAGTCTCGTAGCCCGTGTTCAGTTCATATAACGAATTCGACTATATTGATTCGACCCAGTCGGCTATACGGCACTGTCGATAAACGAATCAGCAATACCGATAAAAGAATGCCTTCGCTGATGTTTATGGATCGTGTTTTAATGCCCGTGAAATTTGTATTAAGCGTAGCAAAGTGTTGCACAAGTCCGACAGAGCTTTCCGAGGACTTGAAGGACTATGTGTTTTACCGCCTGCTTTTCCCTCTCACTGAAAGTTAAATTGCTTTGCGCTACTGTGACACAATAGGGTAGATTTCACGCCAGTACCTCTGTCCAACGACATTTCGCGAAACTGCCAAAGCAACTTGCGCGTTCACGTTCTCGAAACTTGAATTTTAATAATACAGTGCGAGGTGGAAATGATCAAAAGGATTGATGGATCCGTTTGACCTAACGGATTATTCGAATTCAATTCGGTATTCAAGGTGAGCTGAAATTTTGGGAATTTTTTTTCGAAAAAATTAAAATTTTTTTCATTTTCAAAAATTTTAGAAAAAATTTGTAGAAAAAAAATGTAAGTTTGTAAAAAGAGGAAATAATAATTTTCAACTTACGTGTAAATGGGCGGGCCACCTTCGCCCTTAAACCAGAGTACCATGTTAACTCGATCATTTCGACTCGTCTGAATGTCACACGGCAACTGCACTTTATGTCCAGCAACGCCGTAAATATCGGCGATAGGCACTGAAACACGGTAAATAAAAAAAAAGTGTCAATATTGGTACAATGTAGGAGGTCGATTGAATTTTCAGTTAGAATAAACATAAATGGGGGACTTCTCGCGAGCTGTTCCGCGAATTTTCCGTAATTTTTGGAGCGGAACTCGTTGATGCTGATAAAAAAAAATCGTGTTCAAATATACGGAAATATATAGCCACCGGCTATAGCTAAGACCTAGACGAATTTGCAATGAAAAAAATTATTTATAGAAAGGAATAAAGAGAAGAAAACAATGGAAGTTAAAAAAAATTATTCTGGGTTACGAGTTTTGGAACCCCCTATATATCCCTTATATCCACGGTAAAGCCTCGCTTCGTAGATTTACGGTAAAAAAGTAGCGAGCCCCCTGAAGTCGGAATTTATGTGTAAACCTCCTGCGATGGCGTTGGAAGCGCCATCTTCAGACGAAGCAAGTAACTGTCGAGCTCATACGAACACACACTAGTGTTGTTTACGCTTTCACAAAATTACACCGTTAACTCAGAGGTCCTGATTTCAAATCCTGGCCGTGCTGATTGATACGAGCGCCAATGTAATTCATTTATAAGTGTTTTGTTTACAACCACATCGTAGACCTCCGTCGCTGATTAGCACTTAGGTAGAGAGCATAAATAGAGCGACGTTAAGTAAAAATTGAAAAAAAAAACAATGAAAATTACACTCAGCCGAGAGTGTTGTCCTAGCAAGGCCTAAGCTATTCACTCCTCAAAAATACCGTAGATCTACGGTAAATTCCGCGACCCGTGCGAATAGACAGCGCATTTTTTTTCGCTTTTGTGCTGGGGTAAGTGAGAGATGGTCCCAGGTACCTCGTACCCAAGTGAAGTCCCAGGATTGAAGGTAGTTCTCTCTGTAACTACCCTGGAGACCACAAAGTAGATGGTGTAATAGCCTTTGCGCATGGTAAACGGGCGGGAGGGGTTTTGATGTCGTAGCGCTAGTCTACCTGATCGGATTAACATGCAGATGGGGTTATCAAGATTTAACGAGATTCGCCCTATTCCAAGCCAACAATGTTGGACAACGCTCTTGTATCATATTTCTGGATGTGGATATGTCCTGTCTCTTATGGCCACGCTCTTCTATACCCCTGATGTGGGGGGCGATGGGATCATTATTGATTGGGGTTAAGGGGGAGGGCAGCTCGGGGGAGGGCAAACGCGAAGATTTAAATTGTGTGTTTGTGTGTGTGTGTGTGTGCTTGGAGGTGCCTGTGGGGTTGTCTGGTTGATCTGTATGCCTTTGTAAATTTTTCAGACGAATCATCATCGTTTATGGGATTCTCAAAGTCGTAGACAGTTTATGGACTCTTTTTTTGTCACAACCCAAGGACGGGGTGGATATTCGAGGATTATATGAAAGTTATGAGAAGTTGGAAGAACAGGGGACAGCCTTCAATGCTTCAACCGAGGTGGTGTTTTCTCCGTACCTCCAGCCACGAAACAATTTCATTTATCGTGAGAAAAATGGTGGTTTAACTCGGCAACGGGGATACGACCATAAACTTTGTTGAGGGGTTTTTCACGGGGTGGAGGGGGGGGGGGGCGCGGGGAGATTTTTGTGAAGAGTATGAAAATGAAAGGTTCCCTGATGCTGTCATTGTGCGCGGAAAAATGAAAAGTCTCTACATCCATCAGACTTCAATTTCCTTCGGAATATCCAAACTTTTGTATTTGTATTTACCCTCTTTTACATTCAACGAGGCGGAGGAGATTCCTGCGGAGATTTTTCTTTAATGAAAAATTGTGACAGTAAAAAACGCCGGGTTGAGAGTACTCATTGTTAGCATTTGTACGGGAATTATGGATAATTGGGAATTATGAGGCAAATTGCGAAGTAGTGAGTTTTGCAGGGAGTAATTTTTTTACGGAGGGGTCGGATTTTAGTTATTTTCAAACATTTCAAGAATTTCGGAAATTTCAAAAATTTCAAAAATTTCAAAAATTTCAAAAATTTCAAAAATTTCCAAAAATTTACAAAATTCCAAAAATTCCAAAAATTTTCAAAAATTCTCAGAAATTTTCAGAAATTTTCAAAAGGTTTAAAAAATTTTCAATAATTTTCAAAAATTTTCAAAATTTCAAAAAAATTCAAAAATTTTGAAAGTTCTTAAAAATTGCAAAAAAGTACTAACGTTGAAAAATCTAAAAAAAAAATTCGATATACTTTTCGTTTAACTTCCAATACAATGAAAATTCAAAGCAAGAATTAAAAAACTATTATCCACGCCTTTCACTAACATCCCAAAGACGCGATTCCAAACGAAATCCCCCATTCACATATGTACCATATCTTGGCAACTGACGGGTTCTTTATACACCCGTAAAAATTCACATTTCACCTCGCGTTAAAAAATAAATCCCCGAGCGTGATGTTGTCTTCTACCCAGCTATTTCTTTTTCATGGCCCGATGGACCAAAGTGACATCAAAGCCGAATCTCGAATACATTTCATGCGCCGTGTGGCAAATAACGAAATGTCCATTCAGAAAGAAAAATACATGACTCTCTCACTCTCGTGCATTCCATTTTCTTTCGATTTCATTCAATGTTTCAATGAATTTTTATCCGCTCTCTGCTGCACTTTTCTATCAATATCAATCAGTACTGACGGTTTACTGTGCTATGTAATACTTTAGTTTTCAAAAAACAAATGTTAAAATCTGAGAAATTTTGAAATTTTTGATGGACATATCTTCCTAGGGCTCCGAATGAATGATATCCATCAACTTGGTAGCAAAAATTGATTTTCAAGAAATGTAAGTCTGCCTCCCCATAAGACCCCAATGTTAAATTTGGCCAAAATGGAAAAAAATTAATTTGACTTTTTCGACCCAAATTCGACGGAAATATCTTCTAGGGGTTCCTATTGGATAGTATCGCCGCACACGGGGCCAAAAATTCAATTTGAAACAAATTAAGTTTGCCTCCCCATAAGGTCCCAATGTTAAATTTGGCCAAAATCGAAAAAAATTCATTTCACTTTTTCGACCCAAATTCGACGGAAATATCTTCTAGGGGTTCCTATTGGATAGTATCAACGCACACGGAGCCAAAAATTCAATTTAAAAAAAATTAAGTTTGCCTCCCCATAAGGTCCCAATGTTAAATTTGGCCAAAATCGAAAAAAATTAATTTGGCTTTTTCGACCCCAATTCGACGGGAGTGTCTTCTAGGGGTCCCAATTGGATACTATAAACGTCCACGGGGCCAAAAATTCAATTTTAAAAAAATTAAGTTTGCCTCCCCATAAGGTCCCAATGTTAAATTTGGCCAAAATCGAAAAAAATTAATTTGGCTTTTTCGACCCCAATTTGACGGGAGTGTCTTCTAGGGGTCCCAATTGGATAGTATAAACGCCCACGGGGCCAAAAATTCAATTTTAAAAAAATTAAGTTTGCCTCCCCATAAGGTCCCAATGTTAAATTTGGCCAAAATCGAAAAAAATTAATTTGGCTTTTTCGACCCCAATTCGACGGGAGTGTCTTCTAGGGGTCCCAATTGGATACTATAAACGTCCACGGGGCCAAAAATTCAATTTTAAAAAAGTTAAGTTTGCCTCCCCATAAGGTCCCAATGTTAAATTTGGCCAAAATCGAAAAAAATTAATTTGGCTTTTTCGACCCCAATTTGACGGGAGTGTCTTCTAGGGGTCCCAATTGGATAGTATAAACGCCCACGGGGCCAAAAATTCAATTTTAAAAAAATTAAGTTTGCCTCCCCATAAGGTCCCAATGTTAAATTTGGCCAAAATCGGAAAAAATTAATTTGGCTTTTTCGACCCCAATTTGACGGGAGTGTCTTCTAGGGGTCCCAATTGGATAGTATAAACGCCCACGGGGCCAAAAATTCAATTTTAAAAAAATTAAGTTTGCCTCCCCATAAGGTCCCAATGTTAAATTTGGCCAAAATCGGAAAAAATTAATTTGGCTTTTTCGACCCCAATTTGACGGGAGTGTCTTCTAGGGGTCCCAATTGGATAGTATAAACGCCCACGGGGCCAAAAATTCAATTTTAAAAAAATTAAGTTTGCCTCCCCATAAGGTCCCCATGTTAAATTTGGCCAAAATCGAAAAAAAAAAATTTGGCTTTTTCGACCCCAATTCGACGGGGGTGTCTCCTAGGGGTCCCAATTAGATAGTATAAACGCCCACGGGGCCAAAAATTCAATTTTAAAAAAATTAAGTTTGCCTCCCCATAAGGTCCCAATGTTAAATTTGGCCAAAATCGAAAAAAATTAATTTGGCTATTTCGACCCCAATTCGACGGGAGTGTCTTCTAGGGGTCCCAATTGGATAGTATAAACGCCCACGAGGCCAAAAATCGGATTTTAAAAAAATTAAGTTTGTCTCCCCATAAGGTCCCAATGTTAAATTTGGCCAAAATCGAAAAAAATTAATTTGGCTTTTTCGACCCCAATTCGACGGGAGTGTCTTCTAGGGGTCCCAATTGGAAAGTATAAACGCCCACGGGGCCAAAAATCGGATTTTAAAAAAATTAAGTTTGCCTCCCCATAAGGTCCCAATGTTAAATTTGGCCAAAATCGAAAAAAATTAATTTGGCTTTTTCGACCCCAATTCGACGGGAGTGTCTTCTAGGGGTCCCAATTGGATAATATAAACGCCCACGGGGCCAAAAATTCAATTTTAAAAAAATTAAGTTTGCCTCCCCATAAGGTCCCAATGTTAAATTTGGCCAAAATCGAAAAAAATTAATTTGGCTTTTTCGACCCCAATTCGACGGGAGTGTCTACTAGGGGTCCCAATTGGATAGTATAAATGCCCACGGGGCCAAAAATTCAATTTTAAAAAAATTAAGTTTGCCTCCCCATAAGGTCCCAATGTTAAATTTGGCCAAAATCGAAAAAAATTAATTTGGCTTTTTCGACCCCAATTCGACGGGGGTGTCTTCTAGGGGTCCCAATTAGATAGTATAAACGCCCACGGGGCCAAAAATTCAATTTTAAAAAAATTAAGTTTACCTCCCCATAAGGTCCCAATGTTAAATTTGGCCAAAATCGAAAAAAATTAATTTGGCTATTTCGACCCCAATTCGACGGGAGTGTCTTCTAGGGGTCCCAATTGGATAGTATAAACGCCCACGAGGCCAAAAATCGGATTTTAAAAAAATTAAGTTTGCCTCCCCATAAGGTCCCAATGTTAAGTTTGGCCAAAATCGAAAAAAATTAATTTGGCTTTTTCGACCCCAATTCGACGGGAGTGTCTTCTAGGGGTCCCAATTGGATAGTATAATCGCCCACGGGGCCAAAAATCGGATTTTAAGAAAATTAAGTTTGCCTCCCCATAAGGTCCCAATGTTAAATCTGGCCAAAATCGAAAAAAATTAATTTGGCTTTTTCGACCCCAATTCGACGGGAGTGTCTTCTAGGGGTCCCAATTGGAAAGTATAAACGCCCACGGGGCCAAAAATCGGATTTTAAAAAAATTAAGTTTGCCTCCCCATAAAGTCCCAATGTTAAATTTGGCCAAAATCGAAAAAAATTAATTTGGCTTTTTCGACCCCAATTCGACGGGAGTGTCTTCTAGGGGTCCCAATTGGATAGTATAAACGCCCACGGGGCCAAAAATCGGATTTTAAGAAAATTAAGTTTGCCTCCCCATAAGGTCCCAATGTTAAATTTGGCCAAAATCGAAAAAAATTAATTTGGCTTTTTCGACCCCAATTCGACGGGAGTGTCTTCTAGGGGTCCCAATTGGATAGTATAAACGCCCACGGGGCCAAAAATCGGATTTTAAGAAAATTAAGTTTGCCTCCCCATAAGGTCCCAATGTTAAATTTGGCCAAAATCGAAAAAAATTAATTTGGCTTTTTCGACCCCAATTCGACGGGAGTGTCTTCTAGGGGTCCCAATTGGATAGTATAAACGCCTACGGGGCCAAAAATTCAATTTTAAAAAAATTAAGTTTGCCTCCCCATAAGGTCCCAATGTTAAATTTGGCCAAAATCGAAAAAAATTAACTTGGCTTTTTCGACCCCAATTCGACGGGGGTGTCTTCTAGGGGTCCCAATTAGATAGTATAAACGCCCACGGGGCCAAAAATTCAATTTTAAAAAAATTAAGTTTGCCTCCCCATAAGGTCCCAATGTTAAATTTGGCCAAAATCGAAAAAAATTAATTTGGCTATTTCGACCCCAATTCGACGGGAGTGTCTTCTAGGGGTCCCAATTGGATAGTATAAACGCCCACGGGGCCAAAAATCGGATTTTAAAAAAATTAAGTTTGCCTCCCCATAAAGTCCCAATGTTAAATTTGGCCAAAATCGAAAAAAATTAATTTGGCTTTTTCGACCCCAATTCGACGGGAGTGTCTTCTAGGGGTCCCAATTGGATAGTATAAACGCCTACGGGGCCAAAAATTCAATTTTAAAAAAATTAAGTTTGCCTCCCCATAAAGTCCCAATGTTAAATTTGGCCAAAATCGAAAAAAATTAACTTGGCTTTTTCGACCCCAATTCGACGGGGGTGTCTTCTAGGGGTCCCAATTAGATAGTATAAACGCCCACGGGGCCAAAAATTCAATTTTAAAAAAATTAAGTTTGCCTCCCCATAAGGTCCCAATGTTAAATTTGGCCAAAATCGAAAAAAATTCATTTCACTTTTTCGACCCAAATTCGACGGAAATATCTTCTAGGGGTTCCTATTGGATAGTATCAACGCACACGGAGCCAAAAATTCAATTTAAAAAAAATTAAGTTTGCCTCCCCATAAGGTCCCAATGTTAAATTTGGCCAAAATCGAAAAAAATTAATTTGGCTTTTTCGACCCCAATTCGACGGGAGTGTCTTCTAGGGGTCCCAATTGGATACTATAAACGTCCACGGGGCCAAAAATTCAATTTTAAAAAAATTAAGTTTGCCTCCCCATAAGGTCCCAATGTTAAATTTGGCCAAAATCGAAAAAAATTAATTTGGCTTTTTCGACCCCAATTTGACGGGAGTGTCTTCTAGGGGTCCCAATTGGATAGTATAAACGCCCACGGGGCCAAAAATTCAATTTTAAAAAAATTAAGTTTGCCTCCCCATAAGGTCCCAATGTTAAATTTGGCCAAAATCGAAAAAAATTAATTTGGCTTTTTCGACCCCAATTCGACGGGAGTGTCTTCTAGGGGTCCCAATTGGATACTATAAACGTCCACGGGGCCAAAAATTCAATTTTAAAAAAGTTAAGTTTGCCTCCCCATAAGGTCCCAATGTTAAATTTGGCCAAAATCGAAAAAAATTAATTTGGCTTTTTCGACCCCAATTTGACGGGAGTGTCTTCTAGGGGTCCCAATTGGATAGTATAAACGCCCACGGGGCCAAAAATTCAATTTTAAAAAAATTAAGTTTGCCTCCCCATAAGGTCCCAATGTTAAATTTGGCCAAAATCGGAAAAAATTAATTTGGCTTTTTCGACCCCAATTTGACGGGAGTGTCTTCTAGGGGTCCCAATTGGATAGTATAAACGCCCACGGGGCCAAAAATTCAATTTTAAAAAAATTAAGTTTGCCTCCCCATAAGGTCCCAATGTTAAATTTGGCCAAAATCGGAAAAAATTAATTTGGCTTTTTCGACCCCAATTTGACGGGAGTGTCTTCTAGGGGTCCCAATTGGATAGTATAAACGCCCACGGGGCCAAAAATTCAATTTTAAAAAAATTAAGTTTGCCTCCCCATAAGGTCCCCATGTTAAATTTGGCCAAAATCGAAAAAAAAAAATTTGGCTTTTTCGACCCCAATTCGACGGGGGTGTCTCCTAGGGGTCCCAATTAGATAGTATAAACGCCCACGGGGCCAAAAATTCAATTTTAAAAAAATTAAGTTTGCCTCCCCATAAGGTCCCAATGTTAAATTTGGCCAAAATCGAAAAAAATTAATTTGGCTATTTCGACCCCAATTCGACGGGAGTGTCTTCTAGGGGTCCCAATTGGATAGTATAAACGCCCACGAGGCCAAAAATCGGATTTTAAAAAAATTAAGTTTGTCTCCCCATAAGGTCCCAATGTTAAATTTGGCCAAAATCGAAAAAAATTAATTTGGCTTTTTCGACCCCAATTCGACGGGAGTGTCTTCTAGGGGTCCCAATTGGAAAGTATAAACGCCCACGGGGCCAAAAATCGGATTTTAAAAAAATTAAGTTTGCCTCCCCATAAGGTCCCAATGTTAAATTTGGCCAAAATCGAAAAAAATTAATTTGGCTTTTTCGACCCCAATTCGACGGGAGTGTCTTCTAGGGGTCCCAATTGGATAATATAAACGCCCACGGGGCCAAAAATTCAATTTTAAAAAAATTAAGTTTGCCTCCCCATAAGGTCCCAATGTTAAATTTGGCCAAAATCGAAAAAAATTAATTTGGCTTTTTCGACCCCAATTCGACGGGAGTGTCTACTAGGGGTCCCAATTGGATAGTATAAATGCCCACGGGGCCAAAAATTCAATTTTAAAAAAATTAAGTTTGCCTCCCCATAAGGTCCCAATGTTAAATTTGGCCAAAATCGAAAAAAATTAATTTGGCTTTTTCGACCCCAATTCGACGGGGGTGTCTTCTAGGGGTCCCAATTAGATAGTATAAACGCCCACGGGGCCAAAAATTCAATTTTAAAAAAATTAAGTTTACCTCCCCATAAGGTCCCAATGTTAAATTTGGCCAAAATCGAAAAAAATTAATTTGGCTATTTCGACCCCAATTCGACGGGAGTGTCTTCTAGGGGTCCCAATTGGATAGTATAAACGCCCACGAGGCCAAAAATCGGATTTTAAAAAAATTAAGTTTGCCTCCCCATAAGGTCCCAATGTTAAGTTTGGCCAAAATCGAAAAAAATTAATTTGGCTTTTTCGACCCCAATTCGACGGGAGTGTCTTCTAGGGGTCCCAATTGGATAGTATAATCGCCCACGGGGCCAAAAATCGGATTTTAAGAAAATTAAGTTTGCCTCCCCATAAGGTCCCAATGTTAAATCTGGCCAAAATCGAAAAAAATTAATTTGGCTTTTTCGACCCCAATTCGACGGGAGTGTCTTCTAGGGGTCCCAATTGGAAAGTATAAACGCCCACGGGGCCAAAAATCGGATTTTAAAAAAATTAAGTTTGCCTCCCCATAAAGTCCCAATGTTAAATTTGGCCAAAATCGAAAAAAATTAATTTGGCTTTTTCGACCCCAATTCGACGGGAGTGTCTTCTAGGGGTCCCAATTGGATAGTATAAACGCCCACGGGGCCAAAAATCGGATTTTAAGAAAATTAAGTTTGCCTCCCCATAAGGTCCCAATGTTAAATTTGGCCAAAATCGAAAAAAATTAATTTGGCTTTTTCGACCCCAATTCGACGGGAGTGTCTTCTAGGGGTCCCAATTGGATAGTATAAACGCCCACGGGGCCAAAAATCGGATTTTAAGAAAATTAAGTTTGCCTCCCCATAAGGTCCCAATGTTAAATTTGGCCAAAATCGAAAAAAATTAATTTGGCTTTTTCGACCCCAATTCGACGGGAGTGTCTTCTAGGGGTCCCAATTGGATAGTATAAACGCCTACGGGGCCAAAAATTCAATTTTAAAAAAATTAAGTTTGCCTCCCCATAAGGTCCCAATGTTAAATTTGGCCAAAATCGAAAAAAATTAACTTGGCTTTTTCGACCCCAATTCGACGGGGGTGTCTTCTAGGGGTCCCAATTAGATAGTATAAACGCCCACGGGGCCAAAAATTCAATTTTAAAAAAATTAAGTTTGCCTCCCCATAAGGTCCCAATGTTAAATTTGGCCAAAATCGAAAAAAATTAATTTGGCTATTTCGACCCCAATTCGACGGGAGTGTCTTCTAGGGGTCCCAATTGGATAGTATAAACGCCCACGGGGCCAAAAATCGGATTTTAAAAAAATTAAGTTTGCCTCCCCATAAAGTCCCAATGTTAAATTTGGCCAAAATCGAAAAAAATTAATTTGGCTTTTTCGACCCCAATTCGACGGGAGTGTCTTCTAGGGGTCCCAATTGGATAGTATAAACGCCTACGGGGCCAAAAATTCAATTTTAAAAAAATTAAGTTTGCCTCCCCATAAAGTCCCAATGTTAAATTTGGCCAAAATCGAAAAAAATTAATTTGGCTTTTTCGACCCCAATTCGACGGGAGTGTCTTCTAGGGGTCCCAATTGGATAGTATAAACGCCTACGGGGCCAAAAATTCAATTTTAAAAAAATTAAGTTTGCCTCCCCATAAGGTCCCAATGTTAAATTTGGCCAAAATCGAAAAAAATTAATTTGGCTTTTTCGACCCCAATTCGACGGGAGTGTCTTCTAGGGGTCCCAATTGGATAGTATAAACGCCCACGGGGCCAAAAATCGGATTTTAAGAAAATTAAGTTTGCCTCCCCATAAGAGCCCAATGTTAAACTTGGCCAAAATCGAAAAAAATTAATTTCACTTTTTCGACCCAAAATCGGTGGGAGTGTCTTCTAGGGGTTCCAATTGGATAGTACAAACGCGCACGGGGCCAAAAATTCAATTGTCAAAAAATTAAGTTTGCCTCCCCATAAGGTCTCAATATTAACTTGTGAAATATGTCAATTTTGTGTAATTTCTGAAATTTGTTGATGTTTCTTATAAATTTTTGACATTTTTAAATCTTTCGGAATCGTAATTTTTTTTAATTTTTACACTACTGTCCATTTCTTCCCTTATGAGAATTATGGAGCATTGCGAATTTTTCAATACTGAAAACAATTAAAAATATTACGAGGGAAATAATTAAAGTGCATGAAGCCAAGATGATTCTAACCTTCTTGTGCCTGCTATTTTCTTTGGATTTCGTTCAATTTTTCGATGTAATTTCATCTCCTGTCGGATGTCTTCTATCCGGTCCAATTAGCACTTCTGACGTTTTTTCTTCTTTGGAGATCTGATGCAACTGTTAAAACTACACGTTTTAATATTTATCGAACCGTCAATTATTGGCCGTCATAAGACCATCCTCAACTTTTTTTCTCTCTGTTATTCTTTTCATTTCTTTCACTTCGTCCCAGCACTCGGTTTCTTATTCCGAGCTCATTAATTCTGTGAAATCATCCATCGCAAATATCTGTACATCATATAGATATATCGAACGCATTGTAGCGTATTTCGTCAATTTTCAAAAATCTTGAAGTACTATCATTTTTGTACCCATTCAAATTTTCTTTCAATTTTCCGAAATCTTTGGACATTCCTTTCCTTTTTGGAATAACCATTGTTCAAGAGACAATCGTACGTCCACGTTTTGGATCTTTTGATTATACCAAAGGGCCCAACTTTGCAAACTATCCAAAATATGAAAAATGTGGATAAATTTGATAAAACCGCCAATCTCCCTTTTTTTGTAATATGTCTCATAAGCACATCAATTTAGCGGAAAATCATATAAGTCATTTTTTTCGGAAATTGAATTCCCTATAAAAAATATGTTATAACATTTTTGTGTTAAGCCCATTGGTTGCCAGATAATCACGTTTTAATGAAGCCTTAAGAATCAGGTTTTTCAGTCAGACGCATTGGTGAGATTGGATCCATTGCTATCATTGGACCCAGTGGTCTGATTGGATCCATTGGTATGATTGGATCCATTGACATCATTGCACCCATTGGTCTGATCGGATCCATTGGTATGATTGGATCCATTGGTATCACTGCACCCATTGGTATCACTGGACCCATTGGTATCACTGTACCCATTGGTATCACTGCACCCATTGGTATCACTGGACCGATTGCTATCATTGGACCCAGTGGTGTGATTGGTCCATTGATACCATTGGACCCATAAGTACCATTGGACCCATGGGTACCACTGGACCCATGACTACCATTGGACCCATTAGCACCATTGGACCCATTGGTACCATTGGACCCATTAGCACCATTGGACCCATTGGTACCACCCATCAAAGGTCATACCTCACCCCACTGACATTATCAGTTTTTTTGAATTTCAAATTTCGAAAGTTTTCCATTTTTTTCTTCCTTTGAAACTCCAAAGTACTTTCCCTGTCTCAAGTTGAAATGCATTCCCTGAATGGGTTCGTTATCATCATAATTTCGTTTTTCTTCAAGTGTAGCGTCATGCGTGGGTTTGAATCGCTCGTTAAGTTTGTGGCGTGGGTGACTTTTAGAAAAATACATGAAGTGTTGGGGTGTGGAAGGGGGCGGGGGACTGGGGAGGACGGTATGTGTGGAGCATGTGCCTGAGACAAGATGGGAAATAAATTAAACGTAATAGAGATAAAAGTGTCGCAGATGTGCGTTGCGCGGATAACACATGCAAAATATTGTCCCCCGGGAGCAAAGAAATGAAGATTGCGATAAAAAGAACAATATTTTCGGGCACCACGACTCCTGCGGGTTCGGATAATTAATAGCTGGGCCGGTGTTAATGACCGCCAGAAGTTGGAGAACATCAATCTGATTTAAACGCTCGCTTTTTACGAAAGAAAGCTCGTCTCAGGCGCAATAAATTTTCTAAATTCGAAGAAATGTGGAAGTTTGAAGTTTTGAAATTTTGAGGTTTTAAAATTTTGAAATTTTAAAATTTTGAAATTTTGAAATTTTGAAATTTTGAAATTTTGGAATTTTGAAATTTTGAAATTTTGGAATTTTGAAAATACACAATTTCAAAAATGATAAAAATGAAAAATACCGGAAAAGTAAAAGACCGGAATTGTTACAATATTTTTCAATTTCACAATTTTGAAAAAGTTTCAATACTCGCAAAAATTTGGATATTTATAGCAACAGTCCTCTACTCCTAATTAGCAACAGGATTTTTTGTACTAAAAAAGTAAAGAAACCAGTTAATCTGATGCAAAACAGATCTCGCTATCTTCGCACTGGTTCACCTCCTCAGAATTGATGACTCGGCGAGAAATTAGCCATTAATAGGATGCGAAGAGTAAAAATTGGAACCACAAAAAAAAAACAATTTCAAAAAAATCGATCTTTGAGAAATTTGCCAACAACTATAAAAGACAACTTACAAAAACAGCATTCATGGATCATTAACATTGCTAAAAGAGACAGCCAACATACTTAAAGTGACGAAATTCCCCCCAAGGGCCCATTCTCTCTCGCCTCCATATCCCCCGGATTCCAACAACTGCAAAAAGTTCAAAAACGAAGTAAATCTGATGTTCCACAAAAATCTTGTTATCTCCAAATTGGTTCAGCTTTTCACTTTAATCACTCTCCTCCCGCCCCCCCCTCGTCGTATCTCCCTTCCCCCAACAAAAAACTCAGCATTAATATCGGCGTTACATAAAGAACGCGATCAGATTCCGAAGACGCTTGTTATTTGCTCCACCTGCCGACGGCGTCCCCGAAACCGGTTCTCCAACCGGAAACATCACTGACGCTTCCCCCACACATGGATCCGTATAAGCTCCGTCTCCTGGCGTCAGGTGCCACTCGAATGCCGCTTTAATGCTCCCGGCTTTAATTCCATCATGGCCCCGATACCCCCCAGATCACTCTCGGGAAATCTGACGATCTCCGGAGATTGCTACTTAATTAACGTTATATACACATTGCTTTATTCAAGGTCCCAAGTCATCCGAAAAAAGAAACATCATTTCACTTTGTGTTGCTTCACATCCGTCAATTCTCGCGAATGAATTTGAGTTTTTGTAATGATGTCTTCAACTCCCCTTCGCCGTCAGTTTGGCGGGCAAAAAATTAAATCAAAGCTGAAACTGACACAGGAGCATAAATCATTCATCATAACGATATTATTATAACAAACAGGAAGTATTAGAATATTTGTACATAGCTCTTGTATTATTGTCCAAAAATCACTCGACATATTTATGACTTAAGAAGTGCGCAGGAAAGGGACTAGGGTTATTATAGAGAATTTGAGAACTCCTTAAAATGAACCAGATGTTGTAATTCGGAGAAAAACTATGTCCTCTACTGCAATGAAACCTTTTCATTCTTTACTAGCCTATGAGGGTTTTTCACTTAGGTATAGCGTTAGTTCTAGGACAGTATTTGCCGAGTTAAGTCGTTCCTTCCTCGTGCGAATAAAGATAGTATTGAAAACTATTCTATTTCTCGACTCAGTTATTTATTTATTCACATCCATATGATAATAGGAAGTAAGAAAAAAAATCAGATGCAACAGTAACCATTCAAGTTGTTGGATTTTGTGAAAACTTATGTTCGGTCAGAATACAACTACCTCTAGATCGTTCATTACCTGCACGCCCGGAAGGAATTAAATTGCTTTATGGTCCGCTCCTGGACATGTAGAAAAAGTGGGAAAATATTTTCAATGAGTTTTTCTAGCTGAGGCATGGTGAACCATAAGACTCCTTTTGGGTCTCAGGTATAGAGCAACCGTGCCAAATGATTTAGTCGTTTCAATTAGTCGTGTACGAATCTCTGTTTAGTTCACACGTACCTTCTGACTAAGTAGAGTCAGAAATTCAGAATAAATGGTTGAATTGATTTTATATATTTCTGTTTCTTTTATTATTCAAACTGATAATCTAATACAAGTTTTATAAACATGAATTATATGTTCTGTTACAGATGAAATGGACATGGGAAAAAAACGCCGGAACTACCGCGAGACTCTGAATGAAAGACTTTATTGGGTGAGCGAGGCTTTATTTTCGTACCTACACTATGACCTCTATTTACACCGCATATGAATATTGTTGCTTCGTTGATGAGAACGGACTGGTAAATAAAAGCTCCCTATGATTACCATACAATTCGCGAACAAAACTCGATTCGTTCCAGTCGAGAATAGGGCTCTTGACCTTGACTTCGGGCATCACTTCTTGGAAGTGATGGTGAGAAAATAAAAACACACTTTGCTCGTTGTATTTTTCGGCCACCTCTGAAATCAAAACAATGCGGCTTTCAAGGAATTACTCGAGTCTCCTCGGGCGCCCACAACACCAAAGAGGGGAGGGCTGCTCGAGCAAGATTTTTTGTTTACGCCTGGGTTGCTCATAGCTCATGAGTTCTTCGAATTCGATATTTTCTTTTGGTATTTCTTGTTTTGTTTGCATTACAACCATTTCTTCGGAAGCTTTGATTTTCTATTTTCTGTTTACGTCCGGTCTTCCCCCAAGGGTCAGATAAGTTCCATTTGTGATAAGCTCTCAGATTTCGGACGTTAATTTTCCAAAGTTTGGAACGTTTTGGACCCTTCCAATTTTTTTATAATTTGTCATTTTCGATTGTGGCAAAAGTCAGAGCTTACTGAGTTAATCAGAACCCCAGGAAGCTTCATAATGAAGAAACCGAAGGAGAGTTTATATTTGACAGAAACAATACATGGAATCCAATATATGATATATCGATCGGTATACATATTTTCCCTGAGTTGAAAAAGCTTTCAGAAATATGGCGAACCGTGAAACCCCCATTACCAATATCGCATCCCCCAACCCCGAAATGCTGAAAAAACAGTACCAAAATCATTTCATTTTAATATCTCAATGGTCACCACAAAAACTTTCGATGAAAAGCTCACCCCCGTCAAAATCACCCATTTTGTTATTAATCCCTCGTTTTGACGATCGCTATTATGAGTGTGACATTTGATCTCGCGGTATGACCGTGACTACCTCCTTTAATAAATAATTCCGGAATCACTTTACGAGTTATTGTGTTATCGTTAAAGCATGGTCCATTCTCTCTTTTTTTTTCCTATTTGTGCATCGATGAAAAAGCTCATTGGACGAGCGTAACGGCCAAGCGCCTATAACAAACGGCCAACGAACCACTGCGAAAACCCACCCCCACTTTTGCCACCCCCTCCTCCTCCCGCCCTCCCACGCGCGCAGCACAGGTTTATTTACGAGCAGTGGCGTATTTACTTGCTCGGTAATTGCGGCAGCAATTACAGCTCGATTTATTGTAATTACAACTTTTACTAGAGCTCAACTTGAAAAGCTTCCTCACCCCATACATCGTGTTGGCAAGACTGTATGTCGCGAATGTATGGTGTGCCTTTTACAGTTGGTCTCTTCACCCTGCAGAGGGCTTCTCAAAAGCGAGGGTACTCAGGTTCGCATTCCGAACCTAGAAGTCAAAGGGTTCTCGCTCCGCAAGCTTCCCCTGGTGCTTTTCCGAGTGCTTAACTTTTGACAGCTGCCAATCTATCATGATCCTCAAACTCCCAATGCCATCCAAAAATTCCCACATTCTCCAGTGTGAAACCACCTTAAGAACTCCAGTCATCGTTTATATTCCACACACATGCGAATAAAAAAGAACAACCAGTAGTGTTCGATGCGCGAATGACGAAGTAACAAGGAAAACGTCGTGTATTCAATTAATTTGCATACTTGACTAATGGAGGCAGAATAAAAGTGAACCGCACGGTGTTTTGAGGAGCGCCTTGGGCACTTTTTTTTCTGTCTAGATTTATTCCAGGTCTGCAGGGCTCGTTGTGTGATTGGTGCGAATTACAGAGAACGGTCGAGGGGCGGGGGACCGGGAGGGGAGGTGAAGTCAAAGCAGGGGGAGGGGGTGGGGTGTCGAATATTATGGTAAGTATCGGACACTTAAACCGTGAAATCATAATACTCTTCATCATTTATTCAGTTGCACTCTGAAGATGCAGTTCGATGTTACAAGGAGTGTAACAATATAAAACGATAACCCTGTACCTCGGGCCTTTTACGACTAATACGTTGTTTATTCTTTATTCCATCATTTATTTATATTACTCGAAATCGCCCACCATGCCATCTTCAAGAAGAATAAACATGGTTCAGTCCTAACTCATTTTGGATAACACGGGTGTGGGTGTGACTCTCGAGTGTTCGAACCAATGACTTTCTGATGTATGTGTATGTGTGTGTGCGTGTGTGTGTGTGTGTGTGTGCATATATTTATCCACTGATAAATGTCCTGAGATAAATTGAACAATAGTTCCATTTTGCATCCCGCAATAGCGACACACACACACACACACAAGTGATGTGATTTCATCTAACTTTCCGATAGATCTGTAAATCAATTTTTTTCCGTAAGATGCACAATTGTTAGCTTAATGTGTGATAGTTCGCTATATATCTCGTATTATGCGTTTTGGTGTCAACCCTCGTCAGCTCACAACCCGAATGGTACCCCTCCTTGCTAGCCCTCCCGTGCTCAGTCTCTTGGGGGTCTCCTAAGACCCATTACTCCAGGGAGGGGGGCAGGTAGTTGTCATCCCATGGCTATCATAAATGGGAGTATCCTTCATAGAGTTCACGTCGAAAAACCGTACCGCTACACAAGCACGCATACGTTCACACATATCTCATCCATCAGAAATTCATATATGCATATATCTCAACGTGTCAGAAATATACCAAACGCTGATAAGAGTTGAAATGTCATTGATAATCTCATTATTGTCAGGTTAACTTCTTTAATTATTAGATTTTTTTAAAGACAATAATTAGTATTTTTCTCAATTTTTCCATCACAATCGCTGGCATAGAAATTCAACAGGCAGCTGGTGGGGGGTCATGGGCGGGCAATTCGGACTCGGTGAACGGCAGGAGTGGGGGACATTTGCGGTCCGGCGGGCGCGGAGTGGGAGAATGATACAGCGTCTCAGGGGAGGGGGATGGAGCAATTTGGGGCCGGGGGAGGGGGGGGGGGGAGCCGTTTCTGTGCCGACGCTGAGTAATTTGCTGGGCCTTAATGCAGGGTTCTGACTGAGGTGCTTTCCGCGGTACTTGATTTATCGGGTGATCATATTGGCAGCGAACGATTTTTATGGCGGCTTCGGCTTCAGTTATGCATAACCTCGGGCTAGTAGATTTTTTTTTATTCTCACCTTTGCGAATTGCCGGGGCCTTGATGAGGCTGTGATGAGGATGAAGGTGTCAATTTTCGGTTGTTCCAGGGGGCAACGGGTGTTTGCAGGGTTGAAGGAGTGCTTGACCTATCCACGAAGTAGAAAAATTTCTATCGAGAAAGGTCAGGTGTCTACTACTGGGAAAGAGCCAATCACGATGTAGCAATTTTCGCAAATTGCTCAAGGAATTGGCCAAGTTTTTGGAGAATCGCAGAAGTTCAGAATTTCCAGATTTTTTTTGCATCCTCGAAAATTTTGGTCCGAAATTTTCGAATCCAATTATCCATATTTTATCACCACTGATCACGGGTAAGTAAAAATTGATAAAGAAAAAAAGCAATAAAAAATATGGAGCATCGAGATAATTCTAGAAGCCGGGTGGAAAAAATTCTGGTACGGGGTGGAAAAAATTTGGAAACGGCGGCATAAAGTTTTTACATTCATTATTTTTATGACACGGTTTCACAATTTTGCGGCGTCCAATTTCAACCGTACAGCTTGCATAATTATCCATCTCAGTTAAATTACATTTTTATTTTGAGGTCAGGAAATTGCGTAATGATTTAATGGTGTCCAATCTGTGGAAAGGTTTTTGAGAAAAATTGATTTTTGTGATTGAGGAGTTTTGTTAATAATTTGATTAACCTCCCGAGAAATTTATGCAATTACCTCTAAAAGCAAAAATTGATTAGCAACCACATGTACATATTCCGAGCTGTCCACAATTTTCCATTGATTTTTCCAACACATGTCTATGCATATATGGAGTGTGTGTTTGTGTGTGTGTACGGCTGTCTGCGGCCAATGATGTCTACTCATTTTTCGTTAACAAGGGAAGCGATTGCGGAATAAAATTCTTTCCATGAAAATTAGACGACCAGGTCTTCGATTAGGGTGGTCTAATGCATTGAACCTTATTTGACTTGATTATAACGCTGCACCGCGAGAAATATCACAGCTACGAAAAAAAGTGTTTCACGAAAAATGTTGGTTGTATAAAACTACAACTTTTATGTGGAGGTCCTTTTTCTGCTAACTGTCATAGTTTAGAAGATATTCGTTAAAACAGTGAAGCAGCGTACTGGTTTGAGGCGCAGCTCTTTCAGGCGACGCGCGGACGATGCCGCCGGGCCTTCAGTGACTTGGAGTGGGGGGTGCGCGTGGGCTCTCAACCGAGATGAAACATAATGGGGACGTATATCAATCGTCTACCATATTCCGTATTCGTCATGTAATTCACCGCTTATAAATTCTTTCCCCGCAAGGATGATCACGTGATACTCGATTAAGAGGCAGCAAATGAACCCATATACACGTTATATCGCTGGAGCATCCGTTTGCATTTCATTCGCGTGTGATTTAGCCTTCCGACTCTTTAATACCTTGAAATTGAGGCCTTGTAAAATATCATAGACGGTTATTATTAGTCAATAAGATATTATTAATGGGAATTGTGGATCCGGGAGAATTGCCCTGATGGATGAGTGTGCATAATGCTTGATTGGAGATATAGAAAAAAAAACAGATGTGGAAATGGGCAGCGCTAACAAGCGGTTCAATATCTAATTTATAGTAGCCATCCAACCGTGATGAGAAAAATAAATTAACGGAAATGAAAGTCCGTCAGCAATGGTAATGAAGGACAAGGATAATGGAAAAAAATTAATTTCAATCCCATTGTATCTTTTTCTTTGTCTCAGGAAAATTTTCTTTCGCAGGAAATCTGCTGCTGGGGCACTTTGTTTTGTGAAGCTGTCACGTGACATCTGACAGGCGGAGTCCCAATGAAGTTCAGATGTCAAGGTTGGGTCGAGGGAGGTTCACATTTTTTTTAAAGTAGAAATAACCTATTAGGAATTTCTCTGCTGGGGCCCCAACAGGTCACACACTTTCAGGGCCGCCATTTTTTTTAAACAAATTTTTTTTCGGGTAACCCGACAAATCCTCAACTTTTCCCATTCTTATTCTCCAGCAGAATGGAGATATAAAAACGTAGTGTCATGAAGGCTTGCATCACCGGTCCACACTCATAATTCGAGCGTCTCACATGCCAGACGCGTGCCAACTCTCCCCCCCCCCCCCCAACCACCCCCGTCCTCATCATCCAAAACTCCGTGCACCCGAGTTCCGTCTCCGCCATTACGCCAAACGGCTGTTGACGCGGCTCGGCACTGTTTCCCTTGAGCAATGACGAAAAAACAAAGTAAGAAGAAGGAAGGCGAGCAAACACAAACCCCCAGCCCTATTTTCCCTCGCCAGTGGGACGTGCGCCCGGTATATTCACCACCGGTGGCCACTTTGGAAACTCCGCACCATGTGGTCCATCCATCTCTTTTTATCTCCTTCACTCCTAGCCCCATTTCCGGGCGCGTCATATGCCCCTCCCCCCCCCCCCCCCCCCCCTCCCTCTCCCATTCCTGTCAATTCTGTGGTTAGAACTATGTGGGCCCCACAAAATGGGGTATATAGGTGGGCTCCAGTCAATTTTCCTAAGCGGGGTTATATTGGTACTGTGGGCTTCATGGTCATCACCAAAATCGATGACATCATGATTACTCATTTCAAGGTCATTTCAGTGGTGTCATTGAAAGATATCATTGAACCTATTCGTAAACATTAAATGTTGGAATGTTCGCGCACTGCTCCTCATTGCACTTCAAAAATCTATTCGACAAATACTTTACTGGTAGGGCATTCAAGAAAAAGGTCCGGCAGCCATGTGTACCTCGAACCCAAGAATGGTCGCGTGAAATTCATGTGCACGTATTTTGAAATATATGATAGTCCTCTACTATCATAAAGCCCATTTTTTGGGTTACATTCCCGGTAAGTTTTCCCTTTACTTAGATTTTAGTCTTAGGTAAACGGCCATACTGTGCAGACGGTCCTTCCTGTCATGAGAATAAAATATCGAGATTCCATAGAACTTATTACGTTTCTGAATTAATCGAGATACGCGGGAGCGTATCGGCCAAGTCCACGACCACGAAAGATCACCAAGAGCGACCAAGTATCTATTTATGCTTCCCAGTTCCCATATTAAACGTTACCATTCACGAGAATTCTACCAAGAAATGGCACTTCAATAATATTTACATTTTAACCTTGCTTCGTTTTTATTCAACGCAATCGCCGAAACAACATGTGACAAGCAATTTTGACCAAAACATGCAACCAATGTGCCCCCTACATGAAACTACCAACAAACAACCGAGTCAAAACAATCCAGCAAATTCCCTCGGAAGTATCTCAAGCCGACCCCAACAATTCCCGAGATGCGCATTACGTATTTATTGAGGTGCCACACCGTTCACATTAACTCTTGCACACAAGAGAAGCGTTCAAGTGGAGAATTCCATCCGTCGTCCAACAGGGCGAGAGGGGAAGGAGGGGGGGGGGGCACATGGGCCGCTACTCTTTCATCCACCCCGACTTTTCTCGGTATTCTGTCGAGTATATGCCACGAGTAATAACATCTTTGGTAGAAATACTAACGCCCCCCCCCCCCCCCCCCCCTATATGCGCACAAGCCCAGGGGCGCTCATGCGCACGCTCTACTTATCCAAGACGAAAGATTACGAGACAATTCGCTTCACCTCAGTATGCCCTATATCTCGCTCTCTCCCTTTATTTCACCTCATGTAATTTTCCTGATATGCCAAGTAGATCCCCGGCTATATTTACAGCTTGATATTACATTATATATACGGAAGGTGCAGTTTCAGGATTGTTTGCGGGGTAGCCATTTGCTGATTATCCTTTATTCATCGGGACTTTTGCATTTGTTGGTGTTGTTTTTTTCATTTTTTGTATTGGCTAAAGTGGTAGTAATGCACAGTGATTGGATTATTATGGGTATCTGCATGGTGAATTAGTTGTGTAGTCCATTATTAACGGTCGCATGATGTTTAGAATAAATTATATTTATTAGGTACTTGGAGTATAGGCTTGCTTGTATTTTTTTATTTTTTTTTTGCTGGAGTATACAGTCTCCAATGAGGATAAATACTACTGTTGGATTTTGTGAAAACTTATGCTCGGTCAAAATACAACTACCTCTATATTGCTTATTACCTGCACGTCCGGAGGGACGATTCTGTATGGTTCACTCCTGGACCTGTAGAATAAGTGGGAAAATAAATTCAATGAGTTTTTCTAGCTGAGGCATGGTGAACCATAAGACTCAATTGAGGTCCCAGGTATAGAGTAACCATTGCAAATGATTTAGTCGTTTGAAGTGGTACAATAATTTGTTCTATTGAGATTTGCGTGGGTGAGCGAAGTGTCAACCACGTTAGAGGGGAAGTGACTACCTGAGACAAGGAACTTCGGGCGGAATGGGCCAAGCACTAGGGGGACACTTGGTCTTTGACCTCTCCCCAGCGAACACCTTGATTCTCAGCTCAACAAATCGTATATCAACGCGTATTGAGATAATTACTTGTATAGTTCTGAAATCTAAATGCATCTAAACACATATCCACAAGTCTAGTTTTATTTTTAGCACTACACGTTTCAATTAGTCTTATACAAATCTCTGTACAGTTCTAAATATCGAATATTAAAGACGACTCCTCCCCAGAGCCTCTGAGAACAGCGGTGGTGTCGCTAAAGTGCTCCGGCCCGCGACAACCAATCGCAGGGCGTCCGTAACATGATTCGAGCGGAAGCAGCCAATAGAAAGCATGGAAACTCCAGCGTGACTCTCGTGACGATTTTCCTATTTGTGATGTAGGATAGAAAAATTTTTCTTGTGACGTAGTTCACCCAAGGAATTCCCCCTTGACTCAGTCAACGATTTGAACTTGTAAAAAAAATCATTTTGGTATGCCACTTGTAAAACGAATCACAAGTGGTATACTCCTCACCATATTTATTCTGCAATCCATTTAATATGAAAAATATATTAACGGCGTATATCATTGGCAAAACAAAAATAAATAAATGCCTCTACTTCGGCCAATTTTCCACACAGAAAATTGTAAAGCTGCGGGAAAAAAAACGAATTCATATCAAAGGCAACGGAAAAAAATGCCCCGAGCCGTAGTCGGGTTTACCGAAAAAAAATGATAAAAATGAAAAAAATATGGTATTTCTCGGGGGAGGAAAATATCGGAAATGAACGTGGGATACCGCGATGCTCTCGGGTAAACCGGAAAATGGGCACTGTCTCGCGTGGGGAACACTCACACCACTGGCATTTTGTGGAGGTTGGAGTTTGGCCTCTATCGCTCTTTAAGTCCCCTTCTACAGCTAGTTTAATGGCCCGATTTATAAGATATCGATTAGACACTGGATACCACGAGTTTATGTCCAATCGTGTTTTCTTCCTCATTCTTTATGGCATCATGCCACGCTTCCCCGAAAAAAATGAAGTGTCACTTCTCCCTTTAAAGAGCTATATCCTATCATCCGTGAAATGTAACCTCTCGATGACTTTACTTGAAGAAAATTTTAGAAAATTCTCACTTCGCTCAAGAACAAGTGAACTCAAGAACACATGAACTCAAGGGCACGTGTACTCAAGGACATTAATGCTCAAGGTCATAAGTACTCAAGGACACAAGGACATAAGCACCAATAACAGGTCCTAATCACATAAATTCCTGAAAAGTTTGGGAGGTCATGACTGCAAAATGAAGCTATAGCTATATTACCATCGAAATGCCCATCTTCTGCCCGAACATTCGAACGCATCCAATTGACCGACCACCACAAGATTTTTCTATTTTTCCCTTAATGCAGCTTGAAGCAACAACTGAGTTTTCAAATGGTGAAATGAGTGCGAAAAAAATTCCAACGGTTTATAAAACCGGCGATTCCATCCATGAATGTATCCCCCCTCTCATTCACCCATAAAAATAGACGCTCTGAACCGAAAATTCTGGCAATAACAGAAGAGTGCACTGCGCTATGAAAATATTGAATAACATTCCACTTTGAAAATAGTAATGGAACTTTCGATTGAGCAATAAAACCCAATCATTTTTCGTCCAACTCTGCATACTCTGAGGCAAAAAAAATTGAAATTACATGGATACACTCCTAGTAATTTCAACAAGAGTGAAATCGCATTCAATTTCTCAACATATTCTGCAAAGCGCATAATTTTGCTATTTAATTCTTGTAATAAATTACTCATTTATTTAATGCAAGAGCACTTTTTTTTAAACGAAATCGTTTTTATCTGCGGTCTTCGCTCGTCTAAAAATTCTTTCAATAGATCAAAAGATGCAGAGAATTTTTTTTCTTTCGTTTATTTAAGGTCGCTATAGAACAACTATGGTTATAAGCGACCACCTTCTCTTACATAACTTTTATATACGTATTAAACACCAATATTATTTCACAAAGTGTCATTTAATTTTCAAACTGGTTTCAACATGGTAGTGGACTTCAAGAGAGTCATAGAATTGTTATTACTTGATTGGCCTTTATTTCCGATGTTTCGGACTAGTCTGTGGCCCTCTTCAGGGATTTTTCTATATGGTTCCACATAAAGGTTGACGCTGTTCCTGTCGATTCTGACCTTGAACGTTGACTTGCTCTGTTTATCTTCTATACCAAGGTTGATTTGTTTTCGTCGATTGTGCGTAAGAGAGTCGAGTTTGTTTTGTTTGGTTTCGTGGAAGAATGCTGGCTTTGTTTTGGTTGATTTTTCGTAGAAAGGTCGGGTTTGTTTATGTTGAGTTTGAATATCGAGGTTGACTCAAGTCGAGTTCCCATCTGAATTTTGAAGTCGTATTCTCGTTATGAAAAAAAAATATGATTCTCATTTTAGGATCATGCGGAGAAAATTACATTTCTAAAATTGATATGCCGTGAAATTTCGATAGATCCAACATGTAAAAAAATTCTACAATTCGATATGGAAGCTTGAAATAAAAATTTTCAACAGTGTGCCCATAATTGAATGCTTCTTGCGCGTATGATGAATGTATACCTCAGTCCAAATGCCTTCCTGTGTACAGGCCAATCGTGCGATACATCCAATGCGCAAGAGAGAAATAACGAATGAGTGGAATAGGTGATGCTGGGTTCTGGAAATTGGAAACTAGTAATTTATGGGTGGGTGGGAGGGCTGGAGAGCGGGAAAAGGCTCAGGCATTGAGTTATGCCGAGTTCGCTTCGGGGTTCTCTCGACGCGTTGATGGTAATTGCGTGTCGCACAAAATGGAGATTGCGCAACTGGTTGGCAATAAGGCTAAAACTAAAATAAGAAATTCTTCTGGTTTACATTGGGACAAATTAATTTCTACTGAATAATACTCCTTGTTAACCATATTGATTCAATTTTGATTACCATTGCAAATGGGGGCCGGAGAGTTAATTTGATTGTGAAGGCACGTTAAAAAATGGTGTCATGATCCATTATGTGGAGGACGTGTCATTTTTTATTGATTAAAGTAATCATGTGATGAAATGGAGTGGTCAATATTGGCTTCGTTGCCGATTTACCTATTCCTGAAATTTTTCTTTGCGATCTCAATTTCTTCGGGAAATGTGAAATCCTCCAAAATGGATGAGGGGATCCAAATTGGAAGCTAGCGCCTTGTACTTATTTATGGAGTTTCTCCGTCCGATTAATATGGGAGACCTCTAACCAATCCAATCCATCATTGGCTTGCCTGACCCAAAATCCTATATTCGATGATGAGCTTGAATAATAAAAGAAACAAAAATATATAAAATCAATTTAACTATTGATTCTGAATTCTTGACTCTACTTAGTCAGAAAGTACGTGTGAACTGAACAGACATTTGTACAAGACTAATTGAAACGACTAAATCATTTGAGATGGTTACTCTATATCTGGGACCCAAATGGAGTCTTATGGTTCACCACGCCTCAGCTAGAAAAACTCATCGAAACTATTTTCCCACTTCTTCTACAGGTCCAGGAATGAACCATAAAGCAATTGAATCGTCCCTTCTGGACGTGCAGGTAATAAGCAAATATAGAGGTAGTTGTATTTTGTGGACCTCATCCGCTGATCGAATTGAGGTTTCAGGAACTATCAAAAAATGAAGGCCATCTGTCATTTATACACTCAAATCTGTCAAACTTTTCACCATCCCCATATACAAGGGAAGTCCTTAACTGAAATGCAACACCCAGCATGTGTCCCAAAACACCCCTGTTTTTCCGCCACTTGTTCCTCACCACAGCGTTTCATCATTCCGTCGACGGGCGTACAATAAGTCTCGCCCTAACGAGCCACATATTAAGCCATCGTTGTAAACGTTACCTTATTTACGATGTAAAACACAAAACGTTGCCCCCCCCCCCTCCCCCATCCTAAGCCCCTAACTCACTGGCGAAAGAGGTTGCGTTCGTCATGACGTAATTAAGGTCCCGGAGACACGTCGAGGCGTTTCTCCATAAAGGACACGTTACGTCGTCTAATGCGTCCTGCGGCTGTCCCCCGGGGAAAAAACTTTGGTCACGTCGCTACCAGTTTCCGCTCTTTTTTTATATACCCCTCACCCCCCCTCCCCCCCCCACTCCCTCGACCTCTCGCAAAGCGTTCCACATTTTTTTCACCCCGAGAAAATTCCGTGTTCCAAAAGTTTTCTCCGTTTCCCCTCATTATCCTCCGGCGATCCACTCGGCTTATTATTACCTCACGTTCTCGTTTGTTTCTCAATGAAAATTTTTTTTGTTCGAGAAATCAGAAATTTTGGGAGTTATAGCTGCAATCTTAGCCGATTCGCACCTGATTGCGAGACCCGGGTTCGAATTCGAATTTAGCTTATCATTTTTGTTCACCCGGAAACGATTGATCTTTCCTTTCTCTCATCCGAGAAATTGATAAAACTGATAAACATGATGATCAATATTCCAATTTATCCAGGATTTACTCCACCTATTTCAATCCTGTTTTTGCTTTTCTTAAATTACAAGCAATGTCCCTGGTCGGTCCATTGTAAAGTGAGCCTCAACTGGTGAGAATATGGCTGAGGGGCTGGAGTTGCTGTAATTAAGTGCAAACATTAAGCGGAAGGGAAGATTTACGAAGTTGTATTAGCATGGAAGTGAGTTTCTCGGTGTTTACGATAAAAGACGAGAGGGGGATCCAGGTTGACGAAAGTATGGCTTGCCCAACCCCCAACGTTCCCATCGTTCAGTCAGGTTAATAAGCTGTTCTAATATAGGATGGTGATTTACTGCATTGCTTTGGGATTTTTTAACCTAC
This sequence comes from Asobara japonica, assembly GCA_026005395.1. Lineage (NCBI taxonomy): Eukaryota > Metazoa > Arthropoda > Insecta > Hymenoptera > Braconidae > Asobara > Asobara japonica. Next base: position 686,585 of record BQMI01000510.1, read on the forward strand.
AGGCATCGTAAGTCGAATGTTTGATTTTTTTTAAGGTGACAAGGTGGGCGTGGTGGTCAGGAAGACAAAAGGATAATTTTTGCTGACGGTTAAATTATACAGAAATAATTCTCCTGAAAGTAACGAATCCCATCTTGATGACATTCTCCCTCTTTTCGTTTTGGGACATTGCAAACCTTCCCAAAAATGTTTTCATATTTCCAGACATAAACCTGAAAATGGCCAGAAAGGACAATTGTCATTTTCGAAGATGTCTTGCGTACGCAAAAGATAAAGGAAAATACGTGTGAAACCGGGACCTATCGATGAAGGTCGATAAAGCTTAATCGATATTGCAGGATTATCGACTTACGGAACCCCGGGAGTGGGCTTGCGATCTATTGTACCCCCAGAGGATTAACTTCTTCGACCTAAATCAATTCCTGGGCCGACAAATCCCCGTAGACTTAGCGAACATGACACGGGATATTCACATTGGTTTGAAGGATTTTCCGGGATTCGTCTAGCGTATTTGACGCATGTCTTATAGAATTATTCAGGAAAAAGAATTATGTGACATTTGAACATATATGCTACAATAGTACCAAGTACTATGCTACCAAATATTATGATACCAACCATCATGCTCCCAATTACTAATAGGTACCAAGTATTAATAAGTACCAAGTACTATTAGGTACCAAGTACTATTAGGCACCAAGTACTATTAGGTACCAAGTACTATTAGGTACCAAGTACTATTAGGCACCAAGTACTATTAGGTACCCAGTACTATTAGGCACCAAGTACTAATAGGTACCAAGTACTATTAAGTACCAAGTACTAATAAGTAGCCAGTACTAATAAGTACCAAGTACTAATAAGTACCCAGTGCTAATAAGTACCAAGTATTAACAAGTACCGAGTACTAATAGGTACCAAGTACTAATAGGTACCAATGACTATTGTTGCCAAGTACTATTCCTCCATACCAATTCCTTCTCGCTTTTTAATGATTTTTTATTCCACTATATTGACACCGGACATTTGTCTACACATGTTAACCAGCGAATTCATATGGCATTTATCTACCGAAAGAAAAACTATTGGAAATTATTCGACTACCACTGAACTGTCGCTATCGATAAAAGCGTCACGAGAAAAAAAAAGTGAGGGGGAATCGTGAAGGCGTCGAGAGTGGAAAAAAGTGTGAATATGACTGCAAAAAAAGGCGGGGAAAAAGTCAAGAGTTCCGTGAGATACGGCGGTCGCTCTCACTAGTTTTCAATTATTATTATTTCCTAGAGACATAAATTTCCGAGTTCTTTCGACCAAACTGTCCCGTTTACTCATAAGAAAGAAGCGAAAGACGATTTCTGCGCCATTTCATCCCTCGGCAAAATTTATCGTCAAAATAATACGAAAATAGTGAGATTCGTATAAAGAAATGGTGGAAAATGCCAAGGATGAGACACTTGGCTCGAGCCAATATGAAAAGACGTCCGGATTCTTGACAAAAAAAAAGGGCGTGGCGGGGGGGGGGGGGGGCAGGGGGGAAAAAAATTCGTAAAAATCATAAAGAAGATAAAATGAATTCTACGGCATCTTGGGCGCCCAGGGAGTTTCTGAAACGAATGAAAAATGTTTCGTGTACGTAAAAATGTCGAGTGAGTGTTACGGCATCAGGCAAATATCGCGAAATATGTTAGTTGTGTAAACTCGAATGTTTTTCCGTAAACATATTTTTCATGAAACTGAAGGAGACGTTGGAGAATGGAATAAGAATTTTCTTCCATCGCTTATAAATCTTGCAATGCATTCTTTTGCGAGATTTTCAATGGGGATTTTTCACTTTGGTTCCAGAGGAATTGTTTGGAAAAATTACGATTGAGATTGAAAAATGCTTTCTAGAAATTTGTTAATTTGAGCGCAAATTTCTATGCTGTAGGGCTAAAGAGGCTGGATCTAATTAAACTTACAGGGGAATCTTTGCAGTCTCAATGAATGTTTTCAATTAAAATTGATAGTCTTCTCAGATTACAAGAAATACAAGAAATGCAAGTTCTTATCCGATTTCCCGCCAAAACTGATGCGGGCGCCGTCTGGTGGAAACCCTGGCGTTCTCAGGTGGAGGTGTTTTCCATTTCGTTATAAGTATCTATAGTGTGCAATCGAAAAATTAATAGAATACTGCCGCTACAGAATGATGATAAGAAACTCGAATTTGTAAAACGTAAATTTGTCAGCGCCTCAACTGTGGATTAAATCAATTACAGAATATTGTCGTCTTCTGGAGACAGCCACGTCGTAGATGCCAAGTAGATGTTGATGTTGACATTGATGTTGATGTTGATGTTGATGTTGATGTTGATGTTGATGTTGATGTTGATGTTGATGTTGATGTTGATGTTGATGTTGATGTTGATGTTGATGTTGATGTTGATGTTGATGTTGATGTTGATGTTGATGTTGATGTTGATGTTGATGTTGATGTTGATGTTGATGTTGATGTTGATGTTGACATCTGACCATGATGTTGTAGATGTTGACCTTGCAGATGATGAATGGATGCTGAGGTACACATTTGACCTTGACTTCTCCAATGTTGACGTAGCAGTTCTTGACTAAACACCTAACTCTGGCATCCTCTGCACCTTTGTTTGTAAATATTGTCTCAACATTGAGTTGACACTTCGTCGCAGAATTCGATATTCCATTGATCCATTTTTCGTAAGCAAAAAAAACAATTCAATTACTCTCAAGTGCAGGCTATAATTATGTTGTATTGTCGTGCTGCACGTGATGTTGTCCCTACCTTATTCTTCATTTTTACCTCGGCACCACTCGAATGGCAGTGAGGAGGCAACTCGTTAGAAATGAGCTTGTCAAACTCGACTGTTTGCACGAGAGTGAGTGGAATGGGTTTTGGCGCGAAGCGAGTTACGTAGCGCTAGGGATGGGTAATGCTGGGTATGGTATTAACCTAGGGCGTTGAAGAGGCTTGCCCGGCTTTTGACTGCAACTCTACTGCAACGGACGGCCGTTGTCGGTATGGCTGCTCGTGAAACATATTAAAAGCAAGTTTTCGACTCGGGCCCATGGTAATGGAGAAGTCAGTCAAGCTCACCGCGAGTTACCATGTTATGTATCAACAACAGTCACAAAAACATTTTTTTTTACACTTTTAAATCTCCTTATATTTTATTACTCAACCCTTAACTATTACAAAAAATCAGAGTGCTTAAAATGTTCATCGAATATTCCAGAATTGCCAATTTTTTGTCAATGAAAAAAAGACAAAAATTTATAAAATTCAAATTTTAGTTTTCTACATTTTTTTAATAGTGAAGGGTTTGACAATTTTAGGAAGCTTTCAAAGCTTTCGAAACAAAAATTTAAGGATATTTCCAAATCCGATTTGTCGGAATTTTTTATTATCAAAGAAAAAAATATGTCGAAGCCATGGAAAATTTAATTAAATAGTTGCTAGCCCGAAAGAGGCAGTACCCTTAAAAAAAGCCTAAAGCTAAATTGGAGGAGGTCGGGAGGCTGTTAAGGAGCATCCTGGGAGTGATTCGTCATTTGTGATAACCCAGAGCAGTTTTGACACTGCGAACAGGCAGACTGGGCCCTCGGGTGTCCATGGCGTCCCCGTGGTCTTCATCGTTGATATAGGGAGCCTTTCAGTCTTATTTAGCACCACCCCCCCTCCCCCTCCCCTACTTTCCCGCCCACTGTCTTCAGGTATCTCGGGGATTCCCATCGCCCCACGTCCAACTGTGAATCATGGCAATCCTGGGGGAATCTAGTTTTGAAACTTCATAATTTTTGAACGAAGCTGAAAATTCCCAAGTTCAAAAAATCCTCAAATTCCAAAATTTCAAAAATTTCACCAGTTCCAAGATTCCGAAAAAAATCATCTGAAAAAAAAACTAGAAAAGTTTCAAGCATTCCAATAAAAGCTTCGAGAGGTTGAAATAATCCGAAAACTTATTTCAATTTCCCAAACTTTCCAGAACTTCCAAACAATTCAAGTTTCCAAAAAAAATCAAAAATTCCGATCACTCAAAAATCGGCAAACTTTCAATGGTCCTGACTCACTTGATCGTTTATGCTGTAGAAGTCACCTCGCCGTAGTAGAAAAGGAGATGAAAAACGGAGATTCAATCCAATTAAACTTTTATGCATAAAAAGTGGGTAGAAATGAATGGGAAAAATGTCGAAATCGCCAGCGTCTCTCCCTCCGTTCCCGTTCAATATTTAGTCGGCTTTGAGACCGCCTCCGAGGTTGGCGATTATGCGAACTCAAGTGTGAGATTTTCAGGATTAACCCCGAGTTTTTCTCTTGTAATCTCCCCAGATGTCCTCACCAATAATCCACAAGAGTTGGGGGGGGGGGGGGGGGGTGAAAGTGGGTGGGGTAAAACCGCCTAGTTTATTGAGCAGCTTTTCACTTTCAAGCATTCTGCAGTTATGGCTGATTGCAAGCAATTTCGGAGATCATTATGTAATTGAGTCCTCATTTTTGACTCGCTGATCATATTCTGATTCTGATTCATGTTTATACTCACTCAAATTATACTTCTCATGCTGTTTGCTAAAATTATCTCTCCCAAAACTATTCTACTTTTGATTTGTACTGTATGTTTTGTTTGATAACAATAAATTTCTATCTATGTATCTATCTATCTATCATAAAGTGTTGGTTGAAAAGTTCAAAGTCTCCATGTATGATCTGAAGATCCTAATTTGAGACCTGAAAGCCTTAGTCGTAGACCGGAGCAGCTCCCTCGAGACTTGACCATTTGGACTTAGTCGTTGACTGTTACCGAGTTGCTTTTTGATCTGAATGTCAACACCTAGAGTTCATCACCATCGAAGCAGCCCTCGTATACAACAGACACCTACTGTACTTTATTCGCGTAGTCATTGGCGGCAGGCCATTGACTTGAAGGCTCCCTAGCATGCTGAAAATGCAAGCCAAGGCAGTGAACCTTAGGTAGAATATTTATGCGAGCAATTGTGAGAATCGATCGATATTATATAACGCCCTTGGCAGGAATAAGGCCAGCTGGACTCGCCAGGGAGATTTGACTTTTACTGTTTCTCTCTTTTTCCCCTTTTAGGATGTCCCCTTTCACCGTAAGTCTGCTCGCAATGTCCTGGAACGGAAGTGATGAAAAATCGTGGTTCAAGGAAAAGGTATCCAGCTCTTTCAGAATGCTGACCATAAATTTGAAAGCGGGATGGGATATCAGGGGACAGGAAAGTGTTTATCAAGAATCTTACAAATTTTAGAGTTCGTTCACAAAGTCTTGGGATGAAATCTGTAAGTCAAAACAGTTTGGAAATTTTGACAAGTCTGGAGATGGAATGTCTGAGTTCGTATCATTTGGACACCAAGAATCAGGAGAGAACCGGAAATTTGGAAATGAAAAAAAAATGATGGAATAATTCAGCGATTCTCGAATTATCATAATCACCATTAACGCCAATCGCTCTTCCAGGGTTGGAAAAATAAAATACAGTATCGCATCCTGATAATCACAAATTATCATCGACCCTGTCCACCCAGTACCATCCATCATCCTGACGGACAGACATTTCCTCCTTGGTCCGCCCGTTATAGCGACAGCTAGTCTCCCGTGCCAGGCCAGACCCACCCCCTATCCACGGTCCATTCTGCCTGCATAAATTTTCTATCACACCCTGCTTCCTTCCGCACCCCATCGCCCCATCGCCAATTTATTCCCAAGAACGATTCATTTCACTTCATGTATTTGCGCTCTTATGAGCTTGGTAATAGTGCATGACCATAGCTTAAAACCATTGCAATAGATGCACTGGCGATTGAGATTCCATAGTAGGTTCCAATTGAAAATAACCAACTTGGTTAATCATGAGCACTTAACATTATCTGAAAATTTCATTTATCAATTCGTATCCATTAATTAAGTAATATTCGGAGGAATATCAGTAGAATTGATGATTTGTAGTGGTACGTTTTTTTCGATGCGAGCTCTATGAAGGGTACAGTCATTTATGATAGTCATGGGATGACAACGACCTGCCCCCTCCCTGGAGTAATGGGCCTTAGGAGACCCCCAAGGGACTGAGCACCGGAGGCCTAGCAAGGAGGGGTACCATTCGGGTTGTGAACTGACGACGGTTGACACCAAAACATATAATACGAGATATAGAGCGAACTATCACACATTAAGCTAACAATTGTGTATCTTACGGAAATAAATTGATTTACGGATCTATCGGAAAGTTAGATATAATCACCTTACTACGTACTTGATAAATAAAATAAATTTCGATTTTGCTTTGGCGCGATATGCGGTTGGCGATGGTAGATTTGAATCGATTGTGAGGTTGTAATGTGCAGAATAGGTTAGGGTACAATTTATAACCTTGCACACTCCAGGACCTCGTGTGCATCGGATGTGCTTCAGGAGGCGCAAAAGGGGGTGGGTGTGGGATGATATGCAATGCTGGTTGCGGCGGGCACCCATATTGAATCTGAGACACTATGTTAGGGGGGTGAAGGTGGGGGGGGGGGGGGGGTATGTGCCGGGTGTACGTGCGGTAATCTTTCCCCGATCGCTCATTGGACTCCTGAGCAACTGAGGGAGACGGAGAGACGACGAGAAAGCTTCTCAGACTTGTCGTCTCTTCGCGAACTTACATCTTGTCGGAGAATAACTGCTAGAGGGTTTATAAACGTGTTTCTCTTTATATGTGTAAATACCATTACCAGAACCCCTGTAGTCAAAAGGAAAAAAAAGGGGGGAGAGTTAGGGGTTGTCTTATATTCATTAAAAAAATATTCATGTACATTGCATTGAGAAGAAAATGGAGTTTGTAGAACACCGGCACCTTTTAACACTTAGAAACAGCCAAGAAGACAGACTAAAATACTTCTTTTTTTTTCTCTACTCTTTTAAGGGGGGAAGCAACTCATTTTATTCAGGTCGAACGAGTTGGCGCGAGAGTGATAACGCAATATCGAGAAGAACTTTGTAAAGCCACCAACTCGAAAACCCCACCGCCACTCTTCTCACCCGAATGGACGTACTCTCAACCCATTTGGTATCCAGCGCTATTTATGGTTGATGCGTGCCGTGAATATCCACTGGGCTCAGTACTTGTAATGCCTCTAGCGGTGGAGGATGGGAAGCATAAAATGCCGGGGGAAAAATAGGTTAGGAGACGCGTGACGGGTGATCGACTTCTTCACGGGTTTTACGGAATTTTAGTGTGCAGTGTAGCTAGTAGAATATTTTCATTGGTGAACGTTGCTTGTTAACGCTTCCATGAAGATCTAAACAATTCAGAAAGATTTCGGCAATGCTACAACAAAATTTCCATCCATATGCAGCTATCCAATAACGGAATTTCCCTGGAGTTGTCAACTAGATACGATTTTGGTGTCACTAGGTCGAATGGAGAATGAAAAGTGTTGGTGTTGGCAAGCTGCTCCTTGAAATGACGGGGTCAAATCTCACTGTGTATATCGTTGAGGTGGTATTCTAACACCAACGTTCAACCGCACGTCTCGACCGTGCATCATTCCAGCAGAGAGCCGGTAACCACGAGTCACTAGACCCTCATGAGGAGGGATATTGCTGGCAGTTGGTGAGGGAAAGTGCGTTATTCATGGTGTTGACACTTGGTCCTGTTGAAATTCTTTAAAAACTAGTAGCAGCTGCATCGGAATGGTGATATCGTAGGTTCCTACCAGAATTTTCGCATCAGCACCACCAAGGACTCCAATGAAAGACAATCTTCCAAATTTTTTTTCGGCACCCACCAGCGTTCTCCAAATTTTGTAATTTTTGAAAAAACGGGGGTAAGACAAACGCGGAAGTAATTAGATGGCCACTCCAACCTGATCAATGTGTTCTCAATTGTACTCGCTGCACCTATGAGGTTCACTCTGAGAGGCAAATCTGACAGCTGTTCCAGGTCCTGCTGTAAGACTCGGGAAGAGTTCCAGGTGCCGGTGCAAAGAGCAGGAACAGTTCCATGTCCTGCTGCAAAGGTCAGGAACAGCTCCACGTCCTGCTATAAAGTTCCGGAACAGTTCCATGGCCTGCTGCAAAGGTCCTGAACAGTTCCACGTCCTGCTGCACAGTTCAGGAACAGTTCCACGTCCTGCTGCAAAATTCAGAAACAGTTCCACGTCCTGCTGCAAAATTCAGGAACAGTTCCATGCCCTCCTGCAAAGGTCAGCAACAGTTCCACGACCTGCTTCCAAATTCAGGAACAGTTCCACGTCCTGCTGCAAAATTAAGGAACAGTTCCACGTCCTGCTGCAATGTTCCGGAACAGTTTCAGGTGGCACCAGGATGGCTACGAATGGTGGAACCGGATTCGAATGTCGATTCGACACTACTAGGCGCAGTAATTTACCAAGGGAGTAGGGCAAAGTAGCATGTGGTATAGCTCTGGGAGCAGCCCGAGTACTAGGATGGATCAACAGTATTGAAGAACCTCACAAAAATGCGTCATACGAACCAATAAATGAGTGAGCAGATCGATTGGAGTGGTGAAGAAGTAATCGACGGAACTAAGTTAAGCTAATTGGACGAAGCTATCATTAGTCATTTGTAGTTAGGTGTAAATTTTGACTACTTATAAATTAATGTGCCTTAATAAAATTAAATTTATAGAAATCTATCGTCGTCGAGACATTCCAATTAATATGGTATGAGCGACGGAAATATCAACTACTTAACTTAAATGGTTATTCTGGTTGTATGTGCTCCATAACTTGAATTCATCCACACACACACACACATACCCCTACGATCTACGATATACACACACAATTTGAGACCTAAACGGATCCACACAAACATACGGATTTTCTAAAAATTACATACTTCCAAAAATATTCTCAGACCCACTTATTTTCACCTACAAAGGCAAAGCAGATGGCAAGAAAGCCTCAAACTTTAATCTTGAATTTAATTCTCTCCTCAGCCATGAATACGGAAAAGTTCATTCGACCTCCGACATTTCTCACGAAATGAAAATATTTTCCCAGCACGTAATCACGCAGATACCCAAGATCCTTTCATCATTCTGATGCTCCGAGATTTAACGATTTTCTCTCTCTCTCCCCCCCCCCCGGGATTTATCAATGTCATTACGAAGCCCAAGGCATAAATGCATAAATGTTTAATAATACGCCGGGTATTTTTGCTCATAATGTCGCCATATCGAAGGGCGAATTTCAGATTCGTATTTTGATGATATTTGCGTACATCCATTTATGCTGGTCAATGTCTACATATAGAGTTTCGCAAAATACACGTATATTATATATATGGACCACTCCCCTCCCGCCACCCCCCCCCCCACAGGCATCGGGTTAGGTTCCCGCCCGGGCTCGCGGTCTCATTTTATGGATACCATCGATAACACGATGTGTGTGTGTAGGTGGGTGGACGGTTGTGTACAGGCGGGTCGGTGAGTGAGTGTGTGTGTGTACGTGTGTGTAGGTGGGCGAACGGTTGTGTACAGGCGGGTCGGTGAGTGAGTGTGTGGGTATGTGTGTGTAGGTGGGCGGACGGTTGTGTGTAGGTGGGTAGGCGAGTGTCTATGTATGTGTGTGTGTGTGTGTGTGTGTGTGTGCTCTGCAAAAATCAAGATACCATTTTTTCCAAATTCTGGAAAATTCATTTACTTTTCAGGCACATAACAAGACTTCATGGACAATGCATGAAGGGTAGCAGAAATGAAGTGGAAAGGGACGTGAAATTGAAATTCAAGCCTCTGAAATCGTAAAACGTAAAGTCGTAAAAAGCGTACGGATAAAAAAAAAAGAAGAAAAGGAGGATACAAAAAGGAAAATGGAGATGCCCAACCCCTGTCTGTTCATGAACGAAAATGTTGGCAACTTAAACTTTACGATCTGCGGATCATGAGCCTCCTGAAGTGAATGGGGGGAGGGGGGTGGGGGAAAATCGCTTCCAGTCACGGAAACTAGCCGAAATGGTGATTCAAATATATTTTGTACAACAGTCGACGCGTTTTCTAGCTCAAGGTATTTACAGTGCCATTAAAAATACATCGGTTCCATGAAGCCATTAGGGGAAACACATTTTCAACTGGAAAATGAGGGTTTTGACTGTGATGTACATTTATTAAAAAAATATTGTCGATTTTTTCTGGGAAAAACTTTTTTTTTTGCTAAAGCGAAAAACAAATTGACCTTGATATTTTTTCGTCAATTCAGAATTATAAAGTTGTGTTAAATTTCAAAAATTTCAAAAATTTCAGAAATTTCAAAAATTTCAAAAATTTCAAAATTTCAGAAATTTCAAAAATTTCAAAAATTTCAAAAATTTCAAAAATTTCAAAAATTTCAAAAATTTCAAAAATTTCAAAAATTTCAAAAATTTCAAAAATTTCAAAAATTCCAAAAATTTTACAAATTTCACCAATTTCGTTTATTTTCTTTTTCCTTTCGCCCCCGTTACAGCCACCTAAGGTCCTTATAACTTTTTGTTTTTGTTATTTTTGCTCTTGTTATTGTTCGTTATACGCTATCCAGTGAATTTTCGCCGTTCCTCGTCGCTCCCATAGCAATCGATGTGGCGTGCCTAGAGCGCAGTTTCATTGCGATAGCACGCCGCAATTTCGTTTCGTAGTTACCACGAAGGAAGACCAGGACCGGTAAACCCTGCTCTATCCGTTCTCTACGAACCGTGAACCACCCCCCCCCTCCCCCACCCTTCCAGCCGCCAACCCACCCACTTTGGATCGCACAACTACGGAATATAGCGATGGCAACGAATGAGACCACATCGAATCGCCCTGCAAGATTACACGATTCGATATACGAAGGTTCGCAAGCGATTTCGAGTTATTGACATATTTTATAGTTGGTCAATTTTTTTGGAAAGGGAAATGTTAGGAAAATTTCAAAAAATTTTAATTTTGACTTTTTTTGTTTTTTTTTCAGGACCCTCTTCCCCTCCCCCCCCCCGCCTCCCACCAATTTGACCATTTTTTGAAAATTTTCAAATTTTGGATGTTTACGGGATTTTGAGAAATTTGGACATTTCTGAAATTTTCCCAATTTTTCAAATGGTTTTTGGGAACCGTGAACCTCCCCTCTGGCCACCCACCCACCCACTTGGGCTGGCTCCACCGCAGGACATAGCCATGACAATGAAGGAGACCACATGGAATCGTCCCGGCGAGACTATACGATTCGATTTATGAAGGTTGAAAAGTGATTTCGGGTTATTGCTACATTTCGCATTTTTATTTCGGGGTTTTTGCGTCTATTGAAACCTTTTCAATCATTTTTTTATGGTCCTCACATGATATTGGGATGCTGGAAGACGTAAAATTGATGTATCAAACTCAAATATATAAATTTCTGATATTTCACAATTTTGTATTTTTTTTTCAAACCTTCGTGAGATTTTCTGGTTTACAGTTTTTCAAAATTTTGAGTGTTTTGCTATTTATGGAAATTCAAGATAGAAGTGAATATCCTATTTGCGATTATCAATGTCTGACCAATCGTTGACATTTTGCCTTGGGTACTTGTCCGTGGAGACACATGGCCCGTCCACGCCCACCAACCAACCACCCACCCACTCATTCACCCACCCACCCATTCACCCACTCACTGATCCACCCGCCCACTCACTCACCCACCCATCCGCCCACCCACTCACCCACTCGCTCACTCACTCACTCACCCACCCACCTACTTACTCCCACCCACTCACTCATCCACCCACCCACTCACTCATACACCCACTCACCCACCCATTCACTCACCCACACACACACACAGAGACATAGTTCTAGGTATATATGTATATCTATATTTACCTGGATCTTGCATTCCACGACTACTCTACTTATAGCATCGAATTTATAACCAAATATGTAATTACAATACTTCATCTTTATTTTCTATCACGATAATTTGAAGTCCGTCAGTTCAAGATGGAAAAAATTTCGAACTAGCTTATGCTAGTATTTTCCTCAAAATTCTAACATTTTTCCCGCGTACTAATACACAACTTCGCCAGCCATTTCACGGAGCGCCGAGTTTCCGAGATCCTCTAGGTGTACGATGCAGTATGGTGCAACTGTATGTAAATACCAGGGCTTGGTAGAAGCGCTATTTGACAAGTATAGATATCAAGAGCTTGTATAATTATGTATCAGTGGGTGGCTGTACAGAATACACTCGACGTGCAAACTAAATGTTCACAACATGAGAGCAGTGAAATTCGAGGAGGTAATTTCCCAAATTTTCAGGTGAGATAAATTGAAGATTAATGAAAATTATAAACACCCTACGTACGTACACACTTGTAGATACACAGACACCTACTTTTCTACCTACCCTCCACTCAACCACTCACATCCACACACACACACACACACATACAGTCCACCAACCCACTCACACTCACACCCACACCCACCCACCCATCCGCTCCCACTCACAAACCCACCCACCCATCCGCACCCACCCACCCACCCATCCACACCCACCCGCCCACCCTTGCACACCCACCCATTCACACCCACCCACCCACCCATCCACACCCACCCACCCATCCACAGCCACCCACCCATCCACACCCACCCACCCACCCGCCTACACATCCACACCCACCCACCCACACATCCACACCCACCCACCCACCCATCCACACCCACCCACCCACCCATCCACACCCACCCACCCATCCACACCCACCCACCGACCCATCCACATCCACTCACCCACCCACCCATCCACCCACACGCACATTCACACCCATCCACGGAAATGTGGGAAATGAATATTACTGCGTAAATAGGTGACCTACTCTTGTAGGATTTTCATGGGAATACTCCAATATCAGCCTCTGAAACTGATGGTGTTCAATTGAATTTGTCAGGGAAACTAGCATGACCGATCATTAGGATTAGATAAAACCCTCACGGAGATTTGGCATCATGAAAGTGCCCACATATCCACTCACTAGTCTTTTCCTAGAGCAGTGCCCGTTCATCGCGTGATTACAGCCAGAACCACCGGGAAAGGTAATTAATCGGACTTCTCGACGATTATTAATCGAGCACGGCGTGCTCATAGAGGGGGAAAAGGTAGCGCGTGCACGATTACAATCTTTCCCTACGTAAGACCCTCACTGGGACTGTTGCTCTAGGCGCGGGTGAAAATTAACCCTACCGCACGAGTAGTTTATATTCTCATTAAGGCCCGTGGTGGCCTTAATCAAGATTCGTCTTTTTTCTTACCGGGCCACTTTCAAGTGCTTCAGATGTCTGATTTACTTAATCGCTGGAACATACGTTTAAGGACTTTAGGGTAACTGCATAGCTAATCGAAAAAATGTTTTCTTCAAGCGATAAAAATCAAATTGTTGGAATTTTGAGGCCCTACAGAATTTTTCGAAAAATCAAAAATGTCAAATTTTCCACATTTTCAATTTTCGATATATATTTATAATTTTTGATGAATATTCCAAAAGTTTAAGAAAATAGAACATAAATATTCAATGGACAATTAGTCGATCCGAATCACTGCAATACAAATTTATGACATTTTTCTGGGAATCCATTCATATTAATTCCATAAGTGTTTCGTAGCAATCCATGCACAACTGTTCTCGGACATCCATAAATGGCGATAAACGCATCAAGCTGATCTATATCCATCACGAATGAGGTAATAAATCAATAATAAAATGCCTGTGACCTACAGCACTTTCGCTGTATGTATTCGAATAATTTTCTGGGCATTGCGGAAAGCATAAAAAAAAAAAAAAAATTCAAAAAATATACGGAGATAATGCAAAAATAGAGAGCAAGAAATGGATGGATACCGGCCCTGCAATGACTAGTATTTTGATTATGCACATGCAAATTTTCGAGAGTATCCGCGCATCAGGACAATTCGACACAGGATAAACCTTCAAACAGTACACCTGTCAATTAAATAGCTAACGCACTCAGTGGCATTTCCAATTAGCATCGATAGCCAATTAGTGTTCGGTGAATCTATAGAACATGTGCCATCAGTTACGCGAGGTTTACCGGTAAACCGAGATCGGCCTAAGAGGTTCAATTCTGGGTGAACCTAATGATTCTATAGGATGAGTAGACGCATTTCAGCGTCTATCAAAATTGAAGTTGGTATAATAACCAAAGAATCCTCCCCCATCCCAGGATATAAATATCCAGAATTTGCGGTCGATCCGTACCGAAGCCTAGTTTGAGAACCAGGAATATGTCTAGCACCAGGAATGGGTTCAGAACCAGGAATAGGTCAAGGACCATGAATAGGCACAGGCTTAGGAATAGGTCCAGGATTGAAAAGAGGTCCAGGATTAGGAATACGTCCAAGATTAGGAATAGGTCCAGGATCAGGAATACGTTCAGGACCAAGAATAGGTCGACGGTCAGGAATACGTCCAGGACCAGGAATAGGGCCAGGACCAAGAATAGGTCAAGGGCCAGGAATAGGCCCAGGACCAGGAAAAGGTCCAGGTTCAGGAATAGGTCCAGGTTCAGGAATAGGTCCAGGTTCAGGAATAGGTCCAGGACCAGGAATAGGTCCAGAACCAGGAATCGGTCTAGGACCAGGAATAGATCTAGGATCTAGAATAGGTCCAGGATCAAGAATAGGTCTAGGATCAAAGATAGATCCAGGATCAAGCATAGGTCCAGGACCAGGAGTAGGTCCAGGAGCAAGAATAGACGCAGGATCTGAAATAGGCTCAAGGGTAGGTCCAGGACCAGTGATAGGTGCCGGATTAAGGATAGATTAAGGGAGAGATTGTCCTCTGGGACAATGTCTTGACGACCATATAGGTTCAATTGTCAAACTTTCTTTAGAAAAATTGAATACACAATGTCTTACATTGGGTCTCTTCAGGTTTTTTCCACATAATTACGAAAAAAAAAGATTGTTTAATTTCACTCGACAATATATTCAACCGCCCCCCCCCTCCCCCCGATCCATTCTAAAGCTCAACCGACCCCTCCCCAAATTTTTTCTCGATTATTTAAAATTCCCCAGAGCGCTGGCGGCACGCGCGAATGCATATCCACAGGTGAATGAAATTCACGCTCGGCTGATCCCCACAATCTTAATCCCCACATAAAGACGCCACGGTTTTCATGGAATAAAATTATCATTTTCATTCCAAAAAAAAAAGAAAATAAAAATTCCATTGTCACCACTGCCAGATTTTTCTCCATGCTTATCTAGACCTTCCTCGCGTACAGTCATTCCAGGGGAATCGGACTGTATATTTAATCCGATTGCACAGAGAGATTGGATCATTTTCCGTCTTCGTCTTATACATTTTAACGTGCTAAAGCTAACCCAAGTTGGCCACGTCCGAAAGGCGTGTAACTGCTAACCCGATCCGCCCGGATTACTCGTAATCTGCGGTAAGCTTTCCCCTCTTGGCCCTCTGTTTTTCCGGATCTTGCTGGCTTTTCCATCTTCGACAAGTGTACAAGCTTTCGATATATTGTTTAATTCGGCCAATTCTCCAGAATCACTTGTTAATCCCAAGGAAGTTGTAGGGAAGTAGTGGGATCGGGGGGTGGGGCATAATGGGACATGAGGGCAGAATGCAGCGAGACGTGTACCAGAGTTGCCCAGTGTCAACACGTGTCCCATTATCGTCCCTGCCCCATTATACCCCTCGTTCCATGATTCCCCCTGTCCCATAATGCCCCAATCTCCCCTACACCTACCACTGAATACCACTCCCTGATGGTTCACCGCAGCAAATCAGTGGATAGCAACCTATTGCTAATTATTGGTTCTGCATAGATGCACCTGATTAGCTAGCTGGAAAACTTCAACTAATAATAATGACGTCATCCTGTGACGGTTCATGTTCAGGAATAGGTCTAGGATCAAGAATAGATCCAGGGCCAGGAATACGTACAGTATCAATAATAGGTCCAGGGCCAGGAATACGTCCAGGACCATGAATAGGTCCAAGACCATGAATAGGTCCAGGACCATGAATAGGTCCAGGACCATGAATAGGTCCAGGACCATGAATAGGTCCAGGACCATGAATAGGTCCAGGACCATGAATAGGTCCAGGACCATGAATAGGTCCAGGACCATGAATAGGTCCAGGACCATGAATAGGTCCAGGACCATGAATAGGTCCAGGACCATGAATAGGTCCAGGACCATGAATAGGACCAGGATCAAGAATAGCTCCAGGATCAAGAATTGATTCAGGATCAAGATAAGATCGAGGACCAAGAATAGGTCCAGGACCAAGAATAGATCCAGGACCAGGGATAGGTACCGGAATAAGGATAGTTGATGACAACCTATTGCTGATTATTGGTTCTCCATAGATGCTCCTGATTAGCTAACTGAAAAACTTCAAATAATAATAATGACATCATCCTGTGACGGTTCATGTCACAGGATATGGTGGGATTAATGTCGGAATGACGTGCGGAGCTTAGCACGGTTAAGCGACGGGGCTAGAGCACGCACGCCATTCTACTTTAGTTTACATTCTTCAGCAAAGTCAAATTGTCACATGTACATTATCCGTCTGTTCCATGAAAATGCCAAAAGAAAAAGCACCATTCAACCGGATGTAAACAGAACATTTTGCTGTGCAAAGCCAGCGGCCAGTGGAAGGTGGGGAAAAAAACTTGAACGAAAAAACAATAATCCAAAGCACAAGCGCTGGCTTCACCTCAATTCTAAACCCGCGAATGCCGTTTCCGAGACGAATTTCAACCCCAACCTCAACTCTACTTGAGGCCAGGTCGAGTATGATGAATCGCCCAGCCATTAAGTCGATTTCGTGGTTATCCGAGTCCTTTAGACCAGAGATCGCATGCAAAAAGATAATTAGTGTGCCTCAGTCTCTCATTTATTCAGCCATCTCCAGGATCTCCGCCCTCCCCTCCACTCCCCCCCCCCCCCCCGCCCCGACCCAAGGGTCCGAAGAATAAGAAGAAGCCTCAACCCACTCATTAATCCTTTTTGCTTTCAACTTTTCGCACGTAGCGATTTGTTGATTAAATTCCTCAACGGCTCTTGATGAAAGTCGAAAAAAAACACTTATTCATTCGTTAATCGATGGAAAAAAGGCAAAAGGAGCCCATCAAATATGGATTACCGGTTATTCCTTGGATGCGGTAATCAATATGACCATCGGAACACCTTCAGCTTTTTCTTTTTCCTCTTTTAACAGTGTAGTTTTTTAATATTATATCGTCGAGTAATAAATCGCACGGTGGGATCATCCGCATGTTCTAATTAAACTGGCTCCAGGTTGGATAGTATATGTGAACCCGCCTGAGGCAAGAATGAGTTCTATGGAGATTCACATTTTTTAATTCTCCGGGCTTATACAGCGCCAGCCGAAATAAATCATTCTTCGTGATATGTTTATTTCTCATTCCTTGCATCTCGGGTTTACCGGATTGAGGAATTTCTGACACTGGGGCAAATTCTCCATGGTCATAAATTGTATAAAAAATCTTTGGATAACCCATCTCTGCTAATTATTTCGGATTTTGAATATCAAACTATCGAGAGATCACGATCCGAGATCAAGAATTTGCACGCTTTACTGGATTCCACAGTAGCTCATTGATATCCATCGACCTATAAAGGTCTCATGGCTTTCTCCATTATTCAATTCCATTTTAGCATCCCAATTTAGGAACCCAAAGATACAGCAGGTAACTCCATACGACCACTTAACCGTTCAGCTCAGTAAGCATCCGAGCATATGAAGCAACTCTTTAGATGGTTAATTGATTGTATTGAATTATCTCCATGTTGAATTCCTATGTTGTCTCATCCTGTAATTGAGTCATTTCCTCCTCCCACTTTCCGTAAAAGATCAAAATTTTCGGGAAGCCGAACCACAGAACATGTCAACATAACTCTCAAATCCCGTAATGATGCCATCATTGGGCCAGTACTCGGCTCGAGAATCCTCCACATTTACGAGGCAAGAGGTTCTCAAGTTGTCACAGACTAGTGCCTGTGGAGTAACACGTTTTGCCGACCAAGTGCGAGATTAATTAGCATAAGGCACCTTTGAGGACGACCGGTTTACCACCGTATAAAATCATCTAACCACCAGTGAGCTAATATTTTCCCATCCATTTATCGTCACCCGCAAATTTCCTATGAACTCCCTCGGCAAATAATCACAGACTCGATAGATGTTATCCAAAAACTTTTAATGACCTTATTAAACTTATTGCCTCTAGGGTAAGCTTCCTACTCTGGGAGATTATCGATTTTCCCAATGAATTAGATATTTGGAGGATCGATTTTGCTTCGTTATCCCAGCTGAAACGCAGAAGCTGTCGAAGCAACCGTTGGCAAATTCACTTGTAGTATCGACAGGTAATACCTGACAGGTTTTCAAACTATGGCTCACGTGATTAGTGGCAAAAGGTCTGGAAGCTTTTCCCGAATATCACAAAGGTATGGAAAAACCTCGAGCCAAAAATTAAGCTGAAGGACCTCTATGGAACGGTCAACTTACCAGGCTTATCCAAATCTTGCAACTCCTGCAGCTCCTGGCCTCGACCACCAACAACCCCCAATATATAAATCACTATACACCACATCATTTTGGCCGAGCTTCTTCTTGCCACTTACGACAGCACTAACACATGCCACATACACACAATAATGGAATCATAGCCACTAGACTATATCGGATATACACTAAGGGTTCTTCCCTCGCTTATATCTTCTGAACTGCACTTGACACCTCTTATGGTCAAACGATCACCTCACTTGCGTCGGCTCAAAGGCTCATAAGTTCTGCTGAACAATGTAAAGCCCACTAATTGCATGAGGGTCGCTTCACCATCTGGGATTGGCATTCATCGGTTTTATCATCTGGTTTGCTCTGAGATTGTCGAGCCAATCATTGAAGGGCCGGAGTTGTCCAGTGAATACAACTGAATAATAGTAAAGTAGTACAAGCAGCTGCGGTAAGTCAAGAAACAGAACTTCCTTCGATAGTCCATAGGCAGGTAATATCTAAAGACATGACGCCTCCAGATCTATACGTCCTCGATGTCGATACCCAGTTGCATTTTTCTTGTAACCAACTTTCGTTTTCACGTAATGCAATTGGTTAACAACATCCAATATAAATTTCTTAATTCTTGAAGCCAAAAGTTTCTTAATTCTTGAAGACCCTCAACATTGAGCATACATAAGCGATCGAAAAAAAATCGACCTCTTGAACGACTTGTTTCCCTTGATACTACCAGAGCCAACATTCAATTTACCTCAATTGAATTGAAAATTTTGGTTTAACGAACATTTGAGCTCATTGCAATGTCCAACCTTCGTTATCTCTCTTTTATTCATGCCCCGTCAACTGTATAAATTGATCGACGTTGATTTTGGTGTGTGCGTCCCACCGGATTCAGTGACAGTCAATACTCCGAATGTTATTTCCGAATTTTTCTTTTTCACTTGTTTCCCGTACACTGAATAATCCCCACTGAAAATCAAGTGATTTATTGGCCGTTTGAGCCAGCCTCGGTACGATCGATCAAAAAAAAACTACACTCGCTCCATGCAGATAAATGTAAATGATAGGTTTTTGATCACTTGCATTGATATCCCAACACGTGAGTGTACAGGCCTGAGTGTATCACTGGATTGGGTTAATTTTTTTTTCTACAATGTTGAAAAATGAAAGTGAGACCACGATGTCGACGAAGGAGAGCCTCATATGCTGATGATCTTGGGCGCTCGATAAATCTCTATTTCAAAAAGTTGTTATCTCAGGCACGAAAGCAATTTAATACTTTGCAGTCTATTCACCAACCCCTTCACCCATTGTTGAAGCACAAAGTTGGCTACCGTTGAATGGCTAAATTTATACGTGTCTACACACTAGCGCGTTTAATTATGCGAATCCAGTTGCAATTAAATTGCACCGAGATTCTCTTTACCCACCACTTTACCACTGAAAACTTGGTGTATTCATTGCGCAACCAAATTTCACGTGTTGTGCGCATGTGGCGGGATCATCAATTGCTTATTCAATAAACGAACACACCGTTGTAGTCCAACGTGGCTTGAAACAATGATGCATATGCATATGGATGTTAAATAAAATATTATTTCACTCGAGTTAAAATTACACAATGTGCTTGATCCCACGTTTCATATTCACTTTTGCTTAAATTTAGTTGACTGACATTCGATGCAATGGTAGCAAATTTCGACTTTATCATGTGACATTTTTGGTGATTTCGTCCATTTTTCATTTCAATGTTTTTTTATAATTTTTTACCCCCATTCACATTTCACCACAAATTGCCCCTGGGCATTATAAAGAGGTGTTTTATGTCTGTCATAATGGTGAAAAAAATTGGAAAAATAAATGGGTAATGCATAATGCTGGGCAGTTTGATGTTTGTTTTGGTCCGTAAAACCTCACGATTAAAATCATGAGAAGACCACACGTCGAGACCTGACCCGTGACGGCTCGGTACTGAAGCTATTGAATTGAACCCACTCTGGCGCGCGCTTGCCTCTGGCTCGGGTAGTCAAGTTCGGCTATCTTCGCTTATTCTCGGGCACACTCTTCTCTGTTTATCTCGCTCCCACTGTGACACGAGCCGCGTTACATACACGGCCAACCGGCGTAATCCGCACGCGGGTCTTCTCTATGATTTACTGACTCTGGCCGCTGAAGAGAAATACGGGCCTGGGTCTGTACTGATGAGTTTCTATTTGTGATAAAATAGCCTGGTGGCCCATCATTTTTTTCATCGATTTATAATAGGGAGGAATGTCGAGCTCGTCGGGTGATTTATCTGGTGATGGGGTGCATTTTTGACTGTTTAGTACTGAAAGGCCGGATACTGGATCAGCGACGTGCTGATTATTGGGCGGAAAATTCGAGGACTTTTGAAAGCTCTTAGAACATTTGAACAATTTAAAAAAAATTGGTGAGCTCAAAAAATTTGAATGAGAAAAAAATTTCGATATCGTCGAAGTTATGTCATTGAAAGAATATTTGACAGATCAAAAATTGATTGCATTCGAGAAAAGTTCTGCACATAAAACTCAACTGTCGACAAATTGTTGACCATTAACCAATCCCACTGGACACAGGTCGTTCGCTGATATATATATTTGCCCCATCTCCAATGCAATGGTGATTCAGTTCAGATTTAACGATTGTCGCCTGCATTTGAATTAACATCGGTGAATTCTACGATTATTGCCGATTCGTGGAAACACGTCTGACCAGACTGCATATGCAAAACAACCCCATCCACATATCGTACCCATCTCTTTGTCCACTGATCAACGCCTCCAATTTCGCTATTCTGTATTTTGGCATAGCATGCAGAGCATTACTGACACATGCAAGTCTCTTAGGAGTGGTGAGTTGATTTGAATGCAAACAATTTCGTATGGAAGACTATCGATTTGACAATGAGAAATCAAATTACATTAGCGACAGACGCAGACCGACACACATATATGCCCAAACAAGGATCTACACATATGAGACATCCAAGTGGATGCATTCGCAGAGAAAGCTCGCGGACAGAGAGCCACACATACTTGGACACTTCGACAATCAGACATGGACACTCAGTTGAATCCTCACCATCTGACATGGACATGCTCACTTAGACGCGGATTCCCATACTTAGAAAGGGACACTGACACTTAGCGACACTTAGCCATGGACACTCACGTATCAGCACTCAGACACGGATGGTCAGACGTCCTGATGAGGACTTTCATATGTACGGATTCTTCCGCAGGGACTCTGATACAGACACTTAGACACGAAGGCTCGGACACTTAGCCTGGACATTCTGACACTTGACCGCACACTCAGCCACGGAGATGCAGATTTGAACGCGCAGACATGGACACACAGACACAGGCAGGGACACCTAAGTGCCAACTAGATCAGACACTTAGAGATAGGAACTCTGACAGGAACACTTAGACACGGACAGGCAGATTCGAACGGGTAGACATGTCCACACAGACACGGACATGGACACTTAGGCGCCAAGTGGATGAGACACTCAAAGACAGGAACTCGGACAGGAACAGACACGGAGCGGTGGGTCTGCTGCGGACACTCACACATGGACGCTCAGATAATTGACGCAACATTCGGAAGCTGAAAATGCCCACTTACACTTAGACATGGACACTCATCCTCAAACACGTACCCACACATACACACATACAGGGAACCGTTGCAAGTAATTTCAGCGGAATAACGATGATTAAGTGCCTGGATATCCGTAATGTGATATTTATTGGGAAAATCGATTCGCTGGGATATTTTTCATCCGCTCCATGTCTCAATAAGCACGATGGCTACTATTATATCCAGTTCTTAAATCACCTCAAATGATTGCATTTACGTTGGAGACTGTTTGAATTACTCATTAGTTGCCATTAAAATTTTTTCAATAATACTCCTTTTTTTCTCCAAGTGGACAACCTGTTTTACATAAGCACTAGACTGCAGATATACTTGGATGTATATATTGGAAATATAGACACTCACCGTGTAGCAGTGAATCGGGCGCGGGAATTAATCCCTGGGTGGATGCGAGAATCGGACGAGTCGTGCATCACAAGGTACATCGGCAAACGCCCCGATCTGTTAACACGAACCCAAGCGTTGGCAAGCGTGTTATGTTGTACGGGGGGAGGGGGGGGGGGCACTGTTCTTGTGTTACTGCGACAGACGGTAAACTTGTTATGGAGGTTTCAGAGTCTCGGTGTCATCGCCAATATGTCGAATCATAATGTCGGGTTATTTGTGGCCTGAAGGTGGTGGAATTATGGGAAATATCGTAGAAAAAAAATCCGCAATTTTTTTTTTTCAAAATTGATGTGTGTATGTGTGTGTGTGTGCGTGCGAGTGTAAAATTTTTTTGTCATTTTTTTATCTATCCGTTTCATCTAGCTTCCGCAGGTCGGCCTATAAGATGTGAGGAAAAATGCATGCCCACACACACACACACATCGGGAAATTATTGGTTCGACCCGTCGCTGGTCACACCCACATCTCGCTTATTTACTCTTTTTGCCCCCATGAATGTACCGTAAATTATCATTCTCATGTGACACATAATATCGACACATAGGAACACGAAACCGGAGACCATTTCTCCATTTTCCCATATCGATCCAGTAGCAATAGGCATTTCTACTTATGATGTTACACATAGTACCGCTGAAAGGTGTGACTCAGTTGCGGTATGACACGAGTAGTGCGAGTAAATGGTCCGTTCACAAATTTATGGTGGTGTTTACTCTTGCAGTGGACGACACTCCTTTGGAAGTACCGGAAGGATACTTATCGCTGTCGTAAGTATAAAACCATCCTAAGGAACGGTTATTATCCACTGCTTATGCGCACCTTTATCGTGGTATTGCAAAAGGTGTGTTATACATGAAAAAAAAAGGGAAAAGAAAATATTGTTTCGAAATGATGGATAAAATTACAATGCTGCAACATTGCAGTCAAGTCAGCGGCATTTTATGGAAGTCCATAAAAATTTATGGGAACCCTAGAAAGCTCATTGAGTCTAGGTAAAACAAGCTATTTTCCGCTGTTTAAAATTTTCTAGCCTAGTCGGGATCAAATGGCAGGATCCAGTGACGTCATTGGACTCTATAAGAATCTAAATGTGGGATTGATCGTGACCGATGAGTTTCCAATTTTTGACCACTATTTAATTAGCGTTTGATTTCTTCGGATAATTGTTGAACGTAGGTTTTACTAATGGTCAAAAAATTCCGGGAACAATGTTCCGAGCACCGTGTTAAGAGAACCATGTTCCGAGAAGCATATTTCGAGAATCCTGTTCCGAGAACCATGTTTCGAGAACCATGTTCCGAGAACAATGTTCTGAGAACAACGTTCTGAGAACCATGTTCCGAGAACCATGTTCCGAGAACCATGTTCCGAGAACCATGTTCCGAGAACCATGTTCCGAGAACCATGTTCCGAGAACCATGTTCCGAGAACCATGTTCCGAGAACCATGTTCCGAGAACCATGTTCCGAGAACAATGTTCCGAGCACAATGTTCCGAGCATGATGTCCCGAGAACCATGTTCCGAGAACAATGTTCCGCTAAGTATGTTCCGAGAACAATGTTCCGAGCACAATGTTCCGAGCATAATGTCCCGAGAACAATGTTCCGAGAACAATGTTCCGAGAATAATGTTCCGAGAACAATTTTTCGGGGAACATCCCGGAACGTCCCACCTTCTGGACATCCAGATACTTCGAACCACTTTCGTATGGACCTCAATTCTTCATTTACCAAATAGTATTTGCCCCCGAAAAAAAAACAAACTAAACTATATTTCGAAACACTCCATTCGATCACAAGCAGATTTCGCAAAGTCCACCCACCCCACAATACTTCTCCTTTAACCTAACATTTATCTCCATTTCCTCCAATCCCGATACTCGTCCCCTCCAAGTCCAGTCTTGTTTCCCAATTTCACGAGAATAAACGACACCACCGACAATGGAAGTGTCGTGAGGGGAATATCGGGCATCGTGTTAAGTCGTAAGTACAAAACGTGGGTTATAGAAACTGCTGAAAGTCTCAGATGAAACCAGAAAGAATTGAACGAATTTCGCGGCGGGGGGGGGGGGGGGGGGGGGGGGGGGGGGAGGTGCTTAGGGAATGGGAATATAGTTTATGGTGTTCTCTTTTCCCGGAAATCCGCTTTTCAATTTTTTGCCAAGTAAACAGTCAAACGCGACACCCAGATGGTCTCAGTTTTCAGACATCATTGCGCCATATCTTTTAAACTATGGACCTTAGCGAAGAAAGTCATAACACAAAAAATACGTATTTCGACATGCGGAACAACTTTCATTAAGCACTCTATTGCATATCTACAAAACTTTTTACGGTAGAGCTTGCTAAACAAACGAAATGACACAACGAGTACGATTATAAGGGAAGCATCGTGCTACCCTTCAAACCCGCAACCAGATGTCCAATGGATTTTCAATTTCAAGATCGTTACAGGAACTCCGCATCGAAAAGTTGGCAAATGGGAAATTTTAAAACCAATCTAATCAGCGGAAGTATATGCTTTTTTGAGAGACAGAGAAACAGTCGGGCAATGGGGAAGAACAAAAAAAAGAAAGAAGCACGAGAAGTTGTACGTGAGTTGAGACTATGGGAACAGTGCTTCAGGCAAACTTGGATTATGCAGATTGGTCCGTGTCGGACGTGCGAAACACGAGGTCCCATGCGCGCGCGTCGCCCTCCTGCCATTTTAATGAAAAGTTTCTTCGCGCGAGCGTTTGGCCCACAGACAGTTTTTGTTACATGCGAAATGGCAAGAGACGATGAGGGACATTTCAAAGTACCTGAGTTTCGGACGAGAAGTTATGGCGCCGTATACAAGAAGTTGCAATGAAATAACGAGAATTTATGAGGTTTGTATGGTTTTTTTTTAACGAAAGAGATACATGAATGAGTGCATAAAAAGAATTGAGCAATGAATACGTGATTATTTGAGTGGTAGACTAGCCGACTTGGTACCTGAGGGTGAACCAATAATAAGCAGACCTGTCTGCGTAGTACCGAGGAGGGACCAAAGATAATATCGATGTATATCGCAATTATCGAAGAGCGTAAGATCGGAACCGACGCGCCATCAGCTGGCGCGGCGGGAAGGGGAACTGCGCGTGCGCAGCACGCGCGGCCGCAGTCTACTGGAAAATTTTTGAATTGGTCGGGGCCAAGCAGACCCCACCTTACCATCTACGCAATATCGAAATTTCGATCATAATATCAATAGGCTATATATGTGTATTGAATGTTACAAGCTTCAGTGGAATTTATGATTATTGTATTTTGAATGTTCTTGAGAAAACGTGAGTTTTTCTCTAATCGCAGTACCTCCCAACTCTACAAATATTTTGTACCTTGTTCAGGTAAAATGTCTGTATCAGCTAGGACAGAAAACCAGATAGTTGGTTGCCTATGAGCATTCTTACTGTACCAGTCGTGTTACCTTACATTACTTTCATTTCTCACCAAATATATTTTCACTTTAGTTCTGTTTAAATCTTTGGGTTCTTTTCTTACTTCTGTGTAGAAAGACAAAACCCAACAACGTGTGTTTACTCTAACGATTGAGGCGGTTTGTTTACCCGCTTGCGAGTCACTTTGTGGCGCCGATTTCCATTTGTGAAATCGAGTGAATCTGAGTAAATTGTGTTTGGATTATGGTCATCAAGTAGTATTTATTACACCAAAAAAAAAAACAGTTTTCCACAAAATAAATGTATCCACAAAAAGCGCATCACTATTTTTCACCAACATCTCCAAGACCGTACCGACTTAAAACCCTATTCCAAACAGTATTGCTCGATAAAGAGAATCGTCCATCATTATTTATCTTTTCCTTTTCTTCCACATTTGCAAATTCAAAAAACTCCATATCGTGAATTGCAGTGACTCGCCCGACATTCCGGAATTGGATCGAGGTGGAGGGGAAAAAAAAGCAGAGAAAAGGAAATAAGATCTGAAGTATATGAGGACATGCCATCTTCAGTTCCCTTTGGAATTCGAATCTCCCTCTTTTCTCAGCTACAACTTGTCCTTGTAACCGTGGCATTTGCTGAACGTGAGCTACCGTAGACAACGGGGCACAATGGGATGGGGGGGGGGGACTGGGTGCCGGCTGTAGGTGATTTTTTTCGGTGAGAAGAACAATCTGGAGAATTCCAGGCGCTGAAACAGAATAAGTGACGGGTAAAAAGAGAGGAGAGGTCAAGACAGTAATCGAAGACTCAAGAGAAAGCCCACGAGCTTGAGAATTGTTCCACCTGTTCCACTCCCCCCCGCCCCTCCCCCCGGCAAATCCGATATATGAGTGCGCTCCATACACCAAATGACAGAAAATACCCGAGGAAAAATACCATAGTTCAAAGGATGAAACTATTTTTATCGAATAAAAGTAGAAAATGTACGTTTATT
Organism: Asobara japonica; assembly: GCA_026005395.1. Taxonomy (NCBI): domain Eukaryota; kingdom Metazoa; phylum Arthropoda; class Insecta; order Hymenoptera; family Braconidae; genus Asobara; species Asobara japonica. The sequence goes on from BQMI01000510.1 coordinate 713,626, forward strand.
ACAAGCTAGGAAAAATGTGGATAACGGCTTGCTGTTGTCATCCAATAGCTTGTCTTTTGAAAATGGGAAATTTCTTTTTATCTTGAAGTATCTGAAAGCAGGTGGTATTTTTTATCGATCATTTGCGTTATAAAGTCATGCATGGGGAGAGCTTATTTCAATGAACGGAACAGTGCACAACGGTTGGAGAACGCTAGGTGTCCAGAGAATTGGGAAATTTGCACGCATAGTCAAGAGGAAAGCAAGCAAGAACAGTCCGTGGGTGCTACCCATCAAAAGTGAGCACTAGGCCGGACCAGAACCCCACCTATCGCGGGGTGGGCGGGGGGTGGGAGGGGCGAGGGGGAAGGTCATAAGCGGAAGTTGGATCCACTCGCCTGAGGGGGGGGGGGGGGTCATAAGCGGAAGTTCGACCCACTCGCCCAAGGGGGGGGGGAGTGGAGAGGAGGAGTCGTAACCGGAAGTTGGATCCAGTTGTCAGAGGCGCGGGGGGGGGGGGCATCTCAGATTTGGGTTCCTTATGGAAAACTCTGAAATGTGTCGCTCCCAGAAAATTCGACGGATTATGAACAAATGAGCCGTAGAATTTTCCATTAATGAATTCATCCATAAATAGGCGAGTTATACGTGAAATGGGCTAATGGTCTTTCAGCGATTACCCAACGAAATGAAAATCGTTTTTGGGTAATAGGTAATTTCATCGTCGGTGTATAGAGAATTGACAGCAAATGTTGATTTTCATTTATATAGGCGAAATGTGATTACTTCAAAGCATAGAACATGCGTCGAATACATTGAGTTTCATTTAATTTCAGTTCATTCAATCAAAATATTACACAAGTTATTACACAAGTCTGTGTGGACTGTGCGTTGATAATTTATATATTATTCTTTATAAAGAAGATAATAAAAGAAAATTTGAAATGGATTTTTGGGACGAACAAGAAAAAAAGATTCTTTTAGTATCCCAAAAACAATCGTTAATCTTTTACATATCAATTCCATTATAATCCCTCTTAAATTAGAAATCAGCTGGGCTCGCGCTTTATCGCAGCATCGCAACACCATACAGCAAATAGCGAGTAAAATTCAATATATTGTCCCCTGATTACATAAATATTCGATCACGTACACATATGTTTCCCCATTGTTTCCGCACAGTGTCCACAATTAATATTAAATATTTCCGTGGAAGAATGTTTAATTAAACCCACAATAAACATTGACTCCACCCGGACAATAGGAGCGCCCGGCGAAAAAAAAAAGAAAAAAGGGAAAAAATAGATGAAGCATAAAGCACGAGGGAGAATCGCGACACGAACCATGGAAAATTGTAAAACGTGACGCAGATTACGGCAATAGCTGGTGGTAGTAATAAATTATCCTTCGGCAGCCGATGTTAAACACTGTCCCGTCCGCTTGGAGTGGGGACAGCGTTCTGGCAAATGCACGCCCCCCACTCCTCAAAATTCGCAAGCCCGTAGCACCACGCGCCCCCCCCCCCACTCCCGCGCTCTTCAGCGTTACACCTACTGATGGCGCTGGTACACTACGACATAAAACACACTCCGTGCAAACATCGTAACTGCCGTACAATTCCCAGGTATTACTGGGGGGAGTTAAACACGGCTGAATCCAATACGAATCGTCACGTGTGCACGACGCACAATCATATCCTGGGTTATTTCAGGTAGGCGGGGGGGGGGGGGGAGGTAATACGTCACAATTCAGTACTCGAGGATAACGCTTTGATATAAATTCGGGAACATGATGTCTGGTTCATGACGAGATTTCGGGGGGGGGGGGGGGGGGAGGGGGAGGGTGAGTGATGATGAAGCCAAGCTGGATTCGATAACCGCTGAGAGGTCGCACTATGGCGTCAATGCCACCTTTTGATTACATCGAACACAAAATCGGACAAAAATTTTATACCTCCGTCCGAACTATACGGCGGAAATGTGTCAGGTTGTTTTGCTACATGCCTGTACGGAAAGTACGGGTTTTGCGCCCGCGCGACGGGTCGCAAAGTGAAGTTTTTAAGCCTAGGTTGGAAAATAGTTGAAACCGTTGCAAGGAGGGGCATTCTTCGGGAACATGATCTGCGTTTGGTCCATGGGAAGGTTTCATGGGGGGAGGGGGTGGGGGAAGGAGGGTGAGGAGGTGGGGGAAGGAGGGTGAGGGGGTGGGGGCAGCAGGGAGGGGGGAATGTTTCCTGCAATTGCACTCCCGGATTTTTTTTCTTGCTCAAAAGAAGACTTGTGGTCCAGTTGTCTCAATTTCCATCATAACTTACCCACCAGGCTGCAAGAAGCTACTTGTTATGGCGCGTAAGCCTTATTATCGCCGAAAAGAAACTCGAATTTCTCGGAGAACATCCCCCCTCACCCTTCCACACAATTTATTCAACCACTCTGAAGAACACGAAACATCGCAAGTAACTCCAACACTAAATTCTCTCGATACAACAATAATCCAGAACTACGTTTCTGTTTACCTGAGAAAACGTAGAGTTTGCGTGTATCTCTTCCACTTGAGCTGCTTCTCCCCTGCTCGAGAATACATCCCAACGGAAGCGAAAAGTTTCCTTCCGGGATTATGTGCTACAGGCCGTGCTCCCCTTTACACGTACCCCCCCCCCCCCCCTTCAATCGTTTCACCACTTATGTTAGGTTACCAATACGGAAAGATCAAGAAATGCTGTGAATTTTCTTGATGCCAACAAGCGTAACGCTTTAATCCGGATGTTGGAGCATCAGGAGACTTTCGAAAGCTTGAGTAGCATGCCCGTGAAGTTTGGATTGTCTATAGTAAATCGCGAATTTTTTTATTTTAAGATTTGTTATGAATTTTTTGATACTGAAATCGATGTCTGGGAATGCCTATATTTATTGGAATTCGATTGAACACAATTATATGTGCGCGTGTGTGTGGGTGCGAGTGGGTGCAGGTGTCGGTGAGGGTGGGTGGGTGAAGGTGGCTGGGTGGATGCGTGGGGGTGGGTGTGGGTGAGGATGAGTGGGTGGGTGGGTGGCTGAAGGTGGCTGGGTGGGGGTGGGTTAGAGTGGGTGGGTGGGTATGGGTGAGGGTGGGTGGGTATAGGTGACGGTGGGTGGCGGTGTGTGGGTGGATGGGGGTGTGTGGGTGGGTGTGGGTGGGTGGGGGTGTGTGGGCGGGTGAGGGTGGGTGTTGCGCGTTTATGGTTTACCATTCATTCTCCCTAGAAATTTTTATTCCCAATTTTCGCCACAGTTCAATACCGGAAATCCCGTGGATTTCCAACGAGCACCACTCGGTCAATGGTAATTATAATTACTCGAGTGGTCACACAGGCAAAAACTCGAATGATGAAATTGCGAATTCTGCAGGGAACTAATTAACAGAAGACCTAGGCGAACAGACTATCGAAAAAGAGGGGAAGGAAATCAGGGTGTGATGGAGAGTTTGAACGTGAATTGTAGGGGGGGGGGGGGCGACTTTCAAAGCTGTGTGCAGTGATCGAGATAATTAAGATGGGGTGAGAGAATCTACCACACAGAGATGTAGTTCATCTCGTGTAATTATGAGGATGGGGAAGCTTCTCCCTTTGTAGTAATCTTCAGTTATTCGTTATCAGTCGAGTTGTCATTTGTTTGCTGATTGAGGGAGCTAATTAGAGAAAAAACCATTTTTATTTAGAGTAATTGATTACTCACTCATTATCGAATACGCTGCTGATTTTCTGGAGTGGAAGTGGCATATTTTTATCACTTTAATTGAACAATTTAGTTTGGATTTAAATATGATGGGCAAGAGAAATTATGGGACACGGGGAAGTATGGGACAAGGGGAGTTATGGGACAAGGGGAATTATGGGCCAAGGGGAATTATGGGACATGGGGAATTATGGGACAAGGGGGATTATGGGACAAGGGGGATTATGGGACAAGGGGGATTATGGGACAAGGGGGATTATGGGACAAGGGGGATTATGGGACAAGGGGAATTATGGGACTTAGGGAATTATGGGACTTAGGGAATTATGGGACTTAGGGAATTATGGGACTTAGGGAATTATGGGACTTAGGGAATTATGGGACACGGGGAATTATTGGCCAAAAGGGATGATGGGACAAAACATATTTCTACAAAAAAGTTCAATAAAATTTCAAATATAGGTCCACCGATCTGATGATAATTTTTTTTTTACAATACTATAGGTTGGGTTTTATATGGCCCAGCTGTCACGTGACACTTCACTTTTTTTCCCCATTTTTCCTCAATTTTTTCTGCCCTTTTGAATGCGTATTTCAGCTTTACAAAGTCTCATGAAGCACTTATTCATTATTTGCGATGGCAAGATGAATTGAAAAGTCCCTTTTTACCTCATCCCTTGAATTCCCAAGCGGAAACGGATATACCGAATTCCCCATCCTGAAATCGTTGGGTCACGATAGGTAGGCGGTCTATTATATATAAGATATGCTATATATAACATTGTATTCAGTCGACTTTATCTTAAGGACGTTCTGGGGAGATTCAGGAGACCAACAAATTTTTATCTTTAAATTTTTGTATTTGTCTATTTTGTATTTCAGGCATTTAATAAATATATGAATTCATTTTATTTATTTATTTATTTATATTATGTTAAGTGACATATAAATATTTTTCATAAATTTTTAACTCTACAAAAAATTTCAGAATTTTCTGAGATTACAAAAAAAAAAAATTTTTTTAATAATTTTGAGAATTTAGGGAATTTTGAAAATTCGAAAATTTTCAAAAAAAAATCCAAAATCTTCTGAGATGATTATTTCAAAATAATCTACTTTGAAAAATTCAATTTCTTTTAAGTAGCCACAATCGGACTGGAACATGCTTAAGCTCAACTCCGGGAAAAAAACCATATATCTATTCCAAACTACTTTGGGTATTACGCCTCCGCAGTGGGTTACCGAAACCATATTCTATCCTCGTTTCCTTGAGTCGATACATACGGCTTTCATGAGCGATTGAAAATTTATGGAGTCTATTACGGCGTACTTCCATTCTTCTTCTGGCGAACCACATTTTTTATGCATTTTGGGAACATAAGAGCGACCGAGGCGTTTAGGAGATATTGCCGGAAGATTTGGGGACGTCAAGTGGTTATTATTGTTGATGAAGTGGACGATGACAATTTTACGAAACGTATCAGATTTTTGAAAGAGAAGAAATTACAATTGTTGAGATTTCAATCTCCAATTCTGACAAGTTGCTGAGAAGGGCGGTGTGTGTGTGTCTGTGTGTGTTTTTTTCTCCTTCGACCCTCTCTCTTGGGCTCCTCCTGGCTAGCCGCTCTTCGACATCTTCTTCGGTAGGGCCTACTGGACACCCATCCATGCGGCTGGGGCCGACTTTCGCCATTTCGGCCATCGCATTTCTAGACACAGGGTAAACCTCCAGAAACCGCTGTCCTACGATCGCGGGCGTTTATGGTGGACCCCCCTCCCCCCCCCCCCCGCGTCGGGTTAGGTTCCCGCCCGGCCCTGGGGTCTCATACCGCCCATAGCACACACGGAATGTTCCTGCTGTCGGTCCGAGCCCATGAGGAAGTACTTCATCATCTGGACCATTCTCCGGAAGCTGGGCGCGAACCTTGGACTTTTATGGGTTCGTCATGGTTTCAGGGCTTTCTGGTAGTTTAGGGCAAGCTTCAGGACACTGAATTTTTCGTCCCACCTGCGATGGAACGATAGAAAGCAGACCGATAGGGCGATAGCGAATAAGCCACATGAAATGAGGGCCACGGGGTTCATCCGAGGAGAATAATTTATACCATTCTACGTGGCTCTTTATCTAATCACCAGCAGTCGATCTAACTATCCCCTAGTACCACAAGCAGCGAGTTGTAGTTCGTTTGTATTTATGCTAATTCCGCCTCAGTAGAGATACATTCATGACAATTTTCCTTTTCCTAGAACAAAAAAAAAAAATAAAAACCGCAAAGATTTCGTTATTGACATATATATAGCCATTAGAATTTTTTTTGAAAATTTCAAAAACGATTTTTTTTTAATTACAAAAATGTTTTTTTTTCAAAATTTCAAAAACGATTTTTTTTCAGATTACAAAAATGTTTTTTTTTCAAAATTTCAAAAACGATTTTTTTTTTTTGAAAATTACAAAAATGTTTTTTTTCTCAAAATTTCCAAAATCTAAATTGATATTTTTGTTTTATTTTCAGAAATTTAATAATCCGAAATTTTGTTCGAATCAAAAATTCGGGAAATCGAAAAATTGAAAAATTGACAATGATAAAAAAAAATTTCCGAGAAATAATAATTTAGAATTTTCCAATAATTTCGGAAAATTGTAAAGAAATAGATACGTCGAATTTGTTTCGCTAGACAATCGTAAACTGTTGCAAAGTACCGATGCCGGAGTCAAGTAAGAGAGACCATCGAGGCAGACCACAATGGAGCTCCCCCTTTTCGAGAAATCCGATAGGAATCGAGGTGAATCAACGATGTATGGCCTATAAATTGGGGAGTCGCAGTTTCTGACCCAGGTAGAATCTTTAAATCACTCCCCGAGATGCAATAACATAAATATTTGTTCCGGGACCGTCTGTAACACGTGCAATTAACCCGAAATTCCCTTCGTCTCATCTTCCTTTTTTCACATCCTTCATTTTTGAATCGGTTCACATTTGAACGCAAAACGATTAAAATTTTTTCACCATATTTTATGTGATTGATGAGACAAAATTAAAAAATTCTCAAAAATTCCGAGAAGATTGGATGGCTCTGAAAAAAAAAATAAAACGTCAGAAGTCCCTGATATTGAACAAACAGTAGTGCATTCCACTGGACCCAGCATCCCAACCTGCTACATCAAAAAAGGCGACCACCCAGCCGGCTAATCCCCCAGAAATCAATCAAACTCAATAATTGTACTGGCCGAAGTCTTGAATTAATTCGACCCTTTTACCCAGCATTTCGAGATTATCCTCTGGTATGTTTGTGAAAATGGATGATAAATTTGTAAACGTAGAGCTCTGGTCCATAGGCAGATTAGTGGGCGTCGAGAGAGCGCTAGTGGACCAGGAGGGGCACTAATCTTCCCGCCCCTTTGGCTTACCGCGGCTTGATGAATTGTGATCCCCCGTAATTGATTAAGTCGAATGTCGATCAGAGTGATGACCTTGATAGGGCCGTCAAACTGAAGGCATGTACAGAACAAATATTCTGAACAAGTGGGGTAAGTCAGTGTGACCCATGACTTCGTTTTTGGTCACAACCAAAACTTCAATATTGATAGTTTAAATGGACACACACACGCACACACACACACACACACACACATATATATGCGCATGCGCGGGCCATTTATCACATACTTGGTGCAGTGGGTAGAGTTTCTTCCAGCAACATCCCGTGTGTGCTATGGGCGCTATACGATTTTGTATAGCACAATGCTATAGGATTTTTGTATAGTCCAATTCTATAGGGTTTTGTACAGCACAATTCGATAGGATTTTGTATAGCACAATTCTATAGGATTTTTGTATAGCATAATTCTATACGATTTTTGTATAGCACGATTCTATAGGATTTTTATATAGCACAATTCTATAGGATTTTTGTATAGCATAATTCTATAGGATTTTTGTATAGCACGATTCTATAGGATTTTTATATAGTGCAATTCTATAGGATTTTTGTATAGTCCAACTCTATAAGATTTTTGTATAGCAAGATTTTATAGGTTTTTTGTATAGCACGATTCTATAGGATTTTTTGTATAGCAAACGTCTATAAGATTTTTATATAGCACAATCCTATAGGATTTTTTTATAGCACAATCCTATAGGATTTTTGTATAGCCCAATTCTATAGGACTTTTGTATAGCAAAAGTCTATTAGATTTTTATATAGCACAACCCTATAGGATTTTTGTATAGCACAATCCTATAGGATTTTTGTATAGCACAATCCTATAGGATTTTTGTATAGCCCAATTCTATAGCATTTTTGTATAGCACAATCCTATAGGATTTTTGTATAGCCCAATTCTATAGCATTTTTGTATAGCACAATTCTATAGGATTTTTGTATAGCCCAATTCTATACGATTTTTTTATAGCAAGATTTTGTCGTATTTTTGTATAGCACGATTCTATAGGATTTTTGTATAGGCCAATCCTATCGGATTTTTGTATAGGGAAATCCTATAGCATTCCTGTATAGGAATGTATGGCGTGACAAAAAATTAAAAAAAAACCAATTCTCTAATACAAGATGGAATTTCTCAGGTGAAGAGCGGCTGGAAGATTGAAACATAATCAAAAATGAATCTCCATGGATGTTTGCTGTGGTGGCATCACCCGTCAAAATTTTGAAGACGGTCCGCGTCTGAGACGAATTAACAGACCACGATTGGGTAATTATTAATTAGAAAACTGTTTGTGAAGACTGAAGTTAAAAAAAAATGGGCTATCTTTCTGGAACGAAGTAACGTGGAAACATTCATTTAGGCAATTTTAAAGTCAATATATGCGCGCAGGTGTGTATGTGTGTCTGCCTTCGGCTGTCCGTGTATGTGTGCGTGGACGGGGATGTATGTATGGCCGAATGACAGTGTGTGTGTGTGTGTGTGTGTCAGAACTTGTGAGAAAAAAATTCTGCAAAAACTTTTCACAATTAGACTGTTCAAATGAAAAGAAAAAATTAATCGCAACGATATAAGAAAAACAATTAACTGCAACTGCATACCGTCATAGCAAGCATGATTGAACATTCGTTTACAGTGAATGAGGACTGGTAAGACGTAGGGACTATTAAACATGCGATTTTCCTCGGTTGCATGGCGCGCGAGACACTCGGGACGCCTTAATTATCCTGGAACATCTACTTGCCTAATTCAATCGCTTTAATTACAAACACGCGTGTGGTCTCTGGGGCACAATGAATGCACAGTCTCGTTGGAAAGAAGATATATTACGCCCGAAGGGTTCAACCGAGAGTGCTCTTCCGCGAATTCCTCATTTCAAGATATTCAGATTTCATCGGGTCAAAAGTGCAGAAAAAAAATTGTTACTACAAATGAGCAACTTTTGGGAAAGCCTTCTATTCAGTCTTCTGGGAAATTCAGAATTTTTTTTTTAATTTTTGACAATTTTTGAAAATTTTTGAAAATTTGAAAAATCAAAAATTTGAAAATTTTTGAAAATTTTTGAAAATTTTTGAAAATTTTTGAAAATTTTTGAAAATTTGAAAATTTTTGAAAATTTTTGAAAATTTTTGAAAATTTTTGAAAATTTTTGAAAATTTGAAAATTTTTGAAAATTTGAAAATTTTTGAAAATTTGAAAATTTTTGAAAATTTGAAAATTTTTGAAAATTCTGCGAAATTTAAATTTTTTCAAAGTTTAAAAATTTTCTTGGATTTTTTTTTAATTTTAGAAATTTGGGAATAATGAAAGAAAAAAAAATTTGGGAAATTTCAAATTTTTGAAATGTTTATAATTGAGAAAAATGTTGGAGTTGCCCACTCGACGCAGCGTCGCAGTGGGGACAATTAAACAGAGAGGTGTATGTCGCTCCGTCAAGCTATCCTTGTCGCACAGTGGCGCGCATGCGCGTGTCGCTTCATTTGTTCCGTCAATTGAGACACATTTATGGATGCTTCTCCATAAAATTCAGAAAATCGACGATGTATACATACACAAATGGCCCCTCGAATTCTCATCAATTTCCTTACATTACAAGTGAAGAAAAAAGGGACACTAGAAAATAATTTTTATGGACTTAGTTGCACAAAAGGGGGATTATTTTCTTAACGCGTGGTCATACAGTAAAATCATATAAAACATTTTTTGTGCAAAATGAAATTGTGCACATGAAAGTCAAATAACATTTTTCTCTAAATCTAATACTTCGTGGAATAATTCTAGTTTTGTGTTCCAATCCCGTACGATCGAAATTACGGAAGTCGCTGTACGTGAATCGGTGCCTGATTAAAAATGGAGGAGGAGCTAGGATTGTTCCGGAGTAGAAAAAGTTAGCTTTTTTCTTCTTCGTACTATATAACTTTTTTTTTTTTTGGTCGAGTGTGAGTGAACAAGTTTGTTGCAGACTCATGATCAGGCTTAAATTAGCCTGCACGCGAGGGCACGAAAGTTTCATTCCTTCACAGCTACAATCTCGTGCTAAAAGTGCACTCAAGGAGTGACATACCAAGTGAGTTTAATTGGGTGACGCGTCGTTGCTTTTGATCTTGGGAATCTTTTCAATTGACAACGCTGATTGGAGTGAAATACACGACTGGGAGATTGAATTACATGCGACTAAAGCTCCATGCTATTTCATAAAAATGAGATGAGAATGAGGATTTTGCTTGGTACCATGGTGGAATTGAGATTTTCCAAAATTTTGAAAAATTTTACAAATTTGGAAAAAAATCTCAAATTTGGAACAAATTGTTAAATTTGCAAAAAAAAATTCAGATTTGGAAATATTTTTCAAATTTCGAACAATTTTAGAATTTTGCATCAATTTTTCAGATTTGGAAAAATTTTACAATTTTGAAAAAAAAATTCAAATTTGGAAAAATTTTACAATTTTGCAAAAGTTTTTCAGATTTTGAAAAAGATTCCAAATTTTGAAAATTATTCCTCCTCCCCACACTGAGGGAAAAATATACTTCGGCCCAACAATTTCATTTTTCAGAGTAATAGGCATTCCTAAAAAATGAAATTTCGTCGTTGCATTTAATCTCTGACAATTACAATTAAATGTAATCATGTGAATCGCTTAACTCCAAACAATTATATGACAAGTGACCTGGGTTGAACATTATTTTTATTAATTTGAAAATAAAAAATTAATTAATTCGGGATTCTTAATTATTACTGTACAAATTCACCTAAGATCCTCTGTCTCATAAGTATCACGTAGAGTTATATGATTAACATCATTGGTAGTTAATTAATGTCACTTGGGTTTCACTAAAACAATAAAATTCATTTTTTTATAAATATCTATTTCTCTGAAACATGGTAATATTGGGCCGAAGTATATTTTTCCCTCAGTGCAACATAACTGCATAGTTAAGCCTGATTTTAACAATTTATCGACATATAAAGCACTGATTTCCATCGCTCGAATTCTTATTTCAGAAATTTCAAAGTATTAAACATATTAAAACAATGAAAACAAAAAATTGGAAAAATTCCGAAAAATAAAAAATAGCAAAAACAAAAATATGTTTCAGAGATAAAAAAATGCAACAACTTAATAATCCGCGACCGATCATCTCGATAATGAAGAATGGTGTCTTTACCTGAAATTTTGACCCCTCGATAAAAGTTTCCCTCTTAACATTTCGTCGTAAACCCCTTCATCCTCAAGATGAATGTATAATTAAGCAAGATTTTACCGTCTTGGCACTTTACTACTGAACTCTCGAGTCCCGCTTCCTCGTGTTTCTCTTTAAAATCATTCTTGGAAATTTTCTCAATTTTCTTCACATCACTGGCTTCTCAATGCGACATGGAAAAAATGAAGTAGACACTCCGGAAGGAGGAATGTCTCCTTGAGGATTCGCACTGTCACTTCGTACGCAACTCAAGAACAAAGTAAATCCTCTGGTGACTGTCACGGGCTTGCCACGTAATGGCCCAGTCTCCTCGAGGATGACAAATGACCGAGTCCTCATACTTGTGCATTTTTATGCATCACTTTCTACCTAATGTTCAAAATATTCAAACTGTTCAAAATTCTCGAAATGACAAATCTTTCGCAAATTTAAAAAAAAAAATCGAAATGCCAAGTTTTGGAAATTTGGGCATTTTTGAAAATTTAAAATACAAAAGATTGTCCAAATTTCGAGGCTTGAGGAGGTGCAAAAATTTTCAGAATTGCCGATGTAGTCAATTTGCGGGCTGACGTTTCCGCGTACGAGTAGTTACAGAGTCCCCCCTCCACGCTCGCAATAGGCGTGGCGATAGAGAGAGACAGATACTGCGATGGGGCCATGCATGCGTTTGTGAGCCTATCCCCTCCAAGACGCCCCCCCACTACACCGCCCGTGGGCCGACGCGCGCTGGCATCCAACCAAACGGCTCTACCCCTCACGCGCCGTTCCCAAGGTCACGCGTAGTGGGGACGCATTCCCCTCTTCTCGCCGGCGCTTGCAGACTTACGGCGAGTCCAGTGTAATATTATCGTCCTGTGGGCCCACTCATTAAAAAAAAAAATAATAATAATAATCCTAAAATCCTAAAAATTCCCAAAAATTTTTTTTTTCAATTTCGAAATGTTGAAAAACTATTTTCATCAATTTGCAAGTTGTTAACTCCCACTCTCCGTGTATCAAAGCATCAGCTTAACAAATGCTTAATATTGAAACCAAGAATGGTGAACTTTTGTTAGAGATTTGCTCATCGCCGCGAAAATTTCACTTGAAGATAAAGCCGCTACTCATCTCTGGACTCGCTGGAAAATGTGTAGCTGTAGATGATACAGCAGTTTTCCCAGAAAGCCCTATTCGTGAAAGAGTAATTGTTTGTTATTACATCAGGCAGTTGGAGGTAGAAGACGATATGAAGCAAACAATCGTTCGTGTATTTCGAGCCACCAAGTTTAAGATAGCTTTCTGCTTTTGTTGGCTCCAAATCTCTTCTCCCCCCTCCCCCCCCCCCCCCCCCCTCCCTCCCTACTGTGTGTTTACGACGTCGAACCGTGGAAGCACCAGGAAGTTCATTTACCTTCACCCTATTCACACTGACACAAGGAACTGCATTTCGGGTGAAATAACGCAAGGATTTTAGTTGGTAACTACTGTCTAGAGTTGTATTAAATGCTTTCTTTCGAGCTTGCTGGGGGCCGGGGTACACCATCAAATCCTTCTCTCGCGAATGAGTCAATAGAAATATCAACGTTGCTTCGTCTCCAACCACCTTGCTCATCCGCATATTTTTGGCCAGGTAACAATGCAGAGCGAGCAAAGGAGATAATGAAAGATTTTGAGGTTTTGCTATTTTCGGAGCTTCCACAATTTTGACGATCTTTTTATATCTGAAATGAAAAAAAAAGAATTCTGGTTTGGATTCGTCCAGGCTTGTGTAATAAATCCATGAAGAAACTGATTTCCTCGTGAACCCTTTCCAAAGATCTCACACATGTCCGCAATATCAATACCACCGACCTCCACGAGTAAGTCGAATCTCAAATGACCATGTGTCCCTGTAATTCCATATGTCGCATTCCCCATCCACCGCGCATCACCGAACAGGTGTCAGTTAGCGCTATCAATTTCAATTGACGAAACATGGGTAACTTAGCCAGTGTACCAATTACTCGGTAATCCGTGTCCTACATAACACGTGGCGAGGTGTAATTTTTGGGTATGATTTTTTTTGTTCAGCACACACATACACACACACATCCATCCACTCCCCTCGCACCCTCGCATCCACCCCCCATCCACCAACCCGCCCATCCATCCACCCACCGACCCATGCTCCCATCCACCCACTCTTCCATCGACCCACCTACCCACCCAACCACCCACCCACCCACCTACCCTTCCATTCTTCCATCTATCCACCCATCCCCTTTTCCATCTGCCCACCCACCCACCCTTCCATCTACCCACCCACCCACCCACCCTTCCATCTGCCCACCCACCCACTTCTCCATCTAACCACCCACCCACCCTTCCGTCCACCCATCCTCCCATACACCCACCCACCCACGCCCACGCCCGCATTCATCCACCCACCCACACACACACACACACACACACACACACACACATGTTCACAGATTGTTCGCAATCCCAAATAATTTTTTTGTACTTTCAACATTTTTTCTTACAACACAACTTATATCCAAACAAGTCTGGTTTTACTTTTACACGGTCATTATAGTCTATCAGCTTGCTGACTCTTTAATTTTTTAATTCCTGCATTACGTGCAGTCTTGCAATTTCACCATTTCTTTTTTCGCAGTTTATGAAAAATACTTTTTTGCAGGGCTTGAGGGGGGAAAAAAACACGCGGCCGCGTTGTATTTTGCTGTCTCATTATTTCGCCGCGTAGTAATTTGTTGCCTCCTGTTTGACGTATTAACGAGTAGTGAAAAGTGGGCACCAATTGACCGGTTTCCGCGCCCCATATTTTTTTTTACTCCCATTGTTTTTAGCGAGAGCCGCGTAATTCGAGATGAAGTGATCTTCCAGGAATGAACAAGAGCGAAAGGTACTTGAGCATGCTCTTCAATGTTACGATTATAATTAGGAGATTTTTGCCGGGGTCGCAGTCGTTTGAGATTTCAAAGAAAAAACGCGTTGTTAAAAATATCTCATTCCCATGATATCAATTTTTTTTATTCATTTAAATTATTTTATTTCACAAATTTTGTACAACACAAAATATGGAAATCCCAAAAAAAAATTCAATCGCCATTTTCGAAATTTGCGACCCAATTTTCTCAAATTTTTAAAATTGACCTTAAGGTGCAAAAAGTAGCTGCACTTAATTAACAGCAATCCCTAATTGCCCTCAGCCTTCCACATATTTACGCCCAGAAATTGCGCATTTCCATCCTCGCGCGCTACTTTAAAAATCCGGGGGATAGCTTGAGCCTCCTCGATTCCACACCCATACTCCTTAAGATCGCTGAATGCCAAGTGATAACGATTATAACTCTTTCGTAATGAGTGAGCCACCGCTAACGATGTCCCCGCGTAATTATAGTCACACAGGCATCATGCCCCCCTCATATTTTCAAAGCCCACCCCACCCCACTCACCCCCTCCCCCTCGCAATTTTATTTCCGTTTTCGTTTCACCCTCACAAATTCACTCACAATGACTCTATAGTTACAAACAACCTTAACACTCCAATGAACTTCCGTGTATCATTTCTCGGCTCGTGCTGTGCCCTTTTCTTTATATTTATTCATCCATGAAATGAGAAACTGAGAAATGAGACTGACGGCTGAGATGGGCAATTATGAGTGAAAGTCTATTACTCCTCTCAAAGTCATTTATGGATTTCACTCAGCGCCCAAGTATAGGCTGACAGAATTCTTTCACCAATTTCAAAATGAATTGGATGTATTTCTACTGGAAACAGGATAAAGAGGATTGAACAGGAAGTAATTACTGGGTAGCAAGATTGGTCTAGTGTGTGTGTGTGTAGGTGTGTGTGCGTGCGTGTCTTTCCCTCCATTCCGCTCTCTTGGCTCCCCACGGTAGCTGCTCTCCAGCATCCCTTCGACAGGCCCTACTGGACACCCATCCATGCGGCTGGGACCAACTTGGGCCATTCGGGCCATCGTATTTCTAAACACAGGGTAAACCTCCGGAAACCCCTATCCTGTGATAGCATGCTCACGGTCGGAGTCCATCAGCAAATATTTCATCATGTGAATCATTCTCCGGGGACCTCATCTATCCCGTTGAAGACTTCGCCTTTCCCAAAATATCTCGCGATCTACAAGAGTTATCGAAATTTCTATTTCAACTTTTTTGTAGATCTCACTTAGCACCACAAAAAAGTTTAAATGAATATTTTGATACCTCCCTTAGAATCACAGATATTTATCAAAAACTCGAAAATTTATAGAGCCAACTTCAATTTCTGGTTTTTCAGATGATTGCAATCTATTAATTTTCCTGAAAGCCGGTGGAGAAATTTGCAATAAGAGGGTTACCGTGGAATTTTCTTCCCCAAATTCGTGTTCGCTTTCCAGATTGGCGGTGCTTGCGGTGGGTGGGGTGGGGCGGGTGAGGGAGGGGGGAGAACAGGCGGAATACGGCTCACGTAATACAGAGAGCAAAATGAGAGGTGGGGGCCACTTTGTTTCCACTCTGCTCGTTTAGCACCTTTTCGAGTTGTACTTCTCGGCGTGACTTGACGCCTCATTCGAGGATGCTCGTTTATTTTTACGACGCACATTCGCACTTCATTCTCATGGGCAACCAGAGACAAGGGAACCGGTCCCTTCATCTTTCTGAGTGTTTCGACGAGCCGAGGATTCTTCCAATGTAGTTATTTGTTGCCGTCGAAGCCCAGCATTTGATTTCTCGCCGTTGGTATTCCCTAATTTTGCCTGAAGCTACCGCATAACATCCTCTGCCCCCCCCCCCCGCATTTTGTCCTACCTGCTTCCCCCTAGCGGAGGCCCTAGAAGACACCTCAAAGGCGCCGAGGGGACTGAAGGGCCCAGGGACATATCCGATCTCACCAAAGGATTCCCTTCGACTGCAAGCCGCAGTACCCCCTCCACGACCGCATTCGCATCTCACTGCGTGGGAGTGGGGAGCGCTCGGGTCGAAAGCCAATGGAATTCTTCGGCGAGTCTCAATATAGAAGTGGCGGCTTCGGTCTTTGACCAGTCGACAGTTGACACCTCAATCTTCGCTTTACCGATCACATCCTACCGTTCTTCATCAGATAATCACTCGTATATTTGAGAAACAATACAAATGTTTTATATCAACTCGGATGAAAAGGTGGCCGAGTCGGCATGGAATGTTCCATGTATAAAATTCATTCAAATTATATATATTGTTCCATTTGGGAAATACTGCGAGTCCTCGAAGCCCACTCAATGGTCACTTGTTTGTTTTCATCGGCGAAGCCCCCCCTGTTTCATTCGTGATCGTTGTTTTGCTTCCGCCCCCCTCTTTCGAGTGCGAGTCGGAGACGTCGTCAACACGCTCCCACTCAACGGCCAATGGGTTTTTTTCGTTCCAAGATGGAGACATTGAATAATGCCCTGGCGATAAAAGAATAACACTCGGTTGTGTTGAGGGTGCCAGGGTCTGCAATGGGAGATATTGAGTGTGCCTGTCCCCTTACCGCACATGCAAGAATGAAAATATGTATTTTGTTGGGCACGGTGAGTGATTGATGATTTGGTAAATAACTTTTGCCAGTTATTATTATTAAAGGTTCTGTTTTATGTGTCAGCATTTATCTTAGTTCTCTCAATTTTTTTCGGGTGCTGTTGAAGCTTCTTATGAAGGTATTATGTACAGCTCGCAAGCCGAATGGTCCAATTGGGGCTATTCATAGAACTCAAGAATTCACCAATGGCGGTTCATGAAAAAGATCACGAGAATAGGGTGTTCCATGGTGAATGTCATTCGCAACCATATGGCGCACGGTAGGTATAAAGTTAACAATCTGATCAGTGGTCCTTGCTAGCCCCAAGCATAATACTTCAGGAAGACACTACCTTCTGGAATAATCCCTCGATTGTCTTGACTGTATTCAAGATGTTTATAACATTCCAATTATCTATCATGTGGAAAGAAAAGATCCTGGCTCTGGGAAATTATACAAGTAATTAACTCAATACGTTACAATATACTATGATTGTTGTTAGAATACTTGTACCGCTCCATTTGTACATAGTGATATCACAGGGTGTGTTTATTGCGGTAGCCTTGAGCAATTGGACTGTACAAATTTTTCATGCAGTTATAATTTTACCAGTGAGTGCCAGAGAGATAGTTTTGGGAGAATTTATTTTCTCGTATTTGGACTACCGTTTCCGATTTAAATTAATTCAAAATTGTGCAACCCATAAGACAAAGAGACCAGAGATGTTAATCCTTAGGTTTTAAAACTTATCCGTCAAATGATGGATAAGCTTGATGACAAAACCATAGTTCAATTTCCGATTAGAAAATAGCAAGTATAATATAGTCTTATGCTCCAATCCAGTGACTCAATTGCTTTGTTCCGGATAATAGACATGTACGAAAATGATCTTCCTTCTTGCACATAATCCACCCTTCATCCGGCAGCTTTCGCCATTAGTCTCTAATGGCTCAATAATCCGTCTATTCCGCGATATGCTTTCCCATTTCCGAGTGTCGGAGCAACGAGACGACAGTATGAGCGACGATAAATGCGAGGGATGGTCTCCTTTCAGTAGCAGTCAGATTTCATTGTTTCGTTCTTCATATGAGGAAAACGTGGATAGGCTTTTATTGCCAGAATTAATGATGATTCAAAAATATGTCGACTTCATCTTGCCAGCAGCTGTAGATGGTATTGCAATCAATTCATTACCAATGTTTGAGGAATAGCTATTAAATTTGCCGGGATTGGGGAAGTGAAAGAATTGGTGGTAGAAAATAATTAATGCACAAAACTCAACTGAACCTGTTGATGATATACTTTATTAGGCGTGCGCCTTGTGTCCTCGTTATACAAAATTATCACTCGTGGAATTTATCACGTTGCGTATCTCAAATAACAACTCGTTGAAATTCTAATACTCCGGTGATTTTACACAATAAAGTCTCAATAGATGATGTACTCGTACCCTCCACTACACAAGTCCCCCGTCCTGATGTCATTGATCCACCGATCAACCTGCAGCAATTGAGACTAAAGAATTGATACCATTATGTGTAGTTCAGATTTAGTTTGGATGTTAACAGCTATCCTGTGTGACTTTGATTTGAATATCGAAACGAATGCAGCTGAGCCGATACTGATATCCCAAGTCTAATTGATACTGGGGGCTCGTTGCATTACTGTGGCTCGATAACACAATTATAACAGCTCGACTCTCGGGAGCTGTACTTGGTTGAATACTGGGGTAGCTCGAAAGCCTCGGTACACTGGCGAAGGGATGGAGAATATCCACGAAGCTCATCATCACGGAGGCACGCACTGGTCTAATAACGATGCGAATTCAAATTGCCCAGTCCCTCTCAATGCAGCCGCTGAGATTGGATCTGACATTGCCAATGGGATATACCCGTGAATTAGAAGGACTTCCCCAAGTGCTTCGGGGCTACGTATAGCTGGCATGTACATTTGATTTCGGGCATTTGTGGGCACTCATGCAGTTATGAAGGACACCGAGCACTCACAGACCTAACATGCTTGACTTTTGTATGGAAGGAATTGTCAATAAAAATTTGGCAGATATAGTAAAAGATCGTTCATTTCACCTCCTTCGTCGTTGCAGATCAACTCTAGTTTAGCCCTTCCTATGAAAATCCAGTACCATTTGGAGGAATGCAATTGTTACGATCATCTTGCATCTAGAATCCTTTGAAGCTTCCTCGATATTTGACGCTTGTACTATGCCCGAAACACAACCATGTCTCTTATTTCACATATTTTCTGACTTGCCGGCTTACTGTACTCCGTTGTAATCTGATGCAACTTATTAATGCATTCAGTCACAGTACAATATGATATCTTTATACTGTAGAAGTACAATAATTATTGTTTCTTTAAAGGAACTCGACATCGCAGGGGAGGTCCATTACCGGCAACATCTATTCTCCTTTTGTATTCAACCACACGAGTACGGCCGCGCGTACTTCGCACGCGCACTTCCCGTTTCCGCCGTGGCGGGCGGGAGCGCGTCGGTCTGCGTCTTACGCTTTTCGATAATATCGATATAAGTCGATATTTACGTTCGGTTCCCGTTTTTATTATAGAGGTTTACTAGTTCGTTGCCAGTGGCGGCTACGCGACCACATGGCGTTGCTTGTCCGTTTTCGAGTTCGATTTCGATCGAGTCATCGATAATCGATATTTTTTCTTCGACTTTCGATACCTTTGCCTGTCTGTATTCTCGGTCCATTTCGATTGTGTCATCGATAATCGAGACTTTTTCTTCGACTTTCGAGTTTTAGAATTCGATAGTCCATTTATTTTCCTGATCGAAGCTCTTAATTATTTATATAGATTGTCAACCGATATGTCGAGTCGATAGTGTATTTTATATGCACATTATTTTAACGTTGCTATATTTATGCTCTCTACCTAAGGGCTAATCAGCGCTGGAGGTCTACGATGTGTTTGTAAACAGAAGCTTCCCATATTTACGGCTTCGGGATATTCCTTTAGATACAGAAAATGCAGATTTATGTATTGAAGCACATCATTCAACTAATATTTAATTCCTACAGTAATTAACGCATTTCCATCACCTCACGAGTCTTATCGAACTCGACAACTTCAACCAACACTTCCTTCAATATTCCCCCTCATCCAACCTGTATTCCCTTTTCATCAGCAATTCAATTCTCATCACGTACAACCAACTCTATTTTCGTTCCATCCTGTACCAAGTGTTTTCCCTTTTCCTGTACAACTTTTCGAATTCTCGTACTCCATTTCAAGTGGAGATACCTATTCATACCCAGTATTTAGCAGTTGCCGTATCTGTAAGTCAAGTTGACAACAGATTATGTGGTTAAAATTTAAGGTTTTTCATTATGTAGAGAATTTAGTACATGAATATACACGAACGGTGCTGTGTGTGCAACACCCCTGACGTCACGGCGAAGCTACGGCGGGTCATAGGTGGGGTCCTACCCCCACTCTTACTACAGTTGCGGACTGCTCTGGGCAAGGGTCACCAATCGACACCCAGGGGTTAATCCGCTTGTGGACATAAACAAGACACTTTTAGTCTTTTGTATCTCCTGGCAAAGGCAAAATATACGTTTGGTTACAAATCTATTTCTTACAATTATTGTTTTCAATTTTTGGGACGATTATAGCACACTTTACTAATTTTAGCTACCCTGAGTTTGATCTTAAATTCATTGAATATTTTTTGGGTGAAAAATTATGTTTCACCACGCCTGTGAAAATTGGATGAAAATTTGATGATGAGCGAGGATCCAGCTGATGTTAATATCCACAAAAAGCCTCCAGCCAAAACCTAAACTTGAAGCTCGGGGATTTATATCTCCAGTTACTCCATCACTCCCCCGTAACTGATATTGCTCACTAGTCACCAAAAGAAAATCTTTTCCCCAGGAATGTAATTTTACCGGTGATAGGTGACAGTAATAGGTTTTCAGCATATCAATTGTATTTTGTCCAATTTCACCCCAGATGGATGATAAATTGTAACAATTAGTCGATGGTCGTGCATTCCGTTAATTACGTAATGTATTACTGTAGGAATGGAGGAAAAGGTTGAGCAATGACGTTATGATGTATATGCGGCGAGACATTGACGAAGACTGAGTGGAATGGCCGTCAGGCTGGTTATACATCATATATATCACACTGCTCTTCTCCACTTGTTCTCCAGCCACGAATTCTTCCTCCAATTTCTTATCTTCAGCTCAACGGAGTAGTCATATTTATCATTTGAAGGAGTCGTTTTGTGAACAGCATGTCAAACATAACAGATACGTGTTTAAAACAATGTGTTTGGATCTGAATGATGTGTGTGTGTGTGTGTGTGTGGGGGGGGGGGTGTGGGTTCAGCCCCGGATGGGTGCAGTTCGACATTTATATAGGTAGATGCTCATTTGCACAGGTGGGTGGGTAAGTGGGTGAGTGGGTGAGTGGGTGGGTCAGTGAGTGTTGGGTGGGTGTCAGTAGACGGGTGGGTGTGAGTGGGTGGGCGGGTGTGAGTGGGTGGGTGGGTGGGTCGGTGTGTTGGGTGGGTGGCTGGGTGGGTGGGTGGGTCGGTGTGTTGGGTGGGTGGCTGGGTGAGTGGATGGGTGGGCGGATGGGTGAGTGGATGTGTGAGTGGATGGGTGGGTGGGTGTGAGTGGATGGGTGGGTGGGTGTGAGTGGGTATGTGTGTGTGTGTGTATGTGCCCACGTGTCCATATGCCCACAATACCTATATATATATTCGCATATAGTGACATGAGTGTCCTTATGACCCCACCTATATATGTGTACGCTTGTGTGTGCTTTCTTCTCCCTTCAGTAATTTTTTGCTCTGTTTGCTGTTTGTTAAATGACACTTTTTTCAAACTCCAACATCTCGTCTGCCCTTAATTGAGGCACGTATGTGAATACCCAGCGATCAGATAACTTGGGTAAAAAAATACAATTGAGTGGCAAAATGTTTGTACGGAAACGTGGACTTTTCATTTATTATTCCGTCCTTTTGTTTGTGAGACTGAATACGCGGGTTATAATTACGCGAATGAAGGGGGACAATGAGGGCCTTTGGAGGTCGAAACAAAACCTTTTGGATAATGGAGAATTTAATTATGAGGAGGGGGGGGGGCTCTTTTTTATTTCTAAGCCAATGTGAGTAATTGTAGTGTATTGGGGTTTCATTATGGCGACAATTGACAGTTGATAAATTCGTAATTGTGTAATGAGGAATTCATGTACATTGAGTGATTCATTATTGATTACTCACTTGTAAGGGGTCAGCGATATCGATTGTACGCAATTAAGTTTTACGTCCGATACGAGGTTGCTGCGAATATTTACGAATGTTCAATATTTTAATTGCTTTTTTTTATTAGCCAGCACTATTGACAGGACAATTTAAAAGAAATTGACAGCGAAAAATTAATGAGAGTGTCATTGAAAATTTATTTCTTTATAATTATAATGTATATTCATTCAATTCAAGAAATCAAAAAATTTAGAAATTTCACAGAAATAAAATTTTTGAAAGATTCCGAAAAAAATTGGGAAAATGTAAAAGGTGACAAAATTTTTTTCCGAATTGCCGAAAATTGTTAGTGATCACAATAGTCGTGATTCAGAGTTGTTAAAAAAAAAATTCTATCATCTGGTGCCAAAGGCGTGGGGTTGAAATTGGGGTTTTGGCAGTGCACCCTTGCCAAAATCATAATGAAATTAATAGCAGGTAAAATCACACGTACGGGGTACGGATAGTGTGGGTATCAGACAATACCCTCGGGAAGACGCGCAATGTATTCTAATCTGAGGTGATGCTTTCCCCAGCCCCGCGAACAGGATATTCCATCAAATGCTGGACCAAAGCTGTGCCGTTATATGTAGGATCTTTTCGAAAATCCGAATTCCGTGGATGATAAATTGAGGTTATGCGAATCGTAAATTACCATTTTCAAAATCGTGAATTAGTATTAAATTCATTTAACTTCCTCGACCCAAAATCAATTTCACCCAAAATTAATTTCACTTTTTCGACCCAAAATCGATGGGAATGTCTTCTAGGGGTCCCAATTGGATAGTATAAACGCGCACGGGGCCAAAAATTCAATTTTAAAAAATTTAAGTTTGCCTCCCCATAAGACCCCAATGTTAAATTTGGCCAAAATCGAAAAAAAATAATTTGACTTTTTCGACCCAAAATCGATGGGAGTGTCTTCTAGGGGTCCCAATTGGATAGTAGAAACACGCACGGGGCCAAAAATTCAATTTAAAAAAATTTAAGTTTGCCTCCCCATAAGACCCCAATGTTAAATTTGGCCAAAATCGAAAAAAATTAATTTGACTTTTTCGACCTAAAATCGATGGGAGTGTCTTCTAGGGCTCCCAATTGGATAGTATGAACGCGCACGGGGCCAAAAATTCGATTTTAAAAAATTTAAGTTTGCCTCCCCATAAGACCCCAATGTTAAATTTGGCGAAAATCGAAAAAAATTAATTTCAATTTTTCGACCCAAAATCGATGGGAGTGTCTTCTAGGGGTCCCAATTGGATAGTAGAAACACGCACGGGGCCAAAAATTCGATTTTAAAAAATTTAAGTTTGCCTCCCCATAAGACCCCAATGTTAAATTTAGCCAAAATCGAAAAAAATTAAATTCAATTTTTCGACCCAAAATCGATGGGAGTATCTTCTAGGGGTCCCAATTGGATAGTATGAACGCGCACGGGGCCAAAAATTCGATTTAAAAAAATTTAAGTTTGCCTCCCCATAAGACCCCAATGTTAAATTTGGCCAAAATAGAAAAAAATTAATTTGACTTTTTCGACCCAAAATCGATGGGAGTGTCTTCTAGGGGTCCCAATTGGATAGTATGAACGCGCACGGGGCCAAAAATTCGATTTAAAAAAATTTAAGTTTGCCTCCCCATAAGACCCCAATGTTAAATTTGGCCAAAATCGAAAAAAATTAATTTGACTTTTTCGACCCAAAATCGATGGGAGTGTCTTCTAGGGGTCCCAATTGCATAGTATGAACGCGCACGGGGCCAAAAATTCGATTTTAAAAAATTTAAGTTTTCCTCCCCATAAGACCCCAATGTTAAATGTGGCGAAAATCGAAAAAAATTAATTTCAATTTTTCGACCCAAAATCGATGGGAGTGTCTTCTAGGGCTCCCAATTGGATAGTATGAACGCGCACGGGGCCAAAAATTCGATTTTAAAAAATTTAAGTTTGCCTCCCCATAAGACCCCAATGTTAAATTTGGCGAAAATCGAAAAAAATTAATTTCAATTTTTCGACCCAAAATCGATGGGAGTGTCTTCTAGGGGTCCCAATTGGATAGTAGAAACACGCACGGGGCCAAAAATTCGATTTTAAAAAATTTAAGTTTGCCTCCCCATAAGACCCCAATGTTAAATTTAGCCAAAATCGAAAAAAATTAAATTCAATTTTTCGACCCAAAATCGATGGGAGTATCTTCTAGGGGTCCCAATTGGATAGTATGAACGCGCACGGGGCCAAAAATTCGATTTAAAAAAATTTAAGTTTGCCTCCCCATAAGACCCCAATGTTAAATTTGGCCAAAATCGAAAAAAATTAATTTGACTTTTTCGACCCAAAATCGATGGAAGTGTCTTCTAGGGGTCCCAATTGGATAGTATAAACGCGCACGGGGCCAAAAATACGATTTTAAAAAATTTAAGTTTGCCTCCCCATAAGACCCCAATGTTAAATTTGGCCAAAATCGAAAAAAATTAATTTGACTTTTTCGACCCAAAATCGATGGGAGTGTCTTCTAGGGGTCCCAATTGCATAGTATGAACGCGCACGGGGCCAAAAATTCGATTTTAAAAAATTTAAGTTTTCCTCCCCATAAGACCCCAATGTTAAATGTGGCGAAAATCGAAAAAAATTAATTTCAATTTTTCGACCCAAAATCGATGGGAGTGTCTTCTAGGGGTCCCAATTGGATAGTATAAACGCGCACGGGGCCAAAAATTCAATTTTAAAAAATTTAAGTTTACCTCCCCATAAGACCCCAATGTTAAATTTGGCCAAAATCGAAAAAAATTAATTTCAATTTTTCGACCCAAAATCGATGGGATTGTCTTCTAGGGGTCCCAATTGGATAGTATAAACGCGCACGGGGCCAAAAATTCAATTTTAAAAAATTTAAGTTTGCCTCCCCATAAGACCCCAATGTTAAATTTGGCCAAAATCGAAAAAAATTAATTTGACTTTTTCGACCCAAAATCGATGGGATTGTCTTCAAGGGGTCCCAATGGGATAGTATAAACGCGCACGGGGCCAAAAATTCGATTTTAAAAAATTTAAGTTTGCCTCCCCATAAGACCCCAATGTTAAATTTGGCAAAAATCGAAAAAAATTAATTTCAATTTTTCGACCCAAAATCGATGGGAGTGTCTTCTAGGGGTCCCAATTGGATAGTATAAACGCGCACGGGGCCAAAAATTCGATTTTAAAAAATTTAAGTTTGCCTCCCCATAAGACCCCAATGTTAAATGTGGCCAAAATCGAAAAAAATTAATTTCAATTTTTCGACCCAAAATCGATGGGATTGTCTTCTAGGGGTCCCAATTGGATAGTATAAACGCGCACGGGGCCAAAAATTCAATTTTAAAAAATTTAAGTTTGCCTCCCCATAAGACCCCAATGTTAAATTTGGCCAAAATCGAAAAAAATTAATTTGACTTTTTCGACACAAAATTCAGAATGGCGCTCTTAGAACTCGTATATTACGATCCTGCACATAGCTGGAATTTACGATTTTAAAATTAATGTAATATACAAGCGAATGATCATGCTTGTAGAAAGAATTTTGTCCCATGATAACGATATCAGTATGATTGCAACAAGGTCAGGCGCTCAGGAGTCACCCAGGATTTCATGGAATATTCCATGTAACAAACGCTCGTGCATTTCAATGAGAAAACCAAGAGTCATAAGACATCCGAGACACCTACCACGAGCTCAACTCTCATCCAACGTCTTTCTTCATCCATTTCTCCCACTCCACTTGCTCGCTCACACGTGTGACAGTCACTGGGGTTGAATTCATACCACTAAAACCCGAAATTCACTCCATCTCACTCCCTCTCCGGCAAAGTTGCTCATATCGCGTGGATGCACACGTAAAACCACCACTTTGGAACTAAACCGTTCCTGTTGGCAGATGGGTTAACGGGTTGGAGGGGGCCAAGAATGGCGAAGATCCACGTTTGCCGCGTGTGGGGGGGGGGGGGGGGTGGTTGTATCAGTAGGCGCAGTCTTGTAAGCAAAGTTCGGGTGGCTAGTCGAGTTCATGAGTTGCAGGGATGTTTTGAGATATCGAAGTCATCTGGAGGATGGGATCCGGTCTTGGGATGTCTGGAAAACTTTGTGGGCGCGGTTACACGGGGCGAGGGAGGGGGTGCCGGCGGACGAATGTGTAGGGTATTTTGGGATGAGAAGCGCTGGTCCATGACCGGATATCTTTCACTATCGAAATTGAGATTGATCCTAGATTAAGAATATCATGTTAGATCTTCAATCATGTGGGTGGGTGTCTGTCGATGGGTGGCTGGGCGTTTGTGGATGGGTGGGTCGGTGTGAGTGGATGGGTGGGTGGATGTGAATGGACGGCCGGGTGGGTTTGAGTGGATGAGTGGGTGGGTCGTCGGGTGGGTCGGTGGGTGGGTCGGTGGGTGGGTCGTCGGGTTGGTCGGTGGGTGGGTGGGTCGGTGGGTGGGTGGGTCGGTGGGTGGGTGGGTCGGTGGGTGGGTCGTCGGGTGGGTGGGTTTGACTGGATGGGTGGGTGGGTTAATGGGTTTGAGTGGATGGATGGGTGGGTGTGAGTGGATGGTTGGGTGGGTATGAGTGGAGGGTTGGGTGGGTGGGCGTGAGTGGATAGGGGTACATGAGTGACAGTGATGTTCCGAGATATCTGGCAGAAGTTTGGGAGTGTGTTTTAGAGTGGGTGGGCGGCTCGCGCATTCGGAATACTGAATTTTCCACAATGGAATTGATGTATTTTTAATATTTTATGTAATTGCCACTCAGGCATTATATGGAAAGCTTCCGTTTTGGACTTCAGATTTAAGGATCATTGCTATAACTTACCAATAATCGGACTGAAAATCGTCTAACCAACACTTGCTACACCTATCCAAATGTAATGATAATTTTTATCAAACCCCTTTCTTGCAGTTTCCCACCATAGCTCATTCTGTATTACCATATCAAACTAAAATTCACCGCTGATAGTATACTCATCACGTAATTAGTCGGATAACATGGGAGTGGATAAGCCATGAGCACCGTATTACCTGGATTAGACAATGAGAAGTTGCAGGTGAAGTTCAGAACACGCTTGCACAATGTCATGCTTCGATGTAGTAGTTGTAGCTTGGGAAATTTGGGTTTTGTTGGGATGTCACCAGGGGCGCTTTTCGCCGCAAGGCGCTTTCACTGCCAAAGCTCGTTGTCTCTCACTCACGCCATCTCGATCTTGGAAATATCCCAACCAAGACGTTGACATAATGGTGTCCTACACCGTAGCCCAGGTGTGGCTGAGCCTCATGTTCATATTAATCATCTATGTTCTGGGCTTATGGTACCTTGGGCGTTCCAATCTAGAAAATAATGATCATGATGATATTTTGGCTGTGGAAGCGAACCAATAACTACCCGATGCGTGTACACGCACGAATATGTGTATCTGTGTGAGTGGGCGACTGGATGGGTGACTTGGTGTGAGTGCATTGGTGGGTGTGCGTGGGTGGGTGGGTGTGAGTGGGTGGGTGGGTGTGAGTGGGTGGGTGGGTGTAAGTGGGTGTGTGTGTGGGTGGGTGAGTGTAAGTGGGTGGATGTGAGTGGGTGGGTGGGTCGGTGTGAGTGAGTGGATGGGGGGGTGTGAGTGGGCGCTTGGGGGGGTGTGAGTGGGTGGTTGGGGGGGTGTGAGTGGGTGGTTGGGAGTGGGTGGGTGGGTGTGAGTGGTTGAGTGGGTGAATACTCACCAGCTCTCATTATTGGCCAAATATTAGTCCTTGGAACTGGCAAGATTTTAAAATCCACCATTGAAAAGTCATGGGCACGGACGGTCCCACTACTCCAACTTTTTTTAATGCATTCGTACGACGGCAATATTCACAACGTACCCGACCACTATTATCATTCCCCACGAGCTGTTGACGTCGTGCCAAGTTGAAGAGTTTGCGGTGGGAAAATATGTCTGATATAATCAGTTAGAGGTGCTGTGGAATTCAAATAAAATTAAAATATAATTTAGTATCGCATCCGGGGGAAAAACCATCTAACGAGGGAAATATGCGTCCTGCAGCGAAAGCCGGTATATTAAAAATCAGCGAACGATTACAGCATAAAAATTGCCCCGAGCATTCTCTGGATATTACAATCACCATTTTGGAATAGTGATTTACATATTCAAATCACTATTTCGTAATAGTGATCCGCATACTTGAATCACGTTTTTGGAATAGTGATTCGCATAATTGAATCACTTTTTTGAAATCGTGATTTGCATAATTGAATCACGTTTTTGGAATAGTGATTCGGATAATTGAATCACGTTTTTGGAATAGTGATTCGCATAATTGAATCACTTTTTTGGAATAGTGATTCGCCTAATTGAATCACGTTCTTGGAATAGTGATTCGCATATTTAAATTCCTATTTTGAAGTAGTGATTCACATGCTTGAATCACGTTTTTTCGTGATTGTGATTCAGGTGTTTGAATCACAAAATCACTTTTTTTTTCTCCTTCAACAACTTGTCTTTCTACTTTACTCGCAAGCGATACACACTGTTTCCCTAGGATATCTTTCATTTCTCTGTAAAATACCAAGTACGTTTACAATGCACGTAAAATACGTGGTATGTTTATTTGTTCATATGTTGAATATACCAGCTGACGCATCTGCCAGGAACATCTCACAGTGTCTATACTGACTCGATGCTGGCTAGTGTGTACCCGCCTTCTTTTATCTCACTTCTCTCTTTCACCAAGCGTCAAGCACGCACGTTTTCTCCAAGAATCACGAGACAGCTCGAAGAATCCACCGTTTATGCTCACTTTATTCTCTTTGGCCTCGCTTTTTTCAGGTTTATCTCACTGCCTTTCACGCGTTTTATACTTTTATATACAAATCGAAATGGCGGTCTCGAATTGTGGGTGGAGCGAATAGCTTTTTCGGAAATTAAAAGGACCCACCAGCAGTTCCAATTAGACAGCTTCTTGGAATACGAAATTTAGGCGGAATTACCCGGCGGTATAATTACACTGGCACATTAGTATTCCAAGACATTTTTTGGAATGGATATTTTTTTTCTATTTTTTTTCTCGTTTTCGATTTTTTTGAAAATTGTGAAAATTTTGAAAATTTTGAAAGTTTTGAAAATTTTGAAACTTTTGGAAATTTTGGAAATTTTAGAAATTTTGGAAATTTTTCAACTTTTGGAAATTTCGAAAATTTGGAAATTTTGAAAATTTTGGAAATTTTGGGACCTTTGGAAATTTTAGAAATTTTGGAAAT
Source organism: Asobara japonica (assembly GCA_026005395.1). NCBI lineage: Eukaryota > Metazoa > Arthropoda > Insecta > Hymenoptera > Braconidae > Asobara > Asobara japonica. The sequence goes on from BQMI01000510.1 coordinate 743,043, forward strand.
TTTGGGACCTTTGGAAATTTTAGAAATTTTGGAAATTTTGGAAATTTCGAAAATTTTGAAAATTTTGAAAATTTTGAAAATTTTGAAGATTTTGAAGATTTTGGAAATTCTGAAAATTTTAGAAATTTTGTCAATTTTCGAAATTTTGGTCATTTTAGAAATTTTGAAAATTTTGGCAATTTCGGAAATTTTGAAAATTTTGGAAATTTTTAAAATCTTGAAACTTTTTGAATTTCAATATTTCTCCAAACCCCATCGAAAACTCAACCGATGCATATAAATCAGAAATTTAATCAATCTCATTCCAATTCCACAGTCCAGTACGAACATTGATAATTCATCAAAAGGCCCCATAAATTTCTAACCCCAATTCTAATTTGCTTCTACCTTATTATTAACCCGTACGGTGTTCTAAACAATGGTTAGGCCAGTCCCATTGGCCCCCCATGAAGGATTCATCTGGCCAATATACCTAGGACAAGCCTGGCGCAAGGCATTCCGCTACATCTCCAAGCACAACGCTATGTGGTCCCATAAATAAATCGGCAAAAAAAATATTTCTAAAATTGAAATATTGTTCATAGAAATTCTTTATGAAGATGCTTGACATTGCTTCACATCTCCAAAATCCTTAAGAAGTTGAGCTATTTTTTCAAATATTGAAAATTTCCAAAATTTTGCCATGTTCGAAATTTTCCACGCTCCCCACATGCCAACCAAAAAATAAAAAAAATTTCCGATGCTTAGACTACTCCCATGGACCCTTAATGAGCCACTCATCTGGCTAATATCCGTAAGCCAAATCTGGCACAAGTATTCCGTTACATCTCCAAGCCCACTATTATTGGCCCCCATAAATAAATAGGGAGGGGAAACAGCAGGACGGAAAAATCTTGAAAACCGAAGAAAAACACGTCACAAACATGGGACAAAATTAGATCCACAATTCCTGGCGTCATCTTGTACAAGCATATATGTGAAACTTATACATCGTCATATACTCTGTTATGGGCACGTTCCCTCAGTTTGCCTCTATAAATTTCGGATGTAACAAGCTATTTTTTTTCTAATATCCTTGTGCAGGAGCGAGTATAATAATGCTATACTTCTTTATTTGCTTTACAATGTGTGTGTGTGTGTGTTTTTCTTCCCGTCCCTCTCTTATACTCTCCGCGGTAGCTGCTCCTCAGCATTCGTTCGGAAGGGACTATTGGACACCCATCCGTGCAGCTGGTTCGGACCTTCGTCATTTAGGCCATCGTATTTTTACACCCAGACTAAACTCCTAGAAACTTCTGTGCTATGACGACGGGCACCTATGATGCCCCCCCCCCCCTGCATCGGGTTAGGCTCTCGCCCGGCCTAGCGATCTGATTTTATGACTACCACCGATAGCACGCAAGGTTGATTTGGATGTGTGTAGGTGGTTGGGCGGGCGGGGGGTTGTGTCTGGGAGAGCGGGCGGGCGGGTGGGCGTGTCTGGGAAGGCGGGCGGGTGGGTGTGTCGGGGTGGGCAGGCGGGTGGGTGTGTATAGGTGAGCGGGCGAGTGGGTGTGTATGGGCGGGCGGACGGGTGGGTGTGTATGGGTAGCAGGGCGGTTGAGTGGGCGTGTATGGATGGGCAGGTGGGTGGGTGGGTGTCTGCGTGGGTGTGTATGGATGGGTGGGCAGGTGGGTGGGTGTGTATGGATAGGCGGGTGAGTGGGTGGGTGTGTATGGATAGGCGGGTGGGTGGGTGGGTGTGTATGGGTGGGTGGGTGTGTATGGGTGGATGGATGGGTGGGTGGATGGATGGGTGGGTGGATGGATGGGTGGGTGGATGGATGGGTGGGTGGATGGATGGGTGGGTGGGTGGATGGATGGGTGGGTGGATGGATGGGTGGGTGGATGGATGGGTGGGTGGATGGATGGGTGGGTGGATGGATGGGTGGGTGGATGGATGGGTATGAATGGGCGGATGGATGAGTGAGTGGGTGTGTATGGGCGGGTGGGTGGCTGTGTGTTTGTATGTACATACATTCCTTCCCGTAGCATTGTAGAACCGAAAATACTATGGCCATTTTTCCCAATGATGAAAATGAAGCAATTCTAAGTTCCAACGGAATCCAAAAAAGCATTGTATTTCCTGGAGAACAATTCCATTGGACCTTTGGAAAATTGTCTTCAACGTTGGCTTTTGCCAATCCCACCTGCATTCTAGAATTTTCAGGCGCACTGCACCAGTATCATCGGAAGAAACATTAGGAGATACACAATACGTGCATGCTCCCATATTGTTCGTAGGAAAAAACTACTGCTCTATATAGTATAGTACACTCATTCCTCTGGGCAACGTTTGAACTCTCTACTCTATTCGTATACCCTTTCGGGTCTTTACGATTTGTTCCCATCCCACCCCCCCTTAACCCCACTGCACAGCATTCGCCCAGTTTTGTCACTGGAATCGAGGGAAAACCATTGGAAAAAACCTCAGATTTGTACAGCTCGTTTCTTTTACGAAACTCCCGCTCGGTTGTGTGGTGTGAGTTAAAGCCTGAAAAAAAACCCCAAATACCGCCTCTGCCGGTCTCGAACCGGTGATCTCAGATCTCAATCGTTCCCCCCCAATTCCAGTGCTTTAACCCGCACGGCCACAACCGTCGGTGGGCAACGTTTGAATTTTTCAGGGTGGAAAAAATTGCACGAATTTTGGGGGTTTATAATGTCGCAGAACTTTTTTTGTTCGAGTTTTTACAATCTCGATGATTTCTAGATTCCGAAAATTCAAAATCAAATCAATATATATATATATATTTATATAGGTAATATTGTAACCTATATATATATATATATATATATGCACACGTAGGTAATATTATCATGAGTGAAAAAAAATTAAAAGTGGGAGTTTTAAATAGCTACAGTAGTTGCAAAAATTCCGGAATTTGAAAAAAAAAATTAAGGAGTTCTAAATTAAAAACTGCAGAAATTTTTGGCTGAGAAAATTCACAGTATTCTTGGAATATTCGCACCGCAAGAATATGTAACGCGTTTCCAACTGTATTATCTTCTGGAATTTTCAAGCGCATTGCACCAGCATCGTCAGAAGAAACATTAGAAGATAGTTGCACAATACGCGCATGTTGCCATTTTGTTCCTAGGAAAAACTAGCGCTCTGTGTACAATCGTATACCTCTGTAGTTGCGCCTTCTCCTTTTCCTCATGCATAATAAAATGCGTGTTCCGTGTTTATAATACTCCAATTCACACGTATCTACTGAAAGGCAAGCCTTTGGTAAAAGTTGACAAGCCTTCTCGGAGAAACATGAAACTAAATTTCGTGAAAATAAATTGCGTTTTTGCAATTCTAAAATTTCGAAAATCCGAAAAAGCAAAAAAAAAAAATTTTTTTTTTTCACTTTCCCAAAATTTGGAACATTTAAAAGGTGTAGAAAAATCAGAAAATTTTCTCGATTCAAATCACCTCTACTTTCTGTCATTTTCGATATTGAATGGGAAGTTCCGGCGGTGGGTGCCATGAATTTTTCAACACCTCCAGTCACCTGGTCTATGTTCCCACATTTAGCTCTGACCTCGGCCTATGCTAGGTGCGTGAGGAATTGTGGAAGAAAGCCATGCGGCTATAAGAGTAAAATTATCGTTGAGTGGAACAGATTACACTGTATTGCGTATATGTTAGGCGGGTAGTGCCACTAACAGGAGCGCTGAATTTTTTTTTTTTTTTTTTTTTTTTGAAAATTTGAAAATTTTTCAAAATTTTTTTGGACATTGTGAAAAATTTAAAATTTTTTCGAGATTTCCAAATTTTTTGGGAAATTGAAAAAAAAAATTTTCATTTTTTTGAAATTTTTCGAAATTTTTTCAAAATTTTTTTAGACATTGTAGAAAATAAAAAAAAAAATTTTTCTAGTTTTGAAATTTTTGGAAAATTTAAAAATCATTTTTTGGACATTGTGAAGAATAAAGAAATTTTTTGTGTAGTTTTTGGAAATTTTTGGAAATTTTTTTCAAAACTTATTGGACATCAAGTCACGAAATCTTGAATTTTATATGAAAAAAAAAAAAATACTTGAATATTTGGTATGGCTAAAAATTTGACGTACAAACGAATAATAGGGCTTATCCAAACCATGTAAATAATAAATTACTCGTTAAAAGTTTCTCCTGAATTGCAATATACATCGTAATTTAATAAATTTTCCCCTTATTTCCTAGGCTCTCAAGAAGAAACGCTCGACCGATCTTCATCCACGTTTATTGCTTTATTCAGAAGTGCTGAAAACTTTGTCTTACTTCATAGAAGGATGGGGTAATTACATGCGCACCCCTTATTCTCATCCCCCCACCCGCTCCCTTTTAACATTCGAACGTTCGGGCTTTGGTTGCATAGGAAAAATAAAGTTTTTTTTTCCTCCCACCCACCCCCCACCCACCCCAACCCGTTCTTTATTATTCAACTCAGCAGTTTCACGATTCTGGTATTGACGGACGGATTCAAACTTCCCGTAGGACGTTTTTTTCCACCCTCGTAATAGCATATCATTACAGAAATATCTGAACATAATTAAGTTCTGCGACATTTCCAAAATTTCCAAAAATTTTCAATAAATAATCGCTAAAAAATGCCGAATTATTCTGCGAATTATTTCAGCAATTGCTCTCGATTATTACGGTAATAATTCAAACGCTGTTTTACCGATCTCGGCAGCTCCCCTCCCCGCCCCCCTCCAACCCCCCCCCCCCTCCACGCCGCGAGTATGAAGTAAAGAACTTGTCTCAGAATATTTTCCATCTTAATAAAGTTGGAGAGGATGCTCATGTTTTTTGAAATGGTCACGTAATATCAGAAGTTGAGTGCCTCACCGCAAACACATAAACACGATGACTGGCAAAGAACTAGCAGTGGAGGATCTTGAGATGCAAAAAACTCTAGAGTGGAGACATTTTGCAATGAGTGAATGTAAAAATTGTGGACACTTGTAATACCACCGTAACGTACAATTCAGAATGTCGAGTATTTCTCACTCACCCACCCACCCACCCGCTCACCCACCCACCCGCTCACCCACTCACCTACCCGCTCACCCACCCACTTGCTCACTCACACACCCTCTTGCTCACTCACCCACCTACCCGCTCACCCACCCACTCACCCACCTACTCACCCACCCACTTGCTCACTCACCCACCCACTTGCTCACTCACCCACCCACCCGCTCATCCACCCACCTACCCACCCACTTGCTCACTCACCCACCCACCCGCTCACTCACCCACCTACCCACCCGCTCACCCACCCACCTACTCACTCACCCACCTACCCACCCGCCCACTTGGTCACTCACCCACCCGCCCGCAACACCCGCCCGCGACACCCACCCGCCCACCTACCCGCGACACCTACCCACTCACCCGCGACACACACCCACATACACACACACACAGGGTAGAGTACCTCCCTATTACGTAAAACCTCCTAGGTTCGCGCCCAGTCTGAGATGCGACCGCGAGCCCAGGCGCGAACCCAACCCCACCAAGGGGGTGGGGGTGGGCTCCGTCATCGGCGCCCGCCATCCTACCACAGGGGTTTCTGGGGGTTTACCCTGTTTTTAGAAATACCATGGTCCAAATGGCAACCGTCCACGCCAGGTGCATGGATGGGTGTCCAGTACGCCCTACCGAAGGAATGCTGAAGAGCAGCTACCGTGGAGAGGACAAGAGAGGCATACGAAGGGAAAACACACACACAAGAAGTAAAAATCCGAACGAAATAATTACTAGAGTTAATGGGAAGACAAATCTCGACATTTGTTGGTTGTCCCTCTTTACTTTCTTCCATTTACTATGCCTGCGTTGAATGTTGTTAAGTGGTCAGGATACTTGAGGAAGAAATCAAGTGGCCTCGCAACACTCGAAAGGGGGGGGGGAAGGGGAATTCGGGCTTCCACATCTGACCCAGATCGCCTCACGGTTTATCCAACTCACTCTCTGGTGCTCCTCGAAATACCTAGGCTTCCTATATTTGTATTCTTCGATGTTTTGAGGTTTTTTTCCAAGGGCCATGGGGCTGGCGGGAGGGGGGGGGGGGCTTGTGATGAGTTTTCTAGCATCACTCGCATCCTGTGTATTTTTTTTTTTCCTCTATTTTTGTGATTTATGCCTAGGCAAATATTTGCTTTGTCGTGAATGTCCAGTAGGGAAGAAACAAAAATTGAGAGTTATGAGTACAGGATATTCGGAATACATATTGTCGTTGTTAACCAAAAATATTGATGATGAAAAATTCCATGAATGCTTGCGTTACTTTTCCATTGAAAGCTCCTTCGATTTGTGTTATCATTTTTTGAAAACGTACGAGTCCATGGGATCTTAGTAACATCTGTGTGTATGTTTGCGTCATTCAGATATTTCTGGTCGAGTGTGTTATGTGATTGTATTCGCGCGTGTGTGTAGGTGGGTGTGTGTGGGTGGGTGTGTGTGGGTGGGTGGGTAGGTGGATGTGTGTGGGTGGGTGGGTAGGTGGGAGAGTGGCTGGGTGAGTGGGTGGGTGGGTGAGTGGGTAAGTGGGTGGCTGGGTGGCTGGGTGAGTGGGTGGCTGGGTGAGTGGGTGGCTGGGTGAGTGGGTGGCTGGGCGAGTGGGTGGCTGGGTGAGTGGGTGGGTGGGTGAGTGGGTGGGTGGGTGGGTGGGTGAGTGGGGTGGTGGGTGTGTGGGCGGGTAGATGGGTGGGTAGGTGGGTGGATGGCTGGGTATGTGTGTGTGTGTAGATTTAACCCCACAATAACGACAATCGTATTCCATTTATTCCATCTTATCCTGAAACTTCAAATTGAATCGCTTTTATTGAATATATAAAAAAAAATCCCCAATAGTAATGTTTTATCGTCCATTACCCACTAGCCACTTCACTGCCATTCATTCCAATACATCCACATACCACACATACACACTGTAAAACTCTCCTCCTGGGTTTAAATCCTAAAGTGAGATGAAAGTAGAGGGCGTAACTAATTTCATGTCAAACAACTACCGCCATTGTGCCCCCCCCCCCCCCACTAACACCAACACACATACATAGCCGAGAAGATAACGAGCCAATAGGCGTTGACCCCGCAAAACATTAACGGCCAACTTGCCTCGTTAAAGTCAACCTCAACACATAATACAGATTAATCCACGTTCCTCATTCACAACCAATCATTTTTACACATTCTTATTCCCTAGCGTTTGAGAAAAATAATTTAAAAAAAAATTATATAACGGGGAGAGAGCAATGGAAAAATTAGGCAAGTGAACATCATGGATAAATCGTATAAATAATATATATATATACATCTATGTGTACATGTATATATGTATATATGTATATATGTGTATATGTTTATATGTATATATGTATATATGTATATATGTATATATGTATATATGTATATATGTATATATGTATATATGTATATATGTATATATGTATATATGTATATATGTATATATGTATATATGTATATATGTATATATGTATATATGTATATATGTATATATGCATATATGTATATATGTATATATGTATATATGTATATATGTATATATGTATATATGTATATATGTATATTTGTATATATGTATATTTGTATACATATATATATCAACTTATAATACGTGATCAAAAATCGAATCAGTCGAAGAAGACCTGCCGGACCCTTTGGTCAGCGAATATGGAAATGACTGAGTCAAAATTCATGCTGCGAGCCAAGCCAGGCTCCAACGCCGTATTCCAAGACTTGTCAAATGATTTTAGCCCATCGTAAAACGTAAGAGAATTCTTCACGCAAGACAGCAAAAATTTCAATTGATCAATACATTCTTCTGAATTAGAAAATAGAATTTATTCAATGTAAGATTTTCAGAATTTCGTCAACATTCGTACATCATCACTTACGTACTGAATGAATTGTGCCTGCCCCTAAAAATATACTTGTATCTATCCAACCCTCAGAATGGCAGCACCACATATGACTCCGAATAAAACTGATTCATTCACATTGCTTGATGCACATACGTCGAGGTATAGAAATACCACTGAATTCAATTTGATCGTGAACGAAGTACATTCGTAGTCTGATTGGATGAGGCACAGACTGGAAATCTGAATAGGAGATTATATTAAACAATTACCTGGAGCACTTCGCTGACAATGTCCTTGTCACTAATCCATTATCAAAAGATTTAGCTAAACTGAAGACTCACAATCTGTTATTTGCATAATGAGTATGGTAATGATAGTGCTGACATGTGCTACAATGAGCAAAAGATCTGTAAGCTCACACACACACACACACACACACACACACACACACACACTCACATACTTCCGCATGTACACTCTCCCACATGCATCTCCCTAGACACACACACACGCATACACCCACACACATACATACACACACACACACACACACACACATATGGTTCCACATATACGCTCTCCGACATGCTTCTACGTAGACCCACACCAACACACACACACACACACACACACAGAGTTATGGGAACATCCGTTATTCCTAATAACTGCGACCGAAAACTATGAACATTCGTTTTTTTTTTACGATAGCAGACCACCCTGACTGAGTTTTCACTTCACATCAAACCGCCTTTCCCAATGGCGTTTATTTACGCACCCGGGAGCGTGGCTGTAAAACTACCGGTTCCTTCCTCCACGCCCCTCCCCCAAAATCAAATGTGCACATTGTCCCCCCCTCCCCCCCCCCCACCCGCCGTCCTCCTTCTCTTTTCCCACACCAGTCCCATCGTCCAAAAGACCGGCAAATGAGTTGTAAACCACTGACGTGAATGAGAGCCATAAAGGAATCACCGCTTTGGCATTCCGGCAGACTAGAAGGATGCCGAACAGTTTGATAGGTTAGGGTGGGAGAGAGCAGTCCTGGGTATTACGTGTGGGCAAGAGGATCTTTACGATTCGTAGATTCAAATTGAGAGCGGCGTGCAGCGAACGATCGCACACAAAACGATCTACTTGAGGGGCAACACTGGAGTGGCCCCAAAATAGTGGTTTTCCGTTTTTCAAAAGGATAGGAAATACAAAGTACGTATTTTCGCGCCAAATTTGATTTGAATGTCCAGGGCATGCTGAGTGGCCCTTGCGGACCTAGAGCTGCAGCGGAGCCTTTGTGGACCTAGGGCTGCTAAAAAGCCCTTGCAGACCTAGGGCTGCTAAAAGGCCCTTGCTGACAGAGGACTGCTCAAGGGCTCTTGGGGACCTAGGGCTACTAAAAGGCTATTGCGGACCTAGAGTTGCTAAGGGGCCCTTGCGGACCTAGAGTTGCTAAGGGGCCCTTGCGGACCGAAAGCTGCTAAGTGGCCCTTGCGGACCTAGAGCAGGTAAGGGGCCCTTGCGGGCCGAGAGCTGCTAAGTGGCCCTTGCAGACCTAGGACTACTAAAGGCCCTCGCAGCCCTAGAGATACTAAGTAGCCCTTGCGGACCTAGAGTTGCGAAGGGGCCCTTGCGGACCTAGAGCTACTACGGGGCACTTGCAGACCTGGGGCTCCTAAGTGGCCCTTGCGGACCTAGGGCTGCTAAGTGACCCTTGTGGACCTAGGCCTGTAAAGAATGATGTTGGCAACAGGCCTAAAAAGCTTCGTTGGTCACTTGGTCCGCTAAAGTGCGATCTAACCGACCGACACGAGGATAGAATCGCGGTTTAGCGGCCGAGTGAGGAAAAATAATTTTTGCCCTCTTACTTGAAGCGAACCATGGACTCGGTGGTGCGACCATTTCGAAAAAACGTCTCGATCTAACTCATTATAATTCCAAATATTTATTTGCCTCTGCACCATCGAGCAATTAGTGGTTGAACCCCTGGACCATCTAAACCAATTTTCATTTATCACCAAATATTTGGACTGGCTACCACTGCTCCCTCGTTTAGAACCTACCCAGTCGAGAAGTGGGAGCACACTCAGCTGTTCAATGGGTTAAATTGATAGGCGTGCGTTGAATGATCGCGGATAAAACGACCCCCTTAAAATTACCCAATGGACAATTTCGAAAGTGAGGTTATGTCGTAATTCATTTCATGCGAGGCGACGCTTTCGATGGCGTTCGAATATTTTGAAATGGTAATCGGATTTGCCGATTGAGGAGGTTACACTAAAGTCGATAAAATGGTAGTGGGGGTAAAAGGTGGGCGGGCGGGGGGGGGGGGGGGGGGGGGAGGGGGGAGAATATGGGATTTGCCAAGCTGAAACACTTGGGCTTTTCGTATGTGGAGCAGAATGCCAGTCGTTTGTTTCATGGAAAGGAACGAATAAATCTTCTGCCGGATTTTACAAACGGGTGGTCTGGTGGGTGGGAGGTGGGGGGAGGGGAGAGGGGGGTGGTATGTTTGAGGGAAAAGTATGAAAGGAAAAAAGTTTTTACGACAATCGTCGGTAAGTAGCCGAGTGGAATATCTCATACCCGAGGGGGAGGCGGTGGGGGGGGGGGGGGGGGGGGGGGGGGGAGGGGGCCAAAAAGTGACGAGATGGAGTTTTTTGGAAAAAACTTATGCGCACGAGAGGGATAGAACAATGGATGAGCGAAGGGGAGGGCGCTCGAATTGGGGGGTAAGTTGGATGATAAAATTTTACCTCCCCACAAATTTAGCATAGATTTGCAGGGACGGAGGGATGCTGGAAAAAATTGGAGTTTGAAAGATTTGGAAATTTACATACGCTATTTACGAGATGCACTATTTGGAAAAACTCTTTTTTAGAATTATTTTGAGCTTTTTGGAATTTTGGGGAATTATTTTGAGGTATGTGCTATATATAGTTCCATCAGTTTTTCCAGGGACCAGGGTCTGCTGATATGGGAAGTCTTTAAAAAAATTAATTTCGGTTTAGAAACGGAAGGAAGGGCAATTAGAAGGATTCTTATCGTTAGAAGCTTAAATTTACAAGACCAAAAAATGGGGTGGGGGGTGAGGTCAGATGGAGTAACCTACATAGGGCAGGATGGCCCAAGGCTATCCGGCTAAAGGAAACAGTCAAATCAAAACAAACACATTGTTGTCGCCTTCTTCCCCGAATTCGATTTGAAAACTACCTCAATTGTCCATCCTGTGTCAATATTGACCTTCAGAAAACCACAACACAACTCTTTTCCCAGAAGCGAACCCTCATTTTGTTACTAGTGATTACTGATGTAACCAATTTTTGGTTCACCTGTGTTTTTAAATTGTATGCAACTACGTGCAATGGTGGTCTACGGCAATTGGTAGAATTAATTCAAATAAAATTGAACATTTTCAGTGAATTGGATGAATTTTCGCAATTTGTAACTAATTGGATGATTATGTAAAGTAGCAATTAATTCCGTCATTCAGTAATGGCACTCAGGGGGATGTCGGATCCAGAATATTGATGATTTTACAAATTTTTTAAGTTTCAAAAACGTACTGTTCATCCTCCCCCCCGTGCTTGCCATCCACGGCTTCGCCTTGGATGGCAACCTAGCACGTGGGAGGGGGTCCTCAGTTTTCCAGGACTAGTCGGAAAAAGTACTTTTTGCTCACTGAGAGTAAAAAAAATTGACAATCCAAAAGCTTTTCAAATTTAAAAAAAAAATTGAATTTCTCAAAATTGCAATTTCGATTTCTGCAATTCATAACGAATTGAATTATTATGTAAAGTAGCAATTAATTTTACCATTCGGTAATGGTACTCAGGGGATTTTCGGATCCAGAATATTGATGATGGATGTATATGTAATATATATTATATATATTTATATATCGACATGTCATGTGCAAAGCATGGATGATCGGTTATGACTGTCAGTACTTTGATCTTCCAAATTTCACATTTTCGTGCCCCCCCCCCCTTTTATTTAACAATTGCCCTATTCATGCAGTGAAAATCGCTCATTTACTCCGAGATGAACAAAAATTGATTTTGTGTTTGCGTGATTATGGTTATGCATTTATTTACTGACGATAATTTATTTATAACTATTCATTGAGCAGGGCATATGCTGTAGGTTGTTGTGAGGGACACGTGAAAAAGTGACGAACGATTGGGACCTCAATTGTGAATCGCAATTAACAAGGGAAAATGCGAATTTCCGTTAATTGTGTAATTTAAAATTTTTTGACATTTGTAAAATTTCTGAAATTTTTGCAATTTCTAAAATTTTTGAAATTTTGGAATTTTTTGAAATTTTTGAATTTTTCGAAATTTTTGAAATTTTTGAAATTTTTGAAATTTTTGAAATTTTTGAAATTTTTGAAATTTTTGAAATTTTTGAAATTTTTGAAATTTTTAAAATTTTTGAAATTTTTGAAATTTTTGAAATTTTTGGAATTTTTGAAATTTTTGAAATTTTTGGAATTTTTGAAATTTTTGAAATTTTTGAAATTTTTGAAATTTTTGAAATTTTTGAAATTTTTGAAATTTTTGAAATTTTTGAAATTTTTGAAATTTTTGAAATTTTTGAAATTTTTGAAATTTTTGAAATTTCTGAAATTTTTGAAATTTTTGAAATTTTTGAAATTTTTGAAATTTTTGAAATTTTTGAAATTTTTGAAATTTTTGAAATTTTTGAAATTTTTGAAATTTTTGAAATTTTTGAAATTTTTGAAATTTTTGAAATTTTTGAAATTTTTGAAATTTTTGAAATTTTTGAAATTTTTGAAATTTTTGAAATTTTTGAAATTTTTGAAATTTTTGAAATTTTTGAAATTTTTGAAATTTTTGAAATTTTTGAAATTTTTGAAATTTTCGAAATTTTTAAAATTTTTAAGATTTTTAAAATTTTTGTAACTTTTGACATTCTTGAAATTTTCAATACTCGAAAAAATTCTGACGAAGAAGAAATTGAAGTGGTATTCACGTAATTGTTATTACGCGGTATACATTTATTTATTGGCGATAATTTAACCATTCATTGAGCACTGTTTGCTACATGATTCTAGCTTCAATTTGCAATGAGGGGCACGGCAAAAATTAACGATTGAATGTGACTAAAATTCTCGGCCAATTACGGTGCACAAACTGGGTTGCATCGAAACATAATTAACGGCGATGAATAATTTTGGAAATTGAGGGCATTGATCGTGTTTGTTTATTTCAATTTTATTTTTCTCCCATTTAATCCCCCTATTTTAATTTCCTTCACAATTTCAATAACTCGCTGAAATTTTTAAAATTTTCCAAACGTCAGATTCCGATGTGTCAGATTCACGATTTTCCGACATGTTGGACAAGTCAAAACTTTCCCATATTCTCTCCTGAAATGAATAATGCGCCGTCTAAAATATCGATGACCCCAGTAACGAATGCATCCGTTCTTGAAGTATCAAATCAAGGTTTAAACCTGTAAATTCCGTAAAATAATGGTCAGCATTCTCCTCTAGACAATAGTGCCGCAGGAATAATGGAACTAATACACACATAGCACTCTTGTTGTTCGGTTGAAATTCGCCATAAAACAAATGTTCCCCACAGCGACCCTCCCCCCGCCACCCGCCACCCCCCTCCCCCCTCCCCCCTGTCCAACTAGTCGTCACCGTTGACGCAAATTCGTGCGCGCTTCAACATGGGCCATCGATTACTGAGTTGGTTGAGCTAGCCAACGGTGCATTATGTCACGCGTAATGACGATTGCCGCATGAATGCTCGGATTTTGCGTTAGCCCCGTCACACCAAAGACCGAAGGGCCAGAGGGTTTTGGGTGTCCACAGGCCTGAGGAACGACGACATAGCTTGTGTAGACTCATTTCTGATGCGCAGTATGTTGAAACAGCGCGCCAACGTTCGGCCGACAGTCAGCCGACGTTCGGCCAACAGTGGTCCAACGTTCGCCTGACAGCGAGCCAACCTCTGTACGTCGAGCAGTTAATTTTTGGGATATAGTGAGCTAACTTTCGCCCGATAGTGCGCCAACGTTCGGCCGATAGTGAGCCAACGTTCGGCCGACAGTCAGCCAACGGTGGTTCAACGTTCGCCTGACCTCTGTACGTCAAGCAGTTAATTTTTACGTTGTAGTGAGCCAACTTTCGCCCGACAGTGGGCCAATCTTGGCCCGACAGTCAGCCAACCTTGGGCAGCAGACAACCTAGAGCAATCGATATACGCAGATCGAAACTACTTGACTTGATTTCAAGATTCAAGCTTTGGTTTAATGCTTATTCCATTATTCTGTGACTTATTCAGCTTGAAGCTTTGTCAAGTTATAAATGAATTTGGAACAATGGGTGAGTATATAGGTCAGTAAAGATCACAGCCTTCAGTATTAATTCATGTTTTAATTCATTGATTATGCGGACATTTATAACGCAATTTCCATTCAATTTTCAAATGACAAGAATTTAAGAGCACTATTAAATATTCAAGAAGACATAGAGATTGAAATCATCTTATCACATGAGATGATACTCCGAAGCGGAAATGAGAGCGGTCCAACCGATCAATTAGTGTCCCCGTATTGGACACATTTGACAGTAAGTATCTGCAATTAGTGTCACATGCATCCCGAAAAGAGCATCTTCAAAAATTTCAAAAATTTCAAAAATTTCAAAAATTTCAAAATTTCAAAAATTTCAAAAAATTCAAAAATTTCAAAAATTTCAAAAATTTCAAAAATTTCAAAAATTTCAAAAATTTCAAAAATTTCAAAAATTTCAAAAATTTCAAAAATTCAAAAATTCAAAAATTTCAAAAATTTCACAAATTTCAAAAATGCCAAAAATTCAAATTTTAAGAGACATTTATATGTCACACCCCTCCGATTTCGCCTAAACATAACTTGCCATTGATTTAGAAAGGGGAAAGGCTGAGGCTTCAAATATTAATAACTACCTGTACCTAAAAAAATGTGAGAGCCTGGTTGTCTCAACGAGCAGGTACGAGCGTCGAAGCCCATAAATGATTTATGGACAAACCCCAACTGATTCGGTCCGTATATCTCCCTCCCCCTCCCCCCCCTGCCCAGTCCCACTGGGCAAGTTGCCTCGTCGTTTTTGCCTCACGCTGAGAAAAAATCTCATAAATTTAATCCATATAACATCTTGAGTTCATTCTGGATACGCAGAATCCATAATTAATCATTCCCAGTATTTTCAGGGGCAAAATAAGCATGGCTGTTTACCCGGGTCGAATGTTTGTACTATACCCGACCTTTGACGCGGGAAAAATGAAGAACAGTATGTATACAAAAAAGAAAAACAAAACTAGCGGGCTAAATGAGGGTGATCCATTGAGTAAAATAAACTTCTAAATTTATCTCTTCCGGAGATTATTGTTTATGAGATGTTCGGAAATGATTTCGCACATATAAACAGTCGGCTCTCCCATAAGTTGACAGCCCGTTAGTTGACGATCCCATTAGTCCACTGACTCCTTCTGCTTTGGGAATGATGTGGAAATTCTTCACAACTTCTTACCTTCAATAGCTGTTCGATATAAGTGGACTGCATTTATGATGGTGGTGACATTTTGGACAAATGATTATGATCATTCACTTTTCTGTTTCATTATCGCTCATCAAAATCCTTAGAAAATTACACTGATTTGACCTAGTGGCTATTCACAATAATGCTCCTCAGTACTTGTGAATTTTTTCAGAAAAAAAAAAAAATTTGAAAAAATTTGAGAGTACTTTTTTTCCATGGTAGAACCTCAGAAAAAATCGCCATCGAGATCTGAAGAGGTAAGGGCCACGGTTTGTCCAAGTTGGTAGGGAATACCCCACATATATATATGGGTAGGCACAGCGACACGACAACGAATATGAACGTTGGTACATACACGCACGAGCACACACACACACACATATGTACATGTTTAAAATTGGGGAAAAACTGGATAAAACGCAAGTTTGTGGACAAATCGCGAGTTGGTGTTGCCCATTCACGCGAAACGCCGTCTATATATGGAAAATGGAATAAGAGCGTTGTGTGGGTCTTTCGATTTGCAATTCGTATCCGACCTTTGCCAGGCTCAACGACGTGGAAAAGGACAGGTAAATAGTTGACGATAAATCCCCGATTTATTCGCAACTTTGCAATTCCAACTCGACGTTATTTATCTATATAAAAAACGTTAAATCGACGATGTTTGGAGTGAGTAATCTCGGAGAATTAGGAGGCAAAGTTGGGAAAGAGCTGGGAGCGAATTGGTAGTTTATATAGTAAGTTGTCCGTTTGGCGTTGGTATTATTGATCAATTATCGTCAAAACAATAATTGCAACAATTTCAAATGTACTGACATTTAATTTTTTATACCGATTGAGCGCGCAGGCTTAGCGCTGGCGCTTGGGTTCCTAAGTTCAAATCCCCAACAGCGAAAATTTTTTCGGACTGTCTGGCGAGCGGGAGGTGGCTCGTAGAGCGGCCGCCTGCACCGACGTAAGTTTATTGTGGTTTCCTGTGCCTTATCATGCGAATGCGGTGGCGGGTATGGCCCACATCGCTACGAACCTAAGTAGTTGATGTAAAAAAAAAAAAAAATTGAGAACTGAGGAAGAAATGAAAAAAAAACAGGTCTTTAAAAAATACTTTCCCCATAAAACTTATTAATTTCTCCACCCTCATAGAAATGCTGAGCATCGGATAACCCCACGATCAACTACGTTGTTTGCAGTTTACTTTATGTACTCATGTTTCTACCCTCCACCATCCTTCGTACGTATTTGAGATTAGATGTGTATTGGTGTGAGCCCGTATGCACGCAGAGGTGGCGTACCCACCCGTATCGTCACACAAACATAACGTGGTTATGCCCATTATACACATATCATCTGTGCTGGAGGTGTGCGAGTAATAAGTACTTGCTAGTGCCAAAATTACACGAGCAAAGTGGAGACCTCCCGCATGAGTGAGTTATCGACATTCCGGGGTTAAATAAAATACAGGAGTCATGTAGTGGCACTTGAAATCACAAAGGCTGGCGAAAAAAATATTCACAATGGTTCTTTCACACGCATTGCACTGTATGAGAAAATGTATCCAAGCTGCTAATTTATTTTTACTGTAATTATTTAGAATTTTTTAGCCAATTCTTAATCATTCGCCGACGTTGAGCCAACATTGAGCCGACATTGAGCCAACATTGGGCCAATCCCACATCAATACTGAACCAACCTTGCGCCAACATTGTGGCAACCGTGACCTCGCCCAGAATCAACCTCGGCACAATGTCGGCACAATGTCGGCTCAGCGTCGGCACTCCAAAAAACCATTATTTTCCCTTGTGCAATACTTTTCCATCCAAATTTATTCACGAAATTGTAGCGCATCGGTGGTAACAACGGTTGGATGGGGGTGCGGAGTAACGGGTGCCAACGTCTGCGTATAAATTATTACTCGATATTTCAGGCGTGACGTCATTTCCGGCAATGTGCCGGTTGGCTTCCGTAGGATGATGGATATGCCGCGTCGCCTGGTACAGGACCAGGCATTCTGCCCCCCCCCCTTATCCAACCTCCCCCCCCCCCCTCATTCGCTGTTTTTCGTTTCATCTCTTCTGTATCGATGTCATTCTTCCTTCTTGTTATTTGTCCTTGCGGAAATTATTTCCTCCAGTTGTTATCAAGTTGCCGATACGATGCCGTGGAATATTAAAAATTACGAGTGTTTTCTTTCATGCATTAATTTAAAAATAGATATAGTACGAATAGCGCGACTGGATTTTTTCCGGGGATCAATGAGATGACGTGATATCGAGAGATTGTTAGGTAGGTCGAGGGATTGTATTGCAAGTTGTTGATCGGGGATCGAGTGACAGACGAAATTGACGTGAGAAAATGGGGAACAGAAGTCGCGGGAGTTATAGATCGCCGGGGGGGGGGGGGGGGGGTGAAACTCGAAGCGTTCCGTAGCGCTAACCTTGACGCGATAGATCTTGGAATGCTTTTGCCGTTCGCCCGTGGAATTTCACGAGTTATAATTAAATGGGTTTCTTTGGGAGATGTTGAGCTCACTTTTTCCACTAATTAAATCAGATAGTTGATCTACTTAAGGGATAGGATCTGTGTGTGAGTGTGTGTGAGCGATTGGAACCACGCGAAAAACGCGATTTGTACTTCCTACCAGAGATCATTTCTGTTCATGATATTCGGATTGAAAGGGCTGCTCTCCTAGTGGTTCTAGCGAAAAATGGTATAAGTAACTTTTTGTGGAAAATTTAATTTCGAACAAAAAAGTTGTATGACAAATTTCTCTGAGTTGAATCACTGACGAGATATAGCCGGAATTCTAATGAGGGAAAGACCATATCTAAAAAATTCGCCTTTGGCGAATTTTACGTGGGATTTTCAAACACACACACACACACACAATCCTACAATCACATAGTACTGTCATTTGCCGAATATTCTGCTCATTCCAAATTGTCCGGAATTCACTTAGAGATGAACATCTGCCCTGAATGCTGCATTATGAGTAAACAAACCCCCTTTTCGAGTCAACTCAGTGAAAGGATTTCGCCGGGTTAATTGAACTAAAACCCCCAAGTATTATGTTCTATGTACCCTCGTGGTGTATTCATCCGTCCCTCATACGTATTCCGTCCGTGAAAATGAAAAAAAAGGCAATTTTTTTGGCTTCTATTTTTCCACTACCACGGCGGGGGGGGGGGGGGGGGGGGGGGAGGGTGGTAGGGGGAGAATAAAATAGAGTCGTGCTGACTGTTATGCTCACGCCAGACTCGTACGGTCAATAGTCAGTACACCAGCCATTTTTCCAGTCACAGTGGGCAGCCCCCCCCCCCCCACCATTTTAATTCCTCTATTTTCAATTTTCTATTCTCCCCGATTCCCCCCCCCCTCTCCCCCTTTTTTCTCCCCCCGATTCACTCGCGGTCTGAGCTCCACTTTGAAGAGAACTGTCACGCGGATCTCTGTGTATTCTGGTCAAATATTTTTTATTCCCCCCTCCCCCCCCCCCTCTTTGTTTGTGTTGTTGTCTGGGGCAAACAATTGGGCGAGTATTAAGACTACAATGGGGCTGGCGGGGTTGAAGGAAAAATGCTGGGAATTGGTGGAAAAGTGGTGCCAAAATAAAAAGACGGGTTTGCAAAAAAAAAAATTCCTATGAACTCGGTCATGGATGCAAATGGGCGGATAACATCTGCTTTAGCTCTGCTGTAAGAACATTGATGGATATTTAGAAGGTGCTTGCTGCATGTCTGAATCAGGTATTGATGGAAGCTCCTGGGTTGCACAGGCGTGTCTTAATTGTGCAATTGGCGGAAAAAAATGGCTCTTATTTGTGAGTTACATGAAAAAAGCGTGTTCCGTTCCCCCTCCACCCCCCAGGACATTCCCCCTTCCCGAAGACATTTCCCCTCCCCTCCTCAAGACATTACCCCTCCCCCCCAATACATTTCCCCTCCCCTCCCCCCCCAAGACATTCCTCCTCCCCTCCCCCCCAAGACATTTCCCCTCCCCCCCAAGACATTTCCCCTCCCCCCCAAGACATTACCCCTCCCCCCCAAAGACATTTCCCCTCCCCCCCCCCAAGACATTTCGCCCCCCCCCCTCCCCCACGACATTGCCCCTCCCCAGGACATTATGCGCAGTCGCCACCCGGCGCACTTGTCCAGTGGCGGAGAGTGGGGGAAGTTGGGGAAGTTGACAAACGGGAGTTTCGGCTACGCCTCAATCATTATTGCTGCGTTTGAACTATTTCTTTTTGGTATAATACATTGTGACCGCAAAAATTTAGTTTTGTAGTTACTTCTCCAATCTTGATTTCTCTCATTTTTTTTTGCTCAATTTTTTTTAGTAACAAATCTGAATTAATTTTGTTCAATTCTAATTGAAAAATGGAACCCCAGATTTTTTGTGTAATTTTTTTTTTATAGTTTAATTTAATATAGTATAATTTTCGAGATGGCCTACATTTGATATTCAATTATCAAGAAACTGAGAGTGAACGCTCGAATGGGGCTATTTTCTCTCGTTAGTTTTTTCACTGCGCAGAAAAAAAATTGGAACAATGGCTTTCAGAACAAACGTTGGAGGTTTTGCTGGAACAATATGAACAAAAAAATCTTATATGATAAGGGGATTTTGGGGGGGGGGGGGGGGGGGTGAAAAAAAATATGGTTTGTGAAAATCGGAATGTACCTGGCAATCTGCAATGCAAACTCGTGGTTTTAGTCTGCGAAACGCACACGAGAAAAAATGATGAAAAAAAGAAGGAATTTGGGGGTGGAAATAGGGGTGGAGTAGGGGGAATGTAAA
Organism: Asobara japonica; assembly: GCA_026005395.1. Taxonomy (NCBI): domain Eukaryota; kingdom Metazoa; phylum Arthropoda; class Insecta; order Hymenoptera; family Braconidae; genus Asobara; species Asobara japonica. The sequence goes on from BQMI01000510.1 coordinate 763,284, forward strand.
TTGCCGATGGAAAAAAAAATCTAGAAAATTTCCATATGAGAAAAAAAAACGGAGGAGTGAAAGATCAGAAAATGTGAGCAATTTCCAGAGTGTTTTGTCGCTATTTACCAAATTTTCGGCATTTAAAGTATTGAAAATATTTTAACCCCCCCTCCCCCCCCCCGTCCACCCACTTCAATTTTTTTTTGCAATTTTCAAAGTTTGATCGATTGCAAATTCTCAGAAAAAAAATCTGAAATTCCAAAAAATACGAAAAATCCAATTTTTTTCTGAAATGAAAAAAAAAATTCAAAAATAAAAAAAATACAAACGAATTTTGATAATTTTGGACACGATGAAAACTAGAAAAAAATAAAAATGCAAATTGTGAATGTGGAAAAAAAATTGCATACAAGACGAAAAACTGAGGAGATCGGGGAATGCGAGCAATCTCTGGGGTGTTATGTCGGTATTTACGAAATTTCATTGGACGTTATATCCCATTGGACCCGGGGATGGCTTTGATGGTGTGGGATTAGTTGGCGCGTGGTGAGAGCCGGTTTTCTCTTTGAAAGTTGGTGTGCGCGATCAAAAGACGCTGAATCGTCGCCTCCGGGCGTCTTTTTCACCTTCTTTCACGTCCTTTTCAACGTGTTTTCCCCTCCACTTTTTTTTTCACCGCAAATTACACAGTGAAGAGACATTCACGCGTCAATTACTTGCGATATAGCGGGTTTTTATTCGGTGAATAAATCTTTTCGTTTTGTTAAGTAACTTTTACGTATATCGTGAACACGCTATGCAGATCAGCCAACTGGATGTGAGGCGCTTTTGTATATGTTAGAAATGTTGTGGATTAAAAAAAATCTTCAAACACTTTTGATAATTTTAAACTACAGAGTTGTAAAAAAAATGGTGGAAATCATCCCCCGCCCGCCCACGATGACACACCCACCCGCCTACTCACCCATCAACACACACCCTCCGCCCACTCTCCCGTTAAGACACACCCACCCGTCCACCACCTACACACACCTACCGGTCCACCCACCTAGACACGCCCCCCCCGTCCACCCACCTAGACACGTCCCCCCCCCCGCTCACCCAGCTAGACACTCCCCCCCGCCCACCCATCTAGATACTCCACCCGCCCACCCAGGTAGACACACATCCCCGCCCACCCAGGTAGACACACATCCCCGCCCACCCAGCTAGACACGCCCAACCACCCGCCCGCCCACTCAGCTAGATACACTCACCCCCTTGTCCACCGACCCAGCTAGACACACCCGCCCCCTCGCCCACCCACCCAGCTAGCTACACCCACCCACTCACCGTTCACCCAGCTAGACACGCCCACCCAGCTGGATACGCCCACCAAGCTAGACACGCCCACCGAGCTAGACACGCCCACTCAGCTAGACACACCTATCCATCCACCCGCCCACCCAGCTGGACACGCCCACTGAGCTAGACACGCTCACTCAGCTAGACACGCCTATCCATCCGCCCGCCCACCCAGCTGGACACGCCCACTGAGCTAGACACGCCCACTCAGCTAGACACGCCCACTCAGCTAGACACACCCACCCATCCGCCCACCCACTCAACTGGACACACCCACTTACCCACCTGCCCACCCTCACACACATATCTTATCTAAACACTATGAGGTCATGAAATGTGGAGAAAGCCGAAAAGTTCATAGACTGTCCATACTTGATTTGCGAAATGAATACTTTAGACATCACTTAAAGGTAATTAAATATGCTGGCAAATGTCTTTTTTCCATCTGCGGTGATAATCGCTGGCTGAACACCTGAATAATGTGTGCTATAGAATTAGTGGAAGAAGTGTGACAAGGGACGGGTACGTAGAAAAATAAAATCAGCCACAAAACTTGAAAATTCACTGCACGTCACCGCCATACGGCATTGTCTTGATGTTTGCCACGAATTTGCTTACGTGCCTGAATGCACCGTTAGTGCTTTTCTCGCCGAGTATATACGCGTTGAGAATACCGTTTTCTCACGAATGCCGTCGTTTGCTGTTTTTGGCGACATAAAGAAGAATGAAAATAAAAATAATGGAATAAGGGGGCGAGGTGTGAGAGAGCCAAACCGAAAAACTAACCATTACTGCTACGTGGTCAACAAAACGACGATTTAGCTTCATGAAACTTGCAGGAGGTGAGTTATTATTGCCCGGGCTGTGCCAAATTCAGGAAACAACTATTTCAATTGGGGTAGTTGGGATTGGAAAAAAGAAAGTTCCAAAATTTTCAGGTGGTTTGCGGTGGTGTGGGTGGATGCGTGGGCGGGTTGTGGATAAAACTTGTTAAGCACTTCAATTTTCGTTTTGAATTCCAGATATTCTAGAAATTTCAAAGAAATATTGTCAGAAAACTGAAATACTCAACGAAAAATTTCACAAGTCAAAATATCCAAAAAATTTTTTTTATTAAAAATTCGAAAATATCGAAAAATGTCAAACAATTTTCAGATTTTGAAGCAACGCCAGATGTGTGTGTGTGTGTGTGTGTGTGTGTGTGTGTGTGTGTGTGTGTGTGAGTGGGTGGGTGGTTTGGTGTATAGGCGGGCGGGTGGGTGCTTGGGCGGGTGGTTGCGTGTGTGGGCGGGTGGGTCGGTAGGTGGGGGGGGGGGGGTCGGTAGGTGGGGGGGGGGGTCGGTAGGTGGGGGGGGGGGGTCGGTAGGTGGGGGGGGGGGGTCGGTAGGTGGGGGGGGGGTGGGTCGGTAGGTGGACGGGTGGGTGGGTAGGTGGACGGATGGTTAGGTGGATGGTTGGGTGTGTGGGCGGGCGGTTGGGTGGGTGGTTGGGTGAGTGGATGGGTGGTTGGGTGTGGGCGGTTGGGTGTGTAGGTGTTGGGTCGGTGGTTGGGTGGGTAGTTGGGTAGGTGGGTGGCTTGAGCGCGTGAGTGGATGCGAGCACGCATTTACCTAACCCACACACCCACGTATGCGAGTTTGTGACCACGTGTCTCCATGTGCATTCTCCAATATATCTTAAATGTATATATGTCTGTGTGTATTTGGCTTCCTACACCATAAAACACCCATAACAAACTTCTTAACCAAGAAAAACACGCCTGAAACACTAGTTCGACCCTGCATAACAAAAGGGATGAAACTTCACCGTTTCCACGAAGACAAGGTTTTAGGGTCTATCTCAGCCCTTTCCATTTTGCCCGTGTCTTCGTATGAGTAGTCGAAGGCAATTACCTGAATTCCGGGGGAGATGGATGCCCCAGGGATGTTAGAATCCAGCCAGCCTAAAAACATGCCAAACTTGGCTACGTAATTCTACGAAAAGTTTTCTCCGTGGAATTTTCCCCTCTCGTTACTCCTGCAGTCATTATCATTAATTAAATCATGGGGAAGGTGTTGAAAGCCTCGAGAGGGTTTTGTTGAGTTTATTTATCTCGGGGGGTGAGGGCGCGGGGAAATGGAAAGTTATGCTTCGTTTGAGTGATTCTGTCAGTTTTGAAAATTTTAGAAATTTCCATTTTTTTTTTTCGAAATTGGGAAAATTTGAAAAATTGGAAAACCCAAAAATTTTTTGGTTTTTTCATTTTGAAAATTTGAAAAATTGAAAATGTAAGAATCATTCGGGAAATGTTAAAATTTTCAAAAATTCATATAACAGTAGTTATACCCTTAACGACAGGCAAACCATCAGAATAACAACAGAAAAATAATCAGAGAACGTTGTTGAGACTTTTACTGAGTAATCTAGGTGAGGGAGTCTTGGACGGTCCCTTGCAAGCGGTTAAATTGCCTTTGTGCCTCACCTAGAATGCATTTAGCGCTAATGGTAACTCCACACCCGTGACTATGGGTTATAGCCACCATCAGAGCCCATGCTATATCAACCCCTCAGGCTGTACCTGGGGAGTGTATACTTATGGGCTTTCTGCTTTCGCACTAATCTAATGCGCGTGTCCCTTTACGAGATAATTCTAAATGACCATAAATTGCAACACCAAATTCGGAGAATGGACGAGGACAATGGATCCATAAACTTATTCAATATTCTAGGTGATTCGTACTGAAAATTATGGAGTTCATTATCTGTTTTTGAGCGAATAAAGGAGTTTATGAAGTATATTTTTTTGGCGGTATAACTTTACAAACACGTACACACACACAAACTCACCCATCCATACGCCCACCCACCCACGCCCACTTATCCTTGTGCCCACTCATCCATCCACCCCCGCCCACGCCCCCTCACTCACGCCCCCTCACCCACGCCCCCTCACCCACGCCCACCCACCCCCACGCCCCCTCACTCACGCCCCCTCACTCACGCCCCCTCACTCACGCCCGCTTACCCACGCCCCCTTACCCACGCCCACTTATCCTTCCGCCTGACCACTCACGCCTACTAATCCACCCGCTCACCCACCCGCCCACTCACCCATCCATCCGCCCATGGTGGATAGGTACACACACGCCCACATCTATATATGTATATATATCTATTGACTTCCGCCCTACAATCGTGGCCTAATGTCTCACATCATTGGAAAATTCTTTTCCACTTTATATTTGCCTACCATATTCCACTCACTTTCGCCACCTCCCATTTTCACTCGACTATTCAGAAAGCCACATTTTTCCCCCCTTTTTCCCTTTTGATTCGATTGAAAACGCGGGGCGAAGCAGTGTTATAGAAATATATCCCACATCTCAAGATTTACGAGCTGAGGAATGAAGAATCGGAAAAATTCGTCTGAATTTTCGACCGAGCCACCATACTGTCCTACGGCGACAAACAGCGGTGAGTAATAATGGAGAGAGCCAAGACCATTCGACTTTTCATGCGCTAGTGTGTATAACTGTAATACAATTTGTCGAAATTTATCGCTGTGATACCCACAGTTCTCTCCACATATACCGTCCTCCCCCTTCCGCCCCCTCCCACCCATCGCTCCCTTCGCCCCCCTCCCGCACAGAGCTCCCCCCGCCCCCCTCCCGCCCATCGCTCCCGCCGCCCCCTTCCCTCCCAGAGCTCCCCCCGCCCCCCTCCCGCCCAGAGCTTTCCCCCCCCCCCCCCCCACTAGCCGCGCAGTAGTGTGAATTTTGTACAGGGTGTTTCAAAATCCCCGACTATCCATTCGCGAGCAAAAAATTATATATATGTTTTTTCATTGCACGTCACTGAAGCGGCGATTGATATGAGGCTTGGAATAATTTGTTCGAGATTAGAAGGTCTTAATTTGGAGCTCGGAAGGCACGGCTTAAGACTTAACCTCAGGTTGAGACCTAATCATTTTCATTTGGCACCGCCATTTTTTTCCATGCAATTTGAAACAACCTGTATGTGGAATCAGCGCTAGCGATTCGCACACACGCCTGACTATACCGCGACTTTTTCACTAGCGAGTTGTTACACAACCCATTCCGTTTACGATAGGGTTTTCGAGAATTTAACTCACTGTTATTGTCTTTGGCCGAGTTGAATAAAAGGTGATTCAGGGGGATGCTTTATTCGGTACATTATTTCTGGATACTATCATTGGATTTATGAATTTGTAGAGGATAGAGTCTATTAGGTATTTTTTTTGGTGCTTTTTTTTTCCAGCGCTGAAGAGAGGAAATGGATTTAGCGGAGGGTTTAATTGTTTTTTAGATATGAGATTGTGAGGGAAATTGACTGGATCTAGTTTATTTTTGCAATGGTCCGAGGGTTAAATTGAGTGGATTTAGAGGGGCGGGCGAGGCCCCCCCCCTCCGGGGGGGGCGAGGGAGTGGAAATGTCACGAGGTTTTTCATGAATTTGGGATTATATGACGACATAATGGGGTTTCGGGGGTGATTGATCGCGCTATTTTTTTTTGCAGGGTAGATTTTGGGGTGGCCGATTGTAATTTTAGGGGTGTAGCAAATGGGATTTTTTGTTCGGTGTTTTTGAGGGGGACCTTCTCTCAGCATTTTTTATTTGTAATTTTTTTCTATTGGTTCGTTAATTTGTTTTTTTCATATTTTGATTTTTTTTTATTTTTTTTTTTTTTATTTTTTCTTCATACTTGGATTGATTGGAAAAAATAATTAAAATTCTAAAAATTTGTAAAATAATTTTTTTGTAAAAAAAAACTGAGATTTAAAGAAAATTAGATCGCGATGCTGTTTCAAAACAACCACTTTTTTTAATCTGTCTAAAGATAATATAATACATGCACGTGCTCATTGAATTGCCATGGTTGAAATTTCGCGAATATCCCCAATTACCGAAATTGACTGAAATATTCAAACGACAGGAAAATCCATTATTTCCGTTTTTTCAGTCGTTTGCAAAAGCCGTCAAACACTTCTGTGCATATTAACGATTCATGGGGGGAAATTCCATAACCCCGTTATTACAGTGAACCCAATCAAGCCAATTGACGTTGAATGAGATTGATTAAATGTCCGTTCAAAATGATTGAATTACGACATTGCTACACTGGGAGAAAATTTCTACAAATGTGGAGAGGAACACATATGGTATATATATATATATATGTCGATGTAGATGGCTGAATGGAAATTTTGAGCGATAAGAAAATTGGGGATTTCAAGATTCATCTCACAGCTGCCCAGCATCCGTAAGGACCATTAATGATTTCCAATATTTTATCCTGCACGAGTCCCTCCCCCCACCATCTCACCGACCCATCCCACCCCACCCACCTCACTCCATCCCACCCACCTTACCCCACCCCACCCATCCCAGCCACCCACCCACCTCACCCATCACAGCCACCCCACCCCACCCACCTCACCCCTCCCATCCCCCCCCCTCACCCACCCCACTCATCCGTCCTACCAACCACCCACCCCAACCAGTCACCCACCCCCTGAACCTTGGAGTATTCTTTCTTGTCACATATTTGGGAGTATTCGCATCATTCATAAGTTACCATGAATGAACAATAATTATATGCGTCCATTGCACATTAACATTTCTTCTGGTATTTTCCCGCTTGTTAAAATGAATGGGAAGCATGTTAAATGGTTACACAGTGGTCTCAATAAAAGCCAACTGGGTATTGCGGAGGGATTGTAGATAGGAAAACAGTAAGAGGTGGGGCAGGTGTGAGAGAATAGCCCGTATTTCGCTCCTAGGTCCTCCTTTGGGCTTCTCTACAAAAGAGGATTGAGGGTGAGGGTGTGCGGGTGCGGGAGTTTTGTACCGAGACCACAAGCCGCACCGTAAACCGTACAACAGCCTGCCAAGTAAAAGAGGGAAACTATCCTTTGGCACGCGAGAATAACGAACCGAACATTACCCCTCGCCCCCCCCCCCCTCAACCGCCCCATTCACCCCCCACCGCCCACCCACTCGCTCGCCGATACCATGACACAGCAGTACGAGCGATATCGCGTACATCGCATACGTTTTTCAGCGGAGAGCAGCTAATTGGTTTTTAAGTTAAGATATTAGGTCCCCATGCCGTTTTGCCCCGACTTTGAATTTTTTTCGGTTTTCTCATTTTTTTTTTATATTTCGTATTTTTGGAAGTTTGGAAGTGGAATTTTTTAGGGGAATTTTTTGATATTTTTTACGTTTTTAAAATTCTGAATTTTTCTTTGGATTTTTGCACTTGTCAATTTTTTTGTCTGACTGTGTTTTCTAGGGATATCACTTATGTATTTATGTATGGCTACATGAATACCATTGTATTTATGTCCTGAGAAATCGAATCCCCTGAGGACCAATACTGGATATATAGAGAAATGTACTAAATATTGCATACCTCTGGTCGCGCTCTAAATGACTATTTCAGGTTGTAATATAAATATAAGTTGCGAGGAATTCCTGTAATACGTTTACTTCGACTGTAAGATTGTAGAAATTTACAACTAATTCCTTTGCCGATATTATACCGTAATTTGTAAACGTTAAACATTTCTCGTAGGTGGAAGCCCCCCCCTCCCCCACCTACCCACACCCATCCACCCAGATCCATCCACCGAGACCCACCCATCCAAACCCACGTGCCCACCCAGACCCACCTACCAACCCACTTCCCCAGACCCAGCCAGCCAGCCAGTCACCCACCCACTCACCTACCCCGACCCACCCACCCAGACCTACCCGCTCACCCACCCAGACCTACCCTCCCACCCAGACCTACCCTACCACACACCCACCCACCCACCCACCCAGATCTACCCTCCCACCCACCCACCCACCCAGACCTACCCTCCCACCCACCCACCCAGACCTACCCACTTACCCACCCACCCAGGCCTACCCACCCACCCAGACCTACCCGCCCACTCACCAACCCACCCACTCACCCACCCACCCTAACCAGGTCACCACGGTAAGAGGTGACCGTATTTTTTCCAACCCTCGACCCTGTCTCCAGAATTCTGACTCCATAAATTCCGCAAACTTCCCGATTGCCGTACAACCGCTTGAACTTTATTTTCAAGCGTTCAAAATACCTGAAACGCGTTAAAAATAATATTTAACCCTGCAGTGCAGATACGGGAAATTTGTTAGAACGAGTAAATTCCCCTGCGGTCACTGGAGCAACACCTCTCCGCCCTCTCGCCCTCCGCCCCGGTTTTCTTTTCCTCTCGCTTGCCCTCCCACTCTCCCCTCTGTTCTCTTCCTCTCACCTTCTCCCTTTTCTCCATTCCCTCCCTCTCACTCTGCCTCATAGACAATGGCATATGCGTTAAGTGTACAGTTTTCTCATTCTCAACGAGTCGAGTGCTCCGCCACGAATGAGTTTTCGTCCATTGGGGCTTTTGTGGTTTTTGGCGAAATGGGCCTCTGGTTAGTGTGAAAAATATCTCACGAAATTACTAGGTGTAGTATCTGGAGGGCTGAATCTTACGACACAACTAGCCTACCCTTGGCAATGGACTCGAGTATTTTTACTACTCATTTCAAGGGAATTTAATTTAATTTAGTCCGGCATCTCTATGGAATTCTGAATTATTCTGTTAATTAATTAGCAACTTGCGGGTCATAATTAATGTCATTGAACTGTCATATATATATATGTGTGTGTGTTTGTGTGTGTAAGTGGGTGGAGGGTGGGTGGGTATGTGTGAGTGGGTGGGTGTGTGCGAGTGGGTGGGTGGCTGAGTAGGTGAGTGGGTGGGTGGCTGAGTAGGTGAGTGGGTGGGTGGCTGAGTAGGTGAGTGGGTGGCTGGGTCGTTGGGTGAGTGGGTGGGTGGTTGGGTAGGCGAGTGGGTGGCTGGGTCGGTGGGTGAGTGGGTGGGTGGGTGGGTGGGTGAGCGGGTGGGTGGGTGAGTGAGTGGGTGGGTACACCCCCTCCCAAGTGGGTCACATTCGCATCCACACTACTTCAATCTTCCCCCCTCCCCCCTCCCCCCCTCTAATGTAAAATTCAATAATTAAAACTTGTGGCACCACAAGCTTGCGATAGGAGCCGAGTTTCGTAACACAAAATTGAAAGTTTGCGTCCTTACCGGACACACCGGAAGCGAGAGTTTTGCTTTCCGCTCCATCAGATAGTGCTGGCTGCCGTGACAGCGAGTCGTATCGCGGTTGCCCTTTGAAAACCAGAATAGCTCGCCACAAGCCAAGGAGAATGGGGGCCTTTCAGGTGATCCACCTATACTACTGCAACATTTGCAATTACAACTTGGCGATGGCTCGAGAGAGAAGTGAGATAAACTCCTGACCACTCCTGATTTTAACAGTTGGTGTCATACTTTCACACAGTAAATTCAGTGATTTCAGGGAAGAAGATTCGAAACTGATAGGACGGGATAAATGAGCAGAAAACGTGTTCATATTTTGTTGGAATTTTTTTTTTTAATTGTCATTTACAACACGGATAAACAAATACACACACACACACACATCCATTTTAACCCCGACGGTCACTGGAATATTTTCTCATGGATTCCGACCGATAGCAGGAACTTCTGTGTGTCCTATCGGTGGTACCATCGAGATGAGACCCCAAGGTCGGGCGGGAACCTAACCCGACGCAGGGGGAGGGGTGGGTCATAGACGCTCTAGCATGGAGATGTCTGGAGGTTTACCCTGTGTTTAGAAATACGATGACCTAAATCGCGAAAGTCGGCCCCAGTCGCCCGGATGGGTGTCCACTATGCCCTACCCATCAACATCGAATTTAAGATTCCTTTTTTTTTTTATTGGAAAAACAATAACTTTCATTGGGAAAATAAAAATAATATCAAGTAAAATATACTTGAAAGTTGCTGAGATAGTCGTTAGCATTTCCTCATCGTCTCTTCCAGTATAAAGCACGAATATCATGCGGAAATCTTATGTTCATCAGGCAATATCAAAGTTTCATAATTAAGAGGGCAGTCTTTTAAAGTCCCGCGGGCTCGCGTCTTCGCGGATAATAACCTCCATCTTTCACGGTGTACAACTCATCGGCCACACTCCCCCCCCCCCCTCCTCCCCCTCCCTCATTTACTCTCAACGTCACGGGCACGGGCAATTTTTTTTTATCGAATTTTCACACTTTTATCGCCCGCCCTCTACACAAGTTTATGATACTTTGTTACGGCAGATGAGAAAGTGAGTTCAGACACTATCAAACAACGGAAAACAATTTCCCTAATTATTCTTGGGGGGAAAATTAGTGTTAATTAAGAAAATTGTTGGATATTGAGGAATTGTGAGAAGCTCATAAAACATTAAATGGCTCATAAAGATCGCCTTTTTCTTCTAAAACTGTCAAAAATTTTGGGGAAATTTTTGGAGCAAAATTTAAAAAAACAAATATTAATTTTCAAAATTGCAAAAATTTCGCTAAATTATTTGCCATTTGAAAAAATTGTAATTATCTAAAAAATTAGTTTACCCCAATCACCATTAAGGTCCAAAAAAATCCCGTATCCAAGAACCTACATTCAATTTCGAACCGCTCCATTCGCTGTACCAACTACAGCATCCCCCCCCCCCCCCCCCCCCCCCCCCCCCACCCACCGCTAATGAAAAATTCAAACAATGACCCAACAACATTGAGAATAAACGGAACAGAAGAATTCGCAATTAAATTACCCCTTAATCACATTTTTTTGTCATTCACTCTGTAGCAGCAGCCGGGTTTACCCCTTTCCCCCCCCCTCCCCCCGCCCAACTCTGGTCTGCAGACCACGGTAATACATTTAAGGCCTTAATTTTCTTAATTTCCCACCCCCTAGGTTGGAGTCCCCGGGTGAAACAAGTATCGCGACTGAATTATCATGTCAGGTAAAACGAAGTTAACCAACGGGCCGAGTACGATGAGTTTACCAGCAAGTTAGCCAGGCTGGGGGGGGGGGGGTGGTTTAAGCCCCACCCACATCTGTATGCACTTTTTGTTGCGATACGCGTGCCCAGCCATCCGGCATAATCGAAATCACCGGCGAGGAAAAAAATCCACTATACTTCTCGTGTGCCCGAGAGTTTTTGTGTGGGTATCACACTCGCGCTCGGTCGCCCTTCCTCGCGCTCGGTGGCTGCCGCCCGCGCTCGGCCGTCCCCGCTCGGGCTCGGCCGCGCTCGCCCCCTCCCGAACGCTCTTTCGCCAGGCACTCGGGCGTCCCCGCACGCCCTCGGCCGCGCTCGCCCCCTCCCGAACGCTCTTTCGCCAGGCACGCGGCCGCGCTCGCTTACCCTCGGTCCCCCTCGTTCGCTCTTTCTCCTCATCCCTGGATCTCCCTCTCTCTCTCACTCTCCCACGCGCTCTCGCTCTCGCGGCATTGACTAACTTTACGTTCTCCGTCCCATGCGGAAGCAACTGACTTTTGTCCAATTTAACGCCGGATTAACTTTCATGTGGACACGCATAAACTCGTCTGTTTTAGTTCTCGTTCCCCATTTTTTTTTCTGGGGGAGTCTTATTGCGGAGAAGATAAAGGATTTATTTATTTATGGGGGTGGTCCTTGTGGTTAATGTGCGAGAGCAATTGGGGTGACAATTGGAAGGTTTCTGGGAGGGAATATTGATTTTGGGGACAGAAGCCGAGGTTAGATAAGCGGAAATTAGATTTGAGGTGGATATACAATGGTCTCGAAGTTACTATATATCTCGCTAATGAGCCGGGGGAGAGAAATTTGACATATACATTTTTTGTCGAACATAAGATTGTCTACAAAAAATGTCATATAACATTTTTCGTTAAAAGCTCTCAGTAAGGAGCTGATGGACTTTGACAGGAAATGTGAAAATAATTTTATGCGGAAATTAAAGATCATTTTGTGCTGCTTTAATGAGTCGCGCTTATCTATCCCCCTCAGTTATTTTGCTTTGGGGAATTTAGGGGCGACAGCTTTTTGTTACTCAATTTTCTCATTTTTGGCGAGACTACCAACTTCGCGTATTACTGTGTACCAACTTGTTTCCCCATTCTCCTTTATTTACATTTAATCGTAGCAGCAACATTGGATGTGCTCTAGAGCAGATACGAATGCAGTGTTTACAACGTGGGCCAAAATTTCCGAGTCTCCCGCTCATGTTTCCTCATACACTAATCAGGTCGTTGTGAATTATGCCAGCGGTATGCGCCACCTGACATCAACACGATGCTCGTATGGGGAAAGTTACAGCTGATGCTGCGAATTTCCACCTAAAACATGGAAAAAGATCGGATGAAATTCCGGGAAAATTTTCAACGTGGAGGGTTGGGGAAGTTTTTGCATTTGTAGGATTTTTTTTGGAATGTTGGCGCGGATTCCAAGGCTTTTAGAGTTTGGATTTTTTTTTTTTAAGTTTTGAATTTTTTTAAAATTTGAAAATTTACGAAATTGATGAAATTTGTGAAATTGATGAAATTGATGAAATTGATGAAATTGATGAAATTGATGAAATTTATGAACTTTATGAAATTTATGAAATTTATGAAATTTATGAAATTTATGAAATTTATGAAATTTATGAAATTTATGAAATTTATGAAATTTATGAAATTTATGAAATTTATGAAATTTATGAAATTTATGAAATTTATGAAATTTATGAAATTTATGAAATTTATGAAATTTATGAAATTTATGAAATTTATGAAATTTATGAAATTTATGAAATTTATGAAATTTCTGAAATTTCTGAAATTTATGAAATTTATGAAATTTATGAAATTTATGAAATTTATGAAATTTATGAAATTTATGAAATTTATGAAATTTATGAAATTTATGAAATTTATGAAATTTATGAAATTTATGAACTTCATGAAATTTATGAAATATTTTTTAATCTTCCAAAATGTTTCAGCCGATGCCACAAATTTTCTCTTAATACGTGAAAAAGATGGCGGGTAATAGAAACTAGCAGTTGTCTACTGTTTTCACGTGTAATTCATGAATTCTCATGCTAATATTGCGAGGTAAAGTTTTACCGTCGGACGTGAATTTTTTAAAACCTGATTTCATCTATTTTTGGTGGAAATTCTACTTCAAAGGACGCTGTAATTTTTATGGAATTATCATTTTTATGCTTTCATTATTTTGCGATGAATATTTATGAAATACAGAAATTCAACATGGCTGACGCGGGATAAAACGAAAATTCACGAAAATTTATCGCGGTTTTATCATTTTTAGAATTTTTGAAATTGTCCAGATTATTAATATATGAAGTGTCTTAATTGTATATCATGACCGCAATAATTAATTACTCATAACTGATTGGGCTTTGCGGGCGATGACATAACAACAGACTCGAAGAAATTTTTGAAATTTTCGGACTCTTCAAAATTTTTAAAAATTCAAATTTTTCAAAAATTTTGAAAATTCAAATTTCCGAAAAATTTTGAAACTTCAAATTTTCCAAAAAATTTTGAAAAATTCAAATTTTTGAAAATTCTCAAAAATTCAAATTTGCGAAGATTTTCGAAAATTGAAGTTTTCGAAAATATTCGAAAATTTAAATTTTTGAAAATTGACACTTCCGAAAATTGTTGAAAATTTTTTTTTTCGAAATCTCGATTGCTTTGACAACGAACTGACCTACCATAAGCGTCTAGCTAATGATCACAACTTTCTGAATGAGTTTTCATGGTCACATTGTCCGTATAAAGTTAGTCGATGCGCCAACTTGGCCATTTTCCACTTACCGAGTGTTCCCAGGTATCCCACTATCTCAGAATGACGAAGAACTGGTTGAACAAGAGTTTCGAAAATCAATAGAACGAGGACCGCGATGTGGCAAAAGTCGGCCGAAATTCGATAGTCAACTCTCGAAGAGGTGAAATTATAAGAAAACTGGGTGGTTGGGGGTGGTGTGTATATAGGACTTTTAAGGGTCGCCGACATATATGTGTGTGTGTGTTTATGTCCGTAGTCATGTGGTCATGTCTATTCTAGACCATATCTATATGTGTGTGACTACCTAGATATGCAGGAAGGTGCGTGCGTATGTATGTGTGTGGAGGTGCGCGGATGGGTGGGTCTGTGCGGGTGGGTGAATTGGTAGGTCCGTTGGTGGGTGGCTGGGTAGGTGGGTGGGTGGGAGGCTGGGTGGGTGAGTGGGTGGGTGGGTGGGTGAGTGGGTGGGTGGGTGAGTGGGTGGGTGGGTGGGTGAGTGGGTAGGTGGCTGAGCGCGTGAGTGAGTGGGTGGTTGAGTGAGTGGGTGGGTGGGTGAGTGAGTAAGTGGGTGAGTGAGTGGGTGGGCAGGTGGGTGAGTGGGTGGGTGGGCAGGTGGGTGAGTGGCCGAGTGGATGGGTGGGTGAGTAAGTGGGCGCGTGAGTGAGTGAGTGGGTGGGCAGGTGGGTGAGTGGGTGGGTGGGTGAGTGGCCGAGTGGGTGCTGAATGCGTGAGTGGGTGGGTGGGTAAGTGAGTGGGTGGGTGAGTGAGTGGCCGGGTGAGTGAGTGGATGAGTGGATGGGTGAGTGGGTGGATGTGTGCGTAATAAATATAGACACGCGCACAAATATATATATCTCACTTACCAACTAGTTTTAGTACCTCATAATGGCGAAGAACTGGTTGACGCAAGAGCTTGAAAATCGATACAACAAGCACTACGATGTGGCGAAAGCCGAAGAAAATTCGATGACCAACTGCTGAAGAGGTCAAATAACAAGATGAATGATAGGTATGGCGTATGCTGACTGAGGGGCCAAGATGGGGAAGACGATGGATGGTGAAAGAGTGCCTCTGCATTTCACTAATTTCATGAAACTTGATTAAAACTTGTTCACAACGGAAAATTAAGTTTTGATTTGGTAGAGAAAATTCTTATACTTTCTTCTACCTTGTGGAGATGACAGCGCCCATTGGGGGATAAGAAATTGCCATTGCCGTTTTCCTAATTAATGAAATGTTCTTATTGCCAGGAAGGAATTAAAACTCATCGGAAGATTATTAAATACGCGCCGGCTTCGTCAGCTGCAAGATCTTACGATTGAAAAAAAAAAATGAGCGTGTAATTTTTTTTGCTTCCAAGTGCGGCAGTTATGAATTGTAAATTAATAAATTTTTAAAATCAAGGAGTTCATTTTCAAACCTTAAGAATAGCAAAATCTTCAATTTGACCTTGAAAAAAATTGCGCTATTTTTATTTATCCAAAATAGCCCCAAAGCTCATCAGAGCTTGATTGAGAGCCTCCTTGCTTCATCAATTACCAACCGCATGTAGTATAGGCAAGCTTCATGGTCGCCAATCTGAATGAGCACTGCTTGGATAACAAGACTAAAATAGGGGTAGATAATTGCTCAGCGAGAGCGGTTGACTCCAGCGTAGCCAACATAAAATCAAATTAAGCTGTACGTGTACAACGAGCAGCAGCGGCATCGGAAAATTTCCTACGATCCTTCATCCGTGATTTCTATGTGCAATAAAATCTAGAAAATTCGATGGACGTAGAAAGACCAAAGGAAGCCCGAGAATTCCATTATCGTCAAACCACGACAGGAATTCAAATATCGATGGGCGTCATTCGAAAAATTTACTCCATTTCTGACGATCCCCTCGCTGCGAAAAATGGTGCTTCAAGATAAGAGCAATTTTCTCGTTGACAATCTCCTTTTCCATATGAAATGTTTCAGGAAAAAGATGCTTGAAAATTTTTCAAAAAAATTATGGTGTGTGATGATAACGTCTGCACCAAGCATACAGGTACAAAAATAGCATCCAGACCTACACAGATTCCTGGTCCTAATCCTAGACCTACACAGATTCCTAGTCCTGGTCCTGGACTTGCAAAGAATCCTCGTCTTGGTCCTGGACCTGCACAGAATCCTACTCCTGGTCCTGGACCTGCTCAGAATCCTCGTCCTGATCCTGGACCTACACAGCTTCCTGGTCCGGCTCCTGGACCTGCACAGAATCCCAGTCTTGGTCCTAGACCTGCACAGAATTCTAGTCCTGGTCCTGGACCTACCCAGAATGCTAGTCTTGGTCCTGGACCTGCATAAAATCCTAGTCCTGGTCCTGGACCTACACAGATTCCTGGTCCTGGTCCTGGACCTGCGCAGAATCCTAGTCTTGGTCCTGAACCTGCACAGAATCTTAGTCCTGGTCCTGGACCTGCACAGAATCTTAGTCCTGGTCCCGGACCTACGCAAAATCCAAGTCCTGGTCCTGGACCTAATTCCTGAGTTATTTTTGCCGACCCGAACTTAATCATGGCTGGGACTTGACTTTGGGCCTGAACCTGATCCTAAACCTGAGCTTGATCCTTCCCCCACACCCCACCATAAACCCGACCTTGATCCGAATTCCAATTCTAGACATGAATCTAATCATCCTCCTGCTTCCAATCCTACTCCTAAAGCTAATCCAAATCCTGAATTTAATGCTGATTCCCGTCTCAATCCTGTACCTGATGCTGATACTGCTCAGGACCCTGTCCTCTAAACATGACACCCTACCTCATCGAATATGAAAACAAATTAACCTGATTCTATATTCATTAATTTAATCCACTCGATTCACGTCTATAACCTGGAGCAGAAATCAATCATCTTCTCAGTTGATAATTTGACTAATGGCATTGGACAATCATGATTGTACTGATCCAGAAATGTGGAATACCACGATCACCAGCAGAGGTGAAAAGTTTTTGGGGTGATGCGTATCAGTTGATATAGGTCATGGGTTACAATCAGATTGGCGAATTCTATGGGAAATTTCACGACTATCTTTGGTCCCCTTCATCGTCTCACTTGCAAAACCCCTTCCCCATACTTTAGCAACTGGGTACCAACAGTAATTATAGCGCTGGAACCCTCCAAGACCAATGTAATAGTTGTCGATTGCTTTCCAATAGTTGTAACTTTGGAGAAATGGTTTAGATTCAATTCAACTTTGGGTCAACTTCTGTCTATTGAAAATGAAACGATCCTCCAGCCAGTTGGAGATCATGTGCTATCAAATTTTTGGCCTCAATCTTCTGCTGTTGAATTGGCTGAGCAATTTTAGCTTGATCCATTGATTTAGCAATTTTTCGAAACTCGTTCGATGGTCACAAAATTGGTCAAGGTCATTCTGGAAGTCAATTGTCCAGGAAAAAGATTGGTCTGAATGGGAATGTTGATGAAGAGAGAGACAATCTACCTCATGTCCCCCGGAAATACACCTCCTTTGTGTTTATGTGGACAAAGGTCATTCAGACCGTAGAGTGTGTGAACATAAAGTGATGTCGTTGTTGTGATATCATTGTTGTAGGCAACGAACTGCCTCTCCAACCTCGGTTAATAGTCAGTGATGCCTATAACCCTTGGAGTGGAATATGAGCCATCAAAATAGTCCTTCCACGATGTATGCCAAACCGCCCCAAATTATCACCGTATCATGGTTGAGAACTGTCATAAACGGCGTTGGTAACCGGTGCAGTCTATAAATCTCGGGGTATTGAGACTGATTAAAACGATCTCGACAGATAGGAGGGCTCTCTCCTGAAATGGATCTCGGTGAGTATCTTCCGTCGATTGCTCTTGCAAATTTCTGACTTAATATCAGAACCATGTCACGTGACCGAAAATTTGGATGGAGAAGATTTTCAATTTTCGATAACCAACATGTCCGCAATTTTTTTCTGATCATCGTTGATGCAAAATTGGACCAATTGAGGATTGAAGGGACAGCATCCAGGTGGTCAGAAGACATCTAGGAGGGCAAGCATGCTCTTGGGAAGTCCCCAGAATTTCTGGAAGGAAGCTCTGTATGTACTACCTTTAGCAGCTTCCAGCGGTTCGGCGGAAGATGGCACCACCTGGAACTCTGGAACTCCTGCCAGATACCACCCACTTGGTCATATAGTTATAACCTGCAGCTGGACAAATTCGATATGAGTCAATTAAATTCTCATGTGACCCACTCTTTGATATTCACCATCGATCACTTCATTTACTACTCTACATTAATTGGATTACCAAGGAATAATTTATGTATCCGTTCCATTAAGCATACTCATCACATCTGCTATCTGCTACAGATATCAGTTATTTAATTATGCTACGGGTGACTCCATCACGTATTACAATTCTTGCATTAAAGTGAAAAGATAAATAAATAATTTGAAAGGTTGTTGTACTATATAGCCGTGCTGGGATGGAGATCAATATGATACTGGACCAGTGGTGCTGGACCAATGATGCTGGACCAATAGTGCTGGGTTAATGATGTTGAACTAATGATGCTGTACCAATGATGTTGGACCAATGGTGCTGGGCCAATGGTGCTGGACCAATGGTGCTGGACCAATGATGCTGGGCGAATAGTGCTGGGTTAATGATGTTGAACTAATGCTGCTGTACCAATGATGTTGGACCAATAGTGCTGGGCCAATGATCCTGGACCAATGGTGCTGGACCAATGGTGCTGGACCAATGGTGCTGGACCAATGGTGCTGGGCCAATTATGTTGGACCAGTGGTGCTGGACCAATGGTGCTGGACCAATGGTACTGGACCAATGATGCTGTACCACGGCGGTGGACCAATGATGTTGGGCCAATGGTGCTGGACCAATAATGCTGGACCAAGAGTGCTGGACCAATTTTGGAGGTTTGGAGCATCTTAACATGGCTTAGTATTCAACTAAAGACATTATCGAAGACTCCTTCAGGAGATGAACAACCTGATCCCAAACCCTTGAATATACCCTCATCTCCACCATAGTTACCCTCCATCCCAAATTTTTCAACTCCACCTTGGTCACTCCGAAAATGCGGCATTTACATCCATTTGTTGCCACAGACACCAACAATTTCATTATCCTCTCCTTTCCCACCAGTGAATTCACCTCATATCAAAATTCTTGATGCTTCAAATTTCAGTGCAGGGAGAAAGCGCCAAGAGATAGATCCCGCATAGTGGTTTTGATGGTGCTGGAATTTGGGAGAACGTGGACAAGGGGATGCGGGAGTATTGCCCAGTTGCGAAGCACCTGCACTAGGCCAAAGCATTCATCATTCGTTGGTACAGTTATCACACCCCCCGGAGTGGTGAATCCAACATCTATCTGTCGTCGTACTCATCCCTCGAATGACAGACTAGTATACCACACCACTCTTACCCAGGCCTTCACCAACCATCACTGTGTGGTCGACGATAAAGGTGCAAACGGCCTCCAACAGCAGACAGCCATCACCGAAGACAAATTACTCTGGATGATGATTTCAGCAAGCAGTTATGACATTTGTGGGACAGCACAGGTGTCTTTGGTGTAGAGATTTGTGGTCTACAACAAATTGATAATCTTTAATTGATTTTAACGGAGTCGTAAATTTCGTCAATGATTTCTTCTGATTGTCCACCATCCCAGCAGGTGTCATCAATTTGCCTTTCACCAACTACCCCTCGAATTCCATCACTACCAATTTTTCTAGGTTGACCTAAAGCATCATCAATTGAGATGATTGCTTTGATAGCACTAATGGATCTGAGATCACTTTGGAAATGAGATCACGACTCTTCAGTAATTCATCATTCAGAGGCGCCAGATATGAATGACTAGTCGGATATTTTGTGCCACCTGCGAGGTATTCATGAGGAATATTGGATCCTGTATCCTGATTTCCAGCCACTCAAAAGTGCATTAAACATGCATGTGCTTCATAACATTCCAGCATCATCAGAAAACTCCATTGAGACTGATCAATTATCCGTATCTGAATGATATGATCGGGGAACTCTCCAATTCCAAGTCGGAGAAATTATCTATTTCCTATATTTATTGACTCCATTCGCTTCCATATTGGGTGACAATATTGACCGATGCAGATGGAGACGAGGTAGCTTATCTGCCGCAGATTGCCAACTGCAGATTATCACTTTATCCAACATCACTGGAGATTAGCAAGAAGCAATAAGTATTTCGTGGCAATTAGCATGTGATGAATTATTGACCCAATCCTGGAAACTCGTCGTCATCAATGATGCAGCAGCCTTTCAGCCCATTCGTCCACGTCGAGGAACGTAAAAATTTCATCGATCTGGCACTTTTAATTTTCCTAAATCGGGAAGTTAAAAATAGCATGTCAATTTTTCGCATTCAAAAATTCACCAAATTCACGATAAACCGATATCGGCAGGAAAAAAAAACCAACGCACTATTTGCAAATATAATTCTACATATTCTCATATTTAAAACGTAACAAAATGAAATTCCTGGCGGTGGTAACAGCAGTGGTGCGCCAGATGTCTCACAGCTATAACTTGTGATTTTTCTCTCCGGGGAAAAGCAGAAGCCAACCTAAATACAATATAGTTTCACTCTATTCCAAGCTCTCCAACAACGCATTTTATCCAGCAAAGTGCGTTCCCCACTTTTTCAAAAGTATTTATCACACTTTATCGTTACCTCTTCCTCCCCTACATCCTCATCTCCTTTTTTTACCTACATCACGTGTATCAGCTAACAGCAGACTCCACCTGAAAATTTAATCGTTTTGTGTTATTAAACCCAGTACGTGATTCCCGAAATTTAACGCTTGCACGTGTGCACTGTTATTACCCCTGTCTGATTTCATTATTCGGAATATTTGAATATGTGCAGATATTCACTATCAATGAACTCCTCAATTTGGGGAAAAGTGTCCAGGAGAATGAAGCTATTCTGTTTATTCAAATGGACAATTTTCAGCGTGGACGAAAATCAAATGGCTGGTGGTAGCAGTCCGGATGCTGCTGTATGTTGGCCCCCACCATTCAGGTACGACAAATCCCAGTGGATGATGATTCCAACGAGCTCTTCTGGTACTTCGGTACTATCCAGAACCTGGCGCACTATGGAATCATAATTTTTAATTGATTTTAACGGAGTCGTAAATTTCATCAACTGGATCTCACACAATTTCGACGTCACTGGGGATCTACTATATATATGAGGGTGGGAGCAGGGGAAAATTCTGAGTCGAAAGTTCCTCTTCAACTTTCCAGTCTGACGCCCTCCCATGAAGTTATTGAAGATTGGAGGCCAACAGTTCCAGCGCTGCTTAGCTCACTGGACAAGTGCTCTTAGTTCCGAGAACGGTTCCGAGTGGGCGAACAGTCCCCAGAATTGTTCTCCGGAATTGAAGATTCCGGATCTGTCTGGAACTGTTCCTGGAACGACTTCTGGAACTGGAGTTCCACCTGCAACCGTTTCCGGAACTGGAGTTCCACCTGCAACCGTTCCCGGAGTTTGAGTTCCACCTGTAACTGTTCCGGGAACTTGAGTTCCATCTGGAACTGTTCCCTGAGTTTGGGTTCCCACTGGAACCGTGCCCGAAACTTGAGTTTCACCTAGAACTATTTCCGGAACTTGGGTTCCACCTGGAACCGTTCCCGGAACTTAAGTTCTTCCTGGAACCGTTATCGTAGTTTGAGTCTCACCTGGAACCATTCCCGGAACTTAAGTTCCATCTGGAACCGCTCCCGGAACTTGAGGTCCGGCTGGAACCGATTCCAGAACTGAAGTTCCACCTGGAACGGTATCTGAAATTCAAGTTCTACCGAGAACATTCTCCAAACCGAACCTCACACGCGAAACAATTCGTGGAACTGTACCTTCACGCGGAACCGTTCTCGGAACTGAGAGCACTGGTCAAGTGGGCTAAGGTGTAACTACTGACCTTCAGACAGGTCTTTTTTAATGCCGGTGGACAGTCATATAAGTCACCAAAAGCACCTTCAAGTGGATGGTTCCAGGAAGCTCTTCTGGAATTCAGGGCAATCACTCTTCGGAGTTCCGATTCATGTTTCACCACGAATTAACAATCTTTAATTGATTACCACCCAACTTGAACGTCACCAGAGATATTGGTCGATGACAATCGCAGATTTCCTGATGAGTATCATTGAATTTGATGCCCAAAACTGAATACATTTAACGATTTCAATTGTCAGCTTCCCAATTTCAGGAAGAACTATCCAGGAAAATGATGCTATCCTGTTTATTCAAATAGATAATGCCCTGAATGATAAAAAAAAAAATTCAATTCTGCAGGATATTCGGGATTGAATAAACCAATAACACTCGAGCATAAAAATCGGATTAGAAAATGTACAAAAAAATCTATATATGTATATGTATTCCATACAGAAAATAAGAATGGAGGGTGGAAAAATGCGTCAAACGATAGGCAGAGTCGTTTCGTAAAAGAGGGTATGGAAAATAGGAGGAAGAAGAATATAGATGGCCATCTGATTTGAGAATTTCCCAGTGGGAAAGATCCTTCCGCTCTCTCCTATATGAGTACACTCTTAGCTTAAGTACATCTCGACCCACGGGATAAAGCCCTGGGCATATCACGACCGCTTGCATTCTACCTGATATCGACATATTGCGTTATTTATATTAATATCGTATTGAATTTTTATGACACGATTATTGAAGGGTGACTCATATCTCTCATTCAAATTATGGCAAATTTTTTCCCGCCAAATTTTGCACAGTAGTTAGACGAAAGCAGCAATTCCTCCAACGAACTTTGCCACATATCTCGTGACAGGGTCGACTCAGAGAAAAATGATGTAAACATTTTTTGTTCACAATCAAATTCCCCACAAAAAAGGTCATACAAAACTTTTGCGTAAACCCACTTGGTAACGAGATATCCGACTTTTTCGTGAATTCGGACCTACATGCTAGCAGTAACGTTTCCCGGAAAGATACTTACACACAGGAACACACAGCGAGAAAAAATCGGGACGTCCTTGGAACAATCGCGGGCGCATCTTCGTGTACTGAATTTCTATCACATAACTACCGCGGCTTAGCACAGCACCTCCACAATTACATCATCGTATGGAAACTGCGACAGGTTCTAAATTCAAAGCCCCATGAAATGCCGACGACAAATGGGCAACACAATTACATCTTCATCAATCGAATTTTCGTGGACGTACGCATTGAAACTCGTCAACTTTCTATGAAGTATACGTTCCAATTATAGTCGTAATAATTATGATCGTAATGTGGAGTGCAACTTGGTGAAAGTTTGTGGGTAACAATGTTCGTCAATTTCCTTCTTGCATTATTAGATTCCCTCAGCATAGCAGTTTTAGTTATTTTGGATGGAGATATTCTAGTTGCTTGGATTATTCAATTCGACGTTGATCGGCTGAAATAATTATTATGGATTTGCGGTGACATATTCAATTTTAGAATGAACAAAGGTGTCTGCATGTCAAGTTAACTCGACCAACCAAATTCTGATACCGCCATTTCAAAAGACAGGCGCTGTATCTTAATATCCCACATATTTTAAGCACAGTTCGGATAAAGTTGGCAAAGGCACTGGAATTTTGTATAATTTTGAGGAAAAACTAGGTCACTTACGGAACCCCGTTGGTAGAGCAGCTGCATCCGTAGATTGAATTAGAGGGTGGAGTAACTGATTGGATGTAGCTTGGTTGGTAAAGTGGCTTAGCGGGTAGAGTAGCTCAGCTGGTAGAGTAGCCTAGCTGGTAGAGTAGCCTAGTTGCAGAGTAGCCTAGCTGGTAGAGTAGATCAGCTGGTAGTGTATCCAAGCTGGTAAAGTAGATCAGCTGGTAGAGTATCCAAGCTGGTAGAGTACCTTCGCTGTTAGAGTAGCTGAGCTGGTAGAGTAGATCAGTTGGTAGAGTAAATCAGTTGGTAGAGTAAATCAGTTAGTAGAATAGATCAGTTGGTAGAGTAGATCAGCTGGTAGAGTAGTCTATCTGGTAGAGTAGTCTAGCTGGTAGAGTAGATCAGCTGGTAGAGTATCCAAGGTGGTAAAGTAGATCAACTGGTAGAGTATCCAAGCTGGTAGACTAGGTGAGCTGGAAGAGTAGCTAGGCTGAAAGGGTAGCTGAGCTGGTACTGTAGATCAACTGGTAGAGTAGATCAGTTGGTAGAGTAGATCAGTTGGTACAATAGATCAGTTGGTAGAGTAGATCAGGTGGTAGAGTAGATCAGCTGGTAGAGTAGCTCAGCTGGTAGAGTAGCTGAGCTGGGAGAGTAGCTGAGCTGGGAGAGTAGCTGAGCTGGTAGAGTGGATCAGCTGGTAGAGTAGCCTAGCTGGTAGGTGTAGCTCAGCTAGTAGAGTAACTCAGCTGGTAGAGTAGCCTAACTGGTAGAGTAGATCAATTGGTAGAGTAGATCAATTGGTAGAGTAGATCAATTGGTAGAGTAGATCAATTGGTAGAGTAGATCAATTGGTAGAGTAGATCAACTGGTAGAGTAGATCAGCTGGTAGAGTAGATCAGCTGGTAGAGTAGCCTAACTGGTAGGATAGATCAACTGGTAGCATAGATCAGCTGGTAGAGCAGCTCTGATCATCTACCATTGTTCAACCCATGAATCAGCTTGTAAACCAGAGTCAAGATCATCTCATTGGCCAGTCGTTAGAGTCAAAAAGTAGTCATGACAGTTCTCTGTATGTAGAGTAGCGCAGTAGTTCCAGTAGCTCAACACCTAATCTAGTTCAATTAATACAGCAGTTTGGTAGCTCAATCGGCGATTAACAATTTCTCCACTATTGGTGAGTATGTACTGAATTATAAATCGACTTTAAGTGATAAATAAAGCCAGGCAATTTCGGAATGGTTCCGTAATCGGTAACTTATCAGGGTGATGTACGTTATTAATACTCTGGTAATACGGCTTATGATATATCGAGGTACAGCAAATCGTTGGAGTGAAAGTGTCAGGGTTCATATGTATTCTCGCCTCACGGATTAAATTACGCGGGGTCTATTAATGCCAGTGCATTCCTCTATTTCGAATATTTAGCTGTATTACGGTAATAGCCGTCAAAATGCACTATCGTTGCATAAATCATTTGTTTAATCCGTCCCTCTATCGGCCCTCTTAATGTGTACATCATCCGGTCTGTGTCATTCACTCTGTCCTCACGCCATTCGCTCATCCTTCACAATAGCAATTGACGCGCACTAGTACTTTGCTGATAAAAGGCAGGGCCATGATCTATAGCTATGTGGATGATACAGCCAACAGCTGAGAATTTTATTCCATTTTTTTTCCTATTTTACATGGACTCTTGGTCAATCAGGACGTCATTAAATCAAGTATTAAAAAAAAAAAAAAAATTAAATCAAGTATGAAAGTACTGAAATGTCCACTTGTGATTTTCGGGACCATTACAATAACTTCCCCATATCGGGAAGTTAATTAATACCACCCTCAAAATATCCCATAAAAAATTGACCTTTAGTTTGTGTCTATACTCGGTTAATAGGGAGCCTTCACGCATCCCATCGGCAATTTCACATCCTTGATATCTCAACCGTAAAAAAAAAATCGCATAAACAAGCTCAGCTCACTATAACCCGATGCGCTATCAAACCATCCCACTATGTAAACCCAAAATAAATAATACATTTTGTACACAATAACTGCCTATAACATGGTAAAGTTACGTACGTTGGCGTACATCCCACTTATCTTCATTTATTTATTGATTATCGATACACCAGTGTATACTTTGACCTAAACATTGTTTAGCAGTTTACAACTTGTTTCATCGACCTCGCCCTTGTATATAACCGTTATTATTAACTTGTGTTTTTTTTTAATTGGTGAGGGGAAATTTTGTTCGATGGCAGCTAAAGTTGTGAATTTAATTTTGGCGCGCAATTTTTTTTTACGTTTCCGTTGCGCTCCTTTTTACTGTGCTCGGTAGCTGCTTTCCGGTCTGACTTTCCACAGGGTAAACCCCCAGGAACCCCGACGCTACGACGGCGGCCGCTCCCCACCCCCCGCCTCGTCAGGTTGGGAACGCCCAGCCCCCCCCCTTCGCCCCGCCGCGTCAGCTTGTGAACGCCCAGCTCCCCCCCCCCTCACCCCGCCGGGTCGGATTGGGACCGCCCCCCTCCCGTGCCCCGCCGCGTCGGGTTGGGACCGCCCCCCTCCCGTGCCCCACCGCGTCAAGTTGGGAACGCCCCAGGCCCCCCCCCCGCCTCGCTGCGTCAGGTTGGGACCGCCGACCCCCCTGCCCCGCCACGTCAAGTTTGGAACGCCCCAGCGCCCCCCCCCCCCCCGCCCCGCCGCGACAAGGTGGGGCCGCACCGCCCCCCTCCCACTGCCCCTCCGCGTCAGGTTGGAACCGCCCCTCCCCCTGCCCCGCCGCGTCAAGTTGGGAACGCCCCACCTCCCCCCGCGTGCCCCGCCGCGTCAGGTTGGGAACGCCCAGCCCTCCCCCCTTGCCCCGCCGCGGCAGGTTGGGTACGCCCAGCCCTCCCCCCCCCCCTCTGCCCGCCTCGTCAAGTTGGGAACGCCCGCCCCCCGCCCTGCCGTGGCAGGTTGGGAACGCCCAGCCCTCCCCCCTTGCCCCGCCGCGGCAGGTTGGGAACGCCCAGCCCTCCCCCCCCCCCTCTGACCGCCTCGTCAAGTTGGGAACGCCCGCCCCCCGCCCCGCCGTGGCAGGTTGGGAACGCCCCGCCTAGCGGTAACGCCCATAACGCACTCGGAACGCTCCTTATCGCACAGTGGCGCGCATGCGCGTGCCGCTTCACTTCCTACGTTACGCCCGACAATTTAGCAATTTTTTTCAATTGCCGAATTAAGACCCAGTTGTAGACGGTTCTTCACGAAATTCAAGAAATACCTCATTCAGACATACAGGAATCATCCTTTGACGTTTCACCAATTTTCTTAGAGTTGTGACGGGACGGCTCTGAAGGATCTCCCGCTTATTTGCCTCCATGGCCGAGTTCGTAGGACGTCAATTTAATATAAAATTATTTCCCAAAGAATTTATGGGTCTATAAAAAAATGGCACCTTCCTTATTTTCACGTCAACGGTTATGTAATAAAATGGCGCGGGAATTGGCGCAAAAAGCTTTATCGAATTTGCGATTATTGCGATGAAATAAACCAACTCACCTGTTTTTCCTCTCAATTTTTTAAGGATCGAAGATGGTGAAGTAGATGGTAACCCCGAGGACGGGGTGAGAATATAAAAAAGGGAAAAAAAAATGGAAGTGTATAGACAAAAGATAAAGCGCTGAGGTTGAAGAGGTAGCCATATAGCTTCAGTACAAAGATAGTGTACTGGGATAACGCTTGACTTACCGAACATGATTTATACCCCAATATAACTGGACAGCGATAAAATAAAGAGCCATCGAGACCATGTTTTCATTCTCCTTTTTTTTAGTTACTCCTCCTTTCGTTTTTTTTTCAGTTTGCCGTGCCGGAACCCACGATCCACCGGAAGTAATTCCGCTGCCGTAGTAGATGGAAAAGAGGGGATGGTGAAATAGGTTGAGTGAGAATACGAGAAAAAGAGTGAAATTAATATTGGTTCATCGCCGCTTTTGCCTTGTGCAAATTTGACCTTTTTACCTAAAAAATTTCTTGGCTTGAATTTTTTTTTCTCGTTTTTGATTTTTTTTCGAGTTTGCAATTTTGGGGTTTTTCGATTTCGGAAATTTTTGGGAGGTTTTGAGATTTTCGAAATTTTTTTCGGAATTTTCCATTTTTTCAAATTTTCAATTTTTCCGATTTTTGAATTTTTGAAAATTGATAATTGTATTTTCAATTTTGATTTCAATTTTCAGTTTTCAAATTCAATTTTTTTTTTGCCTTTTTTGTATTTGTACCAAATATCCATTGGTGAGGGAATTGCGATTTGTAGCTTTTGGGTTTCCTCTTTCAACTTCCGGTTCACGCGTCTTTTCATCATTTTTGGTCCACGGGGAATGGAGATTGGGCCGCTGCACACGATCTCACTTACCGCAAATTCATTATTCTCGAGTCACGCTTCGGAGGTCTTTTTTCAACGTTTAACCCCCCCCCCCCCCCACCGGGGGGTTAATGGACCGAATGATTTTCAAGGTACACGGGGAAAATTCTAGGCTTTGCGGATACGTTCGCCACTTGTCCCACACTGAGCGAACAAACCCCTGAAATCGGAAGTGCGTATTCATCCTATTAAAAATTTTGCTTTCAAAAATTTTTCTCACAATTCTTGAAAATTTTGAAATATCCCAAATTCCGAAATTTCTCAAAATATTTTGAAAATTTCCGAATTTTCGAAAACCTTCAAATTTTTTTAAGTGTCAAAAAATTTTAGGAATTTTGAATTTTTGTCAAATTCCGAAATTTTCGAAAAATGTGGAAATTTTTTAAAACTTTTGGAATTTTTGAAAAATTTCCAAAATTTTAGAAATTTTCAAAATTTTTAAACATTTTTAATTTTAAAAAATTTGAAAAATTTGAAAATTTGCAGTTCCTAGCACTCCCCTAATTCCAGATTTTCTAAAATGTCCTAAAGCCCATTTTAGGACTCATCAGCTGCGATGCTACGGAGTCTGCCATGTTGGCGAATATTCCCTGAGCTCGTTCTGTCGGGAGGGGGTGGGTGGGGGGGGGGGGGGGTGACAAAGGACTTCATCGTCGCAACTGATTGGTCGATTTGTCAGTCGTACCGAGACACTCGCACGAGATCTCAGAGCCTCATTTTATGGTTACCTCACTCCTGCTCTCCCCCTTACCACCCACTAACCCCCCCCCCACCCACCCACCAACCCCCTGCCCACCATCTCGCGTTTATGCAGTCAGGCTGGCGTTTCCATTTTCCGTCCCCCTCGAGACGGTTAATTGAAGTGAAAGCTACATGCTCAACCGCGAGCGTTTCTTCGCCACATCGTTGAATCCGCTATCGCCTCAAATATTCCCGTCTTGAGGTATAGAACGTAGATTGAACGAACTTATCGTAATGGAGAGACTGATCGGCCAACTTTCAAGATTTTCCATCTTATATTTGCCACCCACCCCCCTCCTTTCAGCCGATCGGCACCGGGAAAAGTTTGTCTTCCCTTTCGCCGTGGTCTCTTCAAGTTCGTCCAGAATTAGAGAGCTGAGCATCGATGATTTTCCATCATTAGTTTTCAATTGCACGATTCCAACTCCTGGCCCTTTTTTATCTGTTGGAACACGGGCGTTTTTATAGCATTTTCTAACATTTTTCGGAGATCCCGAAATTTTTTTCGAGGTCCGAAATTTTTTGGAAACTTTTAGAGAGTTTGTAAAAGTTTTCTGAACATTCCAACATTTTTGATGATTTCGTTGAATTTCCCAAAAATTTTCAACATTTTCCATCTTTCTCAAAATTTTTCATTTTTTTCAAAATCTTTTTTTTTCGAAATTTTCCAATTTTTTCAAAATTTTAGATTTTTTTCAAAATTCTACATTTTTTCCAACATTTCCCATTTTTTTCAAAAGTATCTAAACTCCAACAATTTCGATTTTTTAAAAATTCTGAAAATATTCAAGATGTCCCAGAAATTTCCACGATTGACACGACGACAAGTTTTCTAATCCAAAAAAGCCGAAGCAGTTGAAATAATTCCCGAGCAGTTGCTCGTGAATTTCCCAGAAATATGAACTAAAAAATGAGAAACGTGACACTTAAGGAAGACACATTGCAGAATGTCCTGATGAATAATAATGGCCAGACATTTGGTCGGCGCAGTAGTGTATCCACGATGCCGTCAGACGAGAAACGGGTAATGCTACAAGCGCTTGGAAGACCTGCGGCAATTTTACCCTAGAAAATGGTAGCAAACAAACGAAATCCTGCGGAAAATTTCTAAGGGTCGGATGAATGGACCAAATTGGATAGTATTTTAACACAAAATACGCAATGATGTAATGATCATATTTGAGGCTTTGCGAGGGCATTATTTGCTTAATGCCCGTGTTCTGTGCCCTATAATATCCTGCGTCCCATAATACCCCACTCTCACCTATTTTATTTTTATTTACAATGATTAGCAGTTGTTAGAATTCGTAAAATTGGAAAATATGAAAGTGTGTGTGTGTGTGAGTGGGTGTGTGTGGGTGCGCAGGTGGGTGCGGGTGTGTGGGTGGGTGGGTGAGTGGATGAGTGGGTGAGTGGGTAAGTGGGTTAGTGGGGCAGTGGGTGAGTGTGTGAGGAGGCGGGTGGGTGAGTGGGTGAGTAGGTGGATAGGTGGGTGGGTGGGGGTGTGGGTGGGTCCGTGGGTGGGTGAGTGGGTGAGTGGGTGAGTGGGTAGGTGGGTGGGTGAGTGGGTAGGTGGGTGGGTGGGTGGGTGGGTGGGTGGGTGGGTGGGTGGGTGGGTGGGTGGGTGGGTGGGTGGGTGGGTGGGTGGAGGTGGGTAGATGGGTGGGTGGATGGTTAGATGGGTGGGTGGGTGTTTGGGCAGGTGGGTATATATGTGTGTAACAGGCTTACAACTTCAAATAAAAAAA
This sequence comes from Asobara japonica, assembly GCA_026005395.1. Taxonomy (NCBI): domain Eukaryota; kingdom Metazoa; phylum Arthropoda; class Insecta; order Hymenoptera; family Braconidae; genus Asobara; species Asobara japonica. Next base: position 793,863 of record BQMI01000510.1, read on the forward strand.
TCCAAAACGCGGATTTCAAATCACCATAACATTCCCATAAAAAAGCGAAAGCCCGTTTAGGGAAATAACTAGGGATTTTTAATTAGAGAATATGTACGAGTGTCGTAAATTGTTTCCCTTTTGACCGGAACTCACTCCAGAAATCCCTCAGTTTGTTTATCCGTTTACCTCTCCTCCCACCCCCTCCCCTCCTCCCGCCCACCCGCCACCCCCCCACCCGCACCCCCCCCCCCCCCCCCCCCCCCGTCTCAGCAATATCAGAGTCTTGGCCCCATGTAACCCGGTATTTGTCAACCAAACAGCAATGACCGTACGTTAGCCGATTTCGGTGGGTAACCCTTGGTAAACAGTGAAATTTCATTTCGTCGACCAACACTAGAGAGCCGTTACCATCACCACTGGAGTCAATTAACTACTGTCGTAACTTCTCGCTTACAAATCGTCCCTGGTCTACATATGCGTTAACCTTACGCCAGCACTCCAATTTTACTCGTGTGAATTATGGATGCATGGTACAAGATTTATAATTTAATTTTCTTCTTTCTGCCTTCAATTAGCTATATCTGGTGAGATATGGGAGTTTCGAAAAAAACACCTAAAATGAAAAATGTGTAGTTTTTAGTGGAGAATAATTTTCGTTTAAGGGTTTTTCCCCTATTTTCTATAGATTTCGCGATAGAGCCTTGTGAGCTATAGAGAAAATCTGAGGCGCAGGAGTTAGGGAGGTTCAACTCGCTATATCTCATGAAATATTGAAATTTGAGAAAAAGTTGTAAAACATAAATTATGTGTTTTTGGATGAGCTACAATTTTTATATAAGACATTTTTTTCTATCTTTAATAGGTCTTAAGATGGAGCCTTATGAAGCTTAACAAAGCCTAATTTGGTTTTTGTCAAGAATGTTCATTTCTGAAATGTTTCAATGTTTTACAATTTTTTTATATTCAAAAATTTTGAGATGATTTTTGTTTTTTTCAACTGAGAAATCTTTTTTAGAATATCAAAAATCTCCATCATAATTCAGTTACTCACCGTGGGAAAATGAGGATCGTTACAGTTATCTCTCACCGCGTTTCTGCCAGAAAATACCCTTGTACTCGCCACTCGTTAGCCACTCGTTCATCCCTGAATAATGTATGAGAGGTGAAATTTCACAAGTGTCGAAATGGAATTCATCCCGACGGGTGCATGATATGCGTGCATATGGTAAATACACTTCACAGTGGCAAGATCAAGTAAAACTTGGTCGTATTTTCTCTACTGAAATAACAACCGTTCTCTTCAATTTTGCCTGGTTTATCGGTAATCTAAAAAATTTGGGAAAATTCGGAAATTGTGGAAAATTTGGAAAATTTGTCAATTCGGAAAATTGAAAAATTGGAAAAATTGAGGGAAATTGGAAAATTTGGAAAATTGGAAAATTTGGAAAATTTGGAAAATTTGGAAAATTTGGAAAATTTGGAAAATTTGGAAAATTTGTCGATTTGGAAAATTGAAAAATTGGAGAAAATTGAGGAAAATTGGAAAACTTGGACAATTTGAAAAATTCAGAAAATTTGGAAAATTTGGAAAATTTAGAAAATTTGGAAAATTTGGAAAATTTGGAAAATTTGGAAAATTTGGAAAATTTGGAAAATTTGGAAAATTTGGAAAATTTGGAAAATTTGGAAAATTTGGAAAATTTGGAAAATTTGGAAAATTTGGAAAATTTGGAAAATTTGGAAAATTGAAAAATTTGGAAAATGGAAAAATTTGGAAAATTGACAAATTTGGGAAAATTGAGAAAATTTTGAAAATTGGGGAAATTTGTAAAATTTGGGAAATTTGGAAAATTGGGGAAATTATGAAAATTTGGGAAATTTTACCAATTTGGGAAACCTAAAAAATCGGATAATGTGGAAAATTTGGGAAATAGGGGAACGTTAAAATAATTGTCAATATTTTTTGAGGTAGGATGTTTCTACATTGAATACGTTGAAATCCGCAGTTTTTTTCTCCTTCAAATATCTTCAAATTTCTATAATGAATTGGCACATAAAACTCCGTATTTTTTCAACTGAAATAACAACGGAACAATTAATTTGCCAAGCATTCGTGGGTAAAAATTTTCTCTCAATGACGTTAAAGCGAAAATTAGGAGAGAGCTTACAGAAGGTTCAACAAAAAATTACAATCCGACCACCGGGCAAACATAACCTAGCATTTTTCCCATACACATAATTCCAAAGCTTCTATTCATGCTGGTAATACCTGTGTATGCATTTCCGAGCTCGGTTTTCCCTCTCATATTGTCGTCGTCACGTACGTCGACGACAGCCTCGTTAACGTAACGAACCCCCTCCCTTTGAGCATCTTCCCATAGAATTAGTACTACACAAAAAAAAATGTAAATCACGATTTTGAAACTGTGATTCACGACATCTCCCTCATGAATCCCAATTTGCAAAATTTGAAATCACTGGTTCTATCGTGAATCACCATTCTGAAATTCTGAATCACTACGTGTAAAATTAGTGATCCACAATGAATCACTATTCTGAATCCCTATTCTGAATCACTATTCTGAATCACTATTCTGAATCACTATTCTGAATCACTATTCTGAATCACTATTCTGAATCACTATTCTGAATCACTATTCCGAATCACTATTCCGAATCACTATTCCGAATCACTATTCCGAATCACTATTCCGAATCACTATTCCGAATCACTATTCCGAATCGCTATTCCGAATCACTATTGCAATCGTGATCTTGAATATTAAAACTGTGAATCACTTTTCACAAGAATGTAAATCACGATTTTGGACTTGTGATTCACTATATATCCCTCGTTACCTGCAACAAATATTTCATCATACAGAGCTAGTTGAAATAGTCGTTACATTAAATTTTCCTGAAATAGTATCCAGTTGTGGTCGACTTCATAAAACCCCATAAGCCAAGTCCTCAGATGATGTGGATTAGAGATATGTTACATGAAGTTATATTGAATGGTGGAGGTCTGGAATAAGCGGTCAAACGGCTCGCACTTGCCTAATACCCGCTTTGATACATACTGGATTGTGAGAGTGACGGCGTGTTCATTTGCTCCTGATACTCAATAGAATAGCGCCGTAACTATCACTGAAGTAGGGGTTCTATGATACTCGGGGTGTTGCAATCGTTGTTCGTTAACGAACCCCTAAATCATCCCAAATGGGCTCTTGAATTCAGGCAAAATTATGCCCCCTAATGGTATATTTTCACCACCCATTTAAATATTTTTGACCACCCTCCCATTCACCCATCCACCCTCCTACTCGCCCACCCTCCTACTCACCCACCCTCCCACTCACCCATCCTTCCACCCACCCACGCCCCCTCCCACCCCCTCCCCCTCCCACCCACCCACTCCCCCTCCCACCCACCCACTCCCCCTCCCACCCACCCACCCACTCCCCCTCCCACCCACCCAATCACCCCCACGCACCCACCCACTCACCCACCCTCTCACTCACCCACCCACCCACCCTTCCACTCACCCACCCTCCCACTCACCCACACACCCACCCTCCCACTCACCCACACACCCACCCTCCCACATGCCCACCCCTCATCCTCCCGCCACCCACCCTCCCACCCATCAACATTCACCAACACCCACAGCCACCCACTTTCACAGTACACTCCCTAGCCCAGTTTCAACTATTGTCCTATTATGCCCACCCTCTCCTAAATTCTAATTTTTTTTCATCCTAGTGCAGCCGACTAATTGATAAATTGCGCTTTATTGGCTGCATTTCATCAAACTTTCCCAGGGAAAATGATAAAGTTGAACTCCCTTGTTAATTAATTTCCCCCAACTTATCAAGGTCTGCGGAAAACCTTAATTAAAGGGCGCGGGATACTAGTGTTTAGTTTCAACGAGAACCGAAATTATAAGAGCAAATGAACATCGTATTCTTCAACTCCACAGTTGAAAAAAGTTTGACAAAAATTACTAATCCTTTTGCGTTATTGATGATATTAAATGGGTATGAGTAACTTATATATTGACATATAGTAAATTTTCATTCATACATTTTCCCCGAAATCGGAATAAAAATTCCAGTTATGGTCAGGTAAATTTTAGCCTACCTATAAATGGACCAGTAATTTTTACCCGACCAGTAGGGTAAAATTTACATGCCTCGAATTTTTACTCAGAGGTCAATAAAAATTGCTCGAGCTTAAAAGTGGACTATAAAAATTACAAAACCTCAATTGAGCCCTTCGGTATGGTAAAATTTCCCCATCGGATGGTAATTTTTCCACTTCGTATCATAATTTTTCCCATACATTCAGAATGCTCCACACAGCATCCCTACTGCATGGCATCGTAATTTTTTATCAGACTTTTATCTCCGCAGTGGTAATCCCAAAATTCGGTGGACCATTCATAACGATTTACTCAATTTAAGTACAACTGGCAGAAATGGAGAACACTATAGCTAATATTTTAAAGAGGTAAATGGTGAATGGAGTATGACACAAGGAAAACTCCATGTGGCTATAATTTTGTTAGTGGGATTAGTTGGGCACACAGCGATTAAGAGCGAGTTAAAGGTGTAGCTCGAGTTATCTCGTTAAATTCGGCGAAGAATAATGGGAACAAAACGAGAAAATGACCTGGTACGTAGTGACATATATTAAAGTTGTAGAGCATGGTTTTCATTATTATATATATATATATATATATATATATGTATATATATGAAGATTTTTTTGCGAGGTGAAGGTTTTTTGTCTTTCTGTCCCACTATGCTCCCTGTCCCATTATGTCCCATTATACCCCCTGCCCGATTGTTCTCCCTGTGCCCTGTTTCATCATGCCCCCTATCTCATTCTCGTCCCTGTCCATCATGGGCCTGTCCCATTATGGGCCTGTCCCATTGTGTACCTGTCCCATTGTGGGCTGTCCTATTGTGGAGCTGTCTCATTGTGGACTGTCCCATTGTGGACCTATCCCATTGGGGACCTGCCCCATTATGGGCCTGTTCCATTGTGGTCCTGTTCCATTGTGGTCCTGTCCCATTGTGGGCCTGTCCCATTATGGGCCTGTCCCATTGTGCACCTGTCCCATTGTGGGCCTGTCCCATTATGGACATGTCCCATTGTGGGCCTGTCCCATTATGGGTATGCCCCATTATGGGCCTGTCCCATTGTGGCTCTGTCCCATTGTGGCTCTGTCCCATTGTGGCTCTGTCCCATTGTGGCTCTGTCCCATTGTGGGTCTGTCCCATTGTGGGTCTGTCCCATTGTGGGTCTGTCCCATTGTGGGTCTGTCCCATTGTGGGTCTGTCCCATTGTGGGTCTGTCCCATTGTGGGTCTGTCCCATTGTGGGTCTGTCCCATTGTGGGTCTGTCCCATTGTGGGTCTGTCCCATTGTGGGTCTGTCCCATTGTGGGTCTGTCCCATTGTGGGTCTGTCCCATTGTGGGTCTGTCCCATTGTGGGTCTGTCCCATTGTGGGTCTGTCCCATTGTGGGTCTGTCCCATTGTGGGTCTGTACCATTGTGGGTCTGTACCATTGTGGGTCTGTCCCATTGTGGGTCTGTCCCATTGTGGGTCTGTCCCATTGTGGGTCTGTCCCACTGTGGGTCTGTCCCATTGTGGGTCTGTCCCATTGTGGGTCTGTCCCATTGTGGGTCTGTCCCATTGTGGGTCTGTCCCATTGTGGGTCTGTCCCATTGTGGGTCTGTCCCATTGTGGGTCTGTACCATTGTGGGTCTGTACCATTGTGGGTCTGTCCCATTGTGGGTCTGTCCCATTGTGGGTCTGTCCCATTGTGGGTCTGTCCCATTGTGGGTCTGTCCCATTGTGGGTCTGTCCCATTGTGGGTCTGTCCCATTGTGGGTCTGTCCCATTGTGGGTCTGTCCCCTTATGTCCCCAGTCCCATTGTCACCCCTGCCCCACTATGCCCCAGACTCCCCTGAAAGTCCAAAATTTTTCAAGAGAATGTCGTTTTTAAAATTGAATTAATATAAATATTGATATACACGAAATTGATGTACACATCTTCTTCCCATATGCAACCGTAAAAAAGCATGAAATAAAATGAATTTCATTGTCGCACACCAAACGGTCCATATTAATCAAATATAATACAGCATTCAATTAATTAAAAAAAAATGAGCCCCAAGCTCCATTACTGAAAGTTGGTTAAATGCTCCCTGAGATTTCAAAGGTTGCTATCTAAAAATCACGAAAAAAACATAGAGCCACTCAAATTTATTACGATTCACATTGAGTGCGTTCGTTAACGAGATGCCTCAGTCCGATTGATGCCTTCTAGTTGTGTTATCGTGGTGTACAATTTGCGAAAAGGGTGGGGGGGTGGCAGGAGAAGGGGTGAAACTGAATACTGGTTGTTTCAAAACTAGCTGAAAACATTTGAAATCCTGGAGAAAATCCAAAGACCAATAACTCACTGATTCAGGAGATAATGTAGGGGAGAGGAGGGCATAATGGAACACATGCTTGAGCTCGGAATATTCCTTTAGTACTAATAAAGATTCGTCCAGGACCAGAATTAGTCCAGGTCCAAGGTCGAGTCCAGGAGTAGGATCAGGTCGAGGAAAATGGGTGTATTCACAATTTAGATTCCAACATTAGGTGCAGAACCTGAAGTCAGTTCAGGGCTATCATCAGGTCCAGGATGAGGTCAAGCCCCACGAATCAGGTCCAGGTTCAGGTTTAGGATCAGGATTTAGGTTCAGGTTCAGGTCTAGGGCCATGTTCAGGTCTAGGACCAGGTTTAGGTTTAGGTCCAGGATCCAGGTCTAGGACCAGGATTGGATCTAGGTCCAGGGTCAGGATCCAGGCCTATGATCAGGATTAGGTCCAGGTCCAGTATCAGGTTCAGGTCGCGAATTTAGGTCCAGGGCACGAATCAATCAAGGATCCAGAATCCTTTTCAATATTAGGATTAGGTTCAGGATCTAGGTCCGTGACCCAGATGAGGTCCAATATTAGGATCAGGTTTCAGATCAAAATGAGGTCTGGGACTCAGATTTGGGAGTGGGTTCTAGAGCAGGATTATATTGACAAAATTAGGACAGCATCCACAATCAGGATCAAGCCTGAAAAATTCCCTCATCTTGGTCCAACGGAATGTTGTACACATCGCCCCTCCCCCTTTCTCATTTTCATCCATCAATCCTTCACGGCATTGAAAGTGATTTTGAAACATCCTGTACAGCGCGTGTGTGCTCTTGTTCATGGCTTGAATATCGTAACGGGCTCGTTGACGAATAAATAAAGGGAGGAGACTGAGAGATTGGATAACGAAAAAGTTTTAAAAAAAACCACCATGGAAAAAAAATAACGAATTTAGCGTGGGGCTCGCTACTTTGTGTTTGCCATCTCACAATTTCATGATTTAAAATTACGATAATGGCTACATTCATTTCAATTCTCTTCCCCAGAAAATCAATATTGATAACAGGTCAAATGACAGGTTTGGTGCTGAGCCTGAATGTGCATATAGAGCAACACGGAAAAAAAATAAAAAAAAAAAATTTCTGGGGGGCCTAAAATTCTCCAAATTTTTTTTGGAAGAAACTGTGACGTCACTTCCGGCTAGGTTACCTTAACCCTTTCGATATCTCCATTAGCTATTGTCCGTTTCCAAAAGGTCGGATGTGGGAACGCTGCATGAAAATTCCGATGAAATGTGTTCGCCATTCCCCCTCCCCCTCCCCCCCACCCACCCCCACCCACCGAGCCGACCCCCCCGAAAAAGCGTGAAAAACGAGATTGGTTACTTATTGGCCGTAGAGCATTAAACCGGAACCGATGGTGTGGCTGAAAAACATTTGAGGCAATGGTGACAAAGAGCGGCCAAACTCAGCACAGTAGAGTGCAAGTGAGGTGAAAAAATAAAATGGATGGGCTGGAGTTGGTTAAAGGGAGATGACGAGTGCTGGAGCAAATGGTAGATATGAGTGAGATAAAAGCTATTGGCGGTGGGGAAGACCGAAGGGACAGAGGGTTGAAGTTACAAAAAGGAACGACGCATCTCTCAACCGGTTGCGCTCGACTGCCCGGTATCGCTGCTTCACGCTAGAGCGCTCACTGAAAATACGAGAGGAAGAGGAAATTTCCACAAACCACCCCCACCCACCCCCCCCCCCCCCCTCCTCCTCCTCCTCCCCCCCGTCTCAATGTCGACCGTTGCAGAAACTAGCCACCTCCGATGATACATTTTGTCAACCGAATGGTGGAAAAAAAAAATGGAGAAAACTATTGAGTCATATCTAACCTCATTGAGCTGAATAGGTAACTTCCAGGCAGTCTGGAAGAATTGGAAAATTGTCTCAATAAGAAGCTGTAATCTTGTTTTGCTGAAGGCTTTAGCTGCCCTAGGAGGTTCACTGTGAATCGTTCTCCGGAATTTGTTGTAGTAAGGCTCTTGTGACTCATTTGGTAATATGAGGCAGGGGAAAGGTGTGTGTGTTTGTGTGTGTGCGACTACGTGTGTATACTTGTATCTATATATAGGTGTCTGTATGAGTGGGTGTATGGGTGGATGAGGGGGTGGGTGGGTGAGTGAGTGAATGGATGAGCGGGTGTGTGAATAGGTGGGTGAATGAATGGGTGGGTGGGTGGGTGGGTAGGGGGGGGGAGGCGTGGTGAGTGGGTGGGTGAATAGGTAAGTGGGTGGGTGGAGAGGAGGGGCTGAGTGGGCGGGTGGGTGAATAGGTGGGTGGGTGGGAGACGGAGGGGGTGGGTGGGTGGCTGGGCGGGTGGGTGAATGGGTGAGTGGGTGGGTGAATAGGTGAGTGGGTAGGTGGGTGAATAGGTGGGTGGGTGAATAGATGAGTGGGTGGGTGGGTGAATGGGTCGGTGTCGGTAGGTGGGTGGATGGGTGTATGTATACGTGTTGTGTCGTTATCAAGCCACCTTCGTCTAGAACATCTTAATAAACTCCATTTTAATAAATTCATCCCTGTTTTTTTTCGCTTCTTCAGTTGGAACGTATAAGTAGGTCTACTAAACTAGAATGGAATGAAATTACATGACAAATGTGGTTAAGCCCCAAAAGTTTTTACAACTCCGAAGTAAATACATTCAGCTCTGTTCATGTTTGACTCGTTCGATTAATTTTCCGGGGAAATCGATGCTTTCGCAGATATCTTAAGTGGATGAGAGTACACGAGGATCAGTGGAGTTTGGCAACTCCAAGTTGATATTAAACACCGCTTTTCAACCTCAAACAAGGCTTTCTATGGACAGACCAACGCACGAAATTCTGGGATAAGATATATCCGGTGAATTTGAATTGGAAATTGTATCAATAACTTGGGATGATAAAGCGACCGATAAAAAGGAGGGTGGTTCACTTATCGTTTTGGTGCACGTATTATTTGCCTCAAAAATATCGAAACATTTTTAAATTAATTTTTTTTGCAAATTTTACATTTTTTTATAGAATTTCCAAAAATCTTGAATTTTCAAAAATATCACAAATTTTCGAAACAAATTGTTTTTAGCCTGGAATATATTCTTTTTCTCGCTACCCAAACACACGAGAGTCTGGGACCACAACGAGACATATTCCCAAAATTTGAATTGGAAATTGTATCAATAACTTGGGGAGATAAACCAAGCGATAAAAATGAGATAGATTGACTTTTCATTTTCGTTTTTTCTTTACTCTGGAATTATCTTTTAAACATGAAAATGCTGGGGCGCACCCGATGCATTATTCCCCCAGAATTTATCAATATTTTCATCTGTGCTCAATTCTTCGTTATTCCCCTCACTCCCCTCTGCCATTGGAGCAGCTAACACCGCCACTTTTTTAGTGATAATGTGAATCTGATATTCCCTATTTGAGCATTTGCCCGAATTCTCTCCTATCGTCTCGTTTCTCTCGCCCTCTCGACTGACTTCTATCGTCTCGTTTCTCTCGTCCTCTCGACTGACTTCTATCGTCTTGTCTTCTTTGAGCATCTTAAAAGAATTAGTCTCTCGTATCATCTACTTGCCTCTCTCGACTTGTTCCTCTCGTCTCGCCCCTCTCGACTCGTCCCTCTCGACTCGTCCCTCTCGACTCGTCCCTCTCAACTAGTTCCTCTCGAGTCGTCCCTCTCGACTCCTCCCTCTCGACTAGTTCCTCTCGACTCGTCCCTCTCGACTCCTCCCTCTCGACTCCTCCCTCTCGACTAGTTCCTCTCGACTCGCCCCTCTCGACTAGTTCCTCTCGACTCGTCTGATTTCTCTCACCCTCTCGACTGACTTCTATCGTCTCGTCTTCTTTTGAAAATCGTTCTCTCATTTTATCTAATTGCGTCTCTCGACTTCTTCCGCTCGTATTGTCTCGTTTCTCTCGTCTCTCGCGCATCACATCATTCGCTCCGCGATTTTTATTGATCTTTGCCACTGCACGCATCTTGTCCCCTTTTTGTCGTGATAATGTGACTTTGATATCGTCTGTTCCACCCACCACCCACCCCCCCACCAATCGCAGATTCGTCGATGGCTTGGCAGTGGTGAAGACCACCTGACTGTAAATTCAATTTCGATCTAATTGCATCGTAAGCCGTGGGGGACTCGTCCACATTCACTTCCCGTTTGAATTGAAAAAGAGAAGAGGAAATGAAGTAAAGCTCATTGGCATCAAGCCTGGGATATTGGTTGGCGATTTCAGATCATTTGTCCTGCACAACTCCCTCAAATTTCCAATTTTTGATTTCCTCGATTTTTAGTGAAATCCCCGCGAGTCGCGAGATGAGCGGTCCATGGGAGATGAATGATCTCTTGGGAAAAATTGGATTTATGGGTCCATGGGAGAAGATTTCGGGGGATGCTGTTTGAAGGATCTGATGTGCGTTGGACAGAATTATGGTCCTGGCGAAGGAGGTCGTCGATAAAAATGAAGTTCCCTGGACCAAAATTGAGAAATTGGCGAGAGGAATGAAAATGTATGGAGATTAATCTTCCTGTAATTTTGGTATTAACCAGCATCACATAACTCCGAGTCACGCACAGTAGCGCTCGGATTATTCCGCACTCATAATACTTTTATACACACGGATTTTACATCTAACTATAGACCCATTATCTCTACATTTTCACATTTTTACGTTATGGTTTATGCGCCGCGTGAAGGATTACCGTTATGTAGAAATCCAATGACCCCATTTCAATCATTAGCACTTGTAGTAAAATTTTTAGCATCCCCAGTATGTAAAACGGCAATGGAATGGAAAGTGAAAAAAAATGGAATTTAAAGTGATTTTTTTCCGTGATTTTTTTCCGTGATTTTTTTCCGTGATTTTTTTCCGTGATTTTTTCCGTGATTTTTTCCGTGATTTTTTTCATGATCCATTTTTTCGGTCTCCATTTTGATGAAAAAAAATGTGATTTCCAAACTGTGATTAGCAAGTCCAGAAATGGTGATTCAGCATATGGAAAATGGTGATTTGTAGATTCGTGATTTCGGAAATTACAAGTCACAATCCCCAAATTGGTGATTCATTGTTTTGGTGATCGTGATTCACAATTCCGAATTCTGTGATTTATGATATTACTATTGTGAATCACAATTTCGGGAACTAGGATATCTATTTAGGATATATACCTAGGATACCTATTTCAAGGTTACGAATCACGCTTTTTTCAGAATTGTGATCACGGATCAAGTTTTTGAAAATCACTCGAGATCATCGAATCACAGATGACCAGATCTGAATTTTGGTTCACAAGTTTCAAAGTGCGAATCACATTTTCAAAATTGTGAATCACGTTTTTTATTTTTTTTTAAACTTTTCACTTTTATTGACTTCACTGGCTTTCATTTACTCTCAAGCGATTGTTGGAATTTTTTTCCTGAATGAATATTTTTGTTGAATCACAAATCGTGTAAAATTGTACCAATTACGAAAATGGTGCATTCGCCTGGTGAAATAATAAATATTTATCTAGAATTTATGAAATTGAAAAAAAATGCATTTCTCCGCGTCACGAAATAATATTTCAGTCAACGTATCCGACATTATTGACATTTCTCAAGGGAATATTTGTATTCGGTATCGGCTAAATTCCCCGTTTCGTTGCGTTTTGAAACGGTTGTAGAGCGATTTCGTATTTGTCGAGAGTTATTCGGGCAGGGAGACGAGTTTGTCACGATGAAATAGGTACACCTGCGAATGGGGAGAAAAACGTTTACTTGTCACGGTTACGTATTCCCCCTCTCCAAATCTTCAAGTGCGGAACATAACAACGAAATTCACCATTTGGAAACTGTGATTTCCCATTTTTAAATTGTGATTTCCCATTTGGCAATTGTGATTTCCCATCTTAAAATTGTGATTCCCCATTTTGAAAGTGTGATTCACAATTTTGAAATAGTGATTCACAATTATGAAAGTGTGATTCACACTTTTGAAATTGTGATTCACAGTTTTGAAATTGTAATTTCCCATTCGGAAATTGTGATTTCCCATTTTGAAACTGTGATTCCCTATTTTGAAATTTTGATTCACAATTTTGAAATTGTGATCCACAATTTTGAAATTGTGATTCACCATTTTGAAATAGTGATTCAGAATATTGAAATTGTGATTCACAATTTTGAAATTGTGATACACCGTTCTGAAATTGTGATTTCCCAATTTGAAATTGTGATTCACAATTTTGAAATTGTGATTCACAATTTTGAAATAGTGATTCAGAATATTGAAATTGTGATTCACAATTTCCAAACTGTGATTGCCCACTTCAAAATTGTGATTTCCCATTTCGAGATTGTGATTCGCCCTTTTTTAAATTGTAATGTACACTTTTCGAGTTGTGATCCACAACTTCCAACTCGTGATTCGCAACTCGAACTTTTCCTCCTTATGAGGTCCATACGGTAAGACATATGCTAAGCTGAGGGAAAAAGTCGGAAAGCAGACGAGTTCCCAACAAAAAATATGTTCTCAGGATCATACACTGTGGAACGAAAAAGAAACAAGCAATATCCCTAGTGCGTCAGTCGCAAATGCGTCCTCATGAATTCTACGCATCTGATTTTTTTTGACAAGGATATATTACGGCTAGACAGTACACAGCGGGGTAAGTGTTCTTGTCAGTAGCTCAGGTGTTTCTCAGATACTCCTCAAGCACGTAGACAGTGAAAACCAAGCCATAAATATTGAGTACACCTTTTGCTGCCTGTCCTCACGTATCGTGATCACGAACCGCGTTATCCAATCCTATGAGAGCACGTAAGATAAACGCGCAGCCCTTTTTTTCACCTGGGTCAATTTTTTTCCCCCATTTGCAACTTCATAATTTCGGTTACATTTGAAATAGAATCTTTACTTCATACATAGAGCTGAGGAGCTTTGAAGCTTGCAGAACATTAATAATGCTGATTAAGTGGAGCTCGGTCGTATACGTTTTGTCCTGGACGACTTTGTCTTCTGATACTTTTGCCTTCCAGAAAATTTATTCATGGAACGATAAGCAAATCCCTCCATCAATGCACTTAACTGATTCCGGTCTTACGAAAGTTTCAACCAATAAAATATTCTATAGGTCCTTCCTAAATATGCTAACCTTAGTCGCGCATTCATTTCGCCCGCCCCCCCTCTCCCCCCAACCTCCGCCCACGTCATATATCTCTCCCATTCCGTAGTACCGCAATTTCCAACTCTCTGTTTCCGATATTTCACTCGAGTTGTAACTATCCGGGGTTGAGTAATTTCCGATAAAAGCATCTGTCAACTGAGAATACGATGTACAGGTTCACATCGAATATCAGATGCAGCCAATTTCAATGGTACGTCTTTTCCCAATTCATGAGTTAGCCTTTTTCAGCATCATTCCTCCCACCCACCCACCCACTTTCATCCTCTCCCACCCACCCATCCACTTTCATCCTCTCCCACCCACCCACCCACTTTTATCCTCTCCCACCCACCCTCACCCCCTCCCACCCACCCACCCTCACCCCCTCCCACCCACCCTCATCCCCTCCCACCCACCCTCACTCCCTCCCACCCACCCTCACCCCCTCCCTCCCACCCTCATCCCCTCCCACCCACCATCACCCCCTCCTACCCACCCTCACCCCCTCCCACCTACCCTCACTCCCTCCCACCCACCCTCACTCCCTCCCACCCACCCTCATCCCCTCCCACCCACCATCACCCCCTCCCACCCACTTTCATCCTCTCCCACCCACCCACCCACAGCCCCCTTCCGACCACCCACCCAACCACTATCGGCACCTACCCCTACCCCAACCACCCACAACTCACTTAACCACCCACCCCCGTCCCCCACGATGGCTTCTTCATCTCTACCCTCAATGTTTTTCTTATCCCAATTAATTCAATTTGCCCTTTTTTACCCGAGGCAATTCGTTTCTTGCTCCTTTCTAGAGGTTTTTTTTCCTTCGTTTTTTTTTTAGCGAGAACGGCAGCTTCTGCAGTCGCAATGTTACCCCCTACCCACCCCCCTACCTCCACCCACTACATGCGCTGGTTTTACGTCGCTTGGGCCATCCTTTTGTTTTATCATTGAATTACGTGCGACGGGCATTAACATTTTTTCGGTATTATTTAAATTTAAGACAGTTTGGGGGGCGGAGTAGAGGAACGGCAGGATGACTCTTACTTAGGGGCGCGGGGTAGTTTTCAATTATCGTTGACGGCTATGAGGAGCTACGTTTCCGAAATCTTACTGATTGTTGGTTATTAAAGTGAGGGGGAGGGATAAAAATTATTTGAATTGAAGACAACTCGGAGCACTTGATCTCATATTGTTGATAAAAAATTTATGAAAAATTATTAAAAAAAAAAAAAATGAGACAGCACTCAGAAATTTTGCAAAATTTTGGAGAGCTCAAAAAAGAGTTTTAGTAATTTTTTCGGGTTTTGAGACTTACTTTTCTCCGAGAGTGAATTTAGCTACTGGTCCAGACTCGGAGGCTGTGATCTCCGTGCTGGTGCTCACGTCGTTGTAAGTGAAAAAAAAAATGTTGCGATGATTAAGATGGGATGACCTAGCCCATAGATGGTAATGCCTTCATTGCCGAGAATAATCGAAGCTTTATTCAAGAATTTAATTGAACCGGGGATAACGCATCCAGGCATCGTAATCTGCTTAACGATAATGCCGTGATTATCTAGTCTATGGGAAAGATCCGGGATGTGGTAATTTCATACTCAGAGTTAAGTAAAAATTTGTGGAGGACACTGCGCATGAAAAAATTCGCATTTGCGCGCTAACCAGTTGATGGCGCGATATGTAAGTTTTTGCGCGAATTTTTGGCACCTCACCATTATGACCAGAAGACATCCCACGCGTTCGATATGAACGAATTGGTAATCGCAATCATAATTTTATGGTGTGGGAAATCGGTCGTAAGAATTTTGTCAGGAAAAAAAAAATGGCCGGAAAATATTTGTCGTAAAAAATTTCCCGGAGAGTATTTTCCCATAAAAAATTTCCCGGAAAATTTTTCCCCATAAAACTAACCCATAGAGAATTTTCCCATAAAAAAAATTTCGGAAAATTTTTCCCCCATAAAGAATTTTCCCATAACAAATTTCCCGGAGAGTATTTTCCCATAACAAATTTTCCGGAAATTTTTTCTCCATAAAACTAACCCATAAAGAATTTTCCCATAAAAAAAAAATTCCGGAAAATGTTTCCCCCATAAAACTACCCCCGTAAAGAATTTTCCCATAACAAATTTCCGGGAAATACTTTCCCATAACAAATTTCCTGGAAAAATTTTCCCCCATAAAACAACCCCCGTAAAAATTTTCCCATGAAGTTTCCCGGAAAAATTTTCCCCATCAAAAATTTCCCGGAAAGTATTTTCCCATTAAAAATTTTCCCCATGGGGAAAGTTTTTCCCAAAAAAATCCCCAAAAAGTACTGTCCCATAAAAAATTTCCCCCATGGGAAAAATTTTTCCCCATAAAAAATTTCCCGGCAAGTTTGTCGCTGTGAAAAATTTTCCGGGGAAAATTTTTCCTCGCAAAAAATTACCAAAGTCATTATTTCCCGTGGAATATTTCCTGGAAAATTCCTCGACGTGAAAAATTTTCCGGAGAATTTTTCCCCTTAAAAAGAAAATCCGTGCAATTCCTGGGAATTTTTGCTTAGAAGAAATAATTTTGGAATAATTTTCCCTGAATTTTTCCGGGGGGGGGGCAGGGGTAGGTGGGGGGGGGGGGGGAGGGGGGGGGGAATACCTGTCTTATGGAGCAAAAATATTTCCCGCATTTTTTCGGCGGATGAAAAATCCCAAAAATTGCGTAATGTTTCCACCATGCTTTCCGATTTTTCCGCGGGAACCGCTTTCCCGGAGACCGCTTCCTCAATTTTTTTTCGATAAACCCTCCAATAATCCCATGCCACGGTTTCCCGAAATACACTGGGCTTGGTAGGCGCAAAATTGTGGACTGCTGGCAAAACCAACGTACAGGAATGGGCGGTGGGTGGCGCGGGGGGGTGGTGCGAGGGAGATGGAAAGTCAACTTGGGAGCAGGGAAAGTACGTTGGCTTGCGAGCACTGTGTGGTGTAGAGGTAGTTACCAGCGAAAACTATGCTCGTATATCATCGTACTAGGGTTCACGGCTCGCCGGTGACTTAGTAGCGATTCGCCTCGTAAAACAACTCCGACGGCCGGAAGCCCACGAGATGTCGTAAGCACAGTTATCCCCCCACCCCCCCCGCCCCCCACTCGTTTACTACTGCGTCTCTAGTCGACGTTTACTAGCCCTCTCAACCTCTCACTCACACGTCCTATTTAGTTACAACTGAGTACTTTCAGTATATTTCTGGCCCTGTGCCCATAATTAACTCGCATTTTCCGCACTGATAGAAATATTTTCTGACCTCACAGCATCATTTTTCCTTCAGGGAACCGGCAGAATGCGAGTGCGATGCATTTGGGTCACTCAAAAAAATTTGCTGACCGAAAATGGTCCTCTAACATCACGCAGCATCCCGACCGCATAACTCGTTCCTGACACATCCGGGAACACACACACACACACAGCCATCCGGGCTTTCTCGTGAAAATGGGGAACAGTGGTAGGGATGCCTCGAAAGATCGACGATCGATGGAGAATCGATTTTCGATTTTGGGGGTCGAAACTTGAACTTGAATTCCGTGACCTTGAAAAGTGGATTGAGATGAGATAAAGATAGATTTGAAAAAAATGGGGCAAATAATCTTGGAAAAAATGTTGGCGGTCAATTTGACCATCTCCCAAGTTTTCAACTCTTACCACCCCCTCCCCACCCCCACTCCTCCTCAATCCATAAAAATCATTGTAATAAAGTGGAGAAAATCTTACCATAAATTTGTCTCAACCAAGATTTTCCCGAATTATTATCGTCACCATAAAATTTATATGTTATCATTGAATTTTTATAGCAATAAATTTATCAGTAAATCAAGATGAAATAAAAAGTGGCAAAATAAATTACTCCCCCCACCAATATTTCACCGTACCATAAATTTATCAGTCGCTTCACTGTAGAAATTTGTTGAATATCACATTTATTTAAATTCCGGGGGAAATTTGTACGATTGAATTAGTGCAATAATCAGTCTTAAGGCAATAAATCGATAATCCCAAATGGTTGATCGTCGCGATAACCCAATGTACGCGCGAGTCCAGCAATACTAGTGGGAGTTATATATCTCATACCACAAACCCCGTCGTACCCTCGTCAAGGACTCGGCGAGGGAAAGAGGATTGGTACTCGCAAATTTGCCGTGTATTAATCGCCGGATTTATCGCCTGACATTCACGGATTCTCTGGACCTCAACTTCTCATCCCCCCCCCCTCCCCCCCCCCCCAACGAATCCAACAATCCTAGATTACAAATTACATGGACTCAAGTGGATGGTGAAATTGGATTGAATTTTTGTTTACATCCTTTTATTTATCTTTTTTCGATTTTCTTTTTCGAATTTTATAATAATAATCATGAAACGGATTGGTTGCACAGATTTGGCGTATTCCGTTTCGTTTTGTTTTAGTTTTGTTTTGGTTTGTTTTGTTCTGTTTTGTTTTGTTTTAGTTTTGTTTCGTTTTTTTTTGTTCTGTTTTGGTTTGTTTTGTTTTATTTTTTCTTGTTTCGTGTTGTTTCGTTTCCTTTTTTTTCGTTTTGTTTTGGTTTGATTTGGTTTGATTTGGTTTGTTTTGGTTTGTTTTGGTTTGTTTTGGTTTGTTTTGGTTTGTTTTGGTTTGTTTTGGTTTGTTTTGGTTTGTTTTGGTTTGTGTTGGTTTGTTTTGGTTTGTTTTGGTTTGTTTTGGTTTGTTTTGGTTTGTTTTGGTTTGTTTTGGTTTGTTTTGTTTTGTTTTGTTTGGTTTGTTTTGGTTTGTTTTGGTTTGTTTTGGTTTGTTTTGGTTTGTTTTGGTTTGTTTTGGTTTGCTCTGGTTTGTTTTAGTTTGCTCTGCTTCGTTTTAGTTTGTTTTGGATTGTTTCGGTTGGTTTTGTTTTTTTTTGGTTTTGTTCTGTTTTCTCCCATTGTGTTCTGTTGCGTTCTGTTTTGTTTTGTTTTATTCTGTTTTGTTCTGTTTTGCTCTGTTTTGTTCTGTTCTGTTCTGTTTGTTCTGTTTGTTCTGTTTTGTTCTGTTTTGTTCTGTTTTGTTCTGTTTTGTTCTGTTTTGTTCTGTTTTGTTCTGTTTTGTTCTGTTTTGTTCTGTTTGTTCTGTTTTGTTCTGTTTTGTTCTGTTTTGTTCTGTTTTGTTCTGTTTTGTTCTGTTTTGTTCTGTTTTGTTCTGTTTTGTTCTGTTTTGTTCTGTTTTGTTCTGTTTTGTTCTGTTTTGTTCTGTTTTGTTCTGTTTTGTTCTGTTTTGTTCTGTTTTGTTCTATTTTCCTCGAATTAAATATTCTTTTTTTAGTACATGGACATTACTTACTTTTTGACTATTCTACTTTCCTGATTTTGTAAAAGTTTTTTTCAACAAAGACTTGTACTGCTTTATCGCTGTTTTTTTACCCGACGCGAGTCAATTGAAGTGCGCGAACTTTGGTGTTGTCGATTGAGTGCTCAGATAGGCAAATACCTACGTATGCACGCTCGCATGACACGCCCACATTTTTACGTTAGCTACTGGGAGACACGATACGTTATTCATAAACCCGACGCTTATACCCGAGGTGAAAAAAAATGAACACCCTTGGGGGAGTTTTAAATAAAAAGAGTGGAATACTTGAAACAAAAATGGAGCGAGGATGACACGGGAAGTCATTTCGCAAAAATAATGTTTCGAAAAAACCAGTTACATGGATTGTTGGTATTTTGTTATTATGCATTGTCGTCTGAATTGTGTTCGTGCCCCGGCTGTTGCCATGCGCAGGCCCTGGCCATGCCGAGGGGGAGACCTGGCCCTTTTCAGGTCTTCTCCATGCCCAGACCATGCAGATCCTGCCCATGTCCAAAACCTGCTCATGTCCAAAACCTGCCCATGTCCAGATCCTGTCCATGTCCAGATCCTGTCCATATCCAAAACCTGCCCATGTCCAAAACTTGCCCGTGTCCAGATCCTGTCCATGTCCAAATCCTGCCCATGTCCAGATCCTGTCCATGTCCAGATCCTATCCATGTCCACATCCTGCCCATGTCCAGATCCTGTCCATGTCCAGATCCTGCCCATGTCTAGATCCTGCCCATGTCGAGACATTCTTCATGCCCAAACCCTGTCGAAAAATCTCACGAACAATGACATGGCATGACATAGGATTTTCTTTCTTCTACAATTGCTATTCCCAAGGGACAAAAATGATGCCCATTTGTATTTTGTTACTCCTGGCAATCATCGGTTTCCGAAGTCTGAGTGCTACTGAATCAATTATCGCAAATCTCATCTCTTAATGCCACCTCTGAAAGCGTAAGAGGAATATTCTTCAAATGAAATTTTATTTTGACAGTTACCGAATATGTATTTTTTCGGTTTGATATTCAATAATTAATTCCATAAGGCGATAAAATGGAGTGGCAAACCAACATTCACCCATTTGAATGGATTTTACATAAAATATGGAGCAATTTGGATATCGGAAATTTTATAATTTACTCGTGAAGTGGAGCAGAGAAACAGTTTTTATCTAGCTTACGTTCGGTCAAAGACGTATACACCCAGAGAATACAGTGGTATTGACAATAACTCGTGTCTAAAAGTGTCCATCTATGTGTGTGTGTGTGTGTGTGTGTGTCTGTGTGTGTGTGCCCGTCCATAGCCACAAGTCAAAGAAATTTTAGTTATTCTAAAAAAACACTATTTCTGTCTGGATGACACACATTCACACACACACACACATCGCACAACATTGGTTCAACCCCTCAAGGGTCACCGCCCTTATCCTTATTATTCATTTATCTCTTCTTTATAATCTTCAAGCCTGACAAAATTTTATTGTAAATGGCTGGGTGAAAAAATACCGAAATCCATCTCGGTAGCTTTTCCTTTCCACTTAGAAAAAAAAAGGTTATGGAAATTCGTAAATTGCCCTTGGGCATTGAATGAATTTATGAAAAACTCGTCATGTGTCCAATTTTGCGGTTGGTCCCATCATTTGAATATCCCAAATGATTTGCTCGACCCTCAGTTGGTCTCGTTTTTTTTTTGGGGGGGGGGGGGGGGGAGGGGGGAATCTTTTCCAACCACCCTATCGGATGTTGCTATGTGAGCCAAGCAAAAATAATAAATTTGTGATTATATTTGCTTACCAACATTGATCTTGATTGTTGGTTGCTATTCAATTAAAACGAAATATGAACACCCCCACTAGGTTGTTTTATTTATTCACTGAAAACTTGCTAGGGTTGGCTTTAAAAAATACCGTGACAATTCAAACCATCTCATTTATTGAGGGAATTAGATGAATATATGGGTGGTATGGGTGTGGGTGGGCGTGTTGGTGTGGGCGGGTTTAGGTATGGGGGTGGAGGGTGAGTGGGCGGGTGTAGCTGTGGGAGGGCGTGGGTGTGGCTGTGGGCGGGTTTAGGTGTAGAGGTCGAGGGTGAGTGGGTGGGCGTGGCTGTGGGTGTGGCTATGGGTGCGTGTGGGTGTGGCCTTAGGTAGGCTGTGGGCGGGTTTAGGTATGGGGGTGGAGTCTGAGTGGGCGGGTGTAGCTATGGGTGGGCGTGGGTGTGGCTGTGGGCGGCTTTGGGTGTGGAGGTCGAGGGTGAGTGGGTGTGGGTGGTTGTGGGTGTGGCTATGGGTGGGTGTGGGTGCGGTTATGGGTGGGTGTGGCTATAGGTAGGCTGTGGGTAGGTTTAGGTGTGGGGGTGGAGAGTGGGTGGGTGTGGGTGGGCATGTCAATGTGGATGTATGTAGGTGTGTTTTTTTCGATGTAAAAGGTTATAAAGTTCAACCAGTTTCAGATGTTTCAGCAATTGCGGAAGTTTAATTTTCCTTGATTCTGAAAATTCCCAGCCCATTAATTTGATCCCGTTAATTGGACCTCTCACTTAGCGGTATGTGTTAGCTGTTCGCAACTAAATGATACTGCAGCATTCGGCCCAATCTCAACTGGAGTTCTCTCACCACTTTAGACTAGCTAACCAGTAGTATTCTACAGCTCATTGTCATTTCGTAGTGGGCCAGGGCGCGTATTGCAACTGGATATTGTGTCCCCTGGAAAACAATTACCAAGTTTCTATTGGCAATTTCGAAACTGGGAGGGCCGCGAGCATCCAACAAAATATTGCCACACCAGGCAATACCTACTCACCACCTGATTCTGCTTCCTCATTCCTTCGAAACTTCATGTTATATTGCAAGTCACTATTTCAGGCTTTCCACCTTTACTCATTTGTTGGTGGGATGACGCGAATGAGTGTGGCGGTGTGTGAAGGTGTGTTATTCTCACCTTTGTGTATATTACTGTGGGCGTGGCTATGGGCGTGACCGTGGGTATGGGCGTGGCCGTGGGTATGGGCGTGGCCGTGGGTATGGGCGTGACCGTGGGTATGGGCGTGGCCGTAGGTATGGGCGTAACCGTGGGTATGGGCGTGGCCGTGGGTATCTGCGTGGGCGTGGGTGTGGCCGTGGGCGGGAGTGTTGACGTGGACGTGGGCGTGGCTATGGGCATCTGTGGGCGTAGGTGTGGGTGGGAGTGTTGGCGTGGGTGGGGCTGCGGGTATGGGCGTGGGTGTAACTGACAGTGTGAAACTCACATTGAAACTTCACCTGAAGTCCAGAATACCTTGCGCACATCGCCCTTTAATATCTTGGTTGGCTTTAAACCCCAAATTTTTCTTAGAATTTTCAGATTTTCACACTTTTCTGCAATTTTTTTTAATTATCAACTTTTTCGACTCATGCAAATTTGTCAGTTTTTCAAATTTTCTGACAATTTTCTACTTTTGAAATTTTTAATTTTTTTTTTTATTTTCGAGGTTTTTGCGTTCTCCAAATTTTTCAGATTTGAATTTTTTTTTTCAATTTGTACGTTTTTTCTCTCGTATTCCTTTACGAGAAATTGGAAATACTTCGAGTGTATCGCCCTTTAATGTCCCCGGCTTTAAAACGCCAAAGTGTTGAGGGAAAATAAAACTCGAGCATTTCGGGAATATTGCGATGCTTTATTCATGGCTTGAAACAAAAGATTAATTCAAAATATCCCCCTCACGTCAACGCGTAATTACCGATGAAAACGCACCGGATATCAGCGTAGTTAATTAGTGATGACCAAAATTGCCACCCAATTTTGCCCGTAGGGGGTACACCATAATCGAGAATCAACCCCATTACTGCAATAGAAAATGATGGAGTGCGAAGTCTGGGGAATTGTTTATTCTCGCTATGTATTAGTTTAATTTTTTTTCATTAACAAGCATCACTTGACTTCCAAAATTTTCCAAATTTTTGAAATTTCCGAAAATTTTTGAAAATTTCGAAAACTTTGGAGATTGTGGAAATTTTTAAAAATTTTGGAAATTTTCGAAATTTTCGAAATTTTCGAAATTTTCGAAATTTTCGAAATTTTCGAAATTTTGAAAATTTGTGAAAATTTTGGAAATTTTGAAAATTTTGGAAATTTTGGAAATTTTTGAATTTTGGAAATTCTGGAAATTTTGGAAATTTTGGAAATTCTGGAAATTTTGGAAACTTTGGAAATTCTGGAAATTTCGGAAATTTCCGGAAATTTTTTGTAAAGAAAAAAAAATTACATTGTTGAATGTCAAAAGATTCAGATGTATCTACCCGCCAGTCCATATTTTTCGAAACATAAATATGCGACATCATAACAAGAGACATAACCCCCCTTAACTTTTTCATGGTTGTTTTTTTCAACGTGTTGTTATCCATTTCGTTGCGGAGAACGCTAAAAGTATGTTCTAACAATGGAGAGCATGAACTTTTAATGTGAATAATGGAATCGTATGCAGACGCAACTCGCTTGAATAATGTACCAAGACGAATACCATGGTAATAATAGGAGAAATGGGACATCTGGGAAAAGTCGAGTCGACCCTGATGATAAAAGTGAAATGAAGTGGGGACAAAAGTTCGTCCATTACTCATAAAAATCAAGTGAATGTACAAGGCAATATTAACGCAAGCACAAAACATGGTGAGAAAATTGTGCACCACTCTATATAATCTATAGAAAACAAACTAAATAAAATTGTATAGACGCGTCTATAGCCATTTCTATAGACACATCTATAGAAAATTCCATAGAAAATTCTATAGAAAAATCTGTATAAAATTCTATAGAAAATTGTATAGAAAATTCTATAGAAAATTCTATAGAAAATTCGATAGAAAATCCTATAGAAAATTCTATAGAAAATTCTATAGGAAATTCTATAGAAAATCATATAGAAAATTCTATAGAAATTTGTATAGAAAATTCTATAGAAATTTGTATAGAAAATTCTATAGAAAATTCCATAAAAAAAATCTATAGAAAATTGTATGGGAAACTGTATGGAAAATTGTCTAGAAATTTGTATAGAAAATTATATAGAAAATTTGTATAGAAAATTGTATAGAAAATTCTATGGGCAAGTCTGCTCGAGACCCTGTAGAAAAAATGTACGAACTGCTATAGAAATGCCTATAGAAAATTCTATAATCCCATAAAATTCTTTGCATACGAGTGTCATCCTCTTCTTCCTCTTCTTCCCAGCATTTTATTTCAGCTATTTTTGTGTTGATATTCTTGACATTCCTGGAAAAATGAAAAAAAAAATTAAAATAAAAAATTGAAAGTTTGGAACACGTACCAGTGGTGCTCGACATACGTTTTAACTTTTGCATTGTTGCGTGAGGGAAAATTTTTATCGGTTTCCACACGTGAAGCGTGTGTAAAAAAATTTTATTGGATGCTAGAGGGATTGGACAGATTGGGCATGAGAATTTCAGGAAATCACAGGTATGGTGAATGGATTTTTTATTAGTTTACTCATATTTCGTTGAAGCAATAGTTCGTGGTTGATATTTGCTCGCAATATTTGGAAATTTTCAAATTAGGTCAGATCGATTTTTTAAAAATCACTCATTTTTTTATTATCAGCAGAGTAAAAGTTGGAATTATGGTGAATAAAATGAGAAAAAATGAAATTTCAAGGGGGTTTTAGAAAAAGTTGAGATTTTTAGTTTCGAGATTGAAACTTTTGAAATTGTACGTATGTATGCGTGTGAGTGTGTCCGCGTGCATGTCTGTGTGTGCACACATATTCTTAGGGGGGAGTCGGTGGGCGTGGCTATGGTCGGGTGGGCGGCTGGACATGGGCGTGGCTGTGGGTGGGGGAGCCCACGTGGGTATGAGTGGATGGGCGGGTGGGTGTGGATATGCATGGATGAGTAGGCATGGACATCGGTGGGTGTGTGAGTAGGCGTGGCTGTGGACGGGCGTGGCCGTGGGTGGGAGAGCGGCTGGACGTGGGCGTGGCTGTAGATGGGTGGGTGCGTGGACGTGGGCGTGGCTGTGAGTGGATGGATGGGTGGGCGTGGATATGGGTGCGTGAATAGGCGTGGCTATGGGTGGGCGGGTGGACGTGGGCGTGGCTATGAGTAAGTGGGCGGTTGGAGATGGGCGTGGTTGGGGGTGGGGCGTTGCGCACGTGAGTGTGAGTGGATGGGTGGGTGGGCGTAGATATGCATGCATGAGTAGGCGTGGATATCGGTGGGTGGGTGGCAGGACATGTGTAAAATTGTCCCAATGTATGTACCTCCATGAGACTTTTATGTACATAAACAATACTTCGTTCAACACAACTGATCTCTGCCGGTGAAACTCCAAATAATTTCCGGCATTTATTTGCTTAAGAGAGAAATTGAGTTTCAGCTGAGTTTCGCGAATCTGCGAAAAACGGATGCAGAGCAAGTACGTAAAGACTGAGCCAATAGTTATGTCCTCCGGGTGTAGATTTACTAAAATGACTTGTATCAAACTTCAGCGCAGCATCATGGCACAGTTACACCGAGAAAGGGGTAGATATACTGGTAAGATGGTGTAGCCCCCACCAGGCCCCCCTGCCTCAAGCTCTTTCCTTGTTCTTTGCTCTCGGCTACTGATATCGAGACAAACTTCGGGCTCCATCGTACGCCTTTCAAACCGGCTACAACTTTCCACGGTTTGCTCGAGGTACGCCTTCTTATCTCTCTTTACGAGATATTTCTCCACCTTTTTTTTCATAACCTTTTTCTGATCTTATTACTTTACTGTCGTCAAATCAACCGGAGTTAATTACGGAAATGGAAAATTGGAGAAAGTCGACGAATTTGGGATGATTGACAAATTTCATATATGGGAAAAAAAAATTTAATAGCTCACAAAGATCATGAAGATGTCAACTCAATTTGGTAAATATGACAACGATGACAGATTTCACACATTTAATAAAGACGACGAAATCGGAAAATATGACATGAAATTTTTGTCGGCCTCCCCATAAGGTCCCAATGTCAACGTTGGGCAGAGTCGAGGAAAATTAAATTGACTTTTTCCACCCAAAATCGACGGGAGTGTCTTCTAGCGGTCCCAATTGGATAGTACAGACGCGCACGGGGCCAAAAATCCGATTTTAAAAAAATTAAGTTTGCCTCCCCATAAGGTCCCCATGTTAAATTTGGCCAAAATCGAAAAAAATTAAATTGACTTTTTCGACTCAAATTCGACGGAAATGTCTTCTAGGGGTCTCAATTGGATAGTATAAGGGCCCACGGAGCCAAAAATGCGATTTTAAAAAAATTAAGTTTGCCTCCCCATAAGGTCCCAATGTTAAATTTGGCCAAAATCGAAAAAAATTAAATTGACTTTTTCGACCCAAATTCGACGGGAGTGTCTTCTAGGGGTCCAATTGGACAGTACAGACGCGCACGGGGCCAAAAATTCGATTTTAAAAAAATTAAGTTTGCCTCCCCATAAGGTCCCAATGTTAAATTTGGCCAAAATCTAAAAAAATTAAATCGACTTTTTCGACCCAAATTCGACGGAAATATCTTCTAGGGGTCCCAATCGGATAGTATAAGGGCCCACGGAGCCAAAAATCCAATTTTAAAAAAATTAAGTTTGCCTCCCCATAAGGTCCCAATGTTAAATTTGGCCAAAATCGAAAAAAATTAAATTGACTTTTTCGACCCAAATTCGACGGGAGTGTCTTCTAGGGGTCCCAATTGGACAGTACAGACGCGCACGGGGCCAAAAATTCGATTTTAAAAAAATTAAGTTTGCCTCCCCATAAGGTCCCAATGTTAAATTTGGCCAAAATCGAAAAAAATTAAATCGACTTTTTCGACCCAAATTCGACGGAAATATCTTCTAGGGGTCCCAATCGGATAGTATAAGGGCCCACGGAGCCAAAAATCCAATTTTAAAAAAATTAAGTTTGCCTCCCCATAAGGTCCCAATGTTAAATTTGGCCAAAATCGAAAAAAATTAAATTGACTTTTTCGACCCAAATTCGACGGGAGTGTCTTCTAGGGGTCCCAATTGGACAGTACAGACGTGCACGGGGCCAAAAATTCGATTTTAAAAAAATTAAGTTTGCCTCCCCATAAGGTCCCAATGTTAAATTTGGCCAAAATCGAAAAAATTAAATCGACTTTTTCGACCCAAATTCGACGGAAATATCTTCTAGGGGTCCCAATCGGATAGTATAAGGGCCCACGGAGCCAAAAATCCAATTTTAAAAAAATTAAGTTTGCCTCCCCATAAGATCCCAATGTTAAATTTGGCCAAAATCGAAAAAAATTAAATTGACTTTTTCGACCCAAATTCGACGGGAGTGTCTTCTAGGGGTCCCAATTGGACAGTACAGACGCGCACGGGGCCAAAAATTCGATTTTAAAAAAATTAAGTTTGCCTCCCCATAAGGTCCCAATGTTAAATTTGGCCAAAATCTAAAAAAATTAAATCGACTTTTTCGACCCAAATTCGACGGAAATATCTTCTAGGGGTCCCAATCGGATAGTATAAGGGCCCACGGAGCCAACAATCCAATTTTAAAAAAATTAAGTTTGCCTCCCCATAAGATCCCAATGTTAAATTTGGCCAAAATCGAAAAAAATTAAATTGACTTTTTGGACCCAAATTCGACGGAAATATCTTCTAGGGGCTCCTATTGGATAGTATCAACGCACACGGGGCCAAAAATCCAATTTTAAAAAAATTAAGTTTGCCTCCCCATAAGGCCGCAATGTTAAATTTGGCCAAAATCGAAAAAAATTAAATTGACTTTTTCGACCCAAATTCGACGGAAATGTCTTCTAGGGGTTCCTATTGGATAGTATCAACGCACACGGGGCCAAAAATCCAATTTTAAAAAAATTAAGTTTGCCTCCCCATAAGGTCCCAATGTTAAATTTGGCCAAAATCGAAAAAAATTAAATTGACTTTTCGACCCAAATTCGACGGGAGTGTCTTCTAGGGGTCCCAATTGGACAGTACAGACGCGCACGGGGCCAAAAATTCGATTTTAAAAAAATTAAGTTTGCCTCCCCATAAGGTCCCAATGTTAAATTTGGCCAAAATCTAAAAAAATTAAATCGACTTTTTCGACCCAAATTCGACGGAAATATCTTCTAGGGGTCCCAATCGGATAGTATAAGGGCCCACGGAGCCAACAATCCAATTTTAAAAAAATTAAGTTTGCCTCCCCATAAGATCCCAATGTTAAATTTGGCCAAAATCGAAAAAAATTAAATTGACTTTTTGGACCCAAATTCGACGGAAATATCTTCTAGGGGCTCCTATTGGATAGTATCAACGCACACGGGGCCAAAAATCCAATTTTAAAAAAATTAAGTTTGCCTCCCCATAAGGCCGCAATGTTAAATTTGGCCAAAATCGAAAAAAATTAAATTGACTTTTTCGACCCAAATTCGACGGAAATGTCTTCTAGGGGTTCCTATTGGATAGTATCAACGCACACGGGGCCAAAAATCCAATTTTAAAAAAATTAAGTTTGCCTCCCCATAAGGTCCCAATGTTAAATTTGGCCAAAATCGAAAAAAATTAAATTGACTTTTTCGACCCAAATTCGACGGGAGTGTCTTCTAGGGGTCCCAATTGGACAGTACAGACGCGCACGGGGCCAAAAATTCGATTTTAAAAAAATTAAGTTTGCCTCCCCATAAGGTCCCAATGTTAAATTTGGCCAAAATCGAAAAAAATTAACTTGACTTTTTCGACCCAAATTCGACGGAAATGTCTTCTAGGGGTTCCTATTGGATAGTATCAACGCGCACGGGGCCAAAAATCCAATTTTAAAAAAATTAAGTTTGCCTCCCCATAAGGTCCCAATGTTAAATTTGGCCAAAATCGAAAAAAATTAAATTGACTTTTTGGACCCAAATTCGACGGAAATATCTTCTAGGGGCTCCTATTGGATAGTATCAACGCACACGGGGCCAAAAAATCCAATTTTAAAAAAAATTAAGTTTGCCTCCCCATAAGGTCCCAATGTTAAATTTGGCCAAAATCGAAAAAAATTAAATTGACTTTTTCGACCCAAATTCGACGGGAGTGTCTTCTAGGGGTCCCAATTGGACGGTGCAGACGCGCACGGGGCCAAAAATTCGATTTGAAAAAAATTAAGTTTGCCTCCCCATAAGGTCCCAATGTTAAATTTGGCCAAAATCGAAAAAAATTAAATTGGCTTTTTCGACCCAAATTCGACGGAAATATCTTCTAGGGGTTCCTATTGGATAGTATCAACGCACACGGGGCGAAAAATTCGATTTAAAAACATTTAAGTTTGCCTCCCCATAAGACCCCAATATTAAATTTGGCCAAAATCGAAAAAAATTAATTTGACTTTTCCGACCCAAAATCAACGGAAGACTCTTCTAGGGGTTCCAATTGAATAGCATAGAGAAAATTCCAAATTTGAGAAGTTGGCAGCTGTGGCGATGCCAAAGTTTAGAATACAAATCTCCTCCATGATAATACAACCGTAAAAAAACGTCCAATATATTTACAAAAGTTCATGAATGATATAAGGAAATAACTCCGTCTATCTTGCCTTTTTTTAGAAGATCATTTCCTATCCTTTTTCATCCGCTTTTCCCGCTGTTATGTCTTGACTGTCGTCAAATAATTTTCTTCCCTCATATAAATTAATTTTCGGTCTCATTAGGGAAATGAAGACTCTTATATTTGTTGAGATTGTGTATTCGGTCCAGACAGTGGGGCTTTCTGGTGGATAGAGTTATTAAAGTTATGAAATGAAGTGGGTTTTTTATATCAGGGTTCTGCGTACGGCGAAACGTATTAACGAAGCATTGTTGTTCTCCTGAAAATAGATTTTTTTTATTACATTTTTTTTTAATGAAAGTTCGTACTTTTAATTGTGGTATTCTAGCTATAGATTGGGAAAAGAAATCGCAGACGTATTTTCAAAATTTCACAAATTTGGGAAAATTCAAAAAAATTGAGAAAATTCTGGAAAGTTCTGGATAAGTTTTGGAAAATTTCCAAAAATTGGAAAATTGGGAAAATTCCGAAAATTTCGAAAATTCAAAAAATTTGGGAAATTCCGAAAAATTTGGAAAATTCAGAAAATTTGGAAATTTTTCGGAAAACTTGCAAAATTTTCGGAAAATTTGGAAAATCTGAAAAATTTGAAAAATTCAAGAAATTTGGATAATTTGTACATTTATGAAACTCGTAAAAACTATCTTTTCCCACCCTGCAACAGCCACCCCCAAAAACAAAGATCTCTCCCTCCGAAAAACCAGCACTCTGCAATTTTTCCGGAGAATTTAATCTTTCATGTTTTTCCCTTTGGCATACGAAAAAAACGAAAAGTGGTAAGAGCATAATTTTTTTCTTTTGCAGGTATGCATTACGAAAGTGCGGGATGAGTGCTGGACACGCGGAGGTGAAACGATGAAGGACACATGGCGCAAACGAAACAACAGCATGGATGAGCAAAAAAAAAAAAGAACAAGCGGATGAAAGATACGAAAGACTGGACTGAGCACACGTGCTATACATATACCAGCCCGCTCTAAATATTTACGTCCGAGAACACGACCTGAGTATTTTATTTATTCTCGAGCACGGGTAAGCGGAGACCTTTATGCTTCAAACTACTACACATGGAAAATATTTTCCATATTTTGTATTTTGCTGAAAGTTAATCTATATATAGGAGGTTCGTACATATGCATATGTGCATGTGTATATATGTCCCTATATACTTAGGTATATATGGACATCTATACATATGTACATATGTACATATGTACATATGTACATATATACATATGTACATATATACATATGTACATATATACATATGTACATATATACATATGTACATATATACATATGTACATATATACATATGTACATATATACATATGTACATATATACATATGTACATATGTACATATATACATATGTACATATGTACATATATACATATGTACATATACACATATGTACATATGTACATATACACATATGTACATATGTACATATACACATATGTACATATGTACATATATACATATGTACATATGTACATATATACATATGTACTTGTGTACATATGTACATCTGTACATCTAGACATATGTATATAAGAAAATTATAGAGATCAATGCATATATATGTACTCACACATGCATCTATGTCGCGAGTGGTTCGGTGACAGGTGGACAGGCTGATGACGTTCCTGGAATTACCAGTCATCAAAATAACCAGATGAACTCTATATACTGGGACCTGCGATGACCGTCAGCAAAATAGCCATCTACATACAGTGCGCCTATTGCCCGGCCGGCCGGCGTGGGTGGGGGGCGGTCAAGGGGGAAGCGATCGAACTCCCTCACCCCATACGATGACCCACTCCCTCTCAAGCGGGGAGCGTCTGGGTGCCTCTCAAGGTCGGTCAAATTCTATTCAATTGCATAATTTCATAATTACATAATAAATCTAATGACCATTCTGGGATCGGTCATCATAACCGCGGGACGTATATATATATATATACGGATGCTATAAACATTATCAAACGTTGGCAGATTTGAGGAGTTTATAGTACTTTGCAATTTTTAAAAAAATATTTTATGTTGTTTAATTTGCTCTTAACCGAAAACGTTTAGGGGAAATCACGTTATAATGACGCTGGAGGCATGATGGACCAGCAGGTCCAATAGGACACTTCTTTAAAAAACAATTAATCATTTAATTTTTACTAAATTCAATATCTTTGAGGGAGCTTTTGATCATTTTTGAAATGAAAACACCAAGTTCTTGTGGTTTGAAATTAAAAAAAAATGTCTATATACAGGAGAGAAATCCCGTGGGTCATCCGTGTGCACGGGATGATACCCAACGGTTTATCGGACCTCACAGTCGCGTATAAGTCGGCCTCTAGGTTCACCGAGGTCAGCCATTGGGTTTTTGGCACCCAGCCAAGGACATTAATCCTTTCGGTACTGTGCCCCATGTGTACAGGATACTCAAAGAAAATCTGAGGGGATGAAGGAAAAAAATTGCGGCGGGGTGGGGGTGGGGGGGGGAGGCCAATTATAAAAAAATCGGAACGGAAGGATTTTTAAATTTCGGCGAGTAGCAAAATTAAAAAAAAATTTTGTTCACTGTCATTTTACACACACACACATACACACACCCACCCACAACCACCCACACCTCCCCACACCCACCCACACCTCCCCACACCTCCCGACACCCACCCGCACCGACCCACACCCACCCACAACCACCCACACACACGCACACCACTCTTCGGGTTTTCAAAATTCGTGTCTCTAAAATACCAATTTACGTTTCGTAAAACGTGCAATAGAAATCCGATAAATTTAATCACTTCCCCGGAAATCAAGAAGTTCCCGACATAAAAAAAAAACGGTCACCATAAAAATCAATCAACTTCCTGGGGGCCCAAGTGAATAATAATTCCTGAGGTACATTGAAACTGAATTCTGAAGAAATGAATTGAGTGGAAGAAGCCGTCAGTTTCGCGCAAAGTCATTATAACGAACCTCGTAACAACAAACCGTCAAGCTCGAACCGCCTCATTGTGCCATAGCGTTCATATTTTTATCATCCCACCTTATTGTACAGAGTCGCATCAATGGGCAGCGTGCATATATTTTCTTTTCAATCCTCGTTCGGAAAGTGTGTGACGTTCAATCAGGAAAATTACTATGAGACATTTATTTCGTCGTTAAAAAAAAAAGTCTATTTTTCTTTGAATTTTTTTTAAAATTTTTCTTTTAATTTTTTTCAATTTTTTTTCAATTTATTTTCCAATTTTTTTTTCAATTTTTTTCGATTTTTTTCAATTTTTTTTCAATTTTTTTTTTCAATTTTTTTTTCAATTTTTTTTTCAATTTTTTTTTCAATTTTTTTTTCAATTTTATTTTTAATTTTTTTTTTCACTTTTTTTTCAATTCTGGAACATTTACAACGAAACAAAATTTTTTTGGAACATTCAAATACGGACGAACGGTTACAGCGGCGACCCATCAAAAGCTCTTACCTCATTATAGTGCCTACTTTCCTATTTTTATCTCCGCCATCATATTGTCCTCTATCACGTCAATTGTGACTTGCCATGCCCCACCCACAATTATTACTTGAGATTGAGTTTGCCTTTACTCATCCCGGAACTTTTATTATTTTCTTGGCTACTCCTTCTCCGCAATTCTCATTATTATTTTTTTCCCCCCCTGTCGTAATCGCATGAAATACTAAAACAAACTTCTTTTTGAGATTGAGCCTGTTCGTAATAAGCAAATAGTGAGTTTTACAACCGCACAGGACTTTGATAATAGTTGCATATTAAAGAAAAATTCTCCGGTTGTGGTCCATCACAGAGGAAAATTTTCATCTCAGTTTTATTCCTCTCTATTTCATTCTTCTTTTTGCGCCCACCCACCCCACCTTTTCCTCTCAACGGTACATTTTTATGAGATGCGCTGCATTATGCAGGCTTCATAAGAACCGAGTTTATAAGATGGGAGTGGGTAAAATGGTGGCTTCATAAATGGCGATTGTTCGCCGGACTGTAACGGAAGCTGAAGCGAGACTAACCCAAGAAATGAATCGCTACGCGGTATATAGACGACAGTTCTCTTAGCTTCGTTTATACTTACGGGAATTTTTTACTTCTTCACGATCAGTGTTCTTTCATCCATTTGGAAGTCCCCAATTTTTGTTGAAAATTCAGGAAAACTACGAAAGTTACGAAATTTGTGGAAGTCAAGGAAATTATGGGAATTATGAAATTGGTGAGATTGACGAAATTGATTGAATTGATCAAATTGATCGGATTGATCAAGTTGACTAGATTGATCGGATTGATCAAGTTGACTAGATTGATCGGATTGATCAAGTTGACTAGATTGATCGGATTGATCAGATTGACCGCATTGTTCAAATTAATAAAATTGATCAGATTGCTCAAACTGAACAGATTGATCAAATTGATCGGATTGATCAAATTGATCGGATTGATCAAGTTGACTAGATTGATGGGATTGATCAAGTTGACTAGATTGATCGGATTGATCAAATTGATCAGATTGACCGCATTGTTCACATTAATAAAATTGATCAGATTGCTCAAACTGAACAGATTGATCAAATTGATCGGATTGATCAAGTTGACTAGATTGATCGGATTGATCAGATTGATCGGACTGCTCAAATTAATCAGATTGATTCGATTGCTCAAATTGGTCAAATTGATGGGATTGATCAAGTTGATCAGATTGATCATATTGACCAGATTGATCATATTGATCATATTGGTCAGATTCACCAGATTGATCATATTGATCAGATTTGTCAGATTGATCAGATTGCTCAAATTGATCAAATTGATCAGATTGGTCAAATTGATGAAACAGAAATGATTTATCCGACTCGTTTTTGGAAGAAAAACGAAAAAAAAATTTACCATTAAATTCAAGAATCAGTCAGTTTGCGTAATAATGATACAAACATTTTCTTTCAGGAATTAACTTCAAATGCCCTCGAAAAGACGTTCACTTCAGGAACCTGATTCTGGAGGAAACTACTGAACTGACAAAACTAGCTACACCCAGACCGCTTATTCAATTTTGAAATATAACAGTATAACAGTATTCTACAAAATTTGAGTGGTTATCTCGTGTAAAACGGAAGTCAAGCTATATACAATGCTGAGAGGAGGATCGTTTAGGTCCAGGCGAACTATCGAATATCTCGGATGCCAGAAAACCGTCCAATCGCCTCTTGGGCAAAGGCTTGCTGCTTCAAAAGGCATTCTGGTATTTCACGTGTGGTGAATTTTCGAGGAAATTACCCATATCTTAAATGAGGAGAAAGTTGCGAGTTGTGGTATGTGGCCCTTTGATGCACCAACTTATGATTCTGATTGAGGCAATTTGCGAGAGATTTGTTTTCATGAAACTCTGTGTTCGAGGCGGGATAAAATCTCACAAAAACTTAGAAACGTGTCTGGGTGGGTGTGGGTGGATGTTGGTGGGTGTGGGTGGGTGTGGGTGGATGTGGGTCGGTGTGGGTGGATGTTGGTGGGTGTGGGGTTGGTGTGGGTGGATGTGAGTGGGTGTGGGCGGGTGGGTGTGAGTGGATGTGGGCGAGTATGAGTGGGTCCGGGTGGGTGTGTATGGATGGGTGGGTCCGTGGGTGGCTGGGTGGGTGGGTGTGGCTGTGGGTGGGAGTGCATGGGCGGATGTGTGTGTGTCATCACCCAATTCCTCACCTCCAGCCACCCCCCCCCTCCCACTTCAGACCACGGCGAAACCCGCGGACCCCTCCGCCGTCCGCTATTTTCTCCGAAATTCCATTAAAAATTTGATACACACCATAAAAACCTGGAAGATGTGTAAGTCGCGAATGGAAACGGCGTCTCTAGTCGGTGTGAAATAATTTTATGGCGAGGCCGTTCTCAGCAAAAAGGAGAATGGAATCCGAAATAGAGAGTCCCCCCCCCCCCCACCCGCCCGCTCCTCCCCGCCCCCCCCCCCCCCCTCCTTTTCTATGTGGCAAACGAAGGGAAAAACTCATTTCTTCAGCTAGCCTCGAGCCCCGGAGCTTCTGGCTATTGTAGAAGAGAGTGAATTAAGTACTACGGAATGAGTGTGAGGGGCAACTATTGTGCAGTTCGTGGTAAAAGCGCCCCCCAACGCCCCCCCCCCCCGCCCACCCTCTTTTTGTGGCGTTCCGCTCTCTTTCTGGAATCCCCTACATTTTTTTTTGGCCACTTTTTTTCCAATTTACTTTCATCATTTCAAAAATTTTAACAAGCGGACTAAGTGAGTGTGAGCCATCAGGACCAATAACTTCTTGATTTAGTGTTTTCCTCCAGTGTTACCATTTCTCCCCGGACTGTGCTAAGACACTCAATAATCTCGTGATGGCGTGATTTTAGGGGAAAATGTTATAAAACATTTTTTGTAGGGAATTTTATGGAGAAAAGAAAAGGTTCATAACATTTTTCTGCAAAGTGGCGGGTTTTGGAGATGAATCCAAAAAAACAAATTTGTTTCCGAAAGAATTGAAAAAATTGTGAGACCAATTTTAAGCCAAATCTAAACAGTTACACACACACATACACACAGACACACACACGAGGGGAAACTATTGTTCAGTTCGTGGTTAACCCCCCCCCCTCTCCACCCCCCTATGTGGTGCCCCTTTGACTCTCTTTCCGGAATCCCTCTATTTTTTTCAGTTTATTCTTATCCAGACCCTCTCAATTCGTTGGGAGAAGTGAAGAGCCGACTGCACCTCAGCGATTTTCTTTTTCCTTTCCAATTTTCCTTTTCTATACATATATATGAAAAACTATACGTATGTATGTGTATTTTTTTCCAAGCCTTTGTGCCTCTGTACCTTGTGTCGGAGCTTTTGCGCGGGCTCCTAGGCATCGGCCGAGGATGTGTGTATGAATTAACTTCACTGGAACGTTGCGCTTTGGTTTATTATTAAATGGTAGGAAGTGTGTGAAAGTGTGCGATGGAAGGGAATGAGTGATGAAGAGTGTTATCAAAAAATCATTGCGATTTTTCTACGGAATACTCGGAGTTTGGGTTTTTTTCCAATTGAGGTAGTGCAAGTGTTTGAGTTGGTGACAGATACCCACACACACACACACACAGACACGCTATCATCCACACGTACACCCGGTCCCGCCCACCCCCACGCACACACTCACTTGGCCCCACTCACCCGCTCGCAGCCACCCCCCCCCCCCACACTCACCCGCCCACAGCCACCCCCCCCCCCCCACACTGACCCGCCCACAGCCACCCCCCCCCCACACTGACCCGCCCCCAACCACCCGCCCACAGCCACCCCCCCCCCCCCCACACTCACAGCCACCCCCCCCCCCCACACTCACCCGCCCACAGCCACCTGCCCACACTCACCCACCCACACTCACCTACCCACAGCCACCCGCCCACACTCACCTTCCCACACTCATCCACCCACACACACACACACACATACACAGCGACACCAAATTGACGAAATTTTAACAACTTTACACACATACACACAATATTTTCTCATGGCTTCCGACCGCTACATAATTACGTTTCCTATAAGATGCCAATATCATCTAACTATTGTAAAAACCAGAAATATCAAAATTTTTCCGTACTCCCATAAAAAAAAATTGGATTTCCAATTTCAAAAGGGTCAAAAACACAGGAATTAAAATTTTTTCAAATTCTATAAAAAAAAATGCAACGCACGTCAATCCTCATAACCAGAGCCCGACTCCGCTAAACCCTTCAAAAAAACCATAAAACCGAGGAATTAGTGACCGACATCTGACCTGTGACTCAGCTTTTGTATAAATACGCCCACACAAAGTGATTAAGGAAAAAGCAAGCGGGATATGGGCAAGGCGCTCGACGGGCGGAATAAACAACTTCGCGTTGTTTGTGTGTGTATGTGTGTGTGTGTGTGTGTGTGTGTGTTAATTTTTTTTATTGAACCTAACCACCCATATATATGTACACACGTAAACAGCCATAACCACACACACACACCCACACCCCTCCACCCACCCACCCACCCACCCACCCACACCCACCCACCCACCCACACCCACCTACAACCACTCACAGTCATCGACAGCCACCGCCAACCACCCACAGCCACCCACAGCCACCCGCAGCCGCCGACAACCACCCACAGCCACCCACACCAACCACACACAGAACCCTCATCTAAAATTTGTCAG
Source organism: Asobara japonica (assembly GCA_026005395.1). Classification (NCBI taxonomy): domain Eukaryota; kingdom Metazoa; phylum Arthropoda; class Insecta; order Hymenoptera; family Braconidae; genus Asobara; species Asobara japonica. The sequence continues at coordinate 831,560 of BQMI01000510.1, forward strand.
AATGATGTGAAACGTGGAGAAAAGTGAAAATTTTCGATTTCTGAGACACTTCATTATCGGTGTAATCACAATAATTTCCCTAAATCGGGAAGTTAAAAAAAAAAACATTAGCAAAAAATTACAAGAGTAAAAAAAATTTAACGCCGCAACATCATTGTCCCAAGAGAAAAATAATCCAGGGTCTCCGACGGCCATTGCGAATCGGGTCCAGTCAACGCACCATTTTTTTATTTGTATCCTCATTTTTGTAATTTTTTTTTTTATTTTTGTACCCATTTTTCCCCGCGGCTCATTCACTCATTCTGCGTTCATCCGCGTAATTAGTATGCATAGGCTATGCAAATGGATTGACATTTAATGGAGCTCCCCTACCGTATATATAGTAGGACGGAGCGAGGGGTTGAAGTCTCGGGTAAATTTTCAGTAAAAAAAAAAAGCTCGTTAAATCGTTACATCCTGTCGGGGTCCATTTTATCCCAAACTGTCGGCAGATTCATGGGAGTAAAAAAAATGTCCCCCACATGAGCATGCTTGTTGCTTTTTTCGGACTACTCCAATTAGCCGACTCGTGAGTATCATGTCGTATTTTATTTGGTTCGCTTTCCAATTGAGGGGGCGGGGGAAAAGGGGAGGGCGGGTCGATCATTTTTTTCAAATTTTCCAAATTTCTCAAATTTCCATTTTTTCAAAATTTTCCAAATTTCTCAAATTTCCAATTTGTCCAAATTTTTCAAAATTTCCAAATTTTTCAAAATTTTAAAATTTCTAAATTTTCTAATTTTTCAAAATTTTCAAAATTTTCAAAATTTTCACAATTTTCAAAATTTTCAAAATTTTCAAAATTTTCAAAATTTTCAAAATTTTCAAAATTTTCAAAATTTTCAAAATTTTCAAATTTTTCAAAATTTCTCAAAATTCTCAAAATTGTCAAATTTTGAAGATTTTCAAATTTTGAAAATTTTGCCAATTTTAAAAGTTTAATTTAAAAGAATTTTTCAAATTCGAATTTTTTCAAAAAGTCTTTGGTAATTAGGCCTGTTGAATTATGAATTTCCAAACATTTTGCCTCTTCAGATTTGTGAAATTTATGGTCCACACACGGCTGATCCCGCTGGCATCTACTAATTTATTAAATAAGAAGTAGATTGCCGATTAAATATGAGAAGACCTAATTTCTGCCTTATCAAAAAATAACACCGGCTTAACCTGCAGACTGCCTTTGAAGTCGCATTGTTTCTTAATCCTTTCATAAATGTAAATGCGATACAATGCTTTGTAGCGTGCCCAAATGGACTTCAATATGACGCGAGCTATTCCATGGAATACTGGGCCCGCACTGTGCCCCTACACTCATTTAGAGTATGGGGTATAATGGTGTACGTGGTCAAAGTGGTATATTGGTCATAATGGTCCATTCCGCGCCTCATTCTACTCACCCACCCCCCCCCCCCCACACCTACCCACACCCACCCACACCTACCCACACCCACCCACACCCACCCACAGCCACCCACAGCTGCCCACGCCCACGCACAGCTACCCACACCCACCCAGAGCTACCCACAGCAACCCACGCCCACCCACAGCTACCCACACCTACCCACAGCTACTCACATCTACACACACCTACCAACAGCCACCCACACCTACACACACCTGTCCACAACTACCAACAGTCACCCACACCTACCCACACCTGCCCACAGCCACCCACATCTACCCACAACCACCCACTCTTATCCACACCTAGCCACAGCCCACATCTACCCACAGCTACCCGCAACTACGAGCACCTACACACGCTTACCCACAGCCACCCACACCCGAGCACACACCCACCCACACCCACCCACACCCACCCACACCCACCCACACCCACCCACACCCACCTACCCACACACACAAGCCCTCACAATAACTCCTCGAATCGGGAAGGTAAAAGACATCTCACGTCAATAACCATTTCTACATGCATCTATCGCAAGCCTCCCACCACATTGAATCCCAATAAATTTCACCAATGATCCCAAAACTTACCTACATGACGTGCCGCCCCTAATGCAACCAGCCAAATATTCCCCCAAAAATACCATGCAATCCGCCTAGCACTGTAATACATCTCATGCAATCATCAACTTGCCCCCGGATATCGCCTACCAATAAAAAAGCCATCCATAAACAGTCTAAAATCCACCTCAAGGGAATAAATTGCACGAATCGACTATACAAACCTTACAGCTTCCAATGAGATCCCATAGAAAAGCACCCAGAACCATCATTCTGAAATGAATGGAGCACTTCACCAAAGAAATGAAATTCCAAACAGTAGTCTAAGGAAATCCCGGACATTGCCTGAGCTTCCTCCAGAAGTGGAAATAAAACCTTGAGTCTACACTCAAAATCAATTCCCGCTGTGAAGTGATGAAATAAAATGGAAAGTGGTACCAACGTCAATCAGAAGATCAATCAGCTTTTAACAATGAAATTTTTATTGTCTATGTACAAACATCGAAGTAGCAGCGTTGGAAGACGTTGCATAATAATTCATCGATGAGAGTCATATCAGGTGTCACCACTCATTCAATATTCATCATCTTAGATTTAATGAATCATAGAAATAAGTTCCTCTGTTTATTATATACAACTTTCTTGCACCCTCAAACTTCTTGTGTAGATATCATGAGTACGATGTACGGGCAGTGTGCTGGGACGAATTGGACTTGTAGCATCTGGCCGTTCAACATAAGCATTTGGGTAGACCCAAGTGTCCTTGCCATGGAGAACGGATGCTGGTGATGGATAGTCATTGCCATCTAGCTCATGAAATTCTTTCGCCCGCTCTGGCTTGCCTGAATAATTGCCAGTCAATTTGCTGGGAATAACATCTGGATTCTCCTCGTTACTATCGATCATCGATGAGTCGCGGGACTCCTTGAATCTTGCTGGTGGCTTGGCCTCCTTCACTGGGACAAAATCATGGGACTTCTCCAGGCTCGATGAGTTAGGCAGATCGTCCTTATCGTCGCAATGGACTATGTGCATTTGGCTTTTTATTGGACGAGTTGTGTTGTTACGGCGATACAGGGTCACCATTACACCCACCACCAAAATACATATTGCTGTTATGCCACCCGCGAAGCAGGCTACTAAGAGACTATAGTCCGAGTCCTTGTCGGACGTACCGCGACCTGATGGGAGAAACAAAATAGTGAGTTAGGGGAAGTTTGGACAATTCAGCGGTCAATTCGGTGAGGCAAAAGTTATTGGCGCCAAAAAAATTTTGGCGCCAAAATTTTTTGGCGCCAAAAATTTTTGGCGCCGATTTTTTTTTTCGCTATTTATTGCATCAGTGAAATGCTGATATATTTGGACGGGTAATTCGATATCAGTCAACATGTTACCCCAATGATTGTATTATCGGTGATCCTAAGAAACAACGAAATTGGAGCTTCTAGGTTTGCCGGAGGATGTTCAGAATAAGCCATTGGCTCTTCTATTTTGAATAATATCCGTTGTATCAAAAATAGTATAAATAAAAGGGGTCACCCCAGGAAAAGCATTATTTGTAGATATGCAGCAGATCAATATCTGGTTTAGCTTGGTCACATCCAGCCAAGCTTACCACCAAATTTCTGTACATCAGCCAAAATTTGAGTACACTTTGACTAATCATCTCCTCATCTAGTACATTCGGGATGTCTGGAAAATCTCCATTCATCAGGATCTCATAATCCCGGCAAGATCTCCCTAAATCATTGAGTGAATGTCTCCTTGATTGCCCATCAGATCACCCAGATAACCCAGCAAATCCCCACCATAATGATTAAATACCGCTCAATCTTATTTGACCCAAGTTGTTTCAACATGACATTTACTACACATTTGAAGAATCCCTTAACTCCCATTACGCCATAACAGTAATCCCCCATCTCCACCTAGAGATCCCAGTCCGGGCTCATCCCTTTTGCCCAAGTCAAATGTCAAACGTCACATTGTAACGTAACACAACCACCCGTCCATTAATACCAAGGGAGCTGGATGCCCCCCCCCCCAAAAGTAGTATCCAATGTCTTCACCGTTGGAAAATGATACTCCCCAAACTGGACCCTCCTATCACTTTCAATTCCTCCCCCCCCCCACCCACCTCCTCACCCACCCCCTCACCCACCCCCCACCCCCACCCAGCCACCCACCCACCCACCCACCCACCCACCCACCCACCGCCCAACATATCTTGGACAAAACTGGAAGGAAACGTGGCGTGCATCCAACAAGAATTGGCACACACCCTACAGCCGGAAGAAAAAGCGTGACTCAATCGTTATCTTGATATCTCGTAATGCCTCATGTACTATATCAATTGTATATATGTACACAGGGATTGTACGAGTTTCTGGGGATTCTGCTCTGTTTCATTTCTGCGAGGATGAGCCGAAATGGTGGTGGGTGGGGTGGGGTGGGGTGGGAGGGGGGGGGGGGGTGGGGCAGGGGTCTGCACCCAAGGGTTTGCTCACTGTTAAACGAGAGATGGCAATGGTGGAAGATAAGCAACGGTGGCATTCGTCATTCAGGGGGAGGAGGTGGGAGGGGGGGGGGGGGGCGGGGGGGGGGGGGGATAAAGCTCTATCTATATATATTCGCACACACGTTTACGTCGTACGAGGAACGATTATTCCTTGAAATATACACCCTCCAACGACCCGTATGAATAATCCATGGGAGTGGGAATTAAAGGCGATAAACGGCCCTACGAATGAGGGACATCTCTCTAACTTAGTTGGTGATATCAACGCTGTGGTAAAATTTGGGGGAAAGATGAGAGATAATTTTATGGAATTTTTAATTCCAATGTCCACGAGGTAGAGTGGTTGGTAGGATCAAACGGTGGAGCTATCTCCAGTTGAACATGGAAAACCTGGCCGAGCTGGAGCTCCAAGCTGGGACCTTGAGCACCACTACTAGCCAAAGCTCTGACATCAAATTAAATGAATTAAAAGTGGACACTATTACTCACCGGTGGTGTACATTGCAACTCCCTTAAGTGTAATCGACGATAAAACAACTGGATCACTTCTCCCTTTAACATTCACAGCATAGACATTGAGCTTATAGTTACGGCCTGGCTCGAGGCCTAGCACCTCAAAGATCGGGCCTGGATGACGATGGCCGGCTAGGCGTTCACTGCGGTTAAGGTGAATTGTGTTCAAGCGGTAACCATTCTCCTCGCTGTAAACATCCAGCTCGAAACTTGTGAGAGAGAGCCCACCGTCGAAGCCTTCTGTGCAGCGCACTATCAGCCATTCCGCATCGGTGGATTCCAGGGCCTTTGATTCATCGTTATCTGCTTTACCAGTAACAAGTACCAAAGACATTGCCAATTTTTTAATTTGTCGATAAGGAACATTTAGACACATTATTACGCCGATGCATTTCCCCCTCCCCCCCCCCCCGCCCACCTCCCCCCCCCACTTTCCACTCCACCTCCCATCTCCCCTCCCCCCTCTCTCCCCTTCCCACCCTCCCCCACACCTCTCCTTCCCCCCCCCCCACTCACCTCCCACACGTGCCCCTCCCCACCACCCTCACCTCCCCTCCTGGTCAAATTTGAAATGAGATCGCTTCCACTATAACATGTAAATTGTCCTTACTTGTACGATATCCATATGGTCCAGTGGATTGAGCAGCTGAGCAATTCTGCAATGGATATGGTCGTCCAGCAACAATTATCTGAAAGAGACAGGGTGTCTTCTGCATGCCCCTCCTATTCTCCGCCCAACAAGACACCATACCATAATCACTATCGTGATTCAATGTGTAGTTCACTCGTGAGCCATGGCCCTGATTGGTAATACGGCTATGGGGCTTGATGGGGCCATAACGATCAGCGGGCACTGATAGCTCACCCGAATTATTGAATGTCCAGTGATACATATCGGGTGGTGGCTTGGCCTGGACCCCGCAGACAAGTGAAATGGTTTCAGATTTCAATGCACCGACAACTTGGACCGCAGTACCATCCTTGCAGATTGGAGCATCTGGGGAGGACAGGGTTCATGGAGAAAAAGGGGTACCAATGATGCTGTTGGGATCACATTGATGAGTTACTTACACATAACTTCCAGGGTTACTGGTCGACTTTTAGATGATCCTTCAGCATTGACAGCAGTGCAGGCATACTCTCCCGCTGATGCACGATTAACACTCTGCAATACCAGTGATTTTTCACCAGGCAGTCTTATACCAGCACTGACATTCTGATGCAGCTCCCTGTCATCCTTGTACCAGCTCAGCTTGTATGCTTCAGGATTGGCCTTCACGTCACACTCAAAGTACACGTCGTCACCCTCGTTTATGTCATTGGCACGTAAACCCGAGCCAAGTCGTATGGTTACCACTGGTACATCTAGAAAATTTATGATACACCTTTAGTCCCACACAAAATAAATCCTCACATTTCTCACAATCTTACAGTGAACAACGAGCCGCCATGTATCTTCCTTAGCGCTGTCCGGAACAATTGAGTTCTCAGCACGACAGGTTAACCATTTTCCGTCGTCCTCGATTGGAGCAACGTAACTCAGGACACTCCTTGTCACATTGCCCTCATCCGTGAACTGAAAAAATTTATTGATCAATGGGACAATTGATTTGGCGCAGCTTGGCGCAACAATTGACCATGGAGTCCGCAGAAACCAGCTCATCTGGTAACACCCATGGTTTTATCATGGGTTTGGGATATCAGGGTACCTTTGATTACGAAGACTCGTCACATGGACAACTCATCATATGGTCATTTTCATCTCACAGTCATTTAGTCTACGCATAGGTGTCAAACGTTGTCCTACGCATAGGACGTCCCTATGATGGGTTGTCCTTGTCATGAGTGGTCCTTGTCATGTTCTGTGATGAGCTGTTACGTCATAACTTGGGATAATGAGTGGTTCCATAATGGAACATGCAGCGTTTAATCTGAATGATTTCATAGCAGAGCTGAAAAAATTGCTCACCTTTTTCGCCATATGCTTGACCTGATGCGAGCCCTTCCACCACGTGATCACTGCCTCCGGCTTTGAGCCCGATGTCACGCACTCAATCTCGTACGTCTGGAGGGCCGATAGGTGGCTCTGTTTATTCGTGATGTTTACCTTCACTGGCTTTACTGCACAGAGAATGTTTTTACACTTGATTGAATTCACGTTATCTATTTATTCAATTTTTATTGGATCAGCTTAATTGGCTTTTCTGCTTTGATATTTAATTGTTTGGGTAAATCGATCAATGGACGGAAAATAGAAGTTCGACATATTCCGCAAGAGTTTGCAATCTCGATTCAATTTTTTTTTTTTTTTTTTAAGAGCGAAAATTGATTTTTTAAAGAAGAGCAAGGCATGAGTCAAAACGGACAATGTCGGGAATGTCCGACATGATTTTTTTTTGGCATCGGAAAAATTAATTTTGGTATTGGATGATTTTACCATACGTACAATTGACGTTGAGAAGTATTTCACTCGTGTTGGGGCTGATGAGAAGTGTGTTAGAGGCTCGGCAGTAGACTTTACTGAGGGCGTACTCGCGCGTCACGCGGACAATGTCGTACGTGCTGATGGTAATGTCGTTAGTGATGCGCTTAGAGGCGTCCTGCAGCATTTTATTGCCCAGATACCAGATGACGCGTGGTGGGGGGGAGCCACCTAGGACTTCGCACACTAGGGTCAATGGGCCCCCCTCATTCACCACCGGCACTGTCTTCGAGTAACTTCGATCCGCACCGATGTATATCGTTGGCTTGCCCGGCGGAACTGAACATTTATATGGTAAGTACGGTTTTACGAGCGATATAAAATATTTCGCTGGAGGTTATCAACAATTTGTTGATGCATAAACACACACAGACACACAGGCATATTTATTATTTTTTCAAATAATTTTAGAAGTTCTAGAGTTCCTCCCTACGATATTCAAACGCTATTGAAAAATCTTAATCTGAAATGTATCCAAATTATTACCAACTTTCTGAGCACATGTAAGATCGATGTATAGCATATGACTTTAATAAAAAAAAGGCGTTCTAGAAATTTTCAAAATTTCTTGGAGAATTTTTTTTTTCAGATTTTCCAAAATTTTTGTAATTGAAAAATTTTAATCGTTTTGGAAATTTCAAAAAAATTTATTTCCATAAATATATAGCATCAGCTTACCTGGACGGACTAAACATCCATATGGTAAATACTATTTTACGAGGGACATAAAACATTTTCCAACTGCTTTATCAACAATCTGTATCTAGATTGAGACTTCGTATAACGCAAAAAATGCGACTTTTATGATTGACGAATTGGCGTATAAAATAGGGGCTGGGTATTGAATTGAATACATGACTGAATACCAATTTTATGATTGAAAAAAAATTAGTAGAATCGTTTAGGTCACCTAAATCAGCCGCGAAGTGGTGAACTTGGATAAGTGCACGTTGACTTCGTCATCATTTTTTTAGGATAACTCGGAATTGAAGGGAGATAGCGCATTTTGCCATATGGACTTTTTTGTAGAGAATACCGAGCTTGGCAAAAAAGGTTATGATGAAATATTACTCAAGTCCCTTTGCTTTCGAGTTATTAGCCCAGGAGTGCGACGGAGCACAAATGCACTTATTGTAGTTTAGTTGGATACAGTTCCACACACACACACACACACACGCATACACGCACACACACATACTTCATGCTCCATCTGCCTCGTGAAGATTCATACACACACACACACACACACAGACTCCCCCTTCGTAAAAATCAACGATTTTCTTACCAATAACAGTCAAATTGACCTTCTGACTTTTTGTAGGGCTATTCTTGAAATCGACCCTACATCTATAGACGCCACCGTCAGATGGCAGTACGGGCTCGATTTCCAATTCCGCCATTCCCTTGTCAATTCTCATATTCGCGCGTTCACCAAAGGCCTTGGGATCGGATTCACTCTTGAGATCGCCATGTAATCCCCCCTTTCTGGCATCAACACTGAAAATTGGTTGTCTTCCGGTAAATTCCTGATACCACAAAATCATCACAACTGGATCGTTGCGCAGAGGTGGAATAATATCGCAGGGCAATCGGCCCTTGTAGCCCGATACTGCTGACACCTCCTCGATGCGTACTGAAAATAAAAGAATTTTGTATTCATTAGCAAAATGTGATGTGCAATTTTGCATAGAGGTGGGAAATTGGAGTAGAGAAGTATTTTCAGTGGAAAATTTTATTTTCTGAATTTTCGATGATTTCAAGGTTTTCACAGTTTCATAGACCCACCCACACACCCTCCCACTCACATCCACCCATCGAGCCACGCCCACCTATACTCATCCATCCAGCCACGCCCGCCCACATCCACCCACCAAGACACGCCCACCCATCCAGCCACGCCTACCCACTCTCCCACTCACATCCAGCCACGCCCACCCATATCCACCCACCCAGCCATCCAACCACGCCCACTCACCCAGCCACGCCTACCCACACACACACACACACACATCCATGAAAGTTGTCACAGTTTCATAGGCCCACCCACGCACCCTCCCACTCACATCCAGACACGCCCTCCCACATCCACCTACCCAGCCACGCCCACCGACACCCAGCCACGCCCGCCCGCATCCACCCACCCAGCCACGCCCACCCACCCAGCCCCGCCTACCCACACATACACACACCCCTCAAATTGTTTGAAAAACCCTTACTACCCCCTTTTATTATAACGAAAAAAAATATGAAGGCGTACATTGAGTGATTTCAAACGAGATATAAACACTCCATTATCTTACTTTAACCCAATCGCTCACTAAATTCCCCAATCGCAAAATTAATATTCACATAAACCACAATTTTTTCCCACCTCCCACCGGGCCACAATTCCACAAAAAACTCATAGCGCGAGCAAAATTAAAAAAAACAACTCCCACTGGTAATATTACGTAATCTCGGAAATCGCAGGTATAGTCCCAGGGGGCACAAGTCTAGCCCACTCCACACCGGATTTTCCTGCTCGCACCGCAAAATTTTCACCCCTTTCCTCCCATTTTTTTTCTCTCATTTCTCCCCACCCTCGCCCCCGCCCACCCCGCGCCTCCCGCCCGACCACCCCCCCCCCCCCCCCCCCGGCGGTAAGTTGAGCTCAGAAAGGTAGCATTCAAGAACCGAGTTACTGCAAATTGGCCCAAGCCTGGTCAGCTCGGGCAAGTGTACGACACCAAAAATTGTGGCTGTAACTTTCCGATCGTTCCAATTGTCTTTGATTCCCTTTAAAAAAAATTGAATGGCCCACACACACACACATACACACACACACTGCTGCAAATCGTGAGGAATGAATTTAGTGTACTTGTAATGTAACAGAATGATTACACACACACACACACATACACTCACTCACTCACACACACACATACTCTCACCCACACACTCTCACTCCCACCCACACACTCTCACTCACACATACTCTTACTCACATACATACTCTCACTCACATACACACTCTCACCCACACACCCACACATATACACATACACACACACACACACACACACACACTTTGCTGCAAATGGTGAAGAATGCAGTTAGTGTATTTGAAATGGGACAGAGTGATTAACTGCACACACACACACACACACACACATTTTTGCTAAACGGTCAAAATACTCCCTTGCGACCTTGAAACATGGACAATATAACTGTAAAAAAAATGTGCAAGCAGGAAAGACAGCGGGACAGTGTCATGCAATAATGCCAAACAATCCGCGCACATCGATTTATGTCCATTCAGTGATTTTTATTGGCCTCTCAACGCTCCATTTTGGTCATCAATTCCAGACTCCTTCATGGCACTTCAGCACTGTCCTCCCTTGATCGAGCCAATGCAAGATAAAATGAAAAATTACATGGGCATCGTTCTCCGCAGGAAGCGCGCCAAAAAAACATTTTGTACTGATATTTTATTGCCAATTGACAATTCCAAGTTGACAGTTGTCATCAAAATTCTCCCTAGATGTCATTCACTTCTATGCCAAAATATAAATCAGGGGTAAGTGTATAAAATTTTCATTTTCCAAGATTTGAGAATTTAAAAACTAATGAAAAATTTTTTCCAAAAGTGTCAAAAAAAGAAAAACAATTTTAATCCACAAAATTTTTACGTCCTATGCATTCCCGAAAATTGTGCCGTCAATCATTAAAAAAAAAAGGAAGAAAATGTCGCGTTATCACCAAAAAAACTTGTACTAAAATCGCACCGATTAATCCCGGTCCTCGATTTATGTCCATTCCCTGATTTTTATTGGCCCCTCAATGCTTGGCCATGCCCATCAATCGAACCAACACTTTCTCCCCCTCCCCCCTCCCCCCGCCTCCCGCCGCCCCCAAGCACACCGAACGTTCAGTTGTATCATTCTATACTCAATAAAGCGTGAATTGCCTCGGACTAACTCACCCCCCCCCTCCCCCTCCCCCCACCCACCACCCACCACCTCTCCCTCCCCCTCCCCCCACCCCCAAACATCAAAGAACATTAATCACTAGCACGATCTTCCAATTTCCGGGCCTGCCACTTGCGAAAAGTACTTTTTCAATCCAAATAAAAGGAGAAATCAATGGGAAAACATGGGTAAGGGACTGTTGGCGAATGGACTAAAGCGACGTCTTTCATAGACTCCCTTCTACCTCTCCATAAAACTCAGATTCCCGATATATCAATCCAAATAAAAAAAGGCAGTGAACGGAAAAGGGGGTTGACGGGGAGGGAGCTGCTAGCCAATGGGCTAAAGCCACGTCCTTCATGGAGTCCTTGGCTCGATTTATAGATCCAACTGAGACTGCCATATATCAATCCTAATAAAAAGGGAGCTCAGCAAGAAGCATATGGGAATTTGGCGAGATTGGCAAATTGGCTAAAGCAACGTCCTCCAAGCAGGCACCACCTTCAGCATCCCGAAACTCAGATTCGCGACATATGACTTCTAATAAAAGGATGGATTAAGGAGAAAACTATGTGGACGAAGCAGTTGGTGAATCGGCTAAAGCAACGTCCGTCATAGAGCTTCTTAAAGCATCGCTTCCAACATCCTGAAACGAAGATTCGCGGTATATGAATTCAAATAGAAGGAAAGATCAATGCAAAGAGGACGTGGATGGAGTCGTTGGCAAATCGGCTAAAGTCACGTCCTTCATAGAGCCGTCAATTCCAATTTCTTCATGGAGCTTATATCCGTGATAGATGAATTTTAATTAGAGGAAGGAGCAGTTAGAAAACGATGGGAATGGAGCTTATAGTGAATCGGCTAAAGCGACGTCCTTCATAGAGCCCTCGATTTCAGGTTCCTCAGGGAACTGAGCTTCTAGATGTATCAGTCCGAATTAAAGGTGGGTGGGTCGGTGGTTGGGGTGGGGTGGGTGGTTGGAGTAGGGTTGATGTGTGGGTGGTTGGAGAGGGGTGGGTGGTTGGACAGGGGCGGGTGGGTGGTTGGGGTTGGGTTGGGTGGCTGGGGTTGGGGTTGGATGGCTGGGGTAGAGTGGGTGGTTGGGGTGGCGTGGGTGGGGTAGATGGGGGTTAGGGTGGGTGAGTGGGTGGTTGGGGTGGGGTGGGTGAGTGGTTGGGGTGGGGTGGGTGGGTGGCTGGTTGGTGTGGGGTGGGTGGATGGGCCGCTGGGTGGTTTCATGTAATAATTGACGTTTAACTGGGTGGTTGGGGTGGCGTTGGTGGGGTAGGTGGGAGTTGGGGTGGGGTGGGTGAGTGGTTGGGGTGGGGTGGATGGATGAGCGGGTGGTCGGGGTGGGGTGGGATGGATGGATAAGCGGGTGGTCGGAGTGGGGTGGGTGGGTGGCTGGTTGGTGTGGGGTGGGTGGATGGGTCGCTTTGTAGTTTCATGTAATAATTGACGTTTAACTGCTGAGATCCACGGTAAAAATTACCGTTGACCGTGTGCCTAGCCACTGACTTGTTTTATCACAATTAATGATTAAAGTTCACTTTCATATATACATATATCTATTATATACCTCCTTGTCAAATTGGAAAATGTTTTATATCGATGTAAAAAATAGATAAAAATCAGACAAAAATTCTGAAAATTTTTCTGAAAAGGCATTTTGCGCGCAGTTTAATTTTCCAGTGCCACCCTCCGATCGTACCCTGTGCAAGCCTTTCTCCTTCAAGCATCTCTAAATAAGCTCGCCGAGCCCACCACCCCCTCCCACGTATCGATTACACATCTCACCCCAGTAACCCGAATAAACAAACCGCCCATCCTCCGATGTATGCGCAAAGCCGTGATCTGGAATGGGATTCAACGAGATGATTTTTACGGTGTGAGTAATAATCCTCATGCTCCCAGCCTCCCAAGGGTTCAATTCGCCGCCTACCACCCCCCTCACCCCCACCCAACTCTTTTTTTCTTATTTACGGTATCGCCCGAGTAAATGAGATCACGGAAAAAAAATTTTTCAAGTAGACTCGATTCAAGTTCATCTTCAGAAATTAATTGTCTAGAAAAATTGACAAATTTCCAAAATTCCACAATTCCAAAATTTCCAAAATTTCCAAAATTTCCAAATTTACAAAAATTTCAAAATTTCAAAATTTTGGAAATATGAGATACTTAAATTATTTCTAAAAAATTGAAAAAGAAAATTTTGAAATTCCAGAATTCAAAAATTGCCAAAAATTTTCAAATTTTGGAAAATTTTGGAAATAAAAATTTTTTGATATAAAACAAACTATCACAATTAAAAAATTGCATGATGCAGGACTAATGCATACCCAGTGAAAATTATATTTCAACAAGAGAAGCAAATTTCCCCTTCCACCCACCCACTGCCCACCCACCCAAATGGCTCGAAATGCAATTACCCATTTCAGCGAATGGAACTCAATTATTCATATTCCCAAAATATTGACATTTTTTATCATACAGCCCATACAGTTATTGACCGCGGGGCTCATGCCCCTAAATATTTTTATTTGCCCAGAATGTACACAGGGCTTTTCCCTCTATTTTTGTTTATCGATACTCACATCGATTGGTCTATCTCGTTCAGCGTCACGATAATGCCGAGTACACGGGACAATTATTCTCGACAGACATTTCGCGTGGTCTAGGTTATTTCTTCGATTGTTTGACAATGGCAAACACATTTGTTTGATTATGACGTGCTATAACGAACTTTTTCAAACACATTCTCACAGACACCCAATCACCCGGCCGCCTATACACGCACAACCACCCGCACCCACCCACATCCACCTATACCCACCCACATCCACCTACACCCACCCACATCCACCTACACCCACCCACATCCACCTACACCCACCTACACTCACCTATACCCACCCACGCTCACCTATATCCACCCATGCGCACCCACCCTCACCCATACCCACCCACACTTACCCACGCCCACCCACACCTACCCACATCCACTCATACCCACCCACACCCACCCACACCTACCCACACCTACCCACACCTACCCACACCCACCCACACCTACCCACATCCACCCATACCCACCCACACTCACCTATACCCACCCACCCACACCTACCCACATCCACTCCTACCCACCCACACTTACCCACACCCACCCACACCTACCCACATCCACTCCTACCCACCCGCGCCCACCCACGCCCACCCACACCTACCCACACCCACTCATACCCACCCACATCCACCGGCATCCACCAACACCGACCCACATTTGCCCAAACTTGCCCATACCCACCCACATCCACTGACACCCACCCACCCACTCATATTCACCCCATCCACCCACCCACCTATACACACACCTTTCTCTCTCAATGTTATGATATCAACAATGAAAAATGAGAAAGAACCTTGAATGACCATCTCAGTTGAACCAACATAATATATTCATCCCGTCCGTAATCCTTTTATCTCATCTCTAATAACATCGCAAAAAGCATTACATCTACCAATTTTGTTTCTTGAAATTGAAATTTAAAAATGTACCTCGCACCGGTAATCCCCTCATTGCAAATTGCCCAGATTTTCCGCCTGATTTCCTCGGAAAATTCCCTCTACCATTTTACTACACAATATTCACGAAACAGCGGGGTACATTGTGTGGAAAATACCGAAATAGCACGTATGATTTTCATAATACTCGAATTGTCCACTTTGTGCTCAGTGAAATATTTTCAGAATATTGCTGCTATTATTTTCAATGGAACTGACTATTTATTGTTATTTTCTATGAACGTGGTTGGGGGTAATTTTTGATGGTTTAAAGGCGGAATTTTTTTTTAAAAGTCCAATCATTTGAGCAATTACAGAAAAGTTGGGGAATTCGGAAAATTCGGAAAATTTGAAAAATTTGGAATTTTTGGAAATTTTTGAAAATTTCCAAAAGTTGGAAAATCTGGAAAATTTGGAAAATCTGGAAAATCTGGAAAATTTGGAAAATCTGGAAAATTTGGAAGATCTGGAAAATTTGGAAAATTGGGAAAATCTGGAAAATTTGAAAAATCTGAAAAATTTGGAAAGTCTGGAAAATCTGGAAAATCTGGAAAATTTGGGAAATTTGAAAAATGTAGAAAATTTGAGAAATTTGGAAAATTTTTGAAAATTTGGAAGTGGGAAAATAAATGTCAAAACTATAGAGCCCTATTCACTCCATTTATCATTCACCCCACAAATAATATTAAGACCGACAAATTTTTCCGCACAAACCGCATGCGAACCCCAAAAACAATTATTCCGGCAACTGGAGCAATTCTCAGCACGCTCGGCGTTAATTGCGTCAACAAAAGGCCCTCACGTGAGTCGAAAAAAATGTTATTCCAATGTTTTTCCAGCCCCCGACTCTCAACTCAATTTAACAATTCAGTCCGAGTTAATTTACCCAGGGGAAAAACATTCAATTGCGTCATGAAAATAGTAATCCCGAGTCTTTCAATGAAACACGACCTTCTGATAATTATAAAAGTAGAATAAAATTATATCACGTTCTTGTTTCGTGTTTCCACCTTTACACCGCGATATCTCTTAAATTATGAAGGTTAGAACCAAAACTTATAAGACATAAACTGTAGGTGTTACTAGTGGGAACAACTTTTATTTGAGATATCTTTTTCTATCTCTATTAGGGATAGCAGTAGAGCGTTATAAATGATCTGGATTGTCTGTAAGTGGGTGGCCATTCCCGAAATTTGATTTACTCTAATATCCACGCCCGTACACCCACACACCCGCTTACCCACCCCCACCCACCCCCCACAACCCACCCACCCAAACACCCCCCACCCCCACCCACCCAAACCCCCACCCACCCAAACACCCCCCCCCCCCACCCACCCAAACACCCCCCACCCCACCCACCCAAACACCCCCCCCCCCCACCCACCCAAACACCCCCACCCCACCCATCCAAACATCGCACCCCCCCACCCACCCACCTCACCCCACCCCACCCAGCCCCTAGCCTCCTACCCCCCCCCCCCACCACCCTCCTACTCGCCCACCCATCCACCCTCCCAGTTGCCCACCCATCCACTCACCCTTTTAACCACCCATTCTCCTACCCACCCACCCACCCATCCTCCCACCATCCCACCCACCCACCCACCCACTCATCCATGCATTCATCCATTCACCTACCCACCGGCCCACACATACATACACACACAGTTATATACATCAAGGCACACATGTACGCAAATGAAAAAATTGACCAGTTTTCATTCTGTCAGTTCATAAATTAAAATAATTAAAACCGCGAGATGCTCAAATTGCACCGTAGAATGGAAATGCAATTGAATTCACTGTAAATTAACAGGCAACTTCAACCTCACCCATTTTCGTAATAATTCAAAGTAAAATTCTCTCAATTATTGAAAACCACAAGTCATAAAAATAAATTGAAATCATACACACCCGAGGCTGATTCACCACTTTTTTAGTAATTTCCATCCATAGAGTTCCATTATCCGGACATTATATTCTCTTACTATGTGAAGGAAATTAAATGGAAAGAAAAATTATTGGGCGAGTGTTAAGTATCAGATAATATAACCTTTTTTTTCAATTAAAAGAAAATCGGGAATTTTCAAAAATTTCAAAAATTTCAAAAATCTCAAAAATTTCAAAAATTTCAAAAATTTCAAAAATGTCAAAAATTCCAAAAATTCAAAAATTACAAAAACATCAAAAATGGAAAAATCTCCAAAAAACGAGTCGAAGGTACTGAACAATTTGAAGAATTGCAAAAATTTCATGAATATCGTTTCATCAAGCCCCTCAGCATTTTTTCGTATCGCGGATCAAACGGGGCGGCCGATCCACCGCACTTTTAATACTTTTATGGATAAATAGCGTTTAATTAACCCCAAAGCCCATCCTCTTTCATCATATATGACGCGACCTAAAAATGTAAATTTATATGCGGATATATCAAAGTGCATAAACCAGCGGGATGAAGCAACTCATGATGTTATTCATTGAATTTATTGATATTGATTGCTGATATTGCGGATACCACATTTAAAATTTCGAAAATCGCTGCGATCCAAAAATTATGATAATGGTCATAATTCTCCTCCTGCCATTGCAGGAATTGTGGGAATTGGGAACGAGTAATTTTGCAGTTACACTGGGTGCGAGTCGCGTATTTGAAGTTGCAGGAATTGCAAGAATCGCAAAAGTTGTGGGAATCGCAGGAAATTCTGGAATCGCGGGAAGTGCTAGGATCACAGGAAATGATAAGTTGGTGCAATCGCAGGAATTGCTGAGATCACAGAAAATGCTGCAATCGCAGGAATTGCTGGAATCACAGGAATGTCTGGAATCGCGGGAATTGCTGGAATCGCAGGAATTGCTGGAATCGCAGGAATTGCTGGAATTGAGGACATTGTTGGAATTGCAGGGGTTGTTGGAGTCGCAGGAGTTGTTGGAATCGCAGGAATTATTGGAATCGCAGGAATTGCTGGGATCACAGAAATTGTAATGAATCCCAGAAATTGCTGGAATCGCGGGAATTGCTGGAATCGCAGGAATTGCTGGAATCGCAGGAATTGCTGGAATCGCAGGAATTGCTGGAATCACAGGAATTGCTGGAATCACGGACATTGTTGGAATTGCAGGAGTTGTTGGAGTCGCAGGAGTTGGTGGAATCGCAGGAATTATTGACGTCGCAGGAGTTGGTGGAATCGCAGAAATTACAATGAATCCCAGAAATTGCTGGAATCGCAGGAATTGCTGGAATCGCAGACATCGTTGGAATTGCAGGAGTTGCTGGAGTCGCAAGAATTGCAGCAATCGCAGAAATTTCTGGAATCGCAGACATTGCTGGAATCACAGGAATTGCTGGAATCGCGGGAATTGTTGGAATCGCAGAAATTGTTGGAATCGCAGGAATTGCTGGAATTGCAAGTTTATCAAAAACCGCAATTTTTAATCGCATGCATAGCAAATACATAAATGATAATGACTATTGTGATAATGATAATTCAACCACGGGTTTAAGCGCTTTAATATTTGTGGAACTCCGTGGAGACGCGTCTGGGTATTATGTACACACGTAAGAGGCTCAAAAGGACCTGGTTAACGTCACGTATACGCCCAGGTGCACTTATGTCTTGGCGAATATCTTTGGCATACATAAAAGCATTGTGCGGGGGCGAAGGCCCGAGAGGGTCGGTGGAAAATTGAGAGTGAGGGCCGAAGGGAGAGTGAGAGAAAGAGGGAGAGGGAGTGAGGGCGGGGACGGACAGGAGAGAGCACGAGATTATTATGCGGGATAGCGTGCGTCGAGAGTTGGGGGCCAAACGACGAGAATATAATTCCTCGCTGCAGGTGTTTCAGAGTGAGAGCCGGTCGATCTTCCCGCCCCCCTTATCAAAGTGTTATGAAAAAAATTAATATGGAGCTTGTGAAAAAATTAACCGCATGAAAAAAAATTTGAGAAACCCACTTGTTTTTTTTCTCTGTCTCTATATATATATATATATATATTTTTGTAATTTTTTTGTAATTTCCAAATTTTTTCCAAGATCCCGAAAAAAATAATTCGTCGCCTCATATATATAGAAACAGTTGCTATATAGATAGAACCTATACCAAGACCTCAGGAAAAATTTTTGAGGTCTGACCCACCCTTGCACCCGATTTTTTGCATCAACAAGTGAAAAATTGGGGGATAAAACGCCATAATTGGGGATAATTCGCATATTGACTCGCGTCGTTGCCGCTGCTCTACCCATAGCTAATTAAGTAATTATCATTTCCTACTTCCGTTCCACGTGTATTGTGGGTAAATAATATCAATCAGTGAAGCAAGCGGCACGACTCGGTAAATTTTAACGATTTAACCCTACATGAAAAGAAAAAAAAAAAAAAAAAAAAAAAAGGAAATGGACCAGGATGACCATGAGGTCGACAATCAGAGGGAGATCCCCCAGCCGAGTTGGGTCCAGGAGCAGATCCAGGGCCAGACAGAGGTTGAGGTCTAGGACCAAAACGGATTCCATAAATTTGTTCGATGAGTATTTTGAAACACCCTGTATAACAATCCATTACTATCTAAATGCGAAAAGTTTGACCATCTGAACTTGACGATAACATTGGTGATGGGACAAAGGTTCCAAAGACAAAACGCGCCAAGTACCATTTTGCGGTGGCACTGTAGGTACCCCCCCCCCTTTTTTTCCATTATTTCTGTTCCCCTTCAACTTCCTGAAGTGCTTGTAAACGTTAACCTCTATGGAATTCTCAGTGGACCATCAAGAGTCTCTGCAATTTCAGCTCAATTGTCCTAACTCGCTTTGCTCACGATTCATTTGGATTTTCAATGCATGGGTGATGGGGCTAGGTGAGATTGTTTCGCTCACCCCCCCCCCCCCCCCACCCACTTGCATTGTTTTGCGCTTTATACGGCGGAAAATCCAAGTGAAAATGATGAAAAAAGACAGTGGGCCTTAAGACACTCGTCCAAGACCAATTCAATGGGATTTCGTGGATCAAGCGTAGCCTCAGAATCCAGGATTTCCGCTATCTGGGGGAACCATACGGCTATTGACTCGCGGAAGACCGGAAGTAGGGGCGGGGGGCGGGAGGGAGGAGAGGGCTATGCGCAGAAAAATCGGAAGGCAATTTACGATCGATAAATCGTAATTTACGATTTTGAAGTCGTAATCTCCGATTTGGTAGTCATAACTTATGACTTCCATAGTCGTCATCCACAATTCCGAAAATCTAATTTATATCGTAAATCGTGATTTTAGGATCGTTGTTTACGATGCCGGAACCGTAAAGTGTAATTACTGTAGTACGCCACCGTAAATTACTATTTTGAAATGGAGTTTTTGAAACGCGTACTTTACTATTTTGAAATGCGGAATTAGGATTGTAAATTCGTAAATTATAATTTCAAAATCGTAAATTATGATTTCCAAATCGTAAATTACGTTTTCACAATCGTAAATTACGGTTTCCAAATCGTAAATTACAATTTCGAACTGGTAAATTACGATTTCCAACTCGTAAATTACGATTTCCAACTCGTAAATTACGGTCCCCAAATCGTAAATTACCATTTCGAAAACGTAAATTACGGTTTCCAAAACGTAAATTACGAATTCTAAATCGTAAATTACGGTTTCCAAATCGTAAATTACGAATTCCAAATCGTAAATTACGAATTCCAAATCGTGAATTATGAATTCCAAATCGTAAATTACGATTTCCAAATCGTAAATTACGATTTCGAATTCGTAAATTATCGCCCAAGTTTTTACGCGTATCCAGGAGAGATTCCAGGAGAACACTTTTCAATAAAGAACATCCTCAACGTCCTACATCATTTTTTTTACCAACTATTTTTGCTCAGAGTTCAACACGATGAAAAATGAAAGCACTAATTTTCAACATTGTACATCATGGAACAATGCTTGTTAACATCCATTATTGCCCATCGTAAATGTAAATTTTAACTTTATCCTTTTAAATTTTAAATACGTCCATTTAAATATCTGGAGCTCTATACAACTTTTTATTACCTCCCATAAAATAAATTTCCTAAACTCCTCGGTTTTTGAATATACAGTATGAAAAATTGGAGAGTATAGACTGTGCTATAGAAAATTATATAGCACTTCTGTAGAAAATTCTATATATAATCTTAGATGACAAAATCGTGTTGGATTTCTATACAATATGATATAGAAAAGCTATATGAAAAGAAAATATATAGAAAAACAATATGATATAGCCAAAATTTCTAAAATTTCCGAAATTTCTAAAATTTCCAAAATTTCCAAAATTTCTAAAATTTTGAAAATTTTCAAAATTTCGAAAATTTTCAATTTCCAAAATTTCTAAAATTCCCAAAAATTTCCAAAATTTCCAAAATTTCCAAAATTTGCAAGTTTTCGAAAATTTCCAAGACTTGCAAGTTTTACCAACTATCCAAAATTTCCAAGTTTTTCAAAATTTCCAAAACATCCAAAAAGTCAAATTCGTTAAAAAATCCAAAACATTCCATACTTCAAGATCTCAATAAAATTCCGTATCTTTCACTCCCCCCTCCATCCCTCCACTCCCCCACTCGCCTGCCGCGCGCCACTCAAAACTTAAACCACAAAAGTCGAGCTTACCCGCTACATTAAAATACCTCCATGAAAACGTTTTACCGTTATTTCGTACGGAATAGAGTGTACCGGTTAGTTTTCCATATCCCTCCAGCCCTCTTATTCCCCACGCATACGACCATCTACGTGCGCGGCTTTTTATTCTAAACGCTCAACACTCACCTCGAGCATCACCCTCCCCTCCCGCCCTCCACCGCCCCCCCGCCCACCTATTTTTCCCTCTACTCACGTGAGATCACATTTTGCACTGGGTATTTTCCGTCTTCCCAATGCCCACCTACTTGCCGTGTCTTCCGCTTTCTCTAGCTCCGCTCATTTTTTCCGGTACTCATTTTTCTTTTACCACCCTCATCCTCAATCTCCCCCTCCCCCCCCCCCCCCCCCCCCCCGACCCACCCACCTCCTTCCACCGCGACAATCTGCTTCATACGACTTACGTTGATATCGTGCACTGAATTTTTAAGTTGGAATAGTCTATAGATAATCTTCCTGATGTAGAAACGTATGGTACGTATTTTACGATTTATCTCGAGGATCTCAGTACGGTAATTTCATCGTGTACAGTAATGACATCTTCCGAAGACTGGCATCATATAGGTAATTAATAATTGGACCATGTATTTTTGATGATGATTCTTCATGGTTGTGTGTGTGTGTGTATGTGTGTGTGGCTCTGAGTGGCTGTAAGTAGTGTGGGTGGCTGTCGGTGTCTGTCAGTAGCTGTAGGCGGTTGTGGGTGGCAGTGGGTGGCTGTCGGTGTCTGGCAGTAGCTGTGGGTGGTTGCGGGTGGCTGTGGGTGGCAGTGAGTGATTGTCGGTGGCTGTGGGCACCAGTGGGTGGCAGTGGGTGACTGTCGGTGGCTGTGGGTGGCAGTGGGTGACTGTCGGTGGCTGTGGGTGGCAGTGGGTGACTGTCGGTGGCTGTGGGTGGCAGTGGGTGACTGTCGGTGGCTGTGGGTGGCAGTGGGTGGTAGTGGGTGATTGTCGGTGGCTGTGGGTGATTGTCGGTGGCTGTGGATAAGAGTGGGTGACTGTCGGTGGCAGTGGGTGACTGTGGGTGGTTGTTGGTGGCTGTGGGTGGTTGTGGTTGCTGGTCGGTGGCTGTCGATGACTATGGGTGGTTGTCGGTGGGTGTGGGTGGGTGAGGGTGGGGGTATGGGTGAGTGTGGGTAGGTGTGGGTGAGGGTGGGGGAGGGGGGGGTGAGTGTGGGTGGGTGTGGGTGAGTGTGGGTGGGTGTGGGTGTGTGTGTGTGTGATGCATCGCAAGCAACATTTGCCTTCGAAAAATCTGGCATAAAACCTTTCTGTGCACAATAGAATTATATACAAAAGTCTGATACACCTTTTTCCTCCCAGGCCACTCATTATCATAGTAATTGGGGTTTTCAAATCTTACAACACATTTCACTCACGAGCTTCACAATATTTATCTCATGTTACTCTTTTTCCTAGGAGAGAAAATTACTGTTGCATTCTGATAGAAACATACGATGGTCCAGATAGCAGCATTATCCCGCTTTTGACGGGTTATCCTTCATGTATTTTGATATCGCTATGAATATCAAACTCCCACATATCTCAATTTCTCGGTAAAAGGGAAAACCCATCGAGGGAATTGATTGAAAAATTTTAACGCCTATTTTTATCCCCAGTATTTTACATCTAGACAAAAATCCCGGGATCGGTTATACAGCATCCGTTTCAATACCCATATCCACTCGCTATGTATTATTCCCTTTTTCTCCCATAAAAGCAATATCCATCGGAACTGAGATATAAATTACCGGATTCTGTGTTTCACTTCGATACCCAAGAAATTTGAAAAATTTGACAAATTAGAATGATTGGTTTTTTTTTTCAATTCGGAACATTTGTGAAATTGGCAGAATTAATTTTTTTTTTTTTTGAAGTCTCACATTTTCAAAAAAAATTTTGAATTTTTGGATTTTTGGAAAATTAAAAAAAAAGTGTTTTAGAAATTTCAAAAATTTGAAAAACTTGAAAATTTCAAAAATTTCAAAAATTTCAAAAATTTCAAAAATTTCAAAAATTTCAAAAATTTCAAAAATTTCAAAAATTTCAAAAATTTCAAAAATTTCAAAAATTTCAAAAATTTCAAAAATTTCAAAAATTTCAAAAATTTCAAAAATTTCAAAAATTTCAAAAATTTCAAAAATTTCAAAAATTTCAAAAATTTCAAAAATTTCAAAAATTTCAAAAATTTCAAAAATCTCAAAAAATAAATTACATGTACTTGCCCAATATTTCTCAGAAAATGGCCAACCCACTTTTCCGTAACTGTCGGCCATTTTCTATACGCGTGCTCCACACTTTTTAATTTCCTCGGGTTCTGGCATTACGTGCCGAGTCACGTGGGACTCATCCCCGGGCCGATTTCCAACTT
The DNA here is from genome assembly GCA_026005395.1 of Asobara japonica. Taxonomy (NCBI): domain Eukaryota; kingdom Metazoa; phylum Arthropoda; class Insecta; order Hymenoptera; family Braconidae; genus Asobara; species Asobara japonica. Next base: position 855,620 of record BQMI01000510.1, read on the forward strand.
GAGTATTTTTTTCTTTTTAATTCCCTCTTTTTTCCCTTCTTTTGCACTCTCGGCCAACACTGCCTTCCGCACACTTTTTTTTTCTCGCGCTTTCAGTTCTCACGGAGTTGGGTACGTTCTGACCTCTCTTCATTTCTTTCCGTTCTACGGTTCTGCTTTAATTGCGATTTCACGTAAGTTAGACAAACTCGAGGGTCAGTCACTCGAGGGGATTTGAATTCATTGAACTGGGCTTGGAATTCCATTCTCTTTTTTAAAGAGCTTTGGAGAAGTGGCCAGTAAAACTGTGCACACACACACACACCCACAACCACCCACAACCACCCACAACCACCCACAACCACCCACAACCACCCACAACCACCCACAACTACCCACAACCACCCAAAACTGCCCACAACCACCCACAACCACCCACAACCACCCACAACCACGCACAACCACCCACAACCACCCAAAACTGCCCACAACCACCCACAACCACCCATAACTACCCACAACCACCCAAAACTGCCCACAACCACCCACAACCACCCAAAACTGCCCACAACCACCCACAGCCACCCACACCTACCCACACCTACCCACAACTACCCACAACCACCCACAACCACAAATGTATGGAGATACCAAATTCCACCCATTTCAACAACTTTCTACACACACACACTCACACTCAGACTCCCACACATTTTTAACCCACTCAGGAGCTCTGCCCAATTAATTCCATCAAAGCCCATTGATTATTTATAAACGTTATTGGGTCATGCAATGTTTGTGTGCGATTCTGTTAGAGTGGACACCAAACACTTTTGAAAGAACGGCTCAACCCGTCGCTGTATCCTCAATTATCCCATCATGACGGCCCACGTCATAATGTCAATTTACATAATCCAATCTATTTGACAAAACTAGTGGACCCTCTGCATGTCACGCATACACTTTGCCTTGGCGCTCGCCACAAAACAGTCATTGACAGGGAAATTCTCATTCCATCGATGAGCCCCCCCCCCCCCATTTCATGCCACGCATAACCCGACACACCAAATTAATCCACTTTTTGTCACTCATGGGGTAACATTCACGTACGTGGGAAACGATTTTTTTTTATCGTCAAGTGTATTGCCAGAATAGCAAAGGGGAAAGAAATTTCTATAGCTGCTTGTATGCTCAGAACTCGCCAACATTTTCCACAATTTTCCAAATTTTTCCGATTGTCAAGGATTTTTTTAGACACTTTCCCGAGAATTTCCAGCATTTCCCAAAATTTTCCCAATTTTTCACAGCATTTTGAGGACTGCCAAAAATTTTAGAAGGCCTCCGAATTTCTTCAACTTCGAAACTTCAAAATTTTACACTACCAAATTTCCCGGAAATTTTCCACGTTATTTTCAATTTCTTAGAACTTTCCAAATTTTCCAGGGATTTTCCGAGTTTCCTAGGATTTTCCAAATGTTATCAAACCTTCCCAAAAATTTTCCAAAATTTTCCAAAATTTTCCAAAATTTTCCAAAATTGTCCAAAGTTTTCCAAAATTTTCCAAAATTGTCCAAAATTTTCCAAAATTTTCCAAAATTTTCCAAAATTTTCCAAAATTGTCCAAAGTTTTCCAAAATTTTCCAAAATTGTCCAAAATTTTCCAAAATTTTCCAAAATTTTCCAAAATTTTCCAAAATTTTCCAAAATTTTCCAAAATTTTCCAAAATTTTCCAAAATTTTCCAAAATTTTCCAAAATTTTCCAAAATTTTCCAAAATTTTCCAAAATTTTCCAAAATTTTCCAAAATTTTCCAAAATTTTCCAAAACTTTCCAATTTTTTCCAAAATTTTCGGAAAACTTTCCGAAATTTCCCACATTTTCCGAAAACTCCTCAATGTTTGCAACCATTTCAAAACCTGCGAACAATAAAAAAAAAACCCACATATTTCGAGAGAATCCAGCTTCCAAGTAGAAATATGCGTTTTTCGTCAGCCAGCCGGAGATCATCGATTTTGAAAGCACGTACTACTTTCCATTCAATTCCAACAATTCCCAAAATTCGAAAATTTTCCAGCTCAGCAAGTTTCCAAAATGTGGGGAATTTCAACAATGTCAGTCACTCTCGATATTTCGAAAAAAAAAAATGTCCAGCGTTGCCAGTAGAAATGTACGATTTTGGTCGGACATTGTGGAAAAATTCAATTTTGAAAGAGACGTATATTATTTTTCATTCAATCATACCTATCGGATTTCGAAGGTTATGAATGGAGTGAAAAAAAATGGGAAATTGATTGTTGGCTCGACAGGATTTAAAGGCGATGGAGTCTTCATGGGGTTCGGGAAAATCGGGCGTGGAGGTCCTGTGGGAAATTCTGAAATGTGACACGAATTGAGTAGAACGCTTAGGCGAAATTAAGATTGTTCGTGAGACTATCGCATGTTCAAAGTCTCACGGGAATATGAACGCCACTACTTACCGACATTCGCGCTATTTTTAACGAATTTCGGAAAAACGTTTTCAGTATTAAAAGTAAGGTAGAGTTATGGTTTATATTTCCGGTCTTTTTCACGCTTATTTCAGTCACAACGCCATATGTCTTGAAAATGAAAAACTTACAGAAATTATAGAAATTTTAAACAATTCAAAAAAATAAAAAATTTCCAAAATTTCCAAAATATCCAAAATTTCCAAAATTTTCAAAATGTCCAAAATTTTCAAAATGTCCAAAATTTCCAATATTTCCAAAATTTCCAAAACTTCCAAAAACTTCAAAAATTCCCAAAATCTCCCAAATTTCCGAAAATTTCCAGAATTTCCGAAATTTCCGAAATTTCCAAAATTTCCAAAATTTTCAAAATTTCCAATCTTTCCAAAATTTTCACAACTTCCAAAAACTTCAAAAATCTCCAAAACCTCGCAAATTTCCGAAAATTTCCAAAACTTCCAAAATTTGGAAAATTTCCAAAATTTCCAAAATCTCCAAAATTTCCAAAAATTTCTAAAACTCCCAAAAACTTCCAAAAACTTCAAAATTTCCAAAATTCTCAAAATTTCCAAAATCTCCGAAATTTCTGAACATTTGTAAAAATTTCGAAATTTCCAAAATTTCCAGAAATTCCGGAATTTTGAAACTTTCAAAAATTCCCAAAATTCTAAGAAAAAATTCTAAAAATTTCGCAAAAAAATCTAAAACTGTCAAAACTTGAATTTGTGGTCTAAGTTCGAAAGCTGATTCCTCAACAAATGAGGCCACCCCCTCCCACCCTCAATTAAAAACGGTATTACCCCATGCCAAATAAATCCCCTAATAATCGCGTGTTCGGTAAAATTTCCCGGCACTCTCTAATTACTCACTTGGTTCATCCACGTCACTGGCGACGAGTTCTGCTCCGACGAGCGCTATAACGCTCATCACGAATAACGTCTTCATTCTTAGCCCCTTATATCATCCGACGTTTCCTTAAGGAGGTCGACGAGTTCCACAAAAATATTGACACTTGCTTGCCAATTTAATATGACATTCCACACTACATTTCACACCGTCAAATTTTTTTTCAAAATTTTTTTCAGTCTCATTTTCGAGTTATGATTTTTTCAAGTTGCAACCGCACTACATGAGCTTTTTTACTTTCATATTTTTTTCACCGATCTGTTTTCAATTTGATTAAGAAAAAAAATTAGGGGGATGTAATATATCATTCTGCACTATATCCCACACCTTTCAAATTTTTTTCAAAATTTTTTTGGGCCTCATTTTCGAGTAATGAATTTTCAAAATCCAAACTTAAAGAGCTTTTTCAGTTTCCTCAATTTTTCCTCAATGTGTTTCAAATTTGAATAAACCGATCAATCAATTCCTCGATTGATTCAATTTTCAACCAATTTTGGATACTTATGAATTGCCCCTTAAAAAAACATTAAGGAGGCTGACCCTTTGTCACAGAATGGTGACAGTTGCTTCAAAATTTAATATATCATTCTGCACTGTATCCCACACCTTCTAAATTTTTTTCAAAATTTTTTTGCGTCTCGTTATTGAGTAATGCATTTTCAAAATTGCGCCCGAATGGTCTTGCCTTCCTTAACAATTTCCGCGTATTTTTTTCATTTTCTAATTTCCTGATTCTCAATTACTTCATATTTTTTCCATTTGTCCATCGAGTAACACACAAATTGCGTATAAAAATTTCATCAATTTTCGTCAATTTTTTAGCATCAATCAACGAATGAATCAATCCCGTAATCGATCCAATTTTCGCCCAACTTGGCGAATTTATATCGTGTCTATGCAGTTCACATCCACTCTATACGTCGACAGATGTATATAGTAGTCACGCGATAAACGACTGACCCGACAGACGGACTCGAGACCGTCAATGCCCACCTCACTACACCCTTAAGGATGTTCCTCCAGTTGCGTAATCCAGTCAATGAATCCAAATTTTTGTGTGTATGTTTCGTGCATGAAAATTTTGTCTTCTATTTCGAGTATGGGAAACTCCCATAGAGTCTCTTCAGGTGCCCCACAAAAGTCCCATTTCATGTGATCCGAAGAAAAAAATTTCCCCATAGACTTCCCATGGCGAAACCAAAAAACGTCCCATGAGTGTTCCTCTTGCCTATAGAAGTTATTCCCTTGGAAATGGAAGGCCCTAAATTCTACTTCACGTTTCAAGACCTCCTAAATCACTTTGGTACGTTTTCCGTGAGGGCATATGTGTGTGTGTGTGTGTGTGTGTGTGTGTGTGACCGAAATTTTGAGCGCGGAAATTCGAGATTCTCTATGGGGTTTTACATAACACCCAACCCCACTAAGAATTCCACTACGAAAAACCCATGGGAAATTCTGGGGTTCCCATACATAAATCCCATAAAACACGGTTTCCCCATAGAACCCCATAGAAAATTCTATAGAATTTTTTGTCCGAGTCACTTCCTCGAAATGGTTGATGAAATGAAAATTTTAACGAGTTTTCTGCATTTTCCATGAAATTTTATTATTTGTTATTTCATGGGGTTTCCCATGGGTTCGTAAGTATCGCCATATTTTTTTGAGTAAGGAAACAACTAACCGCCGGTGAAGTTAAAAGCGACCCACTTCCTATGTAAGTTTCCATACGAAGTGTCCTATGGGGATGCTATGGGGAATTTTTTCTATGGGGTTTCCCATCTCACATAAGTGAATCCTATCTAAAAGAAAATGACGACAGAAGTAACATTTTATTACACTCATATAGTTTTATGGGTTTTTTGGCTTTATGGTGTTTTTGGCTTTATGGGGTCCCATTCACTTCATGTTTTTCACATTTTTTAGGTCACCCACCAAAACATACTTTTCGCACTGAAACATCCTGGCACCCTGCGAGAACTTCCTATGGTGAATTCTGAATTTTTTTATGGTGTTTTTACACTTATTTGCTTTCAGGAATTTTTTTCCTGTGCTCGGTTTTATGGGGTTTTCGATTGCTCTATGGGTTTTGCTACATTTTTCATGTTCAAAAAAAAATGAACCAACTTTTTTTACTGTAGAAAAATGAGGGATATCTTATGGGAATTCCCCATAAGACTGTTATGGGGAATTATAAATTTTCTTACGGGGTTCCCCATAGAATTATGAGCGAACGAGTTGGCGATTTTTTACTAACACCTATACTGTTTCATGAAATGTTATCAATTTATGGGGGTTTGTTTATGGTTTTAGACGTTTTGTCACATTTTTAGGTCACAGAGTAATTAATCACTCAGCGTAATTACATCCGTTTAATTTTTTTTCACCCACATTTTTCAATTTAGAGAGAGTGTGTTTGCTGCTGCGATGCGGCAGGCCTACTGACAAGTCAAACCTAGTGGTATATGCCTGATCAGCAGCGCCACACTACTGCGCATGCGAGAAAGATATACAAGTAAAAGTGGGGTGAGGGGTAGTTCACCCCACACCCCTCCCCCCACCCCCCTACTCCAGTCATATCTCTACCCTTCACCGCGTGCTTCAGAGGACACTCGTGCCCACCCACTTTTCTTACCCATGCACCCCCCCCCCCACCACCCACCTCCCACCACCCTCCCCCCCCCCTCGTCCCAACCCCCTTATGTGCGGGACCCTGATAAGAATGATAAAAGAAAAGAGGCGAATATCAAAATTTCACAAGTTTCAAAAATTTCGAAAACTGTCCTTCCCCCCGCCCCCCCCCCCCCCCCGCCCACTTCGCTGCGAAAAAATCTACAAAAAGTAGCAACCAATCGGGTGAAATGAAGAGACAAATTGGAATGAATGAATTTTTATATTTCAAATTTTTGAAAATTTGTTTTTTGAAATTTTTTTTTTCAATTTTTAATTTCGGAAAATTGCGAAAATAAAATTTTCAAATATTCGTAAATTTCATATTGTTCCCAAATGGTACATATAAAGGATCAGAAATCTAAAGGAAAAACATTGCATTGGGAGCTTACATTTCACCCTTCTCATGCCCCCCGTCCCCTCCCCCCCTCTTGCCCCATCGACCTTAAACCGACTGACCCGAATTTCCTATTCTATCGGGATTTGTCTCCCCCCTAGTCGACCCTTTGATTAGCTCGAACGATATTGACTCTCTCGGTACACAAAACCAATCGACCACGAAAAAATTATTAAGGGTGTGTGAGTGGGGGGGGGGGGGGGGGGAGTATTATTGGGACAAATGATTAATGACGTTTGACTGGTTTATTCTTCCGTCGGGAATTTCTGAGGAATGTTAGAGTTTCAAAAATTTTGCGTGGAAAAAAAAATTCTGCAGATTGATCAATTGATCTTGATCGAATTGATAATTTTCGTACAAAAGCTGTAAAACCATTGATGCACACACACCCACCTACCCACACACACGCACCCACCCACCCACGCACACACACTCACTCACCCACCCACCCACGCACCCACTCACTCACCCATACACTGACCCAACCACCCACCCAATCACCCACCCACCCACCCACCCAACCACCCACCCACCCAACCACCCACCCACCAACCCACCCACCCACTCACCCACCCACTCACCCACCCACTCACCCACCCACCCATTCACTCACCCAACCACCCACCCAACCACCCACCCAACCACCCACCCAACCACCCACCCAACCACCCACCCAACCACCCACCCAACCACCCACCCAACCACCCACCCAACCACCCACCCAACCACCCACCCAACCACCCACCCAACCACCCACCCAACCACCCAGCCACCTACCCACACTCACCCACTCACCGACTCACCCACCCACTCACCCACCCACCTACCTACCCACACACCCACTCACACACACACACACACCCATCCACCCACTCAAACACACACACCCACCCACTCACTCACTCACACACACATACACGCACACGCGCGCGCGTGCACACACACACACACACACACCGGCGTGTTAAAGGTAGCAAAATGGCATGTAAATTCTATGGTAAATCTGTAGAAAATGTATGGGAATCCGTCGGAAGTTTTCCAAAATTTGGTGAAATATGAAATTTGAAATTATGCTGGATTCCTATGGAAAATGATGTTAAACGCGAATTTTTGGGCGTTCTGAATGTGATGTGAATAATGACATCCTACGCTATTGAATGGCTCATTTTAGTTTATTTAATACCGTCGGATGGGGAAAAAATGCTGGCTGAACCACCAAGTGGCATGATTTACGGAGACAAGGGGCAAGAAAGAGGTGTGGGGGCGAAGCCCGGGTGAAGGCGCGAGGATTTGGAGACAAAACAAAAAGCCAGAAGAAAAGTGCGAAAGAATGGCCGCAGGGAAAGTGCCGGAGACCAACTTTCTTTCTCCCACAATTTCATTCCCGTCCGACCGTGAAAACTCGTCCCTCCCTGTCTCCCTCGCCCAATTGAAAGAACAAACGGACGTTGTGAAAAGCGAGCAAAAGTACAACGAAATGAGGCTTTTGAGGTGAATTAGCGGAGTTCATTTCTGCTTTATAAAATTAATAATTGCGAAATTTTAACAAATTGTAAAAACGGCAAATGTATTGAAAATTCAAAACCTGTATAAAATTCAACAATTCCAGCGAGTTTGAAAATTTCCAAAGTTCTGGAATTTCCATATTGCAAAAATTTCCTAATTTCCGAAATTCCCAAATTTCACACATTTCCAAATTTCAGAAATTATCCAATTTCATCAATTTCCAAATTTCCAAATGTCAGAAATTTCCAAATTTCAGAAATTTCCAAATTTCAGAAATTTCCAAATTTCCAAATTTCGGAAATTTCCTCATTTCATCAATTTCCAAATTTCAGAAATTTCCAAATTTCATAAATTTCATAAATTTCATAAATTTCATAAATTTCATAAATTTCATAAATTTCATAAATTTCATAAATTTCATAAATTTCATAAATTTCATAAATTTCATAAATTTCATAAATTTCATAAATTTCATAAATTTCATAAATTTCATAAATTTCATAAATTTTATAAATTTCATAAATTTCATAAATTTCATAAATTTCATAAACTTTCAAATTTCCAAATTTCAAAAAATTCAAAATTTTGGAAAATTAAAAAAAAAAAACGTTCATACGTAGAATTACGTCTGTATCATTCGAGTGATCCCGCCCGTTTTACGCGCCAATAAAAAAATTGACCCATAAAAATTGGATGCATTTACAGCTTCCAAATAATCTACTAATCCATTCCTTTCATCCTCCATTTTTTTATCATTCCCCTAGCTCCAGAAATTGTGCATTTTTGTTGATGAAAATTCCCACTGGCTTCGAAAAAGGTACAAACTATCGACAATCAATTTATTTTTTTTTCCTCTCACTGCTTTAATAAATAAATCGAATTAAAATTGTGGAATAAAAGCCAGAAAGGTTTTCTTTTCGATTTTTTATTCAAAAAATTTTATTGAGCGATGAAAATGAATTGAGCCATGAAAATGCGCTGGATTTACAGCTTTCAAATAAACTATTAATTCCCTGCGTTTTATGTTCCATTTTTTTGGTTTCCTGAAAATTTTCATGGGCTTGAAAAAGCGTAAAAACATAATGACAAAAATTTATTGCCTTTCCCTTTTTTTCCCTACGGATAAAAAATATTTCTCTTTCAAAAATTTGAAACAGCAAAACACTCAAAATATTATGTCTTATGGGAATACAATATATATATTCTCGCATAATTTCAATCTATTTGAAATGAGCGAGAGCAAAATGAGCGAAATGAGCAGGGCCAAATGAACGAGAGCAAGAGCAAAATGAGCGTGAGCGAGATGAGCAACAGCAAAATGAGCAAGAGCGGAATGAGCGTGAGCCAAATGAGCAACAGCAAAATGAGCAAGAGCGAAATGAGCGTGAGCAAAACGAGCAAGATGGAAATGAGCCAGAGAAAATGCGTGAGCATAATAAGCGAGAGCGAACTGACCGTGAGCGAAATGAGCGTGAGCCAAATGAGCATGAGCGACATGAGCAAGAGCGGGATGAGCGTGAGCAAAATGAGCGAAAGTGGAATAAGCAAGAGCGAAATGAGTGTGAGCGAAATTAGCGTGAGCGAAATGAGCGAAAGCGGAATCCGCGTGAGCGAAATGAGCGAGAGCGATATGAGTGTGAGCGAAATGAGCTTGAGCCAAATGAGCAAGAGCAAATGAGTGTGAGCGAAATGAGCGTGAGAAAATGAATGTGAGCGAAATGAGCGTGAGCAAATGGGTGTGAGCGAAATCAGCGTCATCAAATGAGCGTGAGCGAAATGAGCAAGAGCGATATGAGCAAGAGCGATATGAGCGAGAGTAAAATGAGCGAGAGTGAAATGAGCAAGAGCAAAATGACCGTGAACCCAGGACCAGAAGTACATGAGCGAGAGCGAAAGGAGCACGAGCAAATGAGCAAGAGCAAATGAGCGACAGCAAACGAGCAGGAGAAAATGAGCAACGAGGACAGTATAAACTAAACGAGTGAGACAATAAGAACGAATAAGAGGGGGAGTAAGCAAGAGGGAGTGAGCGAAAACGAGAATAAGTGAGCGAATGAGACAGAAAGAGAGTAGTTGTATTCTACTAGCTTTGTTCAAGCCCGAGACTGACAAGGGGATGCCGTCGGTTTTCATTATGCTCCCCCATCCCCAAGGGAGACTTTCCTTCGCTCACTCCCACTCCTCATTTCTTTTTTCACATCTTTTCTTCATTTTACCTTTTATTTATTTTTTTTTTATTTTTCCTCTTTTTTTTTTGGACTGCCCGTTGGCACACAAGTCACAGCTCCAGCACAATAGAACAGTGGGGCACATTCAGGAAATAGCATTTTACCCTTCTCACATTATTGTTTCCCATTTTTACTTAATGTAAATAAAATTCAATGGCAATTTCACCTATTATGCACTAGAAATTGCATTTTAAAAAATGCCAATATTTTCTATTTTTAATACTGGGTTTACAATTTTTTTTTTTAATTTTATGCATAATCCGAAATTTGAGAAATTAATTTTTTTTTATTCTAAAATATTCTAAACTAATTAGCTGTATTTTTTTAATTTGCTAGAATGAACGATACATTTTTTTTATAAATTGAGATATCAACAGCATGAGTTAAAAATTTTGATATATATATATATATATATATATATATGCCGAATACATGTATTATGCGTCTCATATATTTTCGGCATATATTTTCGTTTACTGAACATCCACAATGAACACAAGGCCCAAGAGTTTAATGTCACCGTCGCTAATATCGAAGTTCACTTTGTACTTATTTGGTAATATTTCATCTGGCAAATTCTCTGTCTCGATATGGTATCCAGCTGTCCCGTATACTCCCTACAATAAGTTTCTCTCATATTACTTAAAATATTATATTGAGTTTCGAGATAAGATAGGTGTAATTATGTTATCGATATATGCCAATATTGAAATTTTTACAATTTTCTGGTTCATTCTAAAGTTATGTGAGTGTGGGTGTAGGCGTGGCTATGTGTATGTGTGGGCGGGTGTGAGAATGAGGATGGGAGAAGGCAAGGAGGTGGGTGTGGATGGGAGGCGTGGTTTTATGGGGGTGTGTGGTTGTAAGGGGGCGTGGTTGCATGTGTGGGCGTGGTCGGAAGGGGGCGTGGTTGTAAATGGGGGCGTGGTTGTAAATAGGGGCGTGGTTGTAAATGGGGGCGTGGTTGTAAATGGGGGCGTGGTGGTAAATGGGGGCGTGGTGGCATATGGGGGCGTGGTTGCATGTGGGGGCGTGGTTCCATATGGGGGCGTGGTTGCATGTGTGGGCGTGGTCGTAAGGAGGGCGTGGTTGTAAATGAGGGCGTGGTTGTAAGTGGGGGCGTGTAATGTGGGTGGGCGTGTGGTTGTAGATGCGAGTGTGTCTGGTTGAGGATTGTCGGGAAGGCATGGGCGTGAATGTGTGGGTGGGTGTAGGTGAGGGTGTGGGTGTGAGTATAGGAATGAATGTGAGTATCAAATTTCTAAGTATCAAACACTACTATAATAAAATATTGTACAGTTTGCATTTACCGGTGACGGGGGACAATCATCTTCATCGAACCCAAGTGCCGCAAAAAATGGACCAGTGAGTACGGGTTCGTCCAACATGTCGCATAACTCCATGTCGTAATTGAATCCCATAGGCAACACGAACTCACCCATTGATGCACCCGTGAGCTCAAAGTGTCCCTAATTTAGACCATTAATTATTTAAAGTCGGTTCCTTGATTACTGTGTGTATGTCTGTGTGTGTGTGTGTGTGTGTGTGTGTGTGTGTGTGTGTGTGGATATTCGTGCATCCATCTATTATACCACCAAGAAAGTGCCATAAAATAATACTCACAATTGCCGTCTTCGGGAATACGTCAATCAACGTAAAATTAACAACCATAGCATATTCATTCTCACTATCATCAGATATATACGCAGAGGGATCTCGTACATACAGTGGACTATATTCCTCAATTATAACATCTTCCATATAAACCTCCAGCTCCGCCTGAATAAATTAGTTAATTAAAAATTAATAATCCACTGGCAGTTGCAAAAGTTCTACACGAAAATTATATATAAATTTTCTCGTCTATATCTATATATATATATATATATTTTTTTTTCTAAAATACGAAGATGAAATTACGTTGACTCCATGAAAAAATCCCGCACAACTCAACAATGTGATAAATTTTGTAATAAACATTTTTTTTAAGTCAAATAAATTCCATAAACTTTTATTATTAAATCTGCAGTAGCTATGTGACATCTGTCTCCCATGGGCGCTATTGGCCCATTTATAGAGCCACGCTAGTACATGAGGAAAAACACGAGTGAGGCTAATTATCTTACTTGAGCGATCGACAATTTCCACTTGGTCACGTAAGGCCAAAACTTGTGGAATAAAATATCACATGAAATAAAATGAAACGATAGTTTTGGCATGCTAATTTGAGGGGTGAGTTGAAGTAACATAGTATCACGATTAAAATCACGGGATATTAAAGGTAATTGAAGTTAAATCAACGAGTGAGTGTGAATAAATTTGGTTCATAAATTTCGAAAATTTGCGGGGATTTGCTCGAATAAATTTTATGTGTGTACAAGGAGATTTCCCCCCACCACATCACACCTCGCACCCGCCCACCATCCCACCCACCCACCGGCATCACCCCTCCCACCCACCTACCGGCATGACCCCTCCCACCTATCCACCGGCATCACCCTCCCACCCACCCACCGGCATCACCCTTCCCACCCACTCGCACCCGCCCATCCACCCGCATCATCCCTCCCACCCACCGTCTATCACTCGCACCCGCCCACCATCCCACTTACCCACCCACCCACCGGCATCACCCCTCCCATCTACCATCTCCCACTCGCACCCGCCCACCCACCAGCATCACCCCTACCACCCACCGTCTTCCACTCGCACCCGCCCACTATCCCACCGATTCGTACCCGCCCACCTTCCCCCCACCCACCGGCCTCACCACCCCCCGTCATACCCCGCCCACTCGCTCACACCTACCCACCCACCCACACACATACACACACACACACACATATCGCGTACTAATATCAATAATTCACCCACAAAATTTTTTTCCATCTCCTTCTTTCAATTCTCCCCCCGATTCCAGTTCCGTGAAAAAACATTTTTTTAAACGAGATCGAGGAGCGGACAAAAGAAGCGACACGACGAGAAAAAAAACCCAACATTCAACGACGAAACAATTTCCTATCGATGCAGCCATCGGTTAAAACCGTTCTCACGGTTCTTCCGGATGTTATTGTTGGTAGTATTTTTTTTATTCAAATCGAGAGATAACTTGGCCGTGTGACATAAACACCGAATGGATAATGATATTTGCTCTGGAATTGGATTTAAAAATTGGCGTTATGAAGCACCTGGATGTATCGCGTATCAGATAAAATCATTATAACATTGGCTCGCGTGATAAGATCGGGGGGGCGGGGGGGGGGGGGGGAGATTCGGATTTCATGGATATATCAATTTTCCGAGGATGGTAGAATTATTCATGAAATAATATTTTCGAAAGATTTTAAATTTTAGAATGTATCCAAATTTTTCGAAAAGTTTTAGAAATTTTTCCAAAAAATTTTCGAATTTTTACAAAATTTTCTAAAAAGTTTTAAAATGAAAAAAAAATTATTTAAATGAATAAAAATTGATTAGCATTTTTCCCATTTATTAATTTTCCTTTTCATCTCATTTTCCAATTTCTCCAATCATCTTCTGCGCTCATCCATATCCGTTCTCCTAAAATTTCTATATTCATTACAATCAGCCTTGCAATCACTCATCCAGCATGGGGAGCCGTCCATCGTGAGATGTATCTCTAAATTGCGTTTACGTTCGCGATTCATAGCTTCAGAAATTCTAATTAATTCCGCCTGCTCGCGACGAAGTGTCTCTCGCATTTTCTTCACTTTCCCCTCAGCTTCCAAATGTTTCTCCCCAATGTCTCTCTGCAAAGCTGAAATTCTTCGATTAAGCGTATGATAATGTTGTCGAGATTTGTCCGCAGCAGATTGCCGTTCTACTGGCCCATTTTGCCCCACAATGCTTGAAGTCAATTGACAAATTTGTTCATGTAGGTCAGCCAGTGCTGTCAGCGGGAGTGACTGAAATCCATAAAAAAAAAAATTAAATACTTTTGCTCATTTATGGGACACTGGGGCAAAATGGGACACGTGCTCAAACTGGGACGCAAAACGTAATGTTACACTCTCCGGCCTATTGTTTACTCTTGTCCCATTGGGCCATCGTCCCATCATGCCCCCGTCCCATTTCACCCCCCGTCCCAATGTATCCTGTCGTCCCAAAATATACCGTCGATTGCATTGCGGCTCACCGTACCAATATACCCCCCTGCGCATTAGGTTGCCTGTCCCATTATGTCCCATCGTCTGCTCATAGCCCCGTCCCATTATACCCGCTGTCTCATTATGCCTCTCCGTCCCATGAAGTACAATTATGGGTACAATCGCAGTGATGCACCATTATGTCCCACTGTCCCATACTGTTTCATTCCGTCCCACCGTTCCATAATGTACCACTCTGTCCCATAATGCACCCTTCTGTCCCATCGTCCCAAAATGTACTATTGTGTCCCACCGCCCCATAATGCACCACTCTGTCCCACTGTCCCATAATGCACCACTCTGTCCGACTGTCCCAAAGTGTACAATTGTGTCCCACAATGTATCATTCAGTTCCATCGTCCCGTTATGTACCATTCTGCCCCGCTGTCCCATTCTGTCCCACCGTCCCATTATGTGCAATTCTATCCCACCGTCCCATTATGTGCAATTCTGTCCCACCGTCCCACTATGGACCATTCTGTCCCACCGTCCCATTATGTCCCATATACCCATTTGAGCTAAAAAAAACTAATTTCTAATAAAAAACTATTTGAAATGTTTTTATAACATTTTTCGTTCCCATCAAGGAGTGGCCTTTTCGGGGTGCTTCCTACCCTTAATGGATCATCAATTATTTTGGATGAACGCAGTCAAATTGTAGGAATTATTGATTGGCTCACCTTCAGCCATGATTCTGGGTCAAAAACACCGGGATTGATTGGTCTCGAAGTGTGTGAAATACTCGAGCCAGGAATCGAGCTCTATGAAAAAATTAATTTCGTCAGGCCATGATAACTTTTCTGTCCTGTGGTATGTACCCTGAGCAGAACCTCAAATTGTATGATAACGTCAACGTTACGGGCAAGGTTCCCTCAGCCTTACGCCAATATTGCACCGACGTTACGCCAACATTGCGCCGACGTTATGCTGACATTGCGCCAATGTTACACCAGTATAGCGCCGACATTGCGTCAACATTGGACCAACGTTGGACCAACATTGCACCAACGTTGCGCCAACATTGCACCAACATTGTGCCAATGTTCGGCCAGGGTTACACAAAATTAGTAAAAATTATGATAGTAATAATAACTTGAAAACTTGGTAATTTCCTGCTCGACCGGGAGATCAGCTCCTGAAAAGCAATTGTTCCCATTATTCCACAATTCCACAATTTTGGATGCTAAAAGGGCCATGAAAATTACACGAGAACTCGACAATAGATTCTTCCTCGCCCTTCCAAAAATAACCAAATCGTCTTTCGCTTTAGAAATAGCTTCCGAGAGACCACTGGATTGTTCAATAATTGCGGCGACCACCGGATTCCGTAGGTCAATGTGGCCAAAAATATCCTCCGAATTTCCACTCTCCTCAAATTTTCCATTGGCCAATAAATCAATGATACCTCTGATGTCGTTGACGGCTGTGGAGAAAAATCGAGCAGTGCATCAAGCATCTCAAACTTATTCGTTCAAGCCGTACGCTATCCCACCCAAATCCCGTCTTTCGCAATTCCTAATCTATCTCGAAAGTGAGTCGCCGGAGAGAAATTTGGCAAAAAACTTTTTTATCAGGTATAAAATTCTCTACAAAAAATGTCTTATAACATTTTTCCCTAAGACGAGTCGGTGATGAGATAATTACAGATTAGACTTTGGATTCATCAAAAAAAATTGGGCAGATCAAATTCCGTTTTGTCAAAGCGCGTTTCCAGTTGGAGTCCCTTCGGTTGCCGCCTCGCAATTTTTTTTTTTAACGGATAGAGTATACGACCCCAAAAAAAATCGTCAAACTAATAATTCATAGGATTAACCCTTGATTTGTCGATGGAATCTCTCTTTGAGCAAGTCCAGTGCCATGAAGAATTCATCGGGTGCGAGCTCAGCGCCCCCACCCCTCACTATCGACATTCTGTCAGTGAGTTTAACAGTCGATTGCCTCAGTCTCTCCCGATCCTTCTGACACACCTCAATCTCCCTCCTCAATTTAGAATTTTCCCGCCGCAAATCATCGCCAATTTTCCCAGCTGTCTTCAATTCATCGAGGATGTCCTTGAGATTAGAGTCATCTGGACCACTTCTAAGCAGAGTATTCTCCCGTTTGGCTCGATCAATCTGTAAAGTATCCAATGGGGCCAATGGCAGTCACAAAATGACCAATCTTTCATCTTCCTGACACCCACCCCCACCCCACCCCCTCCCACCCACCAATCCCCACCCACCCACCTGCACACCACCCCTTCCCATCCCCCCACCTGCACACCATCGCCTCCCACCCGCCCACCCACAGACCACCTCCTCCCACCCGCCCACCTACACACCACTCCCTACCACCCGCCCACCCACACACCACCCCCTCCCACACGCCCACCCACACACCACCCGCCCACCTACACACCACCCCTCCCACCCGCCCACCTACACGCCACCCTCTCCCATCCACCCACCCACACACCACCCCCTCCCACCCACTCTCCAGTACACCACCCCCTACCACCCTCCCACCCACACACCACCTCCTCCCATCCGCCCACCCAGATAACACCCCCTCCCACCTACCCACCCACACGCCATCTCCTCACACCCGCCCAACCACACACCACCTCCTCCCATCGGCCCACCCACACATCACCCTCTTCCATCCGCCCACCCCCTGCCACCCATCCTCCAATCACAATTTCATCAAAACTCTCATAAAGCCAACCAACATTTTAATTATTTAATTGAAAATACACTGCAGCATCACAAGTGTACCAAGAAAGCACGACGCGCATGCGCGTCACTGTGGCATAAGGAGAGATGAATGGTGTCTACTACACTTCTGTTTGATTAGGCTTACTACACTACTACTATCCCACCAGTCGAAATATTTATAGACTTTGCATGATTGACGACCTTGTCGCTGAGCTCCAATCCTAACTTACCAAATCAGGTACCTACCTCAGCTTGCAATAACTCCACCTCCTTCTCCAACCGCGAATTCTCCTGTCTCAAGTCATCGATCTGCCTCTTGCATTTGTCAAGTTCATCAGAATCCGATAAAGCCTTCTTCAACTCTGCATTTTCCCGCATGAGCTTCTTCAATTCATCAGGTAAATCAGTCATGTTGGATTCATCTCCATTCCGCAATTGATGGTTCACCATGCTGGCTTGATGTAGATCACTCACCACTTTAGCCCCAGCCACTTGCTGTTGCTCTCCTTTCAATTCATCAAGGCCATCACTTTTTCCCGCTGTATCATCAGTATCAGCCTTCAATCTCGCATTCTCATCTCTCAAACGTTTCATCTCCATCTCATACAACTCCTTATCCTCAGCCTTCAGCATCAATGCCTCCTCAAGTTGCTGCTGAATTCTCACCACCTCTTCTTTCAGCCCCTCAACATCACCCTTCAGTCTATCATTCTCAACGCTAACACTTGGCATTCCCTTCATAATTCTCATCCTTTCACTACCATCTCCACCATCCTTCTCAAGCTTGGTATTCCAACCTTCCAACTCACTCAACAACTGTTTTCCATGGCTCACCTCCTTCTTTGCCAACTCAATGTCGTTTGACAAACGTACATTCTCAGCTTTAATCATATCCAGCTCGGAATTTAATTTCTTTGAGGTGTTCAGTGATGCTTCTAGGTCCTTTTTCAAACGACTCTCCCTGGCTTTGCAAGCCTCCAGCTCAGCACTCATAGCAGCTAGAGTGCTCTTGAGGGCATCCAACTCGCTAACTCTCTCACTTGATGACCCTTTGTCAATCTCGCGAGATTGATTTCGCAATTTTTGCAATTCTTGGAGTAACTTCTCCTGCTCCAACTCCAGATCTCGGAGTCTTCTGGATGTCGCTTCTGATGATTTTTTGAGGGTGTCCAGCTCGGCAAGGGCAGACTGCTTGGAGGACCTCTCAGCGGCCAGCAGACCTGTCATCAACATCATCAATAATCAGACTCTCCACATAGTTTGCTTTCGCCTCGTTTCAAGTTAGCCGATTGTCCAGCATTTCTGCCTGGAGCAGTTGATGATGTCTTCGTCAATGACAACTTCCGCAATAATCCCAAAGTCAAACCGCGATCATCAATTTTTTAGGCCATCATCAACTACTTGCTGGATTAATTTTGATAAGAATCATTTTCGCGGAATGACATTTCATTTAATTATGCCACATTAAATCTCAATTACTTCATTTATGATGCGGGCATTCTTACCGTAAGCGCTGATGTCACTATTGATTTTCCCACCCCCTCCCCCTGCCCACCCCATCGCCATCGGCTCTTCCTCCCACCCTCCCGCCGTCTCGCGCGTTATTTGTCGACGATATTTACCTGTTTGCTATTCAGTAATAATATTTGCTATTGGTATATTCTTCATCGTATCATTTTTAGATATTGCGTCCTTCAGCATCTTCACCATTTGTCCCCTCTTCCTGCATCATGAATGCGGTTTGGAGTAGAGGAAAAATTGTTGGATGCATTGCAACATTATAGGAAGCTCGATTGGTTCCCCAAAAAGAAAATTGTCATCTCCTCAAGTACCCGCCCACCCCACCCTCCACATAAGACTCCAATGTTAAAGTTGGCCAAAACCGAAAAAAATTAAATTGACTTTTTCGACCCAAATTCGACGGAAATGTCTTCTAGGGATCCCAATTGGATAGTATCAGCGCACACGGGGCCAAAAATCCAATTTTAAAAAAATTAAGTTTGCCTCCCCATAAGGTCCCAATGTTAAATTTGGCCAAAATCGAAAAAAAAAAAATTCACTTTTTCGACCCAAATTCGACGGAAATGTCTTCTAGGGGTCCCAATTGGATAGTATAAGAGCCCACGGAGCCAAAAATCCAATTTTAAAAAAATTAAGTTTGCCTCCCCATAAGGTCCCAATGTCAACGTTGGGCAGAATCGAGAAAAATTAAATTGACTTTTTCCACCCAAAATCGACGGGAGTGTCTCCTAGCGGTCCCAATTGGATAGTACAGACACGCACGGGGCCAAAAATCCGATTTTAAAAAAATTAAGTTTGCCTCCCCATAAGGTCCCAATGTTAAATTTGGCCAAAATCGAAAAAAATTAAATTGACTTTTTCGACCCAAATTCGACGGAAATATCTTCTAGGGGTTCCTATTGGATAGTATCAACGCACACGGGGCCAAAAATCCAATTTTAAAAAAATTAAGTTTGCCTCCCCATAAGGTCCCAATGTTAAATTTGGCCAAAATCGAAAAAAATTAAATTGACTTTTTCGACCCAAATTCGACGGAAATGTCTTCTAGGGGTCCCAATTGGATAGTATAAGAGCCCACGGAGCCAAATATCCGATTTTTAAAAAATTAAGTTTACCTCCCCATAAAGTCCCAATGTTAAATTTGGCCAAAATCGAAAAAAATTAAATTGACTTTTTCGACCCAAATTCGACGGAAATATCTTCTAGGGGTTCCTATTGGATAGTATCAACGCACACGGGGCCAAAAATCCAATTTTAAAAAAATTAAGTTTGCCTCCCCATAAGGTCCCAATGTTAAATTTGGCCAAAATCGAAAAAAATTAAATTGACTTTTTCGACCCAAATTCGACGGAAATGTCTTCTAGGGGTCCCAATTGGATAGTATAAGAGCCCACGGAGCCAAATATCCGATTTTTAAAAAATTAAGTTTACCTCCCCATAAAGTCCCAATGTTAAATTTGGCCAAAATCGAAAAAAATTAAATTGACTTTTTCGACCCAAATTCGACGGAAATATCTTCTAGGGGTTCCTATTGGATAGTATCAACGCACACGGGGCCAAAAATCCAATTTTAAAAAAATTAAGTTTGCCTCCCCATAAGGTCCCAATGTTAAATTTGGCCAAAATCGAAAAAAATTAAATTGACTTTTTCGACCCAAATTCGACGGAAATGTCTTCTAGGGGTCCCAATTGGATAGTATAAGAGCCCACGGAGCCAAAAATCCGATTTTAAAAAAATTAAGTTTGCCTCCCCATAAGGTCCCAATGTTAAATTTGGCCAAAATCGAAAAAAATTAAATTGACTTTTTCGACCCAAATTCGACGGAAATATCTTCTAGGGGTTCCTATTGGATAGTATCAACGTACACGGGGCCAAAAATCCAATTTTAAAAAAATTAAGTTTGCCTCCCCATAAGGTCCCAATATTAAATTTGGCCAAAATCGAAAAAAATTAAATTGACTTTTTCGACCCAAATTCGACGGAAATATCTTCTAGGGGTTCCTATTGGATAGTATCAACGTACACGGGGCCAAAAATCCAATTTTAAAAAAATTAAGTTTGCCTCCCCATAAGGTCCCAATGTTAAATTTGGCCAAAATCGAAAAAAATTAAATTGACTTTTTCGACCCAAATTCGACGGAAATGTCTTCTAGGGGTCCCAATTGGATAGTATAAGAGCCCACGGAGCCAAAAATCCGATTTTAAAAAAATTAAGTTTGCCTCCCCATAAGGTCCCAATGTTAAATTTGGCCAAAATCGAAAAAAATTAAATTGACTTTTTCGACCCAAATTCGACGGAAATATCTTCTAGGGGTTCCTATTGGATAGTATCAACGTACACGGGGCCAAAAATCCAATTTTAAAAAAATTAAGTTTGCCTCCCCATAAGGTCCCAATATTAAATTTGGCCAAAATCGAAAAAAATTAAATTGACTTTTTCGACCCAAATTCGACGGAAATATCTTCTAGGGGTTCCTATTGGATAGTATCAACGCACACGGGGCCAAAAATCCAATTTTAAAAAAATTAAGTTTGCCTCCCCATAAGGTCCCAATGTTAAATTTGGCCAAAATCGAAAAAAATTAAATTGACTTTTTCGACCCAAATTCGACGGAAATGTCTTCTAGGGGTCCCAATTGGATAGTATAAGAGCCCACGGAGCCAAAAATCCGATTTTAAAAAAATTAAGTTTGCCTCCCCATAAGGTCCCAATGTTAAATTTGGCCAAAATCGAAAAAAATTAAATTGACTTTTTCGACCCAAATTCGACGGAAATATCTTCTAGGGGTTCCTATTGGATAGTATCAACGTACACGGGGCCAAAAATCCAATTTTAAAAAAATTAAGTTTGCCTCCCCATAAGGTCCCAATGTTAAATTTGGCCAAAATCGAAAAAAATTAAATTGACTTTTTCGACCCAAATTCGACGGAAATGTCTTCTAGGGGTCCCAATTGGATAGTATAAGAGCCCACGGAGCCAAAAATCCGATTTTAAAAAAATTAAGTTTGCCTCCCCATAAGGTCCCAATGTTAAATTTGGCCAAAATCGAAAAAAATTAAATTGACTTTTTCGACCCAAATTCGACGGAAATATCTTCTAGGGGTTCCTATTGGATAGTATCAACGCACACGGGGCCAAAAATCCAATTTTAAAAAAATTAAGTTTGCCTCCCCATAAGGTCCCAATGTTAAATTTGGCCAAAATCGAAAAAAATTAAATTGACTTTTTCGACCCAAATTCGACGGAAATGTCTTCTAGGGGTCCCAATTGGATAGTATAAGAGCCCACGGAGCCAAAAATCCGATTTTAAAAAAATTAAGTTTGCCTCCCCATAAGGTCCCAATGTTAAATTTGGCCAAAATCGAAAAAAATTAAATTGACTTTTTCAACCCAAATTCGACGAAAATATCTTCTAGGGGTTCCTATTCGATAGTATCAACGCACACGGGGCCAAAAATTCGATTAAAAAAAAATTAAGTTTGCCTCCACCCACTCCACCCACCCCATCTCCAGAAGACCATCCAATGAAAAGATGCTTACCCGCTTCATCTCCCGCCTTCTCCAGTCTCCCTCTCAATTCATCCCCTTCAGCCTCCAGGGATCGGACTCTCCCCTCCGCCCCCTCCCAGGACCTCTTCAAAGAGTCGTTGGTGGCTCGCAGATCCTCAACCTCCATCTCTCCTTCCGCCAGCATCTTCCTCAGCTCCAGAACATCAGCAGCACATTTCACAGATTCGTTTTTGCATTTTTCAAGTTCATCCGCCACCTTTGTCTTCTCCTCCTCCAGCGAGGTGCCTCTACTTCTAAAATGGTCCAGCTCTGACCTACATTGCCTCTCAGCTTGACGTGTTGTCTCAAGTTCGTCTTTCAAAGCCGATAGTTCGTGAGTCAGTTCATCGATTTCCTTGGACTGTGTCTCAGCCTTATGTAGGTCAGCTCTTAGTGCATCACCCTGGCTTCGCAGCTTATTCAATTCATTAAGAAGACTGTCTTTCTCCGTTTGTAGGGAAGCTAAAGACAACTCCAAGTCATTTACTTTGGCTTCAGCTGCCGATAAGGCAGATCGCGATGTTGCCACCTCCGATTTCAACGACTCGAGTTCACCTTGAGCTGTAGAGTCCTTCAGCTCCTGCTCCAATTTCTCACAAGCTGCTGTACGAGCAGAAAGCTCCACCTGCAGCTTCGACATCTCCGCCAGCAAATCCGAGTTTTTGACTCCCAAGTTCTCAAGGTCATTCTTCAACTTCGAATTTTCAGAGCTCAAGCTGTCGTTTCTGGTCTTCAATGCTGTGCTTTCTCGTCGAAGGGTGGAAGCCTCATCCTTGATTGCCCTAGAGTCACCTGCAGCGAGGACATCACTTTGGAGCCGTTGGTTCTCGGCAGTTAGAGCTCCGTAGTGAGTCTTCAAGGAAGACAACTCCTTCGTTAGAGCTTCTGCTGATCCCTGCAAGCACAATTAGCCCTTTACACATTATTTTGCCATCGTCTGATGACGCAAACCTAAATCCTAGAGCAGCATTACAAAATATGAAATCTAGAAGTACCTGCAACGTCTCGAGTTTCTTTGAGCGCTCTGTGAGCTCCGAATTCAGGTTCTCCTTGTCCCGTCGACAGTTCATCAACTCCGCTTTCAGAGCATCTAGCTCCGCTTCCAAGTCCTTCATCCTCGCAACCGTTTGCTCTCCAGAATTTCTCTCATTGTCCAGAAGGCTTTGGAGCTTGCCGAGCTCAAACTTGTGTGACTCCAACTGGAGCGCCATGCTCTCAAGCTCACCAGCCTTCCTCTCTGAATCATCCAGAGCCTGCTTTGCCTTCTCCAGCTCATTGCGTAACCTATCGACAT
Organism: Asobara japonica; assembly: GCA_026005395.1. Taxonomy (NCBI): domain Eukaryota; kingdom Metazoa; phylum Arthropoda; class Insecta; order Hymenoptera; family Braconidae; genus Asobara; species Asobara japonica. Next base: position 879,014 of record BQMI01000510.1, read on the forward strand.
CCAGACCCACCTTGCACTTCTCCATCTTCCAGAAGTCAACTTGTCCTGTCAAGTCCTCAACCTCCTTCCTCAATTTTTGGTCATCGGACTCCAAAGAACTCACAGCTAACTGCAACCTGCCAGCCTCCTTCTTCTGGTCTATGCCTTCAGCAATGCAATCCGCTAATGTCTCCTGCAAACTGATCAACTCTCGCTTGAGCTCATCCCTTTCTGCCTCAAGATCCTGACCGTTCCGCATGGTTCCATCTAGCTTAGCTAGAAGCTCTTTCAGTTCTCCCTTTAACGTGAGCAACTCCAACTCAGCTGCTTCCTTCGCGCTGCTCACCAAAGTCAGTTGGTTCCTCAAGTTCCGGGAAGCTTCATTCACATGTGCTAACTCGGTCTGAAGACCTCCTTTTGATAGCCTCAGCTCAGCATCATTGGAGTTCAAGGTTTTGAGCAGATCCTCAGACTTACGCAGGCTCCTGCTCAAGGTGTCCATTGCTGTCTTCTGATTGTCCAAATCGGTTGTCAGTTTGTCATTGCCCTCTCGTAAGCTGGACAACTCCTTCTCCATGTCATCAGCTCTTCCCCGCATCTCGTCGAGGTCATCTTTTAGGTTGGAGTTCTGAGAGACCAAGGTGTCCTTCAATGACTCCAGTTCCTTCAGCTGACTCTGTAGATCGGAATTCTCCTGCTTCAGAAGTCTCAATTTCTCACATTCTGATAAGCACCGGTCCCTTTCGAGTTTCGTTGATGACAATGATGCTTCCAGAGTATCCAACTGCATCTTCTGAGCAGAGACAGCTGTCTTCAAGGAGTCCATTTCACCTTTCAGTTTGGCGGATTCTGATTCCAGGGAAGCGTTCTCTGATCTGCAAGCAGCAAGGTCCGATTTCGTGAGGGATAATTCGTCAGTTAAGCTCTTGGAGTCAGACTCCAGAGAGAGGCTTTCCCTCTTCAGCGTCTGCAGGTTCAGTTTATCTGCAGCAGCAGATGCTGTTAGAGCAGCCACTTCGGAGTTGGCTGCTTTGAGGGCTTTCTCCAAGTCAGAGCTCAAGGATTGGAGGTTCTTGACCTTGTCTTCTAGGCTGCTCGCGGATTCTCTGAGGTGTCTCAAAGAGCTGTCTAGCTCCTCATTCCTCGAGGACACTTCTCCAAGCTTGTCCTGCAGATCCTCGTTTCTGAGAGACAAACCCTCGAGATCTGACCGGAGTTTGGCATTCTCAGCCTCCCTCTGCCGGACGGAGCTCCTTAGCTGCTCATTGTCTTTCTCCAAAGCTTCGAATGTCTTCTGGAGAGTGTCCAGTTCAGCACTGCGCATCTGGAGCAGGGAGTTCTCCTTCTCCAGCCTGTCTAGGTTAGACCTGGCGGAGCTTAGAGCTTCCTTGAGCTCAGAGTTTGAGGACTCAAGTTCTCTCACAGATCTGTTCAGGTCTTCATGCCTGGAGGCAAGATCCCGAAGATTGTCCTCCAGATTATCATTTTTGAGAGTTAAATTCTTGAGCTCAAGCCGGAGCTGCTCGTTCTCTGCGTCCTTCTGCTCTAATAACCTCTTCATATTGGTATTCTCATGTTCCAGGGATTGGAATCTCTTCTGGAGATCCTCTAACTGATCTCCAGTGCTGAGGAGAGATGACTTCTCCTTCCGCAGTCCTTCGATTTCAGCAGCACATGATTGGAGCTGGTCCTTCAACATTGTCAGTTCTCCAGCTAGCTCATCCAGCTCAGCAGAAAGTCTATTATTCTCATCATCCAAATCATTCCTGCTCATCAGAATCTTGTCACAGTTCAACCTCAGTTCACGATTGTCCTCTGCCTTCTCATCCAGCTGATCCTTCAGCTCCTGATTCTCGGTTCCCAACGAATCCAGTGTTCGTTTCAATCGTTCGAGCTCGTCGTTGAGTGCCATGGTGTCCCTTTCCAAGTCGCTCCTCGCTGAATGACAGGTTTGAAGGCTGCTCTGCAATGCATCAACCTCATCAGCTAGTCTAGTCCTCTCGATGTCTAGACCAGCCTTATCTCCCTGGAGACCATCGCATGTTAATTCCAGACCACGGTTCTCATTTCTAACATCCAGCAGCTGGTTTTCCAGGACATCAACCTGCGCTTGTAGGCTAGCATTCTGCTGCTTCAACCTCGCGCACTCTTCCTCCCAATTCTCAATGAGTCCTCTGAGCTCTTCAGCTTCTCCAGTGCTTTCTCCAAGTCTCTCCAGCAGCTCCAGTCGTTCGTCCGTCAATAGCTGAACGTTGTTGCTCAAGGCATCCAGGGACTTGTCGACGGTATCGTTGTTGCTCTGGGTCAGCTCGAGCTCTTCCTCCAGCTTTCTGATTCTAGCCTCCAGACCAGCAGCAGACTCAATCTGCGTCATCAACTCCGTGATCTTGCTCCTCAGCTCTGCGATGACCTCTTCCTTCTCTCGAGATTCACCCTGGAGATCATCAATCTCTCGGTGATAGACCAGCTCCTGAGCCAACAGGGCATCAATCTTAGCTTGCAATGCTGCTAGTTTAGCATTGGAGTCCACTGATTGCTTGTCACGCTGCTCCAGGATCTTGATGATCTGGTCATTTCTCTCTGAGACAATCCCCCGAATCTTGTGGATCTCCTCCAGCAAGTTGTCACGCTCGATTGAGAGGTCGTAGAGCTGGGGCTTCATCAGGTCTATCTCGGTCTGGATGAAGGACATGCCCAGCAGGTCCAGGGAACTTCGACCGATCGTTCCGAGCAGCTCTTCGATCTAGGAATTCAATGGACCAGGTACGTAAAAAAAACAGAAGTCAGTGGAACCAGCTACCAATGCTCCCGACTCGGATTCGAACCCGGGTCTTGCACTTAAGTGTCAAAGGACAAGTTGATGTCACAATGGAACAGGAGTTTTTTTCGGACTGGTTGAAGGTCTCTTGGTAGTCTGCAATTTTTTTTCATATTTTTGAGAGAAGTGGTCCGTAATGCAAGGACCCGGGTTCGAATCAGGATCTTCCCAATTTATTCTTACGGAGTTTACATTTAATGTTGTCATTATAATTGACTATACTGGTGCTCTAGTGGAAGCGAGGATAGCAGTCCGCTCGTAAGTGCGAGACCCGGGTTCGAATTTCGATTCGCGTTTTTGCTTCGTTTTTTTTTTTTGCCAATTTTTTTTTCAGAGAATTTTGGTATTGAAATTTTATCATTCTCTTCAGAGACATTTAACATATATTTCAGGATAGATACTTAAAATAAAAAACTTGAGCAATTATGCAATGAAGAAATTAATGCGCTCATTCGGATTGTAAGCTAATAACAACACGTGTCTAAATTCAGTTTTTCTTCAGATATCTTGCCGTCTATATTATATTGCCAAAGCCTCCAATCAAAAGTCAATCCCCTCAACATCATTAAAACTTCTCTAATTAGCCGTCATCCGCGCTGGTAGTAAGTGATGGAAAAACCTTTTGATCCCGCTTTTTCAACTCGTCCTTGGCTGCTGCTACTTCTTCCATGATCGCTTTGTGACTTACAGTCATTCTGTCAGCATCTTCAGACATTCGTTTTTGTAGGGTCTGAATCATCTCATCTCGCTGGTGCAGTTTTCTTCGCAAGTCGTCGAGCGCTTGGTGGCACTCTGGATCCCACGACATTTCTGGGGCTGTCTCTGATAGGAGAAAAAATATTACGGTGAAAAATGACGGTAAAATTTTACGGTAAAACGTCACGGTAAAATTATTTTACGGTAAAATTTTACGGTAAACTGTTACGGTAAAATTTTACGGTAAAATTTTACGGTGAAATTATTTTACGGTAAAATGTTACGGTAAAATTTTACGGTAAAATGTTTCGGTAAAATTATTTTACGGTAAAATCTTACGGTAACATATTATTATAAAATTGTAAAAATTCAAATACCTTTGGAAAATTCTTAAAAAATTTAAATAAAAAAAAAAACAAAATTTTGAAAACGTTTTTTTCACATAAAATTTTTTCTCGATAATAGCAAAGTTTGTGAATACTTAGATCTGAATCCATGTCCCTCTCATGAGGAGCACCGAGAATGACACTTTGGTCTGCCAAACTGTCCCCCCTTGCCTCCTTCGCCGTCCCCCTATGTTCCACCCACTCATCATCTTCATATCGACTAATCTCGGCGATAGTATCTCTAACCGCGGCGCTCTCTGCATTAAAACAATAATAATTTCAATAATTTACTATTTCATCAGAAATTTCAAAAATAAATTCTGTAAAATCCAGACCTATCCTGTCGAGTTCCATTTCGCGGGGATTACCCAGGATGTCAGGTTCGTCCCTCAAAACGTCTTCGTACGACTTCTTTGACGATTGACTCGCAATTGCCCATCCAGTTTCTGTGTCGTGATCATCACTGTCTATATTCAATTTAAAAATTATTAAAAAAAAAAATTTTTTTTTTTTTTATTAAAAAAATTTTTTTTTATTTTTTTTTATTAAAAAAAAAATTTTAGTTAATTTTTTGTTTTTTTTTTTTTATTTCCCAAACCCTGGATTGAGCTTACAGCAGATCAAAGCTCATTCCATAACCTTTTGAACGATACTACATAATATATATATATATATATATATATATATATATATATATATATAGGTGAGCTTGTGTGTGGGTTTGAGCAAAATTTTGTTAGACCTTGTTCATCTCCAACATCATCTTCCAACTGCGCCGACGTCTCCCTCACATTGGTCCATTCGCTCCCAGCATCCCGAATTGTCTCGCCCTCTCCAACAACACCACTACCTATATTTATTTTCCTCATTTCGAGTTCACGTTTTAGCCTCTCATTTTCCAAGAGAATACGCTCATACTCCTCTCTCATCTCCTCACAACTGGCAGTCAACATCATTTGCCCCTCAATTCTTTCGACTGAAGCGGTAATTTTGCACTCCCCTTTGTCGCTCACTTGGCCATCCTTGAGAAAATCACGGAGCTTGGCCCGCAGGCGATTCACACCCGCGCAAGATGTCTCATCCTCCGCGGTAGCCAAACGAACCCGCAGATCTGCTATTTTTTCTCGTAATCTATGTGGAAAATATTCAGAGAGTTTTACAAATTTTCCAGATTTTTCAAATTTTTCAAATTTTTCAAATTTTTCACATTTCCTAAATTCTCCACATTTTCCATATTTTCCATATTTTTCAAATTTTCCAAATTTCCCAGTTTTCCGAATTTTCCAAACTTTCCACATTTTCAAAATTTTCAAAATTTTCAAAATTTTCAAAATTTTCAAAATTTTCAAAATTTCCAAATTTTCCAAATTTTCTAAATTTTCCAAATTTTCCGAATTTTTCGAATTTTCCACATTTTCCAAATTTCCAAATTTTTCAAATTTTCCAAACTTTCCACATTTTCCAAAATTTGGCATTTTTAAAATCTTTAATTTTTCCAAATTTTTACATTTGAAAACTTCTAAAAATTCAAAAAATTTGAAACTTCAAAAATTTGGTAACTCCCGAAATTTTGCATTGACGAAGTGCGAAAGCAAAGTGGGTTGTACTTTTTTTTGTCAAAGCGAAACTGCTCGCGGAGGGCCCGCATTTTCTCGCGAATTACTCGCGCACCGTCGCACGGGCTCGAGTAGAGTTGCTGTTCTATGAGAGCATCGGATAAGTCTTTGATGGTCTCCTCGAGGTCGGTGTTAGCGGACTCCAAACGTATATTTTCCGCACGGTAGTGCACTAGGAGCGGGTCCGTCTCCAATGGCTCATGGCAGTTTACACCTACATGGGAGATGCTACGGGTGACTCGTATGCCATTTTTTTCCACAATCTCAAAAGTAAGATATTTCAATTTGGTTGTTCAAATTTTTTTACAAAAATTTTTTTTCAATTATTTTCGATTTTTTTTTCAAATTTCTTTTACAATTTTTTTTCAATTTTTTTTTCAATTAAAAAAATTTTTTTTTTCAATTTTTTTTTCAATTAAAAAAATTTTTTTTTTTTATTTTTTTCCCAAATTTTTTTCCAAATTTCAAAAAAAAAAAATTTTCTTCCAAATTCTTTTACAATTTTTTTCACAATTTTTTTTTTTTAAATTTGAGAAGGAAAAAAATTTTCTTTTCAAATTTTTTTTCAATTTTTTTTTTGTTTTTTAAATCTTACCCATGGATTGGAGCTTCTGCTTGAGCGAACGGGACTCGCTCTCCAGATGCAGCCTCTCGACTCGCCACTTCTTCATTTGGCACTTCATAACTGAGAGTTTGCGCAGGGCAAAGTCCAGATCGCGTATGTCGCAGTCTTGGGGGTCCGTGAAGGGATTGTAACTGCAGCAGCAGGAGGCCTCAGATGGTGGCTCACATGGCACTATAGCGTGCGGAATTTCCGCGACTGATGGCGTCGAGAAAACCTCACAATCTCCACCACAGAGACATGTTGTATGGGGATACATTCCACACTCCATGTCCATTTTCGTTTCCTAGTAATAGGATTTTCAATTGATGCAAATTTATTGAGATTTCTCTATTTTTTTTTTTCTACATATTTTTAATTTTCAAAAAAAAATTTTTTTTTTAATTTTGGAATTGTTACGCTTTTTTTTTGCAATTTTGGAAACCTTTGCAATTTTTTGGTTTTTTTTTTGGTTTTTTCAAGTTCCAATTTTTTTGCATTTTTCAAATTTAAAAAAATTTTTTTTTCGAATTTTTCGATTTTTGAAATTTTTGGAACTTCAAATTTTTCTATAGATATTTTTCCAATCGCGGAAGATAGGAAAATGACGTAATGCGAAAAGGTTCGCTCATCAAATTCAAAAACTCGAATAACCTAATTGGGAAGAATCTTGAGGCATTTTTCGCAGAATCTGTTTCCCCGCATATCGTCGAAAAAATGAGAATTGTTACCTACTTTTCCGTCTGATTTTTCAGTTACCTCCTTCACAGCATTTTCATATACATTTTTTTTTGTGCGTTTTTCCACATCCAAAACGCGAATTCGAGCTCACATTTCTGAACTAGTCAACGACTGTCACATTGCTGCGATCCAACCCCAAAATTGAAAACAGAAATTTATGGAACTCCTCGAATTATTCATGAATTTTTGGGAACTTCAAAAATTTTTTCTATCACAATTACTATTTTCACAATTTTTCGAGAATTTTCATTTTATGCCTTTCTTGAGTATTCAATTTTGTCTAAGTTTCAAAAATTTCCATTTCGATTCTGTACTTGTATTTTTAAAAATTTCCAAATTTCAAAAATTTCGAAATTTCAAAAACTTCCAAATTTCAAAAATTTCGAAATTTCAAAAACTTCCAAATTTCAAAAATTTCGAAATTTCAAAAACTTCCAAATTTCAAAAATTTCGAAATTTCAAAAATTTCGAAATTTCAAAAATTTCGAAATTTCAAAAATTTCGAAATTTCAAAAATTTCGAAATTTCGAAAATTTCCGAATTGCAAAAATTTCCAAATTTCAAAAATTTCTAAATTTCAAAAATTTTAAATTTTTTCGAATTTCGAATTTTTCCAAATTTTAAAATTTTCCACAGTTCAAAATTTCTAAAATTTCCAATATTCCAAAATTTTCAAAATTTTGAAAAGTTCCAAAATTGCCAAAATTCCCACAATTCTTCGAATAGAACACCGAGTAGGCCCTACACGTGCAAACCATTCGCGACTGTCACATTGCTCTGGTCCAACCCCAAAATTACCAGTGATGAAATCCGCTACAAAAATTTTCCACGCTTCCCAAAATCCGAATTGATCACTGGGAAAAATGGAGATAGTGCATACCGAAGATTTTGAGGGGCAGAAGCGGCGGCTTTTTGAAACTGCAGAATGGACCCTCCAGAGGTTAAACCGCACCATAAGTGACATGAAGATTTGGAATCGCGAGCGAGAGACTCTAACCAGCGACATTTATCGGCTGAAAATTGCTCTAGGATACTCCGAAAAACGTAATACATACCGGAGAAACAAAAAGAATTCCCTCCATTTTTATTTTCAATTCACAATTTTCAAAAACTGAATTTTTCCCATTTTTGAAACTCAAAATTTTTGAAACTCCGATTTTGTTTTTTGTAATTTTTCCAAAATTTTTATTTTTTTTCTTACTGTTAAATTCAATTTTTTCAAGTTTTCAAAATTTGCAAATTATTTTTTTTTTTATTTTTTTTTTACCGATGTTTTTCCCTAAATGGGCTACAGGACCACTGTCTCTCCCCAGCCGCAAAATTTTCCTCCAAACTCCTAAAAACTTTCAAACCCATCAATTAAACTACCTTCATTCGCCCCTACCAATGCCGCCGGGTCGGCGCTCACGCGCCAGTGGCAGCCCCCACCACTGTCCCCCCCTCCACCACCGCTTTCCCCTGAATGGGCTACAGGACCGCTGTCGGCCGCCCCGCGCAAAGACCCAAATATTATCATTGCCAAAATTTTTAAAATTGCCAATTCTCTTGCATTTGATAAAACAGTTAAAACTGCAGGCTGGAAATTGGAAAGCTTTCCAAAATTTTGAAAAATTCCCAAAAATTTCAACCATTTAAAATTCTGAAAATTAGAACACATTCTAAAATCCGTTGAAAATTGGCTGATTTGCCGTTGCCAGTGCTAGGAGATCCGCTAGTTATGCATCAAAGTGAGGAGATCCATCGACTGGAGAGGCTGAATAGTGATATGAGAACGAAAGTAGAGAGCATGAGTGTAGCGCTGATGAATGCAGAGCGCTCGGTATCATGGAACGTGGAGAGAAAAGTGAGAAGTGAAATGGCATCAGTCAAGTGCCAGGTCGCGGAGGAAAAGCTCCATCTTGCGCGGGAAATCGCGCGTTTGAGGAGCCGCTTGAATGAGGCAGAGTGCGATAGCAGTGTGTACCATGAAATTAGACAGAAACTTGACGGCTACGTAGACGGGGATAGACAGCTTGATACCATCATTGCTGAGGCAGCGCGCAAACTTATTGACACAGTTCATGAACTCACTTCTCAACTAATTAAAGTCGGTACAGGTAAAGTTTATTAAAAAAAAAAAAATATTTCCAAAAAATTTGGCATTTTTTTTTTAACTTTATGCATCATTTTTTTTTGTTTTTGAAATTTGGAAAATTTTCAAAAATTTTGATTTTTCGCAAAATTTTTTTTTTTATTCAATAATTTATGATTTTTTTAATATTCAAAAATCTTTGAATTAAATAAAAAAAAAAATTTGAAAATCTTAAAAATGAGACATTGGATGAACAACTCAAGTAAAATTGTCTTCATTAAAATTAAAAAAACTCCTTCAACAGTGAGCTCGAATGAAAATACGAAAGGGTCCCACCCCTGCCTCATTATTAATAAAATTGACCATAACGCCAAGGAAATAAGTAACGAAGTAGCGCGTCTACAACTGGAGAGGCAAGTTTTATTAAAAGAAACTGAGGAAAAAATTCATAAAATTAACGTGGAGAAGGAATCGAAGGTGCGAGCTTTGAAGCGTGTGGCATCGAGTCTACGAACAAAGTTAATCATCTCGTTAGGGAAAAATGAAAAATTGTGCGCGCAGTTGAGTGACTTGGAGGGGTCAAAGAACACGAAGGATGCCTCTGACAGTGGCGGAGCCATGCGGAATGAAAAGTTTGAGAAAAATTACCCTTTCATTTAGCAACGCTGTACTATGCGCCATTTTGCAAATTTTCTTATCAAGAAATACAGGAAAAACGGATTAAAAGATCAATGAAGCAAATTTTTCCAGGAGACACGAATAACTCGATATTTCGATAAATCGATATTTCGATAGATCGATATTTCGATAGATCGATACTGCGATAGATCGATACTTCGATAGATCGATATTGCGATAGATCGATACTGCGATAGATCGATATTTCGATAGATCGATATTTCGATAGATCGATGTGTCGATAAATCGACATGTCGGCAAATCGATATTTCGATAAACCTATATGTCGATAAATCGATATTTCGAAAAATCGATATGTCGACCAAACGATATATCGATAAATATCGTTACGAAGATTGAATAATCGATAGGACAATAAGTCGACAGCTCGAGAGATGAAGCTTCACCTGTCGATATAGTGAAAAATCGAGTTTGAGAATCACGATCGATATCTACAAGTCGTTACTTTATCGTCCAATAATTTTTGCTGAACTTCTGGCTGAAAAAAAAAACAATCAAAAAGTGTGCATAATACAGCTTTACCAAATAAGAAATTAATTTATATCGAACTTCCCCCTCCGTGCAGATTTTCGCGCTCCGACGATTACACTCAAGTGAATTTGATGGAGAGTAACGAGAAACTGATCAAGGATAATTGCGATGATAGCTACAAGGTAAGAAAGGTCGACGTTGGATCATTACAAGAAATAGACTAAGTATCAATAATCGATAATCAATGGCTCAACAAATCGATACATCGCGATATCGCATTCGATTATCGAAAAAGAGTCAAGTCGATATATGAAAATATCATGATCGATGAATCGAACTCTAGATAAAAATCGAGATATCGAAATCGATATTAATGAATCCAGATTCGACTATCGATTATTGAGATCGTGATCGATGAAGATCGAGAGATCGAAATCGATATCGACTTCTCCAGTTGAATGGATCGACATATGATTGTCGCTCATATGAACAGTCGCAATGAATCTTGATCAATATTTTGATTTACATCGATAATTCGATATCGATAGTTCGATATCGATAGTTCGATATCGATAGTTCGATATCGATAGTTCGATATCGATAGTTTGATGTCGATATCTCGATATCGATAGCTCGATATCGATAGTTCGATATCGATAGCTCGATATCGATAGGTCGATATCGATAGTTCAATATCGATAGGTCGATATCGATATCGATAGGTCGACATCAATAGGTAGATATCGATCAGTCAAGATGGAGATCGATAACTCGAAATCGAAACCCAATTTACTCTCAATTTACCTTATTTATTTCTTCTTTTCATGGTCAAATTGGAGGAGAATGACAGATTGATGGAGCAATTGGAGATGGAAAGGACAACGACACGAGAAGCCCTGAAAGAATTCGAGAGATCCCTGAAAGAAACTGGCGAGTTGTGCAAAAATATTCAGCATCTCCAAATGATGCTGTCCAGTACGAGAGAAGCGCTGAAAAAATTGAAAATCGAAAATAAAGACCTCAGAAAATCCCTCCTAACGAATGACGTAATAAAAGTTGACAGAAGGTCAATTAAAATTCGACAATTCATTCTGTTTAAGGTGAAGCTTTTGAGGATGAAAGTTGAGGGACAGACAATTGGGGTGCGAAAATTGAATTCAAAAATCGATTCAGATCCTTTTTTTTGGCGGGAAACCATAGCCAGTACTGGAAAACTAATTGAAGAGCTGAGCGAAGAGAATAGGTGAATATGAAAAAAAAATAATTCAATTTCCGGTTTAGTGCTGGGGCCGAAAACGAGGTTCTGCGCAGGCGCAGCATAGTACGCGCGGGTCACGTGAGCGTAGCCTGAAAATTGAAGACTCTTGAATCGAAAAAATACAACCACCACACATTAATAAAAATATTGACAGGTCAAGTTCGGAATTAGCCGAAGCGGAAATTAAAGCTGCGACGTCGATGACAATTGCAGACACCAATGGGCCGCCAAAAACGAGTTTGAAAATTCCGGCGGATCTCCATGTTTCATATGAGGTCAAACACATGTCAAAGGCTGATCAAGGAGTGTCAATAGTACTGCTGGATTCATCGGCGAGTCAAGGGGAATTCACGAGTGCTAGAAATTTTTCAATTGATAGCGCACGTTCAGAGGGAATCGATGGTGCGAGCAAACATGCGTCGATTATTGAGGGGAATGAGAGAGGGCAAATGGCTGAATCAGCGGGATTTGATGGGGAAAATGAAGGCAAATCAAGAGGTGAGTTACAACATTTTAGTCTTCATGAAAATTCCCTACTCAGTAAGAACCACTTTTGAAAAAAAAAAATTTTAATCCGCAAACTCGGAATTTTTCCAAACGTTGCCCAAAAATTTTCCCAAAAACTTTCCCAAAAATTTTCCCAAAAATTTTCCCAAAACTGTTCCCAAAAATTTTCCCAAAAATTTTCCCAAAAATTTTCCCAGAAATTTTCCCAAAAATTTTCCCAAAAATTTTCCCAAAACTGTTCCCAAAAATTTTCCCAAAAATTTTCCCAAAAATTTTCCCAAAAATTTTCCCAAAAATTTTCCCAAAAATTTTCCCAAAAATTTTCCCAAAAATTTTCCTAAAAATTTTCCCAAAAATTTTCCCAAAAAATTGGAAAATTTGAAAATGAAGAAAAAAATCGAAAACAGAATTCTTTCATTTAATAAATTAATATGCGTGTCTACAGGTGATGATATAGCAGTTAGGGGCCATTGGACGATTAAAAATGATTTTCCGGACGGTGCAAGCCCGGAAGTAGTAATGAGAAACCTTGAGGAGTTGGATCGCGAGTTGTCCTCAATGAAATCGGAGCTATCAAGTGTCAGGGGTGAGATCAACTCTCTGAGGGTGGATCTCCACTCGAGGAGGTTGAAGAATCGCCTCCTGGAGGGGGAGAACGTCGCTTTGAAAGGAGAGCTCGCGGAAGCGCGAGCGAGGATACTGAGGACAGAGGAGGAAAACCGGAATCTTAAGAGATTGGAGAAAATAAGAGGAAAATCTTGACGAATGTCACAGAGGTTCTTAAAGGGACTCGCTTTTTTTCTCTATTTTTTCCAGTGAAATCGAGTATTATTATCAACATGATTATTTTTGCAAAAATGTTCTCAAAAAAAAATTTCCTCCGAAAATTCAAAAAAAAATTCATCCAGGAAATTTTCCCGCGAAAAATTCCTCCCTTAAAATATCTCCAAAAAATGTCCAGAAAATTGTCTCCAGACCAAACCACGGCTTTAAAAAATGAAATCGCGAGAGCGCGAGAGCGGGGGAGTAAGCCGGGCCTCTCAAAAGATTGGATGAAATAAGAGAGGCTCTTGACGGATGTCCGGGAGGATCTTAAAGGGACTCGCATTTCGCCTCCATTTGTTCCCGTGAAATTGGGTATTATTGTCATCATGATTATTACTCCATTGTATTACTCAATGATTAAATTTTTTCCAACTTTTTCCGACATCGTGAATTTTTTTAGTAAAAGAATTTGAAGCAAATCTTATTTACAAAATTTTTCCAGTTGATTGTCCTCGAAGAAATTTTACACTGAATATTTTGAAGGTAAAGTGGGATTCTGGAAAGGTGAGTGCCACCCATCATCACCCCACCCACCATCACCCCACCCACCATCACCCCACCCACCATCACCCCACCCACCATCACCCCACCCACCATCACCCCACCCACTATCACCCCACCCACCCACCACCACCCACTGCCATCCACTACCACCCCACCCACCATCATCCCACCCACCCACCCACCCATCACCACCCCCTACCACCCCCTACCACCCCACCCCCTGCCACCCCATTCCTCAACCCCACAATCTCGAGCACACGTCTACACCGCGGTTTTACTAGCGCACGTCAAAAGTGATGAAAAAAAAAGTAGCATAAAAACCAGAGGCCTGAATCGAATGATATATTAATCACGCTAGCGCGCTACCATTACCCCCAGCTAGAAGCGAAGGAGGCAACGTATGGCGCAAATTCTCCCGAGATTATTTTTTCACAAAAAACGGTAGAGATGAAACGGGCAAGAAAAAAGAAGCAAAAGTCCTGGAGTTTCCGGGGATATGCGTCGCCCATCCATCATCCATTTGGGGCCAACTGGGCGGTGACTCGCTCCACTATAACGATACAGTATAGTCGATGTACTATTTCATGAAAATTAAATGAAAATACTATACTAAGTAGTTTCAAATGATGAATGGGTAATTCATTTTATTTTTCGGTGCAATCCGAGGCTGTGTGTCTGTATGTGTATGTGTGTGCGTGTGTGTGTGTGTGTTTGTGTGCGGGTGGGTTGGTTTGGTGTGAGTGGGTGGGCGAGTGTGAGTGGGTGGGTGTGGGTTGGTGGGTGGGTGTGAGTGGGTGGGTGGGTGAGTGTGAGTGGGTGGGCGAGTGTGAGTGGGTGGGTGTGGGTGGGTGGGTGGATGAGTGTGAGTGGGTGAGTGTGAGTGGGTGGGTGTGGGTTGGTTGGTGGGTAGGTGGGTGGGTGAGTGTGAGTGGGTGGGTGTGAGTGGGTGGCTGGGCGGGTGACTGAGTGGGTACGGGAGTGTGAGTGCGCGCGGATTTTCCACCAATCCAAATTTGAAAAACCTATTTGCTGCACACATTGCCGAAACTATTTGACATAGTATCTGTATTCTATTTTTATGAAATAGTAGCTGGCTCGGGTATTGAGAAGTGGAGCAGAAAAAAGGCACTATCGCTCCCTTGGAAATCAGTTAAAAGTCCATTCAGTGGTTTTAAATCACTTCTTCACGTGTAGAAGTTGGAAACACCCTTTGCCATATCTGTTTCTGCATCTCAAGAGTTTTTGTTCAGGGAGAGAATGAGTTTTTGCCCTCGTCAAAGGCTATTTTAAGATTGCCAAAGATTTTTTTTCATCTGCCTTGAGCTGGTAGGAAATTCAAAAAAAAATTTAAAAATTCATAAAATTCAAAAAATTTCAAAAATTCAAAAAATTCAAAAAGTTGAAAAAATCCAAAAATTCAAAGAATTCAAAAATTCAAAAAAGTCAAAAAATTCAAAAAAATCAAAAAAATTCAAAAAAATCAAAAAATTCAAAAATTTCAAAAATTTTAAAAATTTCAAAAATTTTACTTTTACCTCGCTCAAATGTGTTTTTCTCCTCCCTCGGAGAAGCCAGCATTGGCAACTTGGGAAAACTGTTTTGTATCCCCAGCGGATGGTTGAAAAATAAACAAAATCGAGTGGGGTGGCGGTGGGTGGGGAGTGGGTGGGTGAGAGCGAGAGGGAAAAGCACAATGTGGACAGGTAGTGTACACAGACGAAATGCATGGCACCTGCAGAGCAAAGTTGAACCTATCTAGGTGCTTCAGTCAACTTCAAACCTCGTGTACACGAGCAATTCCTAGGTCACCCCCCCACCCACCCACTGCGCCTGAATTTATCGAATACTGAAGCGAACCTTCGTATTTCTCGACGTTGGATAAATACACGGATGGGTTTATATTCCATGAGTACATTTTCCCAGGGAATACGAAAGGTGGAAAATGTTGTTTTAACCAGAAACGATCGACATCATTTGTGGAACACTTGGCAAGGTTTTTATAGTCATCTGGTCGTAAAACAGGGCTCGCCCAATTTCCACGTCACTCACAAGAATGCAATTACTCGGAGAAGGAGCGATTGTAGAGGAAAATTGTGTAATACTTTTTGATTCAGAATTAGATTCCCTACAAAAAAGGTCATATAACATTTTTTCATAAAACTAGTAGTTAAGAAAATAATTGATTTTTTGTAAACAGGTTTGCTCCAATTGGGCGAAACGGGGTTCTCCGGGATGGAGGAGGCTGCCGGTCGAGAACGCAGCGGTTTAGAGAAAAATGGTGTTATACTTTTTTATTGCAAATTGAATTTCCTACAAAAACTTTTATATGAGTTTTTTTCGGGAAATCAGCGGTTGAGGAAATAATCAACTTTTTGTGGAAAGGTCCGTGCTAACTTGAGCAGGTCTCTCCCGATTTTTTCGAGGTGCACAACAATCCGATTAGGTCGAGAACGAGGCGGTTTACAGAAAAATGATATTAGACTTTTGTATTGCAAATTGAATTTCCTACGAAAAATGTCTTATAACATTTTTCCATAAAACTGGTAGTTTAGGAAATAATCAACTTTTTGTAGAAAGGTGCGTTCTAAATATGGTAGAAACCTCCCAGAATTGGCCAAATCCATTTTAGAGTTCCAATTTTTTTTTTATTTTACAATATCCAGGAATTTCAAATTTCCAAATAAAATCAGAAATTAAAAAACAATAATTTCCAAAATTTTTCCAAAAATTTTCCTAAATTTCCCAAAAATTTCCTAAAATTTTCCAAAGATTTTTCAAAATTCTCCGAAATTCTCCAAAATTTTCCAAAAATTTTCCAAAATTTTCGAAATTTTACAAAAATTTCCAAAATTTCCAAAAATTTCCAAAATTTCCAAAATTTCCAAAATTTCCAAAATTGAAAATAAAAAAAATGGAGAATCTCAAAAATCTTCAAAAATCTCAAAATTCCCAAAAACGCCCCAATTTCCCAAAATCAAAAATTCGTAAAACATGGCAAAAGCTCGGAGAAAAGCTCCCCCCCCCCCCCCCGGGCACCAAAGCTTTTCGCATTGAAAAAGCCCGAGGTGTTCCAATATACCCCGACTTCGCATGGCAGAATTTCATAAAGTTTTCTAGGAGTGCGCGAGGATGTGCAAGAAAGCGAGTCGCGGATGGGGTTGTGGGGGTGGTGGGGTGGTCCGGGGGGGTGGGATGAAACGAGAGCCGGGACCAGTCGCTCGACCAAAAATATTCGCGAGCCTCCCTTATTTCGAGTGCAACGACTGCGATGAAATACCTTTGTACTCGACACGAACCGGCAAGCTTCCAAGGAGCTTCCCAGTCGCGCTATGAGAGAAAAGCTGTATCAACAGTCATGGAATTCGCTGTGGAAAAACTTTTCTTTTGTAGCTCGCCTCGGGTAATTTCGCTGAAAACGCCGGATGAAATAAAAGAGCAAAATGCCTCGCAAAAAAGTGGCAAAAAGAAACGATTATTTGCATGCCACGGATATGTGCTATAAACAGACATTAAATTCAAACTGCGCACGCAATAGATTTTTATTCCCTGGGCTTTATTCATTTATGATTACCCGGTTCCGGCAATAGCAAAATTGGAGCCAAATGGACTCATTTATTTCCCTCATTTTCCTCATTTTTTCCTTCAAAATTCCCTTTTCCTAATTGAAAAATTAAAACCCACCTCCTAATCATGGACCCCAATTTTGGGGCAGAGAGCTACCAAGATACTCCTGCTCTTCATTTCGGAAAAAATTAAATTCAGTGGTGACATCTGTCGGCAGATACCGACTGTCGGTAGCAGCAGTTACCGACCGTCCAGGGAGGATGGTAAGGAAGGAAATCGGGAGAATCACACTCCAGATTTTGGCATCAAGATGTTTCATTCAGAATGCTCATGGGTTCTGACAATCAGATAGCACTGAAGCCAGTGGAAGACGGGAGAGACCCTACTCCAGCTGGAAAATGGCCATCGTAGACCAAAACCGCAATCAGTTCCCATCAACGCCAGCGCCATCTAGCGTGCCCCTGCCATGGCGGACGCTTGATGGGCTACAGGACATGGGCTGAACCAAGGGAGCGGTTTCTTCACCAAGAAGTCTGCCTCCTATTGCAGCATGATGATGCTCACTGCAATCTTGGAGATCGAAATGATGATGGTCTTCAATTAGCTCCTCAATCCGACTGGTACCACCCAAAAATGACTTCTTGCTGGAGATGCAGACATCAATACCAAGTTTGCTACACTAGCTCATACAGAACTGGACATCTTGGAGACCTGCTGCATGACCTAGGTCCCACACTTGACCCAGACTAGACCAGCCAAACAGCTGCTTCACCAAGAAGTCTGGCTCCAATTGCAGCATGATGATGCTCACTGAAATCTTGGAGATCGAAATGATGATGGTCTTCAATTAGCTCCTCAATCCGACTGGTACCACCCAAAAATGACTTCTTGCTGGAGATGCAGACATCAATACCAAGTTTGCTAAACTAGCTCATACAGAACTGGACATCTTGGAGACCTGCTGCATGACCTAGGTCCCACACGTGACCCAGACTAGACCAGCCAAATAGCTGCTTCACCAAGAAGTCTGGTTCCAATTGCAGCATGATGATGCTCACTGAAATCTTGGAGATCGAAATGAGGGTGGTCTTCAATTAGCCCCTCAATTAGACTGGTACCACCCAAAAATCATGACTTAGTGCTGGAGATGCAGACCTCAATAGCAAGTTTGAGCAAGCTGAGGAAGTAGCTTACATGATTTGACACGTTCGACGTGCACTTTCGACGTTTGGCTTAATGAGTGACCTGGACAACCCCGAAAGCCTTATCCACTCGAATTCTGGATCCCACCCCATAGAGTGTGTTGGCAGTAACTTGCAGAGGGGCAAACAGGCCACTAATTAGCAGTGGCCGAAATGTCTGAGGGTTTCAAATGTGTGCACTGTGGGCGCCGCAAAGGGGGTGGCAGTGGGTGGGTGGGTGGGGGGGGGGGGGGGGGGGGAGGAAATGCCACTGTGTACAGAGCAACATTGAGAGACGTTGGGTCAGGTAGAATACAGGCAGTGCCTCGCCACCCAAACTTCCTACTTCAAAATCCCATCAGGGAGTCACTACGAGTGACATTGTAACCATTCTCACGAGAGGGTAATCTAGTTTACATGCTGAATGAGACCCGGGGATTTTACCATGGCTTGAGATTCACTTTTCCCATTTATTTATTCCGGGAAAAAAAATTCAGCAACATCAGGTGAAAATGGGGCGTTTTCACGATTTTTTTTAGTTGGAAAATTTTGGTTTTTGATATTGAAAAAAAAAAATTGGCATGTTTTTTGAGAAAATTTCTCATTTTCACGATTTTCCGAATTGAAAAATTTTGAAATTTTGGTTTGAAAAAAAAAATTTGGGAATTTTTTTTTTTAATTTTGTTGAGAAAATGTCACTTTTTCACGATTTTTTAAATTGCAAAATTTTGGGTTTTTAATTTGAAAAAAAAATTGGGAATTTTTTTGAAATTTTTTTGAGAAAATTTTCCATTTTCACGATTTTTCAAATTGCAAAATTTTGGATTTTTAATTTGAAAAAAAAATTGGGAATTTTTTAAAAATTATTTTGAGAAAATGTCACATTTTCACGATTTTTTAAATTGCAAAATTTTGGATTGTTAAATTGAAAAAAAAATTCGGGAATTTTAAAAAAAAAATTTGAGAAAATGTCACGATTCTTTAAACTGGGAAATTTTGGATTTTTGGTTTGAGAAAAAAATTTGGGAATTTTTTTGAAAATTTTTTGAACGGTGGGAAAAATTTGCTTCCCGATTTTTTTATTTTTGCCCACTCCCAACACGTGATCACCGTCTTTATCACTTCGTTATCTCACACGTGAGTCTCAAGGCTCGAAGAACTCGAGTTAATAAAGTCAAGAATGAGGCCTTACTAACTTCCCTAATTATGCAGGCGAACCCCAAAGGAAAAATTGCGAAGTTGTGAAGTTTCCACATTTCGAGGGAATAATTCAAGAGCTGTACTTCACGAGTGAGATAATTGGAGTGGGGATTTAACTAAGCGCGTGTGTGGTGAACGGGTGGTCAGCTATAAGCATGTGGCCACGAGTTAAATTTTGGGCTAAAAAATTTCAAAAATTTCATTTAACAATTTCAAATTCCTTTTCTTTTTTTTTTTTGAATCTTATGATTTTTTTTCCATTTTAAAACTTAAAATTTTGAACTAAAATCAGAAGTATTTCCAAAATTTTCTCATATATATATATATATATATATATATATATCCATATATTTTTTTAACTTATAATTTTTTTCTTTTTTTTTTTATTTTAAAACTAACATAAAATCATAATTTTCAAAAACTTAAAAAAAAAAACCAAAACCAAAAAAAAAAATTGAA
This sequence comes from Asobara japonica, assembly GCA_026005395.1. Classification (NCBI taxonomy): domain Eukaryota; kingdom Metazoa; phylum Arthropoda; class Insecta; order Hymenoptera; family Braconidae; genus Asobara; species Asobara japonica. Next base: position 898,590 of record BQMI01000510.1, read on the forward strand.
GTAATTGTAAAAATGTGTAATTTTTTTTTACAAATTTCAGAAAAATTCTGGCACTTTAGAACTTCAACGAAGTCTGCCAGGAACACTTGACAGATTGTATATCGCTAAGGCACCACGAGGCAGATGAAAAAATCAAAGACATAAATGCTAATACTCGTTTATTATAAATAACTATTAACACACTTCTCGTCTAGCCTCATACATCGTCACTTGCAGAAAGTGTAATCGACTTTCCGGCTGGATTTTTCTAAATACCATCATGCCATGTACACATAAGGGCCCGAATTCCCATGAGTTTCAATGGTTTTCAATTTCCTTGTATTCATTTATTTATTTATTTTTTTCATCTCTTAAAAATAGAAACACGTATGCGTTTATTACGACTTTTAACTTATTGGCAATTATTTACATTTTTTACCACCATTGGATATACTCCACAGTTTTACTCACAATTTTTTTTTTCAGTAGATTCACTCGAAACTCCTTCACTCATTTATTTTCACTAGTTCTATTCATTATATTCCGGTTATGGCTTTTATGAAATCAAATAAAAGGTGATGAGAAATAGTGGAAATCAAGTTGTTGACTTGGTACTTGGCCAAGTTTTTTTTCCTGAAAAATTTTTGGGAATTAAAAAAATTGAAAATTGAAATATTTGAAAATTGTTGATTTTTTTTTTGAGATTAAAAAAAAATTGGAATTTCAGAAAAAAAAATTTAATGCCCAATTTGGGGCACTACAATTTTCAAAATTTTTTCTAAATTTCCAAAACCCAAAAACCCCAAAAAATAAATTTTTCAAAAATTCAGATATTAAAAAAAAAAAATGAAAAAAAATTAATACAATTTCTAAAAAAAATCAGCTAATTACCAAATCGACTGAACACGTGACACTTAATGTTCCATATTGAAATCAAATAAATTCGTAAATGATGATCAATGTAATTCCATATCTACGTGCGAATATAAATGCAGATTTGGGTTAGAAATGCAATAAAAAAAAATTGGAGTGAAAAAAAAATTTTGAAATAGTAAAGCATGTTTTCGTCAAGTGTAAAAATGTTCGAGGGATATTCTCGAACTTTGGAAGTCCCAAAAAAAAGTTTCATGCACTTGTGCTTTACCATTTCGAATGATGAAGGAAACGACGATATGAAATTACCTTGCCACAGAAAACGAGCCCTAGAAAAATATTTGGGGCATTTTTGCACCATTTAAGAGGCCATATGCAATATTCAAATAAGGGACAACACTTTTTTTTTTAATTTAAATTTAAATTCAAATTTTCTTTTAATCATTTTAACTTTTTTGACTCTGGGGAAAAAATTGAAGAGGAAACATTAAAAAAAAAAACAAAACAAAAATTCGAAAATGTCGCCTTTTTTCAGAATCAAATTTTTGTCTTTCGAAATTTCTCACGAAATTAAAAAAAAATTATTACGAACATTTGAAAATTTTATTTTCAAAATCTCAAAATTTTCGAAAATTTCAAAATTAAAAAAAGTGGTCAAAAATTTGGAGAAAACTGAAAGATTTTTTTTTTTTTTTTGAAAATATATATATATTCAAATCTGATTGAAAAAAAAATTTTTCAAAAAACTTTTTTTCAGATTGTGATTAAAGTAGTGTCGCCCCTTAACGAATCAAACATTGGGATTTCTCACGAGTCCCATTCCAACAAAATGAAAGAAAAAAAGGGTGGGGGGGGGGGGGGGGGGGGTGTAACGCAAAATCGATGTCCCATAAAAATTAGAAAAATCGAGGAACATCGTAACATTTATAGCATGAGTAGTCCCTACAACATACCCATTCAATTTTTCCTCATTCGTTTTTTATAATCCCACATCCCCCTTTTGCCATGCCATTCCGAGCACACCCCCATAACCCAAGTACCATAATAATAATAATGTACAAGTAAACAAAAATTGTGATTTACTCGCGCACAAATTTGCATTTTCCTCACTTTCTGTTGACTAACAATTTTTGGATTTTTTTTAATTTATTAAAATTTTGCATTTTGAATTTCAAAATTTAAGATTTTTGAAAATTTTGGAAGTTTTCAAAAATTTGAAAATTTTCGAAGTTTTTAAAGTTTTTGAACAATTTTCGAAATTTTTAAAGTTTTCAAAAAATTTGAAAATTATCAGAATTTTTAATACGTCTTGAAATATTTTTCAATTCTTGGAATCTTTTCCAATTTTTTTTTTTACTACTTCTTCATTTTGTTTTGCATTTCCAAATATTTCAAGTTCTTCAAAACTTTTAAAACTTTTAAATTTCTCTCAAAATTCTCAAAATTTTTCACTTTTCTCAAACTTCAAAAAACTGAAAATTTCCACCACCTTTTTCCACCTCCAGAGACTCAATTTTGTCTTGTCAAAAATTTTTAAATCAAAGTTTGTTTATCGCAAGTTTTCGATCCATTCACAACTAAAACGTCACTAAAAAAATGGAACTCAGTATTGATAATTTCACCTCAATAATGACCATGAGCTCCCAATATTTTTTTTTAATTAGCTTAGTATTGGCCCACTCGAAGCTTCAAAGTTTTCTTTAGGGACATCGCAATATTTTTTTTTTCGTTTTGTCTGAATTTTCTGATGCTTGAAATTCGGTTATGAATATAACACTGTCAAATAGACTTTTCAAAATGTCCAACAATCTCTAGTAACACCCATTAGCTATTCACAGACTTTGGAGACCATTTTTTCCATTTCTACGTCGGTGTCAATGTCATTATGCACGTGATTACTTGCACTTGCATTGTTTAAGGGGTGGGTGGGTGGGAGGGGTGGGGGAATCTCCATTGCAAGGGGAGTGGTTGTTGAGCTCGTTGGTGGGGTACTGGGGGTGCTCGGGGTCCCTGGTAACTCCAGTGATGTCCCGGGTGACTGCAAGGGCTCAGCTAGGTCCTCAAGACCCTCAGGGGTGGGCAGCTTGTTCAGGGCGTCTCTCAGCAGTCTATAGTGTCTCTGAAAAAACAAATCCCCATAAGTCTACGAACCAATTTTCAAAATTTGCAAACACTCAATTTTTTTCAATTCAAGAACGATTTTTTTTAATGTTGCCCTTTTCAATTTTCAAAATAATTTTTTTTTTTTGTTCAACAATTTCCAAAAAAAAATTTTTTTATTTTACCATTTTCAAAATATTTTTTTTTTTATTTTACAATTTTCAAAATAATTTTTTTTCTATTTCACAATTTTGAAAATATTTTTTTTTCATTTTAGAATTTTGAAAATATTTTTTTTTCATTTTAGAATTTTGAAAATAATTTTGTTTTTATTTCAGAATTTTGAAAATAATTTTTTTTATTTTAGAATCTTGAAAATATATTTTTTTTTTATTTTATCATTTTCAATTTTTTTTTTATTTTATCATTTTCAATTTTTTTTTTATTTTACAATTTCCAAAATATTTTTTTTTATTTTACAATTTTTAATAATTTTGAATTCAAGATTAGGAAAATTTCATTGAATTGAATTTTCCTCTTTCCACTTACCCTTAGTGCTAATGCATTGAGTGATATTGTACGAGCTGATCTCCTATCTGATCCATGCATTTCCATATCCATAATCCAGCTCTCCAATTGTGTTACTATTTCATGTCTCTTGATCCAAAAATGTGTGTGTATCACCTGTAAAGTGGATAAATTAAGATAATTTCCCATTTCTCCCAACTGTCATTCCCCAATATCTCAAAAGCTCGGACAAATGAGAAAAATTCCATAGAAAACTTTTTGTAGATAAAACTAAGCTCTACAAAAAAGCTCCCATGAGCTTTCCTCCAGCTCTCTTAGATTCCAAGATATTCATCCAAAGGTGAAAAATGTACAAGGTCACAGGGATAATATTTACTCACCTCTTTAAAGCAAGGACAGGGATTGACAATTTGATCCAGCATTGCCCACTTGACAGTTGCCAAACAAACATTGGCGTTGTACTCTTGACTAGATTGTGCACCACTGGATGTACCCCTCGACCTCTCGTAACCGGGCTCATTGAAATAAGGCTCTGGTACAAGAATTAGTGACTGAATAGACACCAAAACCTGGGAAAAAAAATCATTCAATAATAAAACTGTTCAAAAAAATCTGCAAAAATTAGAAAAATTACGTAACATTCAGAAAATCGATTTTTTTCAATATTTCACTCAATTAAAAAAAAAATTTTTTTCTATCAAATTTTTCAAAATTTTCAAAAAAAAGTTTGTTTTTTTTCAAATTTTTCAAAATTTTCAAAAAAAATTTTTTTTTTTTCAAATTTTTCAAAATTTTCTAAAACAATTTTTTTCAACTCAATTAAATAGTTGAGGGAAATATTGAAAAACATGGTAATTATTTAAAAAATTCAAAAAAAAAAAAAAATACTCCCTTTCCTTGAAAAAAAAAGTTAAAAAAAATTCTCCCTTTCCCTTTCAAAAAAAAAAAATCTCTCCTGGAATTACCTGCAGGAAGCTACTCGTGTGTGCGTTCCACTTCTCCTCAGGTCTCCCATGCCACGTATTGAGCACACTGAGACAAACCTTTCCATCATTATACAAATTAGGATTAAACCTAACACTGTGTCTGCCAGTTGTCTCCAGATTGATCATCATGGGGCTATTAGGATAATCCGGTGGGAAGTAGACATCGAATTCAAAGCAGCCATTGGCATAGGGTGTCTCAGCTGGTCCAGTGATGAGAACTTTCATAATATCCAACCTATCAGCATCGCATCTCACAAAAACACTGCTACTGTACGACAATGGCAGTGCAGAGGACAACGTCACGGCCTCCTGGGCCAGTCTTTTCACCCTAGCTGGATGGCTCCGATCACCAGCAGCTCTCATATTGGACTCGAAATGATAGGACACAGCAAACTTATAGCCCCCACTTTCAGAATTCTCAGCAATCATCTCGTACGTATCAAACTGCAGATTCTTCATGACCTCCAGGTAGCGCTGCTCAACGGACCTGCAATCAGAAGAGTAACTAGTGGGATAAAAGTGTGTCCCCCCGTTGGGAGCACAAAGAAAACTTCTCGATTTGTAATTTCTGTTTGCCATTCCTAGATTTTCCACACACACACACACACGCACATCCACCCTCCCCCCCACACATACACCTGCACACCCACCCACCACTCACTCACACTCACCCACCCACCCCCTCACACCCACCCCCTCACACCCACCCCCTCACACCCACCCCCTCACACCCACCCTCTCACACCCACCCCCTCACACCCACCCCCTCACACCCACCCCCTCACACCCACCCCCTCACACCCACCCCCTCACACCCACCCCCTCACACTCACACCCTACCACTCACACCCTCCCACTCACTCATACCGACCCACCCACTCATACCCACCCACCCCCTCACACTCACACCCACCCACTCACTCATACCCACCCACCCACTCACACTGACGAACCTACCCACCTACCCATTGACACCCACCCGCCCCCTCACACTCATACCCACCCACCCACCCACCCACACACACACCCACCCACCCACACCCACACCCACACCCACACCCACCCACCCACCCACCCACACACACACACACACACACACACACACACACAGAGCAGACAGACATTTACTCGGAATTTGATGGGAAGCATGTTGGTATACTTAAAACACCAGTTACAAAGTAAAAAAAAAATTGATTTCGGGGTCAATACAATATTTTGTATATTTCGATTTTAGGGAAGTTAAAAAGTCTGCTATCAATTACCAATGAGTCTAGACCTAGCAAACTTACCTCAACGGTAGCTCCGGCGCCGTAGGACTGGGTCCAGCCAGATCCTCACCGGTCGACGCCAGCCTGGAAGTAGCATTCTGCACAATGGTAGCGCTCTCCTGAATATCCGGAATAAGTGTAGCAAGCCCCTCATCCTCAGGGTCATCAGGATACTTTGGCACAGACTTGGATTTTCCCCTAGTTCTGCTAATTTTGTGGACATAAGTGTCCACACAAACTCTCATACTCGTCAACAGTGAAACGATGGAAGGATCGCTGGATCTACTGCTCCTTGGTAGAAGTAGTGCAGCCAATTGTGGTGCAAGTGCCATGGAACGTAGCAGCTGGAGAACTGCACGATATAGAGGAATGTGTCTGGCCATGTCCAGAACTGAATCGTTCCTCAGGTAGGAGCTCAGAGCTGGCAAGAGACAGGAGCGCGCCATGAGCTCGGAAAAGGGTCCAGGAAGATCTCGCTGAGGTCCACCACCATCGCCAATGTAACTGGCCAATACTCGGACGAGAACAGTCACGTGCTCCTCCTCGGAACGCTGGCGGAGCAGGGCCTGCTCGACGTTCCAGGATTGCTGGGTGGAGCCTGTACCAAAGCCCGTTCCCTTGGCCCAGTATAAGTGCGACTTGTCATCACTGCGACCACCAGTCTGGCCCAAACGCTGATCCGAGCCCTCATTGTAACCTGTCTGGTGGGTAAATATCGCGAGGCAGTTCAGCAGGAGGAGAACAGCGCCAATGTCCACCTGGAAGGTTTTGAATTATCAATACTTGGGTTGCGGCATTTCAAGTTATTGTAATCACCCCGAAAATGGGTTGGTTGGATGGGTGAGTGGGTGCGTTGGTTGGTTGGTTGGTTGGTTGGGTGGGTGGGTGGGTGGGTGGGTTGGTTGGGTGGGTGGGTTGGTTGGATGGGTGGGTGAGTGGGTGGGTGCGTTGGTTGGTTGGGTGGGTGGGTGGGTGGCTGGGTGAGTGGGTTGGTTGGGTGGGTGGGTTGGTTGGTTGGGTGGGTGAGTGGGTTCGTTGGTTGGTTGGTTGGTTGGGTGGGTGAGTGGGTGGGTGCGTTGGTTGGTTGGTTGGTTGGGTGGGTGGGTGGGTTGGGTAGGTGGGTGGGTGGGTGGGTGGGTGGGTGGGTGGGTGGGTGGGTGGGTGGTGGGTTGGTGGGTGGTGGGTTGGTGGGTTGGTTGGTTGGTTGGTTGGTTGGTTGGTTGGTTGGTTGGTTGGTTGGTTGGTTGGTTGGTTGGTTGGTTGGTTGGTTGGTTGAGTAAGTGGGTGGGTTGGTTGAATCGATGATCGATAGCTGAAGAGGAACATACCCAACCACCCACCCACCCACCTGTGTAGTGGGAAATCAACCACACTGTGCTTACCATCGTTCGCCTCAGCAGTTGGCCATCGTCCGTCGTAGGTGGTGTTGCCTCAAGCAATTGTTTGAGCACTTGAAACGGTAGAGTGGGCAGTGAAGCAGCTAGGGGCGATCCGAGAATATCCCCACCCTCCCCATCATCAGTAACACCTAGAGCTAGTCTCAAGAGGCACTGAGCTTGCTTCCTATCACGCAGCAGCACCTCAGCATACCCGGGCAACCTCAAAAATAGTCCGAAAGCTGCTAGGGAGTGCAGGGGCACGTGGGGCGTAGGGGGACTCGACCTGGGTGATGTGCTAACACCACCTTCCTCCACGTCCTCATAGATGTCCTCGCTAGCCTCCACCTTCACCCACTCAGCATCTGTCTGCTCGGGCGAGGGCGACTTCTCGGGGAACGAGGGAGGTCGACCACTGTCTGGGTACACCAGGGGAAGGTGCTTGGCTAAGACTGCGAGGCCACCACCTGAGGAAAAGACCCCAAGGGCACTCTCGATTCGTCTGAAAGTGAAGAATGGGTTTTAAGAAAAATTTGTCAGGGATTTTTTTTCGAGCACTATGGGTCAATTTACCTGGAGTTGAGTAAATCTGTGTCATCGATGCTCGGTGGATCCTCCTTGGTGTCCTTGGTCCTTTGGCGTAAGACCAGGTGAATGCAGGGTTCTGAGAGTGATACACCACTGTCCTCAGCTGCTGCTAGTAGCTGGGATATGCTGAGCTGGGGTAGCAAAGCTGTATTAGGCCGTGATGAGTGGGTCAAGTATTGCTGACTCGATGAACTCGATGAGCCCTGGCCACTGGAGGCACCCTTCGATGAGGTGCCATCTGAAAAACGAGGAAGCAATGGAAAAAATGAGGAAATGGGATGTGTGTGTGTGTGTGTGTGTGTGTGTAAGTGGGTGGGTGGGTGAATGGGTGGGTGGTTAGGTGGGTGGGTGGGTAGGTGTGTGGGTGGGTGTGGGTGGAGGGGGGGTGAGTGGGTGGACAAACACACATACACACACACACTGAATGGGCAAACTCGACACAGTATGACCAGAGTCCCTGAACATCGAATTGTGAGAACTGGACAGGTCCAAAAAAAAAATTGAAGCAATAAAAAAAAAATACTAAAGACATAAAACATGAAATCGAGATTCATACCCGAGCCTAAACGGGCCTTCCTGATAATTGGTGTACGAGCTTGTGACCTATTGGACGCCTCCTTAGCTCGTTTATCCTTGGCAGTATTTCCAGCTGCAACACTCAGTGTGTCTACCATGAAAGCCAGTCCCACTTCCTTCCACTCCTGGTTTCGTTCATTTTTAGTTGTCTCACTTTCCTTATACGTATTAGGGAGTATCAGGGTCAGCCATGTACCTGGGTAATCACGAATTCTCATCACAAATTTTATAATTATTTTACGTCTTTTCAGGAATTTTTTGCATGATCTATATATATCAAATTGAAATTTTCAATTTTTTTTTTTTAACTAAAAATTGCAAAAAATCATTTTTGGAAAAATCACTCCCCATCTGATAATTCCTAAAAAATTCGAACATTCAGAAGTTCCCCCAATAAAAATATAAAAAATTTTTTTTTAGAAAATTTTATGCAATGAAAAAAAACGCCCAACTCACCTGACACCTGCTGCAAAATTTCTGACACAGTTGACTGAGTTGATATATACAGCAACTGATGATAATGCCCAAGTGGATGAGCAGGATGAGGTGGCATAGATGGTACGGTATGACTTCCCCCACTGGAGACAGTCATAGGTGTTTCCGACTTCACTGACACCAAAACCTTCTCCCCCTCAAGCAACAGCTGCAGTATCAGCCTTCGCGTAAATCCCGATATCCCATGAAGATACCTCACATCTGAATCAATTAAATACCCATCGATTGGGGTGGATTAGTTACACTACCAGATCAACCTGACCAACCTGGCCAATCTGCTCAATATACTCACTGGAAGAGACTCTCTGCTGGAGAATGACATCAGTCAACAAATCAGCTAGGAGCTTCTGATTGTTGGGGTGACACCAGCAACATCGCGACAGAAATTTTATCATTGCGGACTCTAACCTCGTATACGAGACGTTCATTCTGCAAAAAGAAAAATTGCTAGAAAAAAAAAAAAAATTATAAAAAAAAAAAATTATCCAAAAAAAAATTATCAAAAAAAAAATTATCAAAAAAAAAATTATCCAAAAAAAATAATAAAAAAAAAAAATTATCCAAAAAAAAATTATCAAAAAAAAATAAAAAATTGAAGACAATCTCCAAAGTGTCCAATGCTCTATATTTACCTAGCGAAAGTGATGGATGGATTTTCCACAGGCCTATTACTGAGTAACGAAGCAAGTGGCAGCCAAAATCCCCGCCCCTCAACCCCAAGCCAATCGCGCATTTTTCCCTCCGAGCAAACAAGTGTTAAGAACTCTAAGACTGTAGCAACACTGTCAGGATCTGTCATATTGAGCCCACCAACTTGGCCATAAGCCTCACTGGCTTTATCACTGTCAGTCAAAGCATCATTGGTCTTTTCACCATCGTCCTTATTCTGGCAAAAATCTTTGATACTATTGACAAGAAGTCCGGGCAATCCCGAGTCAATCAGCTGCTGTATACCAGGTTGTGATCTCGCAGCAGCTGCCACAGTTAGAAGCTGGCCTTCTGTCAATTGCAGACACTTGTACTCCGGCAATTGCAGTCTGCTGTACCACTCCTCAGCATCCGCTTCACTTTTCCTGACGAAAACAAAATCATGACTAGCTCAATTGTCACTGGATTATCTCGCTAGATAATGGAGATGGAAAAAAAAGCTCGGGACCAAAAATGTTCTACATGTCATGAGGAATCATTTAGGTCCTATACATGAAAGCACTATCTGCAATACTTTCTCCAGAATTCGTCATTTTGCTAAAATTCATCCGTCACTTTTTCTGATTCCAAAACCACAATTATGAATATTTCAATTTTCACTGGATCTCGCTAAATAATGAAATTAGACCAAAAAGCTTGAGACAAAAAATGTTCTACATCCCACGAGGAATCATTTAGGTCCTATACATAAAAGCGCTATCTGCAATACTTCTCCCACAATTCGTAATTTGTTAAAAAAAAAAGTGCTCACCTATCATCAGTCTGTCCCTCGCTCTCCTTCCTATCATCCGAGATAGACGCTGAATGATCAGTCGCCAAATTAGGAACAAGAATCCTGACCCTCTGCAGCAGCAGTGGAAACAGTCCCGGTCTAACATAGCACATAGCACACATAGTAGCATCAATAGCTTGCTTAAGTGCCGAATAAGTCTCCAGCAGAATGGTCCACTGATACAACGAATTGAACAAATCATCCCCCAATAGCTCTTCAAGATTGTACATCCGATCCCTGAGCTCATGAGCCTTCCAAATGATGGTCGATATGCAATGAATATAGATCGCAGGTGGACTGACGACATTAGGATTCGCCTGATTGGCCCTTGCAACACTGTTCATAGCAGAAGTATGTAACCAAGTCAAAACAGCAGAGACCCTGGCTTGAGTCCCCGAGTCCTGAGCAGAGCACAACTGCTGAAGCAGCTCAACGACCAACTGCACTGTCGACGTCTTCTGGCTGGTCGGCTGCACCAGTGGTGCACACCTGTTGTTCAAAAGTAGACTGATGAGCCTGAGCCCAAGTTCCCTGGAATGCAGCCCAAGTTGCAGAAGAACCCTCTCAAGGTTGGGCGTGAACAGCGATGGAGCTGGTAGCAGCAAAAGGCTGCAGCAGGCTTCCACCAGTCCATCAACAGCAGCAGCTGAAGTGAGGACCTCCTTGGACAGACTGGAGGACAATGCACTGACCGAAAGACACTGGTGAACCAGCCTCAGCCAGCCCAAGCTCGTCTTAGTCAGCTGCTCCTCATCAATCGTCTCGTTCCTCGATTTAATCTCACCGAAGGCAGTTGTCCCCAGTATCCTAATCTGACTCAGACTGATGCTGGATGAATCCCTGGGCTTGTACAATCGAACGAGAACCGAAGTTGCCACTTCTGGCTGTGACAACGTCAACCTGATGAAGGTCAACCCAGCTGTCAGCATTGGAGGACATATGGGAGTCAAATCAGTATTTCCCTCCCTGGATATCTCCAGAGCAACTGCTGAAGGGCACGTTGCTAGTGACGTCAGATGTGGCTGGAGCTCAACTTCCCTGAGTAAAATAGCACAGGGCAACGTGATGATGAGATCGACCCAAGCTTCACCAGGGAAAAAATGATAGCTCCAAGCAGCAGTTCTTGCTCGCCTATGAGGCGCTGCACTGTGGATGAGCACATCAGCCGGCTCCACCATGGGCTTCACCCACGAGATTGTCCCCAATGGTGCAAAATTCAGAACACCATCTTCGTAGGTCTCCAGTGTGCCTGATGATTTTTTGCTAGTCGTTGCTGCAGCCAGGTTAGGAGCGTTGGATAAATGCTGCATCACCAGAGCAATGACTCCAGGAGTAGACGCTCCAGTATTCGTCTGATTGACACTGGAGGACTTGACCATATTCTCGCAGAGGACCTTGACCCCACCCATCGTCGTGAAAACTCCTAACGATGCTTCATTGTCCAGGACCTTGAGGATGTACCAGAGCAGTGGCTCGGACAGCTGCATAACCCCCAATTGTCGATCGCTCCCAATTTGCTCATGGGTCGATGACAGATACCTGTACAAGGGATTGAGCACCAAGTTGGGACTCGTGGATTTCCTCATCAAGGTCGTAAGAAGTTGGAAAGTTGCGTCGGGAATTGATGCAGGATCTCCAAGTTCCGAGACAGCGCCCGAGGCTGCCTCTTCCCCAAAGAGCATAGCCAAGGAGGATCCAGTGCTGGAGCCAAGAGCTCCAAGCAGTCTCATCATGGTGGGCTCATGCTGCAGCACAGTATCTGCAACACAAGGGTGCTTGGGCTTGGGTATCGCTCCCTGGTTCATCCTCATAGACGTCTGCTCAGCAACTTTGCTTTCGTCCGTTTGGGAGCCACTCTGGCTGATATCAGATCTCGACTCCCCTACTTCCATATCCGTGCTGTCAGTCCTGGAGACCTTGGAAGGCAGAGGTGTCTGGACAAGCCTGCAGACAAGCTTGATCAGTGCTACGACCAAGGTATCCCAGTTAGTCGGTCGTCCCTGTCGAGTCCCAGCTCCCAGGACACCAGCAAAGAGCCCCCCGAAGCCAGCAGATTGATTTGGCGCATCCACTGCACTGCTGCACTGGACTCCAACCCTAGCTCCTCTGACGTAACTGGAGACTAGGACTCCAACGCACTCGGTGATGCTCATAGCAGTTCCCAAATCGGTGTTGATGAAGTTGAGGTTGATCAACGAGGTGATGAGGATGCACTGGGCATCCAGGGGTCCTCTCCTAGCCACCAGGGCACCTCCAGGTTGAACGAGCTGATAGACAACCCAAAGGAGTAGTTCCTTCAAGGTGTTCCCCAGGGAGCTACCTGGAGTTATCACGTCACATCGCATTTCCAATCGTACCAGGAAATCCTGGAGTGCCAGACCCACCCTGGGACCTGCCATCAGGTACTGCTTGTCCCTGGGCTCCACATTCAGGCCGTTGCCTGATAGAAGCCTCAGGAGCATTGCTCTCATGTTTCGGTCCTTGACTATGTAGCTTGCCATTCCTCCAAGCAGGCCATCTAGAGGCGTACTGATGCTGGGGTCCACGTGATCAGGTGGCATTGGCTCGTTACTCGTCAGCGTCAGGGTCTGCAGGGCCAAGCACCAGGCTCTCAACGACACTGGATTCCACAGTAACGCAGCGATCAATCCGGAGATTGCTGTTGAGCTCAAAGGTATCACTGGTGTCAATGATGAGTCGAATTGAGTGGAGGTGGTGGACTCTGCCGATGCATCCAGGTTCAAGGTCAACCATAACTGGAGAACGAGCTCCAGGCTTGTGTTGGAATCCTGCAGGGAGAGATCCGTGAATATTCGGTCGAAGCAGCGTGTGAGCATGGAGAGGCTCGATGGTGATGGCTCAGATGGCATTCTGATGTCTTGGGAACGATCTGCCCAGCCAGTTGCTCTGGATGTCGTGGCTTGTGAACGATGTGGCTCTGCTGGAGCTTGAATTGTCGTATTTATGCTTACTGGAAGATTATAAGCCCCCAAATTTGAATATCTTCGTAGGGCAATTTCGACACCCATCTCCACACCGTACTCAAGTCTAGCGTCAAGAGCCAGGGAGATACCAGAGCTTGCTGAGGCTGGTAGTTTAGGTGTCTGGGTGACTTTTTTCAGGAGTGTCTTTCCCCGCTCGAGGATATCATCGAGGAACTCCTCCAACTCGCTGTCATCAGACTCCAAAAATGAGGAGAGCTCGAAGCCATTGGACTTGGAGGTGGATGCAGTGGGTGGTGCTGTCACACTGTCCTGCGTGTCCTCGTCACCCTCGCCATCTGCAAAGCCCTCGTCATTGACGACTGTTGCGGAACCACTGGTACCAGCAACACCAGCCAAGTCCTCATCCCCCTGATCCTCAACACCTGCTCCCTCGAAATTCTCTGGAGCTTCTGTCGTGCTTTTGGAGAAGAGCCTTCCACCCTCCAGGAGATCCTGCAGCAAGCACGAAATTGCGTGGGAGGCCCAGGCAGTGTCCGAGGTGCCAGTTGCAAGTTTAATGAGCCTCAGAAGTTGCTCCTCATTCATGAGATCTCCCAGGTTTATCATCGGTCGAGTGGAGACGACAAGACGAGCGACTACCTTGCAGGCAAGTAGGAACATATCGACGTTGGAGGAGTTGCTGAGAATTAAGGAGATCAAGCCTCGCGCAACCGGAAGCACGTATTGGTGGGAGAGATTTGCCATGCAGTCTAAATCAATCTCCTGACAGGGCTCTCTCGAGCTCGTGGATTGACTGCGACCACGTGGCACATGGGCAGGCTCACTCCTCCCCATCATGTCCTTAAAATGCTTGAAAGCTGAATGCTGCTTAGCCATTTTTTTAAAGTGCCTGTCGTGGGATTTCAGGGCCTCGAGCTTGGTCGACAGCACAGCTGGCAGTTGAGTGATAGTCGACCAGGTGTAGCTTTGAGCAGACGGTTGTATAACCTTCTTCCCCTGCTCAATGTCCTGGAGATGTTGCTTGTGGTGCATCAGACGTTTCTGAATCTTCTTTCGACAGTTACGGGATGCCGAGGATCTGCTCGCTGACACGTACTTGCGTTGCATTGCCGACTCACCCTGGAGGAACTCCCAGCGCGATGACACTCCCTGCTCCTTGCTCTTCTCAGTGTTGTCATCTGAGCATGTGGAATGAGTTGCAGTTGTATCAAGGCATACAGACAGGAAGAGCAGAACCCAGCCGATCAATGTGGTGTCCAGTCTTGCTGATGACTGACCATTTGATAATGGCAGTAACAGTCTTCCCAGTGTACGCACCATCGCATCGACCACCGATGACTTATTACCACCAGCCATAAGTGACTTTCTCCCCAGGAATGTCAGCAATATAAACACTCTATCTTGTGGAAATATGTGCGTGGAAGATGTCGAGTAGAGATTGACCAAGGTGTTGGCTAAGAAATTGCCCCACCATGCCTGATGACCAGCAACCCTAGCCAAAAGTGCTGCTGCATGTAATTGTAGTCTCGGAGCTGGTGTTATAACGCAAACAGAGTGGAAAAATCTCTCGCAAATTGTGGGTGTGAATATTTCACAGAGTGACATTGGTACCGGTGGCACTGGACCAATCTCGTACATGGTATAAAGCAGGATGTCCGAGAGTGTTTCACCCAGTATCCTCAATTTGTCACTTGGTATGTTAGCCAATTGGACATTGGGAGGTGGGCTTGGTCCCCGCCAAGCTTCGAGTCTCCTCCAGACACCCCTTACCACATTCAACTGATGCTGGAACATGATGCACTCCTGATAGGTCGTTAATATCTTGGACGACGGCTGCTCCTTGCTCTCGTTCTTTCCCTTGCACAGATAATGCTGCATGTGCATGACGTTTGGGGTTTCAGTGCACAGGAGAGGATCCAGCAGAGCCTTCAGCCTTTCGGTGGCCAAGCTGAACCTGCATTGGACGTCCTCAGCTAGGGCTGACAAGATACTGCACTGGGTATCGATAGTTGCTGATAGATTGATGTCATCAGGTGCATTGACATCGGAGTAATCTTCACCAGGCAGCACCACCATATGCCCATAGAACATTCCCAGAGGGATCTTACACCTTGTCGTCGTCATCCCATACCTCCCTATCGTCGTGATCTTCAGGTATCGACAGACTGGCGGTGGCTGCAGGTCATTCACCACCAAAGGCTTCGTCCCAATATCACCTGCCACAACCAACCTCGTACCATCCCCCTCCTCACTCTTCGACCAAATGTCAATGGACAATGACACCAGATCACTGCAGCAGGGTATCATCAGATCAGTCAGCAATACAGGTGCCCCAAAATCTAGGGTTACAAATCTTCTTGCCCCAGAGTGCATTCTCTCCACAACAAGTGCCTGCTGTGGTGGCCAGCAGAGCAGTCTGCCCCAAGGCAGGTTCATCTCATCACCAAAGCTAGGCTGACTCTTCAATCCATCATTACACACCGAGCTCTCGAAGAGGCCCAGGTTAATTGGTCCAACTGCATTGTCAATCTTCTCCATCTTGGTTCCATCAGATGCACCATGACAGGTGAAATGCAGGGGCTCCACTTCCAGCAGACCCTTCATACTGTGATTACTGCAGAGTGCTTTTAGCTTGCTGGGAACTACCAGGTCACTGCTGGGATTTGTGGGGAGTGTCAACAAGTCCCGGAGATCTATGTGGTCCTGGGGGTAATATGTTGTCGATGTGGTAACTGATGACGTTGTCTGTTCTCCAGTAACAACTGATGCATAGGTCAATGGTAACGAACTGAATTTTGGGGGCATTGGTGGCTCCATATCAAACAGCTCAGTCTCAAACGGATTATTGTACAGACCAAATCTTGTTGCTAGCAGCAAGTGATAAGGATTAACACGATTGGACATTTCTCCAGATATCTGCTGGAGTATGCTGATACATTGTTGTGCTACATTGTGGCTCTTGTCGAGTGGTAGGAGTCTTGTTACCAGGACAGCCAGCCACCTGAGTGATCCAGCCCACTGGATGCCCAGGACAGTGGGCAGCAGTGATACTATCACTGATAATACTGCCTCGTCGAAAGAGTTAGCAGGGACATTATCAAGATTCCTCAAGCCCTCGCTACAGATGACGATGAGCTTGACGCACTTGTGTGCAATACTTCTGCCAGCATTGAGGATACAGGTCTTCAACAGCATCGGCAATTTTGATTGGACACATTTGATCGTGTCCAGCTGCATTGCCTTGGCCTCAGCTGCACTCTGACCAACCCTCAGCCTGGCAAGTCTGATTGCCCCAATCCACACAAGAATATCCAAAGCAAGTGATTGGCTTATCAGGGATTTTTCACTCCCCTGATGACAAGCTACGTTAAGCAGATTTTCAGTGAAGAGTGTGGACTCCAGCATCACCCAACGCTGCATTCGCTCCACGGGTACCATCGTCGGTTGCACTGATCTAACTGTAATCGAAATTTCATGGATCCAATCGCAGCCAATGTAGTACTCAAGCTTTTTGCTAGCACTAGCTGCCAATCGCTCGACAGTGGCGCCAGGCAAAAATGGTCCAGCATCGTCGATCCTGAGTTTCTTGGATGTTGGAGGTTTTGTCTCAACCAGACTGACTCTCCCCTTGGAACCATTGGGACCACTCTGCTCCTTAGCAGGATCAATCAGTGCCTTGATGTGAACGAGCAGAGTCGTAGCTTTGGCTCGAAATAATTTTGGACTCGTCAACGTAACGCAGCCAGAGTGATCCGATAAATCCATGCAGCGTTTGAGGTCAATGGGACCACAGAGAATCTCAGTATTGTGCTGGCGTTGGTACTCCTCACTCACAATTGGATTCTCCCCCTTCTGATCGTTATTGATGTTGAAGTGGATTCGCTCGTCGACTGGTGTCAGTGGTGACTTGTGACCCAACCCCGTTATCTGCTGCTTCAATAGTGTCACTTGGATCGTTGGGGGATCGTGGCAGGGTGAGTGCAGGGAGAACCTCACGTCCACCTGACCAATACCTTCTGCAACATTTCTTGGTAGGGTCAATTCAAAAATGTGCTCGTCCCACGTGGTAGCATCATTCTGCAATCTCCAAGTTCTCGTGTGATGCTGGTCCTCTGATTGGTGGAGATGCTGGGGATAGCGACGTTGGCGTTGCGCCTGCATCATCTCACTCCAGCATGATGGCACTGTAGCACCATAGGCTGGTGAGTGCCTATCGAATTTTGTGAGAGCATAGAGGGTCTTCAGGTCTTGGTACGTTAAGGATGATCTGTGAGCAATGATGGGCTCTTGGTAGGACGATGTCGATGTACTTGGTGCAGTCTCATTTGATCCACTCTCCGTCACCATATTTATGTCATCAGTCTCCTCCTTCTCCTCCCCAGAATCATCCTCCTCAGTTGTCACGAAAAATCGCAAGGAGCCAGTACTGCTGCAGACACACAGTCTCTCCAGTCTATTGCAGTAGGCCACTGAGATGAATCTTTCGGTGTCCGACTTGGCTTCAGTGACAATCTTCAAGGTGTTGAGATCGAGAAGACGTACGACACCGTCTTTGCACACCAGTGCCAATTGTCCTCGTGGCTCAATTGGTGAATTAGCTGAGTTTATGGTGTAACCATTTTTCTCTTGGAGGGGAAGGAAGACCCATTCAATTGGTGTCTGGTCTGGGGGTAGCTCTCCCTTTACCAGTGGCTCGGGAATGATTTTTGGCACTTTTTCTGTGAAGTCCAGGGCGTAGATCAGGAGGAGGGAGTTGGTGGGTGGTGATGGCTCATTGTGGTTATCACCGTTTATCAATTTTGGGGAATCGTCATTTTGGTCCCAGTACAGGTAGTTCTTGGGTGAGAAAAATTCACTCTCCTCGTCAATGTCCATTTGGTTGGTGGTGGGGGGTGGTGGGGTGGAATTGAGATTTGTTGGAGATAGAGTGACGAGCAGGTGTCTGCCGTCTTTAGTGGGACCTGTGTAGGTTATTTGGAGTGATGGGGGAGCATCGATTGACACTGTCTGCAGTACAACTGGATCTTCCTTCACGGTTTTTAGGATTTCCGGCTTTTTGGGGAGAGACGTGAGCTCGGAGGTGGAGGCGAACTGGTCAGTACCATTCATTGGATTGAAATTTGCGTCGTAGGGACTTGTGGAGGATGGTGCTACGTTGTAGCCGAAGGGTGGGGCGTAGAGGGTGTTCGAGGAGGAGGCAGTGAGACCTGTTGTCGTGAATAAACCGTCAAAGTGAGCACCCACTACTATCTCAGAGTCCACGTCCTCGATCATTGGTGCCTCGTACAACAACTTTGACATGTAGATCTCTTGGTAGTAGTGGTCTTGACGACCTCCTGTTGAACTCGCACTTGTGCCTGTACCTGGAAGAGACAGGAGGATTATTTCGAGGGCTCTCTGCTCCAAGGAAGCTACAGAAATTTTGAGAATTTTTTTTTTTTTTTCAAAAATTTTAGGTACAAAAAAATGGTAAAAATAAAGGAAAATTGCAAGAGTTCTCTGTACCTGACAACGTCTTCTTGGTTTTTCCTGGCTTTGGTGGCTCGTCTTTGCTGGTTTGTGGTGTTGCTTTATGGTGAAAATCGTAGATAACGAGGTAATGACTCTTCATTGATGTGTAACTATCACCAGCAACTTTCATTATATCTAAACTATCACTGGCAGCACTGTTAACACTATTCATAGCGCGAACGAGGGATGACGATGGAGCCAAGTCCGTGGATGCCCAAACATTATCCAGTTGTCTCAATGGGCTATTGCTGGTTGAGTTAACTGTTACACCACATACCAGGCAGGGTCTTATACTAGTGTTTGGTGTATCGAGAATTTGATTGGTGGTACTGCTGGAGCTTGTGCTGGATTTTGTGGTGTCCAGTGTGAGCTTGGGGCCACCCAGGAGGGAGAGGGAGGCCAGGTGGAGTTTGGGGGAATTTGGTGGGGGCTTGTAGTCGGTTAGGGGGTCGGGGTCTGTGGGCAGGGCTGACAAGTAGGAAGTCGATAAATTTCGCGAACTGTAAAATTGAAGGGGGGACTTGTTGGTTGGCTCCTGGTGACACACGGACACGTAGAAGGTGACTTCGTCCTGGAAGATTAGAGAAATTTTAAGAAATTTTTTTTTTAGGAATTTTCTTCAACAATGGCCTCCCCCTTCTCACCCACCCACCCTCACCCACCCACCCTCACCCACCCACCCTCACCCACCCACCCTCACCCACCCACCCTCACCCACCCACCCTCACCCACCCACCCTCACCCACCCACCCTCACCCACCCACCCTCACCCACCCACCCTCACCCACCCGCCCTCACTCACCTTCACCCACCCACCCACCCTCACCCACCCACCCACCCTCACCCACCCACCCACCTTCACCCACCCGCCCACCCTCGCCCACTCACCCTCACCCACCTTCACCCACCCGCCCTCACCCACCTACCCACCCACCTTCCCACCCACTTTCACCAACCCACCCACCCACCCACCTTCAGCCAGCCACCGACCCACCCACCAAAAAACAAAGTCAATGTCTCATTAAAATTTTCTCACCTTCATCTGACTCGTAATATTCCACACGTGAACGAGGCCATTGTGCGCAGCAGTGGCAGTAAGTCCAGGGACATTAGTAGTCCCAACAACATGAACATTGTCACCAGCCTCCCTGGCTGGTGCAGTTGCCAAGGTAACCGAGAGTGGCACATTCTGTGTATATTCACCCTTGACAAATGGACACGTTGGTGAGTGTCTTTCGTGCTCAGACCAAGGCTCATCAGTGGGCTCCCAACAAACAAGACAAACATTACAAGTGAAGCACATTGCTCTATCCTCAGTTGTTGAATTTGGCTCATGATAAAATCCAGCTTGTGCCATATGTCCGGGCAGCGCCCATCTGAGAACATGATTTCTCGATTTAGATTCACTAAACAATGGTCATTGAAGAGAATTAAAATGTGCACAATGGGGTGAATTATTTGTTGGATTGATGGAGACTTACTTGTAGTTCATGTGCGGCCACTTTGAGAAGGTTTCACGTCTTGCAGCTTCACTGAACATCAGGGCTTTGTCAGCTGGACCACCCTCCAGTACTAGGCCTGGTAGGAGACTGTTCAGGCGTTCATTTATTGCTGATGCTATTGGCAGAGCTGGGATGTGCTTGTTCTGCCTTTTCAATTCCATTACTAAGCCTGAACACACCACCTTCAGGACTCCATGGGGAAGCTCCAGACATATTGTATTCCACTGGAAAATCAAAATTGTCAGGTTTGGGGAAAATTTACATTTCTTGAAAATTGAGATTTTGGAAATTTTTTGTTGGAAATTTTTTTTTTGAAAATTTTTTTTTTGGAAATTTTTTTTTTGGAAATTTTTTTTTTGGAATTTTTTCTTTTTTGAATTTTTTTTTGGAATTTGTTTTTTTTTGGAAATTTTTTTTGGAAATTTTTTTTTTGAATTTTTGTTTAGAAATTTTTTTTTAGAATTTTCTTTAGAATTTTTTTTTAGAATTTTTTTTTGGAAATTTTTTTTTGGCAATTTTTTTTGAAAATTTTTTGGGAAATTTTTGTTTGGAGACTTTGGAAAATTTGAGATCTTTTACTTTTTGTGCTTTGATCCCTTTCTTCTGTGTTGCCTGAGCTGCGTGAATTTTATTGGACAACTCGTGTAGCACATCCTGGACGTGGTTGACCCCGGGCAAATCGACACATCTCAAACATTGGTGCAGCAGTATGGCTTCTGATAAGAGGAGCTCCAGTTTTATCACATCCTCACTCTTTGACACTGGAGTCTGCAAAATTGTGTCCAGTAAGAGGACACCGTTGTAGTCACTACGCACGCCAATTCCCCGGCCATCTGTATAGAGAACTTTGTCTACACCCTCAGCTAGGTATACTCCTTGGAGCTTGCCATCTGGTTTGCCTGGAGCGAAAAATCGAATATATTAATTAAGGTGTAAATTTTAAAATGACTGATTACATGTAATCATGCAATTATGTAATTATGGTCAATTTCCTATAGGTGTAAAAAAATCCAGAAAATTTTTTTTTTATAAAGTAAAAATTGCAATTTCCAAAACATTTTGATTTCCCAAAAACTTTCAAATATTTAGAAATTTTTATGAAAATTAAATTGAACGAAATTTAGAAAATTCCAAAAATATAAAAATTTGGAAAATTCAAAATTCTCAAAAAAAAACCCAAAAAACTGCTGCAAAAAATTTCTCCCCCCCCCCCCCCCCCCCCACCCAAAAAAAAAGCAACACTTCCATCCCAGATGTCGATAAAAAAACCTGAAAAAAAAAATCTCAAATTAAAAAACCATAAAAAAAAACGTTGCAAAATCGTTACAAAAAACGTCGCAAAATCGTTACAAAAAATGTCCAAAAAATTTTTATCATTTCTGCAACTTAAAAAAATGACTTAAAAAAAATAGTTCTCCAAATAGTCCAAAAATTTTGCGACTGTCAAAACTGTCAACTCAATTGACACATTGCAAAAATTTTGCAATTGTAAACTATACAAGCCCAACTCTCCCCAAATTGCATTTAACAAACAGGTGACACATGGAAAAAGGTAAACAAATGCAATATCCAATGGACCTGACTGCAGTATATAGTGCCTATGTCTAAAAGTCTCGGTCAAATTTTGCCCGCAACTCCGCGCCAATTGTCCAGCACTGCATTGCAATTATAATAGTAAAATGGATGAAGAAATTGTCAATTGCAACTCCCCAGCGACCTTGGCAGGGATGGATTTAGTAAAAAAAAGAGGGAGAAATTTCGGAAAGTAGGAATGATGCAAGGTTAAAAGTGATGGCGAACAATTCTTACCCCCAAGACAACTGCGTTGCAAAACACCCCCAAAGTTGACATCAAAAACATAAACCTGTGCATCGACAGTTGTTATAAGCAATACGTTCAAATTCGGATGATACACAATGCTTTTACACTCGGCATCAACGTTTAAATAACCGTCTTCCTTTAATAACCATGGTTCATCATCGGCCATTTTTGTTTAAACAGTACGAATAAATAATTACTCGAAATTAATAAAAATGTTGCTGGATTAAGGGGTTAATTGGATTATTATGGGCTAGTTTAGGTGGTTTTAACGTCTTTTATTTCACTAATTCACCAACATCACGAGAAACATGGCGTTCTCGGATATACGCCATATTTGAAGGAGAACGTCATGGGCGAGTGTGAAGTTAGTTGGCTTACGCGCATTTTTGAATTTTACCGCCCTTTCATCAGCCCACTGCACAGGGCCTTTTTGGCGCCAAAAAGGGTGTCGGGGATTGCCATACAGGTGAAAAAAATTGTAAATAATTTGGGGGAATAATTTAGAGAAATTTGGCATTTTGAAAAATGGATTTTTTTTTTTGGAAAATTAAAAAAATTTCAAATTTTTTGAAATTGAAAAAATTGAAAAAAAATCCTGAAAATTTGCAAAAAAAAAACAAAAATCACAAAATTTTGATATTGTGTTAAAGAATTTTTTATTCCATTAATTATTTACAAAATGCAGATTATAACTTTTCAAATTTCCTCTTCCTCTTTTTGCTTGTTGGCCTTGGACCAGAGCTGGGGCCTGGCCTCTGGATAGTGTTCAGTTAAGAAGCTACGCAGTTCCCCATGTTCTGCATACATTCGAGTTCTCACTTCGTCTTTATTTCTCAAGTAGGCTACTTTGCGCTGCCTCACGGTCCAGGACATTAGCCGCTCGTAGAATGGTGGCCATTTCTTTTTTCTGTACACCACTTTTCCACCGAGTACGTATTGGGTGAAGTCGAGAATTTCGGTTGGTGGAATTTCCTCGGGCTTTCGGACTATTGAGGGCGAGGCAACTACCACGGGGTAGTTACCATTTTCTGCACGAAATTCTACGAGGTGAAGCTGCTTGTCCTCAGCTATTTGCTCATGAGTTTTCTGGAAACAAAAACCGATTTTTTTCACTAAAAAAAAATTGTTCTGGCAAAAAAAAAAACATTTTTTTTTTCAAAAAAAAATTGGCAAAAAAATGTTGGGCCAAAACAATTTTTGGCAAAAAAATTTTTTTTTGAAAAAAAAAAAAAAATTTGGCAAAAAAAAAATTTTGGAAAAAAATTTTTTTTTTGGCAAAAAAAAAAAAATTTGTTGGCAGAATAAAAATTTGTTTGGCAAACAAAAAAATTTTTGGGCAGAAATTTTTTTTGTTGGCAAAAAAAAAAAATTTGTATTTTGAAACTTTTCAAAAATTGTAAAGAAAAAATTGACCCTTTACCTGTTGCAACAGTCCAATGAAGAATGCCTTAATAATATGCTGAAGTCTCATAGAGCCCTCGACCTTGGCATACAAATCCTTAATGCCCAAAATTTGGCAGCAGGTTCTGATAGCCCGATGACAAACGAGTCCATAGCCCTCATGCTTTTTCGTAACAAATATTTTGGTCTTGCCAAATTGACAGAAAAAGTCGTGGTACACAGTGTGCTCATTGTACCTCTCAATATACATCAATTTCATCGCCGCACGATTTTTCGCCATTTTCAGGGCAGCTCGACCCTCAGGCGCTTTCCCAAGCGCAAATCCAGCAATTCCATTGCCATTTCCGGTTAAAACCATTGCACTGACTCGGCGCTTTCGTCCCATATTACCAGTCATCACAGTAACGAGTTTGTATTCGAGAATCTTCGTGTCAAATCCTTCAAAATTATCTGGTGAAAAATAGGAAAAAAAAATTACAAGTTGGAAATTTGGAAAAATTTGGAATTTTTGAAAATTACTGAAATTTAGAAATATTTTCCATTTTTTTTTTTTGTGAAAATTTAAAAGATTTTTAGAACTCTAGTAAATTTTCAAAAGTGTAGAAAAGTAAATTTGGAAATATTTTCCATTTTCCAATTTTTTTTTTTTTTTGTGAAAATTTGAAAGATTTTTAGAACTCTAGTAAATTTTCACAAGTGTAGAAAATTGAAAAAAAAAATTGAAATTCTTGAATTTTTTGAAATTACTGAAATTTGGAAATATTTTCCATTTTTTTTTTGTGAAAATTTAAAAGATTTCTAGAATTCTAGTGAATTTTCACAAGTGTAGAAAATTAAAAAGAAAAAAAAAATTGAAATTCTTGAAAGAAATTTTTTGAAAACAAATTTTCTTGGCAAATTTCTGAAAGTCTTCGCAATTTTTATAAATTAAAAAATGCCTTGAAATTTCGAGAAATTTGAAACTTGGAAATTTCGAAATAAAATGAACCAAAAAGTATTTAAAAAAATGATGGACAGTTGAAACCTTCTCCAACAGGATCAGGAGGTCCAATGCTCCTCCCAGCAGGTTTGGCCCCAGTCCAGCCCCTCTCAAGTGGCGATAGTTTGGCCCTGGCTCTACGTGTGATTGAATCCCTGGCGGCAAAAATTTTTTTCTCATACTCTGGATTGTCAGGCAGCCTCTGCTGCTGGACGAGCTCCTTGCCTCTGAGAATTGGCGCGTTAAGTCCTGGCCACAGCATATTCTTTTTACCAACTCCAATTATTTGGCCCCTGTTCAAATTTTTAATAACTCTCCGCGACTTTGCTCGACCCCTTTTTCGTCCAGCATTACTCACGTGGGTGGCGGATTTCCATAGATGCTCGGAGGAGTCTACAACAGTACAAACAAATTTAGAATTTTTTTGAACATTTTTCCCAAATTTTTTGAAACATTTTTTAACTTAAAATTTTTTTGAAATTTTTCGAAATTTTAATTTTTTTTTTTTTCAATTTTCCAAATATTTCAATTTTTTTTTCTTCAATTTTCCAAATATTTCAATTTTTTTTTTTCAAGTTTCCAAATATTTCAATTTTTTTGTAGATCTTTTTATATAAATCGTTGAAATTTTTTGAAGTTTTAGGAACTTCAAAATTTTTCAAAATGTCAAATTTTTTTTTCAAAATTTTTTTTGTAAAAAAAGTTTGAACTTTTTTTCAGTTTATTTTTGTGACTAAGAAATTTTTGATCTCCCAAAATCCTCAAACTTTTCCAAAATTTAAATGCCTCAAATTTCGTTTTCACTCCAAAATAAAAAAATACAAAAATAGAAAAAATTGACATTTGCTGTCACAAAATAAAAATTAAATGTCAAAATCAGAGTGACATTAATTAACACATGTCACAAAAAATTATTCATGTATGGAAAAAAAAATTGTTTGACAAAACTAATTCGAAAAAAAGAGGAAAAAGTTTTCTCACATCTATTGAAGAAAGAGGCGTCTCGCACAAATTTCTGTTCCGGCAATCTCTGATTGGCAGTCTCAAGGAGGCATTGACTTCCTGGCCAACATCTTTCTAATCCTAGAATCATGAACAAGGATTAAAATTGGGAGGACCAATTTCGAGGTTAGCCGCTCTAAAATTCGCCATTTCCCGAAAAGTTCAAAATGTCATGGACCACAATTTTTTTTACCGCTTTTTTGGATGTTAAATGAAAGCCTGGGCCTAGTCAGGGCTCCATAGGCCCTCAATATCCTGAAAGCCATCCTGAAACCCTGAAAACTTGCAGAAGCTCAGCCTAACCTCAAACGAAACTTGAAATAACAAATGTTGAAAGGTGCGCGAGCATAACCTCTTTGCGCATGCGCAAACATAGTTATATTACGTCGCGCTTTTTTCAAATTTCCAATTTTCGTCCAGATGTTTTTAGGATACTCTTGCGCATGCGCAAAGCTTCACTGTTTCAAAAATTGAAAAATCGGAAATTTCCAGAATTTTGGAGTTTCAAAAATCTCAAAATCTTCAAAAATAAGAAAAGTAAAAGTGAGCGTAGATATAGTTATACAGTTTTCCAATTTTTTGGTCTTCACTTTGAGGGCAAAATGAATTTGTTCGTGCAAATAAAACCACTAAGGCATCAATAGACAAATAGGTTTATTACACGTGGTGATGACCAATACTCTATGATTTTTACACACATATGGCATATCCCCACTATCAATCCCATTCCATTCAAAACCCGTAAAAACAACGGCTCGATAACAACCGAGAACTCTGTACACCCTTAATTAAGGATGCAATGGAAATTTTGGAAAATAATTTTTGTCAATATTCATCGGAAATTTTCGTTTTTTTTTCATTTTTTATAGTACGAATCACTATAGTGGAGTAATTTTGGCATTAAAAAAATGTGAAAATTTTGATTTCAAAAATTGTGAAAATTTCGATTTCAAAAATTATGAAAATTTCAATTTCAAAAATTGAAAAAAAAAGAAATGTTTGGGATTGTAAAATTTTCATATTTGCAAAATTTTAAATTTCCCGCTTTTTCAGATTTTCCATATTTTTTTCTTCAAATTTTCAAATATTGTTTTTTTTTTTTTCATTTGAGAAATCCATTACATTCCTAAAATTCACTATCTTTTACCACCTATTTTAGCAACAAATTGAGTGCACAATTGAGTCCCATTTACATATTAATTGTGTATTGTGCACATGACCTACTCAACGAGTATTAATCCCTTCGAAATTTTATTTTACAATTTTTTTTAATAAATTTGGGAGAATTGCGAAATACGAAGGGAAAATCAGGAATCTTTAATTCAATTTTTTTACCAAATTTTTAATTTTTTTTGGAATTTTGAATCGTTTCAATTTCTTTATTTTCGATATGCTCGAAGTCCTAAAAGTAGTCAAAATGTTCAAAAAATTTTAATTTGGAAATTTTCGAAGTTGTCAGCATTCGTAATTTTTAAAAAATTGTCACAACTTTTAAAAGTTTCCTTTTTTTCCAATTCGCTCATGTTACTAAATTTCAGTCAGAATTGGTTTTTGACAATTTGAAAATTAACAAAACGAAAATTATTATTATAAAAAAAAAAAAAAAATTCAAATTTGGAAAATTTCCTAATTTTCAGAGATAAGTAAAAAAGGTCAATATGTTATTTCAATATATATTATATAATTTTTACATTGTTTCGGTGATGAGTTGGAGAAAATTGCAAAATACGAATGGAAGATGAGGAGAATTACCTGTTTAGTACCTTAAAAAAATTATGTACACACGAATAAAGATATTAAATAATAACAATAGAAGTAACGACAATGATTGAGAAGTAAGAATTTGAAGGTAAAATGCAAACGTCAAAACCGGCAAAATCAAATTTTCTCAAAGAAAAAACAACCAAGTTTTTCGTTTTCGACTTGGCCTTCAATGCTCTCAAAAATTATCGAAAATCTAACGAATACGAGTCATCGAGACTCGAAGCAATCCTTGATTCCTAATTAAGGTAGTTCCAAAAGTGATTAGCAAGATTACGCATGAAACAAATCCTATAGATTACTTTGCAATTTTGTATACAAATTCTATACGATTTTGTGTAGAAATCCTATACGATTTTGTATAGAAAATTCTATACAATCTTCTATAGAAAATTCTATAGATTTTTTAATAGAAATTTCTATACAATTTTCTATAGAAAATGCTATACAATTTTCTATAGAACATTCTATACAATTTTCTATAGAAAATTATATAGCCTTTTCTATAGAAAATGCTATACCTTTTTCAATAGAAAATTATATAGGCTTTTCTATAGAAAATTCTATAAATTTTCTATAGAAAAAGCTATACAATTTTCTATAGAAAAGGCTATATAATTTTCTATAGAAAATGCTATACCATTTTCTATAGAAATTCTCTACAGATTTCTATAGAAAATTGTATAGATTCTTTAGGATCTTGGAATTGCCAAAATTTCTATAGATCCCTGATATGGAATTCTACAGAAAAAAGGTATACCTCAAATTAGGAACTCCAGACTCTTCCCACTTTAGTCTTTTTCTAAATTGCAAAAAATAAAAAAACTAGAGCATTCCTGCAGGGTACACAATCCACCCATAGCATTTCTATGGGGATCTTGTATAGAATTCTATAGAAAGTTCTGTACAGAATTTGTATAGGAATCTTATAGAAAATCATAAACAACCTAGAGTAGGTCTTTAGAAAATTATATAGAATATTCTATAGACGATGCTATAGCATTTCTAGGTGGATAGAAATAATTTGAGTTTCCTTTGAATTATCAACGTTAATTTAGTCTTCAGTCGTTGGTACAGAAAATTTTTGGAGCCTTCTCTGTCTTAGAACTGAGGTTTCATCGTCAGACTCCTGGCCTGTTGAGGATGTTGATGGGGTTGGCTCCGGTTGCTCAGTACTTGTGCTCGTTGGGGATGTTGTCGAAGTAGGATCGACTGTGGGAAAAGCAAAGACGAATCCTGGTTTTGGGGGATCAGAGCCCGATGACTGTGGATGCGAGCTCGGCACACTCGTCGTTGGTGGCATGGGAATACTAAAAAAATGGAAACCATGGCAATTATTTTTAAGGACAAAAATTCTTACTTAATTAGTTGCACTCATTTTTTTATGTGGCAATTTTTATTTCATTTCAACGTTTCAAATTTTGGACTTAAAAAGTCAAATCCAAAATTTTAACTTGAAAAGTCCAATCCAAAATTTGGACTTGAAAAGTCCAATCCAAAATTTGGACTTGAAAAGTCGAATCCGAAATTTGGACTTGAAAACTCAAGTCCAAAATTTGGACTTGAAAAGTCAAATCCAAAATTTAGACTTGAAAACTCAAATCCAAAATTTGGACTTGAAAAGTTAAATCCAAAATTTGGACTTGAAAAGTCGAATCCAAAATTAGGAAAAAAATGAAATCGAAAAATTGGGAAAACTGTCACATGCTTAGTACATACTTTGCTGTAGCTGCTGCTGTTTGGTACTGATTCATCATAGCGTTGGCTGCGTTTAGCAAAAGTTGGACCCTTTGAAGAGTTTCTATCCTGGCTTCCACAGCTTGCCTCAGATTACCCTCCATGCTTCTGAGCTCTTCTTCACTAAGCGCTGTCAAATTTGGCGGGGGTGTTGGCACGGGGGGGAATGGAACTACATTTGGGAAGGGTGGAGCGAAAAATGGCATTCCCTCGGGGGGAAATGGCGCTGCCTGACCCATCGCTGCCCTGAGATTCGCCAGGGTGATCGGCTCAGCTCGAGGTCCTGAAATTTACCCACAACATGAACTAACGATTAAAAAAAAAATTTTTTTGTCAAAATTTTCACGATTTTGAAAACTTCTGATTTTTTTTTAATTTCAAAATTATCGAAAAAATTTCAGAAAAAAAAATTATCCAAATCTTTTTTTTTTATTTTTACTGTTGAAAATTTTTGAGAAATTTTGCAAAATTTTTCCAAAATTTGGAATTTTTAAAATTTTGGAATTTAGAAAAAAATCAGAATTACGAAAATTCTGGAAAGTGTAAAATTTTCATTTCATTGAAGATTTTTTTTTTTTTTTTTAAGGTTCATTAAATGCTCAAAAATATTGAGCAAGAAAAAAAAGGGTCTACCATCTTGATTGGTAGGAGCTTGAGCCTGCTGAGGTGTCTGCCCAGCTTGCGCCTGATTCTGTGGTCTGGCGTCCGCGTTTGGAGTGGCAGGTCTGAGGATATTCAGCCGACAGGTTGGGCAAGTTTGCTGCCTTTGGAACCAGGACCTGAGGCACGCAGTGTGGAAAATGTGATTGCAGGGAAGCTTTTTGCTTGCCGACACCATTTCCTCTCGACAAATAATGCAGACGTTATCAGCAGCTGCCAACTCCTCAGGTGTAGCATCGGGGTAAAATGTGTTCATATTCCTGATAGCTCGACGAGACATCACGATGTCCTGGAAGGCCTTTTTAAAGGCCCTCATGGTGTAGTACATGGGCCTCACAGCGAACAGTGGCAAAGTATACAGTTTCACCATAACTGTCACAAAAGCTACATACAGGATTACCTGCAAAAATTGGCAATTTAAAAAAAAATCAGAAATCTTTGGGTGGGTTGTAAATTTTTGAGAGCACTTTCGAAAATTTCTAAAAGTCCCATTTTTTGCGATTAAATTTGAAGATCGTATTGTCAATTTTTTTTTTTTTTTTTAGTATTTTTAAAACATACCAAATTTCGAATATTTTTCGAATTTTTAATGCCTCTGAATTCGGGGAATTTCGATTTTTCTGAAATTATTCAAATTTAAGAAATTTCCAGTCTCATAATTTTCGAATTTGTTAAATTAATTTTTTTTTATTTATTTAAAGTGAAAAAAAATTGGCACCTAAAAAAAAATACTAAATAAAAAAATACTGACCTTAATCAAGCCAATGATAAGCTCAGTGTACAGTAGCAAAACGGGTTTATTTTCCCATGGGCTATCATTCTGCAGATCAATCGTATGCAGAATGTATTTCACCATGATGTTTAGTACGACAGTCCATAAAATTGCGTACTCAAATCCGAAGACAAGTTGCACAGATGCGCCTTTGGTGAGTGTCAAATTGTAGGCGTGAACGATCATCGTTGAATTTATGGAAAATAAGAGCAGCAGAAGTGATGCGACACGCAAATGAAATAGCCACGTTATCACTGGACTCCTTTCCATCTGGAAAAAAATTTCCTCAATTTATTAATCTCACAAAAAAATCGATTTTTTTAAAATTTCTCACATTTTCGAAAATTCTGTAATTTTTTAAAATTTTGGAAATTTTAAAGGAAAAACAGAAATTCCCAAGATAGAAAAAAATACACAATTTTTTGCTCAATTTATTAATCTTATAAAAAAAATAATTTTTATTTGAAATTTTCACATTTTGTGAAATTTTGGATTATTTTCAAGTCTGGAAATTTTGAAGGAAAAAAAGGCCAAGATGAAAAAAAATTGTGACTTTCTGGCTCAGAAATTACGTGTCATTCCCTCCACAAAAACGCCTTGAAAAAATTCCTGGCCTTCCCTCAGATTTAGAGATATTCTTTCAACACCTAAATCGAATTTTTACGGTTTACTCATTTACTACGGAATTAAAAAAAAGGAACTTACGTAGTCGACACGGTCCTCAGCCAGCCAGTGAAACGATTTAAGACATAGTAATAGCGTGAATAGCGCTATGAATTTGGCACTAAAATCATCACGAAAAACTGTAAACGCTAAACACGTCTCGGTTACTGTGTACCAGCCCCTTTCTACCAGGTGCTAGAATTAAAAAAGAAACCAATCATTATTTTTTTTTATTCATTGCCCTTTTTTAAGTTTGTAATTTTCTGTATTTATTTGTTTATTATATTTGATTTTTTTGAAAATTTTCGTCAGAAAAAAATTAATTGCAATTCTTTTGATTTTTCCAAAACTTTTTTGGAAGATCCAAAAAGTTCAACCAGTTTGGAAAATGTGAAAGGTCTTAAATTTGAAAAAAATCATGTTTTCAATTGTATATGCTATTAATTTCTTTGCAATTTCCCAAAGTTGAAAATTTCAAACTTTCAAAATTTCAAAATTTCAAAATTTCAAAATTTCAGAATTTCAAAATCTCAAAATTTCAAAATTTCAAAATTTCAAAATTTCAAATGTTCAAAATTTGAGCATTCAAAAAACAAATTGTGAATGACACGATGATAGTTACATCATACCATGATCAACCTAACTTTGAAAATTCAGCTTTACCTCTAGCTCAGTAGCTCGGAGATTCCCGAAGAATATTTTCCTCAAAAACGTGTTCGTCATGAAAACAATAATGAAGGCTTGGACATAGATCACCTGAAAAAGAAAGTACTTGTCATAACAACATTGACCCCTGGATCTCCCCAAGAATTACTATAAAAACTCCCCATTTTTTGCATCGACCCTCCGACTGGATTTTTGGACGTGAAGGCAGATGGAACCCAGGTTGAAACCCCATAAAAAATTTTCCACATGATACCAAAATGAAACTAAAGTTAACCTCCCAATTTTCAGGTCTAACGTTATATCGAAAAATGCGACTGAATTTTTCGTCTATCAACTCCGCCATAAGTTCCTATGGGGAAACCCCATAGAATTTTTTATGCGTGACAGAACATTGGGAGCAAAATGAAAATTTTTTCACTCCCATAAAATTTGGGGGACAAATTTGTGGCGAATTTTAGCAACCCCATGGAATTTTTTTTTTTTGTACTTAAAATTAGAGTAAAAATTGAGGATAACTTACGGCCATACTGGAATTGGATTTGGTTATATAGACAACCGATGGGTAGAATTGTTTTTTTTGGTAATATGCATTACCAACAACCAAAAATGTGAGCGCAACACTCACGAGCATCACCACGGCGGCCCGCATTTTTTTGGCACTTCAATTTTTACGGGTGAACATAAAATTTAACCTCAACACGTGGCATCAGGTGACAGGTGTTTCGCTGTTTTGCATGGGCCGAGTTGCAGTGATTTTTGGGACAATGTTGACTGCGGGACAGCTGATACTTTGCGATTAGCTGATATTGCAGCCCAAGCTTTTTTGGGGTTTTGACAAGTTCGGCGCTGCAGCGCTCGCGGCTCAACCGCGAACTTTAGGTCTACTTACGTGTCCGTTGGTGAACAGCCAGATGCGCCCCCCGCCAAGCGCCACCATGGGTTACTCATGGGCTTTTGAGGTTTGAAAGGTTTTTGAAATTTTGGGGAAACTTTTGAGAGCTCACAAATTTTTCTCAAGTTTGTGAGAATTTTTGAAATTTTTGAAGTTTAGATTTTGACACTTTGATTTTTGCCATTTTTTTGAAAATTTTGCAATTTTGGGAATCTTTTGAGATTTTTGAGTTTGAAAAAAAATTTGGAAGTTTGTTAGGGATTTTCAAATTTTTGAAATTTTTGAAAGTTTGGTAGGAATTTTCAAAATTTTTGTAATTTTGTGAAGTTTTTGAAATTTTTGAAATTTTTGAAATTTTTGAAATTTTTGAAATTTTTGAGATTTTTGAAATTTTTGAAATTTTTGGAAGTTTGGTAGGAATTTTCAAAATTTATGTAATTTTGTGAAGTTTTTGAAATTTTTGAAATTTTTGAAATTTTTGGAATTTTTGAAATTTTGGAATTTTTGGAATTTTTGGAGTTTTTGAAATTTTTGAAATTTTTGAAAATTTGAAATGTTTCATCATTTTCGGAGTTTCACTCGGACTTACGTGTCGTTTGGTAAAGAGCCAGCCGCCTCCCACCCCACCCACCGCGGATTTCGATGAAGCGAACGGTGGAAATGTCGAAAAAAAAATTCTAAAAAATTTAGGTACTTGTAAATTTTTTCGATTTGTCGAATTTTTTGGGCTTTTTTGAAATTTTTAGGATTCTTTATTTTTTCATTTTGTCAATTCTCGAAATTTTCCAGTTTACAGAACTCGAAATTTTACCAAATTGCAATTTTTCAAATGTTACATTTTGCGCATGCGCAAAAGAAGAGAGAAAAATTAGAATTACTTGAACAAAAACTTCAAGCAGGATCTACAAGAGATGGCGTTTTGGAGAACTCCCCAAAATGACACTGCTATGATCCATAATTATAGATTACTCCATAATGATTTCAATGTATGACACGATATATGCTCTTCCCGGTTTCCCAACATCCTGTGACGTCATTATGCGCTTTTGCCGCATTAAAAACACACATGAATGAAAAAACAGATATTTCCTTTTCCTGTATTCCGCATAGTCATCGGTCTCTCGCTTCCTTGTGATACGCGGCGACTTGCCGCAAGTGTTTTCTGTTTCAGGTTGTGACGCCGAAAAAAATACGCTGGTTCCAGCTCAGGCATTTTTTTGCGCATGCCCGTTGAAAATTTTTTGGAAAATTTTCGGAAAATTTTTTGGAAAATTTTGGAAATTTTTTTGGAAAATTTTGGAAAATTTTTTGGAAAATTTTGGAAATTTTTTTGGAAAATTTTGGAAAATTTTTTGGAAAATTTTTTGGAAAATTTTTTGGAAAATTTTTTGGAAAATTTTTTGGAAAATTTTTTGGAAAATTTTTTGGAAAATTTTTTGGAAAATTTTTTGGAAAATTTTTTGGAAAATTTTTTGGAAAATTTTTTGGAAAATTTTTTGGAAAATTTTTTGGAAAATTTGTGGAAAATTTTGGAAAAATTTGGAAAATTTTTGGAAAAATTTGGAAAACTTTTGGAAAATTTTTGGAAAAATTTAGAAAATTTTTGGAAAATTTTTGGAAAATTTTGAAAAATTTTGGAAAATTTTTGGAAAAATTTTGAGAAATTTTGGAAAAGTTCTGGAAAATATTTTGAAAAATTTTCTGAAAAGAGCGAAAATTGCTATCCACCATTTGTTCTCCAAGTAGGCATTCACAAGTCGTCAGATATTTCTCAGTCGTAACCGATAATAATCAGAAGCCAAATATTTCCACTAGCGCAGCTCCATTGTGCTCGTTACAATGCGGGTATTAGCAATTAAAAAACGTTGGCTTTTGTGACGTACGAATAACATGCTGGTATTGAACAATACATTTGTATCGTACAATCGAAACGTTATTGAATTTCCAAACAGATTGTACAATCGTGATTTTGTTGGTCATTTAATTTCACTATAATTTTCTCGCTTTTCCAATGACGAAAGTTTGCTGATTGCGCGCGAAAATGCGCGCGAATTAAATTGGCTTGATAATATTTAAAAATTTCTTTAATTTTCTGGCCAAACTCAAATAAAAAAAAAATAATGATCCAAAATTATCTTTTAAAAGAATTTCTACTCTAATTTTTTCTTCACGTGGCGGGCGGCGCATGCTGCGCATGCGCACTTCCTTTTTCCGCCGCGCTAACAGGTGTCGCGTCGGTTTCAGTCTTACGCTCTTCGATAATTTCGATACATAGCGATAGTGTCTTTCGTCTCTCCTCTTTACTGTACGAACATCGTGTGTGTAAAAAATGGCGGGAGAAAAAGAAAATTTAACCCTGCGAATAATTATTCCAACAATGTACGACAATTTTCACTTGGAAAAAATTGGCGAGGTACTTTTACCCTCAAGAGGTACAATTTGAATGTCACTAATTTTCGAGGGGAATCACTGAGTGCCTGTTGATGTGACTACAGAGGGGTGCGAATAAAGTCGATAACACCCCACTTTGCCCCACATTTTCTGGTGGCACCTCATTTTATTTTTTCACATACAATTTTTTTTTATCCCTGAATTATTATTTTTTATTCGTGTAAATATTGCAAAAAAAATTGTGTAAATCTTTTGTGAGACATTTTCAAATAATTTTTTTTTTTCAAATTTTTCCCGCCAAAATTATGCAAAGTGTCTTAATTATGGGTGACTTTTTTTCGTTATAGCAAAATATCTGAAAAACGGCGAGAGATAGAAAAAAAAGCTTCGAACAAATTTTGTTCCTTATATCAACCCGCACATTTTATGTCAAATGACTTTTTTTCTGACGTCCATAATTAAGGAGCAAACGTGGGTGGGAGTAGCGCGGACGGCGAGCGAGCGCTTGAGGTCGACCTGCGCGCAGTCGTTTTTTGAGGAAATGAGTGGAGATAGAGCAAAAGTGTGGTAACAAAAAATGTTCGTAATGAAAAACTCTATCAATCGAGTTATGTGACATTTTCCCGTATTTTCAATATTTTACGACATATTGCAGGTTATATGCAACGGGGCCAAGTGTCTTTACATCCCGTCCGAACTTCAACCACCGTTTCCTCAGGAAGTATTACAGATAGCGGTATGGCATATAGAACCTCAATGATTCCCCATGAAAGGACGAACATTTTATGTTAAGAGACTTTTTTTCTATCTCCATTATTTAGTCGAATCCGGACGTTTCTCGGGCGGCCCCTATGGCTCGCCACGCGCAATCCGCGGGCTTATATTTTTTAATGCCCCCCCCCCCCCACCCCCATCCGCCCTCAATTCGCGTCTGGACTAAACCTATTACACCCCGGCCTCGCTACTGTGAGCTTATCTATGTGCTCAATATGCTATTATAGAAAACTAGCCGGTTTAAATTGTCGTGTAAGCGAGTGCCTACAGCAAAGTGTCATTGCGGAAGTGAATGTTGCAAATAATTTCAAAAGTTTTGTTATTCAAATAATTTCAAAAGTTTACACCAATTCTCAAACTGTTAGTTTCAAAATAGTCATTTTCTATCAAAATTTGCAATTTTTTGTACAAATTAAAATTTTTATTTAAGTGTCAATTATTTTCCAAGCTTTCAGTTCTTTTCCAAAATTATCATTTTTTTTCTCAAAATTTTCCATTTTTTTTTACAAAAATTTCAATTTTTTTTTTCAAAATTTGAAATTTTTTTTTCAAAAATTTCAATTTTTTTTTCAAAATTCTCAATTTTTTTGTTTTCAACACTTTCAATTTGTGTTACAAAGGTTTCAATTTTTTTTTTCAAAATTTCCAATTTTTTTTTCAAAATTTTCAATTTTTTTTTTTTCAAAATTTCCAATTTTTTTTTCAAAATTCCCCATTTTTTTCAAAAACTTTCAATTTTCTTTTCAAAATTCTCCATTTTTTTTACAAAAATTTCAATTTGTTTTTTTTCAAAATTTGAAATTTTTTTTCAAAAATTCTCAACTTTTTTTTCAAAATTCTCAAATTTTTTCTTTTCAAAACTTTCAATTTGTCTTACAAAAGTTTCAATTTTTTTCTCAAAATTTCCAATTTTTTTTTCAAAAACTTCCATTTTTTTTTCAAAATTTTCAATGTTTTTTTTCAAAACTTTCAATTTTTTCCCCACCTTGTAATTTTTTTCCCCCAATTTCCACATTTTTTTCAGAATATAAAAAAAAACATTTATCCTCAGCTAAAAAAAAAAACCATAAATTTCATGCGCATGACCAACTTCACCAAAGTCACAAGTATGAAACGGATGAGAGGCGGTCGCCTTGTAGCTAGTGCTGTCCAAAGCCGTTTTACCTGACGCGTGAATCACGTATTTTTCCTTGACCATCGACGTCCCTCGTTGAAAACCGCCAGATGTAAGGGGGGGGGGGTGGGGGGGGGGGGGGTTATAAGAGCTCTGAGAAAAAAAGGGGGAAATAAATAAAGGGGCCGAGAGGCACGTTGAGCAAACACGCTGGTCCACCGAGGAATTGAACCGGCATTCAAGACCCTGTCACGTCTAGAGCTTCGTCCAAGAACTAACAATAAATTTTGGAAAAAAAGGGGGGGGGGGATAAGAATAATAACGGCGAAATGGTTATTATCTTTTGGTCCTGAGTGGACCTTTGGCCAATGCTCGACTCAGGTAGAATCACATTGTATTTTTTTTTCGGCCCCTAGGACACAAAAGATCCACTCAAACCTCTAATTTGACGACCAAAAATCGCGTACGAAAGTCAAAGATTTTCCCGCGATCTACCTGTCCCGAACATTTGCTTTTTCACGAAGAACTGTTTAAAAAAACCCCATCAATACACAAGTATTTTCCAAAAATTTCAATTTTCAAATGGCCCGAAATGCCGCGTGACGTCACAGTGGCGGTAGCAGTGTTCTCCATGTGGCGCCATCAGTCGACGCCATTGCTCATTAGCGTATCAGATTGTTTCGATCCGGTGACAACATTCGGTGGCCAATTGGCGGGCAAATGTCAGAAGAAAATTCTAGAAAAAAAATATGCGACCGATATTGTTTTGCAGACACTGCCACAAACTTTTTATTCAGTTGTACATTCATTATTCACATGCAATTATGTTTTCATTTGTTCGCACTGACAATTTCGAAAATATAACCACCTACATTTATTATTCTCGCCGACAGTTTGAATTTCCCGCCCTCCAGAAACAATAGCGCGCGCACCTCGCGGTCGTCCTTGAAACTACATCCGCCACTGTGACGTCATGCTTTTGATTTGGGGAATTTTTTGGAGGATTTTCATCCACCTCGCAATTTGCAATGGGAACAGTTTGCTCGTTTTATGTAATTTTTGTAATATTTTTTGCGTAGCGCACGCTCTGGGTCGGAGCATTTTATTTTTCACTCGCCTCTCCTTGGTGCGAAATTTTCTTCTCACGCTTTCGAAGCCACTTTGCGTCACACCGCGAAAATCTAACCTACATTTATTATTCTCGCCGACAGTTTGAATTTCCCGCCCTCCAGAAATAACAGCGCGCGCACCTCGCGGGCGTCCTTGAAACTGCATCCGCCACTGTGACGTCAGCGGCCGAAATTTGTCGTTTAAAAAATGCTGCTATAAATTCATAAACATTCCCCAAAGGTGAATTCCCTTCGTTTTATCAGTGTCCTTATCACTTTTTGGCCAAATCCCGCTTTCTGATTTATCATTATCCTCTCACAATGACGCTAATTAGAGTTAAGGCGCCATTAGTCGTTCTTACGTTGGAATTGTTCACAAATGAAATATCGGTTGTTAAAGGGGGTGGGGGTGGGGGGGGGGGGGGGGGGGGGGGGGAGGCGTCATTGAAGTCTTTCGGAGCTAATGTCCGATAATTACGGAATCGTCCATAATTCGTTATGAGTGACGTTAAGCTATTAAGACGCAGGAATGCAAAATGACCTCAGGTCTTGAAATCCGTTGGGCAAAAAAAATCAATCATCATGATGGAGAATTTTTTATCTCAGAATCTTGGTCACGTGCTCACCATCTAGTTAGGCGGTTCTAAATTTCGTTAATTGAGAAAAAAGTATGACACGAAAATTTTTTTAAATTTTACGTTTTTCGAATTTTCTGAAACATCTGTGTGTGTGTGTGTGTGCGTGTGTGTGTGTGTGTGTGCGTATCTGAGCGTATATGAAGGTTGAGGTGTGTGGGGGTGTGTGTGTGTGTGTGTGTGTGTGTGAATACATCTTCATCTATAGCTACGTGGTAAAACAAACTGAGCGCACCTATCCTCGGTTTTTGAGAAATTTCTCAAAATCTATGGGAATTCAGCCGATCTCTATAAGAACTTTTTTGTAGAGCGTAATCGTCTCTACAAAAAGTTTCTTATACAATTCTCTCCAGCTTGCCTCACTTTTGAGATATCCATGAAAAACGACGTCACCTCGTTTCGCAACGCCACTATACAGAATCGTTATCAACATTTTCGCTCGTTTGTAACGCCCTATCAGGAAAATGGTTGCAGATAGGAAAAAAAGTGTCTAACAAATATTGTTCCTCACATAACAATGCACGTTTTATGTTATACGATTTTTTTTGTAGCTACCATAACTTGGGAAATATCGTCATCGGAAAGTTAGTTATGCGGTTGGAGCTGAGTGTGCGGATTGCAATCAATTGGGTAGATGTTTTTTTTTTAATTTTTTTTTGGTTACGGTTTGGTCATATTTGGTGGTAATTAATGACTCGGCATTTGTCAATTTAATTTGAAGACGCAAATTTAATTACCAACGCATTTTAATTGAGGCTCTTTGGCCATGAAGTAATGACGCTTGTCTCCAAAT
Organism: Asobara japonica; assembly: GCA_026005395.1. NCBI lineage: Eukaryota > Metazoa > Arthropoda > Insecta > Hymenoptera > Braconidae > Asobara > Asobara japonica. Next base: position 937,967 of record BQMI01000510.1, read on the forward strand.
TTGCAAGTTTCGCAGCTGTGGTGTCACTAGTCAGGTGGAGAGTGATGGTCACATGGTAAATTGGTCATAATTTTGTCACATGACAAGAGATTGCTATATTTCGGTCGGTCACGTATCGTGTAATTTCCAGGTATTCGTGTTTCTATATATTCGGACGCGAATGCCTCACATGAATATACCTGATCTGCCTCCACGGAGAACTATATATATATATATATATATATATATATGTAGCGTAGGGTTGGGCATAAGGAAGCCTTGGGTAGAATCGGTAGAAAATCGTCTTATTTTGCGGACGTGTCCGATTTTCAAAATTTTTGAAGTTCCAAAACTCAAAATTTGGGAATTGAAAAATTTCAAAAAATTCAAAAAGTTTTAAAATTTTCAAAACTTTCAAAAATTTTCAAAAACTTCAAAAATTCTGGACAATTTCAAACATTTTGCAAAAGCTCAAAAATTTTGGACAATTTCAAAAATTTTGGAAAAGCTCAAAAATTTTGGGAAATTTCAAAAATTTTGGAAAATTTCAAAAATTTTGGAAAATTTCAAAAATTTTTAAAACTTTCAAACATTTTGAAAAATTTGAAAAATGTTGAGTAATTTCGAAAATTTTGAAAAATATCAAAAATTTTGAAAAATTTCCAAAATTTCAGTAATTTCAAAAAATTCAAAATTTTTGAAAAATTCCCAAAGATTTCTAAAATTTTGAAAACTTTGGAAAAATCTCAAAAATTTTGAAAATCCTCAAAAATTTCAAAATTTTGGAAAAATCCCGAAAATGTCAAAAACTTCGAAAAATTTCAAGAAACAAAAAAAGAAAAATCTAAAAAAATTAAAAATGTTGATTCAAAACATCAAAAATTTTCAAAAATGTCAAAAATCCCAAAAAACTTTCTTTAAGAGGAAAAATCAAAACCACCAGAACTGCAGAGTAACTTTCAAAAGTTACGTGCCCGCATCTCCGTAGGCATAAAAAAAAAAAAAAAAAAAGAAAAAAGAGAGGCGAGAGGGGAGATTTGTGTATTGATTTTTTTCCACTGTGGAAAAATTGGCCACATTCCCAGGTGCCTTGAACAATCTCAACTCCAATAGAAGCCATTTTACATAGCTCGTCTTTGCATTTGCCTGTAAGACCTCTAGAACAAACGGAGCATGTTTATTTGGGCCACTTGTCGGTTGTTACGTGTTACCTACCTGAGTCCACAAGCCTATAGTTGTCTTCTAAGCCGCTAGGAGTTCCGACGAGGACAAGCCAATGGTAATACCAGACTGGAACTTAGCGATGTGACGCAAAGTGGCTTCGAAAACGTGAGAAGAAAATTCCGCACCAAGGAGAAGCGAGTGAAAAATAAAATGCTCCGTCCCAGAGCGTGCGCCACGCAAAAAATATTACAAAAATTACATAAAACGAGCAAACTGTTCCCATTGCAAATTGCGAGGTGGATGAAAATCCTCCAAAAAATTCCCCAAATCAAAAGCATGACGTCACAGTGGCGGATGTAGTTACAAGGACGACCGCGAGGTGCGCGCGCTATTGTTTCTGGAGGGCGGGAAATTCAAACTGTCGGCGAGAATAATAAATGTAGGTGGTTATATTTTCGAAATTGTCAGTGCGAACAAATGAAAACATAATTGCATGTGAATAATGAATGTACAACTGAATAAAAAGTTTGTGGCAGTGTCGGCAAAACAATATCGGTGGCATATTTTTTTTCTAGAATTTTCTTCTGACATTTTGCCCGCCAATTGGCCACCGAATGTTGTCACCGGATCGAAACAATCTGATACGCTAATGAGCAATGGCGTCGACTGATGGCGCCACATGGAGAACACTGCTACCGCCACTGTGACGTCACGCGGCATTTCGGGCCATTTGAAAATTGAACTTTTGGAAAATAATTATGTACTAATGGAGTATTTTTTAAAAACTTCATAAAAAATCATTAAAAAAAAGTAAATAATGAAAAATGAGGTAACATGAAATATAAATATATTTCGATGGCATTTTACAGTCAGTGGATGATTCATCTATATATACTCACATGTCATATATAGACTCCTGTTTATATGTATACAATATGTATATATGTATATCTATGCGTTATACACAACTATTTACAAAGCGGAAACACTCGCGTTTCCCAAACGTTCTATCCAATAATCATTTTCACATTATCAATTGAATATTTCACAATTATGTCTCTCTACTTTTCCCTCTCATTATATTCCGTTATTAACTGGGATACGTGACACTCATGGTCAGTTTCTAATTTTAAAAAAAAGAGGGAAAAAGAAACGAATAGGATCAATTTTATCGCTCCAATTCATACATTTTTGCCGACACACATACACACACACACACAATTTTCATCATACTACAGTACACCATATTCATCAATTCCCTACACAAAAGGGAAGATGTTGCATAGTTCCCACCCACACCTCGGAATTTTTCCTTAATACAGTATTCCCCATATTAATTATTCATTTTGTTAATAAGTTAATGAATAATCTAAGATCTAGCTGTTGAAATCTACCGAGGAAACGCCCATTTTTTTTCACCTCGTGGCAATCGGATTTGTCGAATTTTGGCAGGAAGGGTTTTTTGACGAATTCTGTCAACTGTCATAATTTGACAGATTTAGTGACAACTGTCAAAATTTGGCAGTATCGGAAATTTGTGATCTCGGGATGACATGTGTCAATTTGGTTATAAGAGACAGTAGGTCCAACAGATTTTGACAGTGGCTGTCAAACTTTGACAACGACTGTCAAACTTTGACAGCGACTGTCAAACTTTGACAGCGACTGTCAAACTTTGACAGCGACTGCCAAACTTTGACAGCGACTGTCAAACTTTGACAGCGACTGTCAAACTTTGACAGCATACGCCATACGGTGTCATAAATGTCACCAATTAGTTCTCTGAACACAAAATAATATGAAAAAGCCTGTTGAAAAAATATCAATTTTTTTGACAGTTTTTGAAGAAAACTGTCAACTGTCAAGACCTAACAAATTTTCTCAGAAACTGTCAAAATCTGCTGGTTTATGCCACTGCAGCAATATCTGCGAAATTCTGTCAAAAAAAAACGTCTCAATTTCGACGAAACTGTCAACTGTCAAAATTTGACACTTTATGTCATTCCATGATTTCGACATAATACGACTTGTTATTTTTGGCAAAATCCGTTATCTGCCACAATTTCCCAGATTTCGTCAGAAACTGTCAAAAATTGACATGTCATGTCAATCCCTCCAAAAATGATCCTCGAAAATTTACCAAAATCCGCCAACCAGACATTCTCCCCCATTTTTTTCCGATTCCCTCTCACGGTCCATCATTTTCTGCCAAAATATGACATGTCAATTGCCACGAGGCATCTCCTTTATTATCTTAGTACACCGCCGTAAATACCCAGTCTTGGAGTTCTTGGAATCCCAAAAAGGAAAAAAAAACCAGGGTCGCGCGAAGGTGTCAAGGAGAGGTGGGTGGGTGGGTGGGGGGTAATATGGTATTTCGAGTAACTCGCCCAAAAATTCTTAAAATCTACTGTCGGAGAATAAGCGTAGAAATTGTATCACACTATTAAGACTTGTACATGATCTCAAATGTAAATGCAGGCTTTTACATAGGCTTCTTCAAGGGTTATGTATCTCCCTTGTGTCGTAGTCGCTTTATCGCCAGTTATATATTCAATTCTTCTCATCACATCTCTCTCTCTCTCTTCCTTTTACAATCCCCCTCCTTCTCCTTTCATCTCTAGTCTTCTGCCTCTGTCTCACGCAGGAGACACTATGACACCGTGAAAAGAGAAGTGCTCCCCCCCAAGTGAATTCACAAGACCCAAATGAAGAGTCTTTGGTAGTCTCCAACAATACAAAGTACGAAGTACAAAGTACAATGCCTTGAAGAAGCTGCCAGTTGTGGAAATTGGATCGATACCGTGCCGCCCATTGAGAAGACGCTTCCCTGATAACGTCTAGTTATCGATCGTCCTTGGCTATATTCGTGTTGAAGTCGCCAGGAAGAGGTCTAGGATAGCCAGAGCTCAAGGGTGCGGTCGTGTATCTCCCCAAGCATCCACCAATCCATCTACCGAGACAAATCCGCTCGTCCAAGCAACAAGCTCGACCAAAAATTTCCTTCCACCGAGGTCTAGTTCATCCTCTATGGTCTTCTTCCTCCATTTCAACCTGAATTCGTCTAACCCTGATGCATCTGAAGACAATATTCAAAGATCAGCATCAAAGCATCAACACAGCGCGTTGATCTTGCTATTCCGGCAAGAGCCTACTGCTAAGCGGTCGAAACGACGAAATTCGGAAGGACCTTCGCTGAATATCTCCGGGAAATTGAAACGAATTCATGGTAGCATATCCAAAGAGCCCATCAAATCAAATTCAATGGATGCAATTCAAATTTCCCAAGACATTCAGCAAAGCATTTGGAAAGCAAGTGAAATCCAGTCGCTTGACTAATTAAGTAATGAATGCTCTGTACCATCGACCTTTTATGCAATCCAAGCTACCTGATTGTTCCATATTTCATCGTTTCACCTTCCCCACCCTGCTCCACTCGCTCCCATACTGTCTCAGCTATTATTATCAACTTTTGGTGGTCTTCTGACTCTCCCTGATAATCCATCGTTCTTCCGCTCTCTGACCTACGTCACAATCTGCCTTGTATAACATAAATGTACAGTGAATAAAAGTCAATCAATCAGCGACCAATGGAAGCACTTCTCCTTCAACTCCTACGTCAGTCATTTCCATAATTATTGGAATTGCCTCACCAACACAACCATACCAGCACTCATGATGAATGCATACATACAATCGATCCGCTTATCTAATCCCTAAGCCCCCCGGAATCACCCTAAATCCTTACAGTTGGCCGACGTCACAGTATTGTTCAAAAGCAAGGGGGAGGAGGGGGGGGTGGTGGGTGGGTGGTATGTGGGCGGAAAAAAATATTCGAGGCACGAGGACACCCACGGGGCGACCAGCGGCCGAGAGCCTCTCCTCTCAATAATGAAAAATGAACGTGTTACATGATAACCTTAAAATCAATCAGACAACCTAAAATTCTACATTCACCATGAACAAATTTCCTATTCAATTCAAATTCTTGTATCTTTGGCTCTACATAGTCACCTCATATAAATAATATATACACGGACTTGGTTACGCTCGCTCTGTATACATAACTACATTTTTTTACCGGGGAAAAAGGGGAAATGACGAGTGACGAGGTTAGTCACGGGGGTATGTCGTGAGGGGAAGATGACAGATGGGGAAGAGTGAAGGAAGAACGATTTTAGCTGAATGATGAATGGGGGGGAATGGTTTAAAAAGGGAATGTACCGCATTATACGCGTAATATCAAATGGAAAAATTGGCCCGGCAGAGCTGAGCGCATGTCTAAAGGGAACATTGAAGCACGACGGGATTGAGGATAGTCGGGGAAAGGGGGAAGCCCCAATATTCGTGGAGAATGGCCCCCTTCGGCTTGGTGTGCAAACGTGACTATATAGAACGTTGGACTGTAACATACGTCCATGGCAGCAGAGAGCAGCGGTTTTCGGCCGTGCAGGAGGAGCAGATAGCATCGGCCTTGTCGCACCCCCTGGTGGCCCCAGTGGTGCGGACAAGGATGGAAAAACGAACCCTCAATGCCCACCAACCGCGAGACCCCCCCCTCATCCCACTATATGTCGTTGGTGTGTATGTACTGTGCACTGTAATGGCACCGTTGGATATGCAATGTATACCGTCTACCATGTACACGGGGATTTGATATACCAACACCAGTGCACACCACGGTTACATACAGTACGGATATATCTGGTAGGGGGGGGGGGAGGGGAAGGGGGGTCACTACGAAAATATATCCTATATGGGTACAGTGGATGGGACAAGCGTAGTTCGTTAGGCAATTGCTCGTTAGTCGGTGATTTTAAAACGGGAGAGGCCAACGTTGGCGACTACTTGAGAATACATTTGCTGGAGATATTGAATTGGTGGGGTGGGGTGGGGGGGGGGGGGGGTGGATTGATGCATTTTGCACTGCCAAAAGCAGGGGAAAAAACGGAGGACCGTTGATGAACTAGGAAGACTGCACTACGTATATTATCTTTATGGATGGTGAAACGTAGGGGGGGGGGGGGGGGTCGGTTGGAATAGATGGAAGGTGATCGTTAGTGTGGGTTAGGTAGACGAGCAGGTATGTGGAGGCGGAAAGGAGCCAGTGGCGGCAGTCTGGCAGGGCGAAGTAACACAACAACGCGGGGGCTTACCAATGGAGGGAGGGTGGACAGCATGATTCTATCCGTGTACAGTTCCTCCGCTCCACGTGCGTTCACGTTTTTGACGCTGTGGGGTGGAGGTGCTCTGGACGAGGGCAGAAAGGGACCGACGATAATACGAATGATGGGTGGGGTAGAGGGGGGGGGGGAAGGGACAAGCTGGAGCGAAAATCGTTCGTGCTGTACGATATTATCTTACTCGTGGTGGTTTTATTGTTCGTAGCTTCTGCCGGATTGGGCAGCGATGCGCTGGATGATACTGATGATGATAATGATGATGATGATGATAGAGAAGGTAGGATGGGCAAAAAATATGATGGTGGATTGTGGGATACAACTAAGACGACTAGGCTAACCGTAACGAAAATTATAAGATTGGTGAAAATTGTTATTGAATAGGTGTGATATAGGCGCAACAATACTGACAACGATACCTTTGACAAGATTCTATTGTATGTTTTTAATATTACAGCCGTGTCCTAGCTTCTTGGTAGTAATGCTCTGTATGCTGGTGCTTCGTAGAAACTACCGCTTGTACCATTGTTACCGGCGCCACCAGTGGCGGCTGCTGCTGCTGCAGCAACAGCAGCAGCAGCCATTCTCAATGCCTGAAGCGATGCCTCTCGATGCCTATTCATCGCAGTTGCATATACACTTGAGGTGGATGATGATGAGGGTATCGTGGGAATGGCCGTTGGTGCTCGCGATATAGAACACGTACGTCGATATGGATGATGCTGATTGGCGGTTGTTCTTCGTCGTGTTGTTGTAGATACTGGCTCAGTGGGAATTTGAAAATTTTGGATAAATGTTTCACTAGCTGGACTAGCAGCTGTCAATGCTGATGCAGAATTAACATGTAAATGAGCGTCCTCATATCGATGATGATGCTGTTGCTGTGGCACTTGTGTATGAGTCGATTGTTCAACATCTTGATGATGATGATGATGGTGGTGGTGATGATGAGGCTGATGATGCGAGCGCATTGCTCGAAAATAATGCTGATAAATCCCTGATATCACTGCTTTCTCATCGGCAGTCGTGAGATTACCACCATTCGGCACTGTAGAAAAGGCTGCAGCGCGATGCTGCTGCTGCTGCTGCTGGCTCAGTCGTTTTTTATCAATCACAGACTCCTGATTACCATCATCCTCGCGTCTCGTATGCTTTCTATGCAGCAGTGTATTGATCGCAATGGAGGAGGGCGAGGGTGCTGTTAAGGCATCGCCAAGTAAAATTGTGGCGTTGGCATTGGTGTGTGTATTAGCAGTTACTGCAGCAGTGGCTGTTGCAACAACTGCTACAGCAACAGATGCAGCATCACCACCAGTCATAGTCTTTGATAGGTGATTGGAGGTAACAGTGGAGCTATCACGCCTGCTGCTCTTCCTACCTGACGATGAGCTTATGATTGGCGGTAGATTATTGACAAATGGACTTCGCCTTTCTCGCTCGGCACGTCTGTAATAGCAAGGATGTATCATGAGCAGTGGCTCACCACCACCTGGTGGTGGCTTTGCTTGGCTTGGCAGCTCATACTCTACACTACAATCCACGTGTAATGGCTGGGCGTAGTCCTTGAAATTAGTACTGGGCGTTGGCTCTGATTTATAGGGACTAGCACCGGGTATCACGATATCGTTGGCTGACGTTGGCGAGAGGATTGTCTGTCCTATAACCGTGACGCCGGCGGCGGATGAACGGTTGGATGACGACACTGGCGTTGAGGAAGACGTTGTACTGTTGTTATTAATCGTGGCAACGGTCCCCGGTCTGTGATGATGATGATGATGATGTGAGTGATGATGAAAGTGATGATGATGGGCATTTGCTGGCAAACTATGGCTATTTATCCTCTCAATCGCCACTTCCTTCTCATAACATGCGGCCGCCATCTTTATCAAGCTGGTTGATGATTCCAAGCGCGACGACAGCGACGTTGTAGCATTCACGATGAGGTGAGCCCGTGCGCGGACAGCACGTAGGTGCCAGGCTCACTTGATTGTCCCAACAAATCCCAATGAATTGAATATGGTGGAACGAAAATTGAGAAGAACGAAGGAAAAACCGACGGCGCCTTTGGATCGCAACGGCGACGCCCTCCTGACTAATGGCCAGCGGCTTCTGACTTGCGTCACGTTCTCATGGTACTTGCTTCTTTCTTATCCACCGCATTGGCATCTGTGGATGTTGCCCAATGTTCCCAGCTTTTAGTGCTCAATGTTTTAGCCAGGATGTGGCTTCATTCGCAGCGACTCGCCGCAATATCTGATTGGGGGTTAGGTATGCCGGCGAGACAGTCTTGCGTATCGATTTCACAGCTGAAGTTAGCTGCTAGGTGCTTCAGGGATGATGGGCCCCAGTGGTTTTTATGATGAGAAGTGGAATGAAAAAGAGGCAGATGGGAAGAGTGGCCGTGGAGATTGGAAATGTATCGCCGTGTAGATATCAACGTGGAAAGATCGATTTTCAGGGTTCGACGAGGCGCGGCCACAACTACCAGCAGGTTCACCCTCTCTCTCTCTCTATCATTCTCTCCTTACCAGCTGCGCCCCCAGGTTCTTTTTTCCCTTTCTTTTGCCTCGGTCTCGCCCTTATCGCTTCCTTTCGGCTGCTTTCTTCTCTCTTTCACTGTCAGAAACCTTCACACGCTTCCCCCCTCTCTCTCTCTCTCACTGTCTCTCTCTCTCTCTTCAATTTTTTCCGACTTTTTGTACCTTCGTTACTATCTTCTGCTGCTCTATCTCTTTACTCGTGCAATATTTTGCCGAGAGCTGTCAATGCTGATAGGGGGTGGGTGGGTGGGTGGGGGGGGGGGGGGTGGCACAATTTAGAGAAACAAAATTTGTTGAAAATGTAAATTATGGAGTGTTGCCAGTGCCTGGACCAATGTATGGTATATCCACGACTGGTGCAACCTCTTTTTTCTCTTTCTGTGAATGTCTACACGTGGGGGGGCCGAGTCTCACGTACAAGGCATGTCAGCAACGAAGCGCTCTCTCTCTCTCTCTCTCTGATTATCGTGTAATATATTGTAATAGAACTTTTTTGGCAATAAACAATGTGGATTGATCTCCGGCACGCTGGCCGCTCGACGCCCGAGCCCAGCTGTCACATTGGCATTTTCAAATTTCCATTGATTACCCGCGCGCACCCGCCCCTCCTGCCACACCAATTGAGGTGAATGCACAGGGAACACTGGGCCGATTAATAGCGGCAAATAAGGTCAGTTTGCGGATATTTTTTCCCCAAATTTGCCAAATTTTTTTTTATGACTGTATCACCGGTTTTTTTTTTTGCAATTAATTATTTTTTCACTATTCACAAGATATTGTCGGAATGCACACCTCTAAATGCCGCAGCTTCTTTAACGCTTTTAGGGCCACAGCTTTGTCCCACTTGCGACGGCCATCACTCCCCAATTTCACAATACTATTATTATTATTATTATTATATATTGTTGAGTTCACCTTGGATAACACTTGTTTCGTTATTTCACTCTGCGTCACTTCCGGAAGATTAAAGCCGCACAAATACAAGCCACCAATTCTTCTATCATTTCCAGGACACAAAAAAGGCACGTTGTTTCTTCACGGCGGTGGGTAATCTTGACTTTTATGTACGTTTCTTTTATTGCCTTCTTTTTTTCCCCCTCTCTCCACCTCCTACCACAATTCTTTTATACCGAAAAAAAGGGGGGGGGGGGAAATACACCGCAGGTCTCAATTTATCCAACTGCACGTTTCCGTAGGCCGAAAGAAAAAAGAGCGCACGACACAACACAAAACAAAAATTAAATAGAAAAAAGAAAAAGCAAAAAAAGTCACTTCACCTGTTTGACACGTGTTGCAAATATAGATATAGTTCAATTGTATTTTATTTAAATAATAATAAAAAAAAAAAACCTCCCACCAACATCAGTGCTTGGGATTAATGTTTTTTTTTTAAAGCGGCCCGACAGTCCCGCGGCGTCGAGTGTCGAGCAGCGACTGAGCCTCTCAGTGTGCGCGCCTCGGCCCCTCGCGCCACCGTAGCCACTAATAGTGCTGTCTCACTCGGGCGCATGGATGTACATCGCAGTCAGTTCAAGTGCATTAGCATCGATCGCTCTCTCTTCCGCTCGTGTGGCTCAGCCTGCCCCCCCCCGGCGCCCCCCCCCCCAGTCGGCCCTTCCTTCCGGAACCCCCGGGCCGTAGTCTATGCTCGCTCGCCTGTCCCACCCCTCGCATCATCTCTATCCTCCGTCTCCCTCCTAACCCCGGAGAACATTCGCCCGTTTCGCTCCACCCCCTCCTCCCCCCCCCCCCCGCCCGCCCAACCCGCCCAACTGTAATACTCGGGCTCTCTCACTCGCACCAACGAACACATCGCATACACCATTTAGCTCTATGCCACCCTGAACTACCACCACCCCCCCCCCCCCCCCCCCCCCCCCGCTACGTAACCTCTCGCTCACTCATATTGCACCAGTGCATGTACTTGTCGTTGACGCCGGCACCGTCGGCGTCGTTATAGGTCGTGCCACGGCCATCCGGCCCCCGGCGAATCCGCATATATACCCGGGTTCTCGTATTCCCTAATGCTCTTTATTCTACTGTCTCACTCACACGGTGAGTTTTCACACGGCCAACCCATTGCCGACACTGGGGGCTGGCTATCTCACTCGCGCAAGCCACCACGACTAGACGTACTTTTAACCCCCTTGTTATTCACCCCCTCCCCCCCCCCCCCCCCCCCGTAATTATGCATTATTAATGGGGGGGGGGGGGGTGTTTTGGAGATTTATCAATTTCCGAGTTTTTGGGGTTTTTTTTTTGGAGGGGTTTCTTTGGGAAATTTTGGAGTCGCGGCGAGGGAGTGGGGCGATGTCGGCGCGAGACGTCAATCGGCAGTTGAGCAATTTGATTTTTGAAAAGTTTTTTATGGCGTAGTTGGATGTTTGATGAGCAACCTTAATTTTTCAAGTTTCAGATAGTCGGTATTTTGGTTAGAAGACACTCACCTGCCCATCCGTCCACACCGACACACCCATCCATCTACACCCACCCACCCATCCACCCTCGCCCATGCATCCATCCACACCCACCCACCCATCCATCCACTCCCACCCACCCATCCATCCACACCCACCCATCCATCCACCCCCACCCACCCATCCATGCCCACCCACCCACCCATCCATCCACGCCCACCCACCCATCCATTCACGCCCACCCACCCATCCATCCACTCCCACCCACCCATCCATCCACACCAACCCATCCATCCACCCCCACCCACCCATCCACGCCCACCCACCCATCCACGCTCGCCCATGCATCCATCCACAACCACCCACCCACCCACCCATCCATTCACACCTACCCACCCATCCACGCTCGCCCATGCATCCATCCACACCCACCCACCCATCCATCCACACCAACCCATCCATCCACCCCCACCCACCCATCCATCCACGCCCACCCACCCATCCACGCTCGCCCATGCATCCATCCACAACCACCCACCCACCCACCCATTCATCCACACCCACCCACCCATCCATTCACACCTACCCACCCATCCACGCTCGCCCATGCATCCATCCACACCCACCCACCCATCCACCCCCCCATGCATCCACCCACCCACCCATCCATCCGTGCCCACCCACCCACCCATCTATGCCCACCCACCCATCCATGCATCCACGCCCACCCACCCACCCATGCATCCACGCCCACCCACCCACCCATGCATCCACGCCCACCCACACACCTAGCCACACATAGGTGCACATATGGTATCTAAACGGCATCGGGCGATCATGAGACATAAAAAAACCATTCGGAAAGTTGACATTGTTAAAAATTTAAAATTCCATAACATCGCATGTGTATTTGACACATGTGATCACCCGAGGTTACTCATCTCTTTTTACGTTTACATACCCGAAATTTTTTTACCATTCTCCCATGGCCGCGATAAAGATCTCCGCATAATACATCTTTAATATATATGACCCCCCCCCCCCCCCCCCAAAACACGTTTACGTCAATGTATGTAAAAGGCCACATAGGCAACTTCTATGTAAAGCCGTACATATTCTGTGCACAACGACGTTAGGCACTAAATCACTTGGGTATTATACTATCAATGCGACGAGCTGGGCGAGTTAGGAGGGGCGTTGAGGAGGGAGGTTCCGAGGCTTGGGTTTTCTAAGCAAATTAACGTCGATGGAGAGAGGGAAAAAAACGAGGAATACAATGGAAAATTAAAAAGTAAAAGGACGAGGCGAGCGCCGAATGAAAGTTGAATAAAATAGAGGATGGGAAAAAAAAAAAAAATAATGACAACCGAGTGCGCTCGATCGGTCTTACAAAGGCCTCGCGATCGACGCGGATTCATACATGCCTAGTGCACGTGTGTGCATCGCTTTTTTTTTCTCCTCTTCTTTACCTAGAGAAAAAAGAAATGAAGACGGTGAGGCGGTGTATCATGTGTGCTCCGGTTTTCGCCTCAACATTCATTCATTTTGCATTTTGCGGAATTATTACCCCGCCCCCCCCCCCGCCCCTCCTCAATTATTCCCAGGAAAAAAAAATCGGCGGAAAAAACATCGGCGGAGCAAAAATCGGCGGAGCAAAAATCGGCGGAAATAAAATCGGCGGAAAGAAAATCGGCGGAGCAAAAATCGGCGGAAAGAAAATCGGCGGAGCAAAAATCGGCGATAAAAAAAATCGGCGAAAAAATAATCGGCGGAACAAAAATCGACGGCAAAGAAAATCGACGGCAAAGAAAATCGGCGGCAATAAAAATCGGCGAAAAAAAAATCGGCGGGGAAAAAAATCCGCGACATTTGCGCAAAAATTGCAAAAAATTCCGACTGAAAAAATTATAAGAAAAGAATTGGGAAAAATTTCCGCAAAGCGAAATTCGCGGGACAAACGTCGCGGCAAAAATCGGCGAAACATTTCCGCGGGGGCGATTCGCGAGCAGACTTTTTCGCGGGGAAAACCTCGCAAGGCAAATTGCCCGGAATAAAACGCGGGAAAAATTTCAAGGTGGAAGTAAAGTGTGAAAAAAAATTGGGGATAAAATATCCCCACTTGGGGATAAAATATAATCCCCAAATCGGCAATTTCTGTTCTCTTGGTACAGTCCCCCCAGTTCCCCAAATGATATTTTCCACGTCGGTTCCACTTGTTTCCGGCTTGGCAGTGGGATAGAGTGGGATAGCACGAGGGGGCGGGGTGGGTGGGGGGGGGGGGATGGAGGGGTATGCCTTTGTAAGTTTATCCATCGCTCGCGTGTATTTGGCACTGTGTAAGGCAGAGAAAATCCCTAACGACCTTTCTTACAGCGTGCCAATAACGCAGCGGGGCTTGGATGCCGTCATCAATTCTCCTACGTCGGGCACCAACAACGTCTATACCATCGTCTGTCCTTCATTTCACATACGAGCGTAACAACGGAACAGAGAAAATGAGAAGAATGGGAACCATAGCGAGAGCCGGGGATTTTTGGCGAACGCTGTCCTCCTCTAGTTTTCTCAATTTCCTCTTGACAATGCGGTGTGCCCATTACATGGAAAAGCGTCGGTTCTTTTTTTTTCACCAGGCATTCTTTTTCCATGCTTTGTTCATTTCTTGGATATTCTGCGCGCAAGGTCTGTCCCACTGATGCAATGGGACGGGCAAATTGTATTTGCAATGGTCAACTTGGAAATCGTGACACACACACACACACACACACGTACTCGCTCATCTCGTAGATCATTACTAACCCCCGAGCGTACGCCCGACGCCCGCAACGTCGCAGAGCGCATGCGCGTCACCTGAGTGGGAGCGAGATGCCCATAGCAGTGTGGCCGCTCGGGTCGTCAACCCACAATACCTCCTTAATTATGGAAATTAGAAGAAACTTCATTTGACATAAAATACGTATCTTCGCATGAGGAACAACTTTTGTTAAACAATATTTCCGCTAGCTCCAACCGTTTACGAATTACAGCGTTATGAACAATCGGAGTGGTTAAACCCTGTATTCGAGGAATTTGAATTTCGCGCCACCGAGAAGCCACACTTGGCGCCACTCGTGGGGGGCTTTGAAACTACGTACACCACTGTGACGTCATCGGGCAAAATTTATGGGCTGAAGGATGATGATTGTTAATGATTTATTTATAAAAATGTGAAATATATTTTGGTTAATTAAAAGTTGTGCAATTTTTTAAACGTTATTAGCATTTTTGCAGTAATTATCGACGCTCAATATGTCTAATTAAGAATTGTTAATGAAGTCGATATGAGGATAGAAATAGATAAGCGTGATTATAAAATCGAAAACTCAATGGTTTATGAATCAGCGGCAGCATTTTTTCCGCTCACAATACATCATTCTTTACTGCTTCCCAGAAGATGAGGGAATGCGTGCGGCTGTATGTATGTGTGTGTGTAACCCACTCATGAGTTGGGTCCCAAGTACTCAGCGGGAGAAACAGAATGTGCTAGGCAATATTTTTCAAGATGACCGCCTGTTGTACATAAAAATACACATGGCCATGCACGTATATACGATCGTTACTCCGCCACTTATTTTGAACACACACACTGGCATACATTAAAAAATTCTGAAAGTCGTAAAAGAATTTTGAAATGAAGGGAACAATCCACCGCGTCGAAATGCATAACTTCAAAATTTTGTTTTTCTGTTATTTCTGTTATTCTTCAAAATAAGTTTTTCTGTTAATGTTAAAGAAACCACCCATCCCATTCAGCCAGCCACTCCTTCAAGCACCCACCCACCCATCCAACCAACCAATCGCCCACTGAACCACCCACCCACCCAACCACCCACCCAAGCAACCAACCACCCACCTACCCGCCCAACCGACCAACCACTCACTCACCCACCCACCCAATCACCCACCCGCCCACTTACCCACCCACCCACCCACTTACTCACCCACTTACCCCCTCACCCACCCACTCAACCAACCACCTACCCACCTACCCACTCAACCAACCAACTACTCACTCAAACCCACCCACCCACCGACCCACTCACCCACCCACCGACCCACTCACCCACTCACCCACCTGCCCGCCCGCCCATCCAACCACCCAATCACCACCCGCCCACCCACCCACCCACTTACTCACCCACTTACCCACTCACCCACTCACCCACCCACTCAACCAACCACCTACCCACTCAACCAACCAACTACTCACTCAAACCCACCCACCCACCGACCCACTCACCCACCCACCGACCCACTCACCCACCTGCCCGCCCGCCCATCCAACCACCCAATCACCACCCGCCCACCCACCCACCCACCCACCCACTTACTCACCCAATCACCCACTCAACCAACCACCTACCCATTCAACCAACCAACCACTCACTCACCCACCCACTATATACATATATATATAGACTCACCCCAATATACATACCTGCTCATACATACAAAAGCACACACATACCCTCTTCAATACCCTATTGTAGAAAACACCCAAGTAGTGGGGATTATATTCCGCCTAGTAAAGACCCCGGGTATTTGAGACCCCATCCCAGGCCTTGGGGCTTCTCCGGCTCTTTTTGTGGCCCCACTACCGGCCCCCTTCTGATCCCACGAGAATACTATACCCACGTTTTTTCAAGTGTGCACAGCCAACAACATCCCCGGGAACACCGCCTCACCCGTATACCCTATACCATCTCTGTATATATGCCTGTGTGTGTGAGCGCATTCATACACATTGCACACTTACAAAGGTAGGGGGAAAAAAAAAACTTCTGAAAATGAAAACGAAGACGAATCTTACTCCACGTGTTAAAGCATCGCGTCTCGTATCCTCATCTCGTCTATCTCAAGTTTTATACCTAAGGGCTTTCCGAATGGAAACCATGTCGCTCGAAGAATGAGAAGTGGTGGGGGAAAAAAAGGAGACCTGATTCGCTTTTCACTGATGTATCTGCCTCTCACTCGCGCAGTTCTCGTTTCACGGATTCTGTGCCTATGGTCATGGAAAAAAAATGTGGATTAGAGGAAATTCCATGCAAGATAAAGATCCAGGATGTGTGTCATTTCCATATTTATTTTATTATCCAATTGTGGACTATTTTTTCCAGTCTCCGATTGCAAATTTATTCCATCGAAGTGATCCCATTCTTTCAGCCCAGGCGTTCTTCACATGAACAACTTATATTGACAACTCGCTGTATTGACAACTCATCACATTGATAACTCATCACTTTGACAAAACTCATCATGTTGACAACTCGTCATATTGACAACTCATCATATTGACAACTCATCATATTGACAACTCATCCTATTGACAACTCATCCTATTGACAACTCATCATATTGACAACTCAACATATGGACAACTCATCATATTGACAACTCGTCATATTGACAACTCGTCATATTAACGACTTATCACGTTGACAACTCGCCACATTGACAACTCACCACATTGACAACTCATCATATTGAAATCTGGCATGTTGACAGCTCATCCTATTGACAACTCGTCATATTGACAACTCGTCATATTGACAACTCATCATATTGACAACTCATCATATTGAAAGCTGGCATGTTGACAACTCGTCATATTAACGACTCGTCATATTACCGACTTATCACGTTGACAACTCGCCACATTGACAGCTCATCATATTGACAACTCATCATATTGAAATCTGGCGTGTTGACAACTCGTCATATTAACGACTTATCACGTCGACAACTCACCACATTGACAGCTCACCCTATTGACAGCTCACCCCATTGACAGCTCATCATATTGACAACTCCTAACATCAATAACTCTTCACACGAATAAGTGACCCCATAGACAACTCATCACAAAACCATCTCCTCACATAGAAGACTCACCGCAAATTCATTCTATCCAGCAGACAATTCATACCTAGAAACCCGAAACACGATAATGCACAGGCATTCATCAACTCCATATTTTTTTCAGCCTCATCTATTCCATGCGCATCACGGAGCTGTCAAACATATCCATCCCCTCTCATACCTTCAACCAATGACTGTTCCTAGACATTCCATTACTCGTCCCTGCGCACTCATTGAATTTCCTAAAAATTATTGAACACCCTGTCCATAGTCCCTGAATATTTTTCATTATTTAACCGCAAAAATGCGATGCGATGCTTGCGCGATATCACCATCCTTGGCGCGATGACAGCTCTTTTTTTATTGTTATTTAACGTCGCTATATTTATGCTACTTTTAATGAACCATGGTATCGAACTTCTGCATAGCGAAACGGAGAGTCCCCGGCCAGCCTCGCGCAACCATTCGTCGCGGCGCCGTATTTTCGCGTTCGACTGATCAACCTCAATTCATTCATTGAACTCGTACATTGGCTCTCCAAGCTTCAATATGCCTCCACATACTTCAACATGACCATTCCAATTTTTTCAAAATTTCCTATAACTCTTCGAGCCTCGAACAAAAAAAAAAACAAATTTTGTATAGACAATTTCTGACAATAAATTTCAATAAACGAGACCTGGCTATGACAGACGGTCAATAAGTTTCCATTGACCGTCCTAAATTATGAAACTTGAGAAATTCATGAGACATAAAATCACGATTTTTCACATCTGTTACTATATATATATATATATTGAACAAGATATACTATATACATAGACTGTGCATGGATTCGTCAATCCAGTGAACTTCCTCAAATTCTATATTTTCTCCTACGTTTTGTATTTTCATTCTCCCCCAAACTATCTTGAGCAAGTAATTTGAGTCAAAAAGGACCTGCAGTGTGTACAATTTTGCAGGTATGGACGAGGGGCGCTGAGGACGACGGCTGCTGAGAGTTAATTGGGTATCCTGCGGAAGTCGACTCTTGGGACCATCCAATCGCTATCTCTCTTTCTCTTTCTCTCCCCCATCTGTTCTCTCTCTCGCACTCAGTTAGGCTCGCTCCCCCTCCGCCCTCCCCCCTCCCCCCGCCCCTGCATCTCTCCCTCCCCCCCTCTCTCTATATTGTTCACTATAAAGTTGTACATAAAGTGACAGAGTATTGCATTGATTGAACTGAAAAATTTATATAAACTACATAAGTGAATAAGAAAAATTGGATTCATAGAGATGCTGACTGGAGCATGGAGATCGCTAGCAATGAACAAGACTTCCGGTTCGGATACGCTTAACCGCGCACCACCATAGATCTTCACCTCCAAACCATCAATATTGATGAAAAATAGAGTTGGTCGCATTGACCACTTATCCCATCTCTCCCTAGATTCATTTTTCTCCTCCCCCCCCCCCCACCCGCCACCCTGCTCGCCTGTTCGCTAAATTTATGCGATCTTTGGGAATGATACCCTGCACTGTTAACAATATTTCGGGATATTTTACTCAAGAATTCCACCAAGCTTCATTCCATCAAATTATATACCTTAAAAAATGTAATTGAAAATTCTATAGTAAACGTACTCCAAGTTTGTAAATGCAGGGACGGCGGAACGTTTTTGCCGTGTATCGAAGTTGCGGGAGGGCGTGGAGGGGGTAGCAATTGAAGCGTTTAGCAAAAAAAAATCGGCCAAAATGTACCAATTTTTTAAACAATTCTTTTTGACACTCAGTGCGTGAAGTCAGTTTTCACGCACGCTTCGCGTGCGCGAAAACCCGCCCACGCCCTTCCTGTCAAAAAAACAATGTTCGTTACTCGGGCAAAAAAACTTTTTCGGCGATTGTGAATGCAATCCTCGGCTTCGCCTCGGACTGCAACATCACAATCCCCAAAAAAGTTTTTTATGCCCTTGTTACGAAAAGTACTATGATGAATTCATCCCCTATGGTGCCTAGGGTTGTTTCGAGTCTTTGTTTTGTGGTTCAAGTCGTTCCAAAATTTTGAGTTATTTTCAACGATACTGAAAGATACAAGGAAGATTTTCGTCGTGGCATCGGCCTTCGCAATAAACATCTCAGAGACACTTGTCTTCCAACTGTCCCTTTAGAGTTGTACTCATTTTGCAAAAGGAACACTGAAGAAGACTAAAGTCGTTCGAATTTGGTAATGGTCAGAGCATTGAGGTTGAGGTTAGTTCGTCAACCTGGGATGCCTGCAACTTGCTGCGCCCGTTGGGCCATTGCGTTCATCAGTAAAGTGTGTGAATGCTGTACAGTTTGGGAAAAAATCAGTTTCCATTTGCATGATTTGAAAATTTTACATTGGCTCCCACACCAATGTATTTTTTATGACAATTATTTTCGTTGCCAGACACACTGTGTCGCTGATTAGTGATGTTCTAACTAGTCTAAAAAGTCTTGATCAATTGGCGGAAGGCGCGGTGGCCATGTGCTCACATTCTTGCAATAAAATCCAACGACATTCAAGCTTGTGGAGAATTTATCCGGATAAAAGAGAAGCGTAATCAATCAATCGATCTCCCCCTCTGTCGCGCTCTCATGGCAAAACGATGTACTGCTCAAAGATGATATATATATACCGAAAAATATGGAAGCGATTTGGGCGGGAAACTGCACAATTTGAAAATTATAAGGTGAGTCTGGTTTTACGTGTTAAATGACTTTGGCTATGTTGGAATATTGCGCCTTCCGCTTCTTCTCGTCTTTACCCCCGCTAATATAATACTCTGGGGCCCGCTGTGCGCTGCGGCCGTACTAGTCCCAACCTATCATTCCGTTTGGAGGTTCTGTGAAGATAATGGCCCAAGAAATGTGGCGGAAAGCTAAATAAATGAAATCAATAAATCAATGGATCAATCAATCAATTAATTTTTCTTCGCTTCTATTTTGCGCTCTTTCTCATTTCCTCTCTCACTCTCTCGCTCACTTGTCTCTTCCTATCTCTCTCCCTCTCCCTTCCTCCGTCTCTATCGCACCCATGCGCCAACAGGCGCGCCCGTCTACCAGGGGAAAAAGCAGGAAAACCTACCGGTACCTGTTTCCATTCCTATACACAGCTCTTCAGTTACAAGTAACGAAATACATGCGCGCCTTAATGAGACTGTAAAAAAAATCAAGTACATGAATGAAACATAAGCAATAAGGAAAAATTGGTAAGAACAGAGACACCGGCTCGATCAATGTTCTATATTCATTCGTATTCAGAATTTTGAGACGCGGAAATTGGAGGAATTTCTTGTCTGGGCATTTTATATTTTTTTTTTTTAATTGGGCAATTTTATTTTGCAATTTCTTGGGATTTTTGAGAAGAAAAATTAGAGTTTTTAACATTTTTGATGTATTTATTTTTTTTTTCGAAAATTCTCGAAAAAGTTTGATATGTTCGGGTGCCTGTGTGTATGTGTGGGTATGTATATACCTATGCATATACCTATATATATATGTGTGTAATATAAAGCTCATTCAAAAAAATTTTTTCCTCTTCAAGAAATTATACCATCAACCCACATGAGGTGCGCACATGTGCAACTATACACATATCACATGTACAGGTGTTGGTATAGAAGCATGTGTTATGTCGGCCATGTACGGTTTATGGTATATATATCACGTGCATGTATATCACACATGGGATATACAGAGGCTGTAACCAAGGGGCTCTGGCCCTATAGCGCACAACAGAGTTTGGAGGGCGAGTCCGGGTTTAGCTATATATAGGATTAAAAATATCGAGAGCTGAATTCGTTTTCAAGATTGAAAATTTCTTAAATTTTCTAAAAATCACACTGTCATTATTGTCGGTCAATTGCAGGGTAAAAATAACTTCAATTTTTTCGGAAGGATCACACTGGAAGGTGTATAGAAACACGAGGTAAGGTTAGAACTGCCCATTTAAATTTGGCGCGTCAGTGGTGGCGCCACAGTTCTATGCGCGCGCATCGAGAGAACATTCCACATTTTGCTTTGGGCTCATATGTCGAGATGTAATGGAGATAGGCCATTTTTCATAAGAATGTTTTTTGTAGAGCACACTGAGAGCTACAATAAAGCTCTATATGAACATCCGTTAATATTCTTAGTTTTGGAGATATCTGCGAAAAACGCTTTCGGCTGATGCCACGGAATTTCTCCACAGGTGGCGCGCTTCCGGTACCAACGGCGCGCGCAACACGCGACAGTTCTGATCGAGTCGAAGAATATAATTCCCATCGACTTAACTGTGGGCTATAAATGATTTTTATCTCCACCTGAATAAACTGAAAGAGTTACTTGAGCCAGTAAAAAAATTTCGCTCAAATATTGCAATTTTCGAAGATGGCGTCGAAATTCTGTGACTTCGAAAATTCTGAGCTTTGCACATCACCCGCACCATAAAATTAATTTCCTTCAATATTGCCCGAGATGCCTATATATATATCTATGTTACGTTGGTCAGGTACGTGGGCAAGTTTATGTCATATATAGCGCATATATACGGCATATAGTGCATATAGCTATAGCTATAACGGCGTTGTCGGCTCATAGTGCGCCGCCCACATTGGGCTTCCCCAATATTAAAAATATGGAAAAAAAAATTTATTCTCAATTTCCAAAATTATTTCTCTCTGTAATTTTTTTAAATTTCAAAAAACAAAAATTCTCAAATTTTTCAAATTTCAATTTTTTTTTTAAATCCAAACGTATATATATATATCACCCATGCGGGATTCCCCGGAGTATGTAACTAAGGATTAGGTTTCACATTCACAATTTTTTTTGAAAAATCACGAAAACTTTTCAAAAATTATAGAAACTTTGAGTTCCAAAATCTTCTAAAAAATTTCCAAAACTATATACATACAGCAATTTACCTATATATATATACATAAGCTACATACGACACATAGCCGAGGTTGTAACCGTGGCTGTCCCTATACATATATACATAACTATCGGTTTATAGCGCTCGAGACCGAAGGGCGTGCGGGTGGCTCGGGCAGTTCCAACTGAACTAGAAAGGGTCGTTAAAGAAAATCCGCCCTTCCAGCGCCGTTCCAGGTATACGCAAGGTGCAATCTAGGGATTTAAAATACCCCCGGATCGTTGTGTATGGACTCGTTGGCTGAAGCCGGTTGTCTATTTATCCGTCTGAAGATTTAAAACCGGGACCACAAAGAGAATATAAAAGGGAGATTGGTCATCGTCCCTCGAGGGGATGCGGGAAAATTTACGGTGCAGGGTAGACGAAGATTTTTGGCAGACGAAAAGGAGGGGTGGGATTTTTGGGAAAATTTTGCAAGGACAAGTCCAGGGAGAGATCTGCATTCTGGAATGGTAAGCTTCACCGAAAAATCTGGTCGAACTGATTTTGTAGGTGCTTGATCGGGGTTAGTCCGGTTCCAACATGATTCGGTCCGGTTCCAATATGATTCGGTCCGTTTCCAACATGATCCACTCCGTTTCCAACATGATCCAGTCCATTTCTAAACGGATTCAGTTCAGTTCCGGGCTGACGCGGTCCGTTCCGAATGTGATTCAGGTCATTTCCGATTCAAATTTTTTTTTCCAAAATTTGTTTTCCCAACATGTATTTCCAAAAAAAAAAATTCAAAAAATTTTTTCCAAAATTTTTTTTTCGAAAATTTTTTCCAAAATTTTTTTTTCAAAAATTTTTTGTTTGAAATTTTTTTTTTCCAAAATTTGTTTTCTCAACATTTTTTTTCCAAAAGCTTTTGGTCCAAAAGCTTTTTTTCCAAAAATTTTTTTTCCAAAATTTTTTTTTTCCAAAAATTTTTTTTCAAAAATTGTGTCAGGAATTTTGAACGTGAAAACCGAGATTATGTGAAAATGAACGGAACAAAAATTCTTTTGTATCAACAGCCATTTGCCACAAAAAAAAAAATTCAAATTGTTCCCTGCAATTCGAAAAGATGGCGCCAGCGGCGCGCGCAGATGTCAGCACGTGTCAGTGCTCCACGCGCGACTGAGATCAAGTGCATTTTTTAGATTAACAGGAGTTTCAATAATCGGTAATTTTCTGTAATTCATAACTTGAGTGATATTCCCTGACACACGTGTTCATCCACCCCTCAAATTCCACATTTCCCAGTGGACAATTTAAAAATTGCGAATCCTCCATTATATTCGTGAATTGCGCGGACGTCCCGTCACTCGAGTTATCCCGTTTGTGCACAACTCAACGAAAAGTGAAGTTTTTTCTCTATGAATGAAGTGATATGCAATACTTAGATGTAACCCTGTTAGTATTACACATATTCGAACCAATTAATATTCCAGAAAATTCAACATTTGTCAAATACTCGAGAAATCATAACCTAACCTAACTCGGACATGGCCTTCACGTGCATTGACCCCCCACCCTTACGTCATCTTTACAAAAAAATTTTCAAAATTTTGCAAAATTTTTTTGACATTACAAACAATTAAAAAGACTTAGAAAAAATAAATTTTTTTGGAAAATCTGTAAAATTTCAATTTTTACCAGGCAATTTGACAGTTTGACATTCTCTCAAATTTTGACAGCTTTAAAAAATTGAAAAGAATTTTTTGGCACTCCATTTTTTTGGAAACCTAAAGGCAGAAATGTTTGTCCATGATTTTGGCGAAATTTTGACAATTAATGTGAACCACGTGAAGGAATTACTGTGACACGTGGTTTTACCAAAAACGCGCGAAATTCAAATTTTTCGAAATTGCAAAAATTCGGCAAAATCAATTGGAAAATTTCTCAAACTTTTAACGTTGTTGTAATTTCCCGCTTTTTTTTCAAACTCAATTTTTATTGTAAGAAAAAAATACAATCAATTATTTTGTCAATTGCGCGCCAAATTCGAAAAATTTTGAATTTTGCGATAATTGAAAAAAAGTCGAAATTCCAAAGAAATTTATTGAACAATATTTGAAAAAAAACAAAATAAGATTTGCAAAATTTTTAAGAAAATCCAAAATTTTAAACAGTCAAAAATCCAAAAACAAAAAAAAAAAATTCAAATGAAATTTTTTTTTTTTCACAATTTGGAACAATTAAATAAATAAGTGCACACATGAAGAAGTGATTTTTTAACTGACACAATTGTTTCCTTTTCCAGACAATTACCAGGGAACCCTGATCGCGAGATAAGCATAGTGTTCCTGAAGAATCATGTTATGCAATCATTGAAGCAGGTATTCGGCGAAAAGGGAGCTAATTGTTGCGTCGACATTCTCAAATACAATTCCTCCGCAAAACGCTTCATAATTCGCTGCAACAACGAGGATTACGTAAGACTCAGGGCGTCCCTGACATTGGCAAGTGCTTACGAGGAAGACAGCTGTGTGTATATAGTCAACCAATCGGCACCTAGTGCTTTTGGACTCTCCTCCGACGGTCGTGGATACCAGCACTAAATCACAAAAATTAGATATAGTACGTAACAAGTAGATTTTTTCAACTATTTAGAACAATTATTAAAATTTTGTTATTTTTTTTTTCCAAAATATCTTTCCAATTTTTATCTCAATCATTTTTCAAAATTATTATTTTTAAAATTAATTATTTTTAGTAGAAAAAATTTAAAAAACAAATTTCAAAAAATCAAAAATTGGAAAAGACCAAAAAATTAGAAATTCAAAAAAAAAATTGAATTTGAAAAATTTTAGAAATTAAAAAAATCTATAATTAAAATTTCAAAAATTGCAAAAAATGCAAAACATTTCAAAAATTGGCAAAGACCAAAAAATTAGGAATTAAAAAAAAAATTGAAGTTCAAAAACTGAAATCAAAAATTGGAAAAATTGGAAACTCAAAAAAAAAAATTGAATTTAAAAAGTTTCATTAAAAAAAAAAATTAGGGAAATCGTTAAAATTTCATAAACTGCAAAAAATCAAAAATTGCAAAATTTTGAAAAGACCAAATATTTAATCCCGAATTTTGCAGATGCCAACCGTAGTGAAGGAGGGTAAGGACACGATAATATTCGCCTCCAAAGAGGACCATGCGAGTCCAAGTTCGATAACCCTGCCTGAGCCAGAGCCAAGTCCAGGTTTGCTGCTGCCAAACGGAGACATCAATTGGAATTGTCCGTGCTTGGGTGGTATGGCAACTGGTCCATGTGGTGTAGAGTTCAGAGATGCATTTTCCTGTTTCCATTACTCGACAGCTGAGCCCAAGGGCTCTGACTGTTACGATGCATTTAAAACAATGCAGTCCTGCATGTCCGAATATCCCGCACTCTATGGCAGCAAGGATGCTGATCTCGATGATCTGGAGCAGCAGGAGATGAGCTCGATAAGTCAGCACGAGAGCCAGGAAAAAATCGACGAGGCAAAAGACAAAATTGATATCAAGGAACAGCAAATACAAAACGTCGATAGTAAATGAATTTTGGGAGACTAGGTAGTGTAGGTAAATGATTGGATTATTGAATTATCGCTTCTCCAACCCATTTGCATTTTTCTGGAGTCAGGGCAGAGGGATAAGAAGGTCGAAGAAACTGAGTCAATCTATTTGAATTTTTCGGCGAACTGGAATAATTCCAGTTGGACCTTACGTTTTTATGGGGTCAGAGGAAATCAATGGGAGATGGATAAAAGTTCATGGGAACTTTTTTGTAGGGCGAAATGTAGGCTATAAAAAAGGTCATCATGAAATTATTTCTATCTTTCGTGCTTGCCGAGATATTCAGCCGACATTGCGGAATTTTCCAGGATTCAAAAATTTTTGAAATTTTTTTTCTCTTTTTATTTCAAAAAGTTTTCAAAAGTTGAAAAATTTCAGTTTTTTTGATGGTTTTAGAATTGGAGAGAAAGCCTAAAAAAATAGAGTTTTAAAAATTTTAAAACATTGACAGATTTCACAATTTTAGAAAAAAAAGAGAAAATTTTTTTTTGAAAATTTTTGAAGTTTCAAAAATTGAAATGATTGGATAAAATAATTTTCAAGGGATATCCTAAAATTTGAGGAGAAAAGTTCGTTGAAGAAAATTGCTGTAAAATTTTTTTTGGAAAATTCCCAAAATTTTTGGATATTTAAAAAAAAAATTAGGGAAAAATCTGATTGGTTTGATATGGCTTATCACTGTGCTACTGACTCAGTTCTCCTGTTGGGTTTAAAGTTTCTTTTGGAGAATCGATGTACTTTATTTAAACTTGGGCGACTGGTGGATAATTGTTGTTAACATCGTACATAAAGTGATGTAAAATAAAGATAAAATTTTGCATAGGATTGAGCTTAATTTTATTGAGACAACTATTAATTTCGAGTTTTAATTTTCATGAAAATGATTAATTTGTCATGAAATTTTTCAATTGATTTTTCAATTACAATATTCATTCCACAAATTTTTTCTTTCCACAATTTTTTTATTTTTTATTTTCTTTCCACAAATTGTTCCATCATTTTTCATGGCTCGTGATAAATATCGTGAATGACAGATTGGTTTGATATGGCGAAATTGATGCAGGAGTATAAATTACGAGTGAACATCAGTCGACTTTCCCAATGAAACAAACACACAATTCATTAAATCTCATTTCATAAATTCACGCTAACAAAAAAAAAAAAAAAAAAAAGTGGAGAACCAACAGCCCCAGAGCTCCTGCGGTTGACACTTCAGAGCCTGCAATTTCGTCAAATTAAAATTATAACATTATCAGAAAATTACATATATATATATAGTTATTATGTTGAGCAAAAAAAAATATTGCAAAAATATTTACCATTTGCTAAATGTTTTTGCGTGTATGCACATTCGCCGTTTTTACAATAGAGCGCATTCGGTTTGCTCGGGTCATAGCACTCGTAGCTATGGTTACACGGTTGATAAATTCCTGCAAAAGAAATTTTTTTCGTTAGACTCAATTTCGAAACCTGAAATATTTGAGCGAAATTTTTTTACTGGCTCAAGTAACTCTTTCAGTTTATTCAGGTGGAGATAAAAATCATTTATAGCCCACAGTTAAGTCGATGGGAATTATATTCTTCGACTCGATCAGAACTGTCGCGTGTTGCGCGCGCCGTTGGTACCGGAAGCGCGCCACCTGTGGAGAAATTCCGCGGCATCAGCCGAAAGCGTTTTTCGCAGATATCTCCAAAACTAAGAATATTAACGGATGTTCATATAGAGCTTTATTGTAGCTCTCAGTGTGCTCTACAAAAAACATTCTCATGAAAAATGGCCTATCTCCATTACATCTCGACATATGAGCCCAAAACAAAATGTGGAATGTTCTCTCGATGCGCGCGCATAGAACTGTGGCGCCACCACTTACGCGCCAAATTCAAATGGGCAGTTATAACCTTACCTCGTGTTTCTATACACCTTCCAGTCTCGTTTGTGAATCGAAAGTCACCTATACATTGACATTTGCCGTTTATGCAGAGACTTCTGTACATGGTGTCGGCACACTCGTCAGATCTTTGGCAACTATCTCCGGGCTTTGTAGGTCCTATATAATAAAAAAATTCAAATTACTTATTATTAATTTTTTTTTTTTTCTAGGAAACTTTTTGAAAATTTTGACATTTTTTGCCAACTTGAAAGTGTCCAAATTTCGGAAAATTTTGTAATGTTAAAGTAATTTTTTTTCGACCTTTTGCACATCAACCCGTTTTACCCACGTGGTCCATAATGACCACCCAACAACCAAATTCACATTTTTTTTAACTCACTGACGATGCAATTCGATGAGTTGTTTATGTCCAGAATAAAATTATTTTGACACGTGCAGGATCCCTGAATACAGTCAGCATTCGCCATCGTTGCGCAGTCCACATTTGTCAAGCAATTAGTTCCGGAAGCTGAAAAAATTTGACTATCAATTTATTGTCAATTCTACCTCACTCAATAATGCAAAAAAATTTTGGTCCAAATTTTTGCAAAAATACCACTTTTAGATGGCTTTTGCCAGAAATCGGTACCTCCTTAAGGCTTAAGGGGGCTGAGCCACTTCGAAAAAAAAGTAGAAAAATTCTGAAAAAAAGTGACAGTGAAGAACTGAGTGCCTAAAATACGCCCCCGAAATTTCAAACTGATTAACCATTTTCTACATGCGAATTTGTACCTCCTTAAACCCTTAAGGAGGTTCGCTCACTCGAAAAAAAGGTAAGAAAAATCTGAAAAAAAATTACAGTGAAGCATTTGGTGCTCAGAATATGTCTACAAAATTTCAAACTGATTGACCATTTTTTATATGCGAATTTGTACCTCCCTTAATCCTTAAGGAGGTTCGCTCACTCGAAAAAAAGGTAAGAAAAATCTTAAAAAAAATTACAGTGAAGCATTTGGTGCTCAGAATACGTCTACAAAATTTCAAACTGATTGACCATTTTTTATATGCGAATTTGTACCTCCCTTAATCCTTAAGGAGGTTCACTCACTCAAAAAACATGTAAAAAAAATCTAAAAAAATTACAGTGAAGCATTTTTTGCGCCGAATATGTCTACAAAATTTCAAACTGACCATTTTTTTACAAGAGAATTTATACCTCCCTCACCCCTTAAGGAGGTTTGCCGAGTAGGAAAAAAAGTGGGAAAATTCTGTAAAAAATACACCGCAAAGAATTTCGTTCGTAGAAACTATGTACATAATTTGGTATTGAACAAGTTTCCTCATATTAAGTTGAAAGTTTGGGAAATGCAAATCTCAAAATCCTAAATTAAAAAAATTTATCTATTTTTTTTTATCTTATTTAAGTAGAACTGCAAAGAAGTGTTTTCAGAATTGATAACACGGGCGATAGATTAGGAATGTGACTCAGTCACTGAATCACCGCTCGCGTTGATCTTGTGATTTCATCTTCCTGAATTCTCCCAAATAATGAATCACACCCGAATCATCACCACTGTCAATAACGAGTGCCAATAACGAGTGACAACTGTCAATGACAACTACCAATGGCAGCTGCCAATGCCAACTGTCAATGACAACTGTCAATGGCAACTGCCAATGACAACTGCCAATGACAACTGTCAATGGCAACTGCCAATGACAACTGTCAACGACAACTGTCAATGACAACTGTCAATGACAACTGTCAATGGCAACTGCCAATGACAACTGTCAATGACAACTGTCAATGGCAACTGTCAATGACAACTGTCAATGGCAACTGTCAACGACAACTGTCAATCACAACTGTCAATGAAAACTGTCAATAACGAATGTCAATAACGACTGTCAATGACAACTGTCAATGGCAACTGCCAATGGCAACTGCCAATGACAACTGTCAATGGCAACTGTCAATGACAACTGTCAATCACAACTGCCAATGACAACTGTCAACGACAACTGTCAATCACAACTGTCAATCACAACTGTCAATGACAACTGTCAATAACGACTGTCAATAACGACTGTCAATAACGACTGTCAATGACAACTGTCAATGACGACTGCCAATTGCAACTGCCAATTGCAACTGTCAATGGCAACTGTCAATGGCAACTGCCAATGACAACTGTCAATGGCAACTGTCAATGACAACTGTCAATGACAACTGTCAATGACAACTGTCAATAATTGACATTATTTATGTATTGGCTAATTCGTGATCCAGCGGCAATCTGCCATGATATTTTGTTGACAGCTCCTGTTATAGCCGAATTGTGTCAAAATCTGACACAATCCCATGAAGCAATCACTACAAACAGAACACAAACTTTCAATGTTGCACAACTAATTATTAGTGCCGATTTCTGATGATAACTTACTTGCATGACACTTTGACATGTCAGGTCCAGGCGCGTATGGGGGATCACACAGACAGGTCATCTGAACTCGGCAAAAGGCGTTCTCTATGCACTGCCAATCCCGTTTGCATGACTCACCGATTTTGACAGTTCCTTTGCCACTCGAATCTGACGATTTTAAGTTTTCGTTAGAGCTTGACGATCGCAGAGAGAAAATCGGTAAACCGATCGGTTTCTAATGTAAAATTTTCATCAAAATCGGTATCGAAACGACAAAGATTTCGATAAAAAAAAATTGTATTGTTTACTTGACCGGTTAACCGATTTTGTAACTCAGATCGGTAATGAAGTGAAAGTAATTAAATGATTTTTTCAGGGTGTTGCTTCGCCTCGGTTGAACGTTCGGAAGAATAAAACCGATTCGTCGAAAATCGGTAGCAAGGAAATCGGTCCAACTTGAATCAACTTTAAATTTTCATAAAAATCGACCTGCAATGCTGAAAATCGTTTGTTGGACTATTGGAAAAAGTCCAATTTTCCTGTACCGATTTCCACTGCAATTAGCAATAACTTAGAACAGTAGACAATTAACTCCGAGTTTTTTTACGTTTTAACTAAATCGGTAGCAACCGTTCAACCGATTTCACTTCATCTTGAAAATAAACTTCCGGCGAAATTGATTTTAAGGAAAAAAAATGATTAAGGAAGAAGTTTTTCGAAATTACGCACATTTTTCCACAAAATCGGTAGTGAATCGATCGATTATTACTAAGATCGAAATCGCGATTAAAATCGATGTCTAATACGACCAATTGAATTCAGTCAATAAAATAGAGTTGCCGATTTTTGCTCAGAAATTGGAATAAAACCGATTTTTTTATAAATACAAAAAAGATCGAACCACCGATTTTCAGGGCATCGCAAAAAATCGCAATTTTTTCTTATCCTAGTTCATCACCACTTCACTACAAAAATCGGATGTAAATAATGAAGAACCAACCAAAATCAACTGCTTCCTGACTTGCGGAGTAGTTGCTTAGCGCGAGAAGAAAAATCGGTAGAAGAGACCTCATTTTACTGAGCTAACAATGGTACTGATGTACCTTTTCCGATGGAGGTTCGTAGACAACTGATAATTCTTATCTCGAAACTCTTGGGTCGAGATAATGGGAGCGCTTCGTTAACTTATCTGTCCAGTGATCGGTAAGCAGGTAAGGGAGGGGTCAGAAAGTAAACTCGGGAACGAATCATCACTCTTCCATCGCGCTATGTTGACGTTTTAGGACTTAGGACGAAGGATTTAGGACGTTGGGGATTGCGGTCCGTATTTTTTGGGAGTTTTTTTGGTCTACAACTGTTGAGATGAAACTTATGGTTGAATCGCGCATTTTATGAAAATGGAAAATTAGTGGATATCAATGCACAACTGTTTTTATCTCGCGGATGCAATTGTTCGGTCAATTGATGGCTATTTAATCGATATCCGGCCATCAAAGGGTAGATACAGTGATAAATTAGAGTGACCGATTGATCATCACGTTGTCGATCTCGCTATGAATTGGCGATGACCGAACGCTCAACTCACCTAACGATTAAATGCCGATCAATTGACGAGCAACGGAATTGGTAATCAACTACTGATGATCATCCAAACGAATAGTACCCAAGCACGTGGGACGAAAAATTGAATTTTGAAAAATTTAAGTTTGCCTCCCCATAAGGTCCCAATGTTAAATTTGGCCAAAATCGAAAAAAATTAATTTGACTTTTTCGACCCAAATTCGACGGAAATGTCTTCTAGGGGTTCCTATTGGATAGTGTCAACGCCCACGGGACCAAAAATTCAATTTTAAAAAATTTAAGTTTGCCTCCCCATAAGGTCCCAATGTTAAATTTGACCAAAATCGAAAAAAATTAATTTGACTTTTTCGACCCAAATTCGACGAAAATGTCTTCTAGGGGTCCCTATTGGATAGTATCAACGCCCACGGGACCAAAAATTCAATTTTAAAAAATTTAAGTTTGCCTCCCCATGAGGTCCCAATGTTAAATTTGGCCAAAATCGAAAAAAATTAATTTGACTTTTTCGACCCAAATTCGACGGAAATGTCTTCTAGGGGTTCCTATTGGATAGTGTCAACGCCCACGGGACCAAAAATTCGATTTTAAAAAATTTAAGTTTGCCTCCCCATAAGGTCCCAATGTTAAATTTGGCCAAAATCGAAAAAAATTAACTTGACTTTTTCGACCCAAATTCGACGGAAATGTCTTCTAGGGGTTCCTATTGGATAGTGCCAACGCCCACGGGACCTAAAATTCAATTTTAAAAAATTTAAGTTTGCCTCCCCATAAGGTCCCAATGTTAAATTTGGCCAAAATCGAAAAAAATTAATTTGACTTTTTCGACCCAAATTCGACGGAAATGTCTTCTAGGGGTTCCTATTGGATAGTATCAACGCACACGGGGCCAAAAATTCAATTTTAAAAAATTTAAGTTTGCCTCCCCATAAGGTCCCAATGTTAAATTTGGCCAAAATCGAAAAAAATTAATTTGACTTTTTCGACCCAAATTCGACGGAAATATCTTCTAGGGGTTCCTATTGGATAGTATCAACGCCCACGGGACCAAAAATTCAATTTTAAAAAATTTAAGTTTGCCTCCCCATAAGGTCCCAATGTTAAATTTGGCCAAAATCGAAAAAAATTAATTTGACTTTTTCGACCCAAATTCGACGGAAATGTCTTCTAGGGGTTCCTATTGGATAGTGTCAACGCCCACGGGACCAAAAATTCAATTTTAAAAAATTTAAGTTTGCCTCCCCATAAGGTCCCAATGTTAAATTTGGCCAAAATCGAAAAAAATTAACTTGACTTTTTCGACCCAAATTCGACGGAAATGTCTTCTAGGGGTTCCTATTGGATAGTGCCAACGCCCACGGGACCTAAAATTCAATTTTAAAAAATTTAAGTTTGCCTCCCCATAAGGTCCCAATGTTAAATTTGGCCAAAATCGAAAAAAATTAATTTGACTTTTTCGACCCAAATTCGACGGAAATGTCTTCTAGGGGTTCCTATTGGATAGTATCAACGCACACGGGGCCAAAAATTCAATTTTAAAAAATTTAAGTTTGCCTCCCCATAAGGTCCCAATGTTAAATTTGGCCAAAATCGAAAAAAATTAATTTGACTTTTTCGACCCAAATTCGACGGAAATATCTTCTAGGGGTTCCTATTGGATAGTATCAACGCCCACGGGACCAAAAATTCAATTTTAAAAAATTTAAGTTTGCCTCCCCATATGGTCCCAATGTTAAATTTGGCCAAAATCGAAAAAAATTAATTTGACTTTTTCGACCCAAATTCGACGGAAATGTCTTCTAGGGGTTCCTATTGGATAGTGTCAACGCCCACGGGACCAAAAATTCAATTTTAAAAAATTTAAGTTTGCCTCCCCATAAGGTCCCAATGTTAAATTTGGCCAAAATCGAAAAAAATTAACTTGACTTTTTCGACCCAAATTCGACGGAAATGTCTTCTAGGGGTTCCTATTGGATAGTGTCAACGCCCACGGGACCTAAAATTCAATTTTAAAAAATTTAAGTTTGCCTCCCCATAAGGTCCCAATGTTAAATTTGGCCAAAATCGAAAAAAATTAATTTGACTTTTTCGACCCAAATTCGACGGAAATATCTTCTAGGGGTTCCTATTGGATAGTATCAACGCCCACGGGACCAAAAATTCAATTTTAAAAAAATTAAGTTTGCCTCCCCATAAGGTCCCAATGTTAAATTTGGCCAATATCGAAAAAAATTAACTTGACTTTTTCGACCCAAATTCGACGGAAATGTCTTCTAGGGGTTCCTATTGGATAGTGTCAACGCCCACGGGACCTAAAATTCAATTTTAAAAAATTTAAGTTTGCCTCCCCATAAGGTCCCAATGTTAAATTTGGCCAAAATCGAAAAAAATTAATTTGACTTTTTCGACCCAAATTCGACGGAAATATCTTCTAGGGGTTCCTATTGGATAGTATCAACGCCCACGGGACCAAAAATTCAATTTTAAAAAAATTAAGTTTGCCTCCCCATAAGGTCCCAATGTTAAATTTGGCCAAAATCGAAAAAAATTAACTTGACTTTTTCGACCCAAATTCGACGGAAATGTCTTCTAGGGGTTCCTATTGGATAGTGTCAACGCCCACGGGACCAAAAATTCAATTTTAATAAATTTAAGTTTGCCTCCCCATAAGGTCCCAATGTTAAATTTGGCCAAAATCGAAAAAAATTAATTTGACTTTTTCGACGCAAATTCGACGGAAATATCTTCTAGGGGTTCCTATTGGATAGTATCAACGCCCACGGGACCAAAAATTCAATTTTAAAAAAATTAAGTTTGCCTCCCCATAAGGTCCCAATGTTAAATTTGGCCAAAATCGAAAAAAATTAACTTGACTTTTTCGACCCAAATTCGACGGAAATGTCTTCTAGGGGTTCCTATTGGATAGTGTCAACGCCCACGGGACCTAAAATTCAATTTTAAAAAATTTAAGTTTGCCTCCCCATAAGGTCCCAATGTTAAATTTGGCCAAAATCGAAGAAAATTAATTTGACTTTTTCGACCCAAATTCGACGGAAATATCTTCTAGGGGTTCCTATTGGATAGTATCAACGCCCACGGGACCAAAAATTCAATTTTAAAAAAATTAAGTTTGCCTCCCCATAAGGTCCCAATGTTAAATTTGGCCAAAATCGAAAAAAATTAACTTGACTTTTTCGACCCAAATTCGACGGAAATGTCTTCTAGGGGTTCCTATTGGATAGTGTCAACGCCCACGGGACCTAAAATTCAATTTTAAAAAATTTAAGTTTGCCTCCCCATAAGGTCCCAATGTTAAATTTGGCCAAAATCGAAAAAAATTAATTTGACTTTTTCGACCCAAATTCGACGGAAATATCTTCTAGGGGTTCCTATTGGATAGTATCAACGCCCACGGGACCAAAAATTCAATTTTAAAAAAATTAAGTTTGCCTCCCCATAAGGTCCCAATGTTAAATTTGGCCAAAATCGAAAAAAATTAACTTGACTTTTTCGACCCAAATTCGACGGAAATGTCTTCTAGGGGTTCCTATTGGATAGTGTCAACGCCCACGGGACCAAAAATTCAATTTTAAAAAATTTAAGTTTGCCTCCCCATAAGGTCCCAATGTTAAATTTGGCCAAAATCGAAAAAAATTAATTTGACTTTTTCGACCCAAATTCGACGGAAATATCTTCTAGGGGTTCCTATTGGATAGTATCAACGCCCACGGGACCAAAAATTCAATTTTAAAAAAATTAAGTTTGCCTCCCCATAAGGTCCCAATGTTAAATTTGGCCAAAATCGAAAAAAATTAACTTGACTTTTTCGACCCAAATTCGACGGAAATGTCTTCTAGGGGTTCCTATTGGATAGTGTCAACGCCCACGGGACCAAAAATTCAATTTTAAAAAATTTAAGTTTGCCTCCCCATAAGGTCCCAATGTTAAATTTGGCCAAAATCGAAAAAAATTAATTTGACTTTTTCGACCCAAATTCGACGGAAATATCTTCTAGGGGTTCCTATTGGATAGTATCAACGCCCACGGGACCAAAAATTCAATTTTAAAAAAATTAAGTTTGCCTCCCCATAAGGTCCCAATGTTAAATTTGGCCAAAATCGAAAAAAATTAATTTGACTTTTTCGACCCAAATTCGACGGAAATGTCTTCTAGGGGTTCCTATTGGATAGTGTCAACGCCCACGGGACCAAAAATTCAATTTTAAAAAATTTAAGTTTGCCTCCCCATAAGGTCCCAATGTTAAATCTGGCCAAAATCGAAAAAAATTAATTTGACTTTTTCGATCCAAAATCGATGGGAGTGTCTTCTAGGGGTCCCAATTGGATATTATAAACGCGCATGGGGCCAAAAATTCGATTCTAAAAAAATTAAGTTTGCCTCCCCACAAGGTCCCAATTAGCGATCGACTGATGATCAACTCATCGTCAACTAGCCATGATCGAACTATTTACTACCGACCACCTGGCAATCAAGGACCGATTATTTGACCATCCATTGATGATCAACTGCCGATCAACTGACAATCAACTGCCGATCGATGGAAGGCACAACTTCATCCCTCCATTACCTAATAAAGTGAGAAAGGTGAATGAAAAGTTACTCATACGATATCTATCGTTATCATCTATCGTTTTCGTCCACTATTCCACCATTTTGACAACATTCAATTATTCTATCATATCTTTCATGCAATTACTGACGATCCGCATAGCTCTTCAGCAATGAAATCCAGGTATTTAGATACTTTTGTGAAGAGAACTGGGTAATTTTGGTTGCAGCTGCTGCTTGTTATTACGCCCACCACAACTCCATCACAATAGAGGGGTCCGCCCCCATCACCCTGAAAATATCCGCAAATTAGTAACTCAAGGAAATTACACTCTGCATGGCAACAAAAATACAAGTCAAATTTTTGTATCAAATGTCAATTGTCTATCTCACTCTTCGTGAAAGCTAGAGGGTTCGCTTCAGAGGGATAAATTGGGAAACAGCTATATCTTTGATCTCGTCCATGGTAGGTACCATATATTTATAGTATGTTGGATAGGTTTTATCGTGCCACATATTAAAGAAAAAATAACAAACACATATTAAAAAAAAATAACAAAAATATATATATATAGAGACCCACCCACCCGCACGCCCACTCCCCCTTTCACCCCCCCCCATCCACTCACCTACCCACCCACCCACTCACTCACCCACCGACCTACTCACTCAACAACCACCCACCCACTCACCTTCTCCCCCACCCACTCACTCAACCACCCACTCACCCACCCACTTACTGACCCACTTACACACTCACCCACCCACTTACTGACCCACTTACACACTCACCCACCCACTTACTGACCCACTTACACACTCACCCACCCACTCACTCACCCACCCACCCACTCACTCAACCAGCCGCCCACCCACTCACTCAACCACCCACCCACCCACTCACTCACCCACCCACCCACTCACTCAACCAGCCGCCCACCCACTCACTCGACCACCCACCCACCGACTTACTCACCCACCCACCCACTCAGACACTCAGATACCCATCCGCTCACAAACCCATATATCCTATAGTAAAAAGGAGAGACGAAAGAAACTATCGATATATATCGAAATTATCGAAAACCGTAAGACCGAAACTAACGCCACATCAGTCAGTGCGGCGCCACCAATCTCGTATATATATAAATTCGAAAGATCTCTTACATGACATGCTGTCGAAGGATAATAAGAATTGCCAGCTGCGCAAAACGTTGTATCGGTCACTCTATGATTTAACTGCGCACATCTTTCGGGATATAGAGTGGTTAACGACGCCTTGTGTAAATGTGGGTGATGCGGTTTTATCCTGGTAATATCGTGGGCACCCCAGCCAAGTGTTGTACACCTATCGTATATCCTGATATCTGCGTTGAATTTCGGAAGTTCGGCGGGCTGCACATGGCGTCCATACCAAATCGCAGTTGCTACCTGACGATTGGCAAATGATTAGTATACCTATATCGAGGCTAATTCCATTTGTCTGAATTGATAATTGAGGTCAAAATCGGTTGTCAAACAAAACTCGGTGACTACCTGTGTCTGCGGAACTCCAAGTGGCGGTTAGCGCGCGCTATTCAATTCAAATTTCGCGCGGGAAACCAACCAACTTCAAGACCTTCAGATTGACCAATGAGGAGTCGCGCTCGTGCGCTTCGAGATATTTCGACTCTAACTATGTTCACGATGTGCATGAGCGTTTTTAACAAGACAATCGGTAAATGTTATCGTGTATTTCCGGTAAAATAAACGATAAGTAACTAAATAAGATGGAGCGTAGTGTATAGACATTTTAACCTAATTTTTTTTGCAGGGAAAGACGAAGGGAATTTATCCAATGCATTCTAACCTCACCTGGACTAGGGCGATATCATTCACGGAATCCAAATCGAGACCATCCTCAGGTTGAACATTGGCTTTCGTGAAATTACTGTGTTTTTCGGGCACGTAATTACGATGGATGTGGAAGGCTGCAACTTTGTAAATGTGATTGGTCTTCAAATCCAGATTTGTTGTCCCCGTAATGACCACATAGTCCTTTGGTCGCTCTTGATAGACACAATGAGCGGCAGTGAGAACGTATAACAAATTAAGGATAACTCCACCACACGTGGGTCCGTCGTTCATGTGATATATGGCGGCCATGGACTTGAATTCGCCTCGATCAACTTCGACGCCATTGACGATGGCTTCTCCATCTGAAACAGGCAACCGGTAATTGTTTATGGAGATCTGCGACGAAAACGGCTAAAGATAGCGGGAAATGTTTGAAATAAAAGTTGATCCTTATGAAAAAAGGAACATTTTATGTCTTATGAAGTTTTTTCTAACTTGCATAACTGCGGAGTTAGCGCGGGTGAAAGTTCAAACTGGTAATCAAGTTCGGTGTGTTGCGAACACTGTACTGCGAAAACTGTTAGAGATACACGAAAATGTCTTAAATAAAAATTGTTACGCACGAAAAAATACACCTTTTATGTTTTATAACTGTTTTTCCTAACTCTCATATTTCCGGAGATAGCGCAGACGAAAGCGCAAATTAGTGAAGACATGAAATTGTTCATCGCGCTCTATAGCGAAAACAGTTAGAGATATGGAAAAATGTCGCTAATGAAAATTATTCCTCGAGAAAAAACCTATATTTTTTGTAATATGACTTTTTCTCCAATTCTTATAGTTCTCGAGATATCGCCGATTCCATCTCAAGAACGTGCATCACAGTTTGGAAATAAATCAATTTACGGAGTACTCACAATTGATCTGAGAAATTTGTAGGATCAATATTGAAGTACTCCAATGCAACATGTTCACAACAAAGTATTGTTAACGTGGCGAGCACGCGTACATATGATACCACTCAAAATTATTCGTTGAATTTATATAGGTCTTTAATATTTATGTGACACTGATAAGTCAGATAGGAAAAAAATTCTCAAAATTGTCTTCTTCAACATTTCAAAATTTACCGCCTTTTCCAAAATTTTGGAAAATTTTAAATATTGCAACAATTTCAAAGTGAAAAAAAATTAATCTAATTTTTTTTTTTTTTTTTGACATTGACGGGGAATTGCCGGTGGGGACCACAGAGGGGTACCAATTTGCGAGAGCACGAGCACCAGTCGCCAACAGTTAAACCATCGACTTCCGCGCGATATCAATTGCGGATGACATTAGTCCGTGCACGACCTTAACTCGCATACATCAGCCGGATAAGTTTGAAATATGAGTGGAGTATATATATAAAAGAATTCACGTGAAATATATGTGTGGAAAAAATTAACAGTGATCTGAATCATACGCTGGACCAATTTCTGTGAGGTTTCTGGGAAGACTCGAGGCATTTTTGTTGGTACCTCCGCTTTTTTAGCGATATCTCGGAATCTGTGGAAACTGGGCCAATCTTTGTAGGACCTTTTGTGTAGAGGCTCATTGCCTCTACAAAAAGTTCTATAGACAATTTTCTCCATCTCTCTTTACTTCCGAGATGTTCTGCATATATCCGATATAGTCTAGCGGCTATGATTCCCGGCTCTCACTCGGGCGGGCCGGGTTGAACTCCCGGTATCGGAAATTTCTTTTTTCTATAAACCGGCAGGTTTGGTGCTTAGTGTAAAAAGAAAAATATTCCATCCGCGTTCCAATGTTTTTTCTGAAATTGATACAAATCCGACAAGTGTTTTCAAATTTCCAAATTTGCATATTTTCCAAATTTTTCAAAATTTTAAAATTTTTAAAATTTTTAAAATTTTCAAAATTTTTCAAATTTTCAAAATTTTTCAAATTTTAAAAATTTCCAAAATTTTCAAAATTTTCAAAATTTTCAAAATTTTCAAAATTTTCAAAATTTTCAAAAGTTGTAAAATTCTTCAAAATATGTGTGAATGACCAACAATTCATTGAATTTTATCAGCTAATTTCACGAGTCAATGCACGCGGAAATGTCCCCTATATGTCAATGTCGAGTCCTGAAGTGAAAGTCCAGCTAAGATTTTCTGAGTATTGAGCAACGCTATTTCAGGTACTAGATGTATTGTACGACATTGTGCAAGTATTGTTGCATATTGCCCCCTCGGTCGCATTGTGCCCGAGCAAATATGTTTCGCCTGATAACGAACAAGTGATTAAGGGATTAATGCATTTGCGTTCCTCTGCTTACGTATTTTTGAGGAATATTCGAAGCGAAATCTGAGCCACTTGTCTGAGAGCTTCAGGGCAATATGGATTCTAAGGAGATACGTTTGGAAGTGAGAAAAGATTCTTCGTATGGAAGGTAAGAGTGGAATATTCTCGCGTGAAAACCGCGAATTACGGAATAGTATCGCGAGTGTTGAAACTTTGCCACTAAAATTTCAGAAATATTTCAAGATTCATTTTTTTTTTTCATTTGACAACTTTTGAACATTTTTCAATTTTTTCCAAATTTTTCATAATGTTAACTTTTTTAATGACTCGGATTTTTCAAAAAGTTGAACATTTTTGGGAGTTCAAAATTGTCAAATTTTCACAATTTTTGAATTGTCAAAATTTTTAAATTTTCAAAAAAATTTGCATTTTCAAATTTTTGAATTTTCAAAATTTTCAAATTTTCAAAATTTCTATTTTTTTTTTTTTAATTTCTGAAATTTTTGAAATTTGCGCCCTTATTCCAATTTTCTTATGCAATGCCTAAGAACTAATGATAATAGAGACCATTCTACCTCTCAAAAACTGGAATGCACTTCATGTACTCCACTCTCCCATATCGCGAAATTTACGACTTTCAGCCTCAAACACTTCGTTCAAGGCCACCGTTAATACCTGTCAATACATGCTGATAACAATTAATGATAAAATCGCTCACAACCCTGTACCCAGATTGAAAAAAAATTCAACAGAGATTTGAATTTCGCGCCCTCCAAAAACAATAGTGACGTCATCGGCCGCAATTCCTCATTTAAAAACTGGCGATTTCTAATTAATCACACTACGATTATCATAGAACTACGTCATTATTTTCCAAAAATATTCCCCAAACAATTTGTATGTTCCAGCGTGAGGAGGGATGCTGTGGATCATCTCATTGAAGATGACGTCGGTTGGAGATTTTGGAAAAAGCGCCGACTGGTCGTTGGCTTGCTGGCTTTCCTGGGCTTCTTCATATCCTACATCCTCAGAGTAAATCTCAGCGTCGCTATTGTCGCGATGACGTCAAAATCGGACCAGGTTATTTTCAAATTATAGACAGTTCGAAAAATCGAACTTCCAATATTTCCAAAATCATTAATCAATCTCAATTAACAGCACGACCCA
The DNA here is from genome assembly GCA_026005395.1 of Asobara japonica. Lineage (NCBI taxonomy): Eukaryota > Metazoa > Arthropoda > Insecta > Hymenoptera > Braconidae > Asobara > Asobara japonica. Next base: position 979,310 of record BQMI01000510.1, read on the forward strand.
GAATTCAACTGGGACTCCAAGATGCAGGGGCTCGTCCTAAGTTCCTTCTTCTACGGATACATAAGTACACAGCTGCTGGGGGGTTGGCTTAGTGCGCGAATTGGTGGCAAAAGGGTCTTCAGCCTGGGAATTGCCTCCACGGCCTTGCTCACGATAATCACTCCACCGCTGACAAGGATCAGTGTTTATGTACTGGTCGCTCTGAGAATAGTCGAGGGTGTCTTTGAGGTATCTCTTCTATTTTATCCACTTGCCATAGCTCTGCAGCTTGTGGGCTGAAGTCTCCGCGCTTGGAGCGTTAAAGGTTACCCCCTCCACGCCCGCAATAGGCGTCGCTTACGGGTCCACGCGCAACGGCATCCAATGACGCAGCGGTACCCCTCTCGCGCCGCCGCTCGCGTCGCGGTAGTGGGGGGCGCATTCCCCTGCGCTCGCTTGCGCTGCCGGAGTTACGGAAAGTCCACTTCTTTTCGGATGTTTTATGAGCGTCTCTCGATGCCGCTGCATCCGTGCTGCTACTGCTAGCCTTACGATCTGATTGTAAACAGATCTCCCATAAATAAATTACACTATTGCTTGTATGAGTCCATCCAGAAGATTTTATGGGACCAACTGATTTGGTGATTTCAGGGTGTAACATACCCATGCATCCACTCCATATGGGCGAATTGGGCGCCCCCATTGGAGCGCTCCAAACTCGCAACGCTTGCATTTTCGGGCAGCTTCGTGGGCACAGTGTTTGCGATGCCAGCGTCAGGCTTGATGGCGGAATACTGGGGCTGGCCTTCGGTCTTCTACGTCTTCGGTGTCATGGGTCTCATCTGGTTCGCCTTTTGGTGGACCATGGTCACTGATAGGCCTGAGGACGATCCCAGAATCTCGAGGAGCGAGCTGGAGTACATCAAGAGATCCCTCGGCCAATCCAACCAAAATGTGAATATTATATTGTTGGGTAATTAACCAATCAATGCAGGTCTTTTAGCATTTTTCTTTATTGTTTTTAATAGCGGATAAGACATCCGTGGAAGGCTATGATGAAATCTCCACCGGTGTGGGCGATAATTGCTGCTCACTTCAGCGAAAATTGGGGGTTCTACACTATGCTGACGCAACTGCCCACCTTCATGAGTGGTAAATATTATGGAATCTTTTTCTAGCGATTGTTTATGCAATATGGACCTCATTGTTATGGGGAGAAAGGGTGTTTGGTGGTGATAATTTTTTAAGTGAAATGTAGAATTTTTTTTGAACCTTTCGGGCGTGATGGTCTGTGAGGGAGGAGATAAGATTGTAGGATACTTTGTGTGTTCAGATGTCCTGAACTTCAAACTCGAGAAAACTGGATTTTTGTCGGCACTTCCCTATCTCGTTATGGCCGTTGTATTGCAGTGCTCAGGACATTTAGCTGATTATCTGAGGTCCAAGAACGTATTATCAACGACACAGGTAATTGAAGCAGTGAAACAGATGAGTGGGCATTTGTGCAATTTTTGACGTTGTCAACAATTTTCAACATGTTCAACGTTTTCAACATTTTCAACATTTTCAACATTCTCAACCATTTCAACATTTTCAACATTTTCAACATTTTCAACACTTCCAACATTGTTAACATTTTTCAACATTTTCCACATTTCCGACATTTTCAACATTTTCAACATTTTCAACCATTTCAACATTTTCAACCATTTCAACATTTTCAACATTTTCAACCATTTCAACATTTTCAACCATTTCAACATTTTCAACCATTTCAACATTTTCAACCATTTCAACATTTTCAACCATTTCAACATTTTAGACATTTTCAACATTTTTCAACATTTTTCAACATTTTTCAACATTTTTCAACATTTTTCAACATTTTCAAAATTTTCAACATCTCAACATTATCGACATTTTCCAAATATTCCGTGAAAAAACCTCTAGGGCATTACCTGAATTTCCAAAAACTTGAAATTCGGAATTTTGACCGCTTTCGTTATACGCAGGTGCGGAAAATTTTCAACTGCAGTGCATTTCTCAGCCAAACAATTTTCATGATCCTATCAGCGTTTGTGGGTTCGCCAAGTGCTGCTGTTGTCTGCATAACAGTTGCTGTGGGACTCGGTGGCTTTGCCTGGTCTGGTTTCAGTGTTAATCATCTGGACATTGCCCCCCAGCATGCTAGTGTCCTCATGGGAATAGGAAACACCATTGCAACCCTTCCTGGAATAGTCAGTCCAATAATCACAGGGTACATCGTGAGAAACAAGGTCTGTAGTAAATAATTGATCAAAATTTTGTCCATTTTTCTTGTTCAAATTTCGGTTTTTTATTCCTTCACTTTGCACTTTTCAATTTTTTTGGAAATTTTTAGAAGTGTTAGAATTTTTGGACATTCTTGAAATCTTGCAATTTTAAAAATATTTACAATATATATTTATATATATAGATGATTGTTTGGGTATTTGTGTTTGTGTTTAGAGCCCTGAGGAATGGCGGATAGTCTTCATAATAGCCGGCAGTATCTACCTCATAGGTGCAATAATTTACGGACTCTTCGCGTCCGGGGAGCGGCAAAAATGGGCGGAGGACTCTAAGAAGAAGGATTTACCCCTGTACATAAATGAAGGCTTGGAAGTAGATGATTGTGTAAAATAAACTCATGAATTAGTTAATTAAAAAAGTAACATTAAATATGTCACGTGGTCCATTTGATTTCTAACCTGGCGCCATTTGTTTATCGGGAGATGTCAAGAAATTTCTTACAAAAATTTGAAAAGTTCAAAAATATAAATATTTCGAGAGCTAAAAATTGGAAATAGAAAGAATAAAGGATTGGAAATGATTTAAACATTCAAAAAGTTCCAACTAACCACAAATTTTTAAAGAATTCGTACAGTACTTACGCATGCATCTCAATTCAAATCCCCAAGCGAGAAAACAGCGTCTGCGCATGCGCACTTTCAAATACCCCCCCTTGGCCTGAATCAGCTGTTTTTGAAACTCCATAACGTGAAGCGCGCTGCATGTGCCTCCACAACAACAAAACCAACAACAACAAAATCGAGAAAAAGTGTCGGCCCTCTATCAGTGCAGTTCCAGACTTCTCAATGAACTTTTAGTTGTATTTTACCACGATCACATTCCTTTACAACGCAGTCCGCTGAAAAATCTGCCTAACAATTCACAAAAGCCTAAACCCGTGGAATGATTTCTAATAAAATCGGGAAATTTAATACAACCGCTTTTCAGGTAACCTTTCTACATATACAAACTTCATTTATTAACAAAAAAAACAATAAATAAAAGTGCTACTCACTATATGCGGTTACCTCAATTTTCACTGCACCACCTTTTCGCTGAAAAGGTGCAAGTAGGACACGATTTTCATGTCCAGAAAAAAGTGTAACAACATAAAAATTGTTTGGGTTCGAATTGTCAATAATTGAAGTAATTAAACAACCAATTATTCATCTATTTATTTACTTTCTTCACTATAATTAATTTCGACTTTTAGAGCAAAACACCGTTACTGAAATTGGTCCGTTTTGCGCACGGATTAAAAAAACATTTTTTTTTTTTAGTGGTCCGCAATATAAAATTATCCAATTTTGTTTTTATTTTAAATTTATCAAACATTGGTGACTATTCCCCTGCAATTGAAATATTTCGTCCATAAAATTGGCAATATTAACCAACAATCTGTCATTGGCTCAGTGATTAGCTATATATATGCCATATATATGTCATCAAATATGGCGTCGAGCCAGTGCGCGAAAACATGACTCGATGAAATATGAAAAGTCTCGGTTAATTTTACGTGTCATTCATCGTTAGTCACTAGGCATTGTACGATGTGTTAATTAATTTGTGATTTGATACGTAATCATCCCCCAAAGTGTAAGTGGTGAAAGAACAACTCGCGCGAAAGTGACGTTTGTTTAAAATTTCCGGATTTTCCTGACTTTCACCGAAAATTTCTTTCATTTTGAAACTTGCGTCTTCTCTGTTTTTAAATGTCGATAAAAATTTCGAACAATTCTCTTTCTCTGTCACAATTAAAAAAAATTTTTTTGTAATGATCATCCTAACATGTAAACGTAAAACACAAAAGGCAAAATGTTGGGAAATGTATTTGATTATTATGATAAAAATGTCAACAATTTTTATTGAAAGTTATTTTGCACAGTACTTTGGATATTTCAGAAATTTAAATTCAAATTTTAATTTGATTATTTTTCAATAATTTTTATTATTATTATTATCGCATTTTGTTAATTTTGAAAATTTGATTTTAAGTTTTAGTGACATTAAGGATGAACTTGCTGCTTGAGAGGAGACTCGGATGCGACATTAGTCCCGAGGAAATTTTTGGACGAGATGAGGAGGATGACGTCACCATGGAGTCGTCGACGGAGAGCCTCAGCCTCGAGTTCCAGATGACCAATAAATATAATCAACTGTTGCCTTATGCAGACGAGCTTGATAAAGAGGCATTGACCCTACTGGCTGAGATCAAGGCCCAGCTGGGACGTGCTGTAGTTCTCAGGAAGCTGGAGCCTGATGCTGCTTTTGCCACTCTCAAATTGCAACGGTGCAATTTTTTTTAATTTTCCAGTTTTTTTTTGCAATTTTTGATAATTTTTGAATTAAACGAAAAATTCGATCTTTCAATGACAAAATTTAAGGGTAGCTTCCAACTATTTTATGACCCATTTTTGTTTTAATTTTTGGAGATTTGGAATGTTTTGCTATTCTCCCAATTTGTGGAACTGAACAACAAATTTATTTTTCCCACACTCCAAAAAAATCCAGAAAAAAATTGTAGAAACTGTTAAAGTAATTTATCAAAATTCGTAGGAAATATTTTTTAAAATTCTAAAAAAATTAATGGAACCTGGAAATTTCACAATGTACTGAATTTTTATTTTTTTCCCCCAGGTACATAAAGCTCTACAGTCTAAGATTTACAAAAGAGGACCACATAATTTTCATAAAACTGATTTACGAATTAATCACGATACCCCAATTGGAGCCATCATTAGTATATCCATTTGGATCCACGTTGCTCATTCTTCTCAGGTGATTATTAAAGCATATAACACAAACTTATATAAAATAATGAATCAAATTTTCAGTACTTAGAGATATTCAGTTCAGAAAAAAAAAAAATCAGAACTAGTTTTGCTCGACTGTCTCATATGAATATTTAATATGGTAATTGTAACTATGAAAAACAATAATTCCACTGCAGGAAGTTGAAGCTACTGTCGCCGAGTGATTTGCAATTAGACTGGAGGCCTCTTTATGAACTCAAGAAACGACTCATGGAGGTCAGCATATCGTCAACTGATATGCACCGCTTTCCCACGCAATATGGCAAAATCATCCACAATCTTATCAATGCTGCGAAAATTTACTTTCCTGTGAGCATTATCAGTTGACCAGATCAAATTTGGTTACCTTTCATATTTTTTAATTTTCAATCTTCTTATTTTTTTTTTTTCAATTCCAAGTCTTCAAAAATTTTCCACTTTCAATTTTGATATTTTTATGTTTTTGATATTGCTAATTTTTTTTTAATTGCAATTAACAAAAAAAAAATTTTTGTATTCTGTTGAAATTTTTGAAAATCGAAAAATTCACACACACACACACACACACCCAAATAATTATCCCTAAAAACCCTAATCATGCCTCTCCCCAGTTATCAGCCACCCAGGAGATCCTGGACGAGTTGCGCCCTGGACTATGCCCGACAACACCCTCGATGATGTCAAAGACTATGGACTACCTGGACAACTTTCTCCCAGTGCAATTACCCCCAGAGCACCATCACTTGGGCTTCCAGCTCTGGTTCGAGGAGATGATGTCCTTGTGGGAAACCTCCCACACAACATCAACTTGGCAACAGTCTATAATGTGGTTAATAGCTCGTCTGGCCTATCGCAATATCGGATATATCGATTGGACGCCCCACATTCCCCTAATGTTCACCAGGTAACAATGATGGAAATTGGAAGTTACAAATTACAAATTTATCAAATTTCGGAAATTCGGATCATTTTTAAAATAAAAGAAAAAACTGAAAATTCAAAAAAAAATCGGATCACACACACACACACACATAACCTAATATTTTTCTCTTGAAATATACGCTCTGGTAAATTTTGTTTGTTTTTGTTTTGTTTATGGTTTTTATTTTTGTTTTTGTTTTTTTGTGTTTTTTTTTAGTCTTTGTTTTTTGTTTTTTTTTTCGTTTTTTGGTTTTGCTGTTGCCTTTTGTTTTTGTTTTTGTTTTTGTTTTTGTTTTTGTTTTTGTTTTTGTTTTTGTTTTTGTTTTTGTTTTTGTTTTTGTTTTTGTTTTTGTTTTTGTTTTTGTTTTTCGGTTTTGTTTTTGTTTTTGAATCATTTTTAAAATGAAAGAAAAAAATGAAAATTAAAAAAAAATCGGATCACACACACACACACACCCACACAACCTAATATTTTTCTCCTGAAAGATACCCTGTGATTGTCCACCAGGTTCATACGCTGCCTACATCTCCCAGTCTACTACAAACAGACACACTGTGGAAAGCCACATACAATGGACAGTCAGTCGATGGCGATGTGGATGGTATCGATTCTCGGGCCCGATTCCACCGGTCAGTTTCATCTCGACAAATTCCTGAAAACCGTGGAAACCTATTGTTATCAAGCTAACGTTGGCCCATGGGTGGACAAGCTCAAGGATTTGCTCAGCAAGCTTGCAACACACTTCGTCTATCGTCTGAACTCTGAAAGGTATGGATTAAGATTTTACACCAGAACATACCCAACGGTTTTTGACGGATATCTCGAAACGTATTGGAGCTAGACCAAAAGTCATGATGACCAATTTTGTAGAGCTGATTGTCCTCTACAAAAAAGGTTATCACGGAATCCTCGCCACTGCCACCGTTTTCGTGATATCCTCCAAAATCAAAAACTTTTGCCTCTCGTCTCTCCTCACAACATTGACATGTCCACAGGTATGCAACACGAAGTTGGCAGACACCAATTCCCGACAGCCACAAGTTGACAGACGCTGATGTCGATGAATTCGTGAGTAGTATGATGCCAGTGGCAATGACAGCAATGTTCGGCCAAACATCCGTCGACGCAACGTCCACGGTCTTCCGTCTTCTCTCAACGATTCGGCCAAATCTCGTCATACCCCACGTTATCGATCGAATGTTCTCCACTCTAGACTCTCTGACAGAACCCCACAAATTGACAGCCGCCATGGCAGCTGTGACAGCAGTTGCAAGGCCTCTCATCCAGGGCAGAAGAAATGTCAATGTTGGTTATACATACGACGAGGGCCCATCAAGAGTCATTCCCCTCCTCATGTCATTACTTCCGGGAATTGACAGCAATGATTTACTCAAGTCATTCGCCACGTTTAGACTTATATCCGTTTACGTTACGATGATACCAATCGCTGATTCGTCCAGAGCTGCTCACAATCAGGATTCAAATCAGGTAATTTTTTTTTGTTTGGGTTTTTTTTTGTTTTTGTTTTTGTTTTTTATTTCTTGTTTTTTGTTTTCGTTTTCGTTTTTTGTTTTTGTTTTTTTTTATTTCTTGTTTTTTGTTTTTGTTTTTTTTTGTTTTTCTTTTTCGTTTTTTGTTCTTGTTTTTTGTTTTTGCTTTTTGTTTTTTTTTTCTTTTTGTTTTTTTGTTTTTTTTTGGTTTTGTTTTTCTCTCTGGTTTTTTTTGTTCTTGTTTTTTTTTGTTTTTGTTTTTGTTCCTTTTTATATTTTTTTTAAAAGTCCCAAAAAAAAACTTTTGAAATTAAAAAGAAAAATCAGCTCATAATTCTATTCTATTAATAATCCAATAATTTCCATTGGCCAATGTCCATAGAATCCTGGTGACATCTCCCTCGACGAGTCTGACCGCCAGGTCCTCGAGGACACCGCCCAATTCGAGGATTTCATTCTCCAATTTTTCGAGCGAATTTTCGCCCTCATAGAGTCCAGCACATTGGACTATGTCTCCCATGAGAATCAGGAGAACAACGGCAAGAGCAAGGTGGAGTCAATTGTGGAGATGGCATTGGGCTCGGTTTGCATGCGCCTGCTGCTTCGAACGAGCAGTGACATTTATCAATCAGCGCTGCACAAGCTCCGAGTGTTCGTAACTGAGCGTGTATTTGAGCCACGTGTGTCTGGACCATTGGCAGCATCCCTGTGTAGGAGTTTCTCCAGGGTGAATGGGGGAGAGACACTGAAGGCCCTGCTGCCATCGCTCGCTGAGACGATCCTTGAATTTGTGGAGGAGGGCGATGTTGCCAAGGAAGAGACTCTTGATGATCGTCTTCTTTATGCTCTTCTTATTGTCGCCAATATTATGGATGCTAAGGGCTCGGATTTAATTCCCCATATGGACACACTTATCACGATAATTGATAAGACACTTCACCTCAAGTCCAGGGAGGGCGCTAGGGTAGCAAGCAGAATTCTGAGGTCTCTTCTGACATCCCTGTCCAGCATTGTTGTCTCCCATAACTTCAACAATGGAAGGGACTTCAACGATCCAACCTATCCAAATATTCTGCAGTGGGGGGAGGGATCTAATGTTGATGATATAGAACTGCAGTGGTATGTACCAGGTGAGGAAGAGACGGCTATGGCACAGAAATTGTTCAACAGGTACATGCCAATCGAGATCAGGAAGATCAAGGAGTATATCAACACTGGGAATTCCATCACAAGGCAGGAGCTGTTGACAAGCTTGAATGTTGTGTCAGCGATTATTGATGGGTGCATCTCATTTCTGCCTGTACCTGAAGATGATTCCAGGTGAGAGCAAGGAGGAATTAATTTCACGTGTTTTTTTATTGCATTAAGTTTCTCTACTTTTATTTATTTTTTTTCTTTTTCCTTTAATAATTCAATAAATTAATTTCGTACTTTAAGTTAATTCAGAATTTTTTTTTCTTCATTTTAATTAATTAATTACTTCATTAATTGAATACAAAGAAAATTAAATAATGAAGAGAAATTAAATTAAATAATAATAACAAAATTGAAAAAGAAAAATTTTTTAAATCAAAATTGGAAAAAAAAATCAAAATTAAAAAAAAAATTGAAATAAAAAAAAATAAATAGATAAATAAATTTTGAAAAAATAAAAATTTAATACTTTAGGTGCAATATAGTGAGACTGTTAGATTATAGACACTAACATGGCTTGTCTCTTCCAGATGTCCAGAGCAAGAGATCTTACCATTCGCAGGTATAAAAGGTGAGATAACAATGGAAAACGGTGGTAACGTTCGCGATGCAATGGTCAAGCTTTTGTCTGAGCTCCAGCAGATGATGCTGAAGGACTCAGAGGACGACACAAAAAGTCTAAAAGTCCTACCCCAAATCTGGAGTACCCTGCTCCTTGGAAAATGCCGTCACATTGGCATCCACAAACGTCAGGCAATGACGATGCGCCAAGTCAAGGTGGACTTGCGTGATGATTTGGTGAAGAAGAACAAGCACTTGGCTAAGTACATAGTGGAACGAGCTGAGCTGCAGCACGACATGCGAGTATTTTCCCAACTCTACAGCTTGAGGAACATCCACAAGGATATCATTCTGCAATTGTTTAATCTTGCAACAAGCACTTATGCCGACGTAAGAAGAAGTCCCCAAGAGGTTTTGTTCATAGGCTTTACCTATTTCCCCTATGCCTACAAATTTCTGATGCCCCACATTCTGGAGATCTTGGGGAGAGACCCCGAGGAGAGCCACGAAGCCCACAAGGGGCTTCTGTACTTGCTCCTAGGACCTCGCGCAAATGCTCTGGTCAGCACCAAGGATTGGGAGTTCCTCGGGCGCATTTGGCCAGCCTTGGTCACTTGCAAACCTTCTGAAAAAATGTCGGTCATCAGATTGAGGAACAGCCTCACTGAGACGATCTACAAAAGCTTCCACAGTATCGCAATCAAAGTCAATGTCCCTGAAAGTTGCCTGGAAATTTCGGGAGAGCTCTGGGAGAGCTCTCCCAAGCCTTCCGCTGCTCACCCCACAACCCATGAAATTGCAGAAGGTTTGGAGGCAATGCAGCAACTTGAGAGGGACAATATGAGCAATTATGAAAAACTTCTGGAGGACATTGTGACAGCTATGGAGGACAATTGCCACTGGCGACAGAGAAGCATGGGTATGAATATGCTGAGGGACCTCGCCCACTCACAGAACAACTATTCACCAAGGGTTATCAACTATTTTCTCAATGCTCTCCTACATGATTCTCTGGAGGAGAGGAAAATTGCTATTCCAACAGTGGTGACTATTCTCAAACAGTTGAAACGAGAGCACAGGAAAATTGTGATTGAAAGGCCAATTTGTTCGGCTGATGCGCCACCTGGGATGCGCGCTGATAATCTCTGGTTGCAGTATAATTATGAGTCGAGACCGCTGTCGGAGAGCCAATGGAATGAGAGCAGGTGCGTAGTCCTTGTAACCAAGAGTTTGTATCATGCTAAACTAGTGGTGTGAACATGTGTGCCCCTTCGGGGCACACACAAAACTTGCCGATTTGGTATTACAGCACAGCGTACTAAATTTATTCTTCCCCAATATACCCCGGTTAATCAGTGTGAGCCCTATTAGTGTCGCAATGAAAACTTGCAGATTTGAGAATTCTAAACTGACTCATTTATGAAGCAGATAATTATGAGTATCTGAGTAGACGCATGGTGAGCGTGAGGATGAGACTTATGCGCGTTACTTGAGTGGGAGTGAGACGCCAATAGGGCTGCGGCCGCAATAAAAACGATAACTTTAATATTTTACCCAGTGGAACAGTATAAACAATTGCAATTGTTAATAACATTGCATATACAGCACGAATGCCATCCAAATTGTAATCCGCTCGATTTTGCATGGAAGTGCTTCGATTGGGACCGCCATGACAGCGCTGGGTTCACTCGTTCACTTATTGCATACATAATTGTTGAGACGGCCATACCTCCTTAATTATGCCAATTATCAAAAAAAGTCATCCTACATAACACACGTATTTTTACATGGGGAACAACTTTTCTTGTATGAATTTTGCACTAGCTCCAACAGTTCATGCAGTAGAACATTATAAACAATTGAAATTGTTAATAACAATATATGTACTGGGCCAATTCCATCCAAAATCTAATCAGCTTTGAAGATCGCCAAGGCGCTTCGATACAGCATCTCGATCGCATAATTTGAGAGTGAGAAATTGCTGGAGAAAGAATTTGACTGCATACATACACCGTCACATACACACACACATACACATACATACACCTTGTTAAAAATTTGGGTACAAATGAGAGGGACGGAGGAAAAAAAAACCTAGTTAAAAATGGTCTAAAATGGTCAGAAATGTCATGAAACATGGAGATATGTTGAAAAATCTGGGGAAGCTAAGAACCGTCCAATAAATACATGATACCAATGGTCTCTCCCTGCAGGTACATTCACGAGCCCCACGTGGGCTTCAACACCTGGCCCCAACGCCTGGAGCTCTACGCCCCAGCTTGTGACCAGCCCTCCCTAGGTCCCGATCGCATCCTCACCCCATCCGAGCACATCATAGACACCTTCTTCACCAACCCCGAGCACATCGACAAGCTCATAAAGTTCAATAGCCTGGAAGAGCGCAAGGGCAAGGACAAATTCAATGAATTTCGCTTTCAATTGTACAAGGGTCTATTCCGCAATCACGGTGACAAGTTCTTGGGCCTATTTCTACCTCACTTGGCTAGCCTAGTAACGCAAAAGCAGGAAAGTAGTCAGCTGTGTGCAGCAGAGCTGATAGCAGGATTGATTCGCGGTTCCAAGCACTGGGACTTTTCAATGGTGTCCCAAATGTGGGACAAGCTGCTCCCCATCATCCGAATGGCCCTGGACAACGCCACAACGGAAACAGTGAGAGACTGGGGAGTGTGTTTCGGTCACTCAGTTAGACGTCGCGATCCCAATCGACATCATTGGCTCCTCGAGTGCCTCATGGAAGAGCCAGCGTCAGCCAACGCCACAGCATCCTTCCTCGAGTGCCAGAAGCTCTACATCCTCCATTCAGCTCTGCTCAATCAATCTTGGAGGCTCACAGAGCTCTGCGTGAGACTGCTCGATCGAGTGGAGAAACGCCTCCTGGCGGATCCATTCCAAAACGTTCGCGACAGCCTTGGCAGCCTTCTCACCTTCATCTTCATTGCGGATTATAAACGACGCAGTCCGGAAGCTGAAAGGATGAGACCAAGCACCAGGGAATTTATGAGCAGGGTACTTCCCCAACTTGTCACACTTTCGGTGGCTGACTCCGCTGAACTTGATGCCAAGAAACCGGAAGTGGGTCTCCTGAAGACCATTTGCAAGTGGATTGTTACACATGCTTTCACTTCCGATCGAGGGATTCTGCCGGAATCCACCAAGTTGCTGACTGTGCTGTGTCAGTTGGAGAACTATGAGGGGGATGATGAACTCAGGCTTGCTTGCAGGAGAGCACTAGCTGGGCTCGCCCAGACTCAAGCACTTCCGGCGGCTGTGGGCGACGTGCTCGATGATGTTGAAGCGGTGTTTGGGGAGAGCTCGTGGTCTGCTAAGAGCTCATGTCTCAGCTTCTTGGAGGTTTTTGTGTTTTATAATATGGGAGTTGTGCTCAGTCAAGCTCGGTGGGTCGCCAGAATTCAGGAGGTCATATTGAGGATGCTGGAGAACGAGAGGGTCGAGGTCAGGGAGAAGGCGAGACAAGTGCTTTGTGGACTTCTACATTGCAGCTTTTTGCCGAATACGGAAGTACTTCTGGTGAGTACACTTCCGGAACAGATTTTTTTTTTAATTTAAAAAAAAATTTGTTCAATTTTTTTTACATTTTTTTTTAATTTGTTAAAAAAATTTCATTTTTTTTTTATATGATGATGCTGATGAACAGCACATTCAGAGAAATTATTCCCCAAATTTTATGAATTTCAGGACCACCTTAAATTGAAGTCAAAGATCAAGATAAAGAAGCCAGATGACTTGCGGTTGAGGCACGCCGGTGTTCTTGGATTGTGCGCATTTGTTCAAGCGCATCCTTACGACGTACCAAAGTACGTGCCGTCGATTTTTGAACACCTCAGTCTTTGTCTGAATGATCCACAGCCCATTCCGGTAAGTTCTATTTCTTATTTGAATTATTGGATTTCTCTGAATATTGCTCGCCTTCTGCTATATGTCATCCAATTCGAACTTGGAGGACCATTGTCGAAGGAAAAAGGGGAATCCCAGTACCAAGGGAAGTTCCAAGGAGCGCCACTTCCGGAAATTTTCGGTAATGTTAAATCGAACTTTGACAGTAAATTGTCATTGACAAATCAAAATTTGGTGAAAATAATAAATGAGTGTCTTGAGAGGAAGTAACGTTCGTATTTTCAGTGAACAGAAAATTCATATTCATCCAAAATTTTCAAGTGATTTTCTGGGGAGAGCCGTCTGAAAATATTCCTGGTCAAGGTGGACAAATTTTCCTAATGTCTTCCTCTTTTCAGACAACGATAAGGAAGACCCTGGGAGATTTCAAGAGGACGCACTACGACGGATGGTCGTCACACGCCGAGTCCTTCACAGACGAACAATTGAGAATACTTCAAGACCTGAATGTACCGCCCTCATACTACGCGTAATGGTGATTTTTTTATGTCGTTAACTATATTATACAAGTGCAAAATAAACAATACAATATCTTTAGTTGAATTACCTGTCACATTTATTAATACTTCAAATTTTTTTTCGAATGGGTAACATTACCAACGTCGGTAATTATAATTTTTATATAATTTTTTTTGCAATAATTTTTATATAAATTTTTTTTGCAATAATTTTTATATAAATTTTTTTTGCAATAATTTTTTTTATAACTATTCTCATAAGTTTATAATTAATCCAGGTTCAATCAAACCTGCCAAAACGTAACTGTCCACAGTTAAAAAAAAACTGAAACCAAAATAGAAAAGAAATTTTCTAAAAGTAAAGAAAAAAAAAAAAAATTGGAAGACTGAAGATGTCCTCTAGCCCAGTTGTCCCCTCAACTCCAGTTCCTTAGCTCCATGATAGCCCGACGTGATGTGATTCCTGAGCTGAAGAATCCCGGATATCACCTGATCACAAAGTCTGCAGTGAATCTCCTCATAAGGTGTCTCCCTGAGTCTCATGGACGCCTTCTGCCTGAGTTCCCCAAGATGCTCCATCATGTTCTCCCTAGCATCATCCTTCTCCTGGAGATCCAGTGCCCGATGCAGCTTATATATCAAATTCTTGTTCCCCACCTCAGGTGGCTCAATGAACTCTTCCTCTGGATACTTGCACCACCTGCTCTGCACCTCAGTCTCCTGGGCTATCGTCCCACGTTTCCTGTTCATGATCTCCCAAAAGCTGCTGCTAACATTGCCCTGGACCTTGGAAATAAATCCAGCAATGGCAGCATCATCCTTCTCCTCCTCATCGTCCACCAGGATGCCCATGCTCATCCAGTACCTCAGCCTATTGATATTCTGCAGATCATCGATACTGATATCGACATCAAAGTTCAAGGTCATATCGTGCTCAGGATAGATGCTCTTCCTCTTGTTGACTTCCGGTCCAAGTCCACAGAGTGCCCCAACGTTCCTCGTCTTCATCTTGTTGGCCCTGAGCTCGATCCTGGGTGCGAAGATCAGGGCCAATATGTGGGTGAGACCTGGGACACTGGGCATCAGCGTGGTGTTCCTCAGGGTGAGATTACCTGAAGAAAAACCCTGAGCAACTGAGCCTGCAACGACAAGCCGAGGTTTTGGATCATTCAGGTTGGAGTCCAGGAGAACCGAGTTGACTGATGCCTGATCGATGCTTATGGAGGAGCCAACACCGGCGTCAATCAGATTGGAAAGCTTGACCTCCAGGGGAGAGTCAGGGCCCTTCAGCGTTACTGAGGTCGTGCACTCGGATTCGTCAGGTGGGTAAACGTAGGAGTCGGATAGATTGAGCTGGCTGTATTGGAGGTCCTCGTGAGTCAGGCGCTCTTCCACTGAGAGCTTCATTACGTCCTCGCGAAGGGTGTGGTTGGTTTTCGAGAGGTAGTCTTCATCACGGAAGTCGGCGTAGCCCTTGTCGATTAGGTAGTGGTTGACTTGGAGTCTTGTTGGTTGGGTTGGGGTGCCTTGGGTGATTGGAGTGCAAGTGGAGACATGCAGGGTTACGGATACGACGGAGTTTACCACGGAGTATACCTGGGGAAAATTGAAGGAAGAGAAATCAGGCTTTTAGTTAAAATAGTCTCAAACTAGGGGTGTGAACATGTGTGCCCCGAAGGGCTTTGAAGATCGCCAAGGCGCTTCGATTGCGTCATGCAGCATCTCGATCGCATAATTTGAGAGTGAGAAATTGTTGGAGAAAGAATTTGACTGCATACATACACCGTCACACACACACACACACACACACACACACACACACATACACCTTGTTAAAGATGGTCTAAAATGGTCAGAAATGTCATGAAACGTGGAGATATGTTGGAAAATCATAGACAAAATCTTTTACCTCAGCACAAATGGTCTTGTCCCTGCCGCTGACGATGTCCTCGAACACCTGCTTGGCCCTCTCCGACCACTGCCCAGTCATAGTATTCAATATCGCAGGCTTGACATAACTAAGAACACACTGGAAAGCTGCAGCTGGTATGCTCCCAAGCAACGACCCAACCTGCACCACCCTGAGATCCGCCACCCTCACACTGGAAACGACCCCTGAGTCCATGAAGAACACCTGAGCCTTGTACTCCTGCCTCGACACCAGCGAAACACTCTGCACAATTGCCCGATCATAAGCCACAGTCTGCAGCCTCTGCTCGTCAAGTTCAGGGTCCTTGGGTGCCAGGACAACACTCCCAACCTTCGGATTCTCCTGGAAGACCTCCAGCTCTCCCATTCCACCAATGATCTTCCTGACCTTCCTCAAGTTCTCCCTCGTCTCACTATCGTCATTGCTCACCCAGAAGTGGCCTGGATCAACGACCCTCTGAATCACAATTGGAATCGACGTAAGATCGAGTGCTGGCAGACGAGGTCTCATCTTATACCCCATTCCTTCTGGAGCTCTCCTCGGTCTTGGCATGTAGAGGTTGATCGGCCCCCTCTGCACATTCATCTCATCTGCCCTTGCATTTGCAGCCAACACGTCCATCAGCCGGATCTCCACTCCCCCCCAAATGCTCCTCAATTTAATTGCCTGATAAACCGCCACTGGAATCTCTCCGCAGAGCTCTGGCATGTCCTTCTGATCCCTAACCTCAGTTTTATTAAACTGAAGATAAACCCTGCTCGAGTGATCAAACTTGACTCCAATACTCGACGAATCAGCACCAAGGACACCCTTGAATATCTCCTGAAAGCGTTTGGCATAGAGTGGTCCAGGTTGAGTATGAGGCCATCCAGTCAAGTAAACTGTCTTGCTGGGATCCAATCCCCCAAGCTCCTTAACACTGGTCCTCTCATCGGTCCTGGCACTGGCCAAGTAGAAATTGGGGTAGAAGGCCCCAGCGATGATGACCTTGAGCACAAACTCCTGTTCCCTAGGCTCCCACTTGACCCTGTCCTCCCCCTGAACATCCCTGATGCCCATGGAGATCAACCTGCTGATGATCTCAGCTACACTTGCTTCAACCTCTCTCAGCACTCTGATCTGCAGGAAGCCCCTCCTTGCCCAGGCATTCTCCGAGCTCTTCTCCTTGCTCGAATTCTGCACCTTGAATTTGCTCCAAGCCCTGAAGGCATTAAGAAAAGCAATGCCATCGCTGTTGGTGTTGTTGGCCCAGAGTAACTTGGCCCTATATGCTTGGAGCTTCTCCCTGTAAGGTGCATTGAACATGTTCTTAGCACTCATGCTAGCACCGATGATCACAGCCTCCTTGAGCACACTGAAGACGTGGCCAAGGACAATCAGCTTGGAGATGTGGATCTCCAGGGGTAGGTGTCCCATGACTCTCCCCAGGTCAGTTAAATCCCCATCGAGAGGATCGTTAGGCACTGCCAGGAGAGCACCTGTCTCCTTCAAGTTCAGAACAGTCTTGTGGATGTTGGTGAGATCTGGGGGATCCAGGCACAGTGCCAGCAGAGCCACTGGCTTCTCCATGTTCAGGAGCTTAGCTCGAAGGTAGATATTCTCCAGTGGGGCTCGTACTATCTCCGGTGGATTTTCGTCGGGGAGATCCTCCTTGTAGAACAACCTTGGAACCAATCTGTATACTCTGCCATCCATCACTCGACCTGTCCTCCCTGCTCGCTGCTGGCAGTTGGCTTTGGATGCCCACGTTAACTCCAGGGTGTGGTAGTTTGTGGAGGGATCTGTTACCAGTTGCTTCGTCAGGCAGAAGTCGATGACGTACTTGACGTTGGGAACGGTCAGGCTGCTCTCTGCTATGTTCGTTGAGAGGATGATCCTTCTGTGGCCTTCTGGGGGCTCCTCGAATATCCTCGATTGCTCCTCGTGGGTTATTGATGAGTGCAGGATTAATATGTCCCATTTTAGGGAGTCGTTCGAGGGGTGGTCCAGGATGGTGTGGAGTTCTTCGATCTCGTGGATGCCCGGGAGGAAGACCAGGGCTGCAGGACGCTCCAGGTCTGAGCGATTGCCAAAACGATCGGTCTCTTCGTCGAGGTTGTCCATGATTTTTAGGAGGCGTTCTGAAAAGTTCAGCATTTCTCGAGAGGCTTTTGCATCGTTGAGGTCAACCTCTGGGAGGGGGTCCAGGCGAATGTCCTCGAGGTAGAATTCACGGACGAGGAAGTGGTTTTTCTGGTGGATGTGGATTATTGGGCCCTGGATCAACTTGTCACCAGCGTAGAAGGAGAAGTACTTGGAGAACCTTTCGACGTTGAAAGTGGCGGACATCAGGATGACACGGACACCTCGGGAGTTTGATCTGAGGAACTTTCTGACGATTAGTAGGAGGAAGTCCATGTCTTGGTCACGCTCGTGGATCTCGTCGAGGATTATGTGGGTGAAGTCGTTCATGTGCTTGGAGGTTATGAGCCTTTGCAGGAGGACCCCAGTTGTGCAGTAGGTCAGCCGGGTGTCTGGGGTTGTTTTGTTGATAAGACCGACTTTGTAACCCACGAGAGCACCACAAGGCCAGTCGCGCTCTGTGCTGACGCGCTTGGCGATACTCATGGCGGCTAGGCGCCGTGGCTGGGTCACTATTATGTTGCAGGGCGCGTTGGTCCTGTAGCAGCTGTCCAGGATGAACTGGGGGACCTGGGTCGTCTTGCCACAACCTGTTGGACCCTGAATTATTGTCACTGGGTTCGTTTCGATCATTGACACTATTCGGTCCTGAAAATCAACATGCACACTTGTAGGGTTCGTCTTAATGAAAAATATTAAAAAAAAAAAAAACAAAAAAATGGAGTTTTTGAGAATCACAAAAATTTACAAAATTAAAAAATTTTGGAAAATTTTTTCCAGATTTTGAAATTTTGAGAATTCAACCGATTTTCACAAAATTTCGAAATTCTAAAAAAAAAATTCAAGATTTTGGAGATGAAAAAAATGAGAAAATTATATTTCGAGAATTGCAAAAAAAAACATGGAAAATTTGGAAAAAAAAATTGAGAAAATACAGAATTTTGGGAATTCAAAAAATTGAAATTTTTTTTTGGGAGTTTTAAAAATATTGAAGAGGTGAAAAAAAGGGATTTTTTTGGTACTTTACCTGAAATTGAGTGATAGTCATATTCTTGTTGGACGTGTATTTAAGGTCGTAAGTTTTGTAGATTTTCTGTTGCTCTTCATCGAATACCAAATTGCTGGCTGACACTGTTGTCAAGGATACTTGATCCAGACCTCCAGCGGAGCCCTTGACGGTCTTGTACAGAGTTGACGCCTGAAACGAGAGCGACTTTATTGTCTAGACAGAAGGTCTTCAGCTTATTGTCCCTGTACACTACAGGACATAATATTGGGAACCACGTGGTCCCGGCGACCACGTGTTTCCAACACATTGTCACGGCATTTTTGCAAATTGGCAGAAAAAAAAAATTACCTTTTGCAGACATTTGTCTTCCATTTCCAAGAACTCATCGACATACTCAGTTCCTGCGCACGTAGATATTTCGCTAGCATCGTCATCTTGAAATTGCGATAAAACTCTGTTACGGAAATTTCCTCTGAAAAATGACTCGCCCATGATGCAATCTATAAGAATAAGAAAAACTTAAAACCGCGCCATTTCTGGGAGGTCCTAAAATCTTTGGCATTCCTAAATTTTTTCAAATTTTTTCAAATTTTTGACATTTTGGACAAGTCGGCTTCGATATATATATATAGATATTTGTTATACCTTTTTGCATGTACGCATATATCTACCGGTTTTTATAATAAAAAACTGCTTATTGTACTTGTAATATCTTGTAATATCGAGGAAAACAGAGGCGCGCGCTTTTTCCTTTGGGACTCTCCACTTCAGACCCCTTTGTTCGATGTTTCCCGAGGTATTTCAAGGTCTCGGATTCAAATGATAAACAATAGTCACGTGGTCACACTGCGCACTTGCCATTGCGCAGCATGGCGCTCAAATCAGATATTATGATTGTTTTACCGCCAAAACCGGCTGCCCTCCATGCTTTGGAAGTTTTTGAGTGTTTATAACTAAAAATCTACAAAATTATAGAAACTTTCAACACTTTAAGCAGTTCCCAAACTTTCAGAAATTATCAAAAATTTTAAAAGTTTCCACAAAATTTAATGAGTTAATCATTTAAAAAAATCTTCAACCTGAGTTTAAAATGCCACCGATAATCTAAAGTCCTAAATAATGAAGAAGGCAAAATTGAAATTTCAAAAACCTTCAAAAAATGTCAAAAGCTCAGAAAATGCGATTGGAACTGCGCTACCTGTCAGATCTCCGCCTGGCGCGCGAATTCAAATGCCGCGTAACGTGCGCGTTACCTTGCACCTGTAATTCACTGTTGAAATCCCAAAAAATGCGCAGAATGACCACGTGCGCATAATGATAACAATCTGGGGCCATGAGAAAAGCGACTGTCACTGCTATAAATTTCCGGACCCCCGGAAGCACCCCTAAAAAAGCACTCAGTCCCATCAAGTGAGTTCCACCAGCGCCATGACACCACAAGTGCCGTCCGCCCTCTAATTCTTCCCAAAAATTAGTCCCAAAAAACTCGCGCAAAAAATGTTGAGTCGCAGTGTTGTCAGTCGTCAGCTGAAGTATCCAAAAATCCTGATATCCCGCGTGTACTCATCAACGGACATTCACCCCCACGTAATTCCCCAAGAATTGAGGTTATCCCCGCACAAGGCGCAGCAGCCGCAGCGCTTACCATTTGCCAAAAATTTTTTCCTGGGAAATTATGACACAGAATTTGCCGCTTTTCCCGTCCCCCAGACAACAATTCGACACGGTGAATTTTTCGAGTGGCTCAAGCCCATCGAGGCCTACGTCAAAACTATAGATATAGCCGCTATAGATGGTAGTTCAAAAATTCCGGAAGATGTGTTGGAAAATTTGCGGGAACTTGGTGTTTTTAAAGCAGCTGTTCCTGAAGCCTATCGAGGCATTGGACTCAATGTTTCGGAGTATGGAAAACTTGTGGAGACCCTATCAGCTGTTCCGGTACTTGGGGCTTATTTCTTGAAAAAGAGAACTGCGGTGGACTACCTCGTGGCTTATTGCTCGGAGGAACAGCAGAGACGATTTTTACCTGGGTAGGATTTTAAGGGTCTTTCACAATTTTAGTCCTATTTTTTTTTAATTTGAAAAAAAAAAATTTTTTTTTCAATTTATTTAAAAAAAAAAAAATTTTATTAAAATTTTTTTTTTTTCAATTTAAAAAAAATGTATTTTTTTAAATTGAAAAAAAAATCAAATTTAAATAATATTCAAAATTAAAAAAAAAAATTAATTCAAGATTTTTTTTTTGTAATTTAAAAAATAAAAAAAAATTGTTTAATTGAAGAAATTTAAAAAAAAATGTAATTTTTTTTTTATAGGATAGCAAGTGGAGAACTCAATCCCACGATATGTGTCAGCGAAGACGAAGCTGGCTCCTCCGACACCCCTATATTCTCATACGCCAAGCTGTCAGAGTGTGAGAGATATTTTATAATAAATGGAAAGAAAACCTTCGTCGCTGATGCCAGAAACTCCAACGTGTTCATCATTGTATGCGAGTACACAGATTCTGGTGGGTATGAAAGCGTAAATGTGAAAATGGAGGCTTCCATGAGGTGATATGGGAAAATGTGATAAGGGATTTTATGTAGAGCATGAGATTCCTGACAAAAAAGTTCTCTTCCATTTTTCTCTGAATTGAACCGTTTGTGAGATAAATTGAGAGTTACGGGGAAAAACGTTGATTTATTGCCCAAAACTTTCAACAAATTTCAACTGAAAAAAAAGTTTTTTTCAACATTTTTTAGTATCAAAAATTTGTAAAATTTTTGAATCTTCAGATAAAAAAAATTTACAAATTCTCCAAAATTTTTATGATTTTCAAAAAAATTTCAGATTTTCAAAAAAATTTGAGGTTCTCAAAAAAATTTTCAATCTTTAAAAACTCCAAATTTTTTTTAATTTTCAAAAACTTCAAAATTTTGTAGGAAAGTCATTTCGCCCTCAGGACACAACTTCAGCATTTATAATAGAGAAGAACAGTGGAGGAATGAAGATAG
This sequence comes from Asobara japonica, assembly GCA_026005395.1. Classification (NCBI taxonomy): domain Eukaryota; kingdom Metazoa; phylum Arthropoda; class Insecta; order Hymenoptera; family Braconidae; genus Asobara; species Asobara japonica. Next base: position 1,001,008 of record BQMI01000510.1, read on the forward strand.
AGGCCCCAGTGGACACCATGGGTTTACGAGGACTTGACCATTGCGTAGTGCACTTCTCGGACTGCAAAATCCCCTGCGAGAACCTCATCGGGGAGATTGGAATGGCGGGAAAGAGCTTCGTCAATGTTTTCGGACAGGGCAAGCAGTACCTGGGGAGCCAGGCCATCGGAATTACCCGCAAGTTCATGGAACTTGTGGTCAAGCATTTCAAGGCCAATAAAGACTTTAACGCCGTCAGATTCAAAAATGAGGTAGAAAATCCTCAATTTTCCAACAATTTCAGTTTTACATATAAATTGAATTTTAAAGAAAAAAATCAACCCCAAAATCCAAAAAATTTGATAACTTGAAAATTTTTATAAAATTTAATTTTAGAAAAAAAAAATAGATTTTTGAAATTGAAATAATAATAATAATAATAACAAATTAAAAATTTTTGTAAATTCAAAAGTTTCAAAAATTTCAAAAATTCAAAATTTCAAAGATTTAAAAAAACAATTTTTTTGAAACATTTTAAATTTCAAAACGTCCAAAATTTTCGAAAAAACTCGTCAATTAGAAATTTTTTTAAGTTTGCAACAATTTGAAAAAAAAATCCAAAATTCCAATAATCGACTTTTTCAAATTTCAAGAATCCAAAAAGAAAGTTAAATGTTGAAATGATTTTGTGTAGCTTGTCCAAGAAGTGATCGGTAATATGTGCGCCGCTATCTACGGAATGGAGAGTGCCGTGTACCTGACGACGGGGATGATGGACACTTTCGAGAATCAGGATTGTGATATGGAGAAGTGCATGGTTGAGGCTTTCTGCGCTGAGGAATGTTTGCACAATATTCTACAAGGTCTTCAGATCATTGGAGGTGCTTCTAACCTGCGTAATGAGCTCTTCCAGCAGTTCTTCAGGGATGCTGTGTCCCTGCTGTCCAGCGATGGAGCTGCCCTCAACTCCAAGGTCAACTTTTTCAAAAAAAAAATTTTCAAAAATTGTCAAAATTTTTTTCGAGATTTTTCAAAATTTTTCAAAAAATATTCAAAAATTTTCCAAAATTTTCGAGATTTTTCAAAATTTTCCAACCTTTTTCCAAAATTTTTCAGAAATTTTTAAAAACATTTTCCAAAACTTGATAATTTTTTTTCAATAATTTCACGCCTGTCTCTCCCAAAAACAGGTTTTCGTGGCATTACTAGGGCTCCAATACACCGGTGACGTGGTCCACGGTAGAGTTAAAATTGAGAGGAACCCCTGGAACCACCCTACCTACGTTCTCCAGAAGGTATTCGGCTATCGGCACACAAAAAACCTACACATAGACGACAATCTCCATCCATCTCTACGCAACACTGCAAAGCTTCTGGAATACGCAATTGCCAGGTCTGAAATTAATTCCAATTTTTCAACAAACTTATTTTGACAAAACTACATTTACCATAAACTGAAAAAAAAACAATTTTATTTTTATTTAATTATCAACTTTTTTTTTAATTCAATTTTTTTTTAATTATTATTATTATTATTATTATTATCATTGATGATGAGTTCCAGAAAAATGAAAAAAAAAAAAATTTCAGGCTGAAGGAGTCCATGGAGAAGTTGACAATTCACCATGGAAGGGAGATCTTCGAGAGGCCAGCGACCCAGAAAAGGATTGCAGATTTTGCCTCCTACGTTTACGTAATGTCGGCTTGTCTAGCAAGGACTTCAAGGTCATATTGCCTGGGAATGAGGGACGCAGACAAGGAGCTTTACCTCACTCAGCTCTTTGGCTACGTTCTCTATGAGAGGATCAAGAAACTTGCCGACCAGATCCAGGACTCGGAGTGGATCAATGGAGATAGAATCTTGCATGAAACTTCGGACCGAGTGTTTGAGACCAATGGATATTTTGTGGAACATCCACTCGCCAGAAATTTCTCGTAGAGTTGTGTAAATTAAATGACGCTGTACAAAATTAAGTTTATAAGGAATAAATGTGGTTGGAGATGACGTCTGGGGATTTATTGAGGGAATTTTTTTTATGAATTTTCAGAATTAAAAATATATTTTTTTTTAATTAAAAAAAAAATCCACAATTAAAAAAAAATAATACAAATAATAAAATCACGATTTTGGGGAAAGGGGAAGGGAGCAATATGTAAGGGCCCGAGAGAGTATACATCATCGAATAGAAATGGAAAATAATAGAGTCACGAAAAAAAAATTAAAGAAAAATTTTTTAAATTGGGAAAAAAATTTTTAAAATAGAAAAAAAAATCAAGTTGTCTATTTATTTTATTTGTTAATATGCGAGTAAATGACAATATTGGACGACTCGTTACTTCAGTTATCACTATTTACAGCTAAAAAGTATAGACGAGTTATACTGAATATGGAATCACCACTGAAGCGATAGAACTGAGTAAATCTTAAATCACAATTCTTTAATTGCCTAATTATCTCAGTAATGAGTGATTCAGAAAAATGCCAAAAGATTGCAAATTTGGAAATGAAAATTTTCAAAAATTTCCAGATAAAATTTTGATACTTTTCGAAAATTCAAAATTTCGATTTTTTTTTTTTTCAATTTTGTGATTTTTGGAAATTTGGGAAATTTTTGAAAATTTTTTTTGATACTTCAACTGTCTCCTATCAACATCCACCAAATAATTCATTTTTTTCTAAAACATCCAAATTAAAAAAAAATTAAATCTTTCAAGTTTTTCAATTTTTTAAAAACTTAGAACTTTTTTTTTAATTTTGCATTTTTTCACATAATGCAAAATTTCGAATTTAAAATTTTTTTCTTAAATTTTGGAATTGAATAGAATTAAAAGTTTCGAAGAAAAAATGTTACAGTATTTGCTCCTAAATTCACTCATTACGAAGATCAATTAATGAGTTTTGCCACTGCAGTATGGGAATGAACGTTCGACGAGATAAAACGTTTATTAACTAGTAAATTTGATTCTCAGGCCTCGCGTCACCCCAGGCTCTTCCAATCCTATCAATTATGCCATTCCAAATTGTTGATATCCGTCTCTGTTTGTTGATTAATTAAAGACACAGTCAAATGTTGTACTTGAAATCTGTAACGAAGTGGCAAAATGTGAATAATTTTAATTATCTGGAGGATGAGTAGATTTCGAGAATGACAAAAAAAAAAATTTCTAAATATCTATTTTTCAAAATTTGTTGTTTCAATTAATTTCCATTTTTTCAAAGCATTTGAAAGCTATAACAAATTTTGAGCTCTCCTAAATTTATGTAAATACGTGCAATTTGTAGATTATTTTGAGAATATTTGCAAGCTTCAAAATTCAACTCTTGGATTTCAATTTCACTCTAATTAAAAACTTGAAATTAAAATCAAGTTTATTTTGAAAAAAGTGTAACGAAATTTTGAACTCAACAATTTTTTCCCAACTTGTTCGAAAATTTTCCAAAATTTCGAATTATTCAATTTTCACTAGAAAATGTTTGTCTAGAGACTTGACTTCTCCCCAAAATCGCAACTTATACATTGCCTTCATCTTCTAAATAATCAAAAAAAAAATTCACCATTTCACCCCTTCTCTACTAAATGCCTCTAGCGGACGGACTCCTAACGCAAATTAAGATAATTAATGGAAGTTCTAAATTTTTGGAATGTAATATTCCTCGTTAAAATGTCTCCTCACCAAAAAAGTATGTGAAAATTTTTCAAAATATTTGGACTTGATCTTGTGAGCTGTTCCAAATTTTCAAATCTCAATAACATCATAATTTCCAAATTTTGTAAAGGTCAAAATTCAGTTCCAGAAAAATCAAATATTTTCAATTTTTTTTAACATTAAAAAAAAAAATTTCATTTCTCAAACAGTTCGAAGAGACTGTAAAAATTTTCACACATTTCGCTGAGGAATATGGACATTGTAAAAATAATTAGACTAGAGCCTTTCTGCCTGGACGATCACGTGTTCTTCCTTGAAGGCGTCACTAGTGGACCAGCAGCTTCTTGAGCATGTGAAGACTAGAACAGTTCCAAATTCCAGTTGAAAATGGCGATCACTGCTTGGAGTTAGCTTTAATTTTGGAATTATAGTGGGAAGAACTTGGACTTCGAAGACCCTCTCAGCTCCACAGTGTCGGCAAAATCCTGAAGAGCTTAAGGAGTTCAGGAGGAGAGGAGCGGAATTGTCCCTACAGTACCTGTAAAAATTCAGATGGTTAATATTTGAAAATACAATTTTTTTTTAATTTCATTCGTTCTCCTCTGTCTCCCACACCCACCCCAACCCAACCCACCCACCCACCTACCCACCCACCCACCTACCCACCCCAACCCAACGCACCCACCCCATTCCAGATCACCGACCCAGCCCACCCACCCCAACCCAACCCACCCACCCACCCACCCACCCCAACCCACCCACCCCAACCCAACCCACCAACTCACCCACCAACCCACCCACCCACCCACCCACCAACCCACCCACCAACCCACCCACCCACCCACCCACCCACCCCAACTCAACCAACCCACCCGTATTTACATATATAGACACACACGCGTGTGCACATTTCTTCATATTTTATGCCTTTTTGTATGTCTAGGCCCAAATGACCTCGTTGTTAATGCGATCATGGTAAATTCAGCAAAAACTTTTTGGTAAATTCAATTATCTTTTCTCCAAAAAATTGATTTTTTCGCAGAATTGACAACTCACCTGATCAACTGGCCCGGATTCTTCTGTATCCTACACTTGAAATGATGAAACATCTCATCCCCATGCTTGGGCACACTCCTCTCATACTGCTCGGGATTGATACCCTCCGCCCTAGTATCATCCCCCTCAGCTTCCGGATGATGGCTCTGATACTCTCGAGCAAGATCCCTCTCATGTTGAGAGACATCCACGGTTAGATCCTCCTCCTCCACCCACATGAAGACCTGGAAACATAAATTACAGAAATTAACACAAAAATTCGCAAATGGTAAAAAAAATTTCAAAAAATTTGAATGTTCAAATTTTGGAAATAAAATTAGAATTTCCATAGAAAATTAAAAAAAAAAAAATTCCATAGAAAAAAAAGCTGACTCAATTTTTCAACAATTTGAAAGAGCAATTTTTGACACGAGATGAGATGAAATTACCTCTGCAAAATGGATGCTGACTGGAGCATTTGGATCATAATGTTGAAATGGATTGTGAGTGACTTCCTGGAGGAGATCCATTAGATTGCACTGGGGTTGGGTGGGAGTATCAATGCAAACGACTTCGGACTCGTCGCCTTCGATCTCAGCAGATGCCTGAGGTGAGTCCAGCCTCCCCACAGCACCACCACCCACTGGAGACTCAACACTTGCTGGACTATTTGCATTGAGATCGTCCACCCTCAAATTCGAGAGATCACCATTGAGCTCCTCGTCGACCTCCCCAGTCTTCATGAAGAGATTCAACTTCGTCGAGTCGTTCATGTTGTTTCCATTCTGCTCTGAGCTGTTATCATTGCTATCTGTAGATTGAAAAAATTGATAGTTCAAAAGATTTTCAATAGTCAAAATTTTGAAAAATCTTCAAGAGAGAGTCAGCATTTGGAAATTTTGTGAGTAAAACAAAATTGCAATTGTAACGATTTCACAATTTTCAAAAATTTACAATTTCCAAAAATTTCGAAGATTTTCATTAAAAAAAAAAAATGAAAACAAAAACAAACAAAAATTCGAAAAAACACGAAATAAGTGAAGAAAAAAAAAATTAAAACAAAAATTAATTTTTTTTTACGAAAAAAAAATCAAAACAAAAAATTTTTTTTAACGAAAAAAAATTGAAAAAAAATTAAAAATAAAATAAAAAATAAATTAAAATTTTGGAGCATAGACTCAATACCATCATCCCAGTCTTCGGATCCTGATAGCCAACTTGTAGTAGAAGGTGCCTGAACAGTTTCCGGCTCCCTAATGGTCTTCTCCTCAAGTGACTGAACACGCAGACAAGTCCAGCTGTCATTCTGATTCCAGCAGTTCGGGTTGATGCAAGTGAAGATGTACAAGGTCCTGTGATACCGAGAACTCTCCAATGGTGCGTAAAGCTGAAGAGCTAGAAGTTGGCTCAAGCCGCACAGACGACAAATTGGCGGTGACAAAATATTTTCGTTGCTCGGAAAGTCCTGAAAAAAAACCATCTTTCAATTATCGTTTTTTATTAATTTTCGAAATTTCCTCCCAAACTTGCATTATTTTTTTTTCTAATTTTCGAAATTTCGAAATTTCCAATTTTTGACATTTCAAAAATTTTAAAAATAGACAAAAAAAAAATCAAAACTTCAAAAAGGTGAAAAAAAAATTTAATATAGAAATATTTTAAACTTGTAAATTTGAAAAATCTGAAAAAATCGCAATTTGGAAAATTGCGAAAAAACTTGAAAAGAGTTTTCAAAAAAAAATTTTTTTTTTAAGCTTGACGCACATGTAATGTAAAGATTTGACAGATCCCCAAAAATTGTGGCAAAATGATGGAAAAAAAATGGGCCACTCTCAATGACCGAAATCGGCCAAAAAAAAAGTGTATATAGATATACCTATATAGATACTCACAGCTGTTCCCCCAATTTTGTTGGTAGCAAAATTCACAAGGGACCGATGTTTTTCCGTGACGAACTCATCCTCAAAGCCCAAGTAGACTTTAGCGCGACTTTTGCAAGCCATTGAGCCCGAAAATCCGACGTTTTCCAAATCCCCAAACGCGCGGCCGCAACTTCAAGACGCCAACGCGTTCCACCAACTAACACACACACACTCAATAATTTTAAAATCCCGTACTTGATTGACAATTCGAGTCAACTGAACATTTGAGACCAATACCTCCTAATTGTTTAACCATGCGAATTTATGTGCGTCAGAAGACCAGGTGTTCGGCCCTCTTCGTAATGGCGCGAAAGTGGCGCCATCTTGAAATCCAAATTCAAACATAACCTAAACCTTGACACAGACGTCAGTCACCCAAACAAGTAAAACCTCCGCTTTTAATCGAATAAAATCGCGGAAAAGTTGGCATAATGCAAAGGAATATTATCGAAACACACGTGGATATATACTGAAGTATAGTTTGAGGTAATTTAAAATATTTTTTTAAGCAATTTCAAGCCCGCGCAAAAAATGCGATAGTTGGCAGTTGCTGAAAGCCACAAAAATTTGTGTGGGATTTGCTTGGGGATAATACAATATTAATGCGAATTTGCAAACACTTTTGTTCTCTCGTTTTTAACGCATGGAAAGTATAATTGCTGATGCGAAGTCAGCTGCATGCACTATATGCTATTGGTTTCGTTTGGTGACTTTTTGAAGGTTTTGGAATTTTGGTCCCACTTTTAAGGTAGTTGAATGGATGAGAGCGATTTGGATTCTGCGGACGAGTATACGAGTTTGATGGACGCCCACGTTGCAGAAAGCAGGACTGATAGTGCGGGGCTGGTGACGGAGAGGAAAAAACGGAAGACCAGGGCGGCTGGCAGTGACGAGGTAACTTCCGTTGACCTGAGGTCTTCAATTTTTGACTCATTTTTTTTTTCCAACAAAAATTTTTTTTTTAATAATTGGACTAGGTAGAATTTTTTGAGAACTTTTTTCAAAAATTTTTGAATTGCAAAATTTTTGGAGATTTTAGGTGAACGGAAAAATAAGAAGGCTGTCATATTTCAATTTTTGTTTTGACAAACATTTCAAAATTCCGAAATTTTCAAAAATTTCAAAAATTTCAAAAAATTAAAAGTTTTCAGAATTTTCAAAATTTCCAAAATTTTTAAAATCTCAAAAATTTCAAAATTTTCAAAATTTTCCAAATTTCCAAAATTTTCAAAATCCCAAAATTTTCAAAATTTCAAAATTTTCAAAACATTAAAATTTCAAAGTTTTCAAAATTTTCAAAACATCAAAATTTCCAAAAACTCAAAATTTCAAAGTTTCCAAAATTTTCAAAACGTCAAAATTGTCCAAATGTTCAACGATGAAGCAATTGTTCAAAAAACTAAAAATTAAATTTTTGTAAAAACGAAATTTTTGTAGGTTGACACTTTACCGGAAGTGAGGATAGAGAATCCGGGCTCCTCGAATTTCTTCGCCGCCTCTCGCCAGCCGGGTCAGCCAGGACTCGACCCTGACTACCAGGACGAAGCAGAGGAGGAGCTCAAGTATGGTGCTGCACACGTGATAAAATTGTTCGTGCCAGTTTCGCTGTGTATGCTCGTGGTGGTGGCCACCATAAGCTCCATAACTTTCTACACAACTGAGGATGTCTATCTCCTGTACACCCCATTTCATGAAAACACAGATGACACTACCACTAAAATTTGGCAGGCATTTGCCAATTCCCTTATTCTCCTCTGTGTCATTATCTGCATGACTGTTGTGCTGATTATCTTGTACAAGTACAAGTTCTACAAGGTAAAAATTTACACACACTCACACACACACTTTTTGAATTTTTTTTTTTTTAAACTTTGAGATAAAGTCTAAAAATGCCAAAAATTACGATCTCCAGAAATAGTTTTTTTTTTATTTTCGAATTCTTGAAGTTCAAGAAATGATCAAAATTATGAAATTTTTTTTGAGGATTACATTTTTTTTTTTTTTTTTTTAAGGTCATTCATGGATGGCTCATACTCAGTTCGCTCATGCTCCTCTTCATGTTCACTGCACTGTACTCGGAGGAGATACTCAAGGCTTACAACATTCCCATGGACTGGATCACATTGGCAGTTGTCTTGTGGAACTTTGGAGCTGTGGGAATGATATGCATCCATTGGCAGGGACCCCTTGCCCTCCAGCAAGCTTATTTGATATTCATTGCTGCTCTTATGGCACTCGTCTTCATCAAGTATCTGCCAGAGTGGACTGCCTGGGTCGTACTTGCTGTTATCAGTATTTGGGGTCAGTTATCACCCATTTTTTTTTACAATTTTTGAAATCTATAAAATTTCAAAAATCTCCAATTTTTTTTGTTTTTGAAATTTTTTCGAAATATTTTTTCGAATTTTTTTTTCGAAATGTTTTTTCGAAATTTTTTTTAGAATTTTTTTTTCGAAATATTTTTTCGAAATTTTTTTTTTTGGAATTCATGAAACAAATTCTTAACATTTTGAGATTTTTCAGTTTATTAAATTTTTCGAAAGTTTTTGGAAAATTCCAAAATTTCAACAATTCGTCAATTTTCAAATTTCTAAAATTCCTGACTTTCAAAATTATTTATTAATCTCCCAATTTTTTCTATCATTTTGACTTTGCTCAGATTTTGAAGCTGGTTTTTCTTCTTATCACAGATTTGGTTGCTGTACTGACGCCGAAGGGACCTCTCAGGATCCTCGTCGAAACTGCTCAAGAACGAAACGAACCCATTTTCCCAGCTCTCATCTATTCATCGACCATTTTGTACAGTTTTACTGTGACCTATGCTGGATATGTTGGAGCTGCTACTATGGCGAGTGGTGATACAGTGGAGAATGAGGGAGTCGCCTCGCCTGCACGTGCACAACTACAAAATCAGGGAAATACAACTGGGGAGGGGGAGGAAAGTGGATTCACTTCTGAATGGGTTGATCATCATGGTAAACATAATTTTTTTTATCAACTGCTCCGATGAAAATTTCCACAAATCTCAATTTTTTTTATTCTGAAATTTTCATTTTTTTTTTTTTGCAATTTTTAAAAATTTGCATTTTTTCAAAATGCAAATCGTTTTCATCTCCTTTTTTTCGTTTCAATGAGCAAAAACAAAAAATGTTGATTTTTGAAAATTTGTGGTTTTTCCAATTTTTCGAATTTTTCGAACTTTGCCTTTTTTGGGCTGAAAAAAAAAGAATTTATAATAATAATGTATAGGATAAAAAAATTTTATCCTTGAAAAAAATGAAAAATTATTTTTGTTTAATTTGTGGGACATTTGACACTTTTGAATTTTATTTTAAAAAATTCAAAAAGTTCTGTAAAAAATTTTAGAAAATTGTAACAATTTTTCAAAAATTAAGTTTTTGCTAATTTTTTTTTTTTCAATTTTTTAACTCGTCCTAAATTTCCAAAATTGTACTCCTGTAGGAGAAAGGGGTGCGAGGAGAGCTCAACAAGTGCGTGACACAGTTGACACATCGAGAAGAGCCGTTCAGCAGCCCCAATCAGGTCCCAATCAGTCGCAGGGCTCAGTTCCTGAGGAAGAGCGCGGCGTTAAGTTGGGCCTTGGGGACTTTATCTTTTACAGTGTTCTCGTTGGCAAAGCCTCGAGCTATGGAGATTGGAACACAACTCTCGCCTGCTTCGTCGCAATTTTAATTGTAAGAAACAATTTCTTCCTCAATTTTTCTCAACCCACCAGCAAATCTCCCATTTCGTTTTCGGCTCATATCTCGAGATGTAATGGAGATAGGTCAATTTTCATGAGAATGTTTTTTGTAGAGGACACTGAGAGCTACAAAAAAGCTTTCTACAATTTTTCGCTAATATCCTTAGTTTTGGAGATATATGCGAAAAACACTTTCGACTGCGTCCGCGCAATTTCTCCCTAGATGGCACTTCCGGTATCAGGTGCGCGCGCAACGAGTGTGATATAAATTAACTGTGTGATATAAATGATTTTGATCTCGAGCTAAATAAACTGAAAGGGTTACTTGAGCCATTAAAAAAGTTTCGCTCAAATATTTTAGAAAAATAATTTTTTTTTCTGTTTCAGGGATTGTGTCTCACTCTTCTCCTCCTCGCGATATTCAGAAAGGCTCTCCCCGCCCTGCCCATCTCCATCACGTTCGGCCTGATATTTTATTTCGCCACTCGCGTAATTGTTGCACCATTTGCTGACAGCTTAGCGAGTGAACAAGTATTTATTTAATTCCATTTTCATTTTTTTTTTTTTAAGAATGTGTGTTCATACGAAGAAAAATGGGATTTAATTTTTTTTGAAACTGCGTTGAGCAGTTGGACATTTTTAGAAATTTTTAGCGTATTAGAAATTTACGAATTGTGAAATTTTCGATTTTCTGGAAATTTGGGAATTTTCGAAAATTTTGAATTTTAAGTTTTTCGAAATTTGTAAAATTTTGGAATTGCGAAATTTTGCAATACTTTGAAAAATTGCAGAATTTGGAGAGTTTTGGAATTTCGATTTTGAGTTTGGGAATCGTGGAAAATTTTCAAACTCAAAATTTTTTGAAGAAAAATTCAAAGTTTGAAATTTGTGCAATTTTGAAAGTTTAGTGAAATGAGTAAATTTCGAGAATAGTTTGCGAGAATTTTTTCCTACTTGGATGGACACACATTCTTAAGCTCGAACAAATTCGCAAGAACGATCAAATTGTTCAGGTCATTACTGTTAAGCGCTACTGAACATTTTTTTTATCCAGTGAAAATTATCATCATATAGATTTCGAGGATTTTCGTATATTTTTGAAATTTCAAAATCTCGAGTTTTTCCTGAAATTTTGAAATTTTAAAAATAAAAAAAAATCACCAAAATTTCGAAATTTCTGGATTTCAAAATTCTCAAAAATTACAAAAATTTCAACATTTTTTGACTTGTTAAAATTGGGAATAAGTAAAGTCCGACATTTTCAAATTGTAAAATTTTTGGGAATTCTGAATTTCCCAAAAATTTAGAAATATCGAAATTTTTTTTTGAATTAATTTTTTTTACGAATGTAAAATATGCGAAAGTCTGTTTTTATCCCAATGATTTCTTATTTAATCGTAATGTTTGAATAACCTAACAATTGATTTAATTCATAATGAATAAAAATTTTATGATAATAACGTGATATATTTTGAATCATATGTACAGAACAAATATCAATTTAGGCTAATTTGTTTTAGGTAGAAAAAATTATTGAGGAAAGATGAGGTAATGCGTGTTGACGAATTACTGTCACTCCCTTTTCTATTATCGATTATCAATTAATCATTTGAATAATTAGGGACCACTAGACACCAGAGGCTACTTAAGTCCGTTTTGCACAGCCATGGGAACGATTATTCAGCGATTTGGTGGAGAACAATTTTCTTTTTTTCATATTTTATATTGACAACGGCTGAAATTTTCAAAAAAAATTCTTCCAAGAAATTAATTTTTTTTTTTTTTTTTAAGTTTTTTGGAAATTTGAGACAAATTTGAGAAATTTTGAATTTGCAAAAAAAAAAATTTGATTGAATTTTTTCCAAAATTGAAAAATTTCAAAATTAAAAAAAAAAATTGAAAGTTTGAAAAAAAAATTTTGACAAAATTTCAACCATTTAGGAAAAACGATGCAAAATTAAGACTTGAAATATTTTGAGAAGTTGCGAAAAATTCATCTTAAAATTTTCAAAAAATAATTTTGATTTTGATAAAATCGTCTTTTTCCCAAATCGGAGCAATTTTTTTCTCTCTTTTTTTTTGCTCTCCGCCAATCTCAATTCTCTAATTAAGTGTAATAATAATTTCCCTCATAATCAATTAACGAACAATGCGCGAAATTGCATGCGCATAAATTGTCCTGAGTTAACGAAAAAACAATATTATAATATACTGCGTATGTGCGATTTTTTCCTCGTTTTTTTTGTTTAATACTTACAAGCTAATTCGCTTAAATTAGGACTCCAGGCCAATGTGGATTCTTCAAAATTATTAATGAAGCCTTAGGTAACATTTTCTTAATTCGGAAAAAAAATAATTTTAGCTCAGTGTATTTACTGTGATGTTAAAAAATTAGTATTTGATATATATATATTTTTCATTTTTTTTTTTTTGAAAATCTTTTTTTCTACACTTTTTCAAAATTGTTTTGTCAAAATGGCCTAAAAAAATTGAAAACATTTTTCGTTCAAAATTTGTACATTTGAAAAAAAAAAAAATTGCCATTTTGAAAAATCCCGAAAATTTCGGAAAAAGCTCAAAAAGTTTTTCGAGTGAATAAAATTTTTTTCCGAAATTTTCGTTTTGAAAAAAAATGTGAAGAGATTTTTTTTTTTAATTTTTTGAAATTGAAAAAAACTGGCTTTTCCCTCAGATCCCTAATTTTTTAAATTGATCAATTTGGATCAATTCAAATGTCATGTTCAGCTCGAACTAGTTTTCCTAATTTTGCACAATTGCCATTAGGTGTATACTAACATTGCCTATTCCAAAACTAGAATTTATAATTCTCTCCTTTCCATTACAAATATCGAAAAATTAATCTCTGCAACATTCAATGCGACTTAGCCTATATCCATTCATAACTTCAGTTTTCAGTTATCTGCTAATGTTTTCTTTTAAAAATTCTTAGTGCGTAGTTTAGGTGAATACTGATATCTCGAAGCGATTATGTAAGACTTGATATTTGATGAGGCCACTTGTCATTAATCCACTCGTGTTCCTCCCACCCCCAAAATCAAATAAACTAACATTGTCAATTGAAATAAAATTTAAAAATTCCAAATTTAAAATATTTCGGTGGTCTCAAAAATTTTGTAAATTAAAATTCCAAAATTTTAGATTTTTTTGGTTTTATTGAGTTTTATGAATCTCAACTTTTTCAAAATTTTCAAAACTTTGAAATTTTCGAAATTTTCGAATTCTGAAAATTTCGACATTTTTTTTTTAAATTTTGAGAACTCAAAAAATTTGACACTCACAATTTCTCAAACTTTGAAAATGTTGAAGTTTGAATATTTTTAGAAATTTGAAACTTGAAAAATGTTAATTTCTAAAAATGCAAAAAACGCAAATTCCAAAAAAATCCTAAATTTTTAAAATTTCAAAAAGTCAAAATTTTAGTCAAAGCTCCAAAAAAATCAAAGACCTCAAAATTTCCAAGCTTTCAAAAATACCCAAAAATCAAAATACTAAAATTGCAAAATTCTAATTTTTTCCAACCAGTCTTCTAATTATCCTTTAAGTTCCCAAAAAATTAGAGCTCACCCTAACCCTTACAACTACCCCAAAAAAATTTCCAGAATAAATAACGAAAAATAAGGAACTCAGATAGTAAAACTGTCAGCAGTTAGGCTGAGTAGAATGAGGAAAAGTAGGAGCCACCAATGTGGCCCAATAAATTTTTCTTAGCTGGTCCCATATTTGCTGCTCTCGAAGGTGCCACGCCGGAAGAATGGACTGAACTCGAGCAGTGACTGCTTATCAATATTCCCCAAATTTCCCCTGAATTTGTAGAGGGCCTGACAACTGGGCAATTCCGAGCAGACCTGAATCAAACGCCTAAGATATTCCTCGAGTCGAACTCTTCGTTGCTTTGCCACAACTTCATATCGGGGGAATACTTGACGTGGGGGAAATCGAATGGCTGATACCTGAAAATTAGAAAAAAAAAATCCATTAGAATTCGAAAAAAAATTTAATTGAGAAAAATTAAATGACTTAATTTTTTTCAATTTTTTTCCTCATTTTTTTCATTTTTTTTTTGTCAATTTTTTTTTCAATTTTTTTTCAATTTTTTTTTCAATTTTTTTTCAATTTTTTTTCAATTTTTTTTTTTCAATTTTCTTATTATTTTTATCTAGGCGAAAAATTACTGATACCACATCAATTTTCCTTACAGCAATTTTTTTTTACCTTGCCACCATACTTGTGTCTCATACTAGTGTATAGCTCCCTAAATCTCCTGTATCGCCTCAAAAGTGTCCAAGTATCATCAGCCCCCACAACTCTCACTTCGTACTCATAATGACTCGATGTACCCGCTCCACGAATGACATAAGATGGCACAGACACGATCATATTTATAACAGCCTCTGCTGAGCTGTCACTGGGAATGAGTGAGGGTAATGACCTTGTGATGGATAGGGAGTAAGGGCTTCCAAGTCGATCTCCACGATTTAGACTCTGCGAATAATATAAGAAAAATTATTCTCGAAATACAAATAAATAAATAACTAAAAAATTCCATAAAAATTTGGCAATAGAGAGTTCTAAAAAAATTTGTTTACCAAAAAAAAAAAAAAAAAAAAAACTTACGGTAAGATAGACCGACGAGTAGCCCCTCGTAACAGGTCCCTTCCTCCCACTTCGCTCAGCATCCCTAATCTCATCAGCATCGCTCATCACATCCCTCGAGCCCGTACCAACGCCCCCATTGCCCCCATAATTCCAATAATCATCCTCGGACTCCGTCTCGACTTCCCCCCTCTCCCTCCTCCTGCCCCGCCTCATCATCCAGATCTCCAGTTCTATTTGCTGTTTCTGCAGATCCTGCAGGACCAGAATCTGGCGGTTCAAATCATCCTTGGCAGGTCCACCGGCCTCCAAGCACCTGTGAGCAATTAGGGTAAACTGTATTGATCAATGATGGATAAATTGGAACCCACCCACTGTCAGTCAATCACCCACCTACCCTCACTCAATAACCGACCCACCGATCCCATCCAACCACCCATCCATCCCACCCATCTCATCCAACCACTCACCCATCCCATCCAACCACCCACTTACCTCATCCAACCATCCACCTACCCCATCCAACCATCCACCTACCCATACCACCCACCCACCCATCCCATCCCATCCAACCACCCACCCATCTCATCCAACCACTCACCCATTCCATCCAACCACCCACTTACCCCATCCAACCATCCACTTACCCATCCCTCCCACCCACCCACCCAACCACCTACTTACCCCATCCACCTACCCATCCATCCCATCCAACCACCCACCTACCCATCCAACCACCCACCTACCCCATCCAACCACCCACCTACCCATACCACCCACCCATCCAACCACCCACCTACCCATCCGACCACCCACCTACCCCATCCAACCACCCACCCACCCAACCTATCCAACGACCCACCCAACCTATCCAACCACCCACACAGCCTATCCAACCATCCACCGAGCCCATCCAACCACCCACCTACCCCATCCAACCACCCACCTACCCCATCCAACCACCCACCTACCCATACCACCCACCCACCCAACCTATCCAACGACCCACCTAACCTATCCAACCATCCACCCAGCCCATCCAACCATCCACCCACCTACGGAGAGAGGGAGAGGGAGAGAAAGAGAGAGAAAAATTAACTTGTTAATCGCAGAAGAAATTTTGGACACATGCTTATAAAAACACTCACCTCATCACCGTCATCTTCTGCCTAGCAATCCTCTGGTTCAACCGCTCCATCGCTTGACTCTCTTGCACTGACGGCTCATCACTCAAGGTCTCCATGGAGCCTCCATCCTGGCTCGCAATGTTACTGGAATAATCATCCACCCTCCTTAAATCAACTATCCCTTTATTGTCATCCACCTTACTCAATTCAGTCTTATCGTTAGAAACCTCCCCAGCATCGCCATTATTCATTTCCGGTTCTCCAACTCTGTGAAACTCTGCTTCGCGACTCGAGAGCTTTCCTTGGGATTGCATTCCAGAGCCAGGTACTTCCTGGTCTGGTTCCGCATTGTTGGTTCCTGGTTTTGCTGATGTGTTTGGGCCTTCTAGATCTTGCTGGAGTGATTTCGACCAACTTGGATCTTCTGGGTGCTCTTGGACCGACCTGGTCCAGGTTTTCCTCTCTGAGCTTGCTGGAGCTTCTGGTCTCGTCCAAGCTGCCGGATCTTCCTGATCATCTTGGATCAGTTTTGGGGAACATCTTGGACTCCCTTGGTGCTTTTGAGGTAGGCTTGGAGAACTTTTTCCGGTACCTTGATCACCTTGGGCAGATCTTGGTAGAATCTCGGAATTTTCTGGTTTTGGAAGGTGTGGAGATGGGTTTTTGTGCGAAGAAAAGGACAATTCTAGGTCTGGGGTGTCAGCAGCTGCTGTGTGGAAGGTCTCTGTGGTGTCTGTTGAGGGGAGATCCGGTGGGACCAGGCACAGTGCTGAGGCTATTCGCAACTTCCGGTTGCAAGCGTCTTGGAAGGATTTCAGGTCGCAACTTGAGAGAACGTCGTTGGAGCTCGAGGAACGCCCTGGAGAGGCCGGCAAGGCACGCTTCAGGTTGAGCGACAGTGACTGCTTGCGCTTGAGGATCTCTTGGAGCTGCTCCTGCGTGCGCTTCGCCAATACCAGCTTCTTCTCCGTGATTTCTTGGCCCTCGAACTGACAAAAAGATTGTGCAAGTCTCAACATTTTGGACGTTGGATTTTTTAATTGTAGTCTTTTTCCACATTTTGCTTTTTGTTTTTTTACTCGGGAGTTCGAAGGCGCCTGCTGCGCATGCGCAGGGCTTTTTTAGCCGCGCTGCCAGGTGGCGCGTCGGTTTCGGTATTACAGGTTTCGATAATTGCGATATATAGTGACAGTTTCTTTCGGATCTTCTTTTCAAATTTCCGTTTAAAAATTCAAAATAATTTGAATAATTGTAGGTGTTTTCGAAATTTGAATAAAAATATTTGTGAATTTTGAAAATTTTCTATTGAAAAGTTTGAAGGGCCTTAAAATTTCGGAAATTCAACGAACTTTTGGGAAATTTAAATGTTTTCATAATTAAAAAAAAAAAAAAAACAAAATTTAAAAAAAAACAAAAAAATTTAAAAAAAATTCAAAACAATTCAAAAAAATTAAATTATTATTTTTTGTTTATTTTGAAAATTTGAAAACATTGATAAGAATTTTTTTACCTCCAGACTCAGCATCTGTTTTTGCTTATCAGCCATGTCCAATAATTCCTCTTCCATCTTTTCTACTCGAGTCTGATGGTCATTCAGAGATTTCACTTTATTCTGGAGTTCCGATTCTAAGGCAGCCAATTCTTTTTTCTAAAAAAAAAAATATAAAATTATTTCGTTATTAAGAGTTTTTATTTTTCTTTAATATTCTAACTGCGACTCTGACGAAAATGCGGAAGATTTTTTGAAAATTGCGGGTTCGACTGTCCTCGGTATCTCGAAATCTAGGAGAGATATCGAAATTTTGGAAGAGACACTTTTTGTCGAGAATTTCGAAAGCTACAAAAACATTATTGAGAAAAAGTTCTAGCTCTCTTGGGTTACGAGATTTTGTGAAAAAAGTGGTGGATGAGGGTGGGGGAGTAGCACGTGCTTGTTGCAAAATGCGTAAGATTTTTAATGAATTTGGGAAATATTGAGGGGAAAAAATATTCGGAATACGAACATGATGGATAACGAGTTCCTTCATGGCATCCACAGATTTTCTGTCACTCAGACTCGACCAGGATTCCGGCAGACTCCCCTCGCTCATTGCACTCTCGTCCGTCTGAAAAATAATGCCCTGTTAATTTTAAGAAATTCAAAAAAAAATTGAAAAATTAATAAATTCTGCAATTTAAAAAACACGGAAAATTTTAATTTTTTTATTTCAATATTTTCATTTTTTATAATTTTCAAAATTTC
This sequence comes from Asobara japonica, assembly GCA_026005395.1. NCBI lineage: Eukaryota > Metazoa > Arthropoda > Insecta > Hymenoptera > Braconidae > Asobara > Asobara japonica. Next base: position 1,019,278 of record BQMI01000510.1, read on the forward strand.
CAAAAGTTTCAAAAATTTTAAATCTAAAAAAAAATATTTTTCAAATTTTCAAAATTTTTTTTTCGGAATTTTTTCAAAAATTAAAAAAAAAAAATCAGACATACAAATAATATCGAAAAAATTTCCCCAAATTATGAATTTTCAAATTCGAAAATGGGGAGATAAAAAAAGTATTTAGTTGATAATGCATTGGGGAAGTGGTCAACCGAGTTGATCTGTAGCCTGACGTCGATTTTCCAAAATATCTCGAAACCTAACAGAGCTACAAAAATTTGCATGAATCCAAAGTTGTAGCTCTCATTCTGCTCTACAAGAAAGGTCATTATGAAAATCTTGCTACGTTGCTCCGGTGATGAGATATTCGCTGAAGAGTGACAGGAGGCGCACACCGATGGACCACTTCCGCCCAATCGATCCGCGATCTTCCGTCAAGATAACATCGCCGTATCGGTGCTTGACGCAGAAAAAAAACATTCATCGTACCTTCAAATTTGCCCGCTCCAACATGGAACTATCGTGATTGCTCATGAACTCTTGGAACTGTAGTTGTTTGTACTGGAGATTGGTGCGAAGTGAGGTGACTTCCCTACACAAACTTTCTACCTAGCCACACATACCATACCTCAGCGTTAACAAAAAACAAAATTAATCCAATGATAAAAAAATAAAATTATAATCCAATGATTCAACTTGAACTCCATTTTAAAAAATGCAAGGCCAATATTAATTTGCAAAAGACGAAAAAAAAAAAAAATTTTTAAATCAAGAAAAATGGGTCTATTTTAATTGATTAGGATTGGGGGGGGGGCACCAAATCAACAAAAAAATTTACAAAAAAAAAATTTGATTTTTTTTTTTTTTTTTTTTTTTTTTTGATGAAATTTGGAAAAAAGTCTTTTTGCAAAACTATTACAATCTGCAAGAGAGATCAATTTGGAAACATATAGTGAGTGGTGAGTGAACATTTGGACACGAAGTAAGGAAAATTATAAACAAACAGAAATTAAATTAACGGAAATGAGATAAATATAGAGCATGCGATTTTTCGCCACTAACTTTTCAATATCTTACCTGTTTATCTCTTAATTTTCTCCGAATTCTACAGTCCCACACACTCAAACTGGGTTTGTTAATTGAATCATCGTAATTCAGAGTGAACAATATTAATAACAAACAGTTAGTAGCAATGATAAAAAAAAAGGAAAAAATGTGCAATTTTGAGAAACTGAAGAACAAAAATCTGCAGAAATTTCGGAAATTTTCGGAAATATTTTCTCGCAATTTTCAAAGTTGGAAATTTAAAAAAAAATTGATTTCGACGGTCAATATTTTTAAAAAATCAATTTTTAGAATCTGAAAATTTTCAAACTACTTTTTTTTTCCAATTTAGGTTTTCAAGTTTTTGAAAAAATATGCACAAGTAAAAAAAATTGATGTCAAAAAAATCCTAAAATTCGAAAGCCTTTAAAAATACAAAATTTTGAGTTTTGAAAAATCTCAAAATATTTCCAACAATTTCAAAAACTTTTCAAATGTGTCAAATTTTTGGAAATTTAGAAAATATAAGAAATATTAAAAATTAAAAAAAAAAAAAAAAAAATTTCCAAAACCCCGGAAATTTTGAAAATTTTCAAAAATTTGTAAACCTTACAAATTTGAAAAAATTGCAAGAGGTAAGTGCCAACGAACAAGTAGGTGAATAATTATACGAAAAAATGAATTAAATTAGACACGATAGTGTAATTGAAAAATCGAGTGTGGAAGATGCCAAAGGCGATTGTTCGTAAGAAAAATTTATTAAACCAACAGTTGAGTATAACAATTCATATATAATCTCTTCTCATAACAAACCCATGGACAATCTCGGCCAACAATTAAGTATGTACATAATTCCCTAATTTGCCTTCAACTACTTAGATTCAACATTCGAATAAGTTTGTCGAGCAATATCAACGATTCACAGTGGAAGATAAAAATTATTTTCATTGATAATTTTTTTCCGAAAATTTGTACACCTTATTTGCAAATTAAAAAACGAATTCACAACTTAGATAAAATTTCAAATATTTCAAATTTAAATAAAATGAACTTGATGAGATAATCCCAGAATTTAAAAATAAAAAAAAATTACGAAATTTTAGATAAAATTTGAACTGTTCTACAATTTTGAAAAATTTTCAAAATTTGAAAATTTGCAAAATTTCACAAATGGTAAAAGGTTCAAAAAATGAAAAAAAAATCTGAAATTTTTTTGAAAAATTTTGAATGACCCAAAATTGTGAAATCGAAATTTGGAATCAACAAAATAAGAAAAAAGTCTGGCTCAAAAAACCCATAATTATTCGCATACCTCAACGCCTTGAAAAATCTAAAAATTAATTTATTTTTTGTACTACATATTTACCCTACAGTAAGGAATCAATTAAGAAATTAAAAATGCCTACAATTAATAGTGAACTATTTTGCATTAATACCTTTAGTCGTGAAATAAAACTCTACAAAATTAGTAGAAAAAATTCCTGATGCCAGCCAGGAATTGTTTTCCCTCAAAAGTGTGTTAAGGTGAGTGAGGGGTTGTCTAAAAATGCCAAAAAAATATCTAAATTTTTTTCCCAAATTTTCATAACTTCTCAACAAAACTGAAAATTTCTGAACGATCCCAGAATCAAGAAATTGCAAAATTTTTCTAAAAACCAAAAAATTACTGACAAAACTAAAATTTTGAAATGCCAAAATACCAAAATTTAAAATTTTTTAAAAACTTACACTTTCAAAATTTCCAAATTCCTAAGCTCAGAATTTCGAAATTTCAAAGCTCAAAATGTTTTTTTCGAAATTCCCAAAAATATTGAGCACAAGGATAAAAGTTGACATCAACCCTCAACCCCCTAAGGTCCACCCCCTTAACTCACCGAACCCCCTTAACTCCACATAATTAGCCTACCCAACAATTGAATTTGTCACATGTCAAGTGGACAGACGTGGGAGTAAATGATGATATTGCCAGACAAACAGATGATGACACCGAGTGCAATTAGGGCAAGGTAAAACTGGCAATGTATCGATCCTATGACATCTACATTGGCATCCGTTGAATCCAATCCACTTACTTGTGTCATCTCGTCCCTGCGCTCTTGCTCAAGTGCACGACGTCTCGTGCGCAATTCACGTTGTTTAACTTCAAGAGCTGCTATTGCGTCTGCCCATTCTTTCCATTGAGCACCCCATTCTCTCTCTAATTCTCGCTGAGCCCCCTCGAGAGCCTCACGCCTCACTGTCCACCGTTCCTCCCTCTCCTCTTGCTCTTTCTGGGGGGAAATAATTTTTTTTAAGATTTTTCCAAACGAAATCTGCAAACGTTTCGAAAACGTTACAGGCACTGTAACATTTGCGCAACGCCGGCAAAATCAACTTTTGCAAAAAAAGTTGGTACATTGGGAGGTCCAGGAGGCCCCAATCAGAGCTCACAGCTCTGGAGAACCAAACTGTAACGTTTACGAAACGTTGGCACAAAACTGTAACGTTTTCGAAACGATGGCACAAAAATGTAACGTTTTCAAAACGTTGGCAAAAAAGTGTAACGTTTTCGAAACGTTGGCAAAAAAGTGTAACGTTCACGAAACGTTGGCATAAAACTGTAACGTTTACGAAACGTTGAAAAAGCAAAGCCCATAATTGATAAATGAATATTAAATTTTGATGGTAACTGATATATAAATTTTTTTTTTGATTTTGACACAATAACTCAAAATCAAAGAGAGATAGCAAATATTTTATGAGGACATTTTTTGTAGAGGAAGATGTGCTCTATAAAAAAGTACTCTATAATTTTTTTTATATTTTGGGTAGTTTTCGAGTTATCGTGGGAAAGCTGGTACAGGTGCACTTATCCCAGTTCACCACTTCGTTACTGAGGTGATACTCTGTGCTCTTTTAATTGGGGCAATGAACAACTCAACATTTGTAGGTATTCCTGAGCTCAATTCGCTAAAATTATGGAAAAGCTGGCGACGCTCGGCTCACCTTGAAGTCTTCTTTTTCCTTGATGAGAGCCGCCTTTTGCTGCTCCAGTTCTTCAAGAGCTCGTAAGTCCTCACTCGAATTTAGGAGATTATCACTGGAGGTCGAGACGTGAAGATCGGAGACACTCCAGCTCAGCAGGGACAATCTTGATAAATTTGCCACTGTCGATTGGAGATTTCCATTGCCAGAACCGCCCTCCTTTCTCAATTTTGCTGCTTCAACAGGATCGTTGTATCTGAACATGTTGTTTCTCCCCAGGAGGATTATGCAACCCTGAGATAATCTCGTGGGCTTATCCACCTGAAATTGTTTATTAATAAATTTCAGGAATTGTCACTTCAGCAGTAACTCCAAAAGAAAATCTCACCTGAACCATATTGATCCAGCAGTGTGGTGAAAGGGGCAGCAAAGTGGCCACCCCTGCCACAAGCTCAACGATGCAGTGTTCACTCTCAACATCTGGTCCAGTCAGGGCAATGTCTTGAACTGAATATGCCTCCTCGGTGCCAACAAGAGTCTTGCCCTCTTTGAGGTGGTATAGAGTGACACCAGTGCTCAATAGGTCATCGTCAATTCCAACAAGATGAGGCATTTCAGAATCCAGAACTACTCCCACACCACTTTTACGTAATCCCAGGGCCTTTGGATAATAATTATTTGAATTAATTATTTTAGTTTCACTTTCTACATAAGATGTGTGTGGGTGGGTGGATGTGAGTGGGTGGGTGGGTGGGTGGATGTGAGTGGGTGGGTGGGTGGGTGGATGTGAGTGGGTGGGTGGGTGGGTGAGTGTGTGTGTGTGTGTGTGTGTGTGTGTGTGTGTGCGTGTGTGTGTCAGTGCTGGGACAGTGGGACTGCCTCCTCCTTCATAACAGTTTTACGAAAGAACCATCAGAGTAACAAAAAAAAGTGTTTAACAAAAGTTGTTCCTCACATACAAATACGCATTTTATGTTGTATGACTTTTTTTTCTAACTCTCATAATTTAGGAAGTACAGGGTGGTGAAGAAAATCTTGGTTTTTGTACCAAGACATTTTGTACAACATACTCGATCGATAAGTTTGTATATATATATATATGTATATATATAAGTTTGTTTCACCTTCTGTTCTTGCAAAATCATCTGAGTCTCCCTCCACTTCTCGGTCCATTCTTCAGTCAACACCTTCTCCTGCTCCTGCTTTTCGTGAATTTGAGCGAGAAGTACCTTCTGCTGGGGTGGTCTTTCTAAACTCATATCCTTAGGTCCTGTGTATAATTCAATCGAAATTAGAATAGAAGTCTCGATTTTTATTCACTATTGAAAGCTTGAGTAAAAAAATTAAAATTCTGACATTTAAAAAAATCGTTTTTTTTTCATTTTTGTTTTTAAATTGCAAATTTACGAACTTTTTTTTTCTCAAATAAATTCGTCGAAATTTTCAATTTTTTTTTCAACCTTTAAAATTTCTGAAATTTTAAAAACCTAGAAAAAAATGTATGAGGCTTCTTTTAATCACAAAGTCTTGGAAAAATTATCAGAATGATTTTTATAATTTTTTTCTTTGGGTTGCAAAATTTGTAAATGACGTTATATATTTTAAAAACTTGAGAAAATGAAAATTTCTAATCCAGGCTCTAGGGCCACTTACCAATCATAGATTTCAATTTGAGTATTTCTTCTCTGAGTTCGCGAATGAGTTTGACGTTGGCATCCTCGTTGATAGTGGGTTTGTTGATGATATTCTTGGCCCTATTGGCGTATCGAAGTGTGCTGAGGGTTTCCCCATAATTGCAATCTGCGGGGCTGATAGCGGCTATCATTATGGTTTTGGAATTGCCCCCCAAAGAGTCCTTGAGCAGCCACGTGAGCACTGAGTCTCGGTAGGGGATGAAAACACTCTTTCGCGAATTGTTGGAGTCTGTGGAGGACTGGGAGACCTCCGCGAGGGCAGATATCACCGAGCCCAGGGTCACTAGGGACTTATTTATGTGGGCACCCTCTTTCAGCCGCTGACCTGTTGCTCCTGTTGCATTCGCTCGTTCACTGAAATTTTTCAACATTTTTAGAATTCTAAATTTTTGCATAAAAAAATTTCAACTTTTTTTTTTTTAATTCAAACCTTAGAAATTTTTGAAATTTTTAAAAAAACATACTTCTCACAATTTTACAGTTCAATTTTTTTTTTTACTACTTTTCTCAATTTCTAATTTTTCTTTTTCAATTTTTCTAAATTCAATTTTTTTTTTAATTCAAAGCTTCTCAAATTTTTGAAATTTTTAAAAAACATACTTCTCACAATTTTACAGTTCGATTTTTCTTTACTACTTTTCTCAATTTCTATTTTTTTTTTCGATTTTTGAATTTTTTAAATTTTCAACATTTTAATTTTTTTTTTCAACAATTTCAATTTTTTCAAATAATTTGTTTTTTTCTAAATTTTTTCAGTGGGGAAAAAATGGGGGGAAAAAATGTTTTCTTGCACCTCCCAGCCAAGTCAACTAAATGCACTTTGGAAACAGTCTCTGAAGGCATATTCCCCTCGGAAAATCCAGCTTGTACGAATGTAATAGTGAATATCGCATGACTTCTACTGCTCACGTCGTTCATATTTGTACTTGCGGTTGTTCTGTGCGTATTGCCCCTCACCATGCATTCCTGAAAGTTAGTAAATATAAATTACATTGATTATCGATCTATTTGTAACGAGTTGTTAATGAAAATATCGCATTCACTTTAGCAAATTCAATCCTCCTATATGCTTATAACTTGATATAACTTTTGAATACAGAAAATAAATTGCGCCATCTGTAGAATTATCTACATTGATCTACATTGGGTAGACTCATCTACAGTCGGTAAAGTAGTATATATAGGGTTTTTATTTTTTTTAATTTATTTTATTTATTCTTTTTAATTAATTTATTTTGCAAGATTTCACGAATTTTCAGAACTTTTTTTAAAAAAAGAGAAAAAAAATTTTGAATTGGAAAATTTTTTTGGCAAAATTTTACGAATTTTCAGATTTTTTTTTCAAAAATGAAGAAAAAAAATTTTGAATTGGAAAATTTTGTTTGCAAGATTTTACGATTTTCCAGATTTTTTTTTTCAAAAATGAAGAAAACAAATTTTGAATTGGAATTTTTTTTTGCAAAATTTTACGAATTTCCAGATTTTTTTTTCAAAAATGAAGAAAAAAAAAATTTGAATTGGAAAATTTTGTTTGCAAGATTTTACGATTTTCCAGATGTTTTTTTTTTCAAAAATGGAGAAAAAAAAATTGAATTGGAAATTTTTTTTGCAAAATTTTACGAATGTCCAGATTTTTTTTTAAAAATGGGGAATAAAAATTTTAATTGGAAAATTTTCAAAAATGAATATATATGCATATATATATATAGATATATCCGTAAATTAAATTTTACCTGAATATCTGAATAATCGTAAACCAAGTGATTGGAGAGGTCTTGGACATAAGGCCCTCTTTTTGGATGCTCTCTAACTTTCAATGAGTGCGATTGGCTCTGCTCTGGCCTCAAAAGATCACGCACTCGTTCATTGTGAATTTCGAGAAATGAAACTTCTGTTCTGTATGAAGCGCCAGTTTCTTTACCAGCTGCCATCCTCGCGAATAAGGTCTTGCATATTCTTGGGATTAGGCCTTGGGCTTCCTACGAAAAAGAAACAAATATAATTAGGATTGGGAAATAATTTTAACAATTCAATCATTTGGAAACTTTTGAATTTTTTTTTTTAATTTTCAAAATTTTCAGGGTTTTGTAAATTGTTAAAAGTTGTGAGAATTTTTAAAAATTTCTCTTAATTTCTCTTGAGAAAAATGAAATCAGCAAGTTCATTAAAAACCCGTTCATTAAAAACCCTTTAGTATGCAAAGCTATTTTTACGGAGTTAAAGCCATTAAGCGACTAATCAATCATTAAATCATTCATATCTCGGTAATGAGTCGCGATAAGAGAAATTATCCAGTGACCGTTTTTTTTCGTAGAAAAGTTCACAATCTATATGAAACGGAGGATCTCCGGTTTTTGTAGTTCAAACGTAATGCTTGCAGAAAATGAAAATGAAAAAAAAAAAAAACAAAATTGAAATTTTAAGTATTTTCAAATTGTTTGCATTTCCTGAAATTTCGATTTTTTCTCGATTTTTCGTAATTTTTCATTTTGGCGAATTTGAGTTTTGAAAATTTGCAGATTTGCAATTGTCAATTCCTCATTGTAGAAAATTTTCGTAATGTCATAATTACCGGCGAGCCCATCATTGTAAAAGTCTTTCCCGAGCCAGTTTGGCCGTAGGCGAAGACGCAGGCGTTGTAGCCAGCGAAGGCACTCTCAATGACATCTGTACCCAGATCGCAGAATACCTGAAACGGTAATTACAACCATTAGATCACCTTAAATGGCCACTTGGAGTAGAATTAAAATTTTGCAAAGTTGACCATTTTTTTTCTTCAAAAACTTCGAAGAATTTGGAATCACCTTTTCAACAAAAACAAAAACAAAAACAAAAACAAAAACAAAAACAAAAACAAAAACAAAAACAAAAACAAAAACAAAAACAAAAACAAAAACAAAAACAAAAACAAAAACAAAAAGTACATGAACAAACAAACAAAAGCAAAAGCAAAAACAAAAACTTCAAAAAAATTAGGGAAAACGTAAAATGTGGAATTTCGAAAAATTCGATACGCCATCTACCGAATGACCACTTTTGATCTACATTGAGTACACTGATCTATACTCGATAAGGTAGAGCTATCATTCAGTTTTGGACTCAAGATCAAAATCTACATTCTCTACTAAAAATTTGCAGAAATAAATTTGCAAAATGTATACTTTCTTTGGCATAACTTATATACCGTGACAGTTGATTAGGATTCTACTCCATTGCGCACTACGGAAACAGGGACTCTAGACATACACGTGGCATTTGCAATAAATTCCAATCACGAATTGATTGACGAGGATTACCAAAAATGAATTGTGAAACCGTTATAAATAAAATGGCCAAGTTCACGACGGACGAATAGTTAGCAGATGAAAAACGAATTTTTCGATGAAACCAATTTAGGCATTTCAGGAATAATTCAGGATAATTTAGGATTAGATTTTTATAATTTAGGACTAGTTTATTTATTATGATTTTTTTATTTATACCCGTAGAGGGTACCAAATACACGGGGCCAAAAATTCGATTTTAAAAAATTTAAGTTTACCTCCCCATAAGGTCCCAATGTTAAATTTGGCCAAAATCGAAAAAAATTAATTTGACTTTTTCGACCCAAATTCGACGGAAATATCTTCTAGGGGTTCCTATTGGATAGTATCAACGCCCACGGGGCCAAAAATTCAATTTTAAAAAATTTAAGTTTGCCTCCCCATAAGGTCCCAATGTTAAATTTGGCCAAAATCGAAAAAAATTACTTTGACTTTTTCGACCCAAATTCGACGGAAATATCTTCTAGGGGTTCGTATTGGATAGTATCAATGCCCACGGGGCCAAAAATTCAATTTTAAAAAATTTAAGTTTGCCTCCCCATAAGGTCCCAATGTTAAATTTGGCCAAAATCGAAAAAAATTAATTTGACTTTTTCGACCCAAATTCGACGGAAATATCTTCTAGGGGTTCCTATTGGATAGTATCAACGCCCACGGGGCCAAAAATTCAATTAAAAAAAATTTAAGTTTGCCTCCCCATAAGGTCCCAATGTTAAATTTGGCCAAAATCGAAAAAAATTAATTTGACTTTTTCGACCCAAATTCGACGGAAATATCTTCTAGGGGTTCCTATTGGATAGTATCAACGCCCACGGGGCCAAAAATTCAATTTTAAAAAATTTAAGTTTGCCTCCCCATAAGGTCCCAATGTTAAATTTGGCCAAAATCGAAAAAAATTAATTTGACTTTTTCGACCCAAATTCGACGGAAATATCTTCTAGGGGTTCCTATTGGATAGTATCAACGCCCACGGGGCCAAAAATTCAATTTTAAAAAATTTAAGTTTGCCTCCCCATAAGGTCCCAATATTAAATTTGGCCAAAATCGAAAAAAATTAATTTGACTTTTTTGACCCAAATTCGACGGAAATGTTTTCTAGGGGTTCCTATTGGATAGTATCAACGCCCACGGGGCCAAAAATTCAATTTTAAAAAATTTAAGTTTGCCTCCCCATAAGGTCCCAATATTAAATTTGGCCAAAATCGAAAAAAATTAATTTGACTTTTTTGACCCAAATTCGACGGAAATGTTTTCTAGGGGTTCCTATTGGATAGTATCAACGCCCACGGGGCCAAAAATTCAATTTTAAAAAATTTAAGTTTGCCTCCCCATAAGGTCCCAATGTTAAATTTGGCCAAAATCGAAAAAAATTAATTTGACTTTTTCGACCCAAATTCGACGGAAATATCTTCTAGGGGTTCCTATTGGATAGTATCAACGCCCACGGGGCCAAAAATTCAATTTTAAAAAATTTAAGTTTGCCTCCCCATAAGGTCCCAATGTTAAATTTGGCCAAAATCGAAAAAAATTACTTTGACTTTTTCGACCCAAATTCGACGGAAATATCTTCTAGGGGTTCGTATTGGATAGTATCAATGCCCACGGGGCCAAAAATTCAATTTTAAAAAATTTAAGTTTGCCTCCCCATAAGGTCCCAATGTTAAATTTGGCCAAAATCGAAAAAAATTACTTTGACTTTTTCGACCCAAATTCGACGGAAATATCTTCTAGGGGTTCGTATTGGATAGTATCAATGCCCACGGGGCCAAAAATTCAATTTTAAAAAATTTAAGTTTGCCTCCCCATAAGGTCCCAATGTTAAATTTGGCCAAAATCGAAAAAAATTAATTTGACTTTTTCGACCCAAATTCGACGGAAATATCTTCTAGGGGTTCCTATTGGATAGTATCAACGCCCACGGGGCCAAAAATTCAATTTTAAAAAATTTAAGTTTGCCTCCCCATAAGGTCCCAATGTTAAATTTGGCCAAAATCGAAAAAAATTAATTTGACTTTTTTGACCCAAATTCGACGGAAATGTCTTCTAGGGGTTCCTATTGGATAGTATCAACGCCCACGGGGCCAAAAATTCAATTTTAAAAAATTTAAGTTTGCCTCCCCATAAGGTCCCAATGTTAAATTTGGCCAAAATCGAAAAAAATTAATTTGACTTTTTCGACCCAAATTCGACGGAAATATCTTCTAGGGGTTCCTATTGGATAGTATCAATGCCCACGGGGCCAAAAATTCAATTTTAAAAAATTTAAGTTTGCCTCCCCATAAGGTCCCAATGTTAAACTGGCCGAAGATTGAAAATTATTAATTTGACTTTTTCGACCCCAATTCGACCCCGCAATTGGGACCCACAAAAGTTAATTAATTATTAAAAATAAAAGCGATTATTCTTGATTTTTTCGAAAAAAAATCTGCTAACTATACGGCTATAAATAAAAAATTCATAATAAACTATTTAGTCCTAAATTATAAAAATCTAATCCTAAATTATCCTGAATTATTCCTGCAATGCCTAAATTGGTTTCATTCAAAAATTCGTTTTTCATCTGCTATCTATTCGTCTAGCTCTGGCTCTTCAACGTTAAAAGGTAGCTCCTTGTTTTCTAACCATTTACAAATTGTTTGAACAAAACAGTGCGAATCAATTTGACATGTTTGGATTTTTTCTTATCATTTGAAACTGTTGAAACTGAAAAAAAATTGAAAATATTTTTTTTTATTTTTTTTTTTTAAATTAAGCAATTGTTGTCTTAATTTTTTTTTAGATTTTTCAGGTGAATGTAAGGAAATAGAAGAAACGATAGAAGTTCAATTATGTGAGAAAAATTGACTGAGCACATGATGACAAGACACAAAGTGATGAATGGAAACTAGACATCGAATAGCGATATCTGCAGAGTAGAAACAACCATTGATAACATGCGCAATTCTAAACTGAAAACCTTGCAAAAATAACGAATATTAAAATGCGCGGTGGATACTCACTTCATCCTGTGACGCATAATTTCCATCATTTCCATCGAAAGACCAATAGGAGTGATCAAAAGTAAAATCCTTGTAGGTTTCTTTTTCAATATCTCTGCATCCTCCAGGACTCTGAAAAAGTGAATAAAATACTTTTAAAAATTCTCCAAAACAAAAAAAATTTCTTTGCATGTACTCAATTATATTGTCAATTTTTTAAAGAAAAAGCTTTTTAAAAATTTGAAAAAACGTTCAAATTTGAATCCCTCTGATTAGTAAAGAAATTTCTAAGAAAATATTCACAATTACTGCAAAGTTTTGTTGATATAATAAGACTTCAAAACTCCCGAAAAATGACAGGCCATGGCGAAATCAAAATGGCGGCCGCTGATCAGCTGTTGGCGGGAAATGTACGGTTCGAGATTATTGAGTGTACATATATTGTAGATCCCATTTTTCTGCTCAATTCCATCAAGATGGAAAGAAAACTGAATTCTGATCCGTGAATGTTTATTAATATCAAATTATCAACAATATCGAGTTGAAATCGGGAGATGAACAAACATGGCGGCTTCCGCTCGATCAGCTGTTTTTTGGCGGGAAACTCGATGATGAAATTTTGTATGAGTTTTGTAGATAATTCAGTGAAGATTTAGCGAATGGGGAATGAGGGTAGAGCATTTTCAATGTCGATTTGAATTTTGCCGCGCAATTGGACCTGTTCGAAAAATCGGTCAACACGTTGAACTTTGATTGTGGGAGCACTTTGAGTGATTTGACTGTTTATGTGGGCATTCTTGAATGCATGTGATCACCGGAAACTTCCGTGAAAATTTTTCAAGACAATGGCAGGCAATCATCGATGCGGTAATCGTCCAGGGATTGGCCGACTACTTTCTCCGAGATGGCGTGGAGCAACAGCTGATTGAGGCTATCATGTTTCTCTGGTCATTGGCCGGATAGATCGTAAAAATTTGATGGGGAAAATCGACGATGTAGGTATTGGAATCTGGGTGAAATTTTTTGGTCACTAAAATTTTTAAGTTTGAATTTTTGGAAATTAATTTTTTTTTTTTTTACAACTTTTTTTTTGTGGTTTTAATTTTTGGAAAATTTTTGGTGGTGAATGAGGTCAAGTTAAAATTTCCTGGGATATTCTTCCAACACTATGAACAAAGCAAGACTTTCTGGGATTCGTACCGTTAGTCCGAGGGTTTTACCGCTTTACACTTGAGATGAAAATATATTGAGAAAAAAATATGGGGGAAGATTTCTCCCGTTCCGGAAACGCAGTTACGCTCGATTAGCAGGTAGTGTCGATAAACGTAGGTAATTGAAGTCCATGTCCTGCGGACGTAACGGGGGTTACGTCCATAAAGGGTTTGCCAGAAATTTTTGGAGAAAATGTGATATTTATCTAAAACTTTGTTTTTTTTTTTTTTGCATTTTTTTTAATGTATCCAAAATCTTGAGAATGTTGAGATTTGGAGAAAATTTCAAAATTTTGAAAAATTAAAAATTTTTAGAAATTAAAAAATTTCGAAAATTAAAAAATTTCGAAAATTAAAAAAAATCGAAAATTAAAAAATTTCGAAAATTAAAAAATTTCGAAAATTAAAAAATTTCGAAAATTAAACATTTTCAAAACCAAAATCCAAAACAGTTTCAAAATTATCAAAAATTTTTACTGTATCCAAAATCTTGAAAATGTTGAGGTTCTGAATGTCGAGATTTTGGAAAAATGGAGAAAATTTCAAAAATTTTAAAAAATTAAAAATTTTGAAAAATTAAAATTTTTTAGAAATTAAAAATTTTGAAAAATTAAAAATTTTCAAAAATCAAAAATCAAAAATTTTCAAAAACGAAATCCAAAAAAGTTTTAAAATTATCAAAAATTATATTTCACGAATTTCGAAAAATTCTAAAATTTGGAAATTTTGAAAAATTGTATTATGGTCCCTAGATGGTGTTCCCATTTTTTTTATTTTCCAATAATTGAATATGAAAAAATTTGAATCAACGTCCAACCTTGCTGCTGAATATCCGAGTCTTCTTCCCATCCATCTGAACGATGAGCTTGGCATTCATGGCCAATTCTCTGCAAAGAAAAAAAACCAAATTACAGAACGAAGAAAAAAGAAAATAAAGGCCTAATTATTGTTAATGGACAGTGGCGAGGAGCCAGGCCTATTTAAATCCCCCAAACGACTTCCTAGCATTAGGAAAATAGAACTAGAACGTGAAATTACATAATCATTTAGCGAAAAATGAATCAATAATTCCAAAAAATGCCAAGCCTATTTAACATTTTTTTGAGATTTCTCAAAATTGTTACAAAACAATTAAAGAAGGAAAAAAAGGCCCAAAAATTTTTCCGTCAAAATTTAACAAAAAATCACAAAAAAAAAATTCAATTCAAAATTTTCTACAAAAATTGTTGACAACATTTTGTTTTGACAAAAAATTATTAACGAAAATTTGAGAAGATTTCAAGATTGGAAAAAAAATCTATTATTATTGTCATTATTATTATTATTATTATTTTATGAGGAAAGCTCAATAATTTTTTTTTGACTAAACAAAATTCTTCATGAAATTTAGCACGTGACTTTGATTCAACTTTGGAAGGGGGAGGGGAGGGGGAGGGGGGAGGGAATAAGAGATAGATGAAACAGGTTGAAAAGTGAAAAACAAAACAATTTTATTTCAATTCTCATTCTCTAATTCACGCTCGAAAAACCCGGGAGGTCATAGGAACAAGTGGTTCATGAGACTCAAACAAACAAATAGAGAATAGGTGCATAGAGCTATACAGTCGACTTTGTTTTCTCCGTTTTTTAAATTCGCGAAAAAAAAATGCGCGCGTCTCTCCCGAAATTTGACCGGAAAATTAGAAACTGTTTCGCTTCCGGTGAAGTGTCATTTTCCACATTTTTTAAAGAATTTTTCGGAATTTCAATTTTGACAGTTTTGACAGCTGCCAAATTTTTCATGTTTTTCGATTTTTTTTTTTTCACTTTTGACATTCCCAAAATTGCCCAAAACCTCAAAACAGATTTTTTCAAATGATTATCATTATTATTATTATTATTATTATTAAGAAATTCGAAACCGCAGAAATTTCGAAAACTTCAAAAAATTTTCCACTTCCGGTTTTTGACAGTTGTCAAAACTATCTCGGAACACTAATTTGAATTTTTTTCAAAAACTCGAAATTTGCAACTTTGCACTATTCTAAAAATTGTGTTCTTTGAAATTGAAAAATGTAAAAAAAAAAAAAATGAACTACGGAGTGTCCTCATTTTTTTAGTTTATATGGAACGATCGGGTTTTCCAAAAATTCTGCGAAATGTCTTTTTGCATTTAAAAAAAATTTCAAATGTTGCAATTTTAGCCAGTTTGGAAATTGCGAAAATGAGGCAAAAACAAATGACAGAACGACAGGTGGGAGTTTTGCAGATGTGTAGACGCCATCTGCGGTAGATTTCCGATGTGTAACGATCGCTTGAGCTGGCGAAAAATTCGACAAAATTGTCCAAAAAACTGTCAATTCCGGGGGAAAAAAATTTCAATAATTGGAGAAAAAAAATATTGAGCGCACCTTTTGTTGAAGGGCCGAACCCTGACAGCCACCTTCACCGATGCCATTTTTCCTTACAGCAAAACAAATGAAATGAATAAATAACAATCACAAACACTCTAGTTTTATTCAGCGATATTTGACACTGTTACGCGTCGAGTGATTCATTGTGACGACTAATTGTCGTCTTATGTGTCGTACGATATGTATTTACACAGGCCCACTTTATCGTCATTTTTTTTGACAGGTTTTTATTAAAATTAGGCTCTTTTGGAGTTACGCTTGAGGCACTCGCGCACCGACTGATCGTACGGGATTTTTAGGGAATTTTCTTGCGCGGGTTGATCGCGATTGGCGGACGAGTGGGGGGGCGGCGCGCGCCGCGGTCGCGGGGGAGGGGGTAAGGTGCAAGTTTAGTTATCCGCAGAGTAAAATGGAGTTTTTTAAAATATTTTAATCTTGTCAAATTTTTGAATACTTTAAACCCATCCAATCTGCTAACAAAAATATCAATAATAATAATAATAATTGGAGATACGGTTTAAATAGAATCGAATATTTAATCATTCACTTTATACATATAATTCATTTCTCGTCATCACTGAACTACTAAACATTGCAGTTTTTACATTCTCCATAAACATAATTTGTAGACTTGGAAATTGCCATGATACGTTGTCAACAGAAGATATTCCGGCAAATGGGGCATG
The DNA here is from genome assembly GCA_026005395.1 of Asobara japonica. NCBI lineage: Eukaryota > Metazoa > Arthropoda > Insecta > Hymenoptera > Braconidae > Asobara > Asobara japonica. The sequence continues at coordinate 1,035,565 of BQMI01000510.1, forward strand.
TAGCCTTTTGACTCGTGCTGAACCATTTGTACTGAAAAAAGATTTAGTCAATATTAATTTTTTTTTTTTTTTTTTTTTTTTTTAAGGAACTTTTAATTATTTAGAAAAAAATTTGAAATTCTTACTAAGCAAGGTGCATGGTATTTTTTTCTGCAAGTATGACAGGACAGCTTGGGTATCTGATAAGTATTAATGTGAAAGATGCTGAAGCATATGTAGCACTCTTCGACCCCAGCGAATTTCTTATCCAGATTTCTCTTCCACATCATGAGCCCGTCCCAGATGGAGCCATTTTGATGGGTCAAAAATATTGACAACTGCATGTGACAATTTCGCCAATTGGCAGCGCCCCCTGCATGCTGTCCAGGTTCCACAGTCACCAATCCCAGGGGATGATTAACAGGTAGGACCATACTCAGCTCGAGCTTGGTGTCGTCCATCTCGTACAGAGCCACGACAGCTCTGAAAATTTTTCAATTTTTTAATTTTTCAATTTTTCATTTTTTCAATTTCTCAATTTCTCAATTTTTCAATTGTTCAATTTCTCAATTTTTCATTTTTTCAATTTCTCAATTTTTCAATTCTTCAATTCTTCAATTTTTCAATTTTTCAATTTTTCAATTTTCCAATTTTTCAATTTTTCAATTTTTCAATTTTTCAATTTTTCAATTTTTCAATTTTTCAATTTTTCAATTTTCCAATTGTTTGTAATGTTTGAATTTCAAAACAAATTTTGTCTTCCAACATTTCGCTGAAAAAAAAACGATTCAGTTGTTACTATTAAAATTCATTTTTTTAAATTGTCCAAAAGTCCTCAAAATTAGCGAAATCCCCGCGCAAAAAATACCGCCTACCTTGCATTGGGCTGGACCTTCACCTGCAGATTGCCCACATCATTAAGTCGTTTATTAAAAAGTTCCTCTTGACAGAGAATGGGACTAACATAGAGCGTGGTGATTGCCTCTACAGTGGAGCTAACCCTGCTCTCAGTTGTCCCCCACCACTGCCTAGCCAAAACCGGCAGATGCCTGAGACACTTGATGTAGATCCAGCAGGCAATCTGTTCAATCCTGACATCACTCAGACTCCCACCAACATCAACAGCAGGCTCCCTCCTGAACCCCTCCATAATCCCCCCAACGACACTCTTGCTCTTGCTCTCCCTGAGCACTTCAACCGGCATAAGCCTGAAGACATTGTTCATAAGACTGGGAAAGAGTTCATCCTTCAAAACTTCAGCATACTGATACCTCAAATCAGCATGAGCTCTCTCGCACATCTCCAACACCACCATCCACTCAACAAGATATGCCAAAGTATAAGTGTAAGCATCAGTGTGTGTCTGAATGACACAACTAACAGCATCACATAGCTTAAACTCAGAAAGCATAGCAGTGACAATTCTCTGATTCTCCAGCAGGCTCTCCCCAAATTTCCCCAAGTTCAACTGACTCTGCTCAAAGCTGTCTTCCTCAATCACTGCCTTGTCCTCGTCAATCAGCTTGGGCAGGACAACCTTGAGAAGCTGAAAGGCTGAAAGTTGGAGGGAAGTTACTGGAGAAGCAAGAAGCTTGATGCAGAAGCCAATCAACTTCCGCCCATTGACCACCCCTGGATCAACGTAACTGACAGCACGACCCAAATGGTTCAGTGGAACAATCGGAGTTAGCTGATTATCCTTCTTGTTCAGTACATCACCATAGAACATCCAGATGTCCAGGAATGTTCCATCGATGTCCTCCAGGAAGACGTCAGTCCATTCCTCAGCCAACGTTTCCGGAAATCCTGAGATACTCTCAATTTTGTGTCGATGGAAAACTTGGTGCACTTCCAGGAACAAGTCACTGACTGCTGCCACAAAACAGCGAACTTTGATGTTGTCATGGTTGTTCCTGGATGTGTAGCAGGAGGCAAGCCAGGAGGCAAGATTGACCATCAGGAAGTCCCACAGACTCCCGTCGAGATGCTCTGGACCGGTCAAAATTCGAGTGAACAGTCTGATGAATTCCAATCGAAGGTGAAAGTCTGATAAGGACATCTGGGTGACATCTGAATGTTCTCCATCACTCAAGCAGTAACTCTGATTTTGATGGAGGGATATCAGGTTTCTGAGGACTTTTAGAGCTGTCTCTGGGTTGACATCTTGGTCGAGGAGACTCCTTGCCAGGATGAGGGCCCTCAGGTGATCACTGAAGCTCTTCTTGGCTGGGTCCATTGCTGAGCTGGAGTAATCTTCCAAAAACAGAATTCCTTGGGCCCTCACACTGGACAAATGATCTTCCCCTCCGTTCAAGTACTTCAGGACTTCACTGAAGATGCTTCCAAACTCGATCCAGAGGACATCGATCTCAGTGGACCCTATAATCTTCGACCAAATTGACTTAGGTATTGCTTCTCTCAGCTTGCTGACTTGCTCTTCTAGCTGTCTATGAGTCTCAACGATAGACTCATAATTCTGTGAGTACTTGTAATGATTTTGGTACAAATTCCCAAGTCCTGCAATGAGGATGATCCAGTTGAGAACAACCGGAAGTTGCTTCAAGGATCCATCAACTGCCGTTTCATCAATGTCGTCCTCATCTATCTTGACGACCAATCTGTTTAAGAGCTTGGAGTTGAATAACGCCCACTGCAAGCACTCCCGCATTCTATCCGGAGTCACTTCCGGTTCAGGCAGGACCAGGGTAACATCGCTTCCTGTGATGCTGCCCAGAGGATTCTTGAGATAAAATTCCCCAGCAACGAGCTCACCCTGAAGAACCAAATCCGTTGCCTGGGAGATCCACTCATCACACACACTTCTCTCCCCAAAATTGAAGTTAACGAGGAGCTTCACAGCTGCTTCAAACTCGTAACTGTTGGATGCTTCGATAAAATCCATGGACACATCGACAAATTCCTCCATGTTGTCTTCTTCAGTCTCATGAAGCTGACGATAAATCATGCGAAGACAGTCGGTTTGTACTTGGAGCAAGGAGACAGGCTGATCCAATTGATCGTGGATCTTCAAGAAGCCAAGACTCCATTTCTCCCTCACAGTCTCCCTCATCTCTTCAGATAGCTCTGCTTTGAGACTCAACTCGAAGAGGGTTTTCAGGAGTCTCAGGGAGCCGGCGAAGCCCCTCTTGTGGGCCCAGGTGAGCTCCAGTAGCTTCGATATCAGCTGAACGATACTCTCAGGTGTGTCCAAGCCATCCGGAAATGAGCAGAGCACTTCGCATATCCCATTCAATGCATCTGGACTGACAAAAAACTGATCTCGATTGCAGGAGAAAGCTAGCAGCAGGAGCTGGTGAACATCTGGGTTGGGCTTGAAGACCTCCCTCGAGACAGTGATCAAGTGAGCAGTGATTCTTGGCATAGCCAGCCACTGCTTGATAACCTCATCTTCTCGAGTGTCAGCCCCAAGACCACGAAGAACAGCAAAGTTCAGCAGTCTGATGTCCTCAGCCTCCACCAAAGACTCCAACACAATGTGCTTGTCTCCATCAGTCATGTACTTGAGCAAAACGAAGACAAGCTGAATCAGTCCATCAACAGTTCCATCATCTTCAGTGTTATGGATCCACTTCTTCAGACGCTGCTGATAAAACTGAAGTAGATCACTGCATCCTTGAGCCTTGGCCAACGACATGAAGAGCTCCTTCGACTCAAAAATCGATATCAATCGATTCAGATGATCGATATATTCACTTACTCCTTTTCCCTCCATACTTGCAACATATGCAACACAGAGTTTGTTGACCAAGACCAAGAGCTCTCCCACGAAGACATCATCGTCTTCTTGCTTGGGCTCTTCTGTACTTTGCTCCATGACACATTCAGCATCAGCAAATCTCACATGATTGGTTTTCTTGACAGCTTGGGAATTCCTGAGGCTTGTGATGAGCTTGACCTGAGCTGAGTGAATGGTGACAAGGTTTCCTTTGACTCGAGAGTCAATGGCCTCTGTCAGCAACCTCTGCAGCATCTCCTCCACATCAGTCCAGAAGATCTTCAGCAGCTCTGGATAGGACTTAATGCTCTGCCTATGCTTGCTCCAGTACCTAACCAATCCACTAACTTCACTGAAGACAATACTTGTCAAAGTGTTGCAGTTCTTGGATGCAGCCTCAATAACAGGTATCAAGTGCTCACGTAGAAGTCTTTCACACAGCTCCACATTTTCGTTATTCATCATCACAGTGTACTTGAAGCATTCAACGAAGGACCTGGCAATTGCCAGGGTTTCAGACCTACTCATCATAACAGTCTTCACCAAAAATCCCGCCCTCATATTCCCAAAGAAGTTCAAGAACAACTGGCTCTTGTCCTCTGAATTGAACTTGGGAAATTGAGAGAGGAATGGGAGGAGACAGGGATAAATCACCGAAGCACATCCTTGTCCTCCATTCCTCAGAACCTTCCACAGCTTTGGCAGAACCAGCTTCTCGACACTTACAAACGAGTGCCAATCTTCAGTGTTGTCCAAAGCTACCAGTGCACATTCCCAGACAGCAGAGAGTATGCCAGGTTCAGGCTCATCCAGGCTGTTCATGATGGTGGTCATAGCTCGTTTCTTCTCGTCCTTCAACAACACTGGTGCATGGGACATTATTGAGGAGAGCACAGTGAAGAAGGCTGTCTTGATCAGCAGGGTCTCGTGCTTAGCTAGCTTCCAGAATTTGGTAGATGTGATTATCTGACTGTGGAGGGCTTGGGTCTTCGTTATCTGGGCTAGGGGCACTTGCTGGAAGTAGTTTGAGTAGCATTGCAAGCTGCAGATTATGATTCGCTGGTGTTTTGTTGATGTTTCTTCAGGTGTTAGGGACTTTTGGGTGGAGAGAGATGGGGGGGAGGGGTGGGTGATGTTGTCCCGGATGTAGGTGATGATTTCCGGTTGACAGTGGACCATTGCATCTCGGAGTTTTGTGTTGGGGAAGGTCGAGTTGAGGGAGTCAAGGGCTGCGGAGGCTGCTGGGGGGTAAGTGTCGAATTGAGATGTGAACCAGGGGCCAGCAAGTTGTTTTAGGTATTGGGCGATGCTGCGGCCTACTCGGGCGACCAGGGCTGAGTGCGCTATTTGAGAGGCTTCTCGGACACGGTGCTCAAGGTCTACCGAGAGGGTGCAGTACAGGCGCGGCCAGAAGGCGAGGATTGACTCCACGGAGGAGAGATCCGAGTCTCGGCAAAGATCGGCGAATTCTTGGAGTGCTTTGAATTTTGTCGTTGGGTCCTTCTTCGTCAGCTTCTTGAAGGTGAGTTGGAAGGTCGCGTCCAGGGCGTTTATCTCGAGCTCGTTGAGGGTGCTGAGCGAGAGGCCGGGGAGCACTGGGATGTAGCCGCCATCTTTGATGGCGGAGAAACCCACGAAGTTTGGGATTGATGCACCCAGGAGCTCCGCGCTTCGGCTGCTGTTCGAGGGCTGTGGATGAGTGGGGTCAATCGATGAGTGGTTTTCGTGGAGAAGGGGCAAATTTGGGGGGGTTTTTTGAGGGGTTGGGGGAGACAAATGCAGAAGGATATTGGACATTTTTTTTGTAGGAGAGGTAATGTTTTGGAAGATAGTTTTTGGAGAATGGGAGGGGGGTTGGTCCATTGAGTCACAACGGAAGTTAATGTTAATGGGTAGCTTTATTCATGCGGCTGCATCAAGCAGCGGTATGTCTAGCAAAATTCCTACATTGTCGGTCAGTCGGTAATGCTGGGAATATGTGTAGGATTTTTTTCACCAGTTTTTCGGACAATTTACTTGCTTCCAATATTTATGATACTCTTTTTGAAATGTTGTTAGAACAATTGCTAATTAAAATTGTGCGTCTTTCCAAATTATCTGAAAAACTGTAGGAGCGAAAATTCTGTATCTCTGATTTAGGTACAAAATTTAAATTTCGAGTAGAAAAAAAAGAAAATTTTATGAAACAATTTTTGTGAGCAATTTTGCAACGTTGAAAAAAAGAGATCCAGAATGACAAACAATTCCCAATTTTGAGTTATAAGAAATTTTGTCAAAAGCGTTTCAAAAAATTGGTAGAAATTGAGGGATTTTAGGAGGGAATTATGCAAAATAAATTGTTGACAAATCACAATCTGTTCTGTCAATTTTTAGGTTAAGGGAACTATAGATAGGAAAGTAAACAACAGAAACTTTACCTTGGCATTGTTTTTCGTTCTCTGCGCTTTATTTTTCCCCATTATTAATCAGCTGTGTGTTGACAATCATTTGAGCCGGAAGAATTCTCGTGTATCAATTTATCTGTAGCAAAAAAAAAAACGTAAATTTGACATAAACGCACGTTTGCAGATGAGCGAGGGAAATGTGGAAGGTCTGGTGTACCAGGACGCTATTATCTGGGCAGCAAGTAGTTTTTGAAAAAAAACTTGTAATACATCTTTTGTAGAGAATTTCAAGCCACGCAAAAAATATTCTGTGAGTTTTTTGCGTACAACTTTTTAATTTCGAGGTAACAACAAAAATGTGGTATACAGTATGTACTATATAGGAGCTGCGCCTGCGCAGTTCAGGATTTGAGCGCGAGAGGTCGTGGCGGTCAATTTGAATTGGACATTTGACAAAATCGGATTTTGCAGAAAATTTTAATTTCTTTTTTTCAATTAAATTTTTTTTTTTTTTGAAGTCTTGAAGTTATCAAATTTCATTTTTTTTTTAATTTTGAAAATTTTACAGTTTTAAAACTTTTGAATTTGTGATTTTTTGCTTCCGCCATTTTTATACTGAAATTTTGAAAATTTTGAGAATTCACTGAATAATAAAGTGTATTTCATTTTCGAAAAAAAGAATACAAAAAGATGAAAAAAAAAACGAAATAAAATGAAGAATCCGCAAAAAAATCTGAAAAATTACCTTAAAAACTCCGCAAAAAATGCAAAATATGAGACTCACAGAGCTGCCAATGATTCCAAAAGCCGCCAAAATGTCCCCTCTCCCCCATTGCGCGCGTCGCTAAATGAAAAAGCGCTTCCCCCCGAAGCCCGGCAAATTTGAGCATTGCCGCATTTGGCGCCAATTATTCAAATCCTCCAATGATAACTCAGCGTCCGCCAAGTGCAGTGGCCATAGTTAAATCCAAGATGTCCGTGCGCTTGACGCGAGAACATTCACCGCAAAGCCCAAAACCTGCAATTTTTCTAATTTAGAAAACATTAATTTTAGTTTGCGTGTTATTGAGCAATGGAACTCGTTGTGCTAAATGGAGCGCAACTGGAAACAACGATTGATATAGAGGATGAAGTACCACTGGGTGAGGATGAATATCAGGAAACCATTGAGACCATCGAGATTAGCCAGGAGCTGCCGATCGACAATAATAAGGTGATCAATTTTTATTCACTTCAATTATTAGCCCCCCCCCAATCAGCTGTGCTCCCAAAATTAACTCACTGATATATATAGATATAGGCGCGCGCAGGGAAATTTCCACTTTCCTCGCATGATTAATTAATTGCGGGAAAAAACCTGGAAAATTCCCGCCAGACCCAAGTCCCCCAGGGCCCCCTCAATTTGGCCGAAATTTTTGCGGGCATTTTTTTCAGTCATCGAAAAAAAAAAAAAAAAAAAAAAAAAAAAATTTGGCGGGAAAATTTTTTTGCGGGAAAAAAATTACTCATCAAATTTTTTGGAAAATTCTTGAGGTAGTGAATTAAACTGCATACATGATGTTTGTTGTTGTGTGTGTTAGTGGAAAAATTGAAAAATTTTAATATGATGGCAGTATATGTGAAATCTTGTGTAGAGTCAAGTCAGCTGTTTACCGTTATGCTGCAAGCTTTCTATTTGTTTTCACTGGAAAATGGCAGCGTACTTCAGAAAAAGAAATACTTTTCTGTTTTGCCATTTAGGTGAAAATTAGAGTCTGTAGATTTTGTAGATTGTGTAGATTTTGTAGATTTTGTAGATTTTGTAGATTTTTTTTTGTAGAGGGAGAATTTGTTTTACAAGTTTTTGTAGAAATTTTGGAATTGATTTTTTCAAAGCTCATGTTAACATATTTATCTATATATATATATATATATATATGCAAGCCCACAAAGTAAAAAAAAAAAAAAAAAAAAGTGTTTCAAAACTAATTAACCATCCATTTTTGCAGATGGCCCCTTTCGGGGGAATCCCCGATTTCGCAGGTTTTGCCGCTTTCCACCAAGACCCCCAAGATGACCCTCCAGACCTCGACACAAACTACTCCCTCAGATCGTGCTACATTCACGTAGAGCGTTGTGACAAAATCTGGGAGACAATGAAGCTCATTCGTGAATTGCAGGAGCCACCCTCGGACTCCAACGACTCCAACGACGAAGATACAGACTCAGTGGATGAAGATATGGCCCTTCATACTGATGAACCAATTGACGATGAATCGAACTCGTCTCAGCCCTTACCCTACATCAAGTATCAGCCAGTTTTGGGAAATGGAAATTCGGCTCTCCCCAATTTTCAATTTGCTGTTAAATCCACTCGAGCGTTGTACCAATGCAACACCTGTGGCAGACAGTATAGTCATCGTAAAACATTGCGGGAGCATTCGGAAAGAATGCACAATATTATACTACCGATGATAAGGCGTCCACCTAAATTTAAGGAGCGTTCGGATTTGATGAAAACTGAGGATAAGGAGGAAGTGCTGGATCACCCAGATGATGAGGATAGCACCCACGAATCAGCAAGTTCAATATCGTCGAGTCCCTCCGAGGACAAGGATCGATTAGTCGAGGCTGACCAGGAGCTCGAGTCGATCAGTCCGTCCGGTATGTTTTGCAAAAAAAAAAAAAAACAAAAAAAAAGCAAACAAGAAAACAAACAAACAAAAACAAAAAAAAAACAAATTTAAAAAAATGGGAGCAATAGTATTTTTCGGGAATATTTCAAAAGCAAGACGAGATACAGAAAATTTCATATAGAACTTTTTGTAGAGACAATCAGGCCCTACAAAAAAGGTCCCATAAAGATTATTTAAATTCCCATAGAATTTGAGATATTCACGAAAAACATGGGCTACCCATAAGAGCACTAGGTTGCTCCAGACTTGTTCCCAACTTGGAAATAACTCGAGAAGGACTGAGTATATCGAAAATTTTGTAGAGACCTTTTTGGTAGATCAGATGATGCTCTACAAAAAAGTTCTTATGAAGTATTGGCTGGGGGCCTTTGGTCTCGAGTTATTTGGTGGAGGACGTCGTGGGGTCCAGATGAAGTAGGTTTCCACTTATGGTTTTTTTTTTTTTTAGGCAAAGTTCGTCATCTTGCGGTCTGCAGGCACTGCAATCGGACTCTGTCGGACAAGTACTACCTGAAGGTTCACGAGACGTTGATCCATGGTATTGTATCGACTTTCATTATTGGAACTGGTCCGATGGTGTTACGCAACTACATAGCTCGAGCTGGAGAGATTATCAACTGTAGTCTCTGCGATTACGCTTTTTATGGTTCGCAAAAATTGGCCGAGCACATGGGGATCATTCATGGTATTTCGGAGGCTCCCCCGAGCTCTGATGTGCCAGGTTTGGCAGAAAGTTCCAACGATAAAGTACCAAAAAGCTCGGAAAAAATTCCGAAAAGCTTTGATAAGGTTGGAAAGAGCCTGGAAAAATCTCCAAAAATTACTGAAAAATTGGTGAAAAATCCACTTGCTAGAAAACCGATAGCAAATAAGAAAGCTGTACCTTTTGTCAATGAGCCAAAGACTGAATTGGACAAGTCAAAATTGAAGAAATCTATACCTATAGCACATACGAAGGGAAAATCCAAAAAACCAACGAGAACGTGCGAGGGATGTGGCAAATTGTATCTCAATGATACCAACTGGAGAGTTCATCTTATCACTGTTCATGGAATTATTCCCAATATACAACGAACTGCACCGAAAAAAATTGTTCCTAAGTCACTCGGCATTCATAACTGCAAATATTGCAATAAGAACTTTTCTCATGCTTCAACTTTGAGGAATCATATTATTTTGCAGCATATTAGGGATCAGATGAACCAGAAAAATGTGAAGCCAGTGAAACCCATGCAGGTAGTTATTGAGCTCAGTTGAAATTTTCCAATTTTCGGAATTTTATAATTTCTTCAAATTAAAAAAAAACAATTTCTAAAAACTTTAACTAAATAAAAAGAGCTTTTGCAATTTTCTGAATTTGATAATTTTTTCAAATTTTTAATTTTGAAAAAAAAAATTGATTTTTTTTTTTTTTTTTTTTTGAAAAACTTCAATTAATTGAAAAAAAAAGAATTTTTCCAATTAGCTGAATTCGATTAAAAATTAAAATCCAATTTTCTGCATTTTATATTTTTTTCAAATTTTCAATTTTGAAAAAAAAAAATTTAAGAAAATTCGTTTTGAAAAACTTCAATTAAAAAAAGTAGAAAGAAAATGGAAAAAAATCTTATTTATATTTGTGAAATTGCAGGTCCAGAGAAAGGGCTCCACGTCCTCGCAAAAATCATCTAGTTCCTCCAAGCCACCTGGCCCACCCCCAAAACTATTGAAACTCCCAAAACAGGAGAAAGATGTCAAGCCCACCGTCTTGACTTGCACAATTTGCAACTCCACCTACTGCTCACGTCAGAGTTTGCACTACCACATGGCCAATATTCATCAGATTTATCAGGTTAGACAACGAATTACAAAACCTGGCGATCCCCACAAGCCCCATTCATGTCGAGGCTGTCCAGAAAGGTACGTTGAAAAAATTATTAATTTCAATAAAATTAAAATCTCAACCAACTCCAAAATTTTTCATGGAATTTCCGAAGCTGTCCTGGGACTTTCCCATTTTTTTTGCACAATTTTAGAGACAAACCAATTCTATATATATAAAAAAAAAAAAAAAAAAAAAAAAAAAAAAAAAATGGACCTTCCTGCATCTCTTCCAGATGTCTCATAAAAAACCCTCGTTTCACTGCTCAAAAAGTGTGTCTCAAAAATTTAAAAAAAAAAAAATCAGAAAATATCGAAAGACGAGAAAAATTTAAAAAAAAAGTTTGCAATTGAATTTTTTCTTATTACAGGTTTTGGAGTAAAAAAAATCTGGCTATTCATCAGATGATTTTCCATGGAATAAGGAGGGATCCAAAGCCGACCAATAAAGTTACTAAAGCAGTTCATGTGGCTAATCAGAGGAGCAATGGGGCTGGAAAAGCCCAAGGGGCAATCGGCAAATCCCCGCCCTCATTACCCATCCAAAATTCGAGGGAGAAAGAGCGTCTCAAAGCCCAGGAGGAAGTTGTGTATAAAACACCAAAAAGTCCAGTCAAAGTGAAAATTGAGCCCAACACTTCACAAGCTCTTATCACTGGTGATGAGGATGTTCTTATACAGTGTATTTTGTGCAACAGACACTGCAAGAAAATCAAAAAGCACTTCATTGAATTTCATAAGGTTAGGAATCCAGATATGCTCATGAGCCAGTGCAAACTCAGTCCACTTAGCCCGTTTAATACCAGAAAGGAAACAAAACCAGTGGTAAGGTCCTCAAAATTAAAAAAAAAAATTAGAATTAGAATTTTCTCGTTTGTGTTTTTTTTTCTTTCAAAAAATAATTCCACATTATTTTTGGATCTGAAATTAGAATTTCTCAAAATTTATGTGAATTATTTTTTTTTTGCTTTTTTTTTATTTCGAAATTTTATAAATTCTTCAAATTTTTACAAAAGTGTGTTTTTTTTTTTTTTTTTTTTTTTTTTTTTTTTTTTTTTTTTTTTTTTTTTTTTAAAGCATAAAACCGATTGGTTTCCAAATTTTGAGAAACTTTTTTATTTTGTATTATTTACTTCTGTTTTTTTTTTTTTTTTTTTTTTGTAATAGACAGATATTTTTATCGTTCTTGAAGAAATTTTTTTTTTCCCAATTTTTTAACGTTAATCTTTTCTGTTTTTTGATAGATAAAGAAAGAGCCTAGCGAGCCAGTGTGGCCAGTAATGAGAAAGCGTAGGTTAGATTCAATGAGTCAAAAAAAAGGATTGACAGTTCCTGGACCAAATGCTCCATTTGAATTGGTGCTACGAGAGGTGTCGGGGCGTAGGCGTAGAATGTATTGTTGTAAGTCGTGTACATTTATGTCGTATGGGTACGATAGCACCAGAAGGCATTGCAAGATCGAACATCCCCCAGCGGTGGCAACTCCACGCAATCCTGGTGTGCCAGGTGAGGCAACAATTCAGAAGGAGGAACAATCAGAGGAAAAATATTCTGCCGTACTTCAGAGACGAAAATCGGAGGGACAATTGCTCAGCAGGTAAGTCAAAACATATAGATGCTGGATGAAATTTTTTTTTTGCAATTTTTGAAAAAATTGTAAAAAGTTTTTAAAATTTTGGAAAATTTTTTTAAACACTCAAAAACTGAGATAGCTTGAAAAATGTGAATGTTAATTTCGAGACAGAAAATTGAATTTCCAAAACACTTATAGTGTTTAATTTCAAAATTAGTTAATAAAAAAAAAAAAAAAAAATTAAAAAAATTTAAAAAAAAAATTAAAATTAATTTTTGTGAAAATTCGTTAATAAAATGAAAAAAAAAAATGCAAAAAATCAAAAATTAAAATTTTGTTCAATTTTTCCAGAAAACGACGACGAGAATCCATGGACGAGCGGGAAATTCAAATGCGGCGAATTTCCTCGGTGTCGGGGGGCGAGCTAAGGATGACCCGCGCCGTCAAGCGCCTCAAGGCCGAACTCGAGAACAAGTGCGAGAACTGTGAGCGTGCATTCCGAAATGCGGATATTCTTACGGCCCATCGGGTCTCCTGCAAAGCTCGACCCTTCGAATCCGAATCTAACGATACCAGAGAAAGCAGCGATCGAGACTCTGGAATAGGTATAATCATAATGATCGGACGATAATTGAAGAATTATTGAATTTCGTTTATGGAGGTTTTAATTTTTCTTTTGGGATTTCGAAATTTTTGAAATGTTAATTTTTTTAGAAATTTTTCTTAATTTTTTGACATTCTCAAAATTTGCAATTTATCAAATTTTTCGTGTCAAAAATTTTCCAAGTTTTTAACTTTCCCCAAAATTTTCCAATTTTTGAAAATTTTGCAAATTTTCCAGAGATTTTAATTTTCCCCAAAATTTTCCAAATTTTTGAAAATTTTCCAAATTTTGAAAATTTTCCAAATTTTTAATGAAAAAAATCTTCCAAACCTTCTCGTATCTGTTCAAAACCCCCATTGAATTTTATTACCCCCAATTTTTAATGTATGCCTTCCATATTGTCATAGGTATAAGCATCACAATAAAGAAGAAAAATGATTCCTACGAAATTGTTAGTCGAGACAGTAGTGGTGAAAGGCCAACGAAGAGGCCAAATGTGGATAACTACTCGAATTCATTCGACACTAGAGAAACCGAGGATTCCGGATTTGAGCACCGGGTGATCAAGCTCGAGAAAATGGACGACGATGAAGTTACGGCGGATCCTGAGGGCGATGGCTTTGGAGTTGCTGATGCAGTTGCAGAGCTTCCTGTGCTTGGAGTACTTTCGCTGAGAGAATTGTGCAAACGCGTCTTGGACCACACACGTCAAGCTGTCACTCCGAAAAAAGCTTCGGTGAAAAATGTGAAGGTGACATGTTTTTTTAATTTATTTTATTTTTTTTTTATTCATTATTTTTTTTTAATTATTATTTATTTTTCTTAATTTTTTTTTCAAAATTGTCAAATTTCCATTTTTTTTCAAAATTTTCATTTTCTCAATTTTTTTTTAAATCTCAAATTTTCAACTTTTTTCAAAATTCTCCAAAAATCAAACTTTTCCAAAATATTCCAAAAACTCAAAACCCAACTCATTTTGGGGAGTTGCATAAGTTTCCCCAAATTAAAAAAAAAAAAATTGGGAATATATATATATATAGTCATCCCAGAGGTTCGAAAATCTAAAATTCGCAATTTTGAAAGTGGCAAAAAAATTGATGAACTTATTTAAAATCTTTGACTTTTCAGGCGGAGAAAACGTCTCGAGCTCAATGCTCAGTGTGCAAAGAATGGTGGCCATCAACTCGAGCTCGTAACACACACTCGTGGATGGTGCACAGAGTTTCAGCCGCCCTTTCTGGATACCAGCCGCCATCCTTACGACAAATGTGCGTCCAAAGTCTTGAATTGAGCGGTGACAAGGAGGCGAGAAAAAAAATTTGGTTCCCATGTCATGTGTGTAGTACTGTATGGCCCACAAATAAATCTAGACGCTTCCATGCCAAATTGCACGATATAAGGCCAACGGATAATTTATTGTGTTAGTAAATGGGCTTATTTATGAGAGGTAAAAAAATGGTGAGTGATTTTTTGCTGTGCGACATACCGTAATCAAAAATTTTCAATTTTTGGCTTTACAATTTTTCTTCCAAATTTTATTCAATTTCATTTTCACTTTGCCCTCAAATTTTTTTTTTCAATTCTGAAAAATTCAGCAAAATTCTAAAAATGGGGCAAATTTCCATTTAAATAATTGCAAAAATTTCAAATACTGCAAAAAAATTTTTTAAAAAATAGATAAAAATTTCTACTGACCTTGAAAATTGCAAAAAAAAAAAAGTCTAAATAATGTGAATTATTTCAGTAACAAAATTTCCATTCACTAAAAAATAAAAAAAAATGAAAATTAAAAAAATTGCATGTGGCCCATTTTGCCCCATGGGTATAAAAAAAAACTAAAAAAATTCTGAAAATAATTTTGTATCCCAAAAACATTGAATTTTTCCCATTATAGTAAGTTGCACAGTTATGTCAATTCATTTTCGGGTTCGGGAGCTTCATGGGGGCATAATCCGCAAAGGATGGGTTTTATGGGAAAATGTCAAGAGTCCTTTTTTCCCGAGAATTTAAAGGGCTAAAAAAAATGTCTCTTAACATTTTCCCCTAGGATCAATCATAACCGAGATATATCAATTTTTCGATCAATGAACAGTTTCACGAGAAATGATGGTAAGTTTAAGTGATTAAATTTAGACAATGGGGTATCATGGGCCCCATAACAATCATGATTGTGTAAATTTTAAATTAAATTAAGTATGGAATGACCAGACCTCATCGTATTAATTTTTATTTCATTGGACGATTATCACTGAAGTGATGATAAAAAATTTGGAACAATTCTACAGCTTTGTCACGTATTGTTAATTAGTAGTAAGTGATTAGAGTTTGTCAACAAATGCAGGTGAAAAATATTCGGAAAAATGGTAAAATATGGATTAACTTAATTGAGTAAAAATTAAGGCACGTTTGGCGTAATTCGGTGTAAAAACAATATAAACATTAGTTATTATATGTTTCGTTCTGCTCTGTTACTTCGGTTTAAGTGCATTGAGGTATTCACAATGCAACAACTACTATTTATCAATTAGGAATGCATCACTTATTGATATTGTTTGTGATGAGTGGATTGTCTCGAAAACCAACAATATTTTTTCATGAATAAAATGGGTGGTAGGGAGGTCGTTTGCAAAAGTTCTATCTGCATTTTTTTTTTATTGGTTTTTTTAGTCCGTTGAATTTTTTTTTTCTGGCTTTAGAGTTTTTTTGATTTAGGGAATTCAGAAAAATTTTGAAACGAATTTGAGATTTTTTTTTTTTTTTTTGATAATTTTGAAAATTTTGGGAATTAATGAAAGATGCTCAAGTTTGAATTTGCAGAAATTTTGGAAAGGAATTTTAAAAAAAATTCAAAATCGCAAAAACTTGGAATATTTGAAAATGAAAAATTTTGGAAAATTTGGAAAAAAAAATTGGGATATTTTGGAAAATTTGAGAAAAAAAATTGAGATATTTTAGCAAATTTGAGAAAAAAAAAATTGGGAAATTTTGGAAATTGCAAAAAGTTTAAATGTTTCGAGAAAAAAAACGTTCGAATTTGGGAATAACTTCAAGTTTAAACAATTCTGAAAACTGACATTTTTTCATGAATGAATGGTTTTGACGAAAGTAATTATGAAGAATTATGAATGAAGATTTGTTTACCCATTTAAGGTGCGATATTACTGTATTTGAAATATCTGAAATTTATAAATTGAAGGGGGAAAAAATGACGAAATTTCAATTATATGGAATGTTTAAGAATTGAAATTTTTCAAAGAATTTCGAAAACTAAAAAAAAGCCTAACTCAATATTTCAATTTTTTTTGAACATGAAAAAAAAAATCATTTTTTTTTAAACGTGAAAAAAAAAATTGAAAAATTTTCAGTATCTCCCCAAAAATTATGAAAAAAAAAATAGTAAATAATATGCATGTAATGGCATTTATTTTAATCGTACATAAGTGAAATAATGTAAATAAATGAGAGAAAAAACCTTACAATAAAACGTGTTTCTTATGCTATGAAGTCTTAGCTATAACCATCACTAATTAGTTGATTGACATAAATCGAAAAGTTTTGGGTAAACTAAAAGAAGAACAATTATTACGTTACTCTTTAAAATAAATTGGTAAACATATTAAAGATAACACACATTTGACATTTTTTTAGAATTTCAAAAACCTCGAGAAAATTTTTCAGCAATTTCAAACTTTTTTTCAAAAAATGTTGATTAAAAAAAAAAAACAAAAAAAATTATTGTTTATTTTAAATTCCTAAAATTTTGAAATTTTCAAAATTGCAAAAAAGCAGTGAAAAAATTCGGATTTTTTTCCTTCATTTTGTAAACTCAACTTTTGTACAAAAATTGAAAATTTTACAATTCTTGGAAAATTTCAAATTTCAAAATTTTTCCGAGGTCTTAAAAATATTGAACATTCCAAAAAAAGTCTACATCGTTTTCCTGAGAAGATGTGGACTGTACATTCGTTTAAATAATATCAGCAAGGAACTTGCTTGAACAAATAATTCGTAATTAAATTATAAAATAGAAATTGAGAGAGCGAGTTTTATCATTAAGAAAAAAACGTGACTTATAAGATACATCTCCGGCCTCCTCACTGGTCCCAGTCGAGCTCACAATTTCCTAAAAAAAAAAAAATAAAATAAAATAAAAAAATAGAAAAGAATCAAATTTGAAAATTGAAACCTTGAAAAATAAAAAAAAAAATTAAGAAAAATTCCATTAATTAAAATCTAAAATTGAAAAAAAAAATTACACCAAAAAGTTTAAATAAGTTTTTTTTTCAAATTTCCAAAAAAAAAAAATGCATCTTAAAAAAAAAATTCAATGACGATCAATTTTTCAAAAAATCTAACTCAACAATTAAAAAAAAAACGAGATGCAATTTCCAAAATTGAAAAAAAAAAGAAATTTACCAAATGAAAAAAAAATTACCTTTTTTCGGTTTTGCTCATTTAAACAACCGACCCCTCTTATTCAATTTGATTGGCAGACTTTTCCCAAAGACTTTTATGGACTCAGCTTCCAGTGCCATATTCGCCGATTGAACATTGTCAAAATTGACAACAGCACAGGCGTTGTCTGGCGCTCGACAGACACTGGCAACAGGTCCAAAGGCACTTGTAAAAACTCGCTTGAGAATAGCTTCTGTCATGGCACTTGTTACGGAGCCTACACAGACACCTTTAGCATTGACATTTGCTCCAGTGATTGTTTTGGGTACAGCTTTCTTCGCACCTGTAGCATTTATGACTCTGAGTTCCTTGGCAGACGCTGGTGAATTTGGCCGATTTCTAGAGAAAAATAAATATGCGGTTGGTTAGACAGAACTCCCTATTCTTATCACTGTTATCACTAAAATTGTTTTTTTTTTAATTCAAATTTTTTTGACTCCAGTTTCAAAAGTTGAATGATTTTTTTTTTCATTTCAGATTTTGACATTAAAAAAAAAAAAGCTGAAATTTAAATTTAAAAACTCGTTTTTAAGAACGAAAAAAAACGAGGGTAATTTTTTTTTTAATTTTCAAAATTTTTTGGCTTTTAAGTTTATTCAATTTTCGAATTTCTTCGAATTTTTGTGATGCAGAAATTATGTGTAGGTATAATTGATAATTAGGACGAATTTACATTGGTTTGCGCGGACGGTGAGCTGGCACAGGTGGAGCAACTCGGGCTTTTGCCTTCGGCGTCGGTGGAGACTTTGAGCTATCCTTAAAGTCCCTGTGCCACACGTCGTCCTTCGTGTAAGTATTGAAGTTTGTCATCTCCATGAATAATCGAGTATTGGAGGGATCTTCCTCCGTATCTGACTGAAATTCTTCGTTTTCGTCATACGCAATTTCACTCGGGGGTGCTTGGCCCGGTTGGAACCTTTGAAACATTACAAATTACATTAGAAAGCTTCAGAATTTTTTTTTAGAAATTCTGATTTTTTTTCTAAATGTTGATTTTTTTTCTAAATTCTGATTTTTTTTTCTAAATTCTGATTTTTTTTTCTAAATTCTGATTTTATTTTTCTAAATTTTGATTTTTTTTTGGATTCTGTTTTTTTTCTGAAATTTGGAAATTTTGAAAAAATAGTAAATTAAAAAAAAAAAATTTTGAGAATCTATCTTCAATGTGACCAAATTTTTATACTTTTATAATTCCTGAAATTTTTAAAATTTTCGGATCTTTGTTAAAATTATTGATAATTTATTCTGGTATTTTAATAAATTTTTGAAAATTCAAAATTTCCTTTTTTTGAAATTTTGGACTTTTGTAAATTTCTTCTTAGATATGAATTGGTTTTTTCATACGTATACAAACCTTGATAACTCCACCAAAAAGTTGACGGCCTCTCGAAGCGTCAGATATGGATTATCGTAGATTAAAGCAATTATGTCGTCCTCAGGAAAACCCATCGCCTGTAATCGCGCTATTTTCATCCGCATAAATTCACAGCGAACGGTGACGCTATTGGGAAATAGGTTCAAACACGCCTCGAAACACTCCTCAGCCTTATCGAATTTCTAAACAAAAATATTTTATCTTTTCAAAAAATTTTCATCTTGAACTTTTTTTTCAATTTTAAAATGATTTTAAAATAAAATTAATCTATAATTATTTCTTCAATGGATTTTCAATTTGTGAAATCACAGAATATTTCCAATATTCTTGGTCTCGTTCTGAACTACAAAAAAAAACTCTAGAAAAATTTCGCTATCTTGATTCAATTTCGAGAAAGAAATTTTTTTTAAATTTTCATTTATATATTTACCTGCATTTGTTTAAATATTTGGCCCTCTCTACACTTCATCCTAGCTAAATATATCGGGTTATCAGTGTGGTTTATTACGAATTGTATATCGGCCAAAGCTCTGCAAAAAAACAAAAAAATATATTAATAACTTCGGAGTACAATTACAAAAAATTGGCACCAAAACACAATTTTCAAACACAATTTTCATAATATTATTTTCGATTTTTTTCAATTATTATTTTTTTCATTTTTGATTTTTTTTAATTTTTTAAATTTTTTTATTTTTTCTAAAATCTCTCCAATTTTTTTTTGTATATATATTTTATCTATACACATTTTTCTATAAAAACTTTCATGGATATATATTTTCAAAATACCGCAATTTCGAAAATTTTCTAAAATGTTTGATAATATCAAAATTTTCAAAGTTATCAAAATCTTCGACATTGTTGAAATTTCGAAATTAAATTTTCTTCAATTACAAATAAAAATTGGACACATCTTTGAGAATGAAATTATTGGAATTTTCATTGTCATTTAATGTTTTTTTCCAATCAAAAAACTTGACCTCAATGAACTTACTCTTGATATTGTCCTACACATAATTCGAAGTAACTCCTATTAAAATAATGCCTCGCATCGAATTGCTCCAGAGCAATGGCCCTATTCAATAACGCAATTCCCTTCTCCTTTTTGTTTTCAAGAATACATTTGTATGCCTCAGCTCCGAAGCCTTCCGATGTTCTGTTGATCGCTAACTTAGCAACTTTACCCTGAAAAAAAAAACATTTTCTCATTTTCAAAATTTTTTTTTTTAATTTTTATTTTTGCCGGAAAAAATTTTCTATCTCTTTTTTATCCAAAAAAAAATTTACCCCCCCCCCCCAATTTTTTTATCGTTCCACCAAATTATCACGATTTACTCTAAATTCATTATTATTATTATTATTATCATAATTTTTTTTGTATGTCAATTTAAAAAATCAATAAAAAAAAATTAATTGTGGAAACTTTGACAATTTGACACGGAGTGTCAAAAATTCGCGCCATTACATAAACAAACCGAAATTCGCATTTGTATTGATGGACCACGTGTTTATTGTTTTTTTTTTGTTACACATTAATGAGAATGACTATAATTTTTTAAAATCACAATTTTCGTTTTTTCGACCCCCGCAAAAAACCCCAAAACTTTTTCAAACCAAATAAGGAGACAAAAAGTGCGCAAGACTTGCCTTTTTCACACTGCAAAACCCATTGGCGTAATCATCCTCGATCTCCGCTTCGGTAAAGCTGAGTTTCATTGGTTTTTCACAATCCCCGTTACCACCTGCAACTTTAATTCCCGATTTTTCAATTATTGATTGTACAAAAGCCGAGTCCGCTGACAGATCAAGGTCACTGCCATTTTCATTTCCATGCTCGATATCACTGGCCATTTGACAGTTGTCATTATTCACGGGGCTTTCACAATTACTCAACTTGGCGCGCTTTTTCAATTTTTTATCGTGTTTTATTTCGCCCCTGGTTTTCTTTTTCGATTTATTGAGATTTTGTTTATTATCGTGGACCTCGCCTCTTGTTTTTCTCGACGACTTGGGACACATGTTCGGCATTTAAATGCGCGATAATTTCACGAGCGCTTGAGAATGCGGATCGATTGTTGAGATCGATTGGTGCACTGAATAACACAGGTGGACGCGCTTGTTTATTCCACTGTCAAATTTTGACAGATTGCAATCAGTTGCCGATGGCAAGTTTGATAAAATCAAAGTGAAACTTGAAACCGACGAGTTTTGACGAGTGTGCCAATTGAATGGGCAATCCCCAAACAAATCCCGCGATTTTGATTGGCCCGCCCCTTCCCCCCCTCCGCGCCAATTACAAGCTACAACGAACCGAGCGTTTTGTTTTGTTTTCATCATTTTGAATGACATCTATCGGGTAAGTCGCGGATCTCCGTTTTTTTGACGGTTTGATTCAAAATTGACGTATTTTCAAATGTACAATTCCGAATGCGCGCCTCGCGCGCTGAATTACATCTCGATATGTGAAATAACATGTGATTTTAAGAGAATGCGAATGAGCATGTGTCACGTGGTCTGTATTTAAACGCGACATTGCCCGCGCAATCTTCCCTATAATGTTTGTTGGCGCGAAAATTGTCGAGTGCTTACGAATTGTCCGATCAATTGATCAATTGATTGATCCGCTGAATAGATCAGGCCTGGACGTGCTCATTTATTTAACTGTCAAATTTGACAGATTGCAATCAGTTGTCAATGACAAGTTTGGTAAAATCGGAGAAGAAATTGAAGCCGATGATTCTGATTGGTCCGTCCCAGTTCCCGCCAATTTCAATGTACAATCAACAGATTGACATTTCGTTTTGCTTTCATGATTTTGAGTATTTTTCGGAAAAATTATGAGTCTTTTTTTTCGAATTTTGTTTGATTCAAAACTTTTCAAAAATTAGAAAATTTTTAGTGTCAAGAATGTCCGAAATATCAAAAATGGTAAAAATCTTTTGCCGCGTAATTCGAATGACGATGACGAAACGAAACTACAGACTACACGGAACATGTTTTTGCTTTTAATTGATGATAAAACACTTTCTATGCTTTCTTCATATTTTTCAAAATACTTATTATGTTTTAATTTACCGTTTTTTAAAAATCTTTTCAGTATTCCGTTGCGTTTAGAATCTCGACTATATTGCCGCACAGCCATCTGCGCAGAGCTACCTGCGCACAGGCACATGCGCACAGCCACATGCGCACATCCCAATTCTCGGCCCCCCTTGCCCCGCCAACATTTGAAATGACATCTGTCGTGAAAATTGTGAGTCACGTTTCGTTCTTTGCGCCACGATTTTTTGGATTTTTAGTTCGCGAAGTAGTTTTCACGATTTCTTTACTAAAAAATGATAGATTTGAGGGACGGTAATACGAGAAACGAGGGCCCAGTGACAAGAAGTGGCAGTGATGATCTTAATATTCCAGGTAATGCCACGTGTTACACTTTTGTGGACTTTTTAGGCGTCTTCTTGAAGGTTATCGATCGTAACCTAGAATCAGATTGCCAAAGGGGGAGGGGGGGGGGGATTATTTTTAATAATTTTGGGGAAAATTGGACCAATTTTTGATGATATTCCTCGAAAAAAACTCAATTTATTCAAAGTGACAGGTTATAATTTTTTGAGGAAAATTGCCTAAATTGCTCAAATAAATTTAATTCAATTTTTTTTTGTTGTGCAAAATTTCGTCATTCAAAATTTTGGAATATTGGGTCAATTATTTTTTCATAAATTTTTTGGAGTGGTGGAATAGGTCGACAGTGATTGATATGCCAGAATCTATTGCATCGGAGTTAGGTTATGGTGTGTGGAAATGGAAATGTAAACGCGTGGGCAAAGTCAAATTTGTTAAAAAAAAAAAAAAAAAAAAAAAAAAAAACATAGTTTTCTATTTGTTAAAATTTTCACGAATTTCCATTTTTTCTTTCATTTACACATTTACAAAATTTTCAAAAATTTCAAATTTAACATTTTATTTTTTGAACATATTTTTTTTGAAAATTAGCAAAATTAAAAGTGCCAACTCAAATCTTTGACATTTTTAATTTTGCGAATTTTTAAACAAAAAATAAAAAAATAAATAAATTTTTTTTTTTTTGGAAATTCAAAAAAATTTAAAATGTCAAAAATTTGGAGTTACTAAAAATGTCTCGAAAAATTGACTTTTCGAATTTTTGAATTTCGTATATTTGATTTTTTCGTAATTTTCAGTGATTAATGTGTTGTCTTATTTCAGTAACCTCACAAGGATTGACCCCTCTGAGTCCATACCTGAACTTCGACCCCTCGTACTTGCCAAGTAGTCAGCCCGAGTTCATATTCCCCGAGGGAGCTGTAAAACAACGAGGACGATTTGAACTTGCTTTCAGCCAAATTGGTGGAGCATGCATACTTGGTGCTGGTTTTGGAGGTGCTACTGGATTTTACAGGGGACTCAAGGCCACAACTCTCGCTGGACAAACTGGAAAACTTAGGAGAACTCAGTAAGATATTTAAAAAAAATTTTCTGCCACTCGGAATTTTTCCAAAAAAAATTTTCTGCAATTCTGATTTTTTCCAAAAAAATTTATTGCATAAAAAAAATTGTCTAATTTTTTTTTAAACGTGTAAGAAAATGTCCACAATATTTCTACACGCGCAATTTTTTTCTTCGGAATAACTGATAAAAAAATCAATTTTCTAAAAAAATTTTTTTTTTTCTAAATTTCAATGGAAAAAGTTGGCAAATTTTTCTGACAAAAATTTCCTAAAATTTGACATTTTTACTTGCAGATTAATTAATCATGTTATGAAAAATGGCGCATCTGTTGCAAACACACTTGGAGTAGTAACAGTTATGTACAGCAGTTTTGGCGTACTTCTGCAGTGGGCCCGTGGTACTGACGATTCCATAAACACTTTAACTGCCGCCACTGCTACAGGAATGCTGTTTAAATCCACGTGTAAGTACCTGGGCAATTTAATCCTTTTTTTAGTAAATCCTGATCCTAAATCAACCAGAAGAATCGGTAAAAAAATGCTCGATTAATTTCTAAATTGTTACATTACTCACAATTTTTTAACTTTCCAAACCAAAAAAAAAAATCTGAAAATTTTCAAATTTTCAAAATACAAAAAATCTTAATTTTTTTTTTTACGAAATTTCGAAATTTTGAAAATTTTGTAATTTTCAAAATATTTTAGGAATATGTAAAAACTTTTCACAAAATTTTTGCAAATTTTTTTTTTTTCATTTTTTTTTGTTTCCAATTTTTTCATTTTTTCTTTTTTTTTTTTAATTCTGAATTTTCAAATTTTCCAATTTTTTTTTCAACAATTTTTTTGCATGTTTCAGCTGGAGTAAGAAAATGTGCGATTGGTGGTGGTGTCGGTCTTGGCCTGGCAGCACTGTACTGTCTATGGAATAGCAGAGAGGCCTTATCAGACCTCAGGCATCACAGCATGAATCCAGCGTAAGATGTGTGTAGACCTTTTACCCCGATCAGCCCCCTCGAAGCCCCGGACTCACCCCAAAAATCCCTAAAACCCCTTAAAATCCATTTTCCCATCAACCACTAACCTGAGCCTTAAATCACCCACTCTAAGGAGGCTCACTTGACTGAGCCAAAAACTGTACTAATTTTACCATTGTCACTAGTCTAGACCAGCAAAATGTTAAAGCCACTCTAGTGTTAATAAATTGAAATTTTGTTGAGCATTGGTCAACTAAATTGGTACTTTTTGGTTGTTTGAAGATGTCGGACTAATCAAGCTGTACAAAACTTAGGATAAGGACGTTCCCCAAAAGTCAATTATCTCGGTAATGAGTGACTCTAGGAAAAAATTGTATATGACGTTTTTTGTAGAGAATTTAATTTGCGATGAAAAAGTTCTTTACAATTTTTGTGTAAATTGAACGGTTTTGGAGGTAAATGGAAAAGTTGATGTGGGGATTTTTTTGGGACTGCAGGTGATGGAGGGGAAAGTCGACACACACACACACACACACACACACACACACACACATATTTATATATATTCCCCTGAAGTCCCCCCCCCCCTACACACACACACACACACACACAGTTGCATCCAATTACCTCTTAAAGCTTTTTGACGAATCGAGGGGTGCATCATGGATAACATGCAATTAATTGGTTCAATAAATATTGTGGGGAAATCAAATATTCGTTGAAGAATTTGGCTATAAAAAAAAAAACGTTGACAAATTTTGGGAAAATTTGAAAATCGAATTTTTTTTTTCTTTTTTATTATAAAAATATTCAATGAAATTGGAAAAAAAAAATTTAAGCAACAAAATTTTGTATTGCAGATCCAAGTGATTGTACATCTACCACACGTCCGGACTAGCAACAAATTCTCCACTCTGTACATAGTAAACTACCCAAATAATTACCGATTCGGAATGAATTATCGCTAAACTGATGTACGGTGTGATTAATGTGTCACCAGGAAGAGTATCAGATCAACGCAATAAATTGTAAATTATAGTAATGCCAAATCCTTAATAGTTCGTTATAAAGTATATGTAAAGCATTGAGATTTTTTTTTATTTCGAGCATTCTGGAAAATTGGAATAATTTCGTTGTAGAAAAATCTGGAGGACTCTTTAAAAAAATGAGTTTCAAAGAATGCAAAATCTTCACAAATTAAAAAGCAAGAAATAAAAAAATAAAATTTTGAAAATTATCAAAAATTTTTAATTTTTCAAATTTATAAATTTGAAAAAATAAATTTATAAATTTTTAATTTTTTCAAATTTATTTATAAATCGTTCTTTTTTTAATTTGCAGACATTTTTTCCAAATTGTGAGAAATTTCAAGAACGTCAAAAATTTCAAAATTTTTTTGCAATTTCAAAAAATTTTCAAAATTTCAAAAATTAAAAGAAAATAAATAAAAAAAATTAAGGATTGCAAAAATTTCAAAAATTAAAAAAAAAATTTGAAAAATTTTCAAAATGAAAAAAAAATTAAAACCTTCAAAAAATTGAACAGAAAAATTGTAAAAATTTCGATAAATTTCTCTGATTAATGTGTGATGAGAAAGTGAATGAAAGAATAAATTGCGCATTATAGAAAAGCCAAATTCCTGAATAGTCCATTGTGCAATACACAAAACGGATTAAATACATTGTTATCGATCTTGCATAGCCTATGACACACAAAGCAGCGTAAAACGTAATCTTATCTCATTCTATCTTCCATGAGCGTCTGATAGTGATTCAGGTAACACAGTCTCTATTCAGAACCATAATGTGAAACAAGTTGCCAGTGTCATTAGTCTCCAAATTTACCAAAAGTGTGTTCTCACTAAAAAAAAGTATTTTTTCATTTCCTCATTTTTTTCAAATTTCAAAACTAAAAAAAAATTAATTCCAAAAAAAATCCTAAAATTTCAGAAAATTTGAAAATTCAGAAAAAATTAAAAGAATCGAAAAATCCAAAGAGAAATTTGAAAAAAAAATCGAAAAATACAAAATTTTGAAAATTGAGATTTTTACGAAATTTTGAAAATAAAAAATTTACAATTTTCGGAATTACAAATTTAGGTAATTTCAAAAATTCTCAAAATTGGAAAATCAAAGAATTAAAAAAATTCAAAAAATTTAAAAATTTTGATAGGGCAAAAATTTTTGAAAAATTTTCGAATTGGTATTTTTTTTTAATGAGAGAGAGAAAAAAATGGAAAATTGGAACCGATGAGTTTCCACTTAAGTGCTGCCCAGTGTCAGTGATGAAAATAGCTATAGTTGAAAGCACGTTTCAAACTTTGTACTTGACTGGAAACCGCGGGAGCGCGTCGTTGAACAAATATTTGAACTCTGGCCTTGAAGTTTTTACGTTCCAACTGACCAACATTTTTTTTTATCGACTTACTATTAATACAAAAATGAGTGCTCATTACGTGTGCTAAAGTTTCCACATTTTTCCGTTCCCTCCATTTTTTTTTCAATGTGGATTTTTTTTTAAAAAACCTGCGACTTTCAAAGTTTTTCAAATTTTGATTTCAAATTTCGGATTTTGTCAAAAAAATTTCGAACTTTTTTGGAACTTATTTCGGACTTATCTCGAACTTTCTTGGAACTTTGTTGAACTTTTCTCGGACTTTTTTCGGATTTCCTTCGAATTGTTTTCGGACTTTTTTCGAACTCGTTTGGGACTTCCTTCGGACTTCTTTGGAACTTATTTCGGACTTATCTTGAACTTTGTTGAACTTTTCTCGGACTTTTTTCGAATTTCCTTCGATTTTTTTTCGGACTTTTTTCGAACTGGTTTCGGACTCCCGTCGAACTTTTTTGGGACTGTTTTTGGACTTTCTTCAAACTTTTTGCGAACTTTTTTTTCGAACCTTTGTCTGCTTTTTTGGACTTCCCTCGGACTGGTCCAACTGAAAAAATGATAAAAATTAAAAATGAAAAACAAAACTAAAGATTTTAAGGAAATGGAACAAGTTTCGAAAAATAACGGGAAAATGCCGAAAATTTCAGTTAACTTCTATTTCCGGTTGAATAAATAGGAAATAATGTGAGACTTTCCCATAAACCTACATCTCCAATTTTCATCTGGCTTTCCAAAATAAATCGACGCGCAATTACAGAGGCAAATTACCCCATTAAAAATAGATCTAGATATTTTTCCAAACTTCAGTTCTCCTGCATTCTCGACTTTTGATGTATTTACGAGGCAAACCATTCGTTCGGACATCTAAACAAAGACTATTAATAAAATAAAGGGCGTAGTTCATTTGCAGGAAGCTCTGGAAAAATTCAATTAGTTCAAAATTTCCCGCCAAAAAAAATTCAAACTGCGAATTTTTCGACGAATTTTTTTTTAAGATTTTCGAAATTTTCGAAAAATTTGTGTCAGTCATTCTCAAAAATTTCGACAAAAAAAAATCAATTTTTTTTTTAATTACAAGAATTCAAATAATTGGAAATTTTTCAAAAAAATCGATTTTTTAAATTTCAATTTCTACAAAATGATTCGAATCCCAATTTTGAATATTTCCTTTTTTTTTCAGTTTTCATAAATTTGGGAAATTGAGGAATTTTCAATTTTTGGGAGTTTAGGAAAAAAATGGCAAATTTCAGAATTTGAGGATTAAAAAAAAGGGAAAAATTATCCAGCGCCGAAGATTGAGATTATCAATTCCCGAAAAAAAAATCCCAAGTGATTGATGAGCGGTAAGGTCCGCATGGGATTGTCTTCCGCTTGCTGATGGACCCCATGGCTTTTCCAGTTGTTCGTCGCCAGTTGCGCAGTGCACACTGAAATTTCCGGCGTGCGAAATTTCGCAGATAACACACTTCCCATCCACAAAGATCGCCGATAAAGGCCCTAAAAAAAAAAAAAAAAAAAAAATCCGATTACGAAATCGCCTCACAAACTAACAATTGCATAATTCCGTAGCAAGCGCAGATGTGCAGTTCCCGTTTTGCCCCCATATCTCGAAACCTAAGGGAGTTGGAATAATCTTCGTAGGAACTTTTTTGGAGCTCTTGATCTCCTCTACAAAAAGTTCTATACAAACTTTCCTCTATCTCTCATCGCTCTCGAGATACGCGCCGCGAAAGACGCGCGTAGTCAACTTATCCCGCCACTTGCTTACAGTAGCACTATATTGCGCCTATGATAAGACACGATGCTGACCGTGATTATCGTTATGCCATGGTGACATGAACTCAAGATTACTCAACAAAATTTAATTGAAATATAAACAATTCGACCAAGTGGATAACGCAAGTCCAAGGTTGGTATATTTTTTAAAAAATATTTTACACTTTAATTAATATTAAAAATAAAAATGAAAATGAAAAAAAAAACATAAAAAAATAATTTAAAAAAAAATTGAAATTGAAAAAAAAAATGAAAATAAAATTTAAAAAAAAAATAAAATGAAGAAAAATATAAATTGAAAATAAATTAAAAAAAAAAAAAATTATATGGGAAATTTTTGAAATTTTTTTGGTAAAAAAAAAAAAAATCAGAAATTCCAGAGAAAAATTTTGAGATCCATGACACATATTAATTAATTTTTAAATCTCCATCAAGATGAATGGGAGCCAAGCCGAGAAGCGTTTGTCAATTTTGTACTCACTATCTGCAATTCTTTCCACAATTTCTCTCGTCTGCATCTTAATTGTGTGGCAACACTGGTCCTGGACCCTGGATGGATGCATAAGCGTTGATTGTGGATGCATATTGTACGGTGTTAACTCGTTTAGCACCTTTATGGGTGGTGACGTCAAGATTTGCCACTTTGGAGTTTACGGGCTTGTTCCCGCAATTTTAATGGGGGTTATTCTTGGATTTTACCATGGATACAGAACGTGCATAAGCCGGAATCTCGATGAGCCGAAGATGGTTGTGCGTGGTATCACTTATTATCGCAGGTACGTCATTACTTATTCCGCAAGTGGTCCATCCGCCCACCGTTCTCCAGGCGGGCATTTCATTTTCCGCTCATATTTCGAAAAGTAATAGAGATAGACAAATTTTCATAATAACGTTTTTTGTAGAGGACACTGAGAGCTACAAAAAAGTTCTCTACGATTTTTCGCTAATATTCTTAGTTTTGGAGATATCTGCGAAAAACGCTTTCGACTGCGTCCGCGCAATTTCTCCCTAGATGGCACTTCCGGTCCCAGTTGCTCGCGCACTTAACTGTGCCCTATAAATGTTTTTTATCTCCACCTAACTAACCTGAAAGAGTTGAGCCATTGAAAAAAATTATCAAATAGAATAAAAATTGAGATGACATTATTACATCATTGACCTTGGAAAAATTACCTTAATTTGATAAAACAATTGACGGAGACATTTTCTCAGGAGTGACAATGAGGGTGACGTCGTGGTGGTGGCCCCCAAGGGTAGATTACCCTGTAAACAGTGGATGCCACCCACATTCTTGGCGACATTGATCTGTTGTTTGTCCCTGGCCCACGCTATCGTTGTCACTGATGGATATTACAAAAGTTGCGAACAGTACAAGAAGCAGACTATTCAGATGCTGGGGTCCAGGGGCCGAGAGGCTGAGGTAAACTTTATCTCAAAACAATCTCAAAATTAAAAATTGATAATGACTGTTTTTATAATTTTGAAAGTTCTGATTTTTCCATCGAATGATTGATCGATCAATCGAGTGATTGATTGATCAATTCAGTGATTGATCGCCCAGTTTTGTGATTGATTGATTCATCGCATGATTGATCGATCAATTTAGTGATTGATCGATCAAGTGATTGATCGCCCAGTTTGGTGATTGATTCATCGCATGATTGATCGATCAATTTAGTGATTGATCGATCAATCCAGTGATTGATCGATCAAGTGATTGATCGCCCAGTTTGGTGATTGATTCATCGCATGATTGATCGATCAATTAATTCATTGATCGACGAAGTGATTGATCACCCAATTGGGTGATTGATCAATCGAGTGATTGATCGATCAATTTAGTGTTTCATCGACGAAGCGATTGATCAATCAATCGAGTGATTGACCATCCGATTGGATTGATCGATCAATCGGGTGATTGATCAATCGACTGATTGATTGCTTGACGAATCGATTGATTGACTGATCCATTGATTGAAAGCGGTAAATTGTTACTTAATGGATTGATCGATCAATCCATTGGTTGATTGATTGATTGATTGATCGATATAGATATTAGTGACGTGGTCGATGTATTCCTGAATTACTTGACTGATTGATCGATCAATCAACAATTCAATTGATACCTAATTTGGTAAATTAATCCCCCAGGCAATTCATAATAGACTGGGATGTGGATCGATTTTCGATTTCATGGATTACCTCCAGCCAGACGCCAATAATTGGCGACGAGGGGACGAAATTAATACAGGCTTGGCTCTTCAATTGGCAATCTCCTCATCCTGGTTCAACTTCTGCACCTGGGGCATCATCTTACTCATAAATTTCACGATGGCCAGGCAGAGACATCGCAGTGTCGGCGAAAAACTCTGCTGTTTCTGCTAATTATTCAAGTTTCTGATACTTCTGTTGTCTTTAAAAATTGGAAAATTTTGTGTCTCAAAATTTGGATTTTTATTTGGAATTTTTTTTTTTTTTTTTTTTTTTTCAAAATCAGCGAATCTTGAGAATTTGAGAAAAATCCGTCGACTTTGCCTCCCCATGAGGTCCACACGTTAACTTCCTGAGAATTGACCAGTTTTATTTCGCATTTTGTACTGTTAGCTTTTGCGTTGCGGTAAATGATTGACATTACCTCAATTTCGAAAAATCATATTTTTTCTACGTAAGTGTTTTTCTAATTCTACTAAAATGATAACCACCAAAATTTCAGTCGATGGACTTGTGTACTTTTCCCTCTCCGCCCCCCTCTCTTGTACTCCCGAGGTACCTCCTCTTCAGCATTTCGTCAGAAGGGGCTACGGGACACCCATCCATGCGGCTAGGGCGGACGTTCGTGATTTGAGTCATCGTATTTCTAGACACAGAGTAACCTCTCCCTGCGTCGGGTTAGCTTCCCGCCAGTCTCTGCGGTCTCATTTTATGGGTACCACCGGAAGTGCACACAGTTTAGATACCATATGTGGGCCTGGGCGTGTATGTGTGTGTAGAAAGCTGGGTTGGGTGGGCGTATGTGGATGGGCGGGGCGGTGGGCGTGTGTGGATGGGTCGGTGGGCGTGCGTAGATGGGTAGGCGGGTGGGTGGGCGTGTACGGATCGGTGGGTGGGTTAGTGGGCGTGCGTGGATGGGTAGGCGGGTGGGTGGGCGTATGTGGATGGGCGGGTCGGTGGGCGTGTGTGGATGGGTCGGTGGGTGTGTGTGGATGAGTGGGTGGGTCGGTGGGCGTGCGTAGATGGGTAGGCGGGTGGGTGGGCGGGTGTGGATAGGTGGGCGTGTACGGATCGGTGGGCGGGCTGGTGTGCGTGCGTGGATGGGTAGGCGGGTGGGTGGGTGTATGTGGATGGGCGGGTCGGTGGGCGTGTGTGGATGAGTGGGTGGGTCGGTGGGCGTGCGTGTATGGATGGGCGGGTCGATGTGCGTGTGTGGATGGGTTGATGTGCGTTCGTGGATGGGTAGGCGGGTTGATGGGCGGGTGTATGTGGACAGGTAGGCGGATGGATGTGCGTGTGTGGATGGATCGGTGGGCGTGTGTGGATGGGTAGGCGTGTATGGCTGGGCGGATGGGGCGGTGAGCGTGCGTGGATGGGTAGGCGGGTGGGTGGGCGTGTACGGATGGGTGGGTGGGCTGGTGTGCGTGCGTGGATGAGTAGGCGGGTTAGTGGGCGGGTAGGTGGGTGGGTGGTGGATGGGTAGACGGGTGGGTGGGCGTGTCCAGATTAGGGGGGGGGGGGTGGCTTTGCTTGTGTCTATGGGTGGGTAGGTGTTGCTGTGTGTCCGTGGATGTGTGTGAAAATTGCAATTAAAAAATTCAGTACCTTCCATTTCAACATATACAGAATAATACAAAAAAATTAATTAAATTACAACGATATATCATAACTCATTTTATTCAGCTTCTATCTTGATTTCTGCCCTCATTTTTACATAGGTACATGAAATATATATATATACAACTGTAGGATTAGCTCCAATTGGGCAAACCCATGTTATCGAATTATGTATAATACAGTGGAGGCAAGATGCTTCACCCCCTTCAAAAAATATTTCACAAAAATTGACTCATGAGTTTTTTTACTGAAAAAAAAACATCGCCATTCGCTTTCCGTCTTATGTGTACAAATATATTATATTTCTCTTTAACTTTATATACGTAGGAATTCTAGCTGCACTTGTGAACCACAATCACTCGAACGTAATTCAAATTATGGGAAGTTATTCCAGAAATGTCACAATATTAGCACAATTTGGGACAAGAAAAAAAATATTTCATTTTTTTTTTAATACATTTAGTTGGTGTGATTTTTGTAAAATTTGGAATTTTTTTTTAAAAATTCGAAAAAATCCAAAATGCGAAATATTTGGAAAATTTGAATTTGACAAATTTTGAGAATTTGGGACGAAATTGGAAAAGAAAAATTGGAAAATTTGGTAGGTTTGAAAATTTGCAAAATTTCAAAAATTTGATTTTTTTTTTCTGAAAATATCGAAAATTTTGAGACATTTTGGGATTTTTCGAAAGTTAAAATTTTCCCACATTACACACATTTCAATTTTTTTGTTTTAATCTGCACCTCTTGAACACTCAAATACAATATTTGGTAAAGGCATTGTAAAAAAAAATGTGAAAGGCTCTTATCAATAGATAAAACAAAAATAATTACAGAATCGGCAATAATTAATACTTAAAATAATATCGCGTGCTTGCGAAATTAAATAAGAAATACAGTGTAGGTGATGAACAAGTGGGGGGAATGTTTGTGAGTTTTTGGGAATCCCCGATCTATAGGGAATATCGAACTATATCGATCCATACTGAATTACAAAAAAAATCTTGGCCAAAAAAAAAATTTTTTGTACTTAAAAAAAATCAAAAACTTTTTGAGATGCATTGAAAAATGACATTTTCAAAAATAATAAATTTTCGCGTTTTTTATTTGAAAAAAAAATGCCAAATTGAAAATTTTGAAAAACAAAATTTTTAGAAAATTCTATAAATTTGAAAGATGTCATATATATACATATATTTGAAATCTCAAAATCATTAATTCTTTTTAGAAATTTACAAAAATTTTCAAAAATCGACAATTTTCAAAACGTGTAAATTTCTAAAACTTGTAAAAATTGATCATTCCCCAAAATTAACAACTTTTATGCTAAAAATAAACTAATTGAGGTTTTATCGGTATTAACATGTAAAAGCCGGAGTACGAAGTCTTAGAAAAAGTTAGGAGAAAAGTTAAAAGAAAAAAAAAACAGATAAAAGAAAAAAAAGTGAAATAAAATAAAAAAATTAATTTTGGAAATTTCTAAGATTTTGTAATTTTCAGAATTTTTTTTTTTAATTTTATTGAAATACAAAATTTGATTTTTTTTTTCTTTCAAAAATTGAGTATTTGAATTATAAAAAAAATTCTATCAGTAACAGAAAAAAAAGTCATTCACAATTTTACAAATTTTAGGACAGTTTTTAAAAAAGTTAAATTTTTTCCCGAAAAAATTCCAAAATTTTTTTTTCCGATTTGAAAAAAAAATATTCAATATAAAATTCCAAAATTGCAAAAGTCAGAAATTTCCAAAATTATAATCATTCCAAAAATCATTTTAAAAAATAGCTGCAGAAAAATTACAACCCATTTCTACAGGGTGTTCCAAATGTGGGTGCCCCCACATTTGAAACCCCCTATATACTTCCTTAAATAATTTCAATTTTTATTTTTAAAAATCTAAAAATTTATATATCAGAAAAATTATTTGCTTCTGCAATTTCTGAAAAATTACAGTCGCGACTTTTTCGTATTTTCAAAAAAAAATCGTTTTTAATTTCATAAAAATTTGAAAATTTCACAGAGAGGATGAGTCACCCGAAAGCTTTTAGTCATTACTTTTTTTTCTCACATTTTCATGCAAAGTTTGCACATGAATGAACATGGTTAGAGTCGAAATATATCGAACCGCGCGATGAGGCTTCCGCATTGGTCAATCTGATAGACGTGAAGTTGGTTGGTCGTTACGCGGGAAATTTGAAATCGAAACGCGCGTAAAAATGCCAAGTGTTTTTTTTCGTCAAAACATTTTTTAAAAATTTCGTATTTCTTCAATTTATTAAATTTTCGAAGTTTTTAATAATTTTAATTATTAAAAAAAAAAAAAAAAAAAAAAATTGCAAAATATTGAAAAATTTAAAAAATTAGAAAAATGAAAGAAAAAATTACGAGAAAAAAAATTGCGACTTGATTGATTTGAAAGAACTTTTGAATGCATAAAATACGAAAAAAAGTATATATATATAATTTTTTTTAAAAATTGAAAATTTCGAAAATTTTAAAAACTGTTTCAAAAAAATTATGAGTTGAAAAATTTTCGTGCATTTCTCGGTGATTTTTTTATAGAAAAAATTGCCTGTAAAAAAGCATACAAATGCCCTAAACCAATGACCAGACGAGCGATGCCCCCTTAATTAAGATCTAAGGCCCCCGGTATTGATTCTCTATAAGACGTTAAGCTCTGAAGTACTAAAACCATTTTTACACAGTGAAAAAGTGGTCAAAATGTTCCATAATCGAACTTGAATTTTATAGGAAGTCTCTTCCTTGTGATGACGAACATAAAAATAGCAACCCACATGAGCTTAAAAGAAAATCTTGTAAATTTTGAAAATTTCTGAAATTTTCAAAAATTTCAGAAATTTTCAATTTTTTTTTAATTAAACATTTTTTCATTCAATTGAAATTTTGAAACATTCACTTTTCAAGTAAACACCAATGCAATTGAAAAATTAAAAAAAAATCGAATACCCCAGAAATGTTCGAAATTGAAAAAAAAAATCAAATGCAAATTTTCGAAATTTCGTTTTTTTTGATTGATTTTTGAAAGTTTTTTATCTGAATTTGTTTCATTCGAAAAAATTAAAAAAAAAAACTAAAATCGTCAAATATGTCAAATTTCGAAAATTGAACGTAGAACAAATTTAGTTATAAAAAAAAAAAAAATTTCAATACTGTCACAAATCTTGAAAATTTCAGAAATAAGAAAATGTAAAAGTGCATTCTCAATAAATTAATCAACAACCATTTGATCTGGATTCGCGGTTACTCAATAAAAGTCGACCATTTTTCCTATCTCTATTTTCCCCATTATATCTACTCCTAAACATACATACAAACCCGTGAAAATGCTCAGCTGCAAAAATAGATGCCAGTGTTTTATTTAGTCCCTCAATTTCCATACGCTCAATCATCATTCTTATTTGGTATTAGCTACGAAGCATGCGGAAGTTCTACACATGTCCCATGTTCTAAAATTTTCTACCCGACTCTCGACAGAAAAAGTTGTTATATTTTTTTTTTAAATATTTTAAAAATATTTTTGCCCACTATCAATCCAAAATGATTTACCAAATTTTTTAAAAGATGACAAACCTTCCAAAAAGCCTGAAATGTTCCCCAAAAAATAAAAAAAAAAATCTACTAAAAGTCGTGTAGAACCTCCTCAATTACTTGGTTACAGATAGTTGACCAGTATAGAACAGATAAAACGAAATAATTTACTCAACAAGTGCACCATAACTTCAGGTATTTCATATCTAAGTATTCTCTTCATGGTCATCGACAGCAGTGGACGTGTTCCCCCGTGGTTACCAGGAGTTCCGTTTCAAAATCGACATTGCAAAAAGGTTTTTGTCCAGCAAAAAGACTCATCGACTCCAGCAATTGCCTGAGAACGTGCTACGCACCCGCCCACCCCCAGGATCCGCCCACCCGCAGGACCCGCCCACCCGCAGAACACGCACACCCCCCAGATCCCGCCCACTCCCAGAACCCACCCACTCCCAGAACACGCCCACCCGCAGAACACGCCCACCCGCAGAACACGCACACCCCCAGATCCCGCCCACCCGCAGAACACGCCCACTCCCAGAACACGCCCACTCCCAGAACACGCCCACTCCCAGAACACGCCCACCCGCAGAACACGCCCACTCCCAGAACCCGCCTACTCCCAGGACCCGCCCACCTAGCCTCCCAAAAATACTGTACTCCGTAACTCCCCCCCAATAAATACTCAATAAGCCCCGCCCATCACCCCCCACCCCTCTCAAGTGAACGGATTGCTCCGCCTCTTAAGCGAGCCAAAGCGCTTTTCCCCCTCCCTAAACACCTCAAAAGGTGCGACCCGATTTCCCGCGCTCCTATCATCATTATCATCGCTGGGAAAGTCCTCGAAGCTCATATTGCTGAAGCCCCCCACCCCACTGCCCCCCGACTTTTTCCCCTTGCCAACCTTCTTGTACCCCCCCTTACTCTTGCCCCCTCCCTTAACCGCCAAAACATTGATCATATCACTCCTATTCTCATTGATCAGCTGATACTTCCCCTTCTCCGCTTTAACAAACTTCTCCTTCCTAAATTTCGGGGAATCCCCCGCAACAAGTGGCTCAGGCGACAACGTGGTGGGGGCGCTAGGATCGATTCCGGACACGGAATTAGTGGCATTAACGATGATTCTCGCTGTATGAACCGCAGTTTTTGCTATTGGCTGAATGACAAATGGTACCTGATGCAGATTGATGGCTCCAAGTTGGGCGGGATGATTGGACAAGCCAGTTGAAGGTAGAGTTGTGCTCAAGCCGCCGTCGTCGAAGCTCGGTGATTGAGATAGAGGTAAAGACGTTGGTCTTTGGAGACTAGTAACACTCAGGCTTGCAAAGTCATCGAATGGAATCGAGCCGAACAGGTCCTTTGGTGATTCATCACCACCATGAGGGATCTTCACGGAGTGAGAGCTCACTGTTACTGGACCAAATTTTGAGGAAGACATTGCGGAGAGGCACGGCATGGTCACATTCTTTGGAGTATTTGCGAGGTAAGGCGAGGTAGGATCGAAGGTTTGGTAGATCTGGTCTTTGGAGGCGGGAAAGTTCACGCTGAAGGGATTGGTGAAGCCTGCAACAGAGTTTGAATTCGTTGCTTGTTAGTCTTTGCTCAGTTGCTTTGGGAAGCTTTAGACGCAAACCCGTGTAGAAATCACGCCGCTCAAACTCCGCTTGCCGCTCCTAGTCCAATCAAACTAGATTCTAAAACCATTGGATGCAGATATTACACGTCCCATCGATGAATTAAATACCAATCGATAGCTCAGAATTTTCTGATCAAAATATTGAATGGGCACTTCGTTAAGGTGACCACAAAATTAGTAATAAATATCCACCCCAGGGTGTTATTGAGTCGCACCTCAATAACTTGCGGCGGCACCTCCGCTCAAATTTCTACACGGGAGCGTGTAGTTTGTGGTCGGGGGGAATCCCCGTTTCTGCCGAAGTACCTGTGAAGCTACTGAAGGACAACAACGCTGTTCTCCAATGGCTTCATTGAATAAAAAATAATGGACAAACCTGGGGAGTTAAACGGGGAAGATCCGAAGAGATCCTTGAACTCCTTGACCTCCTTATCAACCGCTCCAGTTCCACAGAAGTCCACATTCTCATAATTATTCCTGGTCCCCTCAGTTTTGGGTGGTCTCGGTGGACAAACATCCGCCGATTCACTGTCGATGTCCACCAAGTTGCCGGAAACGATGGGTGAGCTGGTAACTGGAGTTATCAAACTGACGGTTGGTGTTGTTGATCCCTTGTTGCCACTGTCCCTGCTACAACTGCTCTTCCTGGAGCTGGAGGGCCTCGGGAACGGTGCACGAGCGAAAACATCGTCGTCCGGCTTGAAGATGCCGTTCTTCAGGGAGCCCGGAGGATTGATCTCAATGTCCTCTGAGGAGCTGTCGTTGAATAGTCTAGGCTTGGAGTTGTACTGATGACTGACGAAGGGATCACCATGAGCCTGCTCTGGCTTGGACTCGGGATCTAGCTCATCGTCTAGCAGAAGAGGTTTCTCACCGTACTGATGACCCACCACGGGATCAGCCTCGATCGTCGGCAGCGAATGCTCGTGCTTGTGGTGTCTTCTTACCTAAGTTTGAGATATCATCGTCAATGTCAGGTTTGGGTAGGTTAACATGGGAGGGTTCAATCGCTTTTTTTTAAGTGAAACTTCTTATGGGACTATCTGAAGGTGTTACGCTGGCCGGAAACTTAGGCTTAGGTGTCATAGCAACGCGGCATAGCAATGCGTCATGGCAACGCGCCATGGCAACGCGCCATGGCAACGCGCCCTAGCAACGTGCCATAGCAACGCGCCATAGCAACGTGCCATAGCAACGCGCCATAGCAACGTGCCATAGCAACCTGTCATAGCAACGCGTCATGGCAACGCGCCATGGCAACGCGCCATAGCAACGCGCCATAGCAACGTGCCATAGCAACCTGCCTTAGCAACGTGCCATGGCAACGCGTCATACCCTTCCTCCCCAACTGGAGATGAACTGGAACAGTGAATGCATGTCCTCCAGCTCTACCAATGATTTCCCCATGTCCACTTTCATCGTTTTACCCAAAGTATCATTTCAAATGCATAAGGAAAAATTGCTATTTCTCTTCTGAAGTTTCACTTCTCTGGCGCGTCAGGAACAACACATCTTTTCTGATATCACACTGCTTACCTTCCTGATCCTGTGATCATCCTCATGAGTCGCCACAGATTCGCACTCGGCGTGGTACGCCGAGGAGCCACAAGTTCTCACACTCTCGGAGATGGTTTCATCGATTTTCGAGTGCTCGGGATCTTCAGTAGGTTCATTATCATCATTCATGGCCTTGAGATCACTGGCTGAGCCTATGGAATCATCGGACTCGTACTCGGGATCAGCATTAGATGGATTTGCCGCGTTCGCTGGGTTCTTCCGGCGCGTCAGGACCGCCTTGACGCGCCGTCGCTTCTTCTTCAGACGATTTGAGGGCCTGGGGGAGCCCGAACTGTCACTGGAGACGTCATCAGCATTGAATGCTAGCTTCTCGTACTTGGATCGATCTTCCGCTGGAATTTTGACGAATGGTGGCGAGATCGGAGTGGACTCCACCAAAAGGGCAGCTTCGTCATCTGGCGGCGGATCGGCAGGGCTCCAATGGACCGACAGTTTGTGACGTGTCTCCGGTGCTGAACCTGGAAAATAAAGGGTTGGCGTGGTGTCAGCGGAGGCACATAAACGGTTTTAGTCAAGGAAGCAATTTGTTCCTTGAATGTAGCAAATTTTGCCGGGGCTTTAGGAGTCAATTGCAATGCAACGGACTTCCTGGGAGGTCCATTACGGAACAGTGGT
This sequence comes from Asobara japonica, assembly GCA_026005395.1. Taxonomy (NCBI): domain Eukaryota; kingdom Metazoa; phylum Arthropoda; class Insecta; order Hymenoptera; family Braconidae; genus Asobara; species Asobara japonica. The sequence continues at coordinate 1,075,022 of BQMI01000510.1, forward strand.
GCTACGTTCAGCAAGGGTGGAACTGGTGCTCTTTTGGGTTGCGGGCGCAGACTGCTGACGCTTTGCTGTCTGCTGGGCTATTACATTGTCCTTTTAGGAAGGAGTAGTGTCTGCAGATGAGCTCCGAGAAGCCGCAACGAAGGGTCAGCAAGAGCAACGTGTCATAGCAACGTGCCATGGCAACGCGCCTTAGCAACGCGCCATGGCAACGCACCATAGCAACGGGCCATAGCAACGGGCCATAGCAACGCGTCGTGGCAACGCGTCATGGCAACGCGCCTTAGCAACGTACCATGGCAACGCACCATAGCAACGGGCCATAGCAACGCACCGTGGCAACGCGTCATGGCAACGGGCCATAGCAACGGGTCATAGCAACGCGCCATGGCAACGCACCGTGGCAACGCGTCATGGCAACGGGCCATAGCAACGGGCCATAGCAACGCGCAATATTCCACGCGATGAACGTAGCACCAGTGGCTGAATCGGATCTGCCCAATCGTTGCGAGCAGTTGATCAAAGTCATCAGCTTTTGGATCTGTGCTCCAAGGGTCATTTCCTTTTCCATTCTCCTGGATCACGTGCATGCATCGCCATGAGAGTCTGTTTCAACGCTGGTTAGGGTAGAACGATCATCTGATTGGAACTTTTCTTCTTGACTGTTCTGAATGATCGGTCAGGGGAGCCTGCATCGAAACTTGGACTCTAATGGTGATGCTATCCAGCGGGAACGATCCAAGGGCCAGCAGTTTCTTTCATTTGACCTGGCTTTTTCCGGAGACCGGTTTGAGGTGGGGGTCGTTAGTGGCCAAGCGGGGGAGAGTTATTAGGCTGGCGGGGTTCGGCACCCTCGGCGTAGCTTGAAGATCGATAGGTACTTACCTAATCTTGGGGAAAAATTAGTCACTTTGCTTCGTGGGTAACGAGGTTAAACTAATCGGCGTCGTTTTTTTTTTTAGGGATTTTGTCAAGACTTTTTTAAGAACAACTTCTGCTTTTAGAACTGCCGAAGGTTTTTGGCGGGAAATTTGAATTTAAGGATGCACATTTTAGGGGAATTTTTGGATTGAGCCACTTTGAGATGTCTCCTTAAGACTCAAAGGTGTGAAAACATTGAAATGCGCTGAAGACTTCACTCGGAGTTTTGATAGATTAACAGAGTGGCAATTCAAATTTGGCGCCTCCAGCGCGTTTTGAATATGGCGTAGAAAAAAAATACGAGTGTTACCATTTTTTCCAAAATTGTATCTCGAATATTAATTATGTAATTAACTCTAGCCAAGAAGTAATAAAAAAATGTTCATTGGAAAATTAATGGTAAAATAATTCATTTGAAATAATGCCATCACCATGCTCATTTTTTTCCAATAAACCATAATCTCCATAAACCCTTTTTCCCATAAATTAAATCTAGATAAGAGAGGATGTGTCTGATTAGGCCTGTTACAAACCGAAAGAAATTGATAACAGTGTCATGTTACCGCAACCATTTTCATAACAATAATTTTCGTTTTTTTTTTATTTTTTTTACAAACACCATAAGATCCCAAAAGCAACAATTTCGTCAAACCATTTCGACAAATATTCCAATTGTTAGTGGCTTAACCCCTCGTCTGGAACAGTCCTAATCAGATTTGAGGGGTGGGGGAAAAATTCGTAAAATGCAGCAGTCCCTCGATCAATAACCAAAATTGGTTTCATAAATAAAAAAAAAAAAAAAAACTCAACAAGATGCTTCGAGAAAATTTTTCGTATGTTCAGATGCCAAATTTTAGGATGTGTAACGCATGTGCAACGGATGTGTAACGTTTGCGCAACGTCTGCGCATGTGAATAAGATCTGCGCAGCGTCTGCGCATGCGTCCAACCTTTGCGTAACGTCTGCGCATGCGTCCAACCCTTGCGTAACGTCTGCGCATGCGCGTAACGTATCCGCAAGCTATGCGTAACGCAAATGCGCAACGGATGAGTACAACGTTGAGAATATCTTTGAAAATTACGCGCGTTAATGAATATTTGAAAAAGGCGGGAAAAACTATTTGAATTTGAATTTGAAAAATAGAAATTTTCAAGGAATCACTGCATTTTATGAATAACTCTGTGAATTGAAAGAACGATAACCAGAATGTGCTAATGTACATTATTTATTGCTGTAGAATTTGTCCCAGTGTTATTTTCACTTAAAGAATGAATTGATAAATGATGCATTCGATATTCGTTGATAAATGTTTTCATTCTTTGCCCATTTTATATTTAAAAAAAAAAAAAAATTTACGGAAAATTCGTTTTGCATTCCTTTTAATTTTTTAATTTGCACATTTTTTTTTTTAGGGCATACAAGAAGTTTTCGGAGAAAAGTGGAAATTAAAATTTTTGGGAGGTGCAAAACGATGGAAAAAAATAAGTCCACAGTTACAGAGAGGAAGCCCGTGTGTATAAATATATACATCATTAGTTTAGCGCTCGCCTCGCAAACTCATTAGGATGTTCCAGACAATGGATATGCAGATTTAGATCATGTGTAGTAATTTGTTCATTAATTTTAAGGAATCCCAGAAGATAGTGGTTGAGTCCGTTGGGCTGGGTGTGCTTGATGCATTAGAAAAGCGTAATTGTTTGTCCATGGTTGTAAGTACTGTCGCATGATGGCCGCAAGTTTTGACGGAAAATAATTGGAAAAAAAACAGTTCCCTAGAAAAATCATTCTGGACCAAAAAAGATATTTTGAAAATTTTGTAAGTCGGGAAATTTCCGAGATTTTTGAATTTTTTTTTTCAAATTTTGAAAAAGTTTCCAAACTTTCACAATTTTTCTAAATTTTCAAAAATTTTCCGAATTATAAATTTTTTCTTATCTTTCCAAAAATTTCCAAATTTGAAAATTTTTCTAAATTTTCAAAAATTTTCAAAAGTTTGAAGATTTTTCCAAAATTTTGAAAATTTCTCCAAATCTTGAAGATTTTTCCAAATTTTGAAAAATCCCTAAATGTTGAACGATTTCCCAAATTTTGAAAAATTTTCCAAATTTTGAAAATTTTGAAAAATTTTCTAGGTTTTGATAATTTTTGAGAAATTTTGGGAATTTGGAAAATTTTGAAAAAATCGAAAATAAAAAAAAAACAAAAATTTTAAAAAACTTTGAAATTTTGGAAAATTTGAAAATAAGAAAAGAAAAAAAAAGGAAAATTTGCACAAATTTTAGGATTTTTTTTTCCCTCAAAGTGGAGACTTTTGAAACACCAGATTTATCCTGATTCATGTTTAAACCATTTCCTGACATATTGTATTATGTACATGTCCAATACACACTCGTAATATGCATATATATACGTATTGATAAGTCCGCATTTCTGCCTATTGAAGAAGAATCATCAATATACATGATAGATAGTGTTCATTTTTCTAAAATTAATATTTGTAAAATTAATTTGTTGTTCTCATGTCTATTAGTCTAATTTTCCTCAATCTCCTGTACAATCACTTACTGTATACAATCCACACTGTACACTGAGTTAAGGTACCTCAGTAAAAAAAAAAATTGAAAAATTTCCAAAAGATACGAAATTGTAGCTATATATATTGTATTCAAAACAAATTTTTTTGTAATTTTCCAAATATTGGAAAATTTTACAAATTTAACAAATTCTAAAAAAATTGAAAAACTGAAATTTCTCCAAAAAACCCAAAACTTGAAATTTTTTTTCTGAAAAAATTTTGAAATAAAAAAAAAATCGGAAAAATGAAATAAAATGGAATAAAAAAATTTGACAATTTTTAAAACAAAAATGTGAAAACGTTCAGAAATTTCTCTTATATTTTCACTGAGGAAGTATCTTCAGGATATTAATCAATTATATCCGAGAAAATGTCTGATCAATTTGTCAATAAATTGTATCCAACATTACATTTTTTTATTTCGTTATTATGCAACACTCCATTCGTTAATCCATAAACCACAGTATTTTTTTTATACCTCAAGTGCAATTCCATGTTTTTAAAGTAACAATAGAGCACTGGAGACAATTCCCAGAAAATGTTTTTTTTTAATTTTTTTTTAGTATTAATGAAAATAGTTAGTTTTTATTTCTGGGAAATTCATACACTAGGCAAGTTTTTTGACGATTTTCGAAAGCTTTGGGCCTTCCTTTTTTTCAAGATTAAAACTCCAAAAATTTTAAAAATTTCAAAAATTTCAAAAATTTCAAAAATTTCAAAAATTTCAAAAAATTCAAAAATTTCAAAAATTTCAAAAATTTCAAAAATTTCAAAAATTTCAAAAATTTCAAAAATTTCAAAAATTTCAAAAATTTCAACAATTTCAAAAATTTCAAAAATTTCAAAAAAATTGAAATTTTAATATTGCAAAATTTTTGGTATTTCAAAATTTTTGAATTTCGAAAAATCTTGGAAAAAAGAGAATTTGAAGAATTTTGAAAATTTGAAAAACGTCAAAAAAAAAGATTGATCCCAAACTTTGCCTAGCATATGAACTATATAGACATCAGGTCTCATCTCCAGAAGCCCCCCCCCCCCAACGTTAATCCCAGATTATTTACATGTAAGAGAGAAAAGTAAACAGCATAAACTGACATCTATAACAACATACGAAATATCACTCAACGATAGCATAGTAACACCTCGAAGAAAGCATCATGAAATTTTGAAAATTTGACAATTTGAAAAATTCAAAATTTTTTCCGCAAATTTCCAAAATTCAAAAAAATTATCAAAATCAATTATGTAAATCAATTTACAAAAAAAAAATCAAAATTAAGAAAATTTTGAGAAATTTCTAGAATCCCAAATTTGAAAAAAAAAATTGAAAAAAATTCAATTCTCAAAATTTCTTAAAATCAATCAAAAAATCAAAATTTTCATTTTTGCAAAGCATTACATAACACCTAATAATTCGATGTTCCCAAATTGTTGATAATCGATGACTGACACTAATAACCATAATCTATCAATCACATCAATATTAACGTTCAAAAAGACTAATTGAAACATGGATTATTGAGCGTATAACAATTAAACTGAGCAAAATATGAAATCACAGTATTATCAAATTTTCAATTGAAATTAATGAAACAACTAATTCGACGATTGAACTTGTCTAATTAATTTTGTTTGTAGTGTGTAAATTATTACGATTAAGCTAATATTATAGACTAGATAAATTGTGATAGTATTGATCGAATTGGCAATTTTAGAATTTGTTTTTTTTTTTTTTTTTATAGATTAAAGGTTTTACGAGTATCTTTGGCGGTGAAAATTAATTGGACAAGTGGACAGAAAATGAGGAGTTTTCCACTTGCTTGGATATATTTCGACAAAATATGAAAATTAATAAATAATTTTCATTAAATCTGAATGTGTAATTTTTTTTTGAGGTTCTCCAGAATTTTTCTGAAATATATTTTTCATTTTTATATTATTAAAAAAATATGAATGAAATTTTAGAATTTTTTAAATTAACAAAATTTGAAAATTTTAAAAAAATTTTGAAAATTTTTTGAAAAATTAAAAAAAAATTTTTTTAATTTTTTTGAGGAAAGAAACAAAAAATAGATTTTTCAGAAAAAATCAAAATTTGTGATTCAGAAATGTGAAATGAAATTCAAATTTAGAATTTGAATTTAAGGAAAATTAATAAATGGAATTTTTAAGCAATTTTTTTGGGGGGTTCGCATTCCCTGTAGAGTTCAGATTTGATGAAAAAATTATTAAGGAGGCATTCAAATTTTGTCGAATTGAATATTTGACTTGACTAATTTTGGTAATTATGGAAGCAACAGATATGATGGAATGATGGTTTATAAAAGCCCAATGCCAGTGTTACATAACTAGGCAGGCTAATCTTAGCACTGAAAAGAGAACAAAAAAAAATTCTTAAGGAGGCTTACGTCGAAGAATTAAAAAAAAAAAATTCACAATTTTTTCTCGTTTGTTGAGAGTATTCACAATTCTTAGAATTTTTCGAAATTTTCCCAACGTTCCAAACTTTCGAAAATTTTCAAATTTTGAAATTTTGGGAAATGTCAAAAATTTTGGAAAAAGTTGAAATTTTTTTGAATTTGAAAAAAAAATAGATTTTCGTGAACTGCTCACATTTCGATTTTTTTTTGTAATTTTGATGTTTACTCAAAAAAAATTTCGAAATTTCTGGGTGTCGAAAATTTAGATAATTTGAAATATTTTTCTGTAATTTTGTGCTTTCGTAAAAAGTCATTATTGTTTCACAGCCTCCTTAAGGATAAAGACAGAAGCAAAAATTAATTACTGACTGGCTTCATATGGTACATTTTTTCATCCTCATTCCAGGATATTTTTCAGATATTCTATTCTGAAATCTATTTACTTATAGAAACTTTTAATTTGTATTATTGTGTCTTCCCCCACCAAAACCATGGAATATCACATCTAGGTTTATGAAATGACTGTCCTATACGTATAGAAAAAACACGAGATTCTCACCCAAAATTTGTATTAAACAAATTGTCACATGTTTCTCAATGAATCAATTTTTTTCAAAATTTCAAAAATTTCGAAACCGAAAAAAAATTAATAATTGAAAAAATCAAAAAATTTGAAAGAATTTTTGGATAATTTTTGACCTGTTCAAAAACTTCCAAAAATTTCAATATTGGAAAAAAATAGAAATTGGCTTCAAAATTTTTTTTCCAACAATTGAAAAAAAAATTTCTAAAATCCCAAAAATAAAAAAAATTGATAATTTGAAAATTTCCAAAAATGTAAAAAAAATACAGACGATGAACACAAGACAAATCCAGTTAGAAAAACTCAACAATTGGTTTCCTACAAACTAAAGCGAGGTATCAATCTCATATTTTTTCATTCTGTGCAACCACGAGCTCACAAATTGAAGAAAAAAACCTAAAAGATTTTTCTCCCCAAAAATTGTTACTTTTCTTCTCATTTAGTTTGTAGCTTGAATTTGTGAAATCAGTTAGTATTCGTTCCTATTAATTTTTTTCTTGCTCCTTATCGCATTAATTGGAAGTTAAGAGGAAGATAGATATTACGTGCTGTAAAGTTCTCAAGCATTACCTCCTATTGCGGTTGTCTTTGATCCGAGCTTTGGCTTTTTGCCAGCTGAAATAATAATAATAATAAATTCATTAAAAATGGGATGATTAAAAAAATGAATTTTGGAAAATTTTAATTAAATTTTTTTTAAATTAAATTTTTTAATTTTTTTTATTAAAAAAAAAAAACAAAAAAAAAATTAATTATTGAACAGAAAAATTTACCAAATTCATCAAAATTGGGATAATTAAAAAAATGAATTTTGGAAAATTTTGATTAAAAAAGTGCATTAAAATTTTTTTAGTTTTTTTTTATTAAAAAAAAAAAAGAAAAAAAAATTTAATTATTGAAAAAAAAAATTTACCAGGCAATGAAAAAGGAGCCGACTCAAATGGATCCTCAGGCAATTCCGAGTACGTCATAACAAGGCTTTCACGGCTTTTGACACCCCCAATGCTGCTATTGCTCCCCCTCCTAATTTTATCAAACTCAGCCCCAAAAATATGATCCTCGGTGAGCTGATTGAACGGCTGAGTGTCCTCAAACGGATTCCACGCAGCAACTTCGGCACTAAGTGAGCGTCCTTCAACCCCCGAAACACTGGAAAGTTCACCCTGTTGTCCACCAAGAAATTAGTTCTCATTTTTCATCATTCCGAGGTTATTAATTATGGAAAAATTATGACGTATCGGTATTGGGCTCTAATTGATTTTTTTTTAATTAATGGAGGGTGGGGCAAAATGGGGCATTTAAAAATTTTCAAATTAAGTGTATCTACATGGCACTCGAAATTTTTTTGGTGTTATACAAATTTTGACAAGTTTTTAAAATAAAATTTGAAAGAAATTTGGAAATAATTTTTCCATAATATTATTACACATATTTTTTTTTTCGTTTTGTATTTTTGTTGTTACATTTAAGTGTGCAGTGGAAAAATAAAAATTTTAATTTAAACAAATAATAACCTGTTAATTTTTATTGGAAAAATAATGAAAAGTAAATAAATAAAAATGGAAGAACTACGAAAAAAATGATAATCCATTAAATGAAAAGAAGAACATGATAAATCCCTCAAAAGGTTTTACAATTTTCGAAATTTGCAACTCTTGAATTTTTTTTTTGCAAAATTTTGGAGTTCTGAATTTTTTTTCAAATTTTCGATAGTACCTCAAAATTTGCTAAAAATTAAATGCAAGGAGGAAAATTTTGGAAAATTTGGTTTATTGAGAAGCTCTGAGGAAGCTTTCACGAACATTGTTTCCCAATTTTCAGAATTTTTTTTTATGAATTTGAGGTAAAACTTTGAATAACAAATTATAAAATTAAAATAAAACGTGCAGTGTCTACTTACAATACGTACATGCGAGGCACTAGCTCCAATTGGTCTTCCATCTGGTTTCACTTCCGGTGGAGTGCTGTCCCCTGTATGAGGTCTTACAGAAGCATCATAAGGGGCCAAAAACTGGGATGTTTCATTAGCAAAAACCCTGAAAACATTAACAAAACATGACTCGAAATTTCATCCACAATTTTTTTCCTAATTTTTTTTTATTTATCAATTTTTTTTTTATTTATTTAATTTTTTTTTCTTAATTTCCAGAATTGCAAAACTGTAAAAATTACCCAAATGTCTCACTTCGACTCAAGTATTAAAGTTTTTCAAAATTTTCCAGACATTCAAAATTGTTCCAAAGTTCCAAAAATTTGAAATGAGTAGAGCAGAAAAATTTTGAAATTATTTCCTGAAATTTCTGAGCAACAGAATTTTCTCAAATTTTGTAAATAAGAATTTATTGCAAGAATTATCTCGTCTTTTTTTCGAATTTTTAATGTCCTTTACCAACGGGAATTTTTGGCGAATTTTATTCTTGGCCAAAAAAAGGGGAAAAAAGCTCACTTATTGAAAGCACTGGTGTCGCTGACGTTTCTTCGGTGTCTCGAGCTCATGGTAGGGCTTTCGGGAGGTGAAGCACCACCACTTATGTTCTGACTTAAGCTCTCAGGCTTTCCGGAGGCTTTCCCTGGACCCAGTGGCGGCTTCCCTCCTGGGGGCGTTACCAATTTCCCACTAATCCCCCCGGAAGCTGGAAACATTGCTCCGGAACTCGTTGGGGTCGCCAATTTCACTTTACTGCTGCCTGGCTTTGGCGCCACGGGGGGTGGAATTTTTGAGGGGGGTGGCATCGATTTCACGTCGTCCTTGAATTCACAACAAAATTAGGAAATTTTACAAAAAATAAAAAATTCAAAAATTGAAAAAAAAAGTTCAATTTTTCTCAACTTTTCATTCAATTCAATTTTTTAAAAAATAGCTAATTAATTCAATATTTCAAAATTTCCAATCAAAATTTACAGTTAAAAAACATTTCCTCAATTTTCAAATTTTGAGGACCTCCAAAAAAAAATGTCAAAATGTAAAATTAAAAAATTTCGAAAAATTCCACAAACTGAAAAAATACATCGAAAAAACTCGCAGTTGCAACTGACCTCCAATTTGTTGAAAAATTCTGTAAAATTGAGAGTTTGTGAAATTAAAGTGTCAACGAGTTCACTGATAATTGTTAAACAGGACGAAATGTAAAAACTAAATTTGAATTTAATTAAATGTAAATCCTGTCCAATGTGAGCACATGTAACTGACAGTGTAAATAAATCCCATGTACAGATTTCAACACTTTAAATAAATAATAAAAAAAAAAACTGAAAAAAATGTCATAAAAAAAAACTGAAAAAAATGTCATAAAAAAAAATAATAATCTCCACCTTGAAGGGATCTGGATACCCGGAGGAGGGAAATAGTGCTTCAAGATTGCCATCTTGGACGCCAATGTTGGTGGGTCTGCCCTCGAGTCTCCCCTCGAGCTTTCCCTCGAAGTAGAATCCACTTTTTTCCTGTACAGTAACTGGAGACTGCAGGGTCAAGGGAGAATGGCCAATGAGTGGGCTCTGGGACTGTCCAAAAGGCGAGGTCTGGCTGGGTCCAGGTGGAAACTGGGGGTTCGTGTTTGGGGAGGAGATATTTGGGGTCTGGGAGAATTGAAGGGCTTGGGGCGGGACTGCAGCACTCTGACCACCCTGACCTGAAATAAAAAAAAATCAACGATAGAAAATATTAAAAAAAAAAAACAGATTTTTTTTTTTTTTTTTTTTTAATTGCCGACATACCTGAAATTTGCGAAACTATTTGCCCACTGAGGCTGATGGGCCCTGGCGTGACCCCCTGACCCTTAGGTCGCTGTCGAGGGGTGACTGAAGTACCCTCGACGAGAGACACTGTTGAGGGCTTGGGCACCTTGACCGAGGCTGAACGCTTCACACTCTCAGACTCCACTGTTGCACTTGGCAACGACTCCAGTGTACAAGTCGTGACCTTGAAAAGATTTTGCACGGGATTGTCTTTGCCCTGGAGCTGAAAGGCTATTGCTGACACCTGGTATATGTCAGGGCGCACCTCTGGATCTGGCTCCAGCATGTAGCGGATTAGGTTGTGGAGACCCTTTGAGTACCTGACAAATTAACATTTTGGAAAGGTAGATTAAAAATTTTTTTTTTTGATATTTTCAAATGTTGAAGTGTTAAATTTTGTTTTTATATTTAATTTTTTTAAATGTTCAATTTTTTTTAAATTTATTTTTTGTAATTTTTTTTTGTATTTTTTTTTTTGTAAATTGTTTTTTGTAATTTTTTTTTATTTGGGAATTTAATTTTTTTTTAGGGTTTGCCTGGACTTGTTTGGAATTATAAAATTGCCTTTTATATATCCAATTTTTTTTGCAATTTGAAAATGTTGAATTTCTTTTTTGTAATTTTTTTTTTAAGGGATTTAAATTTTTTTTAGGGTTTACCTGGAATTGTCTGGAATTGTGAAGTTGCCTGATTGGATAGCCAGCGTACTTTCACCAAAAGGCAATGTGAAGAAACAGAGTTTGTACAATAAACAGCCAAGTGCCTGTAGTGAGTCAATAACGAATTAATATTTACGTTCCACAATTGAGGATTGTTTTTGATATTAGAAAGTTCCGAATTGTTTTGCAGGTTTTTATAGTGTTCTAAAAATGTAAAAGGAAAAATTTTTTTTGGGCGAAGATTTTTTGCTGGAAATAAAATCGTACCCAGATATCAGCTTTTGTCGTTATGGACGTTCCAGAGTACATGTCCACCATTTCCGGTGCTCTGTAGCTCAGTGTCGTATACTTTTTAATTTCCTCCTCTACAGCAGCTGCACCTTGAATACTTGGGTTGAGTACTTTACCAGTTGCTGATCCAAAGTCACAGAGCACGTAGTGGCCTGAGTCAGCCAAGAGAATATTTTCCACCTGAAAAAATGTGGCAGTCAAATTTTTTACATTTTTAATTTTTTTTTTTTTTTTTTGTGGTAATTGAATTTAAATGTGGGGATTAAATCGAAATTTAAATTTATTTCAAATGAAAAAAATAGAAGAGTTTCAAAAAAATTCATCAATGGAAAGAATAGTTCCATTTTTTTTTTTTTTAATTGTGCATTTTTACGGAAATGAGATTTTTCGAAAAAAATTAGAGACATTTTATCGTGGCTCTAATTGCATTACCTTCAGGTCCCTATGAATTATTGGCGTTTGACAGTGATGCAATCGCGATACGGCTTCACAGACATCACAAAATATTTGGAGAACTTCGGATTCACTGAAGCCCGCTTGTAACCTGGTGAATCACAAGAAAAATAAAATCCATTATTAAAATCCCAACGTGCTTTGGATTTTCTTTCTCTAAATTTTTTTATCAATGAGTTCTCGGTTTTTTTACAATTTATTTTATAGTCAAAATGTGATAGTGTGGTGTTTGAAAAAAATTTCATTTAAAGTTTTTTTTAATTTTTGAGAATGTCAATTTTTTTTTTTTCAAAAATTTGGTCTAGTACTGGAATTTTTGAAATATTGGACGTATGTAAAATTTCCAATTCCTCAAAATTTCCAATTTTGAAAGATTTTGAATTTTGTGAAATTTGTAATTTTTGAAAGTTCGTAATTTTTCAGAATGTCAAATTTGAAGAAAAAAATTCAAGCATTCTGCAGTTCATCCAATTTCCAAAAAAAATTCATACATGTCGGTTACAATGACTTTTTTTTTTTTTTTTTTTTGACATAGTTGTTTGTTAGTTGAGAAAAAAATGTCTCACCTATTATTCATCATTTGTAGTACATGCGACTTGCAATAGGGCATAAGAAGTAGGAGTTCATGGACCCCACCCCCTGTATGAGTAATACTACTATCTACATAGCCTATAATATTTTTGTGTCCACTCAAATTGCTCTGAAAGAAAAGAGAAGAATTACCAACAAAATATCAATCGATTACACATACGAAAAATGCCTAATTCCAGACTACTGTGATTTTCCAAATTTGAGGGATTTTTTAAATTTAACAAATTCCAAAATATTTAGTTTTTCCTTGTTTTTTTCAATTTCTTCAATTTTTACATTTCCAAAATTTTTGAAAATTCTGAAATTTTTGAGAATTTTGAAATTTTGGAAATTTGAAAATTTTGAAAATTTTGAAAATTTTGAAAATTTTGAAAATTTTGAAAATTTCAAAATATTGATGATTTGAAAATTTGAAAATTTTGAAAATTCGAAAATATTAATAATTTGAAAATTTAGAAATTTTGAAAATTTTGAAATTAAAAAAAAATCTGAATGTCTCTTTAGTGAGAAAAACATTCAATTTTCAAAATCTGAATTACAAAAAAAATTTGCATTTGTAAAAAAAATTAATGGAAATTTGAGAAAAGTTTTTAAGACAAAATCAACATAAAAAATGCGAAATTCATAAAATTCAAAGTAGGGGATTAATTGATTGAATTAACTGATTGATCAACTCACTGCAATTTGTATCTCTCTCTTACAAACTTTGAGATCATGTTCATTATTGACATACATACGCTTGAGTGCGTATCGTACACTAGAAGATTTCACCAAAAAAACTATGGCAAATCCACCTGCAACGAAAAAAAAAATATATTAATTAAATCCTGTCAAAATCCCAAAAAATCCAATACTGTAAAAAAAACGTTTGAAGATATTTTTGAATGGAAAAAAAAATTTTTTAGAAAATTTTTTGAAGAATTAAAAAAAAATGGATTTTCCAAAAATAATCATGAGTCTCTGGAATGAATAATTTAATCAACGTTGTTGTTCCACCACTCCCCTAATTGCTGTCAATTGGATTTATCACGAAAAAAAAATCCCATTGAATCGGAAATTCCTGACGAACATTTTTCCATCGATATCTGAGATAAGCCCACCATAATCAGTGATATCGCGTGAGATATGATAAACTTAGCCTCCAAAAATCGAAATTGTAATCACCAATCATGCAATAAATTTTTAATACCTCGGTAACTGACCAAAATAACGACAATTAAATTTTTGACATTGGCAAAATCAAATTTCCAAAAAATTATAAGACTGAAGAAAAAAATGTTCAAAATGTGGATTTTCAAAAATTTAAAAATATTTGCAACTTCATTAATTATTGAAAATTGAAAATTTCCTAACTATTCAAAAAATCCTGGAGACTTTCCAAAAATTGTGGAGCTAAAATTTTGGTCACAATTTCCAAAATATTTTTCAGTTTCAAAATCTTTCTAAATTTCATTTAAAAATTATTTTAAAAAATTCATACTTTCCAACTTGTTAATTCTTAATTTTTATTTTTTTGGAAACCAGGGGTTTCCTCATTTTTTTACGAACATCCCAAATTTTTTGAAACCCTCAAAATGTCTTGAAGAGTTTAAAAGCTCAGTCTCCACAATGTTCAATTCCAAAATTTTAACTTTAAATCCTGAAGACGGTGGTTTCCTCTTTTCCTACTGTAATGACTAAATTGGAGTCCTTAACCGAGTTTTTCGGTGACATTGCCTCCAGAAAAATCTCTCTCAGTGATACAATGTGGTTCCCACCATAAAATGGAAACTACCTTCCAAGAACATAAAAAAAAAAAAAACAAATAATTTTTGTTCCTATAATTTAAAAGCCTCAAGACCTCGTAAATTGACTTTGGCAAAGTGTCAAAATTACCAAAACCGTCACAATCATCTCAACATTCTAAAAATGACCAAAAATTTACTAAAAATTAAACACTCGAAAATCTCAACACTTCCAACAATTTCGACAATCACAAAATTTCCGTAAATATCGAACTCTCAACAAAACGTAAAATTGATTGTTCATTTTTACCCAACATCACAAATTTGACTCTCGAAAATCTCAAAAATTTTCCACTACTTTTCCCCCCACCCTAACCACCCACAACCCCCACAATTAAATTGTCTCCAGTAAGGACATCCTCCACAGTGACATTGAATCTCCGAAAACGACCACTTCTCCAACTAGCTATACGTCTACCAAGAGCTGTCACTTTCCAACTTCATTCACAACTTCCAAATCTTCAGAGCTGTCAAAATGTTCGCCAAAAATTTCGTCACCGAAAATCGTGGGTAGCCTAAAAAATTTCGAAAAGTATTTTAAAAAATTCTTTGCACAAAAAAAAAAACACTGAAAAATTGAAGAAAGTTAAATTGTGTCCAAAACTCGATATCACAAACTTCATTTGAAAATGTGTTTTTCACTACCCCCTCCCACCCCCCCCCCCTCCCCCCTCCTTGTCAACAATATTTGCAATTACCTTCAGCAAGGACTTCCTCAACAGTGACATTGTGCCTCCCAACAACGAACACTTTTCCCAAATAGCTATTGGTCTCCTTGGAGGTGTTGTCAATTTTGGAAAAGAGTTTCTTCATGTTGCGCACCTCACAACGTAATCACTGAATTTCTTGACATAAGGCCCGATGGGGCCGGTTATCTGGAGCACGATTGCGCGAGAAAGCCGCGCGCTAACACATTCCACAACTCTAGTACGTAAAACAATGTATTCAGAAGGAAAAAAGTAAGAAAAAACGTAACAAATCCTGATTGCAATTGTAGGAGCAGGGGCTAATGGGCTGAAGAGGTGCGCGCCCTTTTTTTCCCCTCCTTTTGACGTTGAATTTTCGGCGTTATCACAACGGTGTGCCTGATAGAGCTGATAGGACTGATTGGACTGGTAATTTTTACATGACAATGAACAAAAAAATCGAACGTTTGATATTTATCCTGTTCGCTCAGCCAGCCGACATCTTTCATGCGCTACGCGCTACTGCGCATGCGCAGATATGGCGAACTCAAGGCTCCCCCGCTTCGATACCGGAAACATATGGGATGGAATATCCGAGGAATTGTCAGCGCGGGTAATTCTTAGATCCAATGTTATACAAATTTCTACTTCCCTGAAATTTGAAAACTAACCATAATTAATACAAAAAATTGAGATATAAATGGTGAACTTTTTTATGGTTCAAAAATATCTAAAAAGATTTTCAAAAAATTGTGGGAAGAGCCTCCAAGAAAGGCGGGAAAATGATTCGTGTAATTTTTGAATTATTCGCAATCGCAACGTCGATGAGGGAGTTAATTAATTTGTGATTGATTAGCATAATTAAATTCTTGACATTTAGAATATTTCTAAACATAGAAAATTGAAATTTTCATAAATTACCGTGTATTTTTTCAAATTTTGAAACGTTCGCGCCATGCGCAGTTGACAGCTGCGACATCACGTGTTCCCTATATATATATATATATGAAAAACATGGCCGCCATTTTTCTAAAACAATATTTTGTGTAACTCAATAATAAAGAAAATAAAGTGAAGAGATTGTTCAATAGCTCTTCGTTATTCACAGTAAGTATTTTTTTTAGGGAAAACTGATGGATTATTCTTTGAAAAAAATCATTGAGCGTAAGGTGTTGTTTAATGATGTCAAAATGTGTTTTGTTTATAACAATTGAATATGCTTAGTCGAACACGTGTTGGCAAATTGTTGATAACAAGTGAGTTAAATTGGTCGAAACTAATTAGCTCGAGTTTGACAGGTTTCATTTGGCATTTGACAAATTTCATTTGACAAATTTCAGGTTACGTCAAAAAATTGGAGCAAAATTTTTTTGATAAGGTTTCATAAGTTCAATAATTTTTCCCGATTTTTTTACAGAGGACCTCAATTATTTAAATAATGGCGCATTATAAAGGAGCTGCCAGTGAAGCTGGGCGGGCGATGCAATTAATGAAAAAACGAGAAATAGCTCAACAGGAAATAGAACTTCGGAAGAAAAAAATCGAGGATGATCTCAAGATTCACAATATTGAGAACAAATTTGCCACTCATTATAATGCGGTGGAACAGCAGCTGAAGACATCGACCATCGGTCTCGTTACTCTGAATGAGATGAAAGCTAAGCAGGAAAATATCGTCAAGGAACGCGAACGAAAATTGGCCCAAAAGGAGAAGGAAAAGGAGCAGGAGAAGGAACGCGCACTTGCAGCTAAACAGGCAAAATGAATTGACATTTTTACCTCAAAATTGGGACTGTTTTTTGGGGAGAACTTTTTTGAAAATTTTTAGAAGTTTACAAACTTAAAAAAAATGTAAAATGTCAAAATTCCAATTTCTCGAAATTTGAAAAAAATCAGAAAATTAGAATTTTGATTTCAAAATTGATTTTAAAAAGTTAAAAAAAAAAAAAAAATCCAACTTCTCGAAATTTGAAAAATTTAGAAATTTGAAATTTTGATTTCAAAATTGACTTTAAAAATTTTTTAAGTCAAAATTTATTAAAATTTCAATTTCTCGAAATTTGGAAAATTCAGACAATTGGAATTTAGATTTTAAAATTGACGTTAAAAAATTGAAAAAAAAAATAAGAATCCAACTTCTTGAAATTTGAAAAATTTAGAAAATTGGAATTATGATTTTAAAACTGCCTTTAAAAAATTTTAAAAAGTCAAAATTCAATTTTCTCGAAATTTGAAAAATTTTGTAACTCAGAAAAATAAAAAAAAAAAATGCGCAAAATTGAGAATTAAAAAAAATATTTCCGGAATTTTCAAAAATTGAAGAAGAGAAAATAAATAAATAAAGAGTTAAAAAGAGATATAAGTTAAAAAAAAAAAAAAAAATCATAACTAGTATTTCATATTATTAACCTTCTCCCCCAGGCTGAGAAGAATAAGCAGAAAAAGCAGATCCAAGCGCTCTCCTTCAACTTGGAGGACGACGATGAGGAGGATGATGCAGTTGAAATTGCAGAGGAGCCGGAGTCAGTTCCGGCCGTCAAAAAGATTAAGAAAAATCCCCACGTGGACACAAGTTTTCTACGAGACAGAGAGAGGGAGGAGGAGGAGAACAAATTGCGGGAGGAGTTGCGACAGGAGTGGGCGCAGAAGCAAAATGCCCTGAAGGAGGAAGAAATTGAGATTACTTTCAGTTACTGGGATGGCTCGGGACACAGACGAAGTGTAACAATGAAGAAAGGTAAATGTTCATTCATGTTCACATTTCTCAAAAATTGAGCACTTAAAAAAATTTTTGCCATCTCTGAAAATTGGGGGAATCCCCCCAGTATCTCGATGATTGATCCATTTTTTTCTGTAGCTAAAATTATGTGGAGCACAACTATTTTGGTGAATTTTCTTACTAATTGGTACTAGTTCGCACCCCTGGCAGGTAACTCAATATATCAGCTGCTCCAAAGGTGCTTGGAAGTTCTGAGACGAGAATTTGGAGAGCTCAAGACCGTCATGGCTGACCAGCTCATGTATGTGAAGGAGGATCTAATTTTGCCCCATCATTACACGTTCTATGACTTCATCGTCACCAAGGCCAGGGGCAAAAGTGGGCCACTGTTCACGTTTGATGTTCATGATGATGTCAGGATGGTCCATGATGCTTCGGTGGAGACTGAAGAGTCACATGCGGGAAAGGTCCTCCTCAGGCATGTAGAATTTTCCAAGTTTTTGCCCACATTTGTGAATATTTGTTTTATAATTTCTTTTTTTAATTAATTAATTTTATTTTTTTTATTAAATTTGATTTTTTTTAAATTAATTATTTAATTTTCAATTAATTTTGGAAGACTGCAAATTTAGTGAATGGATACGGAAATTTGAACTTTTTTAGAGAGACAATTTTTGGTTAGTAATTTTTATATTTTTGGACATTTTTTTCAGGTCGTGGTACGAAAGAAACAAACACATTTTCCCAGCTAGCAGGTGGGAGCCCTTTGATCCTACGAAGAGCTACGACAAATACACGATTTCTGATAAGAAGAAAAAGGATAAAAATTTGTAGTCGGTTATTTCAGTTTGGAATATATCACTGCATTTTTGTAAACTGTGTTCAGTAGATTTTGTATGTCCCTGGATAAGGTGAAATAATCTGTCAAATTTTTCATCTTTTAATATTTTTTAATTTTCAAAATTTTCGAATGTTCACCTCATTATTTTTTTTTCTAATTTTTAATTTTAATTTTGGTCCGGAAAAAATCTCAATGCCCAAAATTTTTGAGATTTTTTTTTATCGGATTTTACAAATTGTACATTCATGACTTTTTTAATTATTATTATTATTATTTTTTGAAAATTTTTCCCAAATTTTGGGAATTTTTTAATGTTAAAAATTTTGAATAAAAAAAAAATTGTGCGGTCCATTCATTTTACGAAGTATCAATCAGATTCGTCAGTATTATTTGTAGCTAATATATTTTGCATGTCCTCGGGGATGAGGTAAGGATTGATTTCCTTCGGACAATCGTCATCCTCAATTAGCTCCGAAATTCTTTTTTTTTCCTCATCCGTCATGTTCCGATTATCTTCACAATCTTCTTCGAGTACCCCAATATTTTCCGAATTATGCAAACTGAGAAATTCGATCGTATTTTTTGATAGAACTGGATTTTCCGGTGGAGCTGATAACAGCAGGTCCCTCAGTCGTTCCCGATTTTTTAATTGCTCTTTCGACAGATCTTCATTGCCCTTCTGTAAAAAAAAAATCTCAAATTTTCAAAAATAAAAAAAGTGAAATTTTTTTTGGAATTTTTCAAATTGCTCAAAAAAATTTTGAAAAATTTTGTTAGAGTCTATAATGTTTCTAAAACATTGGTACTAGCCAAAAATATTTTTTCTGTACTTTTGTACACAATTAAAATGTTCAACAAATCATGGAATAAAAGCTGAGACCATGCGATTTTTTATTATCGAAGTTTTACTTGAATATTTCGAAATCTAGGAATCGTAGCGAATTTTTTTCTAATAAAAAATTGTAGCTCTTAGTCTGCTCTACAAAAAAGGTTGTTATCAAAATTTCCCTGTCTTCGCTCAGATAAGAGATATTGGGCATATCACACCTGTATCTGCAGCTCCAAATCGTGGATTGATGCATCAAGCTCCTCAATTTTCTTCATTTCTTCCAGAATAATCTTCTTGTCCTGCTCAATTTGCGAATTACTTGCGTGGTTATCACTCATTGCGTTATCGCCTTTTCTATCACACGAGTTCTATTTATTTTGTGCGTTTAATCAATCAAGCCGTTGCTATGACAAGGGGTAATGAGCGATGCCACACGAACGTAGTGTTGACTATTTAATTTTCAGGTATTCAAAAGTTGAGAATTTTTTTTTATTTTCTACATTTTTAATTAAAAAAATTTTTTTTTCGATTTCCGGAGCAGTTGGTATTGTTAGAAATTTTTTAAAAATTCAAAAATTTTTTCGATCAAAATACAAAAATGTATTTATTTTCAGTATAAAAGTTTCCCTTAAAAGCTAATCAAATTTACAATAATAAATATACAATATTTGACAGAATTGAGTTGACTCGATTTTTTTTTAAATTTCGGGATATTTTGGATCACGAAAAATTTTTTAATTCTCCAAGTGTTGAAAATTTGGATATTTGCAAAAAAGAAATTTTTCAATTTTTTTTCCAATTTTTTCAAAAAAAAAAAATCCAAATTAAAAAAAAAAATTGTTTGAAAAAACATTGCATTAACAAAATGTCAAAAATTTAAAAAACTGATTTAAAAAATTCTCCAAATTTTGTGAGTTCGAACAATTTTCAAAATTATGAAAATTATGAAAATTTCAAGAATTTTAAAAATAAAAAAAAAAGAAAATTCATATTAAAAAAAAATTAATATTTTCGAAAAATTGAGAGGTCGAGTCAACATTCAGGAACGTCCTTCAGTGGATTCATGTGTGTTATATTTTCGGGAAAATGGTCCAGGACGATGAATCTCTTCTCATTGGGCTGAATCACAGAATCAACGTAGCCAAACCAGTAAATAACTAATCCAGGTCCAAACCTGTTCCAATAACTCAGGTACTGTTCTCTAAGGTGAGTCCGGTGAATTGGTGGAGTTCCAAAACGAGCCTTGGACTCAATCCAATTGACGATGAAACCATCGACGGCTATTGGCAATTCAAGTTTAACGTCTGGTGTTTTATCGTAGCCCTGAGAAAAATAAAAAATATTACAAAAAAGTTTTTTAGAAATAAAAAAAAAATTTTTTTTACAAATTAAAAAAAAAACAAAAATGTCAGAAGTTAAAAAAAAAATTTTACAAATTGAAAAAAAAAATGTTTTTTACAAAATGAAAAACAAACGAAAATGTAAGAAGTGAAGAAAAAGAAAAATTACGAATGAAAAAAAAATGTTTTTTTACAAATTAAGAAAAATAGAAAAATTCCAGAAGTTAGAAAAAAAATTGTAGAAATTAAAAAAAAAATGGTTTTTACGAAGTAAAAAAAAGAAAATGTCAGAAGTTAAGAAAAAAGTTTTTTACACAATAAAAAAAATGGTTTTACAAATTAAAAAAAAAATACAAATGGAGTTTCAGAAGATAATTATTTTGTATAATTTTATGAGGCGACAAAATAAAAATGTCAATAGTTAGAAACATCGAACCTGATTCTTCAGATTGTCTTCCGTCAAGTACGGAATGTTGTTCTCCTTCAAAAGACTCGACAATTTAAATTCATATTCCATTCCAATGGCATTGCAAAAGGCGTCGGAGATCATGCCATTTCGATCGTCATACAAGATGCAAGTATAAATTTCTTCGGCCAATCTGGGATCATCAATTAGTGTTGTGTCTTTCATAAATCTGGAAAAAAAATATTTCATTTTTATTTTGGTTTTTAAGGACCGAAAGGAGATTTTTAATTACCGAGAGATATCAGATCTCGTAGTCTTAGGGGTCGAACTTTGAAGATATTTTTCGAGAATGACCCGAGCGAGGAGGGTCGGTGGGAAGTCGCGACCGACAGCCATTCGGACGATTATTCCTGTGGGGTTTCCTGGTACTTCTCTCTCCGACAAGTATTTCTGGAGGTAATCAACACGGCCTGAGTGTAGTTTCCCGAAGTTGACTTTAGCCCGAATCTGCATCTCGGATGATAAAATTGCATGGAGGGCACTTTCCGATACACTGAAATTCATTCAATAATTATTGTTACGAGCAGTGGAGTACAAACGTTTTGAGAAGGCTTTCATTTTATTTTTTACGTCAAAGAATTTTGCAACTTGCAGATTTTTAAAAAAATTAAGTTTGCCTCCCCATAAGGTCCCAATGTTAAATTTGGCCAAAATCGAAAAAAATTAAATTGACTTTTTCGACCCAAATTCGACGGAAATATCTTTTAGGGGTTCCTATTGGATAGTATCAGTGCCCACGGGGCCAAAAATGCAATTTTAAAAAATTTAACTTTGCCTCCCCATACGACCCCAATGTTAAATTTGGCCAAAATCGAAAAAAAATAATTTGACTTTTTCGACCCAAATTCAACGGAAATATCTTCTAGGGGTTCCTATTGGATAGTATCAGTGCCCACGGGGCCAAAAATTCAATTTTAAAAAATTTAAGTT
Source organism: Asobara japonica (assembly GCA_026005395.1). Taxonomy (NCBI): domain Eukaryota; kingdom Metazoa; phylum Arthropoda; class Insecta; order Hymenoptera; family Braconidae; genus Asobara; species Asobara japonica. The sequence continues at coordinate 1,096,842 of BQMI01000510.1, forward strand.
TGCCTCCCCATAAGGTCCCAATGTTAAATTTGGCCAAAATCGAAAAAAATTAATTTGACTTTTTCGATGCAAATTCGACGGAAATGTCTTCTGGGGGTTCCTATTGGATAGTATCAGTGCCCACGGGGCCAAAAATTCAATTTTAAAAAATTTAAGTTTGCCTCCCCATAAGACCCCAATGTTAAATTTGGCCAAAATCGAAAAAAATTAATTTGACTTTTTCGAGCCAAATTCGACGGAAATATCTTCTAGGGGTTCCTATTGAATAGTATCAGTGCCCACGGGGCCAAAAATTCAATTTTAAAAAATTTAAGTTTGCCTCCCCATAAGACCCCAATGTTAAATTTGGCCAAAATCGAAAAAAATTAATTTGACTTTTTCGACCCAAATTCGACGGAAATATCTTCTAGGGGTTCCTATTGGATAGTATCAGTGCCCACGGGGCCAGAAATTCAATTTTAAAAAATTTAACTTTGCCTCCCCATAAGACCCCAATGTTAAATTTGGCCAAAATCGAAAAAAATTAAATTGACTTTTTCGACCCAAATTCGACGGAAATATCTTCTAGGGGTTCCTATTGGATAGTATCAGTGCCCACGGGGTCAAAAATTCAATTTTAAAAAATTTAAGTTTGCCTCCCCATAAGGTCCCAATGTTAAATTTGGCCAAAATCGAAAAAAATTAATTTGACTTTTTCGACGCAAATTCGACGGAAATGTCTTCTGGGGGTTCCTATTGGATAGTATCAGTGCCCACGGGGCCAAAAATTCAATTTTAAAAAATTTAACTTTGCCTCCCCATAAGGTCCCAATGTTAAATTTGGCCAAAATCGAAAAAAAATAATTTGACTTTTTCGAGCCAAATTCGACGGAAATATCTTCTAGGGGTTCCTATTGAATAGTATCAGTGCCCACGGGGCCAAAAATTCAATTTTAAAAAATTTAAGTTTGCCTCCCCATAAGGTCCCAATGTTAAATTTGGCCAAAATCGGAAAAATTTAATTTAACATTTTCGACGCAAAAAATAGAAATGGAAATCCTTGGAGGCCCAGTTTTTAGTGCATCAATGCCATCCCCAGCGTTTCGGTAAGGAGTTTAAATTATTGTCAAAGCTGAATTTAATCCAAAAATTATCATATTTTCGTTTAATTGCTGCATCAGCAGCCCATGATTCTTCCACTGGGCCAGCTCCATTCGAATAAAGATTTAAAAAAAATTTCACATACTTCGGCAAAAAAAATCAAATTGTTTTGACAAGTTTAAGACCAAGGTATCAGTAAATAAATTAATGAATCATGTAATTAAATACATAAATGTATAAATAAACTCGCAATTGCCTGGTTACTCACTTCCGATATTTTTTTATCAACATATCGGCACAATCCCTTGACAAGCCCTTGAATCGTTTTATATCACGAATTATAGTCTGGTACAGTTCGTCCTTCATTTTCGTTATTATTTATCCAGCAATTATTAATATAAACGTCACCAGAATTGACAACACATCCCCCGAAATTCTGCAAAGTTATTGTTTTGGGTTATGTTTATTTCAATTTCTCCATTTCAGTCGGTAAGTCATGAAAAATTCATTTCTCTCCACTGCGCATGCGCGCAATACAAATGGCGGACGCGGGAATTTCGCCATTGCATAATGTTAAAAGAATCGAATAATTGCGCCGAAACAAATATATTTCCAGTTATTAAAAATAAATACAAAACAAAATCGAAATGTCGTAAATTTTGACAATTGTCAAGCTGTCAAAGTTTAATAAAAAAAAAAAAAAAATCCGACAGATAATTTTGAAATCGCAACATCTGAGACACAAAAAAACAAGAAATAATCAATTTTCTGAATTTTCAGGGAATTAAATTTTTTGCTAGTGTTTTTCGAACATTTGAAAGTTGCCGCCACGTGGTGGGCGCGCCAGCCAATCAGAGAATTAGGCGCGAAAATTTCGCGCTCAGTCGATAAACTAGCCTTCAAAACTGAAGTAATTCGTTTAGTGCAATTGAATTCTTGACAGTGCCGAATTGTTGACCCTGTCATGAGCCCTCAGTTATCAAAAAGAGTCAAATTAAGTGTCAATAATATCTTGTCAATAATTCAGTTGTCAATTGTTGGGAGAGAGTGGTGAGCCACATGGACCAATTCATCCGTCAAAAATTACCGAGACATTGGACGCAGCATCTTGGAAGGATCCGTTATATCTAACCTAGTAGCAGAGGTCCCCAATTTTTTCGACGGAAAATTATGAGCCTACACGTAAAGCACTCATTGAAATTGGAGAGACGCGTTCGCAATGAAGGTAAACCAATTGGGATTTTTCGGTTTATACAGCGCAGTAGAAAAAAATTTGCACGCTGTTCATGCAAAAAGTAAATCAGGGAATTTTTTAATTTGGTCAATTTTTTTTTTTATTGATATCTTGGTTTGGAGTTTGAAAAATTTTTTTTGTGAATTTTGTGACATTTTTTTGGAGAGTCTCATTTGAATGGATTTAGTAAAATCGTAGGGTGTTGATGTAAAAATTAAAGGGAGGTATTGTCATTTTTGCAGACATGCAGCATTGAAATTTGCATGTCCATTTATATGAAAATTGCGGCAAAATTCAAAATGTTTTTTGGGGTAGTTTTGATGAGAGCGTTTGGAATTTTTGGACAATGTTGGCACGGTCTCTACAATATTGTTGTGAATTTTGGGAGTCGATATAGGTACTCAGATGATTTTTTAGAAATATTAGTGTAACTTGTTTAGGCTTCTAAATTTTTTGATACTCGATTTACAAATGGGAAGTAATTTTTGATTTTTTGATGTTTCATACTTGAAAAATTTCGAAAATTTGCAAAACCTAAATTCCTCCGAGAATTTCCAAATTTTCGAAAAATTCGGTGATTTCACAATGCCAAAAATTGCAAACATTGTCCAATGAAATTTCAAAAATTTTAACACTTTGCGAAACTCTAAAAAAAAAATTGAAAATTTTAATTTTTCTTATAACAAAAAATTTTCAGAGTACATTTTCAGTTAACTTGACATACCAAATTTTCAAATTGACAACTGCATCATAAAAACTACCAAAAATTCCGATCATTTTCGTTTCACATTTTTTTCCATAAATTTAACAGACAATTTCGAAATTTCAATGTGGAAAGAAATTTTTATCAAAATGTTTAAAAAAATTCGATCATTTCACAATGCCCAACGAAATTTCAAAAATTTTAACGACTAGCAAAACAAAATAAAAAATTGAAAATTTTCTAAAAACACCAAATTTTCAGAGTAAATTTTCATTTAATTTGACATACCAAACCTTGAAATTTCCAACTGCATTATAAAAACTGCCAAAAATTTCCATCATTTTCGTTTCCCATTTTGTCTATAAATCCAGCCGACAATTTCGAAATTTGTAGAAATAAATTTTCATAAAAATGTTTTTGGAAAGAAACTGAACCCAGATTTTATTTCCAATTTTTTTTCAAAATTTTCAATTTTTTGTCTTCCAAAATTGGATCATTGCAAAAGTTCGTACATTACCCCACATCAAACCCTCAGCCCGCCAAAAAGCTCTCCTAATTCTCACCATAACCTTAACTTGAATCGCAATCCTAAAGTCCTGTATGATTCCCGTAGACAACGGGCAATCGGCCGAGAAGAAATCCGAAAGTCGTCCACCAGAGCACAGTACCCCGAAGCGTTCCCTAGCTTCGCAAGACTCCCACGCGCAAGAATGCCGCTCTAGTCCAATCCTCCTAACCCAGGACGCCAACACGGAGGTGACCTGGGATTGGCAGAGTCCCCAAACAAAAGCAAAACCCCGTCAAAAGCCGGACGCAGCAAGCACCCCAAAGCGTCCCCAACTATTCCACAAGAAGCGCAATTCAAATTCTCCCTTAATCTACAAGCCCTTCAAAAAGCGAATAATCAGACACGACAACATCGTCAGTATCGACAAACTGAAAAGTGACTTTCTGGCGCTGGATGCGCAGATAGCAACAGCAAGTCCAGGTGAAACACCTGACAGTAACGACATTTCCGATGAAATTCTCTTCTCCGACTTCGTCGACGACGATTTCAACGTCGACGAAGTGCCAAAGCTCCCTGAATCACCACCAGATCCACCAGTCGTCACATCATCAACTGACATTCACGTTGTCGACAGCAAAGAGAAGGAGAGCTTGGAGGACATGTTCAATGATTCCCTGAACGACGAATCACTCTTGAGGTGTTCCCAGGAAATCGAGGAGAAACTGAACATTGGTCCAGCGAGACCAACGTCCTCCACCTCATCAGCATCATCAGCCATCAAATCGTATGGCCTGGCAAGTGCCCTAAACCCAAAGCCCGCAGCATCTCCCACCTCCAAATTCAAGAAGCACAAGTCAGAGCCAATTGACAATACTTCGTCCAACAATCAGAGAAATGGCAAGGACTTCAAGTCCTCGGATTTCATTGATTTGGACGACTTTGATGTGCCTGATGATTCGTTTGATGAGATTCTCAAAGCAGCTTGTGCCCAAGTGCCCAAGTACGATGCTCTAGGTACTCCATCCTCTTCGAAGTCTGGAAGCACAAGAACCAATGATTCAAAAGCTGATTTGGGACAGAGTAAGCTCTACTACAAGCAAAAGCTACCTGCCAAAGCTGTCCCAGCAGCAGCTAAGCCCAGTGTGCCTTCCACATTGCTAAAGGGAAATTTGAATGGTACTTCGACACAATCTGCATCGAATTCCGGCAATGATCGACGATTTTTCAAATCGAGAAATCGCTCGGACTCGAGTTTTGATAGTTCAAGTAGATTAAATTCACAGATGAGCTGTGCTGGGGTGAGTTTTGGGGCTAGAGGCGGTAAGACGAACTCCAGCTCTGTAAGTACCATGATGGATTTAAGGAGGGCTCAAACAACAGTGGGTCATAATGTGATTATTAAAGAAAGTACAAATTGTATAAATCATTTTGACAGACTAAAGGTAAGCGACGTTGGTAACTTAAGCTGTACACCTGTAACACGAAGTCAGACATTATGTACACCTGAGGAGATCGAGAGGAAGAGGAATGAGGCGAAATCGAGGCTCGAGGCCAAGAGAAAAATGCAGAATAGTCGAAATGCGGTTAAGAGGTGAGGCGAGGGGGTCAGGATTATTTAGAGAATTGTTTGTAATGTAATGGAAATGGTCTGTGAGACTGGCGTCTGGAATACGACGTGTGTCACGAACAGCCGACGATGTTTGGAGGCCAGGTACTGAGGGGTCAGGCGGACTTTTGGGAGCCCAGTGTACAGAGGATTTTTGTCATCACGATGTAAACATGTAAATGAACTCGAAATATCTGTTTTATATTGAAGATAAAATATATGAATTTTTTGATAATTTTCTGATGGTTCCTTGGCCCAATGGTATTTATTGAAGACGTTGTTCTCACCATTTTGTCCCTTTAATCTTTCACGATCGTACTATTGAGTCCTAGAGAAATTGTGCAGTAAGCATATTTTTGTAATTTTATAATTAAGCGTTCAAAATTTATTACAGAAAAGGTTCCTACCATGGGAATGGTATACAAAAAATTGGAGGTGATTCGAACAGTATAAATAATTGTTTCAATGGCCTGAAATCACGAGGTGGCTGACACTCCGGGCGTCGCCATTTTGTTTGAGCGCGCCAATTTCAAAATGGCGGAGCCCGTGTCGATCACTTCGCATCTTTGATCGATGAAAAAAAGTATTTAGGGTCTTCCGATTACTGTGAAATTTTTTTATCGCCCTTTTGGGGAGGGAATGTTGGTTTTTCAATTGTTCTTTGGTCTTAATTGTTCAAAAAATTGACAGGATTATTATTGGCGGTTATATGCATTGGATGGTAAGTAAATTTTTGGAATTTAATAAGAAAGTATTGAGAAGACTTCCTCACCACCTACACTCCATGTTTCTGTATTATTCCTTTCTCCTCAGCCCCACAATTCCGTTAGAGACACCTTTCTGCATCTCAATGGAGGTACAAAAAATACGCTACAACTGTTTTCCCCGGCGCTGTAAAAATACTCACGTCTCGTCAGACGTGATGAGATCGCCAATATTTGACGAGAAACGACGACAGAAATATAGAATTTCCTTGGATCGTGAGGGCTATATCAATTTGGGTAAGTAAAAAAAAAATTATAATAATGAGTAGAAAAAAAAAAAAAAAATTTAAACGTGGGTTCCAAAATTTTTTGATGTTTATATTCAAAATTCGTGTTTTTGACTCAAATTTGGAAAATCGCTTAGTGGTTTCAACATCAGAAAAAAATAATTGGGATCAATTTTTTTGTTATTATTTTTATTCAAAAAATTGTTATGCAAATAATGGAGGGAGAGAGGGGAATCTTATTATTTTTGAAAAATCGATGGTACCACGGGGACGAAGATTAAGTGGGTGTAACTGTAACGTCACGTCTGATATATTTTTACCCCTCAAAATTCGAATCGTGGATCTTGACGATGTGCCAGTTCCCTGCTGAATAACAATATCTGGATTATGAAATGGCGTGTTAGATTCGGGAAAAATAATGACACGCTGAAGATGAAAGGTATCAATCAATTTTAGACTCGACAATTAATTCTACGGAGCAGTGACTTTGGCATTGTATGTTTTTTGTATTTTTTATTAAAAGTGGACTGATTTACCATGCTCGTCGTGCAATTAGAAATTAGCAATCAATTTGATAAAATGTTGACTTCCCGAGTGGCGATATTTTATCTCGAAATGGGGACATTCCATCCCCAAATGGGGATATCCCATCCCCAAATGGGGATATGCCACCCCCAAATGGGGATATCCCATCCCCAAATGGGGATATTTCATCCCCAAATGGGGATATTTCATCCCCAAATGGGGATATCCCATCCCCAAATGGGGATATCCCATCCCCAAATGGGGATATCTCATCCCCAAATGGGGAAATGCCATCCCCGAATGGGGATATCCCATCCCCGAATGGGGATATCGCATCCCCGAATGGGGATATCGCATCCCCAAATGCGGATATCCCATCCCCAAATGGGGAAATGCCATCCCCGAATGGGGATATCCCGTCCCCAAATGGGGATATCCCATCCCCAAATGGGGATATCCCATCCCCAAATGGGGATATCTCATCCCCAAATGGGGATATCCCATCCCCGAATGGGGATGTCCCATCCCCAAATGGGGATATCTCATCCCCATTTGGGGATATCCCATCTCCAAATGGGGATACTCCATCCCCAAATGGGGATATCCCATCCCTAAATGAGGATATCCCATCCCCAAATGGGGATATCCCATCCCCAAATGGGGATATCCCTAAATGAGGACATCCTATCCCCAAACGGGAATATCCCAAATGGGGACATCCCATCCCCACATGGGGATATCCCTAAATGGGGACATTCCATCCCCAAATTGCGACATCCCATTACCAAATCGGGATATCCCACCCACAAGTGGAGCTATCCCACCCCCAAATGAGCATATTCCATCCCCAAATGTGGATACTGTAATATACATGAATCGCTACACACGTAAGCATGAATGTACAGTGTACCAACATTAGCACGTGTACTTGGTGTGCTTCCCGCGGGGGGGGGGGGGGGCGCGGGGCGCTTCATATACATTCATTTCGCGCGCATCCCTGCGCATGCGCACGATTAATAGAGCTTTGCGGAGGAGGGAGAAACAAATGTTGTAATCAATATGGCGTATGACGTCACTGTGCAAGTGAAAAGAGCCGAGTCTCGTCGGACCATTCGCCCGAGCCTCGGATACAACTGTGTTATTCCTCGGTTGGAATAAAAACCAGCCGCTAAAAAAAGGAGGGGGGCGGGGGGGGGGGAAGTGGGAAACGGTGCGGTGGGGGGTGGGGGGGTACATTATCAGTTAGAATTTAAGTCAGTCGGTAGTCGGTCTCGGTAGAGCATGGAGTCTACACGTGTAACAAACGCTAATGTCGACATTGCACTTTATCATTCACGTATACACGAAATTGTCAATGATGAGGGTGAGGAGGAAGTTAGGGGAATCCCCAAAGCGTGGAGGAGTAATGTTAATAATCGACAATTTAGGATGATTAATTTGTCATTTTTTAATATTGTTTGTGGTATTTATTGCGTTATTATGATTTGCGGCAGTACGGGGGCAATTGCCAAGCCCGAAATTTTTACTAATGCTTTTCTTGTTAAAATGAAACAACCCGCGGAGAGGAGTGTGGCTGATGGGGTGGCTGTTAGAAATGGATTTGTTAATTTGGGACCGGTAAGTTTAACATATTTTGGTATTTTAGGGGTAAGTGGGAAAGTGGTGGGGAATGATCGGGAAAATTGGGTTTTTTTTTTTTCATTTTTTTTTGAGTGTTTTTTGGAGCAGTTTTATGGGGCTTACACGCACTTGGCGCGGTTTATGGGGAATTCTTGGCACTGCACGATTACCAGCTGTACGAAGATTTTTTAGAGACCGTGTCGAGTAATTTAGATTTTTTTGGGGGATTTTGAGCGGATTTTGGAAGTCTATGGAGGTTTATGGGGGTTTTTATGGGGTTTGGAATTTTATGGGGAAGTTTTGTCATTGGGAGATCACCAGCTGTGTGAGCGATTTTTTTAGACGGGCTCGAATGATTTTTTTTTTTGGGAATTTTTGAATGCCTGGGGAGGTTTATGGGACTTTTGGTTATGGTGTTTTATGGGGATTTTTTTTGAATAGAGGATGCCAGGTGTATGTGGCATTTCTTAACACGGTAATATCGAGTTTTTTTTGGGGGAATTTTGAGTGGATTTTCCAAGTTCTATGGGGCAGCAATTTTTTATGGGGTTCCTGTGGGTTCTAGGGGGAATTCTTTTTCCTGGAGACATAGCAAAATTTGGAGATTTTCTTTTCAGAATTTTTTTTGGGAATTTTCAGGAGATTTTTGAAGGTAGGTCTCGGCGGGGTTTATGGGACTTTTCGTGGTTTCTGGGGTTCTATGGGGAATTCCGGACAGTCGACGAGTACCAGTTGTGTAGAACATTCTTTAAAATGATTTTAAGAATTTTAGTTTTTTTTTCTGTGCAATTTTTAGTGGATTTTTGGAGTTAGCTGTATGGAGGGTCTCAATTTTTTATGGGGTTTTCCGCGGTTCATGGGGAATTCCGTGGAGAATGACCAGCTGTGTAAACAATGATTTGAGGTCAACCGAAAATTTTTTAGATTTTTCAAGCCAACTTTGATATTTTTTTTTAATGGAATTTAGGGGTTTATGGGGTTTTTATGGGATTTATGGAAATTTTTTTTTGTTGGTGATTGACCACCATGGTGAGCCGGGAAAATTTTAAAAAGATATTTGGAGTGTGACAAATGTTTGTAAAAATTTTATGAAGTGTTTCATGGTGTTTTTCTCGACGTATGGGGAATTCCTGTTTTCGGTAGACTCGCTATATAAACCATAGTTCCAGATGATTCTACGATGAATCAAAACAATTTTTTTTGAGTAATTTTCCGTGGTTTTTTTAGCTCAGGTTCATGGGAGTTTTTCATGGTTTATGGGGTTATGGACTTTTCAGGGTTTGCGCGCGGTTCATGGGGAGTTCCTCGGAGTGGTAGACTGACCAGCTGTTTCCTCAAGGTTGAGGGGAGCTCGGGCTTCTTGGTCGAAGGACACATTTTCGTTACGTCGTTTTGTCCAATTGGGAAGGGAAACTTCAGTAGTATAACCTGACAATAGTCAGACGGAATTTTGGGAATAATTTGGGACTGGTTAATTGTTTATCCGAATTTCGATTTTTATATCGATTTTGGGAAGTTGGAAATTTGTGAAAATTTTGACATTTTGCAAACGGAAAATTTTGAAAATTTTGGATTTTTTCTTCAAACGTTTAAAATTTTTTTTTGCTTTTTTTTTAAAGAAAACTCGGAAGTTTCTGAGGTATAAAATATTTCTCCAATTATTCGATTTTTTAAGTTTTAAAATTGTTCGTTCAAGGGCAATTGCGGAGTCTGAAAGGAAATTTATGTTCGGGGAAGAGTCGAAACTTTACGCGATCAATCAGGTTAGATCAGCCTTAGAGTAGGTCAATCTGGTCAATTCAAAGAGTTTTAAAAGTTGAAAATTTTCAGGAGAGTCGATTAGACTTATAATAATAATTTGAACAATTTTTTGGTTCAATGCTCAAAGCTTTAAAATCTGGGATTCCCGATGTTTATTTTGCAGAACTTGATCCAAGTTTTACGGAACTTGATTTAAGATGTATTGAATTCGACTCAAATTTTGCTGAACTGGATTCAAGTTTTCTCGAACTTGATTCAAGTTTTGTCGAACTTGATTCAAGTTTTGTCGAACTTGATTCAAGTGTTGTCGAACTTGATTCAATTTTGGATGAACTTGATTCAAGTTTTACTGAACTTGATTCATGTTTATCGAACTTGATTCAAGTTTTGCAGAACTTGATCCAAATTTCGATGAACTTGATTCACGTTTTGTTAAACTTGATTCAACTTTTACTGAACTTGATTCGTGTTTGCCGAACTTGATTAAAATTTTGCAGAACTTGATCCAAATTTTGATGAACTTGCCTCAAGTTTTACTGAACTTGATTCGTGTTTTGGCGAACTTGATTCAAGTTTTGCCGAACTTGATTCAAGTTTTCCTAAACTTGATGCAAGTCGATGTTAACTTGCATCAAGTCCGTCTCATCTTGGTTCACCTCGAAATTTTCTTCATTCAAGTCAACGCTCTATCCAGAAGAAAATTTCCGGAAAGTGGGAATAATTGATAATTCAATGAGAATTAACTCAAATCGCAATCTCCTTCGGGCAAGATTTTTTTTTTTCACCGCTACACTGTGAGTACTAGTTGAATTGTCTGAACTGTACATTTTCCACGGTGGTATTTTTCCTCGTGTACGAGGACATGACTAATTTTCATACCAATGAGAAAAGTACTGGGGAGGAAAATTGCGGGATAATGGGGGGGGGGGGGGGTCCGGCCCACCGCCAACTTTGCCACCACTTATTTTCCTTTTCTTTCCGTGGATGAACGAAATTACGCAATTACCATAGACATCTATTTCCATTAGCACTCTTGACTATTTTACAGGGGGTGGGGGGGGGGGATTAATTGTTAGTCGTATATCATTTTCATTTTTGTTATTTTCATCGAAATTTTGAAGTTTCTAAACTTTTAAATACACATACATACACACACACACACACACACCCACCAACTCACCCAACCAACCACCCACCCAACAACCCACCCACCCACCCACCCAACCAACCACCCACCCAACAACCCACCCACCCACCCACCCACCCACCCACCCACCCACCCAACCAACCAACCACCCACCCCTCAACCCACCCACCCCTCCACCCACCCACCCAACCAACCAACCAACCACCCACCCAACCAACCACCCACCCACCCAACCAACCAAGCAACCACCCACCCACCCACCCACCCACCCACCCACCACACACACACACACACACACACACACACACACACACACACACACACACCACACACACACACACACACACATGCGCGCTTGGTGTACGGCGGTAGGTGATTACCAGATTTATAAATGGATTTCATGGGTTTGCATGCAAAAATTGATAGGATTTCTCGATTTGAAAAGCCGCGATTTATCAATGCATCGAAGCCCGTGAAAATTGAACTCGTAATCGCGTTTGCCCGTGTTAAACGATCAATTAATTAAAGCTGTCAAGCAAGGAAGTTCTCTATCAGCCGGCAAAACCATTTAACCACCATTTCCACTTTGCGAATTTTTTATTTTTCTTATCTATAATATATATCTTTCTGATTTTTAGGTCCTAAAACTTTTCAAAATCTCAACAAATTCCAAATGGAAAAAAATGGGAATTCCAAAATTCTTTGGTTTTTTTTTTAAACTCTCAAATTTGGAAGGTTTTGGAACAAGTTTTTGGAAATTTTGGCAATTTTCAAAATTCTGGAAATTTTTTGGAGATTTTGAAAATTTTCTGAATTTTTAAGATCAAATTTTTGTGATTGAAAAAAGAACGATTCAGTGTAAACTCAGCCGTTTATCAGTTGAAAATAACATGGCAAGGGGCAGAACGGGTTAATGACCTCTTCGCTTAGCAACTACCCGCATTTGTAGCCTCTACCTGAACCCACGTTTCAAGAACATTTTCTGTTATCGCAAGATTTAACCAATTTATGTATTCGGGGTAATCAGTATGCACTTTATATTGCTTATCACTTATAAGTGTTTTACGAAGCGTAAGGGCGTAATGCGAACCACAATTTTTTTCCCCGAATGCAAAAGACGAATCCGTCTTGAATTGATTTTGAATTTGCCGCCAAAAACCCCAGAAATTTTGAATACTTAAAAACTTAAAAAAACACCAAAAATCGCAAAAATTCCAGAACCCCCTAATTCCAAAATTCAAAAATTCGGCGCCAAAAAAAAAAAAAAAAAATTTCAATTTCCAAAAATTTCAAATTTGTAAAAAAAAAAAACAAAAAAGTGCAAAGCTCGGAAAATCTCGGCAGACAAGTAAATGGCCGTTTAATTGACCCTGAATTTGGGAGGGTGGGTGGGGGGTGGGGGAAGGAGCAATGAGTTGCAAAAGTCATCTTCTCGTGTTCATCACGGCTGACACTCTTCGTATATATATCATCCGTGATTGTCCCCAACACTATATTCCTAGTCCACCCTTTTCTCTAACGGCATTCTGATCGATTATGTTGGTGTAGCGTTGTGGGAGGAAATTCAGGTGGGCGGGTGGGAGGGAGGGGGAGGGCTTAGGGCTATGTACTCGTGTTGGGGGAACTCCAACATTGATCGTAACGTTTTTCTGGGATGAACGTACATTTAGTAGGAAAGTTGATTAAACCATAAAAATCGGATCGATCCAGTTCATTTCCATTTTGATGAAATACGTTCCTTATTCATGGCTCATTTGGACGCAAATGTATTTTTTAATTTGTCAGTTTTTGAAAAGTAAAAGATTTGAAGTTTCAAAATAGAAATTTTTTTTTTTCATTTTTTTTAACTTCCTGGAGTGCTGTCCCACCTTTCCCGTGGGACAGTGTTTCAACTGGGAGTCAGGTCCCAATTGTGGACTCGCTGTTCCAGTATAAGTTGATTTATCATTTTTGCAGAAAATTTGAGATCGATTTTGTAGAGAATATTTATAATCCGCCAACGTTCTCTAGACGCGTTGACAGAGCCTCACTCATTTTATTTTGGCCTCCTATGTCGAGATGTGAGGGAGATGGGCCAATTTTCATGAAAATGCTTTTTGCAGTGCACACTGAGAGCTACAATAAAGCTTTATATGAACATCCGCTAATATTCTTAGTTTCGAAGATATCTGCCAAAAACGCTTTCGGTTGATGCCGCGACTCCGATTGCGCGGCGCGCGTAACCCGCGGGAATTCCAATCGAGTCGAAGAATATAATTCCCATCGACTCAACTGTGTGCCATAAATGATTTTTATCTCCACCTAAATAAACTGAAAGAGTTACTCGAGGCATTAAAAAAATTTCGCTCAAATATTTCAATTCCCGAACATAGTTTCAAGATGACAATTGTGAGCCTCATAACGCGACAACAGACCGTGGATTTTTTTTGCAAATTTCTTATGTCAAATTCTGTTGAATGTCACGCGCCTGGAAATTACTCGTGGCCTGTTCCCGGAATTTAAATTTGCTTTTGAGAGTAAAGCGTTCGACTGGGAGCAGAATTCCCAGTCCTCGGCAACTTGGTAACTCTCAAGTGCTTCTGAGATAATGTTACGCAATGTCAACTATCACTGAGAGTTATCGTGACAATTGTTTATTGTTAATGACACCTGAAGTTAGTACGCAGCGAAATGCCTCGAGTTTCTCATAACTTAAATTAAGCTTTCATCCTAGATGATCGGTTCAATTATGAGACGTGTTTTGCTTGCTTCATAGTTCAAATTCTTGTCCAATTTCTGCAAAACTGAACATGAAAAATTTCTATTTTTCAGGTGCTGGGTAGCCAGACGGAGTACCACTTCATACATAGAGCATTGCCCCACGCTAGGAGCAAGAGATCAGTGCCGCATATGAGGCGACTCAAAATCGATCCTATGGTAACGTATATGTGTGTGTGTTTGTTTTCACCCCTCGGTCCCTCCCTCTTGTGCTCCCCGCCGCAGCTGCTCTTGAGCATTCCTTCGGTAGGGCTTACTGGACACCCATCCACGCGGCTGGGTCCGACCTTCGCCATTTGGGCCATCGTATTTCTGGACACAGGGTAAAGCCCCGGAAACCCCAGTGCTACCATGGCGGGCACCTATGATGGAACCTCGCCCCTGCTTCGGGTTAGGTTCCCGCCCGGCCTCGCGGCCCCATTCTATGGTTACCGTCGATAGAACACACGGAACTTTCCTGCTGTCCGTCGGAATCCATGAGAAAATATTTGATCACGTATGTGTGTGTGTGTGTGTGTGTGCTCATTAATTCGAACGAGCTTCCTCCGCTTCTCAAATTCACTTATTTCTCCCTATTTATCTCACTTTCATTTGCGAGCAATGGATCGCCAATCGGGATTTCATTATGGGAAAATTCCGGGGGATTTCGATAGAAACTTTAGCCATTGAGGATAACAGCTTGTATTGTAGTCGCAGTAGACAAACCAGAGTTTCTTTAATACTTTCATGGCAATTGTCCAGAATCTCGTTGATATTAGATTGGGAACTGGAGCTCCTCCCACTTGGCCAAACTCCCGGAAAATCCGTTGATAATATAATATAATGCCTGTTGTAATATTCTTGAAAATATCCATATTTTGTTGAGAACATTGAAAAGCTCAAAAAGTTTCATAAATTTGGTAAGTTATATCTTAGTGTCTTTCAATGAATTAATTAATGGATCAATCAATGAATCAATCGGTGGATCAATCATTGAATCAATCATCCAATGAATCAATGGATCAATCATTGAATCAATCATTGGATCAATCATTGGATCAATCATTGGATCAATCATTGGATCAATCATTGGATCAATCATTGGATCAATCATTGGATCAATCATTGGATCAATCATTGGATCAATCAGTGGATCAATCATTGGATTAATCATTGGATCAATCATTGGATCAATCATTGGATCAATCATTGGATCAATCATTGGATCAATCATTGGATCAATCGGTGGATCAATCATTGAATCAATCATCCAATGAATCAATGGATCAATCATTGGATCAATCAGTGGATCAATCATTGAATCAATCATCGAATCAATCGCTGCATCAATCAATGACTCAATCATTGAATCAATCAACAAATGTGTGAATGAATACCTCAATCAATCAATCGATCAATTTCAGGTGCACACAGCGGTGCAGCAGACGGGGTTCAAACGAGTGAAGCGGGGTTATAGGCCACTCTCCGTGGACAATCTTGTGCCGCACTATGACCAAACGATGATGAAGGAGAGGGCGAGTCATGATCCAACTGATCCCTATTTTCAGTACCAGTGGTATTTAAAAAATACGGGGCAAAATGGGGGCAAGCCCAAGCTCGATCTGAATGTGGAGGCAGCGTGGGCACAGGGGGTCACTGGCAAAAATGTTACCACAGCCATCATGGATGACGGTAAGATTGATCGAACAACATGATTTATCTACAATCGGTAATATGAAGGGCCGTTTAATTCATAGTCGATGAAAAAAAATTTTTTTTTTACTACTTTGACTGCATAAATTTCCAACACAATGTCACGTTTATTACGTGACGTTCATAGTCGGATTAATGTCAGTTGCGCCTGCTCCCACCCAGCTCGTAACTGTGATAACGACGGGAAAGTACACGTGATAACTGCCATAATGAGGATTACCCACAATGAAGCGATCTGATTGTTTTACATCATTCATGTTTCCTGTTAAGCGTAGTAAGGACAGTTACAATTTAATGTTATCCAATCGTCATTCAGGTGTATTAACTTGTACTTCCATTTCGATTTTGCATTTTTTTTTTTTTCAAAAATCGAAATTGAAAAAAAAATGTTTCTTATCAGTAATGAGATTTTTCAGGTCAATTTTTTTTTTATTTTAATTTTTTTTTCAAAAATGCCGCGCAATTGGGGAACAGAATTACTGTAAAAAATTGTTTAAAAAATGAGAAACAATTTTTGTCATTGCAGGGGTGGACTACATGCATCCAGACCTGAAGTTCAATTACGTAAGTCTCGAGATAAATCACTAAATTTTCCCTATTCTGGATAAAATATTGAGATAGAAATTCCTGGTGACAATGTACAATGCTACTACTTGCCGGGGGGGGGGGGGGGGGGGGATGTCAGACCTAGTTGCTCACTGGAATGTGAGAAAATTCCAATCGCAATTTACATTTTTCACTTCCGCGCCCAGAGTTACTGTTCAACATTTATGGGAGTTGTAAATTATAGTGTTTTTGGGGTTACAAAATTATATTTCATTTAGACACGTCTAGTTTCTTGGTAAGTTTGAAATTTTTTGTTCAAACACACACCCACCCACCCACATCCATCCACATACACACCCACCCATCCATCCCCCCACCACCCACCCATTCATCCACCCATCTATCCACCCACCCATCCATCCACCCACCCATCCATCCACCCACCCATCCATCCACCCACCCACCTACCCACTCATCCACCCACTTACCCACTCACACTCACCCACCCACTTACCCACTCACACTCACCCACCCATCCACCCACTCACACTCACCCATCCACCCACTCACCCACCCACTTACCCACTCACACTCACCCACCCATCCACCCACTCACCCATCCACCCACTCACCCATCCACCCACTCACCCATCCACCCACTCACCCACCCACTTACCCACTCACACTCACCCACCCACTTACCCACTCACACTCACCCACCCACTTACCCACTTACACTCACCCACCCCCACCCACTCACACTCATCCACCCACCCGCCTACTCACACTCACTCACCTACCCACCCACTCATCCGCTCACCACCCACCCACATCCACCCATCCACACACACACACACAAATTTATATCCATACACAAACTCATCAATCACTACACAATTTCACACGCACACATACACATTACAAATAGCATTACTTCGTAAATTCAAGGGATAAAATCTCCGAATTGGCAATTGGAGAGGGCGAGTGTGGAATACGAGTTGAATTTTCAGTAGAGACTCTTGGGTTAGTGATGGGGGACCAAAAGAAAGAAAAAACTGAAAGCCTGACTAACGAGCGAATATATCCCGTGGTATGGCTTCCCCGAGGAATTGGGTCCACCTCAGAATTCTGCCGAGGTGTCGAGTCACCATTTTCCCACCCCCCCCCCCCCCCCCTCACCTCCAACCTTCGACCTTTTCTGTGATTTCCAGGGACGTTATTTATGTTTTTTTTTTCTTCGTTTTTCGTTTGCAGAATGCTGAGGCATCGTACGACTTCAGTTCCAATGATCCCTACCCCTACCCCAGATACACGGACGACTGGTTCAATAGGTGAGTGTGAAAATTCATTCTTCACCCAATGGAAAGCCGAGAGATTTATCATTCTGAAGACATGTATTGAAAACAGCAATTATTCACGCATCTTAATCGGTAAAGGGCCATAATTACCCAACAAATCCGTCAATTGTGTGTTTGTTTACGTGCAAGCATGAAAAGGGCCCACTTTGTCGATTCACAGTTGCGCATACCATAAACTTGGTGTGAATGGTACCCATGGAGAGGGAACCGTAGCTCGCGCTCTAGAATCGACAAAGTGGGCCCTTTTCGGTTTTGGACAAAAAGCATCATAAAACATGCGAATTTTTTTCGCTTTTATTTTTCTCAACTGATACCTGCTGATTTCGTGGTGGACGGTCTGGACCACAGCTTCCAGCATCCAAATTTTGATTTGAGAATTTTTTTTTTTTTTTATAAAATTCTCGAATTTTTATGAAATGCCGGAAAGTTCGGAGAAATTATTATTAAATGGGAAAATTGATGAGCCACGTGGGAAGCCACAATGAAGAGAGAGGAGTGGAGTATGAGTTGGAGGGTCTGATTGTGGGATGAACATAAAATTGAATCGCGAGGTCCCCGGGCGATCGTTCCTTCAAATTTATATTCCAGGGGGTTGGATTGTGTGGGTGAGAATGGTATATTACACTCGCTTAACTCAGCTCTGGCTTTCGGGAAATTCGTGTGCAATTTCATTAAAATTAAAAATTAAGAGTGAGAAAAATGGGGAAAATTGGGTAATTAATTATTCGTTAAATGTCGACGTTGGTTGATGAATCTAATTAAAATTTGAGTTAGGGAGATGTTGCTTCGACTCTCGGGATAATGTTGGGAAAATTGATTGAATCAATATCGCGAGCAGAAACTTTTTATCGGAGATGGTACAAAAGATGATTCACGCGGACATTTTCAGAAATTGGACAAGAATTTGAACTATGAAGCAAGCAAAATACGTCTCATAATTGAACCGATCATCTAGGATGAAAGCTTAATTTAAGTTATGAGAAACTCGAGGCATTTCGCTGCGTACTAACTTCAGGTGTCATTAACAATAAACAATTGTCACGATAACTCTCAGTGATAGTTGACATTGCGTAACATTATCTCAGAAGCACTTGAGAGTTACCAAGTTGCCGAGGACTGGGAATTCTGCTCCCAGTCGAACGCTTTACTCTCAAAAGCAAATTTAAATTCCGGCAACAGTCCGCGAGTAATTTCCAGGTGCGTGACATTCAACAGAATTTGACATAAGAAATTTGCAAAAAAAATCCACGGTCTGTTGTCGCGTTATGAGGCTCACAATTGTCATCTTGAAACTATGTTCGGGAATTGAAATATTTGAGCGAAATTTTTTTAATGCCTCGAGTAACTCTTTCAGTTTATTTAGGTGGAGATAAAAATCATTTATGGTACACAGTTGAGTCGATGGGAATTATATTCTTCGACTCGATGGGAATTCCCGCGGGTTACGCGCGCCGCGCAATCGGAGTCGCGCCATCTGTGGAGAAATTCCACGGCATCAACCGAAAGCGTTTTTGGCAGATATCTTCGAAACTAAGAATATTAGCGGATGTTCATATAAAGCTTTATTGTAGCTCTCAGTGTGCACTGCAAAAAGCATTCTCATGAAAATTGGCCCATCTCCCTCACATCTCGACATAGGAGCCCAAAATATAATGCCTGAGGTTCTGTCAACGCGTCTAAAGAACGTTTGCGGGGATGGCGCAACTACTGATGGCTCGAATATAAAATATAAGTTGAGGGACGAGGTTATTGGGACGTAAAAAGCCCGTCAAGTGCTCGCCTTTTCTCTTTCGCGAATGAAATGACCACAGAGCTTCCATTAAATTTCTATTGAAGAAAAAAAAAAAACCGGAAGTGCAACTGCTTTTTTATCGCCCCAATGAAAAGCTGAAATCCCGGCAATGTATCGTAAAAAATATCTTGGTACGACGTGAGATGCCCTTTGAGCTTTCAGTAAAGACTTAACAGTCGAGAATTATAGGCGTTCGCTCAATCGTTTTACTGCTTGGCTTTACGCGATGCGGAACACACGGTCTGTGTGTGTGTGTGCGTGTGTGTCTGCATACGTGTCTCTCTGTCCGTGGGTGTGTGCGTGTGTATGTCTTCCTGTGTGTTTCTGTTTGTGCCTGTGTGTTCCTGTGTGTATGTTTCTGTGTGTGCCCGCGTAACGGCAAGCTACGAGTTCCACCCCTAAATAGGATCACCACCGCGCTCTGTAATTTTTTTTACGTGTCCAACTTTTTTTCTCGTTTACGGATGATACGTCTCGATACGCATTACCGAAGAATCATTGATCTCCCGGCGAAAAAAAAAAAATTGCAGACCGTGGGCGTGTGTCTATGTCGGGCTCAATGTCAGGCCTGTTATCAGAAAACCTACGCGAATTATCCCCCACTTCTCTCCACATACATCTGTATATATATATATAGATACACATGCGTATATATATGTGTGTATATATATGTGTATGGAACAGACACCTTGAATGACCCATCGTCACCCCCACGTCATAATTACACGTCTTGCAAAAATAGATTGGAAATCTATCGTGCCCGTGAATTCAATTTCCGGTCAATTTGCACTTGGAAATTAACGTTAGTTCAACCATCTTATTTTCCCTGACTTGTCCAACTCAATTGAACGAGCTCCATGATTGGAGAATATTTGAGAAAAAAAAATTGAAAATTTTTTCACCGCTTCCAACGTAGGTGAAATTTTTTACCAATTTTTTTAGGCGCGAAAATTCAAATATTTGAATTTTCTTCAAATTTTTTAATGGCTCGAGTAACTCTTTTGGGTTATTTGGGTGGAGATGACAATTATTTATAGCGCAGAGTTGATGGGAATTATTCGACTCGATCAAAATTTCCGCGGGCTGCGCGCGCAGCTGGGGCCGGAAGTGCCATCTAGGGGGAAACTGCGCGGACGCAGTCGAAAGCGATTTTCGCAGATATCTTCAAAACTGAGAATATTAGCGAAAAGTTGTAGAGAACTTTTTTGTAGATCTCAGTGTGCTCTACAAAAAACATTCTCATGGGAATTGGGCTATCTCCGTTAGATCTCGAGATATGAGCCGAAAACGCCGTGCGGGAGATCCTGTCGACGCGCGCTTGAACGTTTAGCGTAGACAGGTGAATTTTTGTTTTCTAAGGAAAACATTTTTTCGAAAGTTTTTTAGAAATTTTTTTCGAAATTTTTTTCGAATTTTTTTTCGAAATTTTTTTCGAAATTTTTTTCGAAATTTTTTTCGAAATCTTTTTCGAAATTTTTTTCGAAAATTTTTTTGACAATTTTGATATCACAACCCGTGTTATTAAAATTTCTCCTCGGTGAATGCAACTCAAATGGAAGTCCTTATTAGCGCCACTAATTTTATTACGGCCCCTATTCACCTGACATCGAATCAAGGCGTGATTAGAGCAGCATCTCTGTTTGGTCCATCAGTACTCCGGCGCATCTTCGCAAGTTTTCCCCGAGGTTATCTCCTTGATTATGTTTGCAAACTCGGATGCACCACTCCACAGCGTAATTTTCCCCACGCCGGATGGAAGTCACGACGCTCAATGAATTTTCCATCAGCCTGATGAGAACATCATAACCCCTTCCTTGCATCAAAATTTATTTGTTTGTTTTCCAGGAATGGAATATTTTTGGGTTTTTCATTTTCGTGAAATTTCGATCACATTTTCAAGTTTGGAATAAATTTCGTTTTTTCAAATTTTCAAAACTTTCAAATTTTATAAATTTTCAAATTCTCAAAATTTTCAAATTTTCACAATTTTCGAATTTTCAAATTATCAAATTTTCAAAATCATCAAAATTTTCGAATTTTCAAAATTTTCACAATTTTCAAAATTTTCAAATTTTCAAATTTTCAAAATTTTCAAATTTTCCAAATTTTCAAAATTTGAAATTTTCAAAATTTTCAAATTTTTCAAAAATGTTCAAATTTTTCAAAAAATTTGAGATTTTGAAAACATTTTCAAAATTCTGAGAAATTTTCAAATTTTCAATTTTTTACGAATTTTGTGACGCCTGCAGCTTTAATTAACTCTGCCCAGGAGTTTCACTAAATGAAAGAATAAATTACTCCATAAATTACCTTCGCTTTCTCATTTTTTGTCTTCACTCTGACAGAGCCCCTCATCTCAAGAATCGCTTCATAAATTCGAGAAAAAAAGCGTGCTATCTCCCGGGAAATAGAACTCTCGTGTCTCCCGTGGCTGAAGAGCCGGAGAAAGCGAGGGTGTAACGCAATCTTACGTCACGGCAAACCTCCCCACCTGATATATTTGAAATTTTTCGAAAGCTGAAAAGACCTCTGAAAACACCCACATATATATATCCGAAGAAAAAAAGTCAAAAATCCGCGAGGCGGCACATCGCTCACCATGCGTCAGTTCAAGCGATTCAATTTTTTTCACTTCCACCCCATTCAAATCCGCAAAAAAACATGTTTTGAACCAATTTTTGTCAAAAATTTCCCAAATTTCGGAAACCGTGGAAATTGGAATTTTGCCCCAGCTGGAGACCGGAAGAAATGCGGGGGTGTAAGACAACCTTAACACTCGGTACGTACGTCATAGCGAAGCCATTCTGTTGTTCCTCGAGCTAATATAAACACCAATGGAATGGGTTGGTCCAGCGTCTTCCACCACCCTGTTTCATAAAGATGCCTCCTTGAGCACGTTGATCACTTTCCTTTCCAATGGATTAAACTTAATTGCTCAGTGAATAGCCCACGGGTGGTGCCAGATCTCGTAATTTTACGGACAGCCCTGATATTTATGGAATGCAATCGATCTTATAGTTCTCCATTATACACGAAACGTTTATCAACGATTTTCGAATCAATTCACTTTCAATAAACAGGTTATATATATATATAGAACAATCCTCTTCTAGCAACAATCAATCTCAACGATGCACCTAAAATTTCAGTCATGGAACCAGATGCGCTGGTGAGGTAGCAGCCGCCCGTGATAACGGAGTATGCGGTGTGGGCGTGGCTTATGACTCGAAAATCGCAGGAATAAGAATGCTGGATCAGCCCTACATGACGGATTTGATAGAAGCGAATAGCATGGGCCACGAGCCTGACCTCATCGACATCTACAGTGCCTCCTGGGGACCTACGGATGACGGGAAAACCGTCGACGGGCCCCGGAATGCTACTATGCGGGCCATAGTGCGCGGAGTGAACGAGGTACAGTGAAAATTGCTATTAATTCCAAGATTTCAGGGCAGTCTTCCAGAAGTGGATCCTCCCTGAGGGTCTCTCCCTGTGTTAAATAGTCATCTTCCACTCCTACAGCACGCTTCGGTTAGTCTCTGCTGCTTGGGGCTCTAGATGCTCCGAACGGCTGACTACCGGATCCCCCCTCCCTGCGCTGAAGGGGCGGTGCCACGCGAGACCACGCCTAGTCGGGAGACTATGGGCGTGGTCTTCGCCGGCCACGCCCACTCTACCTAATCCAGCTTTCATTGAAGGACTCCCACTACTCAGTCAGCCCACCCCCTCCACAGTGCCGCGAGCGTAGTACCGCCTTGTGGGCGGTACCCCCCCCCCCCCCCCCCCCCCCCACGCAGCTCGCTGTGCCACGCCCGCGCAGCAGGCGGGGTCTGCCCTGCGGTTTGGGGCGGGGGGAAAATGGGAGGTGGAGAGAGTCGGCCCCACCCACAATCTCTTCCGTCCGAGATCACCCGCGCGGTGGAGGGGGGGGGCGCCCCTCCAGCGCCGTCACGCGCGGTAAACCAATGGAAATCTACTGAAGCTCTCGGTTTTGCCTTGTCCACTTTATTGAGGCTTTATTTGCGGCGCCAAAAAAATTTTATTGCACGCTATATATATATGTATATTTTGTTTTTTTTTTTTACCATCTCGCAAAGTCTATCAAAAAAAAACTCTGAAAAAAATGGCGAAATCAATTGTCTAGGTCTTTTTGATCTTCTGATGCTAATGTTTACAGCATCCGCTGGAAATTCCTGGCGAATACATGTCGAGAGTCAATTTCTGGCGCGTTTGATGTGGGTATCGGGGTTTGTTGCTAGGCAACTCGGGTTAAGTACGTCAGACGCTCAAGGGCCTATGATTATGCCAAAATCATGTGTTTATTTATGATGGTCGTCTTGGGCATTGGGGGTCAAGGTTCGCGCCCCCACCCCGCCCCTCCCCCCCAACCCCCCTCCTATCGACTGATTTATAGTCTCTTATTTCGCGAAAGATGTCGGCGGGAAATTGGAGACTTTATGATTAGCCCCGATAAATATACCACTCCATACAATTTTGTTGGACAGCTCAGAGGACATTCAGAGGACCTTGGGGGGACCTGGACAATTCGTGCGAAAAAAAATTCAATTTTTTTTTTAATATAAATTTTGGTATCCAAGCCAAAATAATTTTTTTTTTTTTATCAAATGATAAATTGCGGACTAGCAATTAGCTCTCTCAGTAGCTTCATGTATATATAGATATACTCTTAACAGAATGGTCTATATATATATATATATATATATATATATATATACAGCCCAGTGATTAAAAAAAAAAACAGTGATCGCAGGAGCCAATTAAATAATACTCAAAAATTATTGAATCACCGGTGAATTAAATACATTGAAGAAAATTAAATGGTGAAAAAAAAAAAAAAAATTGTGGCAATTGCAAAATGCCCAGAATCTTTCATCAGAGATCCCCTGCATCAGACAATCCATCAATTGGGATAATTTCGACAGGTTTAATCACCACCGCGTAATGCATCCCTCGTCAAAGTGAGCGTGACTTTTGGCGCCAAGTTGGGGGCTGGCGAGCAAGTGGCGCGACAATCCCCCAATGTCTTGCATGGAAATGTAAACCACCTACGCAAAATCATTCGTATCATGGCCGCGTGCGTCACCAAGGGTTTCATCATGTAACACTGAATTATACTGAAAAATTGTTAATCGAGTAGTGTACAGCTTCATTTGCAAGCTGACCTTCCGGCAAAAATGTCATGTCAGCTAGGGGGGGGGGTGGGAGGGGGGGGGCAATTCAAGATTATGCAAATTAATTTTGGGGATGATAAAAAAAAATTAAAAAAAACGGGTTGCTCTATATACAGGGTGTTTCAAAATTCACCACTTTCTGGGGGAAGGGCGGAGGGGGGGGGGGGATTTTTGGGCGGGGGGGGGGGGTGATCGATACATACTCAAAAACGTTTCTACTCGAAAATTTTCTAAGGTGTTTTGAAACACCCTGTAGTGTGGGATACTATGTGGAAGCGTTCGGTTTTGATTAACGTTTCGGTAAATATTTTCCCAACCATTTTATCCGCCCATTAGGAGAAGTGTGGAGAATAAACGGGTCGTCAAAATAGGAGCTTTATCACTCTATAAAATCTAGATTGAGGGCACTTTTGTATGAAAAAAAAAAATGGGAACCACCTGCGGCTTGGGTAAATGCCGACTGATTTTCTCATTCAGACGAAATTGGCAATTTACTAATTTTTTCATTGACTTTTTCAGGGACGCAGGGGACTTGGCAATATATATGTGTGGGCATCTGGTGATGGGGGTGAGGAGGATGATTGTAATTGCGATGGTTACGCCGCCAGCATGTGGACCATTAGCATAAACAGCGCCATAAACGACGGACAAAATGCGCACTACGATGAGAGCTGCTCGAGCACACTCGCCTCGACATTCAGCAATGGGGCTAAGGATCCGAACACTGGAGTGGTAATTGAACAGCATTGTTGACATGTTTCAACATTTTTTTTTTTTTCACATTTTTTAATTAAAAAAAAATTGGAAAAATATTCTGGAGACAAAAAAAAAATCAAATTGATGGAATTCGTAAATTTGATTTTTTTTTTGTCTTTTTTTCACATTTTTTAATGAAAAAAAAATTATAAAAATATTCTGGACAACAAAAAATATCAAATTGATGGGATTCGTAAAATTGATTTTTTTTCACATATTTTAATTTAAAAAAAATGGAAAAATATTCTGGACACAAAAAAAATATCAAATTTATGGAATTTGTAAAATTGATTTTTTTTAATTAATTTTTTTTGTTTTTTTTTCCGCTTTTTTTAATTAAAAAAATTGGAAAAATATTCTGGACAAAAAAAAAATTGATGGGATTTGTAAACTTAATTTTTTTTTAAATTTCCAACTTTTTTTTTAGATTTTTAAATTTTTTTTAAAGTTTGTATTAATTTTTTTTTTCTTTTGGAATTGATAAAACTTTTTCAAAATTTTCAGAACCTAAAAAAGAAATGCGAATTTCTTTGGTGTTTAGTTATTTGTTTATTTAGTGTGTTTTTTAATTTGTGAAAATTTTTGAAATTGGTAAAATCCTGAAAAGTCTTCTCAATTATTGAAAAATATTCCGTAATGGGGGTAAAGATCCTCGGGGCTCGACTTGTAATTGAACCTGATTTAATTACCTTTGTAAAGGAAATTACGAGGGACATGCCGAGCTAGAACACGGCAATGAGGAAATTCTTAGGAGAGCACAGCATCCTTGATTTGAGAGTGCTCAGTTGAGCGAATGGACCAGTTCGTCAAATTGGTTCAAATTTCAATTTCAAAATATTTCCAAAATTTTTTCCCCCTCAATTATTGAAATTCCCTTTGAAAAATGCTAAATACAAACACATGGAAGTCTCTGGACCAAAAGCACCGCCCCCCCCCTTCCCCGAGATTTTCATCTCAACCAAAAAATTGTGGCACATATTCTGGATATTCTCGACATGAGCCATGATTGTTTACAACATGGATAAAAATTAAATATCACCAGTAAATATTTGGGAAGACATCAACTTAACTTTCGCTTTACGATGCAGCATCCCTCAGGCGCTCGCGTCGCGCCATAAAATTCAGCGATTCTCGAGGGGGATCAATGCAGCCTATTCATTTCATTTGCGCACTTTGAGTGGGAATTACTCGTGGCTTTGCCAAGGAAATTGCAGGCATTTGAATCGGATAATTTCCCATGGTTTTGTGCAAATGATGTCAAACCTCTTGGGACATTTCAACTGAAAATCTGAGTCCTATGTCAACCGCGTGACTCCCCTCAGTGGAAATTTATGATATGCGAGCCCGACAAGTTTCGCGTCACTATTTTCCCCCACAAATGAATAGAGTATTTGCAGACTCTGAAGAAAGTTCAATGCAGCTTTTCATTGGTAAACATTAGTGGCTTTGAAAGTTTTGTTTGCTCAGTGCTATGTAATCGACGCATTTATGGGTCAGATCTCCATACACACAGGCACATGTATGCTTGTACCTATATTCAGTTGCTTATACTCATAGACGATTCATCACTCACATACATCCATCCACCCACCCACCTCCCCAGCCACCCACCCACCTACCTACCCACCCACCCACCCACCTCCCCACCCACCCACCTACCTACCCATCTATCCACTCACCCACCCGCCCACCCATCCACCTACATACCCATCGACCCACCTACCCACCCACCCACCCACCTACCTACCCACCCACCCACCCACCCGCCCACCTACCTACCCACCTACCCACCCACCCACCTACTTACCCACCCACCCACCCACCTACCCATCTATCCACCCACCCATCCATCCACCCACACACCCACCCGCACCTACATACCTATCGACCCACCCACCTACCTATCCACCCACCCACCCGAAAAACGTTCCCGCCCCCTCCACCCACCTACCATCATAGGTGAGTGGGTGGATAGATGGGAACCTACCCATCTATCCACCCACCCACCCACCTACATACCCATCGACCCACCCATCCACCCACCTACATACCCATCGACCCACCCATCCACCTACCTACCTACCTACCCACCTACCCACCTACCTACCCACCCACTCACCTACCCAGCCACCCACCTACCTACCCACCCACCCATTCATGCACCCACCTGTTTTTTTATTTAGACCTGTTACCAGATGCGTAATATCGACTTTCATGGTGTTATTACTTTGCTGGTGCAACTTAAACGCCATTGTTGTACATGCAATTACCCATGTTAATACTCAAAGTTTGACCTTGAGAGATTACTTGTTGAACAATAACATTGCTATCCTCCCCAGGCAACGACCGACCTATATGGAAAATGTACAACAACTCACAGTGGAACATCAGCAGCAGCACCGGAGGCGGCTGGAGTATTTGCACTTGCTCTCGAAGCAAAGTAAGTTGGTAAATTTTTCACACTTTCGTATTCGCCCCCTGAATTTTCCGCCTTTGTTTTCAAGACAAACAGCCGCGGAGCGTATTTTCCGGAGGAGAGAATAAACAGTGAAATGCTTGTTCTGGTTCAAGCTTCATGCGTTATCACTTGCATATATATATACTCTGCGGTGAATCTGTAGATTTTCTGAAATTTGCATTAACTTTCCAGATGTTGACCATTAAAAAATTGCAAAATATTCCACTGACTTCCGGGGAATAGATAGAAACTTTTTAGGGTCTCAGGATTCTCAAAAATGCTAAGAAAAAAAAATTGAGAAAATGGAGATTTATTGTGAAAACGGTTACATTATATAGACACTACTTCCTCCTACGCCATATCATAGCATCAATACAGTGAAAGCTCCCGAGTGGTCCATGCTCGAGGATCTGTACGCAACTAGAGAGCGCCCCCACTCCGGCAGGGAGGGAGTGCGCGCGCTGACGCTCACTGCAGGATACATACGAGTATGGTCAGTGGTGGGGGAGGAGCGCAACGCGTGAGTGGGCGAAAGACGGCAGGAGGAGAAGGCGCGTGGAGGGGAGCGCTGGAGTGGGGGAGCCATTACCGCTTATTGACGCGCCTGATGTGTAGACCGACTGCGTAGGGAAATTTCTCTTCTGAAGGTCTAGGATCAAACAATTTAAATAAAAAAAAATAGACAATATGAGAAGACCCATCTGATGGTCTGTAAATGCACGACACAGACATATGCACACTGCAATAAACATGAAAGAGCATAACACAGACAGGCAAAAAATTCAGCAACTGTCTGGTTAAATCCGCAAATGTCAGATTATGAAAAGCCCGGAAATATGTACGTGACTCTGGCTCTGTTGAAGCGCCATTCTCCTCAACACCCTCAAGCTCGTGTCGTATGGAAATAAAATGAATGGGATGAGAGAGGATACATAACTAAAATAACTCTCCTCGAGTAACCAATGAGATTTTATTGGAAATGCGCAAGGGGAAATCGAAAGCTATACATTTTGATTGGGCATCGAGTAGTTTATATGCAAGTGAGCAGGGTTTTATTTTGAGAGGAGAAGACTGTAACTATATATAGTTTGCAGTTCTGAGTTGTCTGATAATTTTTCGCGGGAACCAAGGGACTGAATTTTGAAGTGAAACTTCTTATGGGACTATCTGAAGGCGTTACGATGTTTGGACACTTATGGAGGGTGGGGCTGAGCGGAGGTGGAGGGGGCGGGGTGGTCGAGGACGGGGGGCGTGCCGGTGGTTGGAGGGGGCGGGGTGGTCGAGGACGGGGGGCGTGCCGGTGGTCGGAGGGGGTGGCCGAGGGCAGATCGGGTGTGGAGGGGGCGGGCCGGAGGTCGGAAGGGGCGGGGCGGTCGAGGGTGGGAGGAAGGAGGGGGCGTGCCGGGGATAAGAGGGGGCGGGGTCGTCAAGGGCGGGAGGAGAGGGGGCGTGCCAGGGATTCGAAGGGGCGGGGTGGGGGCGTGGGTGGAGGGGGCGGGAACGTTTTTGGGGGTTACACTTTGCGCAATTTTTCCGAGTTTATAAACTTGAAAAAAAAAATTCTATTTCTCTTCTGAAGTTTCACTGCTCTGGCGCGTTACTACACGTCTATATTCTTTTTCCTGGAAATTAAAGAGGACCAGATGGAGATGCTGCACCACTGTGGACCAGGAGATGAATTTATCTGATTAAAGGCGAAATCAATGGCACCCTTTCAGTTGATTGCCAATCGTAATTGGTATATGTATCACAAATTGCGTGTATAATTGGGCGATTTTTTTTTTTGGACATTTTTTTTGGAAAAGGGTTTCTGCTTTGGAGATTTTTTGCACTACCTATCAAGCCAGCAAAACTCCATTTTCTATTCTTATTTGCAGCCCGCAATTGACGTGGCGTGATATCCAACACCTTACGGTATTGACGTCCAAGCGCAACTCATTATTTGACGCCAAAGGGCGATTTCACTGGACAATGAATGGGGTTGGCCTTGAATTCAATCATCTGTTTGGATATGGGGTGCTGGATGCTGGCGCCATGGTAGCACTGGCGAAAAAATGGAAGACAGTACCACCGAGATATCATTGCGAGGCTGGAGCTGTTATCAACACAATGTGAGTTAAAAGTTTTTGGAAAAAGAACAAATTTTAAAATTTTTTGGAAAGAAAAAAATTGAAATTTTTTTGAAAAACAAAAATTAAAAATTGTTTGGAAAGAAAAAATTGAATTTTTTTTTAAACAAAAAGTGATTTTTTTTTCTAGAAAAAAAATTGAATTTTTTTTGGAAAAAAAATTAATTTTTGTTTCGGAAAAAAAATGAAATTTTTTTTCGGGGAAAAATTGAATTTTTTTTCGGAAAAAAATTGAAATTTTTGTTCGGGGAAAAATTGAATTTTTTTTCGGAAAAAATTGAAATTTTTTTTGGAAAAAAATAGAATTTTTTGTTGGAAAAAAATAGAATTTTTTGTTGGAAAAAAATAGAATTTTTTTTTTGAAAAAATTGACATTGTTATCTGGGAAAAAAAATTGAAAATTTTTGGTAAAAAAAAAATTGAATTTTTTTGGTAAAAAAAAATTGAAAATTTTTTGAATGAAAAATTGTAAAAGCAAAAATTGGAGGAAAAAAAATTGGCCCATAAAATTTTGAATGGAAAAAAATTAGAAAAAAATTTGGGACGAGTAATTATTTTTTTTCACTTTTCTTTCTGAATTTCAGGAAAATTCCGAGCGATGGATCCATTTATCTCAGCATTAAGACGGACGCCTGCGCAGGCACTGACTACGCTGTCAATTACCTGGAGCATGTACAGGCTGTCATAACCGTTAATTCTACGCGACGTGGGGACTTGGAGCTGTTCCTTACGTCGCCGATGGGCACGAGGTAATCGATAGGGGGAGTAGAGTTTGTAGGCCTAAGAGAACCACGAGCAGGGTGGAATGTGACCATTCACCAAAAAAATCTTGGGAATTTTCGAGTCCCCCTAAATTTTGGAAAATTCTGACATTCTAAAATTTCGAGATTTTTGAAAGTGTTTGACATTAAAATTTTTGGAATTTATGAAACGAATGATTCTGGCAATTCTTGAAATTTTGAAAAATTTGGAAAATATGTGACTCTAAAAATTTCGAAAATAGATTTAAAAAAAAAATTGGTTGCTTTTTTCATAAAAAAAAGGAGTTTTGAAAGGAAATTGGGTTGCTAAATCATTGACTTGAGACCCTTTTAATGACTGATTTTTCTGTGTAGATCAATGATCCTGAGTCGACGGGTCAACGACGATGATCATCGGGATGGCTTCACCAAATGGCCGTTCATGACGACCCATACTTGGGGAGAGTATCCCCAAGGCACATGGTTACTCGAGGTAACTCCGAGCATTCTGAAAACAAAAACAAAAACAAAAACAAAAACAAAAACAAAAACAAAAACAAAAACAAAAACAAAAACAAAAACAAAAACAAAAACAAAAACAAAAACAAAAACAAAAACAAAAACAAAAACAAAAACAAAAACAAAAACAAAAACAAAAACAAAAACAAAAACAAAAACAAAAACAAAAACCAGGAAAAAAAACAAAAACAAAAACAAAAACAAAACCCAGAAAAAAAAACAAAAACAAAAAAAATAAAACACAAAAACAAGAACAAACAATTTTAATTTTTGTGAAAAGTTTTGGTGAAGACATTTTCAAAATGCTTTACTTTCTTAAATTTTCAAGTGAGAAAAAATTTAATCTGTAAAATGTTTTTTGTCAAAAAATTTTCCCGCGAAATTTCAAATTTAATAAACTCTTAATTTGCAGGTGCGATTTAATTCGCCAGCGCCGCAGAAGGGTTTCATAAAAGAGTGGACCCTGATGTTGCACGGTACGAGGGAGCCACCGTACACGGGTTTACCAGCAGCGGATCCCCACTCGAAGCTTGCAATTGTGAAAAAAGCCCACGAGGAGCGCTCGAGTGCGATGTAACGTTCCGCAAAAACCACGAAGAATTGAAAAAATAAAAAAAATCTCACAATCGAAGCAAAGGATGCAGGCTGGACCGAAAGTCATTTCCGCGCCAAAAATGAGAAAAAACCAAATCACAGATATCACAATTGGAGATACGAAATCCCTTCGTGGGAGTAGAGACTTATTTATCTATATATAACTGACCTCAGTTTTCGTTGATTGATTAATTAATTGAGTCATACATTTTGCGTCTTCCTCCGTGATATTAAGATTTTTCGTGACACAAAAAGTAAGCCATTTGTGTCTCGTGAAATCCCCTCATTCCACACTTTTTCTTAGTCAACAAAAAGTTTTTTAATCAAAAATTTTTTTTAATTAAAATTTTTTAATAATCAAATTATTTAAAAAAATCTTTCAATTAAAATTTTTTAATAACCAAATCATTAATAAAATTTTTTGAATAAAAATTTTTTAATAACCAAATTATTGAATAATTTTGTTGAATCAAATTTTTTTAATAACTAATTGTTAAACAAATTTTTTTGAATTCAAATTTTTTAATAACCACATTATTAAATTTTTTTTTGAATTAAATTTTTTGAATAAAGAAATTATTAAAAAAATTTTTTGAATAAATTTTTTCAATAACCAAATTATTAAAAAAAATTTTGAATTAAAATTTTTGATAACCAAATTATTAAAAGTTTGTTTGAACAAAAATTTTTCAATAACCAAATTATTAAAAAAAAATCTTGAATTAAAATTTCTTAATAACCAAATTATTAAAATTTTTTTTTGAATTAAAATTTGTTAATAACCAAATTACTGAAAAAAGTTTTTGAATTAAAATTTTTTAATAACCAAATTATTAAAAAAAAATTGAATTAAAATTTCTTAATAACCAAATTATTAAAAAAAATTTTTGAATTAAAATTTGTTAATAACCAAATTATTGAAAAAAAATTTGAGTTAGAATTTTTTAATAACCAAATTATTAAAAAAAATTTTTTTAACAAAAAAAAATGGAAAAATCTACTATTTCGATGTCTATGTTATTGCACGCGTATCTGTCTTAAAATCAGAGAAAATAACTTCCCAAAAAATCGGCAAGTTAAAAAAGCCACAAAAAAAAGAAAAAAAAAATTGAGAAATAATATATGAATGGATAGTTAACTTTCCTCCTCCCATTTCAAAGAAAAAAAAAATCAATAATGGAGCCTATAATTTGTATTTGTAAAAACAAATTATCTGAGAATCGCACAAATTTATCAAATCCTTAAATCTCCACAGAATAACAAATCCTTGCAATACTGAACAATTAGAATTAAAACAATTCATATCGATTGTAATAATAAATTGAGCCCTGTATTATCCATTTAATTAATTGATATATTGTGATGAAGCCGAGTGAATTAAAGGAGCAATTGGGGAGCAAAATGTACTCTAAAGAGGATTGAAAATTTGTAATTGAATTATCGAGGAGGAAAAAAGAGTATGCAATTTTTTTTGCAAATTTCCAAAAATAAAAAAAAAAAGGAAAAAATTTCTATTTCACGAGCCACATGGCTAATATCAGTATTAAGTGTTACCTAAATCTCCCAACTATGAGCTGTAAAACTATGTACTATGTGACCTCTGAAACTATCACGACAACTATTCTATCGCAATAGAAATAAATTGATGATGGGATAGAGCACTAAATTTTTAATCTTAATTTTCACATTTGCATACCGCTTTGTCTCATGTCCTGTAAAGAAAAAAAAAACACAAAAAATAGTTAAGAAATTTTGTTTGTACACGGAGAGACAATAATAGTGATAGTTACATGTTAAGTGTTACTATGTTCCACATGACTGTGTCCAATATAGTGATCATTACTATCTCCAACATAGTTATCATTACTATCTCCAACATAGTTATCATTACTATCTCCAACATAGTAATCATTACTAGCACCAACATAGTAATCATTACTATCTGCAACATAATGATCATTACTATTTGCAACATATTAATCATTACTATCATTAACATAGTAATCATTACTATCACCAATATAGTGAGCATTACTATCACCAACATAGTAATCATAACTATCTGCAACATAGTAATAGTTACTATCTCCAATGTAGCAATCATTACCATCTCCAAGATAGTAATCATGTGTCCAACATAGTAATCATTACTATCACCAACATAGTAATCATGTGTCTACCATAGTAGTCATTACTAGGTCCGAAAAGCCCATCATGACTGTGTCCAGCGTAGTAATCATTACGATGTCGAACATAGTAATTACGACTGTAGTCATTACTGTGTCCAACATAGTAATTACGACTGTGATCATTACTATGTCCATCA
This sequence comes from Asobara japonica, assembly GCA_026005395.1. Lineage (NCBI taxonomy): Eukaryota > Metazoa > Arthropoda > Insecta > Hymenoptera > Braconidae > Asobara > Asobara japonica. Next base: position 1,130,876 of record BQMI01000510.1, read on the forward strand.
CTATGCAGCAGAATATAGCACATACTAATTTTGAGATAGACCGCCAGCATAGTGCAACATAGTGCATTTCATGTGCCCATAGTAAGTACTATGATGTGACTCACTATTTTTACCCCAGTTTCTTAGAAAAAGGTACTACTTACTATGCCACATAGTAGCGAGCACTACGGCACATAGAAATGTAAACATAATGATGTGCCGCCATATGGGGACATAGTAGATTTAACTATGGGCCAATAGCAAGTACTATTGTACGATATAGTATATTTTACTTAGTTTCATTCGAAATGAAAAGATAGTAGTACTTATAATGCAACATAGTAGCTAGTACTATTGCACATAGTATCTAGTATTTTTGCACATAGTAAATTTTACGATGTATACATAGCAAGCACTATGGTGTGACATAGTATATTTTAGTCTCATTGTACGTCACCATAGTAGCCCTTACTATGCAGCATAGTACTCACTACAATGTCACATAGTAATTTTGAGTTATAGTCAGCCAGCATAATGTTGCATAGTAATGTGTCCATGAAGAAATTCCCCATAGTGAGAACCACTATTCATTTCTCTCCGTGTGCATCACTGTAGTTTGTGATGAAACGACATAGTTAACTGATCAGCTTCAGTTTTTGCTGAATATCTCAAATTCTAACGAAGATAGAAAAAAATGTATATAACATTTTTTGTAGAGCACACTGTGCTCTACAAAATTGGTATCAGTGAAAATTTCTGTATGCCCCGTAGATTTTTAGATATTCATGAAAAACGGAGGTACCCTAAATGGTTGTGATGAAACGACAACTTAGGTGAGTAACTGATCAGTTTTCGCTGGATATCTCGAATTCTACCAGAGATACAAAAAATTGTATGAGACCTTTTTTGTAGAGCACCACACGCTCTACAAAATTGGTGGTAACGAAAATTTCCCTATCTCCCTTAGATTTCGAGATATTCACAGAAAACCGCAAATATCTCATCTCGTTTCAGGGCTTAACTATGGACCCTTATTTTTAGATGAATTAATTAGTGTTTTCTCGATTATTATTGGTGCTAATTAAGTATCACATTAACACAGTAGATGATACACACTCGATTAAATTTATGTGAATGTGTTCGTTTTAGTTGGATCAAAATAATGTCAAATTTTCGAGTAATTTTTGCTTAGACATTCATTAATAGCGCAATTTTAAAAATGGAGAACAGTTTTAATGTAGATATATAGAAGGGTAGTGATCAAATGATGGCGTATTTAAATACATATATATATATAAACATATATATGTAAGTATATATGAATTATTGTAGTGAGCAAGTGATGATATCCGCGTTTGGTCAGCCCTCCTACTTGGCGCGCACTTTGCGCGGGAAATTTGAATTTTGAATTTTGTGAAATTTTTTTTTTTGGTCCTTTGAGTTGGAAAAAATTTTGGGAATTTTTTGGGGCACGTTGGAGAGGGGGGCTGATCAAATTGACAGCTTAAGACCAAGGTGAAAGAAATTATTTAGGTCATAATTAATCCCACAATTAACATCATTTGGATGGAAAAAATTACTGAGCTAATGGGGAGGTGAAAAATGATTTTCAAAGTGAAAAATTGCAAGTACCTGGCGCTGTTATTATTCAAAACCCAACCTATGCTGTTTTTTCAGTAAGAAATTTTATCCCTCTGACATCCAATTACTATGAAAAAAAAAGATGATATATATTGTGAGGTAATGAGAGAGTTTTATGACAGATGTGTATTAGTTTTAAAAATACGGCGGCTATGGAGATTAATATTTATAAACAGAATGGAATATAATATGATATTATGACTAAGTAAAGTCTATAATGAAAGAGTGAAATATAAACTAAATCCTTATTTGGAGCTCTATGAACGATTTTAATGAATTGCCCTACTTGTTTAGAGTGCTTGAGATTATTTGGAAGTTTTTGGAAGAATTTATTTTTTGCCAAAATTTTTCAGTTTTAAAAATTTTTTTCGCTCATTAATTTTTTTTTTTTTTTTTTTCAATTCTGGAGGACGATGAAAGTTTTTTTTTTTTGCAAAAATTTGGGGAATTTTTAAAATGTGCAAAATTATCCAAATTTCCAAAATTTCCAAAATTTTCAAAATTTCCAAAATTTTCAAAATTCTCAAAAAAATTGTCAAATTTTTCCCGAAATTTCCAAACTTTTAGGAATACATCCTCAGATAGCCAAATGACATACTGTTCTATGTTCTGCAACTGTTCCATGAAAAAAAAACTACTCAATCTGAGGAAGCCGAGAGTCATCGTTCCACTCGACAAATGTACGAATTGTGATATCGACCGGGGCGTCAGTGCCGCACGTAATCCGAGGCTCGAGCATCGATTTACATAATTGCATCCGGCCTTCCTTGGAGGCACTATCCACCGAAAATTTCTGCCTCAGGTCACCCACACAGCAAATATGTGCCGAAGTCGCCGCAACTTCAACCGATCAGCCAAGTCCCAAATCGCCAATTAGCCTTCGACAGGTCTCGCTGTTCTGTGAAAAAAAATTGAACAGTACAAATGGAACCGTTTAGGGGATAGGGTAAGCAAAAAATGCTCTCATAGAGATCCATCCGTCCACCGACACACCGACGCATCCACACGCCCACCTACCCACCCATCCACGCCCACCCACCTATTCATCCACGCCCAGCCACTCATCCACTCGTCCACGCTCATCCATCTACCCGTCCACGTCCACCTATCCACCCATCCACACGCCTACCCACTCACCTATAGCCACGTCCACCCATTCATCCACGCTCACCCACCTATCCACTCGTCCACGCCCGCCCACCCATCCATCCACACGCCTACCCACCCGTCCACGCCCACCCACGGAACCGTCCAGGCCGACTCAGCCGTCCACGCCCACCTACCCATTCACGCCCACCCACCCATCCGTCCACGCCCACCCACCGACCCGTCCACGCCCACCTACCCATCCACGCCCACTCACCCATCCGTCCACGCCCACCCACCGACCCGTTCACGCCCACCCAGCCGTTCACGCCCACCTACCCATCCACGCCCACTCACCCATCCGTCCACGCCCACCCACCGACCCGTCCACGCCCACCCACCGACCCGTCTACGCCCACCCAGCCGTTCACGCCCACCTACCCATCCACGCCCACTCACCCATACGTCCACGCCCACTCACCCATCCGTCCACGCCCACTCACCCATCCGTCCACGCCCATCCACCGACCCGTCCACGCCCACCCACCGACCCGTCTACGCCCACCCAGCCGTTCACGCCCACCTACCCATCCACGCCCACTCACCCATACGTCCACGCCCACTCACCCATCCGTCCACGCCCACTCACCCATCCGTCCACGCCCATCCACCGACCCGTCCACGCCCACCCACCGACCCGTCCACGCCCACCCACCGACCCGTCCACGCCCACCCACCGACCCGTCTACGCCCACCCAGCCGTTCACGCCCACCTACCCATCCACGCCCACTCACCCATACGTCCACGCCCACTCACCCATCCGTCCACGCCCACTCACCCATCCGTCCACGCCCATCCACCGACCCGTCCACGCCCACCCACCGACCCGTCCACGCCCACCCACCGACCCGTCTACGCCCACCTACCCATCCACGCCCACTCACCCATCCGTCCACGCCCACTCACCCATCCGTCCACGCCCACCCACCGACCCGTCCACGCCCACCCACCGACTCGTCTACGCCGACCCAGCCGTCCACGCCCACCTACCCATTCCTCCACGCGCACCCAGCCGACCACGCCCACCCATCAACTCGTCCACGCCCACCCACCGACCCGTCCAGGCCGACCCAGCCGTCCAAGCCCACCTACCTGTCCACGCCCACCTACCTATCTACCCACCCATCCGTGAATTTCGTGTGTGCTGTGGGCGGTACCCATAAAATGAGACCGCAAGTTTGGGCGGGATCCTAACGTGATGCAGGGACGAGGTGGGTGGGTTTACAATAATTTCAAAGTCAAAAATCCAACCAATATTATTAAAATGGTGAATTTCAGATATTTTCGCGCCGTAAATCATTTTCAAATACGAAGGAGAAAATAGAGTATCGGAGAAAATTGCTCTTTAAAATTCTCGACGACACGAGGTATAAGAATGTTTGCATGCAATATTAAATTGTGAGGAGATTATGTACAATTTCCATGCGAGAATTGGAAGCTTGCACTCCTGACATTGTCCTTTTCTTGCCCATATGAATATTCATAGATTGGCAAAACAATGTGTTGGGAGTGCGAAGAATTTCACGACGCTTGGAGTGGGTGCCAGGCACATTCGAAGGAAAATCACGTAATATGCATGGGTTAGACAATGTGAACATGATTGCCAAATCAGGATAAGATTTTGTCTTATATTCAAAAATTTTGAAATTAAAAAAAAAAATTCAAAATTTTTTTAAATACTTTGAAATTTTTTGAATTTTGAGATTTTTGAAATTTTTGAAAATTTTGAAATTTTTCGAATGTTTTTACATATTTTGAAATTTTTTTGAAATTGTTTGAAGGTTTTTGAAAATTTCGAAAATTTTTGAAATTTTTGAAATTTTTTAAAATTTTTTGAAATTTGAAAATTTTTGAAATTTTTTAATTTTTCGAAATTCTTGGAATTTGGAACTCACAACAAAGCTCTATATACAAATTTGTTAAAATTCCCAGTTTCTTAGATTCTGCCAAAGACAGTTTCCGCGGCCTCCGCGGAATTCGCGCGTAGAGGTCGCGGTTGCAAAATTGTCTAAAAAATTTTCAAATTTTTTTCCCTAAAAAATGTTCAATCACAATGTTTTATACCTCTAAAATTTTTGAATTTGTTGGAAATGGGGGGAAACCCAACACGACCTACATACTGGAAACCTATCCGTATTTTAGGTCGACTATATCGCATGACCAAAATCGATATAATTGGCCCGCGAAATTAATCCTCTCTTCGTGTTTCCTGACTCAGGACTCATGTTTTTGTTGAAAATTCAGAGGATGCAGAGGATATTGCCAATTGATTAATGCGATCTGGCGCGAGTGGAGTTCTGATATGGACTTGAAAAATTTCCCTCCTTTCCCGATCGTCTGGCCTCCTGGGACAGTTTGGCAGGAGAACGAGACAGTTTGTCGCCCGACGATGTTTCAATTTTTTTTTTCATTGCGGGCTCAATTAATAGGTAAGTCTTGTGGATTTATTGTTCAAATTTTGAATGTTCACAGGTTTTGGAAAGTTTACAAGAACTCGAAAATTTCGGGAATTTTGGGAGTTTTGGAAATTTTGGGAATTTTGGGAATTTGGGAAATTTTGGAAATTTTGGAAATTTTGGAAGTTTTGGGAATTTTGGTAATTTTGGAAGTTTTGAAAATTTTGGAAATTTCGAAAATTTTGGAAATTTTGAACATTTCTCAGATTTGGAAAACATGAGAAAACTGAATGAAATTCCTTATAGGAATTCATATACGGAATTTTTTATAAAAATTCTGATAGAAATTTCGTTATGACGATTTTTGTCTACAATGCCTTAGAGGAATTCATCGAAGAAATTCCTTGCAGGATTTCTTGTCGAAAATCCCTTATAGAGTTCTTGCCTTACAGGAATTCTTGGAGGGAATTTCTCACAGGAATTCTCGAAGGGAATTTCGCACAGAAATTCTTGTAAGAATTTTTGTAAGGCATTTCGTGCAGGAATTCTTGTGGAGAATTCCTTGCAGGAATTCTTGTAGGAATTTCTGACAAGAATTCTTGTAGAGAATTTCTTACAAGAATTAATGTCGGGCATTCCTTACAGGAATTCTTGTGCTGAATTTCTCACAGGAATGTTTGTCTATAATTCCTTACAGGAATTCTTTACTGAAATTCTTGTGGGAAATTCTGTACAGGAATTCTTGTAGGAATTCTGTGCAAGAGATCTTGTTATAATTCCGTACAAGAATGATTGTAAGAATTCCTTACACGAATTCTTGTAGGGAATTCCTAACAGGAATTCTTGAGGGGAATTCCTAACAGAAATTCTTGTAGAAAATTCCTAACAGGACTTCTCGTAGGAAATTCCTAACAGGAATTCGTATAGGAATTCTTGTAGGAATTTCTTCCAAGAATTCTTGTAGGGAATTCCTAACAGGAATTCTTGTGGGGACACATTCTGACAATTTTTCGTACTTCCATTTTAAAATTTACCGAGGAACTAAAAATTGGAATGACTAATTAAGGGAAAATGCAATACGATTTTCATTATTGGAATTCCATTTCTGTCGGGGATATCGACTGCATATGCTTCCAATTCAAATGGACTAAAAAATTCGAATCATTGGAATTTATTGGTTTAATGCCATTTCAATGCTCATATTTTGGGAGGGTTTCGGCAACATAAGCATTTCGACCACATGGAATTTAAATTGGATCGAATTTAAAATTGTGAGATATTTCGAAGGATTTTTATGAAATTGCTCAAATTTTTCTAATTATGGTTTGTGTGAAAAAAATTAAAAGATGTCTTAAAATTTTCAAAAATTTTCGATTTTTCAAAATTTTTCAGATTTCCCCAATTTTTCAAATTTTCAAAAAATTTCAATTTTTCAAATTTTCCAAGGTTTTCAAATTTTCCAAATTTTTCAAATTTTCCCAATTTTTCAAATTTTCACAATTTTCGAAATTTTTCAAATTTTTCAAAATTTTTTGAAATTTTCCGAATTTTTGGAATTTCGATTTGTCGATCAAACAAAATGATTTTCTAAAAAAATTCAAAAGTTTGCACAATGTTGAAAAATCAATTTTCCAGATTGGGTCAGTTTTTGAAGCATTGAAAATTCATTGGTTTAATAGCATTGCTATACTAATATTTTTGCCGGTTAAAGGGAATGTGTCGAGGACAACACGAAATGGACGAATTGGATGCACTCCAAAATTCGGGGATATTCCCATTCATGCGATTTTTATTTCAGTGGATACACTATAACAGTAACGAGATTTAAAATGAGGTTTTGGGGAATTTCTCGCTAGCCGAGGTAATAAATGTAACAAAAAGTAAAATATTCACATTAAATGTGGTGTTAAATTAAAATTCGTGAAAATTTCAAACTCATGAATTTTTGAGATTTTCGTAAGTTTCAAAACTGCAAAAAATAAAAACTTTCAATTTTGAGAGATTTGAAATTTGAAAATTCTAAATTTAGAAAAGTTTGATAATTTTTGAAAATTTTCGAAAAATTTCCAAAAATTTTCCAAAAAATTTACAAAAATTTTCCAAAAATTTTCCAAAATTTTCTCAACTTTTCCCATTTTTTCTACATTTTTCCAAATTTTTCTCTAACTTTTTTTTTGAATGCTCTTCAATTTTTTGCCTTTCTAATTCTCACAAAAATTAAGTGATAATTTTTATTCCAACCGAAATCAATTCAGCCACGCAAAAACAGTAAAATTGTCTCTCAGAATTTCCTCGAGTATTTGGCACAGGTACTAGTGCATCCCCCTAAAACATCAAAAAGTCGTAAAAAAATGTAGTCCCAAGCTGGTGCCAAAGAAATTTACACTCGACATAAACAAAAAGAAATATGGCTGCTCTTCAAGAGCATTTTTAGGGTTACAAAAAAAAGGCAAAATTATTTTAAGAAAAAAAAATATAAAATTGGAGGTACAAAAGTTTGGACACGGAATTTTCGTTCAAGGTGATTTATTGCAAAGTTTGTCCTGAAATATCTCGTTAATTAATGATTTAAGCAGAAAAGTTGTTCAACACTATTTGTAGGGAATTTAATTCCCGACACAAATAGATTTCTCTGATTTTTCGCTCAACCGACTCGTTCTCGAGATAAATCCAAAATTGCTACAGAAAAGTTTCTACCGAATCTGGTGAATGCAGAATTTTTGTGGAGAATTTCTCGTAGGAATTCTTGTCGAAGTTTCCGTATAGGAATTCTTGTTGAAAATTCCTGAAAGGAATTCTTGTGGAAAATTCGTCATAAGACTTCTTGTGGGTAATTCCTTACAGGAATTCTTGTGGAAAATTCTTCATAGGAATTCTGGTCAGAAATTCCTTATAGGAATTTTTGTAGGAATTCTTGCGGAAAATTTCTCGTAGGAATTCTTGTTAAAAATCGTCTATAGGAATTCTTGTATGAATTCTTGTCGTAAATTTCTTGTAGGAATTCTTGTGGTAATTTTCTTGTATGAATTCTTGTTGAAAATCCCTTATGGGAATTCTTGTTGGAAATTCCGTATAGGAATTCTTGCTGACAATTCCTTATAGGAATTCTTACTGGCAATTCCTTATTGGAATTCTTGATGAAAATTCCCTATAAGAATTCTTGTCGAAAATACTTCATAGGCATTCTTGTGGGAAATCCCTTACACGAATTCTTGTAGAAAATTTCTTACAGGAATTCTTGTAGGGAATTCCTAACAGGACTTCTTGTGAAAAAATCGTCTTAGGAATTCTTGTTGAAGATTCCTCATAGTTCTCATGAGAAATTCCTCCTGGGAATTCCTTCATGGGAATTCGCCCAGAATCCCTCGCAGACTACTCCCTGCTCTCCTGAAAACTTATAGTGATAGGACACCTTAAAATTCCATAAAAAATCCCACACTCCCCATAGCATTCCTCCAGGAATTCCACGGAATTCCTTCATTACCCCATAGCACAGCTTAATCCGCTAACTTTTATCAAACTCTACACAACTATACGTTCAATTTTTCTTCCGTATATTTTGAAAGCGCCGGATTGGCGCGCACGCCCACTGTGGGTGGCAAGTTGGTGGGGTGGGTGGGAAAAAGGCGCCACCGCGGTTGAGTCTATCAGTCCGCGTGTTGCCCTACTGGAGTGCGTTTCTCGCGGAATCCCTCCGACTCCAACCGCGATCTTTACACTTTTATTACGCTCATTTGAATTTTCAATTTTCCGTCTTATACGAGTCAGTGATGCTACCTTTCACAGTGATTTTCCAGTGATTTTTTTTACGAGTGATTTTTTTTTCTTTTTTTTTTGGGGGAGGAAAAAGGTACGCTTTAATCTTCGGCGTTTGAGATTCCCTCATTTGAAATTCCCTCTGGTGAAACTTTCCTAGCCAATTTTCCCGAGATATGAGTTGTATATGTTGGGATCACGAATGAAAAAAATTCTATGGGATTGCTATGGGGTTTCTTATGGGAAATTCTGTGGAATATTCTAGGCAATATTTCGTGGCAAATTTCTGTGAGAATTTAGTGGAGAGTTAAGAATTCCCCATAAGAATTCCCCGGGGAATTTTCTATGGAAATTCCCATGGGAATTCCATGGGGCACAATGTGGAAAAGAGGGGACACATCAGATTGGAAAAACTGGAACTCTCCTTATCGTGAAAAACTTGTTATCAAAATCCGGTAATGAAAAAAATTCTATGGGATTTCTTATGGGAATTTCTCGGGAATATTCTAGAAAATTTATGTAGGAATTTTGGGGAGAGTTAAGGATTTCCCATAAGAATTTCCGAACATTTTTCTATGAGAATGATCTGGGATTTGCTATGGGAAATCCCCATGGGAATTCTATGGGGTACAATGTGAAAAAGAGAGAACCCATCAGATTGGAAAAATTAGGATTCTCCTTATCGTGGGAAATTTCATTAAAGTCATCGATGAAAAAAAATCTATAGAATTGCTATGGGATTTTTTTATGGGAATTTCTATGGGATATCCTGGAACATTTCTGTAGGGATTTTATCTGCAGCTAGGAATTTCCCATAAGTATTTCCGGAAAATTTGTGATGTGAATGACCTATGGTCTGCTATGGGGAATTCCATGGGGGAAAAGTTCTATGGAATATTCGGGACAATTTCCGTAAGAATTTTGTAGGGAACTAAGAATTTTCCGTAAGAAGTTTGAGAAAGTTTTCTATGGAACTTTTCAATGGAATCGACTTACGATCTACTATGGGAAATTCCTATGGGGAAAATGGGACAAAGGGGAGGAACACATCAGATTGTAAAAATTGGGGATCTTCTGTTTGTGAGGAATTTCATTAAGACCGCGTATGAAAAAATTCTGTAGAACTGCTATGGGATTTCTTATGGGAATTTCTATGGGGTATTTCGAAAAAATCATGTAGAAATTTTATCTGGAACTTGGAATTTCCCATGAGAATTCGCGGCCGATTGGCCAATTCTCTACTGAATTACTGAATTTTTTTTCAATTTACGAAATTTTGAATGGGAAAAAAATGATTATTTTCTATCCATCGGACATCAAATCCTGACCCATCTCACTTTGCCATTTTCCTCCAAAATTTTCCACCGTCGATATCCGGCATTCGTTACAGAATGCAATTTCCACTGCACCAAACATTCATTATTAATAACAGTTATATGGGACATTAACAACCCAAATGTGTCCATCAAAAATTAATTAAAAATTTCCTATAAACGTTGCGTTGATAAATCTACGAATACGAAATGAATTTGTTTCAATTAATGAAAGTAGTATTTTCCTTAATTGAAAATTTCAATTTTAAATTTGTCCAAAACAATTGCAATCAAGATTCTATTATCATCAAATGATAATTGAATTTTATTTTCATACTATCATTCAACATAATATTTTTTTTATTATTAAATTCATAAACATAAAATATTTTTTTGGAGAGGGGGTGTATACAAAAAATCGGAAAATTTATCGGCGAGTATCGAAAAGTATCAGCGACACAATTTGATGACGTCCAAATGGGGTACGTAACGATGTAACTATGGAGGGGGTAATCCGGGTTGTCATGACACCAGTTTGGACTGTAGTGGGGCCACCGGAGTTGTGATGGGCAGTCTGGGCAGTGGTGGGAGCAGCCGGCGTCGCGGTGGGGGTTCTCTGCGCCGTGGTGGGGATAGTGCGCGCGGTGGTGGGGGCAGCCGGAGCTGCAGTCTAGGCCCAGCGCGCGACGCGACAAGACCTTTCAAAAGCTGTATGCGCTTGTAGATTCAATAGCTAAACCAATCGTCTATCTGACCATCACCTCAATCTACTCCCTAGACCTAATTTTGTTGCTATTCAATATATTCCCACATCCTAATTTCAAAATAAATCTTTGCAGATTGTCCCATTGGTGAAATGTGAGTCAACGGAGCCTGGTGGGGTGTCTCCGGCTCCAAAATCAAAATTCGTCATAAAAGAGGAAGAACTGGCGTACGGTGGTGATAAAGCGCTGGCGGCCGTAGTGCAACGGCAAATGTGGCTCTGTGCACGGTGAGCCAGGGTTATAGGGGCCGCGGGGCCCGCGGTGGGGGCAGTCTGGGCCGTACGCGCGGCCAGACGAGCGTGAGGCTGCCCCTTAGTCCGCGCACGCTGTGCGCACCGGGCCCAGTGGCGGGGCCTCAGCCGGCCGCTGGTGGGGCTGCGGGCGCTAGTGCCGCCCATGGCCATCAGGGTACTCCTGTGCATTCCCAAAATTTGGAGGATGCCGCTGATGAGCCCATGGTGCAGGTCGAGAGACCACAGCAGGATGGAACGTGGATTTGCTGTGTGCCGTGCTACTGGCTCAGGCGCAGCAAGGCGGTGCACAAGGCCCTACTCACTTTTGCTATGCTACTTGTTACTAGTCTTCTCGTAACCAGCCCCGTTCTCTTTCTCATCACCACTCTACCCGAGGGAGACCAGCCCAGGGACTGCGCTGCTGTGGTGAGTACACCGGTAGCTCGCGGTGGCAAACTTACACACTAATGCAGCAAACTATCTCCGAAAATTGAGAAAAAAAATTCAGCGACTTCGGAAATTATTGCAAAATTAAAGTGTAATGGGGGGGGGGGGGGTATATCAGGGGGGGGGGTATATCAAGGGGAGAGGGGGGGCATATCAAAGAGGGAGGGGGGGGGTATATCAAAGGGGGAGGGGGGGTATATCAAAGGGTGGGGGGGGCATATCAAAGGGAGGGGGGTGGTTGGCGAGCGGAGCGAAAAGGGGGCGGAACCCCCTAGTAAATATTAAAAAAAAAAAAACTTGGGAAATTTTGAGGACTCCAGAAATTTAAAAAATTCGAAATTTGGAAAATTTTTGGGGGTTCTTGGGTTATTTAAAAATAGAAAATCGGAGATAACTACGTGACCTGGGACCTGGGAAAATTATACAGCAGATCGTTACCAAGACTTTTTTTAGTCACATGCAGACACATCAAAGCAAAATTCAATTACATGTGATCAGGGAGCCAGTGATATTCTACCCGGAAATTAACCTAGCCCCGGAAATGTTGTCACCAGCGGTTAATTAGCTTGGGACATTTTGGTACTTGGGATTTGCCTCAATTTTCGGGGTTCCGGAAATTTTTTCTGGCGCTCAGATTCTGGAAAAAAAATTAGATTTTTGGTAATTTTTTTTATGGGACGCTTTTGAAAATTCTGAAATTTGGGGGAGAAAAATTTTGGGAAAATTTTTTTATGAAAGTTGAGAGAAAATTTTTTCGAATTTTTTGGGGAACAAATTCCGGGGATTAATTATCTCACTCGCACACGTCCTTCCTCATTGTTTCTCCATAAAAAAACTGTTTGGTTGGAGAGAGTTAGTTTCAATTATTTCGCGGCTGAAAGGGCCGCTGAACAAGTCTTTTTGGAATTTTTTACTGAGTGATTTTAGTATGAAAAAATTCCGCAATTTTCCGTTGGGAACTTTTTAAATATTCGCTAAAAATGCTTCTTCCTGGGCAGGGGAAAAAATATATTTTCAGATCCTTTCAACTCGCTTGAATTCCATGAGTGGTTTCTATAGTGTTATGCACGTGGTTTAACCCAGTTACCATTTCCGACCTTTAACGACAAAATAATTTATAACTGTTTTGTCTTATTAAGAATGATTTGATAGTTTTAGGTCGATAAAAATATTGAAGATTTGGAAAATTTGGAAAATTCGGAAAACTTTGCAAAATCTGGAAACTTTGGAGCATTTTGGACAATTTTGGAAAATTTTGGAAATTTTTGGAAAATTTTGGAAAATTTTGGAAAACTTTGGAAAATTTGGAAAATTTGGAAAACTTTGGAAAACTTTGGAAAACTTTGGAAAACTTTGGAAAATTTGGAAAATTTGGAAAATTTGGACAACTTTGCAAAATCTGGAAACTTTGGAGCATTTTGGGCAATTTTGGAAAATTTTGGAAAATTTTGGAAAATTTTGGAAAATTTTGGAAAACTTTGGAAACTTTGGAAAATTTGGAAAATTTGGAAAATTTGGAAAATTTGGAAAATTGTGGAAAATTGTGGAAATCTGGAAAACTTTGGAAAATTGGAAAAACTTTAGAAAATTTTGGAACATTTTGGAAAACTGGAAAATTTGGAAAAGGTTGGAAAATTGTGGAAAATTTCGAAAATTTTGGAAAATGTCGGAAATTTGGCAAATTTGGAAAATTTTGGAAGATTGAGAAAATTTTGGAAAATTTGGAAGATTTGTAAAATGTTAAATTGGAAAAATTTAAAAATCTTCAAAAACTTGAGGAAGCCAAAATTCCGCAAATTTTTGATATCCACTAAATTTCTAAATCTCTTGATATGTTCTTCTCCCGGAACTATTTTAATTCCTTCTTTTTGCAAAAAAACTAAAGTACCGAGACATGTGTGAATGGGAAGATAATTTATACCCAGGATTTTTTTTCTCGGGAATTGCGTTTTGACAGCTGAACAATTTATTTGTCTTCTGGCACGAGCGCGGAGTACATGTCAGGAAAAAACTTTTTCGGGGAAAATATAGAGGGAGTGAGAATAAAAATGATAAGAAAAATACGAGGGGGACGTAGCGGGAGATGACAATTGATTTCTCGTTTTCTATCGTTCCGTTACGCTTGTCACTTTTGTTATTTCCCGATCCTCGCAATAGCCATTTTCTTACGGTAGCTCAATCATCTCAGAAATTCAGAGGCATTTTAGTAAATATGACGCAGTGAAAAGGTCGCAAAATTTATTTCAAAAATTTCCAAAAATCTCTAAAAATTTGAAAAATTGCAAAAATTTGAAAAATTTGAAAAATTTGAAAATTTGAAAAATTTGAAAATTTGAAAATTTGAAAATTTGAAAATTTTGAAAATTTTGAAAATTTTGAAAATTTGAAAATTCGAAAATTTTTAAAATTTCAGAATTTTGAGAATTTTGAGAATTTTGAAAATTTGACAATTTTGATAATTTGCGAATTTTGAAAATTTTGAAAATTGGAGAATTTGAGAATTTTGAACATTTTAAAAATTTTGAAAATTTTGAAAATTTTGAAAATTTTGAAAATTTTGAAAATTTTGAAAATTTCGAAAATTTTGAAAATTTTGAAAATTTTGAAAATTTTGAAAATTTTGAAAATTTTGAAAATTTTGAAAATTTTGAGAATTTTGAAAATTTTGAAAATTTTGAAAATTTTGAGAATTTTGAAAATTTTGAAAATTTTGAAAATTTTGAAAATTTTGAAAATTTGAAAATTTTGAAAATTTGAAAATTTGAGAATTTTGAGAATTTTGAAAATTTGAGAATTTTGATAATTTGAAAATTTTGAAAATTTGAAACAATTGAAAAATTCGAAAAATTTGAAAAATTCCAAAAAATTTTTTTTTTAATTTTCCCGAATTTCAAAATACTGAAATATATCGTTTGCCATTTATGGGAGTCAGAACAGAATTATTGATCTCTAGAAACCATTTGCCACATTTTCCCGTGTTTACACAACGGATTTATCATAACAACCATATGATAAGTCGTAACGATAACATCATTAGCACTTGTTGCATTGAGTTTTCCCATTAAAAAGAAACAACATAATCCTATACAAATTTCCTACAACTCGATCCATCAATTACTGGGATGATTACGAAATGTGAAGTTGAAGACCATGGGAAAGAAATTGAGAAATAAAATATTTCGGACAATTTTGGGAAAACATCTGGAAGCGCTGGAAAATTCAGGAAAAATGTTCAAATCGCCTGAACACCCTGGGAAAAATGCAGGAAAATTCTCGGAAAATTTAGGGAAATTTACGGAAAATTCAGGAAAATTCTCGGAAAATTTAGGGAAATTTACGGAAAATTTTCGGAAAATTTTGGAAAATTTAAGAAAATTTCCGGAAAATTTTGGAAAAATTTTGAGTTGTTGAGGAATTCGGAAAAACCTCAGAAAATTCAGGAAAACTTGGAAACACTATTGCAGAACCACTTCGGAAAATTTGGGAAACATCTCGGAAAAATGAGGAAAATTTTCGGAAATCTCGAAAAAATGTTGGGAAAGCATGGAAAATTTTTGGAGAAGCTTGGAAAATTTCTGGAAAATTGAGGAAAATTCCGGCAAGCATCTGGAAAAATGGGGGTCGGAAAAACTGAGGAAAAATCTCGGAAAATCTACGAACCGTTTTTTCTCGAAATAAAACAAAATTGCAATTTATTAGTTTCATAAAATTTTTTAATCCAAAAATTTTCCATCACATTTTCCATTGTGTGTCACTATTTGCGGAAAACACGGGGTGCTCACGTGCGGCGTTGTAGTGAAGCCATAAATCTGCGCAAGGTTTCGAGGCGAATGTCAAGCCATTGGCACAGACGATTTTACAATGCTATTCAACAAACATATATCGATATAATGACGCAATATGTGTTTTCGATATATCAGAAAATAAAGTTTGCATAAAAAAATTGGGAAAAATTTATGAAAAATTTCCAAAAAATTTGAAATTTTTTTTTTTTCAAAAATCAAATTTTTTTGAGTTTTTTTTAATTTTTGGGGACTTTAGAGATTTTTTATTTTTAGATAATTATTATATGATAAGGATTATTTTTTAGTATTATTCTTCATAATGTCATTCATAGTTCCAGACTCTGAATTTTGTAATTTCATTAACCAAGATTACTCAAGTATTTCGTTATCTCGTACCTGCTCGTACCAACTCTCAAAACTTTAGCCCCTTCTGCTTGAATCCTCGTTTACACTGTTTTAAGGACGTTAAGCCCATTCAAGAGCTTTTGGCCAAGGAGATGTAGTGTGCTTCTCAAAATTTTCGGGCAAATCCGTTTTCATCCATCCTACTGGCTTGGAAAAAAATAGGAAAAAATCCTATTTGATAAATTTGATAAATTCGAAATTTGATAGATTTGCAATTTGGAAATTTGATAATTTTGGAAATTTGGAAATTTGGAAAATTGGAAATTTCGAAAATTTCTCGACTTTTGGAAGTTTTGGGAATTTCAGAATTTGGAGCAAAATAATAGGAAAAAATTTTGGAAATCGGAATATGTAAAGAATGTCAAAAATTTTGGAATTTTCCAAAACTTCAAAAAAATTCCAAAAAATGCGTAATTTCAAAAATTGAAATTTTGAAATTGTCTCATGCACTTCGGCGGCCCCCCTCCCCCCCCCCCCCCTATCCATAATTATCCCGCGCTCATTGTAGTACAGTAAGCCCTGAGAACTGAACTATTGATTCCTTGAAACCATTCCCTTCATTTTCCCCCATTTACACAACGGATTTCGCGTAACACAATCATATAATAAAAATTAAGAAAAAAATCGCCTCAATGGCTTTACGTTCCCTTAAAAAATTTGCTTTTGAATATTTCAATTTTCGCAGATATTTTCCGTAATATGAGAATTTCGGTGAACGCGAATCGTAACGCGACCGCGGACTGGTGAAAAAGTGGTTGAACGTGATTATATGACAAACGAGGATAATATTATAACACGTGAATTTTTTTTTCATGTTTTTGGCCTAATTATTACAAAAAAAAGCGAAAAGAATGAAACGAAGAATCGAATTAATTTGTGGGCGCATGTGTATGGGTGTGCACGTGTGTGTACAGGTGTGCAATTGTATAGGTGTCTGTGCATGTGCACGTGTGAGTGGGCGGGTGGGAGGGTTGGTAGGCGTGTCTGCGCGAGGGGTGGGTGAGCGTGGATGGGTGGGTAGGTGTGTGTGAGCGGGAGGGGGTTAATGGGTGGGCGGGTGGCTGGGACAATGGGTGGGTGGGTGGGCGTGGCTGAGAGGGTGGGTGGGCGTGGCTGAGAGGGTGGGTGGGCGTGGCTAAGAGGGTGGGTGGGCGTGGCTGAGAGGGTGGTTGGGCGTGGCTGAGAGGGTGGGTGGGCGTGGCTAAGAGGGTGGGTGGGCGTGGCTGAGAGGGTGGGTGGGCGTGGCTGAGAGGGTGGGTGGGCGTGGCTGAGAGGGTGGGTGGGCGTGGTGGAGAGGGCGGGTGGGCGTGACTGAGAGGGTGGGTGGGCGTGACTGGGAAGGTGGGCGGATGGGCGTGGCTGAGAGGGCGGATGGGCGTGGCTGAGGGGGTGGGTGGGCGTGGCCGAGAGGGGGGGGGCGTGACTAGGAAGGTGGGTGGGTGGGCGTGACTGGGAAGGTGTGCGGGTGGGCGTGGCTGAGAGGACAGATGTGCGTGGCTGAGAGGGTGGGTGGGCGTGACTGGGAAGGTGGGCGGATGGGCGTGGCTGGGAGGGAGGGAGGGTGGGCAGGTGGACGTGGCTGAAAGGGTAGGTGGGCGTGGCTGGATGGGTGGTAGGGTGGGCATGTGTGGATGGGTAGGTGGGAGGAACGGTGGGTGGGCGTGAATCCCAAGAAATTAATTTCAAGAAAAATCTTACTTGTATCATAAAAAAC
This sequence comes from Asobara japonica, assembly GCA_026005395.1. Taxonomy (NCBI): domain Eukaryota; kingdom Metazoa; phylum Arthropoda; class Insecta; order Hymenoptera; family Braconidae; genus Asobara; species Asobara japonica. The sequence continues at coordinate 1,148,456 of BQMI01000510.1, forward strand.
ATAAAGCATTTTGGAACACTATGTCTGCACAAAGTATAAATATTCATTTTCAATATGATCTCTCATATTTTTCAGGATGAACCCTGCATACGGGAGCGCGATGGTCCCGAGGGTACATGCCATACAAAAGCATGCAATGAGGCATCAAAGCGTATGTTGGCATCGATGAATCGAGATGTGGATCCTTGCACGGATTTTTATCAATTTTCTTGCGGCAGTTTTCGGGATAGGGAGCCTTATCATCCCAGTACCAGCTTTGGCATGCTGCAAAATCAGGTCGATCGTCAGATTCGCAGTGAGTCCATCAATATTGTTGATTATTTTAGTCATTCAAATTTCAGCCAATCGAATCGCAGCATTAGATGTTAGTAGGTAATAGGATTAGAATCTAATTGACTGCCGCTTTGGTCAATTGAACGTCATCTAGGTTTAATTCGAGATTACTTGATGGAACCATTGGAACTGCCAATCAAATCAGTTTGGCTCCGCCCACCGAAGTGGGCCGCCTATTACTCGGTTCCGCTCACTCGGTCAGTTACTGTACTACTAGCTCAACGTGAAGCTCCAAATCTAGCAACTGTTGGGGTACAGGTCCAAGTGGTGGAACAAGTTGGGGTACCGTTTCGAAAAGGGGAATAAATTAGGGTACAGTTTTAAGTGGTGGAACAAGTTGAAACGCAGTTGCAGGTGGTAGAACAAGTTGGGGTACTGTTCCAAGTAGTGGAACAAGTTGAGGTACACTTCCACGTAGTGGAATAAGTTGGAGTAGAGTTCCAAGTAGTGGAACAAGTTGGAACGTAGTTCCAGGTAGTGGAACAAGTTGGAGTACAGTTCCAAATACCGGAATAAGTTGGGGTAGAGTTCCACGTAGGGGAACAAGTTGAGGAACAGTTCCACGTAGTAGAACAAGTTGAGGAACAGTTCCACGTACTAGAACAAATTGAGGAACAGCGCCAGGTGGAAGAAGAGCCTGAGAAACAATTCCACGTGGATTGGCAGCTTGACGAACAGTTCCAGGTAATGTAGCAGGTTGGGGAACGGTTCCAGGTGGCGGCACAGGTTGGGCACCAGTTCCTGGTGGTGAAGCAGGTTAAAGCACCAGTTCCAGGTGGTGGAGCAAGTTGGGTATCAGTTCCAATTGACAACACAGTTCGGCTATCAGTTCCAATTGACGACACAGTTCGGGTACCAGTTCCAGGCGCTGGAACGGACCTGAAATCAGTTCCAGATGGTGGAACCGGATATCCATTCAGGAACTGTCAACTCCCAAGTTCACACTCTTTCCACCATTGAACATGTATGCCTACATGGAATGCAAGATAAGTTACAATCAATTTTTACTGAAAAATTGTCAGTACATAGGAACTCGATCTCCGAACCAAGTTCGGAACCAAGTTGTCGAGGAATACCTGGAAATTTCCGACCTCCTGTGGCGGCAGGAATGTCTTGGATGTGGTTTTCGACCACAATAACAGAACTGGGATAATTCCAATTGACCTTGGGGTGAACGAACAAAACATCACGCGCTAACGTCCTTGGTATACCGATGTTCTCCTGTTGTTATGATCTTACTGGGTGTGTTAGTCCACCGCAGTAATGGAATTAGCCAGTCGTATACATGACCTTGAACATTGAGAGTAACTGTTGTCGGCTTGACTCATTCAGCAAAGGAACACAGTGCTAATGCCGCCCAGATGGATCCACGGAAATGTTTACCTTTAAATACGGTACCCCCCAAATCTAAATTGCGGAATTCGAGAGATGATGAAATCCAAGGGAACCAAAGTGTCCCCGATGTCTCATCCGGGAATACTGGAGAATGGTATAATTGCTCATCATTTTTAGACCTCCCATTCCACTGCCGCTAAACGTGCCAGAATTCGATTTGGACGAGGAGCTTGAAATTTTGGATGCAGCAACTTGAGACAATGAGTATCTGAAGCTTCGTCTAATGACACTGAATTTGTTGCAACTCGGGTCCAAGTGCACCAGTGCGCCGACAAATTTTAGATGAGGGTTCTGTGTGTGTGTGTGTTCGTATGTGAGTGATTCTTTGAGAGGCGGTTCCCGGCAGACGGCTCCATCGATTTGTCTCTCCTTCGACCCAAAATTACCTCTGACCGAAGTCCGGGCCGGAAAGGAGTGTCAATGTTGAAAAACAATTCCTTCAATTGTTATTAACAATTTTAATTGTTCATAACGCTGTATCCCGAGAACGGTGATAGATACGAGAAAAAGTGTCAGACAAAAGTTGTTCCTCTCGTGAAACTACACACTTGATGTTGTTATACTTTTTTTGGTAGGCATCATATTTTACGAGATATCGATAAAAAATCGTGATAATCGATCAATCGTCGGATTTGGGTGATATACAATTTGACACACACACACACACACACACACACACTCAGCCATTCACTCACTCACTCACTCACACACTCACACACACACTCACACACACACTCACACACAAGTAAAAAACAGAATTTCAACATTTGGCATGGTATTAGCCGTTCCTCACGCTCCATCAGAGCATGCAGTCGAGGTCCGCCGGCAAATGGACCTCAGCAAAAGCACAAGTAGCCACGAGAAAGCAAGAAGCACCATAAAGAACCGGCTGAATGTCGGTGGTGTTGCCTAAGCAGCGAAGCTACTGCTTTTGGACTGCCATAAAAACCTCTTCCTGATGTCCATTGGAGAACCTTCCTCAGACAGTATCATCCCGAGTTTATCGTCCAAAAACTGGAAAGAGTGGTCCGGTTATTCAGCAACTGCTATCAATTGCAGCGGAATACAACTCGAGTGATTGGAAGTCTCCAGGAAGCACCGAGGATGAAGACAATGGTCAATTGGAGTGTCATACAGTTTCGGACAATTTCCGGGAGTGTCATGCAACAAACTCATCTCAAAGTGCGATATCCCGCCAATCTTGCCCCCTCCACCAGCATCCAGCACTATCTCCAGGTGACAACAGAGGCTGCTGGTTGTTGGTGTTGTAGTTTGCCAAGCGCTTCCTATTGATCGATTGTTTGCCTTCGTCAGAATGTCGTGGAATAGTCTCATCTCAACCGCAGGGCTTACGACGCTGAAGAATAAGAGAATGCCCATTCAGCTTGCAGCAAGCTATCAGCCGGACGGTGGGATGCAGCCGTAAAAAGCTCATGGTATTCCAGGCAGTACCACGCTGGGTTTACGTAGTCATTCCAGGACTTGGAGGCTCCCACCGGACAACAGCAAAGGTAGCAGAGTTGGATTCTCTCTGATTGAAATGTCCCCGTGGGCAAGTTGAAACGATGGACCTGCACTGTCATTGAATTTCCTGGAGTGTCATGTAGCAGAGCATCAACTGCACCAATTGCCATCCTGCCTTTACCAGGTTCTGCCAGTGTCTTGGACCAAGGATTGCTCCCTAGCTTGGTACTATCACAATTCGTCGAACGCTTCCTGGTGATTGCTGATGGCTAACTGTGCTTGGATCACGTGATCATGGGAGGCTCTTCAGATTCTTCAGGCTGGCTGCGAGATTGGGCAGGATTAGAGCTGCCGCGATAAGCGATAATGGCGATAAACGAGACAATAAATGATCTTTCATTGTATTGTCTTGACGATACGATGCGATATTTTCACGATAAACTACGATAAACGAGAATCTCGTCAACGTTTTCCTGCTTGTTATGACTTTTCGGTAATATTCAGTGGCAAGTGAGTGGGTGGATAAGTGGGTAAGTGGGTAAGTGAGTAAGTGGGTAAGTCAGTTAGTGAGTAAGTGGATAAATGGGTTAGTGGGTTAATGGGTAAGTGCGTAAGTGGGTAAGTGGGTAAGTGGGTAAGTGGGTAAGTGGGTAAGTAAGTAAGTGAGTAAGTGAGTTAGTGAGTAAATGGATAAATGGGTTAGTGGGTTAATAGGTACGTGGGTAAGTGGGTAAGTGGGTAAGTGAGTGAGTAAGTGGGTAAGTGACTTAGTGAGTAAGTGGATAAATGGGTTAGTGGGTTAATGGGTAAGTGGGTAAGTGGGTAGGTGGGTAAGTGGGTAAGTGGGTAAGTGGGTTAATGGATGCATCTATCTAGTTTGATGGAGACATCTTGGGGTAGGAAAAAGGTTGCACCAATGCACCACTACCTCCTAGGGCACCAAGATTTGCTGCTTCCTTGGTTTGTCCTAGCTCCTGTTGATCCATCACTGCTCTTCATGCTGCTCTTATGCTGGTCCCATGGCTCGTGAAGCTTGTTCTCCACCACCTGCAGCATGGGGAATCATATTGAATCTTCAGAAGCCTCCAGCAAGAGCAGGCTGCTAACGAACTGCTACGAATACGTGCAGACTCCGAACCTTTGGAATCTCCAAGCATCCAGCAAGTTGGAACAATGATCAATTGGAATCCCGTTCAATCCAACTTCCTGGCAGCATCAGCAAATCTCCTCCTCCTGACAGTATCCACCATTACTTCCTGAGGACAACGACTATTTTTGTTAGTGCTGTTTGCCAAGTGGTGCTTGGTGAACGCTTGTTGATGGGCGACATTGAGGGTCTTCGAGTGAGTGCGTCTATGCAACAGTATTATATCAGATAATTTCCAAGCGAGTAAAGCGACACCGGGGGGGTGGGGGAGGGCTAATCAATTCGCGTTGACGAGGCTGTACACGTTATAGTACCACTAGCGCGCTTCCATCCAAAGACTGGCATCCTGAGTATGTGGGTACAGTGGTTTGGACTACCGACAAATGGGGTTGGACTGGGTGGGGGGGGGGGGGGGGTGCATCGACTAACCCAATCCCCCCGCCCACTCCCCCCGCCCACTCCCCCCGCCCACTCCCCCCATCCACTCCCCCCATCCACTCCCCCCGCCCACTCCCCCCGCCCACTCCCCCCATCCACTCCCCTCAACCACTCCCCCCCCCACCAGGAAGTGGTGAGGGGCGGCTTCAAGGACAAGGTGTGGGATTACAGGGGGTGGGAGGGGGGGGGAGGGGGGGGGTTGGTATCACCAATTTTTTTTGTTTTTTTTTTCTGCTGCTACGGAGAGAGAATGATCGATAGGAAAATTGAGGTTTCTGCATTATTCATGAGGTACATGTTGTGCACTGGTCTATGTTGGGATAACAATTGTTGGAACGAAGAATATAAATGCATCTCCAAGAAAAATGTTCCAAAAAAAAAGGACAATCTCAGATACTATTAAAATAGTAAGTGATGAAGGGGACTCGTTAAAGTTTGCAATTGAAAGAGAAGACATCGTCATAACATAAATATGATCCAAGCTTCCCTTGATCTTTTAATTCCACTGATGGAAATCCACTGCAGTGAGATGAAAATATCATTCCATTATTCATGTGAGTCTTACTTGCCCGTTGGCGTAAAAAGGAAGAAGAAAAAAAATGGGAACTAAGACAGATTTTCGTGTTGAGCATGAAAATGCATCAGGCAGATGGACGAAGCAAGTACTGAAAGAGGAGCCATGGTGTAAAATGTAGGAGTGTTGGGAACAAACAGAAATGTGAAATGAGGGGTAGTAGTACAATGGGATCAGGGTCAGTAGAATGGGTTTATACCTATATGACTAGTCGAAAAAGACGTTGGGAGGTATAACGTAAGACATGGGATGCAAGTTGGCGCCAGTTGTACGTCTATGGACTTTTTTTTTATTCTTTATTCAATCTTCCTTTCCTGTTTCTTGCTATGAGGTCTCCATGCTCTAATATCGATGGAATTCAATCTGCGTCACGATCCTTCTTTCTGATGGACACTGATAAAAAATCAATATTAAAGGGCATTGTACACTCTTTGGTGGTGAGGGGGGAGGAGGGGGGTGGAGAGGAAATGTCAAATGGTGGAGATCAATTGTCAAATGGGAGAGAACGGAGAACTTGGTGAAAAAGTTTGGAAACATTTTAGTAGTAAAGTGGTCAATGCACTTAAGCACGCTATGGCGAGAAGTGAATTTATGGTAAAAGTCGAGGAGCGCAGAAGCGGTTGGTCAGTGGAGTCAAATTTTCACATGGTCCGGTAGCGAGTGTGGTAGGATATACAGAGTTGCTAGAATTATAGTGCGTGGTATTTTTTTAAAGGATTTTCAGGGCTTTCTGCAGGGTTCCCCCCCATCCACCCACTCATCCAGACACCCACCTACCCATCCATAGGTCCACCCATTCAAACAGACCATTGCACACTCATCCACACGCCTACCCACCCATCCGCACACCCACCAATTCATACCCACCCACCCATTCATACACACCGCCACCCACCCACCTACTCATCCACACACCCACCTGCGGACTCATTCACATGCGCACCGACCCACCCACCCACTTATCCACACACACACCCACCCACTCATCCATCCACACGCCCACCCATTCACCCACCCACCCACTCACCCACCTACTGATCCACACCCACCCACCCACCCATCCATCCATACCCACCCATCCACATCCACCCACCCATCGACATCTACCCACCCATCCCTATCCACCACCCATTCACACCCATCCACTCATCCATACACACCACCACCCACCCACTTATCCATACACACCACCACCCACCCACTTATCCACACACGCATCCGCCCATTCACCCACCCACCCATACACACGACCACCCACCCACCCACCCACTCATCCATACACACCACCATCCACCCACCCAATTATTCACACACACGCCCACCAATACACACCCCCACCCACCCGCCCATCCACACCTCCACCCACCCATCCACTCATCCACACACACCCACCCACCTACCCGCCCACTCATCCACACATCCACCCACCCACATTCTCCATTAGGAGGAATTTTGATAACCACACTGATCACAGACCAGTGCTGCCTTAAGCGCACGAGGTCCAAGGATCGAATCCCCGTATGGGGAATCCCCGGCCTGTATAATACTCCAGGTTGTGGACCAAGTACTGCAACCACCATTGGAGCCTGTCCTCCTTCCCCTGGACCGCCTGACTGCCAAATCATCTCTGATTTCGACATATACCATGTACATTGATGCCATACTAGAACCAACTTAAACCCATTGGCCACTTTGCTACCAACTTAAGAGTGGATTTATCAAAATCAATAGACCATTCAAATATTCCAATGCTCAAAGGCCGGCAAAGCCTTGCTGGAAACCCCACATACGGAAGTCTACTATTAGCACTAGAGATATTGCGCTAGAGTGAAGCCACAGAAGCAACACTTTTTACATTTACGTAAGATAATGTATTGCATTATTTTCACGGAAAACTTGATTAATCTTCGGGAAGCAATGGTGACCTTGACCAAGCCAGCTAAATGAGAGTCCCAGTTATTCTGCGGTGCTTGGCGTCATAAATGTTGAGCACTTGTTTGGAAAATTGCCGAGAATTTGGTAGCATGTAGTATCGTTAGTGGTGGCCCATCCAGTCCAGATGAAATGGTCCGAGAAGTTGGAGGTGTGCTACTCAGGTGAGTTATTAGCAATTTTTACAGAAGATGACCTTGACATTTTTTAGGCAAAAAATATATTTAAATGATTATAATATAATTATAATTTAATATATATAAATTATACTATATATTATATATATATATTATACTATATATTATATATATATTATACTATATCTATATATATATATATTATATATAGTAATAAAATATAATATAAATATTTAATATATCTTAAGGCTAAATATATTTCTGTAATGTGGAACTGAGGCAATTATTGCTCCATTAAAAAACGCTCTTGCAAGATGATGCGGATGTGACGTCATTGGAGGTAATACGTAACATGGGTTGTAGTGCAGGATGTTTAGACAGCTCCAAAGTGAATTGGTCAAGCATTGGGCACATTGATTCAGCCTAATTTCCCCCAATTGTGTGCTTGAAAAATTCAATTGCTCGTTATTATTTGGCGGACGGCTCCGGGCAGCATCCCAAGATGCTGGGTCCAAGAACACGTGATGCAATTATTTCACTCTGTACTTCTGTCATTATTTTTTTGCCCTCGTATTCTTCAAGGCATTTTGTACCCTCAACTTGCATCACGTACTCCATAATTGCGTACTTGTTGCTTGGTTGTTTACCCACGACAACTAAACTTGTCTCGTTGTTATATTCAAATGAAGCGAGGCTTGTAGGCCGCTTGGGGGCGACTGCTGAGTTGGCATGAATTTGAGCATCAATTAAACATAGATCGACTCATGAATTTGTGGGTGAGAGGTCGGCTGATATCATTGATAATGGAGGCCTTTTGTAAGAGTCTGCAGCACAATTTGGGGGTGGTTTTTGAGTTTTTTCGTTGTCAGATCCCTTCTCCATGGACCCATCCATCCACCCACCCACCCGTTCACCCACCCGAAACTAGCCACCCACCAACCCAACACCCACCCACCCAACTACCCAATCACCCACCCACCCACCTACCCAATCACCCACCCACCCACCCACCTACCCAATCACCCACCCACCCACCCACCCACCCACCTACCTACCTACCCACCGACGCACCTACCCTCCCAACTACCCACCTACTCATACACCCACCTACTTACCCACCCACTCACTCTTCCATAAACCCACCCATTCGCCCACCTGTCCACAAACCCACCCATTCACTCACCTGTCCACCCACCCACCTACCTACTTACCCACCCACCCACTCTTCCATAAACCCACCCACTCGCCCACCTGTCCGCAAACCCACCCATTCACTCACCTGTCCACCCATCCACCCACCTACCCAGCCACCCACTTACCCAGCCACCCACCCACCTACTCACCTACTCATACACCCCCCCCCCCCCCCCCCCCCCCCCACCCACCTACCCACCTACTTGCCCACCCACCCATCTAAAGCATCCACCCATCTACTCACCCACCCATCCACACACACATTAATTGCAAATTTGCTGCGGGTCATTGCAGTATACCGATATCACCAAAAAATATGGAACATTCACTATTCTATCCCGTAAATTTTTTGCTCCAATACAGTTCAAATACAAGGCCATTAATATTACCGAAATGTGTGTTTGACTTGGTATAGTATTTACACCGGTCAATTAATAATCCGTAGACAAGTCATTAAAGTTTAACCCCAACTGTACGTAAATTTGCGGAAGTCGAAGGTTGGGCAAAACCGCTTGTCATGTGTCTTTTACATTTGCAGACACTCAAGTTGAAAGCAGTGGTTTGTACTTGTCAGGCTATACTTGCCACAAGTAGTCAGTGTCAATGTATAGGGTGTGTGGAACGATCGATCTTGAAATATGTCGCGTTACGTTCAGGTGCGATGTGGCCACTGCGTCGATTTTCCTTTTTGTGAAGAGCTTGGGGAATATCTCGTGATCTACGGTAGATGGAGAAAATTTGATTGAAATAGTTTTTGTAGATCTATTTAATGAATTCTCTACGAAAATGGTTGTTAGTAAAATTTTGCTATAGCGATGCTGTCATGAGATTTTTGACTAATCGTCATTAAGGGGAGAAGATCAATTTTGTTACTGGATGCAAATTCAAGATTAATTTTTGGACCTCGTGTGGGTGGGTGTCTGGGTGTGTCGTGGTGGACGGGTTTGTGTGTGGAAGTGGGCGGGTGTGCGTGTAGGAGTGGGCGGGTGTCCATGTGGGAGTGGGCGAGTAGGTGGGAGTGTGCGGATGTGCGTGTGGAAGTGGGCGTGTGTCCATGTGGGAGTGGGCGGGTGTCAATGTGGGAGTGGGCGGGTGTGTGTGTGGGAGTGGGCGGGTGTGCATGTGGGAGTGGGCGGATAGGTGGGAGTGTGCGGATGTGCGTGTGGAAGTGGGCGGATGTGCATGTGGGAGTGGGCGGGTGTCAATGTGGGAGTGGGCGGGTGTGCGTGTGGGAGTGGGCGGGTGTGCGTGTGGGAGTGGGCGGGTGTGCGTGTGGAAGTGGGCGGGTGTCAATGTGGGAGTGGGCGGGTGTGCGTGTGGGAGTGGGCGGGTGTGCGTGTGGGAGTGGGCGGGTGTGCGTGTGGGAGTGGGCGGGTGTCAATGTGGGAGTGGGCGGGTGTGCGTGTGGGAGTGGGCGGGTGTGCGTGCAGAGGTGGGCGGGTGTGCGTGCAGAGGTGGGCGGGTGTGCGTGCAGAGGTGGGCGGGTGTGCATGTGGGAGTGGGCGGGTGTGCATGTGGGAGTGGGCGGGTGTCAATGTGGGAGTGGGCGGGTGTGTGTGTGGGAGTAGGCGGATGTCCATGTGGGAGTGGGTGGGTGTGCGTGTGGAAGTGGGCGGGTGTCAATGTGGGAATGGGCGGGTGTGTGTGTGGGAGTAGGCGGATGTCCATGTGGGAGTGGGTGGGTGTGCGTGTGGGAGTGGGCGGGTGTGCGTGTGGGAGTGGGCGGGTGTGCGTGTGGAAGTGGGCGGGTGTGCATGTGGGAGTGGGCGGGTGTGCATGTGGGAGTGGGCGGGTGTCAATGTGGGAGTGGGCGGGTGTGTGTGTGGGAGTAGGCGGATGTCCATGTGGGAGTGGGCGGGTGTGCGTGTGGAAGTGGGCGGGTGTGCATGTGGGAGTAGGCGGATGTCCATGTGGGAGTGGGCGGGTGTGCGTGTGGAAGTGGGCGGGTGTCAATGTGGGAATGGGCGGGTGTGCGTGTGGGAGTGGGCGGGTGTGCGTGCAGAGGTGGGCGGGTGTGCGTGCAGAGGTGGGCGGGTGTGCATGTGGGAGTGGGCGGGTGTGCATGTGGGAGTGGGCGGGTGTCAATGTGGGAGTGGGCGGGTGTGTGTGTGGGAGTAGGCGGATGTCCATGTGGGAGTGGGTGGGTGTGCGTGTGGAAGTGGGCGGGTGTCAATGTGGGAATGGGCGGGTGTGCGTGTGGGAGTGGGCGGGTGTGCGTGCAGAGGTGGGCGGGTGTGCGTGCAGAGGTGGGCGGGTGTGCATGTGGGAGTGGGCGGGTGTGCATGTGGGAGTGGGCGGGTGTCAATGTGGGAGTGGGCGGGTGTGTGTGTGGGAGTAGGCGGATGTCCATGTGGGAGTGGGTGGGTGTGCGTGTGGAAGTGGGCGGGTGTCAATGTGGGAATGGGCGGGTGTGCGTGTGGGAGTGGGCGGGTGTGCGTGCAGAGGTGGGCGGGTGTGCGTGCAGAGGTGGGCGGGTGTGCATGTGGGAGTGGGCGGGTGTCCATGTGGGAGTGGGTGGGTGTGCGTGTGGAAGTGGGCGGATGTCAATGTGGGAGTGGGCGGATATGAAATTTGTGAAATGGGGTTGATAATTTAATAAGTCAAGCAATATGCGGGCTTGTTTAGAAGTAGAGAGAAAATTAAAAATTGGATTAACATAGAAACCCTGGTAATATTTTATTGAATGCTAATTGCTCGCTGGCTCTCTATATTAAATTTGTTTTGTGTCATTTTTTTTCAACGCGTGTGGCGTTATTTCAGCCCTTTCAGACTTTAATTCGAAGGTGAGCCGGCATGAGTGGCTTTCAATCGATTCCAAATTGGCTTTTTGTCGTAGGAAAAGCCAATCCATGAGGGAATTTCAAATGATTTTCTTTAGAATTCGTTAGTACTTTTTACTCCGTCGTAATTAATCTCCAATTGTTGATCCCTGATTGGCTTTTAAAAACTAGGTGAGCTCATTTATTTCCATTTGATTGGGAATAAAATATTGATAATAAATAAAAATATAAAATAAATTGAATTAAAAATATTGAAAATAAATTTTTGAAAAATTGGAAAGTTTGGAAATTTTTACACTTTTGGAAGTTGAAAATAAAAAATGGAAATTGGATTTTGAAAATGTGAAAAATGGACTGGAAATAATTTTATCGCCAAAAAAAATCGATGAATGAACTCCTCGTTTTTTTTTTTTTTTTTTTTTGGAATTTACGAGAATGAAAGTATTGAAATATCACCGGAAATGTAATAAAAAAATTAATAACCAATGCTCGCGATTTAATGGCAAAGTTCGCGTGAGTTTTCCGCGTTCAAAGGTGTCGTAAAATTTTTACATATCAGTTGATAAATCGGGGAAATTTCAACAATTTTGAGCTGCGAAAAATTGATAATATAAATTTTCAAATTGTCAAAATTTGGGAAAAAAATTCCAAAAATTCTCAAATTTTCAAAATTAAAAAAATAAAAACTAAAAAAAAAAAAATAAAAAAATTTCAAATTGACAAAATTTTGAAGAAAAAAAATCAAAAATTTTCAAATTGACAAAATTTTTCTAAAAAAAAATATTTTTACAGTTGGGGGTTATTCAAGATTTAGCGAAATGAGAGTATTGAAATAACTCTAGAAATGCAATAAAAAAATTAATACCTAACACTCGCGATTTAATGGCAAAGGTCACGTGAGTTTTGCTATTGGAAAGAGCTTCGGCAATTTGCTAGCTATAAATAATCTCAGTCCGCTATAAATATTACCGAAATCGATAGATGCAGGTGGACTGATTGCGGTACATGAAAAACGCGAATTTCGTTATTTTTGCGGCAAATCAATTGTCTTTTGCGCTCCTGCCGTTCGGTTATCGGCATAAGTTTCCGCTTCTGGGGTAACAACAATTGAAGGGATTTTTTGACGGTTAAATTTGAAAGTCTGGAAATTTCGGAAATTCTGGGGATTTCGGAAATTTTTGAAATTTTTGAAATTTCGAAGTTTTGGTAATTTTGGACGTTTCAAAAGTTTTGAATATTTTGGAAATTTTGAAAATGTTGAAATTTATGGAAATTTGGAGAATTTTGAAAATTTTGAGAATTTTGAAAATTTTGAAAATTTTGAAAATTTTGAAAATTGTGAAAATTTTGAAAGTTTCGAAAATTTTGAAAATTTTGAAAATTTTGAAAATTTTGAAAATTTTGAAAATTTTGAAAATTTTGAAAATTTTGAAAATTTTGAAAATTTTGAAAAATTTGAGAATTTTGAAAATTTTGAAAATTTTGAAAATTTTGAGAATTTTGAGAATTTTGAAAATTTTGAAAATTTTGAAAATATTGACAATTTTGAAAATTTTGAAAATTCTCAAAATTTTAAATTTTTTGGAAAGCTTTTGAAAACTTGAAAATTTATGAAATTGGAAAAATGCCCAAAACTTCTAAAATTCGTTAAAACTTTCGAAACTATCCCGAATAATTTAGTGCAAAAGAATCACGAATTTCAGAAATGTTCAAATAACCGACTCTTTATTTCTAGGCTAACGAAAATTGGTGGGTGAAATTCCCTAGCGTGCACGTGGGGCTTTGGTTGTGTGGGTGGGGGTATCGACTATGGAATTAGGTTGAGAATGCACATTCAGGCCTGACTTAAATATTCACCACCGAAATTCTGTCCGTTTTGTCTGATAATATAAATTGTTGGGTATGCCAAATAAATGCAATTACCATAATTAACTTATTTCGGGGAGTTTTAATTAATACCGCGTTGCTATTTTATGCATTTCAATTCCTATCTCGTACCCTAAAAAATTCAACTTTCCCACTTTATGCAATCCAAAACTTTAACAATTTAAATAAAAAATAAAAAAAAATCCAAAATCAAAATTTAAAAAAAAAATCCCAATTTTTCAAATAATTTTTTCTCCAAAATCAAAATTCGAAAAAAAATTCCCAATTTTTAAAAATATTTTTTTTTTTCAAAATCAAATTCAAAAAAAAAATTGCCAATTTTCGAAATATTTTTTTTTAACAAAATTGAAATTCAAAAAAAAAATTCTCAATTTTTAAAATATTTTTTTTTCCAAAATCAAATCCAAAAAGGAACATCTTAATTTTTATTAAAAAAAAAAAAAAAAAAAAAAAAAAAAATCAAAGTCAAATTTTTTTTGATTTTTGAAAATTAAAAAAAAAACGAAAAATTGAGAAATAAAAATGTTAACAAATTTTTCAAAATCTAAAAAAAAATCGCACATAAAAAAAAGGGGAAAGAGCAAGAATTAAACTAAAAAAAAAAAAATAAAATTCAAAATTCAAAATTGGAAAAAAAATTTTAAGACCAAATTTAAAAAAATTAAGACAAAAAATTATAGTTTCAAAGTTTATTAAAATGTACTATTTTACACGATTGAGAAGTTGTAATAGATCTATATCGTTGGAACAGCGTTAGAGGTCGCATAAGTTGGACCCAGTTGAAATTGAATTGGGGATGTGGATTGGGTTAAGGTGACTTTATAGAGTGCCAGCGGATAAGAAGGAAAATAAGGATGAAAGCCGTTCGAGGAGTTGAAAAGTTTTCCCGGCTCGAGGGTAGGAAAAAAAGCACGAATCGACTTAATTCCCGTTGCAACTTGAATGAAGAAACGTAAACGGCATTTCGATAGTCATTTCGAACTATCCTTGCGCGAACTTTTCCGATGCTGTGCATTAATCACTCTATCATACTGAGAAGAAAACAAATTGATTGATGTTTCCAGATTCTTCAAATTTATAAAATTTTCAGGGTAAGCGATGCGCTACTTTAACCTTTTAGCAAAATACGCTCAAATTCGGCTTTGGGGGAAGATTTTTCAAAAATACCATTTTTTTCACCTAGGACGGGAAAACTGTTTTGCCTGCCGGGGCTAGAATATCGCTTTTCGCTCCGGTGCGGGCGCAAAGAAGGATTTTCTCCCCGCTCGGCGGGCGCAAAATTGTACTTTGCGCCCGCCCGGACGGAAAAGTACTTTTTCATCATACTGTCCGTAAAATTCCGTTTTGCGCCCAGTGTGAAGAAAAATTCAGTGTGTTATATGGCCGTAAAAACTTTTCCGTGCGTGTGTTCGTAGACTGAGGGGAAGCTGAGGCCTTTTTCTACGGCCTTATCACCAAAAAATAAGGATTTTATCCGCGCGCGGCGGGCGCAAAATCGAACTTTGCGCCCGCCCGGACGGAAAAGTACTTTTTCATCATACTGTCCGTAAAATCCCGTTTTGCGCCCAGTATGAAGAAAAATTCAGTTGGTTACACGGGCGTAAAAACTTTTCCGTGCGTGTGTTTGTAAGCCGAGGTCATTTTTTACGGCCTTGTCACATAAATATCTATTCTGACCCAGGGACGTAAAATGCAGAATTCTGAACCGCATGGGTACTTACGCAGCTGAGGCTTCTTCATTCCATCTTTCATGATTAGAACATTGTTTTGTCCATCGGTGTAGGGGTAAAGAAAGATTTTCTCCCCGCGCAGTGGGCGAAAACTTTTACTTTGCGCCCCCGAGCGGAAAAGAAAAATTCTCTCCCCGCGCAGAGGGCGGAAAATTCACTTTGCGCCCGCTCGGACGGAAAAGAAAAATTCTCTCCCCGCGCAGAGGGCGGAAAATTTTACTTCGCGCCCGCACGGACGAAAAATAAAAATTTCCTCCCCGCGCAGAGGGCGGAAAATTTGGCTTTGCGCCCCCCCGGACGGAAAAAAAATTTTCTACCCTCAGTTTTGAGTGGTCCATTTCT
Source organism: Asobara japonica (assembly GCA_026005395.1). Taxonomy (NCBI): domain Eukaryota; kingdom Metazoa; phylum Arthropoda; class Insecta; order Hymenoptera; family Braconidae; genus Asobara; species Asobara japonica. The sequence continues at coordinate 1,163,809 of BQMI01000510.1, forward strand.
TTCCGTGATAACTCCATAAAAAAAATCAGCGGTACAATGGAATGTTATAAAATTTTTCATGAAGAGAAACCGATCGATAACAAAAAAGTTTAATGTGAAAAAAATCTTCAAATTCCAAAAAGTGTTTTTTGCCGGAAAATTCGAGAAATGTTGCAGAAGATGAAATATCAGAAGGTCATATTGCGATGGGAATAAAAGAGGGGGAAAAATGTTTCAGGGCTGCTGACGAACGCGACGGGAAAGATGACGGGTCCATTCGAAAAGCTGGGATTATTCTACGGCACTTGTCAACGACATGGCGATCGTCAGGTCGATTTTTCACCAGGTAAGCCTGTCACAATCGATAAATCAATAGTCCAACCTTTTGTCCACTTGTCTCGAAACATTATCCAGATGAAAAAAAAATATATATATATACATATATATATACATCCCGCAACACGTCGACGACGATCCGAGTGACGTGGTAAAGGGTGGGAAAAAAAGTGTAGTGACATGTTAGTGGAAATAGAGTGAACAAAAAAGTATAGGCAGAAATAAACTGAGTCAACGATATTTTCTATGATAATGTAGACATTTCAAAACTTTTTTGACATTTTTGAAAATTTTCAAATTTTTCAATTTTTTTAATTTTTCAAAATTTTCAACTTTCAAATTTTTTAAAGTTTTCAAATTTTTCAAATTTTTCAAATTTGTCAAATTTTTCAAATTTCTCAAATTTTTCAAATTTTTCAAATTTTTCAAATTTTTCAAATTTCTCAAATTTTTCTACTTTTTCAAATTTTTCAAATTTTTCAAATTTTTCAAATTTTTCAAATTTTTCAAATCTTTCAGTTCCTCAGATTTCGAAATTTTCCAATTTTTCAATTTTTCAAATTTTTCAATTTTTCAATTTTTCAAATTTTTCAATTTTTCAAATTATTCAATTTTTCAAAATTTTCCAATTTTTTAATTTTCAACTTTAATTCCCATTTTTTTCCAATTTCCGAATTTTTGAGATCTTCATCATCCTCCACTTTATTGAACCGCCGGAAGGATAAATTCCATATCCGCAGCTCAATCTTTTTCCCATATCGCGACTGAAAAAATTGGTGAGGTAGGTTGGTCATCATACGACGACCAAGTCATGTGGACATGGGATAACCTGGATTCGGAATATTTGATCAGGTTCAGATACGGTTCGTGTCCGGCTTACTCGTACACTGGGAGCTATGTCAAAGTGTAGGTAATCCTCAAATGAACGTATCCCTATCTAAGGCGATCAATCTAGTTCTCCTGACATATATGGATTCACATAGCAAGATGACATGTTGACAAATCGACTCCTCTAACGGCGAACAACTGAATACTGGCTTCGACGACCTGATCAGGCACGATCAAAGTTACGCGGGTGCACACACACACACGCACGCGCGCTCTTCTAATTACGTATCGTTAAGGATATATGTCATAATCCCAGATGGTTCAGAGTACCTGATCAGGTACGGTGAAAGGTACACATGTACCTACACACTTCCACACGCAGTCTGCCAATTAGGTATCGTCAAGGATGTATGGCATAACCACGAATGGTTCAGCGTACCTGATCAGGCATGGCGAAAGTCACGCATGCACCTACACACTTACACATGCAGTCTACCAATTAGGTATCGTCAAGAATGTACGGCACAGTCACGAATGGTTCAGCGTACCTGATCAGGTACGACGATAGTCACACATACCCATATGCATATATTATATATGTTAGGCATACCTGATTAGATATATTAAAAATTCCCTACACTCGAATAGGCATTGTTGATGTGGGAGGACCTGTTAGGTATACCTGATGAACCCAACATATAGTACCTAAGAACGGCACATTGAGTATGCTGAAAATTTAGAGAAACGGGAATTTTTCAGGTTCATCATTCCTGACGACAAAGTCTTGTGTGTGTGTATGTGTGTGATCAAGTGCACAGAATATAAGCACCGTTGTAATCATGTTCGCTTCATGAAACGTGCCAAAGTTAAACACTGTAAGCATACCTGATCAACAACCTAAATCCTACTAAGGCCAATCTAATGACATATCGATTACTGCACACCTGATCAGGTCATCTCGATGTAAAAGCATACCAAACAGATCCCACTCGGAGTACCTGATCAGGTATGCTCAGGCACGGACGTGCCTGATTTACCCTAGTCAGAACATTCATATGTCACACGCCAATTGTATATGCCTGATCAGGTTCTGATCGAATCAGGTACTCCCAATCAGGCATTGCCAACAGTACTCTCAAATGTGTTTTTTCCTTTGAGTGTTAACTTTATTTATATTATTAGCACATGGATGCAATTTTTTATATTTTTTTTTTTAGGTCAATTCAGGTGGCTATCACTCACTTACACACTAATGGGAATTAGGGAAATATTAAAAGTTTGACGCCGAAAATAAATGGCATCAATCAAAAGCGTTATATGACATAAAACCTACTTGGAACTATGGGCCAGGTGTGGCCACATATCGTATGAATAATTGATATGACCTGGCAAGTATCAAACTCTGTCACTACGTGAGTCGACAGAAGAAAATTGGGGGGCGGGGGGGGGGGGGGGGGGGGGGGGGGGGGAATTTAACGTCATTTTTGCACGTTTTTACGACAAAATTTTTTTTTCACATCCCCTTTTGGCGTGACAAAAAATTCGATTAATTTGCCCTATGCTCGCAGTATTTGGGGCACTGAAAAAATTTGCGAAAAATCACATTTGGAAAATAGAACGAATTTAGATGAAAAATTTGGGAGATGGAAAAAAAATTCAGTGGAAAAGTTTTGGATTTCTCAAATGAATTTTTAAAGGCATTTCCCATTCCACCTTCTTGGCAGAATAACAAATGGGAAGAAGATGAAATGGATTAAAACTATAAAGGAAGTTGAGTGAGAAAGAGTCGACGCGATAATCCTCGGGGAGTTGCCTGAGAACTCGAAGAGGCTCTTGTGCATGAGGGTGGAAAAAAACCAATGAAAAGTATTGCACGAATTGCTGGAGATGCTACATTTACGTAATTACAAATATGTATGACCTTGAATCCCGACCAAAATTACTTTTTTCGTCTCATGATAACTACAGTGCCGTAGACAGAAACACATCCACCCACCCACCTCCCCACCCACCCAGCCAACCACTCCCACCCACACCAACCACTCTCACCCACCTACCCAAACTCTCCCCCCCCACAGCACCCACCCACCCGCCCAGCCACTTCCACCCACCCAACCACTCCCACTCACCCAACCACTCCCACCCACCCAACCTTCCCCCCCCCCCCAACACCCACCCAACCACTCCCACCCACCCAACCTTCCCCCCCCCCCCCAACACCCACCCAACCACTCCCACCTACCTGCCCACCCACTCGCCCACATACCCAATCACACACACACACACACACACACACACACACACACACACACACACACACACACACACACACACGCACACACACACGCATACACAGGTCTCACATGAGGTTTCCGAAGCATTACCTTGTGTTTAAAAATACGATGCCCTAAATGGCGAAGAGATAGCATCGGAAAAAGGCACACACGCGTTTACAGCTGCGATAAAGAACGTTCATTCATTTCGTTAAATTAGAACATATTAATATTCCGAGGGCCATTCCTAATTTGCTTTATCTCACACAGAGCTCTTGGGACTGCGTTGAGATAATAAATAGTCCAGATTCTGTGCAGACATTCTCTAAATTTCACGTAATTACTACTCTTTTTAATAAAGATCAATAACTTTGGAAGGTGCGAGACATTTAATTTCGCTGAGAAAATCCTAAGGATAAGGTCCTCTAAATAAGGACGATTATCTTTAGGTGGAAGAGGTAGTAATGGACCAATTAGCTTTAGGGATACTTTCATTTTTATCTCAATCTATTGCAAATGGTTCTGAAATGTCCATGCATATTAACCAGAACCTTTACAGAAAAAAATACTGGGAAATTAGAATGACTTAAAATTGTCAATAAATTTTTCAAAATTTTCAGAAAATCGAAATGTTTGAAGATCTCAAAAATTGAAAAATATTAAGTAACTCTGGACCAATTCGATAATTGAAGCACTTAAAATTTTTTTTTCAATTATTTTACCAGTATATCACTTTAACTGCTTACCCATCCCGGGCCGTAAGCAGATGTTACAACAATTTCTATGTTCACCTCTGTTAGTACGTGCACTGCCATAAACCGATTTGGTCCAGTTGGTCTAGGTCATGATGGAAGATCAATTCCGATCCCAAGTTATTGGTTCACCTGCCTCTATCGGAAAATTCTGATAAACACGTAGACAACCATCGTTCGCAATCCCGATTAGATAGAAAAGGAAAACATTTCAGCAAAATTAATGGTTTTAATAGCCCTTCTCCTGCTTCTCCTCCTCCTCCTTCTCCTGGTCCTCCTCCTCCTCCTCCCCCCTCCTGCTCCTCCTCCTTCTCCTGCTCCACCTTCTCCTCCTCCCCCCCTCCTCCTCCTTCTCCTGCTCCACCTTCTCGTCCTGCCCCTCCTCCTCCTCCTCCTCCTCCTCCTCCTCCTCCTCCTCCTCCTCCTCCTCCTCCTCCTCCTCCTCCTCCTCCTCCTCCTCCTCCTCCTCCACCTTCTCCTGCCCCTCCTCCTCCTCCTCCCCCTCCTCCTCCTGCTCCAGCTTTTCCTCCTGCCCCTCCTCCTCCTCCTCCTCCCCCCTCCTCCTGCTCCAGCTTCTCCTCCTGCCCCTCCTCCCCCCTCCTCCTGCTCCTCCTCCCCCCTCCTCCTGCTCCTCCTCCTTCTCCTGCTCCACCTTCTCCTCCTGCTCCTCCTCCTCCTGCCCCTCCCCCTCCTGCTCCTCCCCCTCCTGTTCCTCCCCCTCCTCCTCCTGCCCATCCTCCTGCCCCTCCTCCTCCTCTTCTTCCTTCTACTCCTACTCCTGCTAGTACTACCCGTACTATTCCCACTCCTCCTACTACTACTACCCCTACTCCTACTACTCCTGTCCCTACTCCACCTCCTCCTCTTATTACTACCCCTATTACTCCTCCTACTACTAGTACTACTACGACTCCTACTTCTACTACAGATTGCGTAGATTTCATAAGAAGCAAAGATTCGAAAAAATGAAAAAAACAGTGCGAAACTGTAAAAAATGTTTAAAATGAAAAAACGCATTTATGAAGTGTACATAATTGTTAAAATTAATAAAACATCCAAATACTTTGGAAATGGAAAAATTTGCAAGGGCGTTCTACATTAAATTACAGCGTCACTCGTTTACAATGCATCGTTAAAAAGGCTGGGTAAAGGGGTAATAAAAAATGCACTATAGTGGGGTCATTTGGCGGAGATGCTGATGAAGCCGGAAGTACATGAGCATTTCGCGTATATGCAAGACTCATTCTAACCGGTTATCATCCTCAGACCTGACCTATCGTTCATTCTAAGGGGATGAGTCGCCCGCTTACGTCATCGCTTGTATTTGCATTCGCATCAGCCAACCTTGAAGCTTATTATCCCATGAAACTTTCTTTCAATCCCATTATTTTCCCATTCGATCAATTTGCCGTCTATAGGTAGTCTATTAACATAAACGGTTTTTCAAATTCCGAAAGATTGACTTTTTTTTTATTTTTCTGGTTTTGCAAATTTTCCAAAGTTCCCAAATGTCCAAAATTTCCCAAATTTCCCAAAATTTCTAAATTTTCCAAACATTCCAAATTTTCCAAAATTTTCTAAAGTTTTCCAAAGTTTACCAAATTTCCCGAATTTTCCAAATTTTCCGAATTTTCCAAATTTTCCGAATTTTCCAAAGTTTTCCAAAATTTTCCAAAACTTTCCGAAGTTTTCAAAATTTCCCAAGTTTTCCAAATTTTTCAAACTTTCCAAATTTTTCAAACTTTCCAAATTTTTCAAATTTTTCAAAGTTTCCAAAATTTTCCAAAATTTCCCAAAATTTTCCAAAATTTTCCGAAATTTTTCAAATTTTAGCAATTCCCAAAATTGATAAAATTTTGAAAAAATTCCAAAATTGTCAAAATTTTGTATAGACCCCAAGAACCCAAAATCCTCCAGATTTAAAGATCATAGTTGCCCCAGAAGTAGAAAAATAATCGCAGATAGTTATGAAACTCTCAAATGGGGTTGTAAATTACGGTTATCTCATTTGCGAGAAAACGTAATAATCCAAACTTGGCTTGTAACGATATAAAGTTGTACAAGTGTCGTGGTAGCCAGTACAACCGAAAAATTTTCCGCAGTCGTGCAACCGCCAAATGGAAAGCTAAATTCCCAACTAAAAAGCCCAATGCGGCAAGCCAGTCTACGCAAACTATTATTGGAGACAATAAAATTCATTCAATTCATTCAAACTTAAAATAAAAAAAAAAAATAAATTAAAAAAAAATACCTTGATGGTTGTGGCCGTGTGTACACGTCATCACTACCAGAATCACGTGCGTCTTTACTCCAGAAAGCTGTGCAAAGTCCATCGATAAAGGAGCTCGGAGATCAGCCGTGGCGATATTTTTTTCCCGCGGTTTTAACCTTGCACACGCAATGGATGAATATCCATATTTCGCGAGAATTGTTCGATGTAGTAGCCCCCCTCTCTCCTCCCCCCGCCCAAGGCGCAAAAAAAATCTCCATATAAGAATTGAGAAGAAAGTTTTGCGTGATTTTGAGACTTTATGCTTGTAGGCGGTGACCCAGTTGCATTACATCGTATTGACTTGATCTAGTTAGGAAAAAAAAAAAATTTACACTATTGAGGGAAAAATTCCACTGCTTTTTTTGGGGGTGTATTATGCATGCCCTGTGTATGTATCCACACACACCAACCCACTCTCACCCACTCACACTCACCCATCCACCCACTCACCCCTATTCACCCACTCACCCTGCCACCCACCCACTTACCCATTTACTCTCACCCACTCACTCACCCCCATCCACCCACTTACCCATTTACTCTCACCCACTCACTCACCCCCATCCACCCACTTACCCTGCCACCCACTTACTTACCCATTTACTCTCACCCACTTACTCACCCCCACCCACCCACCCACACCCACCCACACCCACCCACCCACTCACACCAACCCACTCCCACTCATCCTTCCACCCATCCACTTACTCTCACCCCCACCCACCCACCCACTCACACCAACCTACTCCCACCCACTCACACTCACCCTTCCACCCACTCACGCCCATCCACCCACTCACACCCACCCATCCAGTCACACCCACCCACTCACACCCAACCACTTACACCCACCCACTCGTACCTCCCCCCGCCCCCCCCCCCCACACACACACACACATACACACACACACATCTGTCTGGGAGTACTTTGTGTAGTAGAAACCACAAAGCGCTCCGAAGGCCCCCCCCCCTTCGCCACACAGCTGAATGATAACATTGGGTCTGAAATGAAATTGCGTGAATGCTCTCTAAGGAGCACCTAAATCGTTATATGTCGGTGCCAATTAACGATGGTAAAACGATTAACGCGTGAGATACCACTCCCTCCGCAGTTTGCAAACCTTGAAAGCGTATATCAACGCAGATTCAGATTTATGGTTCACACATATATCCGATGATTTATGTGCAATGTGAGATTTTCAACTTTGCCAAAGATATTGAAAAGTTCGCCACTCTCAGCGATTCCGGTAAAGACTGTTTTCCAGAATTTCGCAAGTCTAAATAATGGCTAGTACTCAACATAAGATTTCATGTTGAAAATATTCACGGTAAGAATATCATTAAAAAAATATTCTGGAAAAAATGTTGGCAAGAAAAATAGCCGCGGGTTAATTAATATATGCACAGGGAAAAATTGCTGCGGTAAAAATTGCCGCGGTAAAAATTGCCGCGGTAAAAATTGCCGCGGTAAAAATTGCCGCGGTAAAAATTACCGCGGTAATAATTTCTGCGGGGAAAATTGCCGCGGATAAATATATTCATAGAGAAAAATTGGTGCGGAAAAAATGACCGCGGTAATAATTACCGCAGGCAAAAATTTCCCCGAATAAATATATTTTTCGCAGGGGAAAAATTGTCAGGGTAAAAATTTCCGGAGGGATTTTTTCCGACGACATACCCTGAATGACTTACAACCAACCCGAGCTATCCCCAACAGTTCTTATATCAATATGCTCTAAAAACTCTACACTCGATCCTAAAATTTGATTACAGTTTACAAGTTTCTGGAGGAATTGGGGGGATACTTGCCACCGAGGGTATCAGCACCATCGGATATAACTCCCTTGGTAGCAACCCTGTTGGAGGTCAATGGTGCTCCATTATTCGATCTTTATCTCGATGTTGATGTTTACGATCACTCCAGGACGTCAGTTTTCCTTGATCTACCGTCTAAGAGCTATCCCGAGGGCTTCTTCACGGCGAACCAAGTAAGTACCACAAAAGTGCCACTGCTACCAGCAGTTTTTATGTTGTGTTTATAGTATGTTGATCAATGAGTGTGACTGTGGGCGGGCGTGTACGTGTATATGTGAGCGTCATGTACGAAGATATATATGTCCAATTCTTCATAGACAATTGTGTGTATGTGTGTGCTTATATGTGTGACTGTGCTTGTATATAGGTGAGTGTTTATATGGGGTGGGTGAGTGGGTGGGTAGGAGTCTGGGTGGGTGAATGCGTGAGTTAGTGGGTAAGTGGGTGGGTAGGTGTCTGGGTGAGTGAGTGGGTGAGTGGGTGAGTGAGTGGGTGAGTGAGTGGGTGAGTGGGTGAGTGGGTGGGTAGGTGTCTGGGTGAGTGAGTGGGTGGGTAGGTGTTTGGGTAAGTGAGTGGGTGAGTAGGTGGGTAGGTGTCTGGGTGAGTGAGTGAGTGGGTGAGTGGGTGAGTGAGTGGGTGAGTGAGTGGGTGAGTGAGTGGGTGAGTGAGTGGGTGAGTGAGTGGGTGAGTGAGTGGGTGAGTGAGTGGGTGAGTGAGTGGGTGAGTGAGTGGGTGAGTGGGTGGGTAGGTGTCTGGGTGAGTGAGTGGTTGGGTAAGTGGGTGGGTGGGTGGGTAAGGGGGTGGGTGGGTGAGGGGGTGGGTGGGTGAGGGGGTGGGTGGGTGAGGGGGTGGATGGGTGAGTGGGTAGGAGACTGGATGAGTGGGTCGACGGATTTATTTTGATAATAAGCCAGTTTCGTAAAATCGCATGACCTCCATGCCTCAATTGAGAAAAATAACAATCTTTAATTCTCAAAACGTAATCGCGTTTTACGAGCCATTGAATAATCCGATAAATCATCCTCATTGACAATTTCCAAGTCAGTGGATGTGTATTTTCAAAATATTTAAAAAAGAAACTCTGGATATGTATGGGGAGATCGAGCAGCTGCTATTGAAAACCCAACTACATTTTCCGTCTCGGAAAACACGATTTTTCCTTCAGGTCATATAGATTCCCTCTATTGTTCAATTTTTTTAAACATTTTTTCCATTTATCAACTTCTCATTTTATTTCAAATTTTGCGATTTTTTTGGTAAACTTTTAGATGTTGCCCATTTTTACGAAATTTCTCAAGTTTCCAAAAATTTTAACAATTTTGAATTTCAACAATTTCCAGCGATTTTATTTCTCCAAAATTTTCAACAGTTTTACATTTTCACGGAAATTCAATGCTCTCACTGAAGAGAAAATCCTACTTCACATCAGAGTTGTCATCCCTAAATACCCGAGGAATTGATGGGGAGCTCCATTAGTGGTCCAGATTTCGCTCAGTCTCTCTTCCGATAGATTAAAACTCATTGGAGAAGCACTCGAAACATTAAAAGCAGGAAGCCATCGACTACTGACTTTAATTACCCGCAACTAAATTTCATTGGAAAAATTCGATTTCTTAAGAATTAAAAGTTGAACTTGTAAAATTTTCGAGACCGTTAATTTTTAAACATCTGTAGACCACCCACCACCTAGCCCACCTACCCCGTCCACCCCACCCACTCCACCACCCACCCCACTCACCACCCACCCCACCCACCACCCACCCCACCCACTACCCACCCCACCCACTACCCACCCACCACCCACCCCACCCACCACCCACCCCACTCACTGCCCGCCCCATTCATCACCCACCACCCACTCCACCCACCCCCACTCCACCCACCACCCACTCCCCACTCCACCCACCACCCACCACCCACTATCCACTCCACCCATCGCCCACCCCACCCCACCCACCACCCACCCCACCCACCACCCACCCCACCCATCACCCACCCCACCCATCACCCACCCCACCCATCACCGATCCCACTACCCACCCCATCCACCCCACTCACTCACCACCCACACCCACAGACACACCGCATGCGTACATACACACTCACAGAAAAATACTCTCTCGTTCTATTCTTCTGCAACAACCACGACCAAACACACATACACACGAATGACGGAGAATAGTGAAAGGCGCGAATTAATTGGAGTGGAAGAAAAACGACGGCCATATCTATCGGGGCGGGTGTGATAAACGTGCGACCGAAAACGAATGAAGAGATTTAACGGAATCGAGTGATATCTTTGAGGTCCACGTCGATCCCCAATTCCTCCAGCCTCCACTCAGCACATATATATATATATATATATATACTTTCCACATAGTTCTGCTTCAGGCGGAATCTAAAAATACAGTTTTCCAACGCACACTTTTTACGCGGGCATAAAACGCGGTTTGAGGTATTTTTTCCAATCGCCATGTTTACGTTTTATTTAATTGACATTCGGTATGCTCGCCTCTCTCGCCATATGTATATATATGTTGAATATCCTGACACGAGGGGAAATGAGATTTTCCGTTTCTCCCGTATTGAATGTACTCGTGTACCGTGTACCCATGTACTATGCCCATTCATTTGCAATTTCATTCGAAAAAGTAGAACATCATTTTTTCCGCGAGCTATACAACAAACCCACTTTTCTGGGGCAAGGTGGGATCCGAGGTAAATTGACTTATATTCGAAGTGGCGCTTCTAATAGGTCGGCTCATAGTGGCCTTTTTCAAGGGGTCATTTTTTCGCCATGTTTTGGATATTTTGGAAATTTTGGACATTTTGAGGAGTTTTGGAAAAATTTAGAAATTTTGGAAATTTCGGAAGTTTTGGGAATTTTGGAAATTTTGATAAGTTTTGGAAAAATTGGGAAATTTTGGAAATTTTGAGAAGTTTTGGAAAAAATCCAAAAGTTTGGAAATTCTGGAAATTTTGGAAATTTTTTATATTTTTGGACATTTTTGGAAATTTGAAAAATTTTAGAAATTCGAGAATTTTTTGAACGTTTGAAATTTATGGTATTCGCGAAATTTATGTAATCTGTTCCAATTTTATAATCCATCAATTTCCGAAATTTGGCGAAACCGAATAAAAAAACCATACAGCAAGGAGAGCACCCGATCACTAAACTAGAATAGCCGGGTAAAAGAAAACGGAAACAAAATAAAACTTTCCGCGATCCATCGAAATTTGGGTCAGCCTGTATTTGTCGACGTGTATCTAAGGAGGGTTGTTGATGTGGATCTGGATGCGCGCGGGCGGGTCTGTGTGTGTGTATGCGTCTGGATATATATATATATATGTATATGTATATGTATATGTGCGTGTGTGTGTGTGTGTGTGTGTGTCTGTACAGACACGTCACTCCAAAAAACCCCCAAACCCCTTTACACCAAATTCCCTCATTCCCAGCGCTCTCCCATAAAAACCATCAGCGGTAGCAAAAAATGTTTATAACAAATATTATTCCCAATAAAAAGACCCACATTTTATGTCTCATAACATTCGCCGCTACCACCCACCGTTAACCCTCCAGCACGCTAATATCCCCAGCCAATTCTTCATCCAATCTCATCGAGTTGCCCTCATTACCCCCCCCCTCCTCCTCCCTGCTCCCCCCTACCCCTCCTCCTCCTCCCCCCTCCCCCTACTCCTCCCCCTCCGCCCCCCCCCCGCCATATAGACCTCATTTCTCCCCAAATTACCAGACACTCATCAAAAACTTGATTCTGAAATAACTCAACTTATCTCATTCGACCACTTCGCCACAGAATTAACCAAGTAAAAACGATGGAAGAATTCGAATGCTGATTACAAAAAGACTTTTCAACTCGCCTGATGAGTGACTCCCCACAAAGGTATTTCGTAATCGATTGTTGGCGGAGTTTGAAACTAGTTTGGGGGGTGGGGGTGGGGGGTGGGTGGGTGGGGGGTGGGGGTGGGTGGCTTGGAGATACGAGAATGGGATTTTTTTGCCGGAAGAAAGGATTTCGAGTCACGAGAGAGTCAGAAAGTTTGGGATTATTCTTGGACGGTCTGGGCTTTCACCAAAAGTTGAGGTGGAATATAGTTGTAGGATACATTGTAGGGCTGTAGAACACGTAAGCAAGGGCTAGTGCTCGAGGTAGGGTACACAGTCCGTTCACTTGACATTCTGAGACCTTTGTACCATCCTACTTTACGTGCTTTGAGAGTACGTGAGAGTACAAGGGCCGATTCTTAAATAGTTGAGTGGAACTGTTAGCTTGGTGGTGGGGGGTGGGAGGGGGGGGGGTTGGGGTGGGTGGTAGGGGGTGGAAGGCAGACACGGAAGATAAATTCCGGAGACGAGGGAAGTCAATTCCAACCAGACAGGTTGCCAACCCATTTGTGTGTGTGTGTGTGCGTGTGTGTTTGTGTGTGTAATTTTTTTTTCTAGATTTTTTCAACTTTCTCGTGAGATATCTCGTGATCACGTCGTTCTACAAAAAAATGTCATATCACATTTTTTGTTGGAAATGAAATTCTCTTCAAAAACTGCTTTATACTATTTTTTCGTAAAGTCACTTGCTTCGGAGATTTTCGAATTTTTTGAGAGCATGATCTAGACTGAATCGCAAATCGGGAAGTTTGTTGTGCGACCTCAAAGCGGGACACTCGGTCTGTCTACTTGCTGATTTTTTTTCCTTTGGGTGGAGGAGAAGGACATCGAGAAACCACGGATTTTATATTCGGCGATCGCATGCGCAGTGTGGCCTATAGATGCTCCTTGGGGGCTCGTCGCGTAAACAAAGCTGGTCTATCGAGAATCGATAGTAAGATATAACTGTGTTAGCATTATAAAAGGCCAACAACTGTCCTACAGTGGGGGGGGGGGGGGGGGGGGGAGGTTTACAATTGGCCGAAGAGGGAGGGGTGTGTATCTTTTTTCCCCATTTTTTTCTGTAATTTTCCAATTTTCCAAATTTTCCAAAATTTTCAAATTTTCCAAAATTTTACAATTTTCCAAATTTTACAATTTTTCAAATTTTACAATTTTCCCAATTTTCCAAATTTTACAATTTCCCAAACTTTCCAATTTTCCCATTTTCAAAATTTTCCAGTTTTCCAAATTTTACAGTTTTCCAATTTTCCAAATTGTCCAATTTTCCAAATTGTCCAATTTTCCAAATTTTCCAATTTTCCTAATTTTCCAAATTTTCAAATTTTTCGACTTTTTGAATTTCCCGCCCTTTTTGAGTTTTCAGATTTTGTTTCGAAAAAATTCGAAATATTCCGAGTTTCTAGTAATTCCGCAATTTTGGAGAATAGCAAGTCCATTGGAGATCAAAATCTGAGCTCCCGCTCTCTATGCCTGCAGCGTCTCCCAAACGCTGGTACCTTGTCGGAGCTCGAGTGCATCCTCGCAGGAGCCGTTAATATAGTCTTTAACGACAATTATCGAGGACCAGGATTGTGCAGATATGGTTAAAGTTCGACATGATGATCAAAAATTTGCAGAATTGTTAAGGAGTACTTGTGGGTGCTCATCTGCTCTTGGTCTCCCCTTAGCGCTTCTCATCGAACACGACCTTTCCGAACGGAGCAGGTCACCACGCTCCGATTTCCATCTCCCCGTCAGTATCGCTCTAACTGACGATTGCCATAGGCACTCTGGTCCACTGACAATCATTTTTTCCAAAGTAGAAGCTTCCATTCGATATATAACATTGTCAATTTCCGAACCGCCGACTGCTGCAAGCATTACTCACCTCTAAGCCTGCTAGCGTTCATTCGACCTCGAACGTATCATCTCCGTTCAGACTTTTCGATTTCCTCCAAGCTGCCTCAGTATTGTCTTCTCGAAGAAATATACCCAAGATCTGACGACGATCTAAAGCCACGAAGTGCGGAACGTCTGCTTTCGGTCACCACTAACAGCTATCTTCAAATCGGAAGGTGCTGCTTCTCAGCCATCCGTCGAATATGCAACGTCACAGTGAGGTGCAAAACGAGTTTTGGACGTTGTGGATCTCTGAAAATGACGTCGGGAACATCCCCCCAAATTGGGAGAATGATTGGGACATGCCTGAGCATTGCTGACCTAGAAGCCTGCTAGCCTAGTGCTGCTTCTCAGCCATCCGTCGGATATGCAACGTCACAGTGAGGTGCAAAACGAGTTTTGGACGTTGTGGATCTCTGAAAATGACGTCGGGAACTGCCCCCCAAATTGGGAGAATGATTGGGACATGCCTGAGCATTGCTGACCTAGAAGCCTGCTAGCCTAGTGCTGCTTCTCAGCCATCCGTCGGATATGCAACGTCACAGTGAGGTGCAAAACGAGTTTTTGACGTTGTGGATCTCTGAAAATGACGTCGGGAACTGCCCCCCAAATTGGGAGAGTAATTGGGATATGCCTAAGCACCTATAATTCGAATTTGGTGCTGTCCGTTGATCGAGAAGGCTTAGCTGCCTGTCGAAGCCAATGCTCAGCAGCTTAAGTCAGAATCTTCAGGACCACCCAAAATCTCGGAATCTTGATTGTCCCAAAGTGGCATCACTATCAAAGAACCGAATGATGGCATTCTCTTTTTTCTCGTGACAACCGCCATTAAATTTCCCAGCGAAATTCGACAAAGGAAGAAAGATTCGAGGGCGTCCGGAAGGAAACTGTCTGGTGGAAGAATCGCTCGTTTCGGCGGTTAACTGAGATATCTAACAGTGGGAACACGACAGTCTGGAGCCAAGAAGTCGATCCCCAGTGTGCTCCGTATTTCGGATGTGTTACAAAGATGGGGTGGGTGGGAGGTGGGTGGTGGGGGGGGGGGGGGGCGAAGAGTGAAGAGCAGATAGGGAAGGATGAGGTGCCTGGACTGCAGCCAACATTCACCCTAGACTGCCGGGAATCCTTCTAATTTTCCACTACGACCCTATAACTCTTACTCGACCTTGTCTTCTGTCATTCCTTTCATTCACGAATCATCGGATAACGGCTTGCCATCCAACCCCCGAAAATGCTTGAAATTTCAAAATTTTGGGAATGGACCGGCGATGATTCTCAGCATGGTCATCGGAACAAATTCCGGTGATGGAATACTTTTCTTTTTTAATCTTGTATAATATTTGCAATTAGCGAGATAAAATCCTAATCATCCAGCGTGCGAGTAAACACAGGTTAACGAAAAGGCCACATAGATTTTCCGTAAGGTGACTCGATAGTTGGCACACTTCCGGCCTGTTTGCTCATGGCCACGCAAAGTTTTACCACCCCCCCACCCACCCACCCCGCTCTAACACGTGTACATTTGGCATGTATACCGGTTTATTTCATTCTCCAGTTCCACAATTCTACACGCAATAGAGTCATACATTTGCGGAGGAAGGAAATATTTAAGAACATTAATGATTCAGCAGAAGACAGAAAGTTTTCAGTTGGCCAACATGGGAGACTCGTAAATTCAGGATTAAAAAAAAAGGAGGGAATAAGGTACCGTGGCAACGGGGAATTACAGAGGGTCAGTTTGTTACAGAGTCATTCATCAAAATAATGGGACAACTGGGTTTTGTATAAATTATGTGGAGATTTTCTGTCCACCATTACTTTTCGTTAATGCAAAGCAATCATCTCCAAAAATTGAGGATTTTGTTTTTTAGGAGAAAAAATTGTAAGGGGTGGGGGGGGGGGGGGGTAATTAGCTATTGGTGGAACATATTGCACGGCTAAATTTCTTTTTATTTGCAGGAAGACGGGCCCAGATGGAGAGAGGGATTATCGCAAATGAAGCGCAAGAAGCGAGCAAGTCCAGCTGAAAGTCGTGCATATACATTTATCAAGGTATGAGACCGAAATAATAAATTATAGCTTGCTGAATTTTTTTTTTTTTTTTTTTTTTAATTTTACGATTCGCTGGGCAAGGGAAAAATATACATGTCGGATGAGAGATGGTGACTTCTAATTTTTCTTCTATTTTTCTTCCCCCCCCCCCCCCCCCCCCCCCCCCCCCCCCCCACCTCCTCCGCCCCCCCCCCTCTCCCTATCGGTGGGTCTCGACCTCCAAAAAATTTCCCATTCTTCATCCAACGAGAGGAAAATAAAATATTAAATGAAAAATAGACCACTCTGCTACTGCGGTAACTGGCGCAAGGGAAAATCCACTGTCCCGTTTACCAGATGCTCGTAAATCTGCAACTCACTGCAACAACTAATAAACTCGGAATAGTTATAGTTCATTTTTTTTTTCTGTCAGCATTTTGTGTGAGAATTTTCAGCGAGTACAAGTGAGTGCCACCTAAGGTTATGAAACGCTATTTCCGGAGCGTCACTCCAGGCGGCGCTCTATAAAGTAACAAGTTTTGGCGCGGCATTTAGTAAGAGGAGTCGTCAGTATTTCTGGGTGACGTGGATGGAGTGGGTGGGGGGGGGGGGGGGATAGTAAATTTATTTGTCGCTCACTGAATATTTCAGATGAAGGGAGATGATGGATTCTGGGAGGGGAAAATATTTTGAGCACCTGATGACCACTTGATATATCTTTGGACCTGCCAATGTCAGAGTGAGTTGAGCTCTTGATACAGGAGGCAGCAGATCTGGACAAATTTCAATTTGAATTTACCGCCATATCGCAGTTCCGTCATAGGTCGCAACTGAGGTTGAGACAGTCAAGTCGTTAATTGGCAATTAAGATAGAAAATTACTTCTTCAGCAGAAGAACCTAGGAACTGTAAATGGTCGATAAGATCCAGTAAGAAAATAATAGAAATTCCGAAAAAATGATACAAAGTAACAGAGATACTTAGTCCACTTACGCATCGCACTGATGTGAACACGGCGTCCTTCATGAAGGCGCTTATATATTAAATCTGGTTACCCACAAGGAGGCGAGATAAAATAAACTCAAAATGTCAAAAGCCGAACATGAAAAATAGCGAAATATAGCAAGAAGCGAAACGTTTGAGTCCGCCAAACGTCGGTTGATATTTAGCAAGGAACGATGTACAACCATGCGTTGAACATGCCATAGGTGTGATGTAAGACGTATGGCGTAAAGTCCTATTTTTTTTTTGGACAGCCATTGGAGAACCATTGAATGAATTCTGCAGGGAATATCCCTTATGAAGAAATTCTTGAAAAATTGAATATGATCAGAACGTGTACTTCCACAAGCACTCATACTCTTCCGTACTATGGAAAAGGCTGAGCGGTATACATGTCACGTTACCTTGCGTTGAGGCAAACTATGATATTGAAACCAATGGTATAAAATGGGCGTGCTTCCAATGTATATTCAGCTATTGCAGATTTAATGATTGAGCTTCAAAGTAAAAGCATGCCAATAGCTTATGCAGAAAGGAGGGGAGGATTGAAATTTGGAAGATGGCGAAAATGTACTTACGTTCAATTTCAGATGTCTGCTTATCGTTATCTGTGTCAAAGTGCCTCGCTCTTTGAGATTGCGCGAGAAAATGCCCAGGAGAAAATAGACGTTGGCCAATTTTCTTCTCGTGTCAATATCTCCATCCCTAAATTACTTCTGACTCTACATACAATTTATGGAAATATTCTTGTTCTTTCTTTATGATAGGCTGCAAGCGGTGGGGTGCTATTAAACCTTTACAAGCCCTAAATTCAAGTACAGGCTCGTTTATTTTTATTTAAAAAAATTTGTTTTGTTACTCATGAGCAAAGCGGTTTGCTGCATGATTTAGTGGAAAATCCCGGGGCTTGTACAGTAACACGCAAACCAAGCTTTTCGTGGTGCACCACCTCCATGTGGTGCAGCTTGTGGGATTGTGAAAATGAACTCTAGCTAGGGAAAAAAGGAGTCCAAAGAGAAAAATTGGTGGGGTGGGGGGGGGGGGGTGTTGGAGGAAAGGGGCGAGCTGGAGAATTGAGCTGTGATTTTTACATTTTTTTTTTTATTTTTTTTTACCCCGAGTAATATGAACTCGTTCGTTAATGAGGAGAATTCCACGCTTGGGGGGTGGTGAAATTTTTTCCAGGCGAGAAAAACCTTATAGATGATTTTTTTAAGGATTAATTGGCTCGTCCCGTGGATGCCTCTGGCGCAACATAATGGGATTTTTTTTTCAGGGCCCTGGAAAGTGAAAAGTCCCAAATTTATCTGTTACCTTGCATGACCTCCTGAGTCATCTTGGGATGGTATATGTGTGTGTGTGTGTTTGTTTTCCCCCGCACATCCCCTTCATCCCCGTGGACCCCACGGTAACCGCTCTCCAGCATCCCTTCGCGAGGCCCTACCGGACACCCATCCGTCCGACTGGGACCGAGTTTCGCCATTCAGGCCGTCGCATTTCTGGACACTTTATTTCCAGACACATTAAAACATTAAGCGTCAATTTGCAAGACAGACGCTGCCTATCTACTTGCCAATCGATCGGAGGAAAAATTTTTAGAAAGGAGGTGATGGTCAGTGATCGCACGTAGCGATTTCAATTTCGATCGTTAGCCCTGCGGAGTGACTAGGGAAATTGTCCCCCATGAAAAGTGGGTCAAGAACGGGGGCTTGTATTGTTAGTGTATAGATTTGACAATGAACGCGGGGGTGGCGGCGGGGGGGGGCGGAGGGGCGGAGGGGGTGGTACCGCAGAAGCCAATGTAAATTCCCGTACGAAAATGGGGAGGAGAATTTATGAGCTTGTGGCTCTAGTGGCACATCTCTGCCCGCTTGTGTTTCATCCTTAGTCATTGAGTAACAAAATATGGAGTTTGTTAGTGAGCCTAACGGGTACAATGTAAATTGCTGAAAGCCAGGAAATTCTTTTACCATTCTTCGCCATCATGATGGATTGTGATAATGAATTATTTCGTTGATAATGGGCGTTGTTAAACGTAAACTCAATCAATATTTCGGTAAATAAATGTAAATTAATGTAAATAAATATTTATGAAAAAATAAAATAAAATAAAACAAAAAATATTCACGAAATATTGAAAAATGTGATTAAAATTTACAAAATATTTCAAAAGTTCTCGACATATTTCTGGGATTTTCCCACTTTTTTAACGATTTAATCGTCGCTCATCAATTTCAAATTATCTGGAAAAAATTATGACATGTATTGCGGCATTTTATCTGTTGTGAAGTTTATTCTCCCGAGGTACATGAGCCATTAAATCTAGAATGATTAAATCTGGCCCATTTTGCCCCCCCCCCCCCACGAACGACCGCAACAATTTTTCTCTCTAATAGCCCAGAAGCCCTTGGTGATTGCACAAGCTCTATGCCAATGGCATCAATAAAGCGGTGGACTATTGAGTAATAGAATGGAATTGTAGCGAATGACCCGATTCAATGAGTTACAGATGTTTGAGCGATTTCCAATTCTTTGAGGTATCGCGAGAAGTTTTCAGCGATCTGGGGAAGTGGTGGGATCAAGCTTAAAAAAGAAGAAAAGGAAATTGAAGTTAACAGGAATTTCGGGACAAAAAAAACCGAGAGTTTCATATCCAGTACCAAGTCCAGTCCCAGATCCAGTTCCAAGTCCAGTCCCAGATCCAGTCCTAGATCTAGTCCCAGATCTAGGTCTAGTCCCAGATCCAGGACCAGTCCCAGATCCAGGACCAGTCCCAGATCCAGGACCAGTCCCAGATCCAGTCCTAGATCTAGTCCCAGATCTAGGTCTAGTCCCAGATCCAGGACCAGTCCCAGATCCAGGGCCAGTCCCAGATCCAGGGCCAGTCCCAAACCCAGGACCAGTCCCAAATTCAGGTCCAGTCCCAAATTCAGGTCCAGTCCCAAATTCAGGCCCAGTCCCAAATCCAGGTCCAGTCCCAAATCCAGGTCCAGTCTCAAATCCAGGTCCAGGCCCAGAATTATTTTTTCGACCGTCACTATTTTCCGTATTTTTTTCCATGATGGCAAATTGGACCGACAATCAAAATGGCTCTCACAATCGTAAAAAATAATATTTAGAAATTATTTCTAAAAACAATCACCTAATTTATTTATCCTTTATTTGTTAATAAAAAAAAATTGGGAGACTTTGTAAAGCTGTAGAAAAACCCAGAAATGCTAAGTCATAATTATTGCCTGTCGTCTTTAACCATTACATTATTATATTCATGAATTAACAACAAAAAAAAAAGATGACAGTTCACTTTAGTCGATACACCTGCCTTGCTATTATCAATCAAAGTTTGTTGGCCTTTTGTACTCAACGGAAGTTCACTTTTTGCGTCGACTTCATCAGCTAATTACATTATCGATAAAATGTTCCCATCCCTATACATATATATATATATATATATATATATATATCCTGCTTGTCAAGATGTTTGTAATAATTTTGCGCATTCACCATAAAACGGATTTATGTAATCAGATAGATAGCTCAATGCAACATACTCATCGTCTATGATTTGTCGAGTCGTATGGAATTCAATCAGCTGGATGTCCTCCTCCCCGTGATTGATAGTTAGGTGGAAGCTTGATTTTCCCAAGGTGATAAGTCTTCGAGTCAATCAGAGGCAATCCGCATCACATACAATTCTCCGGGACTTCGTAATTCATGGACAGATTTTTGCTATTCATTCCACTAATTAAATCTCCGATGACGTCATCTGATTGTATGCAGGTTCTGTGCGGGTAGAGGAGCTTGGAACTTGGAAGATCATTCCGCAGGCAAGTGCGTTGGGCGTGGCCAAATTGGGGTTGACCACGCCTTTATGGTGGCGCAGGGTGAATCACCGGAAACCCCTGCGCTGCCGTAGTCACGGGGAATAGACCGCCTTGTCCGCGCCGGTGGGGACCGTCAGCATTTTCTGAATGGAGAAATAATTGAATCGTGTAGAAGAAGCGGTGGGTTAGGATCCATTCTTGCGCGGACCGGGGGAGGGGGGTGAGTGGTTGAGTAGACGGGGGCGGGTATGTGGGTGGGTGGAGGGGGGCGGGCCTACGGGTAGGTAGAGGGGGGCGGGTATGTGGGTGGGTGGAGGGGGGCGGGCCTACGGGTAGGTAGAGGGGGGCGGGTCTATGGGTAGGTAGAGGGGGGCGGGTCCATGGGTAGGTAGAGGGGGGGGGGGGGTCTGTGGGTGGGTAAATGGAGGCGGGTCTGTGGGTGGGTAGACGGGGGCGGGTCTGCGGGTGGGTAAAAGGGGGGAGCGGGTCTGTGGGTAGAGGGGGGGGGGGTCTGTGGGTGGGTAGTAGGGGCGGGCCTGTGGGTCGGTAAATGGGGGCGGGTGAGTGAGTGGGCTCATGGGTAGACAAGGGCGGGTCTGTAGGTGGGTAAACGGGGGCGGGTGGGTGAGCTGGGTGGATAGGTGGGGGCGGGTGAGTAGGCTTATGGGTAGACGGGGGCGGGTCTGTAGGTGGGTAGAGGGGGGGGGGGTCTGTGGGTGGGTAAATGGGGGCGGGTAGGTGAGCTGGGTGGATAGGTGGGGGGGGGGGGGTGAGTAGGCTTATGGGTAGACGGGGGCGGGTCTGTAGGTGGGTAGAGGGGGGGGGCGGGTCTGTGGGTGGGTAGAGGGGGGGGGCGGGTCTGTGGGTGGGTAAATGGGGGCGGGTAGGTCAGCTGGGTGGATAGGTGGGGATGGGTGAGTCGGCTTATACCTAGGTGGGGGCGATGGAGGGATGGAGACCTGGCTAGACCTCCTTTGATGAATCCTTTAGACTCGAATCTCCCTCAACTTTGGTGATCAAACTTATGTGTAAATCCAGTGAATCCGACCTCCGGAAAATTGTTGTTTCTGATACTGTCAGAGTCCTAATGAATAGTCGGATTCCCGGAAACTTTGGCCCAGAGATATTTCTTCGGAACTATTAATCTTCCTCCGCGGATCAGGTACCAGGGAACTTTGTTCAACATCTGGGATTTGGCCGAGTGCTTTCATATCAATTTTCAAATTCAATTGGAGGGGTAAGAAAAATCCTTTGGCGGGTAACTGCGGGCCTATGGGCCACTGCACATTTCCATCCGCCAATAATTAATATTCGCGATAACATATTCTGATATCGAGGACTATTAATATTCATGTATCAATGTATCTGCACGAAATGCTCAATTTATATGCATAACCATGGTGAATTTTGGTGAGCCGCACATTTGCAGGATGTTCAGCGTTTATTCAACGACATGGGAAGTTCATTTTTTCAAGAACCCAAAAATTTTACAATTGGCAAATTTTTTCGAAAACTTTACAATTGGCAAAATTTTTCGAAAATTTTACAATTGGCAAAATTTTTCGAAAATTTTACAATTGGCAAAATTTTTCGAAAATTTTGCAATTGGCAAATTTTTTCGAGAATTTTAAAAATAAATTTCCACTCATTCACGGCGCAATTTTCGTTAGATATATGCAACAGTCTCTTTCAGAAGAGCGAGCTCAGGCTAAAGTGCAATTCCCTTTGATCTGAACGATATTGTTCCATACGGTTCCAAGATATCCCCTCTGCAAATATGAAATTGCATCTCTTGTATGCAGCGCGCATGTGACTATGCAATTTTATTACTATTAACTTCCCGATAGGGGAGGTATTGTAATGATCTAGGGACTGAAGAGTCTGATATCGATGAAAGGTTGCACTTTTCTCGGGGTTTGGAATCATCATGGCGCATTTGAGATGAGGGTTATGGGTCTAAGTGTGTGTGTGTGTGTGTGTGTTTTTGTGGGTGTGTGTTTGTGTGTGTGTGTTTGTGTTTTTCTCCATCCCCCTCTCTCATGCTGCCCGAGGTGACCGCTCTCCAGCATCCCGTCGGTAGGCCCTACCGGGCACCCATCCATGCGCCCGGGACCGACTTCCGCCATTTAGGCCATCGCATCTCTACACACAGGGTAAACCCCCAGAAACCCCTGTTCTCCGACTGCGGGCGCCCATGATGCATCCCCCCCCCCTCCCCTCCCCCCTGCGGAAGGTTAGGTTCCCACCCACCCTTGCGGTCACATTCTCCGTTTATTATGAAAAAAAAATTGTTCTTGCAGAATGCACAGGACGAACGAAGATGCGGAAAAATCGACAAAATACTGAAGCATTTTTTGCCAAAGGACATGGAGAAGAAGGAACAATCATATGAGTCATATCTTCTCATGCAATTTTGCCTGGCACTAAGCAAGGTAATTTCCCCAAAAATTCTCAAGCTTCAAAATTTCCATAAATAAAAATTCCAAAAATTTTGGAACTTCAAAATTTCCAAAAACAAAAATTAAAAAAAAAAAAAAATTAAATCCAAAATTTTTGAGTTTTCAAAAATTTGATAAATCTAACAATTTCAAAAATGTTTCTAAAACTTACTAAAAAAAAAATTTTCTAATAATCTTTAGAATTTTAAATTTCGAAAAATCGGAACAAAAATGAAAAATGTCAAAAATGTCCCAAATTTGTAAAATGAAAAAAGAAAAAATCAAAATCAAAAACGTCCAAGATATTAAAAAAAAATTTTAAAAATCGCAAAATTTCAGATATACCCTCGCCAAAAGGACCTCTACAATTGGGTGGACGTGGACCAGCGTGTGTACGTTCCCTACAATCTCACCTATCTCCAGAATAGCTTCAGTTATGTGAGTATATGGCAGCGTTAACAGTACCCCATGATGCATAACATGATAGCTCATATTATTCAAATGCCTGTTACTCGGTTAGATAAGGTGGGGGACGCTGCTCAATTCCACACTGAGTACCAAACTCCTGGATTCGTACAATCCTGAACAGGGAAATTCTGAGCAACGGGTTTATGTGTATGTAACAGCGCCCCGCTACTTCAGAAGTCTTGGTAAACTGCTCAATCAATTTTCAAAACGGTGAGTGAAAATTAGAAAAAGAGAAAGGCAAAAATTACCCCACCGTTTGGTAAATTTTACCATCCAACTAGTAAAAATTACATGTCTGAACAGCAAAAATTACATGCCTGAACAGCAAAAATTACATGTTTGAACAGCAAAAATTACATGTCTGAACAGCAAAAATTACATGTCTGAATAGTAATAATTGCATGTCTGAATAGTAAAAATTGCATGTCGGAATAGTAAAAATTACATGTCGGAATAGTAAAAATTACATGTCTGAACAGTAAAAATTACATGTCTGAACAGTAAAAATTATCGTTGTGTAATTTTTATCCGACCGGTGGGGTAAAATTTACCCAACCCTGGATAGAATTTTTATTTAGAGACCAGTAAAAATTACTGATCTGTAGTGGAAAATTTACATGTCCTCTGATTTCTTTTTTGGATGAAATTGAGATATTTTTTTATTGTTGAGGGCATGAGGGGGATATCTTTAAGGTTGTCCCCTGACACTATATTGATGAGTAGTATGCAACTACCTCGGACATATATATATCATCTTTGGCAGTGGTAGGTGGAAAAGGCAATGTTTGCGATGTGGTCAACTCTGGCTTCTAGGTCCAGTCGTCCAGGGATTAATCCATCTCTACAGCAGTGTTCCCAGTCATATTCGATCAAGGCGAATGATTGATCTCCTGAAACTCACGGATTCTTTCATAAGATTTGCCAGATTGATCATTTTGGATAAGTTTCAGAAATTTCGGAAATTTAAAATTTTTTAAAAATTCCGAAAAATCCAAAAATTTCAAAAATTTTAAAAATTTCAAAAATTTTCAAAATTTTCAAAATTTCAAAAGTTTCAAAAATTTCAAAAATTTCAAAAATTTCAAAAATTTCAAAAATTTCAAAAATTTCAAAAATTTCAAAAATTTCAAAAATTTCAAAAATTTCAAAAATTTCAAAAATTTCAAATTCAATATTTTTTTTACATGCAAAAATTACCCCATACTAAAATGAATATCACCCAATCACTGGGTCACCTGATTTGTTTGCACTACCTCATCTACTCGATAATTCACTGTTTATCATGAAAATTATTGATAGCGACGGGCGGTTGAGTTACGATAATTGATTCATGGGAAAGTAATCACTCCGCGTAATTGCGCTTCATTAGGCCTGACATAAATTAACTGCATTACAATAAATTATTGTAATTTTACAATCATCCCAAATTTTGCAAATTATTAACATTTCTGCAAAATCCAAACAAAAAAATTCAAAAAAAATTTCAAAATTTTCCAAAATCCCCCAAAAAAAATTTTGCAACAAAGTAAAAAAAAAAGTCAAATTTCCAAAAATTTCGAAAATCGCATAAGCAAAATTGACCAAAAAAATCAATAAATTACCGAAAAAAATCGAATTAATTATGAATGTGGTTTTTTCAAAATTCTAAAAAAAAAAAAAAAAAGTGGTGATTGATGTTAAAGTGTGATTGATCGAGCAGGCAAATCTGCAGTCAATTCTCATTTGGATTTTAAAACTGGTCATGCCCCTCACCACCCACCCACCCACCCCCCCTCCCCCTCCCCCTCCCCCCCTGCATTATTTAAATAAATTCTGGTCTGGGAAAAGATTTGAATTTCCAAGCAAGATGAAATCAGGTGAAATTAATGTCTGCGGCTTGCCAAGTACGACTTCTCGTGAACATGTTTGCATAATTTATAACGCCAAATCGTTGGGATGAGCTTTTTGGCCGGTGAATGCGCATGCACTCCATTAAGTTGCACCAGAGCTTTAATAGACCCAAGTCTGCTAAATTTTGTGGAAGTTACTACCTACTTTAAAAGATCAATCATGAGAATTTAAATAGTACGAATGGATGTTTGACGTTTGCAAAAGTCCGAGATGACGAGATGGAAATCTGGGATGCTGGGGATGCGCAGTTGTGAGATTTCGAATTCTGGGGCTAATTGATGATATGCGTGACGCGCTCCATTGAGAGAGATCGTTCTCCATCGGTTATTAGAGATGCAGCATCCACTGTAGACCGAAATGAAATACCAATCTCAGTACCCTATGTCACTGGACCATTATCATTGAAGCAGACAGCCACAACCAGATGCTGCGCCGCGGGATAATTACCTCAATTACCATTTAATGAAAATATTTCTCGGAGCATAAGATTCATGCGAGGTCACAAAAAATCGAAAAACAGAATTTTAGAATGAAAGAAAAATTCAAAATACACATTTTGCACTTTTTCTCACTTTTCGAGTCCAGATAGAGAAAAATTGTATATAACCAAAAATGTTCGTAACATAAAACTACACATTTTATGTCATATAAGATTTTTTCCCAACTGGCTTAATTAAGGCGTAATCGAAGGTGGAATCCGCGGCCAGCACTCGACTGTGCGAATCCGGCTGGCGCGCACTTACACACAGCCACCCACAGGGAGATGAGGTTGCAAACAAATTGCAGAGCATATCAGCCAAGAACTCCAACTCGGGTAGGGTTTCTGTGTGTCACAAACACATTTTACCCACTCGTTTCCCCCCCGGCTCATAATGCGACCGATAGCGTCGCGCTAATTGGCGCGACTACTGAAAGGTCGGCTGGAAAAAAAATCCCCAATGTTCATGGACTACTCATCAATCGTCTAATTGCACTACTTCAGTGAACATAATTGAGCAATTAGCCGGGTCAATGATCACTTGTATCGTGCCCACTCACGTGCGATTCGCAGAAAATTTTTAACGCATCGTTAAAACTTGAAATTCTCCCAAATGAACGACTGCCGAAATTTATGGGCTTTCGGCGCAAACTAATTAGTCATAATTAATGGTTTTAAAGGATCATTCATAATGGCCTGCTTCTACTATATGCTGTGGATACACTTCATGATATTGTCAATGTAACTGCCAGCGATAATTGGAACGTCTCATGCAGCAAATTGACACGTAATATTTTTGCGGAAGTTGTTGGCGCGGTTTACGTACAACAATATAAGCCACAATATTTGGATTTACTTGCCAAAAGGGTAAGTTAACAATTATGCATATATATTGAAATAATATTTTTTTTGCACTTAAAAAAAATTGAATTGAGAAAAAATTTGAAAAAAAAATTAAATTCCCAAAAAAATTAAAATGAAAAAAAAAAATAATGAAAAAAAAAAATTCTTGAATTTTTTTAAGATTACCAAGACTCCTTAAATGAAGGCAATTTTCTAAATCGTGACATTGTAGCTGACGTGACATGATATCATAATAAAAAAAGATGAATTTTATGGGTGAGCAGGTTGAGAAATTGTTCGAGAAAATAAAAGAGACACTTGCCGAAAGGATGCTGGTAATGTCGTGGCTGGATGATGAGACTCGTGCACAGGCCTTACTAAAGCTCACCGAGTTACGGGGAAGATTTCACGTTTGGCCCGGTTTTCATAACGATACACTGCTTGCTAGGGAAATGGCTGAGGTAAGATAGAACCATTTCGTTTTCTGCATTCCTAACCATTTGCACTTTATCACTTGCTACATGTCATCTTTGAAAAGAAATCTTAATTTATGATGATTTGTCTCGATTTAAATGTGTGTGTATGTGTGAGTGTGTGCATATTTATGCATATACAAATGTGTATGCCCTTCCGTGTGTGTGTGTGAGTGGGTGGGTGGGTAGGCGTATGTGGATGGACGGGTAGGCGTATGTGGATGGGCGGGTGGGCGTGTGTGGAAGGGTGAGTGGGCGAGTAGGCGTGTGTGGATGGGCAGGTGGGCGTATCTGGAAGGGCGAGTGGGCGTGTATGAAAGGGCGGGTGGGCGAGTAGGCGTGTGTGGATGGGCAGGTGGGCGTATGTGGAAGGGCGAGTGGGCGTGTGTGAAAGGGCGGGTCGGCGAGTAGGCGTGTGTGGATGGGCAGGTGGGCGTGTGTGGATGGGCGGGTGGGCGTATCTGGAAGGGCGAGTGGGCGTGTGTGAAAGGGCGGGTGGGCGAGTAGGCGTGTGTGGATGGGCAGGTGGGCGTGTGTGGATGGGCGGGTGGGCGTATCTGGAAGGGCGGGTGGGCGTATCTGGAAGGGCGAGTGGGCGTGTGTGAAAGGGCGGGTGGGCGAGTGGGCGTGTGTGGATGGGCGGGTGGGCGTGTGTGGATGGGCGGGTGGGCGTATCTGGAAGGGCGGGTGGGCGTATCTGGAAGGGCGAGTGGGCGTGTGTGAAAGGGCGGGTGGGCGAGTAGGCGTGTGTGGATGGGCAGGTGGGCGTGTGTGGATGGGCGGGTGGGCGTATCTGGAAGGGCGAGTGGGCGTGTGTGAAAGGGCGGGTGGGCGAGTAGGCGTGTGTGGATGGGCAGGTGGGCGGGTGGGCGTGTATGGATGCGCGGGTGGGCGAGTAGGCGTGTGTGGATGGGCGGGTGGGTCTATGTGGTTGGGCGGGTAGGCGTGTGTAGAAGGGCGGGTGGGCGTGCATGGACGGA
This sequence comes from Asobara japonica, assembly GCA_026005395.1. Classification (NCBI taxonomy): domain Eukaryota; kingdom Metazoa; phylum Arthropoda; class Insecta; order Hymenoptera; family Braconidae; genus Asobara; species Asobara japonica. The sequence goes on from BQMI01000510.1 coordinate 1,192,278, forward strand.
CGAGTGGGCGTGTGTGGAGGGGGCTGGGGACGTGTGTGGATGGGCGAGTAGGCGTATGGTTGGGTGGGTGGGCGTGTGTGGATGAGCAGGTGCGCGTGAGTGGATGGGCGGGTGGGCATATCTAAATGTGCGGGTAGGCGTGTATGCATGGACGGGTGGGCGTGTGTGGTTTGGGCATGTATGGATGAGCGGGTGGGGGGGGGGGGTGGGTGTGTGTGTGTTATTTTTTTTTGGATTCTTGATGGTGTTTGATTATTTCTCAGGTGGTCATTGAGCCGGCCAACTTATTCGCCAGCGTCATCAGGCGATTTCGACAAATGCGAAAGCTGCGCGGACTCATTTTACGAACTAGCATTAAGGATCGGTGGCGGCATCCCTACGCTGTCAACGCCTATTACGAAGCTTCTACTAATTCGATAGGTAAACCGTGGCGGAAAAAATATATTTCTATGTTTTATATTGCCATCAAATTTGTTATTTTTTTTTTTAAGTGATACCTCTCGCAATGATGACTGCGTGGTCGTGGTCCTGGGAAGGTGGTCCAGCGTATGCTGCATATGCAACCCTGGGCTCTGTGATAGCGCACGAGATACTTCATGCCTTTGACTTACATCATCGAAGATTACCCCTGGATCCCGATCTCAGCAATGAAAATTGGCTGTGGATAACGCCTGAGACGTGGAGCCGATTGGAAACTAAAATTCAGTGTGTTGGCAGACTTTACGCCAAGAGATTCTGGAAGAAAGTGCAGTTCTATGGTGACCAAGTGGATGTTCAGGTGATTAAAATATCCTCAGTTCTGTCACTTTGGAAATTTTTACAAATTTTGGAAAATTTGGAAAATTCGGAAAATTTTGGAAAATTTGGAAAATTTTGGAAAATTTGGAAAATTTTGGAAAATTTTGGAAAATTTGGAAAATTTTGGAAAATTTGGAAAATTTTGGAAAATTTGGAAAATTTTGGAAAATTTGGAAAATTTTGGAAAATTTGGAAAATTTTGGAAAATTTGGAAAATTTTGGAAAATTTTGGAAAATTTTGGAAAATTTTGGAAAATTTTGGAAAATTTGGAGATTTTGCGAAATATAAAAATTCAATAATTTCTCCAGTTCCTGGAGCATACTGTCAAATTTTTCCAAATTTTTCGAAATACTAAAAATTACCAAAATGATGAGATATTGCAATCCGGAAGATAAGTTAAGAATGTATAGAAGTTTGGCCTAGAAAAAATATGAACTCATTGATCAATTTCAGTTTGATTGGAATGTCACGCGAAACGAAAATGTGGCTGACATTGGAGCACTACAAATATCCCATCAGACGTGGTATACACTGACAAACGGTAGGGACAGGGCATTGCCGAGTCTGGAGGGCCTGCGTCCAAGCCAGTTATTTTTCATAAGCGCCGCCCAAACTTATTGTTCAAATATGACTGCCGAGGCCTACATCCTCTCCGTCGAGCTCGACTATCACACACCCTATCCAGAAAGGTAGGTCTACAATTTCCATTAGTTTAGAGAATTTTTGAAATTTTTAAAAACATCGGCGAAGGAATTTGGAAATTTTAGAAAAAAGTTGGAAATTGCTGGAAAAAAAATTGGAAATTTTTGAAACTTTACGGAAATTTTGGACATTTTTGGAATTTTATGGCAAAAAAATTGAAAATCTCTCCAAAATTTCCCAAAATGTCCACAATTTTTAAAAATGTTCGAAATTTCCCAAAATGTACAAAATTCGCCAAAATGTCCGAAATTTCCCAAAATGTACAAAATTTCCCAAAATATCCAAAATATCCAAAATTCGAAAAATGTGCAACATTTCCAAAATTGAAAAAATGTCCAAAATTCCCAAATTTTTCAAAATGTTCAAAGTTTTCCAAAATGTCTAAAATTTCCAAAAATTTCCAAAATTTCGAAAGTTTTCAGAATTTCCCAAGATGTCCAAAATTTCCCAAAATGTCCCAAATTTCCAAAATTTCCCAAATTTCCAAAAATTTCCCAAATTTCCAAAATCTCCAAAATTTCTAAAATTTCCAAAATTTCCAAAATTTTCAAAATTTCTAAAATTTCCAAAATTTCCCAAATTTCCAAAATCTCCAAAATTTCCAAAATTTCCAAAATTTCCAAAATTTCCAAAATTTCCAAAATTTCCAAAATTTCCAAAATTTCCAAAATTTCCAAAATTTCTAGAAACTCCAAAATTTTAAAGATATCATAAATTTCCATTATTCTGAAAGTTTCCATTTTGTTCACAGGGTTAACGTCGTTATGATGAATTCACCAGCGTTCGCGGAGACTTTTCGTTGTCCCGCTGGTGCACGCATGAATCCACCGAATAAGTGCAGCACGTGGTGATTTCAATTCATTTGTACCCAACACGGGACCATTATTATCATTGAATAAAAATGAAAAAGAACAAGATGGCTTATCTCCAACAAAGGCTGGACCGATTCACCATTTTGGGGAGTTGTGGCTCAAATTTGCGACGCCTTTTAGATGGTTCACGTCGCGGTTCACCGAACATTTGTTTTACTCATTTGTTGGCGACTCCAGTGGGGGCTGTCCGGCGTCAAAATACGTCAGGTGAGTTGTTAAAAGCAATCCAATTAAAAAAAAAAAAAAATTTCAATTTTTTGAAAATTTCGAAAATTCCAAAAATTTTAACAAAAATTATTTATTTTTTCTAAAATTCTCCCCAGTTTTAATTTCCAAATTTTTCCAAAATTTTTCCAAAATTTTTAAAAAAATTTCAAAATTTTTCAAAAATTTTCAAAATTTTTTGACATTTTTTGACATTTTTTGAAAGATTTGAAAAACTTTAAAACAAAATTTTAAAAACTTGAAATATTTGAAAATTTGGGGTAGTTTCAAAATTTTTTGAAAAATTTCCAGTTTCCATTTTTAAATTCCCAAATTTTTAAAAATATTTTGACAATTTTTTTGGAGATTTCCGAAATTTTGAAATCCCTAAAAAAGTTACAGAAGCTCGTATATATACGTCATTCTGATTGTTTCAGGAGACCAAAGCATCGTCCACTGGCCAACTCGTTTCGCGACGCTGGATCGATAGATCGATAAGCTTGTTATAGAGTTTCAGAGTCTAAGGGATTGGTTGACAATTCGCAGTGCTCGAATTGGCGGAATAAAACGATTAATTACACTACTCCTTATTGTACCACACTGACATATAAACACATATATACACATATTACGAGAGCTGGGTATAACGCTACTCAAATTACAGTTTCAGATATTTACGTCCATTTGCAATTTCGCAGACATCAAATGTCATGAAAAAATAGTTTTTAGATAGTTTCATCTGAAAAAATAGTATTTGAAATGGTTTCTATTAACAATGTTTTAAATATAGAATATACGGTAGTATATAAGCCTGTGTGGGTGGCTTGATAGATGGGTGGATGGGTGAATGGGTGTATTTGGGTGGGTGGGTGTATGTGGGTTGGTGGGCGTATGTGGGTGGGTGGGTGGGTGGAAGGATGGATGGATGGATGGATGGATGGATGGATGGGTGGGTAGGTAGGTGGGTGGGTAGGTAGGTGGATGGGTAGGTGGGTGGGTAGGTGGGTGGATGGATGGATGGATGGGTGGGTGGGTAGGTGGGTGGGTAGGTGGGTGTGTGGGTGGGTGGATGGCTGGGCGTATGTGAGTTGATGGATGGATGGATGGATGGGTGGGTAGGTGGGTGGGCGGGTAGGTGGGTGGGTAGGTGGGTGGGCGGGTAGGTGGGTGGGTAGGTGGGTGTGTGGGTGGGTGGATGGCTGGGCGTATGTGGGTTGATGGATGGATGAATGGATGGATGGCTGGATCGATGGATGGATGGGTGGGTGGGTAGGTGGGTGGTTGGGTGGGTGTATGTGGGTTGGTGGGTGGCTGGATGGACGGATGGGGGAGTGGGGGAATGGGTGGATGGATGGATGGGTGGGCGGGTGGGTGGATGGAGGGGTGGGTGGATGGAGGGGTGGGTGAATGGCTGGGTGGGTGGATGGATTTTTCTCTGTACCCGCTTATTTTCCAGATAATTACATTTTTAATATCACCTCAAAAAGACATCTGACACAAAAATGAAAAAAAAACAACAATACCAAGTTAATAGAAGGATTAAAAACAAACACCTTATTCCTGTTATCACCAAATCTCCAATTCCAAATATAATTCCCCCATAAGAAATTATGAAATACTATCTCCACTCAATTTTTATAAAATGATACCCAGCTCTCCATATAACACACACTACACATAAAACGCGATGCAACAATTTAAATTTCAGAAGGCTTTAGAAATTGAAAGTCAAATTTCAATTGAATTTAGGGACAATTGATCAACGCTTGGATATTAATTTAACATTATAAAAAAAAAAAAATAATAAAATGCAATTAGTAATTTGCGATTGGATCTATAATTCGCAGTAACAGTAGATGCGATCAATAAAAATTGGCAAAAGCCCAAGCAATTTAATATACAATCGGACTAGAATTGTTATGTCCCTCCAAAAAAGTTGTTTGTAGTATAAAAAAAAAAGAAAAAATTAAAAGACATTGAACAAAAAAGAAAAACAATGAAAATATAAAAAACGCAAGAATCGCAAACTGTGATAGTCTTCGGCATTGCGCAATTCTATTTCCCCTGTTAATTATAAAATTCAAAACGTATGAAAAAAAATCTATAGAATTTATATAGAAATGCCATATAAATTCCACAGAAATGGACTCGAAACTTGAACAGAAATGCTACAGAAATTCTATAGAACAGCTATAGAAATTCTATAGAACAGCTATACAAATTCTATAAAGCAGCTATAGAAATTCTATAGAACAGCTATAGAAATTCTATAGCGCAGCTATACAAATTCTATAGCACTGCTATAGAAATTCTATAGAACAGCTATACACATTCTATAGAACAGCTATAGAAATTCTATAGAACATCTATAGAAATTTTATAGAACAGCTATAGAAATTTTATAGACCAGCTATAGAAATTCTATATAGCAGATATAGAAATTCTAGAGAACTGCTATAGAATATTCTATAGAAAACTGTATAGAAAATTCTATAAAAAATTCTATAGAAAATTCTATAGAAAATTCTATAGAAAATTCTATAGAAAATTCTATAGAAAATTCTATAGAAAATTCTATAGAAAATTCTATAGCCATCTAATAGAAATTCTATAGAATATTTTGTTCATACGTAACTATAGGCTCAAAATCATTAACAAAAAATAATTTTTACAAATGTGAAACAAAAAACATATTTTCTCTTCACAGTTCACGCAATTTTCAAAACGGTGATAAAAAAAAAACAATTCACGAATGTTATTTTGAAATAAAAAGTTATAAAAAAAAATGTGAGTGCTGATGACTCGTATGGCTAAATAAATATGATTTTTATGAAAATTGGAATTTTTGAAACAGATGAAATTCAAATTATCATTATTTACAATTTTGCCCAACCTCAATTGTGAATTATTATGACATGTTGTAGGTCATGTTGATTATCTGAGTTGAAATGATTTTACATCATGATAAAGAGTGGATTGGTCCACAGATTCATCATCGCGCTGATTTTGCAGGTAAGTAATTTTTTCCTTTTCTCACAACTTTGTCAAAAAAAAAATTCGGAATTTTGTGACTGATAGAAATTGATTTTCGTTTTTTAGAAATTCATCAAAATTTGGATAAAATTTTTTTTTTCGGTTCAAACTTTTTTTATTACAAATTTCTAAATTTCTAAAAAAATTGGAAAGCGAATTAGAAATTTTAAATGTTCTGGGAAGAGAGAAATTTGAGGACGCGGTAGTGTATGGCGCCAAGTAGCGTTTCAGTGGATCACCCTCAGTTCACTTAAAAGATGTTCTTTTGAACGGGGTTATTAATTATTTTACGCGCTCACATTTTAAATGTCCTGGGGAGAGAGAAATTTGAAGACGCGGTAGTGTATGGCGCCAAGTACCGCTTCAGTGAATCACGCTCACTTCAATTAAAAAAATTTCTTTTGAACGGGGTTATTAATTATTCCGCGCGTTCACATTTTAAATGTCCTGGGGAGAGAGAAATTTGAAGACGCGGTAGTGTATGGCGCCAAGTAGCGTTTCAGTAGATGTAGGAAATGACCTTGTAAACATGGTTTCTAATGGGACTTCTGACCAAAGGACAATTTTGTTCAAGTTTATGAGATATTTGCACTGAATTCCAGCTCATAATCGCTCAGATCGGGTCCAGTCCCTACAGATCAGAGTTCTCGTACAATGCGAATCGGCATCCGTCGAAAAATCCAAGCTGTTTAAAAAAATCCTCGAGAATCCGTAAAGCACAGGACGATACGTACTTTATTACCTCGACCCCTAAAAAGCACGTCGACAACATCAGGAGATATGAGGAATCATCAGTGGAAATAATGGCCGTGATTTTGCCGTGCAGCCAACCACCAAATGGCCCCATAAACAACACGAAAACGAGCGAGTCAGATTTTCTCGTCTACCCACATGCAAAAGTCACGAGATGCCATAGGAAAATCAAGATCTCCATTAAATTGACAAATGTGGGGGAGGTTGGGCCCCACCTCACCATAAAAATTTGACAATTTGGGATTTATTCATTTTTCAAAATTCCTAAATTTAAAATATCTGAAATATTTTGACAATTTTTTAAATTTATGAATTATCCCGAATCTGCAATATTTGGGATGTGTGTTTGTGTGTGTGTGTGTGTGTGGGGGTGGGTGGGTGGGTGTGTGGGTGGGTAGGTAGGTGGGTAGGTGGGTGGGTGTATGGATGGGTGGGTGTGTGGATGGGTGGGTGTATGGATGGGTGGGTGGGTGGGTGGTTGGGTGGGTGGGTGGGTGGGTGGTTGAGTGGGTGGGTGGATGGGTATGGGGGTTTGTGTGGGTGGGTGTGTGTGTACACATCAAAACTGTCTATTCCTTATTCACATTTCCAATAATATGAATTATCGTAATTTCACTGCAGACGGATACGGGGGATCGATATATCGTGGTAGACCACGTTACCGATCCCGTTACCATGCTCAAATTGCGTCTGGTTGATCCATACCTGGTAAAAATCCGACAGAAGCAAATTCTACAACTTTACCCGATGCGTTTTCAGAGTGTAAGTATATGGTGGTATGTACGCTTTCTGTGGTACCGGCAGTCGACATTGTACCGTCCATTGATTTTATCATTGGCCGGTATCAACTGAATCAAGTGATAAGTTATCACCAACCGCTAATGTAGGAATTCGATTTTTTATTTTATTTTGCAAATTGAAAAAAAAATCAAGTCATAGATCAAAAAAATTTTCACTTTTTTACTCGTTTTTGCAAAATTTTTGCACCACCCAAAACTGCGAAGGTTTTGGCAAATTTCGGAGATTTATGAAATTTTTAAAAATTTTCAATTTTTTGGAATTGTCACAAATTGGAAGAACCTCCAAAATTTCTGAAAATTTGTAAATTTTGAATTGTCGAAATATTTGAAAATTTGCGATTTTTTTTTATTTTTGTAATGTTTGAATTTTTTGAAATGTGTGTGTTTGTTTGTATGCGTATATATAATCGAATTTTTGTCTAAAAATATTGATGTGACGGCTCAATCGAAATGTTTTTTCCGCCACAAACAGATAGTCAATGCCGAAGCAACAGAGGAAGTTATAAACAATGAGCGAAAGGGCTTCACCGGATGTGACGATTACTCAGATCGTCCAACTTGCGGTCAGATGTATTATGAAGGCGTGAAAATACCTCATAGCCAGGTAAACTATAATATTTACTTCCATAGAATTTCAAAAATCCCTAATTTCCAAAATTTTCAAAATTTCCAAAATTTCCAAAATTTCCAAAATTTTCAAAATTTCCAAAATTTCCAAAATTTCCAAAATTTCCAAAATATTCAAAATCTTTTTCAAAATGTTCAAAATTTTTAGAAATTTTCAAAATTTTCAAAATTTTCAAAATTTTCCAAATTTTCCAAATTTTCTCTTTGACCGTTCTTTCCAAATACCAACAACCTCCAACATTCCACTTTCCCCCAGGGTTTCTGCTGCTCCTGCTCCTCAGCATCTGCTCTCCTCTCAGATCCCAATTTGAATGTGTCCAGACGTCAATTTCCCCACAAGAGGCTCAAATCCGACGCCAAGTCGATCGAAGACCTCTCCGTGGCTCTCCAGACACCGAGAACGCACTCGACAGCTCTTCCCACTCTCCAAGCAAATAAATACTTGAGAGAGGGACATTCCGGACAGAATCAGCATTCTCAATGGGTCCATTCCGTTAAAAGAAAGTATTTCATGAGAATTAGTAGAAATTTCTAATTCGAAAAAATCAATTTTTTAAGTTTTCGAGAAATTTTCCCATGACCTCATTTCCTATGCTATAGAATTTCTATAGATTTTTTTTTGTCTATAAAAATCCTGTAGAACCTATGAAAAAATCTATAGAAACCTTATAGATTCTATAGACAAAAAAATCTATAGAATTCCTATAGATCCTATAGACAGAAAAAATCTATAGAAATCCTATAGATTCTATCGTCAAAAAGAATCTATAGAAATCCTATAGATTCTATAGACAAACAAAATTTATAGATTCTATAGACAAAAAAATCTATAGAAATTCTATAAATTCTATAGACAAAAAAATCTATAGAAATCCTATAGATTCTATCGTCAAAAAGAATCTATAGAAATCCTATAGATTCTATAGACAAAAAAATCTATAGAAATCCTATAGATTCTATAGACAAACAAAATTTATAGATTCTATAGACAAAAAAATCTATAGAAATTCTATAAATTCTATAGACAAAAAAATCTATAGAAATCCTATAGATTCTATCGTCAAAAAGAATCTATAGAAATCCTATAGATTCTATAGACAAACAAAATTTATAGATTCTATAGACAAAAAAATCTATAGAAATTCTATAAATTCTATAGACAAAAAAATCTATAGAAATCCTATAGATTCTATCGTCAAAAAGAATCTATAGAAATCCTATAGATTCTATAGACAAAAAAATCTATAGAAATCCTATAGATTCTATAGACAAACAAAATTTATAGATTCTATAGACAAAAAAATCTATAGAAATTCTATAAATTCTATAGACAAAAAAATCTATAGAAATCCTATAGATTCTATCGTCAAAAAGAATCTATAGAAATCCTATAGATTCTATAGACAAACAAAATTTATAGATTCTATAGACAAAAAAATCTATAGAAATTCTATAAATTCTATAGACAAAAAAATCTATAGAAATCCTATAGATTCTATCGTCAAAAAGAATCTATAGAAATCCTATAGATTCTATAGACAAAAAAATCTATAGAAATCCTATAGATTCTATAGACAAACAAAATTTATAGATTCTATAGACAAAAAAATCTATAGAAATTCTATAAATTCTATAGACAAAAAAATCTATAGAAATCCTATAGATTCTATCGTCAAAAAGAATCTATAGAAATCCTATAGATTCTATAGACAAACAAAATTTATAGATTCTATAGACAAAAAAATCTATAGAAATTCTATAAATTCTATAGACAAAAAAATCTATAGAAATCCTATAGATTCTATCGTCAAAAAGAATCTATAGAAATCCTATAGATTCTATAGACAAACAAAATTTATAGATTCTATAGACAAAAAAATCTATAGAAATTCTATAAATTCTATAGACAAAAAAATCTATAGAAATCCTATAGATTCTATCGTCAAAAAGAATCTATAGAAATCCTATAGATTCTATAGACAAACAAAATTTATAGATTCTATAGACAAAAAAATCTATAGAAATTCTATAAATTCTATAGACAAAAAAATCTATAGAAATCCTATAGATTCTATCGTCAAAAAGAATCTATAGAAATCCTATAGATTCTATAGACAAAAAAATCTATAGAAATCCTATAGATTCTATAGACAAACAAAATTTATAGATTCTATAGACAAAAAAATCTATAGAAATTCTATAAATTCTATAGACAAAAAAATCTATAGAAATCCTATAGATTCTATCGTCAAAAAGAATCTATAGAAATCCTATAGATTCTATAGACAAACAAAATTTATAGATTCTATAGACAAAAAAATCTATAGAAATTCTATAAATTCTATAGACAAAAAAATCTATAGAAATCCTATAGATTCTATCGTCAAAAAGAATCTATAGAAATCCTATAGATTCTATAGACAAAAAAATCTATAGAAATCCTATAGATTCTATAGACAAACAAAATTTATAGATTCTATAGACAAAAAAATCTATAGAAATTCTATAAATTCTATAGACAAAAAAATCTATAGAAATCCTATAGATTCTATCGTCAAAAAGAATCTATAGAAATCCTATAGATTCTATAGACAAACAAAATTTATAGATTCTATAGACAAAAAAATCTATAGAAATTCTATAAATTCTATAGACAAAAAAATCTATAGAAATCCTATAGATTCTATCGTCAAAAAGAATCTATAGAAATCCTATAGATTCTATAGACAAACAAAATTTATAGATTCTATAGCCAAAAAAATCTATAGAAATTCTATAAATTCTATAGACAAAAAAATCTATAGAAATCCTATAGATTCTATCGTCAAAAAGAATCTATAGAAATCCTATAGATTCTATAGACAAACAAAATTTATAGATTCTATAGACAAAAAAATCTATAGAAATTCTATAAATTCTATAGACAAAAAAATCTATAGAAATCCTATAGATTCTATCGTCAAAAAGAATCTATAGAAATCCTATAGATTCTATAGACAAACAAAATTTATAGATTCTATAGACAAAAAAATCTATAGAAATTCTATAAATTCTATAGACAAAAAAATCTATAGAAATCCTATAGATTCTATCGTCAAAAAGAATCTATAGAAATCCTATAGATTCTATAGACAAACAAAATTTATAGATTCTATAGACAAAAAAATCTATAGAAATTCTATAAATTCTATAGACAAAAAAATCTATAGAAATCCTATAGATTCTATCGTCAAAAAGAATCTATAGAAATCCTATAGATTCTATAGACAAAAAAATCTATAGAAATCCTATAGATTCTATAGACAAACAAAATTTATAGATTCTATAGACAAAAAAATCTATAGAAATTCTATAAATTCTATAGACAAAAAAATCTATAGAAATCCTATAGATTCTATCGTCAAAAAGAATCTATAGAAATCCTATAGATTCTATAGACAAACAAAATTTATAGATTCTATAGACAAAAAAATCTATAGAAATTCTATAAATTCTATAGACAAAAAAATCTATAGAAATCCTATAGATTCTATCGTCAAAAAGAATCTATAGAAATCCTATAGATTCTATAGACAAAAAAATCTATAGAAATCCTATAGATTCTATAGACAAACAAAATTTATAGATTCTATAGACAAAAAAATCTATAGAAATTCTATAAATTCTATAGACAAAAAAATCTATAGAAATCCTATAGATTCTATCGTCAAAAAGAATCTATAGAAATCCTATAGATTCTATAGACAAACAAAATTTATAGATTCTATAGACAAAAAAATCTATAGAAATTCTATAAATTCTATAGACAAAAAAATCTATAGAAATCCTATAGATTCTATCGTCAAAAAGAATCTATAGAAATCCTATAGATTCTATAGACAAAAAAATCTATAGAAATCCTATAGATTCTATAGACAAACAAAATTTATAGATTCTATAGACAAAAAAATCTATAGAAATTCTATAAATTCTATAGACAAAAAAATCTATAGAAATCCTATAGATTCTATCGTCAAAAAGAATCTATAGAAATCCTATAGATTCTATAGACAAACAAAATTTATAGATTCTATAGACAAAAAAATCTATAGAAATTCTATAAATTCTATAGACAAAAAAATCTATAGAAATCCTATAGATTCTATCGTCAAAAAGAATCTATAGAAATCCTATAGATTCTATAGACAAACAAAATTTATAGATTCTATAGACAAAAAAATCTATAGAAATTCTATAAATTCTATAGACAAAAAAATCTATAGAAATCCTATAGATTCTATCGTCAAAAAGAATCTATAGAAATCCTATAGATTCTATAGACAAACAAAATTTATAGATTCTATAGACAAAAAAATCTATAGAAATTCTATAAATTCTATAGACAAAAAAATCTATAGAAATCCTATAGATTCTATCGTCAAAAAGAATCTATAGAAATCCTATAGATTCTATAGACAAAAAAATCTATAGAAATCCTATAGATTCTATAGACAAACAAAATTTATAGATTCTATAGACAAAAAAATCTATAGAAATTCTATAAATTCTATAGACAAAAAAATCTATAGAAATCCTATAGATTCTATCGTCAAAAAGAATCTATAGAAATCCTATAGATTCTATAGACAAACAAAATTTATAGATTCTATAGACAAAAAAATCTATAGAAATTCTATAAATTCTATAGACAAAAAAATCTATAGAAATCCTATAGATTCTATCGTCAAAAAGAATCTATAGAAATCCTATAGATTCTATAGACAAAAAAATCTATAGAAATCCTATAGATTCTATAGACAAACAAAATTTATAGATTCTATAGACAAAAAAATCTATAGAAATTCTATAAATTCTATAGACAAAAAAATCTATAGAAATCCTATAGATTCTATCGTCAAAAAGAATCTATAGAAATCCTATAGATTCTATAGACAAACAAAATTTATAGATTCTATAGACAAAAAAATCTATAGAAATTCTATAAATTCTATAGACAAAAAAATCTATAGAAATCCTATAGATTCTATCGTCAAAAAGAATCTATAGAAATCCTATAGATTCTATAGACAAAAAAATCTATAGAAATCCTATAGATTCTATAGACAAACAAAATTTATAGATTCTATAGACAAAAAAATCTATAGAAATTCTATAAATTCTATAGACAAAAAAATCTATAGAAATCCTATAGATTCTATCGTCAAAAAGAATCTATAGAAATCCTATAGATTCTATAGACAAACAAAATTTATAGATTCTATAGACAAAAAAATCTATAGAAATTCTATAAATTCTATAGACAAAAAAATCTATAGAAATCCTATAGATTCTATCGTCAAAAAGAATCTATAGAAATCCTATAGATTCTATAGACAAAAAAATCTATAGAAATCCTATAGATTCTATAGACAAACAAAATTTATAGATTCTATAGACAAAAAAATCTATAGAAATTCTATAAATTCTATAGACAAAAAAATCTATAGAAATCCTATAGATTCTATCGTCAAAAAGAATCTATAGAAATCCTATAGATTCTATAGACAAAAAAATCTATAGAAATCCTATAGATTCTATAGACAAACAAAATTTATAGATTCTATAGACAAAAAAATCTATAGAAATTCTATAAATTCTATAGACAAAAAAATCTATAGAAATCCTATAGATTCTATCGTCAAAAAGAATCTATAGAAATCCTATAGATTCTATAGACAAACAAAATTTATAGATTCTATAGACAAAAAAATCTATAGAAATTCTATAAATTCTATAGACAAAAAAATCTATAGAAATCCTATAGATTCTATCGTCAAAAAGAATCTATAGAAATCCTATAGATTCTATAGACAAAAAAATCTATAGAAATCCTATAGATTCTATAGACAAACAAAATTTATAGATTCTATAGACAAAAAAATCTATAGAAATTCTATAAATTCTATAGACAAAAAAATCTATAGAAATCCTATAGATTCTATCGTCAAAAAGAATCTATAGAAATCCTATAGATTCTATAGACAAACAAAATTTATAGATTCTATAGACAAAAAAATCTATAGAAATTCTATAAATTCTATAGACAAAAAAATCTATAGAAATCCTATAGATTCTATCGTCAAAAAGAATCTATAGAAATCCTATAGATTCTATAGACAAACAAAATTTATAGATTCTATAGACAAAAAAATCTATAGAAATTCTATAAATTCTATAGACAAAAAAATCTATAGAAATCCTATAGATTCTATCGTCAAAAAGAATCTATAGAAATCCTATAGATTCTATAGACAAAAAAATCTATAGAAATCCTATAGATTCTATAGACAAACAAAATTTATAGATTCTATAGACAAAAAAATCTATAGAAATTCTATAAATTCTATAGACAAAAAAATCTATAGAAATCCTATAGATTCTATCGTCAAAAAGAATCTATAGAAATCCTATAGATTCTATAGACAAACAAAATTTATAGATTCTATAGACAAAAAAATCTATAGAAATTCTATAAATTCTATAGACAAAAAAATCTATAGAAATCCTATAGATTCTATCGTCAAAAAGAATCTATAGAAATCCTATAGATTCTATAGACAAAAAAATCTATAGAAATCCTATAGATTCTATAGACAAACAAAATTTATAGATTCTATAGACAAAAAAATCTATAGAAATTCTATAAATTCTATAGACAAAAAAATCTATAGAAATCCTATAGATTCTATCGTCAAAAAGAATCTATAGAAATCCTATAGATTCTATAGACAAACAAAATTTATAGATTCTATAGACAAAAAAATCTATAGAAATTCTATAAATTCTATAGACAAAAAAATCTATAGAAATCCTATAGATTCTATCGTCAAAAAGAATCTATAGAAATCCTATAGATTCTATAGACAAACAAAATTTATAGATTCTATAGACAAAAAAATCTATAGAAATTCTATAAATTCTATAGACAAAAAAATCTATAGAAATCCTATAGATTCTATCGTCAAAAAGAATCTATAGAAATCCTATAGATTCTATAGACAAAAAAATCTATAGAAATCCTATAGATTCTATAGACAAACAAAATTTATAGATTCTATAGACAAAAAAATCTATAGAAATTCTATAAATTCTATAGACAAAAAAATCTATAGAAATCCTATAGATTCTATCGTCAAAAAGAATCTATAGAAATCCTATAGATTCTATAGACAAACAAAATTTATAGATTCTATAGACAAAAAAATCTATAGAAATTCTATAAATTCTATAGACAAAAAAATCTATAGAAATCCTATAGATTCTATCGTCAAAAAGAATCTATAGAAATCCTATAGATTCTATAGACAAAAAAATCTATAGAAATCCTATAGATTCTATAGACAAACAAAATTTATAGATTCTATAGACAAAAAAATCTATAGAAATTCTATAAATTCTATAGACAAAAAAATCTATAGAAATCCTATAGATTCTATCGTCAAAAAGAATCTATAGAAATCCTATAGATTCTATAGACAAACAAAATTTATAGATTCTATAGACAAAAAAATCTATAGAAATTCTATAAATTCTATAGACAAAAAAATCTATAGAAATCCTATAGATTCTATCGTCAAAAAGAATCTATAGAAATCCTATAGATTCTATAGACAAACAAAATTTATAGATTCTATAGACAAAAAAATCTATAGAAATTCTATAAATTCTATAGACAAAAAAATCTATAGAAATCCTATAGATTCTATCGTCAAAAAGAATCTATAGAAATCCTATAGATTCTATAGACAAAAAAATCTATAGAAATCCTATAGATTCTATAGACAAACAAAATTTATAGATTCTATAGACAAAAAAATCTATAGAAATTCTATAAATTCTATAGACAAAAAAATCTATAGAAATCCTATAGATTCTATCGTCAAAAAGAATCTATAGAAATCCTATAGATTCTATAGACAAACAAAATTTATAGATTCTATAGACAAAAAAATCTATAGAAATTCTATAAATTCTATAGACAAAAAAATCTATAGAAATCCTATAGATTCTATCGTCAAAAAGAATCTATAGAAATCCTATAGATTCTATAGACAAACAAAATTTATAGATTCTATAGACAAAAAAATCTATAGAAATTCTATAAATTCTATAGACAAAAAAATCTATAGAAATCCTATAGATTCTATCGTCAAAAAGAATCTATAGAAATCCTATAGATTCTATAGACAAAAAAATCTATAGAAATCCTATAGATTCTATAGACAAACAAAATTTATAGATTCTATAGACAAAAAAATCTATAGAAATTCTATAAATTCTATAGACAAAAAAATCTATAGAAATCCTATAGATTCTATCGTCAAAAAGAATCTATAGAAATCCTATAGATTCTATAGACAAACAAAATTTATAGATTCTATAGACAAAAAAATCTATAGAAATTCTATAAATTCTATAGACAAAAAAATCTATAGAAATCCTATAGATTCTATCGTCAAAAAGAATCTATAGAAATCCTATAGATTCTATAGACAAAAAAATCTATAGAAATCCTATAGATTCTATAGACAAACAAAATTTATAGATTCTATAGACAAAAAAATCTATAGAAATTCTATAAATTCTATAGACAAAAAAATCTATAGAAATCCTATAGATTCTATCGTCAAAAAGAATCTATAGAAATCCTATAGATTCTATAGACAAACAAAATTTATAGATTCTATAGACAAAAAAATCTATAGAAATTCTATAAATTCTATAGACAAAAAAATCTATAGAAATCCTATAGATTCTATCGTCAAAAAGAATCTATAGAAATCCTATAGATTCTATAGACAAACAAAATTTATAGATTCTATAGACAAAAAAATCTATAGAAATTCTATAAATTCTATAGACAAAAAAATCTATAGAAATCCTATAGATTCTATCGTCAAAAAGAATCTATAGAAATCCTATAGATTCTATAGACAAAAAAATCTATAGAAATCCTATAGATTCTATAGACAAACAAAATTTATAGATTCTATAGACAAAAAAATCTATAGAAATTCTATAAATTCTATAGACAAAAAAATCTATAGAAATCCTATAGATTCTATCGTCAAAAAGAATCTATAGAAATCCTATAGATTCTATAGACAAACAAAATTTATAGATTCTATAGACAAAAAAATCTATAGAAATTCTATAAATTCTATAGACAAAAAAATCTATAGAAATCCTATAGATTCTATCGTCAAAAAGAATCTATAGAAATCCTATAGATTCTATAGACAAAAAAATCTATAGAAATCCTATAGATTCTATAGACAAACAAAATTTATAGATTCTATAGACAAAAAAATCTATAGAAATTCTATAAATTCTATAGACAAAAAAATCTATAGAAATCCTATAGATTCTATCGTCAAAAAGAATCTATAGAAATCCTATAGATTCTATAGACAAACAAAATTTATAGATTCTATAGACAAAAAAATCTATAGAAATTCTATAAATTCTATAGACAAAAAAATCTATAGAAATCCTATAGATTCTATCGTCAAAAAGAATCTATAGAAATCCTATAGATTCTATAGACAAAAAAATCTATAGAAATCCTATAGATTCTATAGACAAACAAAATTTATAGATTCTATAGACAAAAAAATCTATAGAAATTCTATAAATTCTATAGACAAAAAAATCTATAGAAATCCTATAGATTCTATCGTCAAAAAGAATCTATAGAAATCCTATAGATTCTATAGACAAACAAAATTTATAGATTCTATAGACAAAAAAATCTATAGAAATTCTATAAATTCTATAGACAAAAAAATCTATAGAAATCCTATAGATTCTATCGTCAAAAAGAATCTATAGAAATCCTATAGATTCTATAGACAAACAAAATTTATAGATTCTATAGCCAAAAAAATCTATAGAAATTCTATAAATTCTATAGACAAAAAAATCTATAGAAATCCTATAGATTCTATCGTCAAAAAGAATCTATAGAAATCCTATAGATTCTATAGACAAACAAAATTTATAGATTCTATAGACAAAAAAATCTATAGAAATTCTATAAATTCTATAGACAAAAAAATCTATAGAAATCCTATAGATTCTATCGTCAAAAAGAATCTATAGAAATCCTATAGATTCTATAGACAAACAAAATTTATAGATTCTATAGACAAAAAAATCTATAGAAATTCTATAAATTCTATAGACAAAAAAATCTATAGAAATCCTATAGATTCTATCGTCAAAAAGAATCTATAGAAATCCTATAGATTCTATAGACAAACAAAATTTATAGATTCTATAGACAAAAAAATCTATAGAAATTCTATAAATTCTATAGACAAAAAAATCTATAGAAATCCTATAGATTCTATCGTCAAAAAGAATCTATAGAAATCCTATAGATTCTATAGACAAAAAAATCTATAGAAATCCTATAGATTCTATAGACAAACAAAATTTATAGATTCTATAGACAAAAAAATCTATAGAAATTCTATAAATTCTATAGACAAAAAAATCTATAGAAATCCTATAGATTCTATCGTCAAAAAGAATCTATAGAAATCCTATAGATTCTATAGACAAACAAAATTTATAGATTCTATAGACAAAAAAATCTATAGAAATTCTATAAATTCTATAGACAAAAAAATCTATAGAAATCCTATAGATTCTATCGTCAAAAAGAATCTATAGAAATCCTATAGATTCTATAGACAAAAAAATCTATAGAAATCCTATAGATTCTATAGACAAACAAAATTTATAGATTCTATAGACAAAAAAATCTATAGAAATTCTATAAATTCTATAGACAAAAAAATCTATAGAAATCCTATAGATTCTATCGTCAAAAAGAATCTATAGAAATCCTATAGATTCTATAGACAAACAAAATTTATAGATTCTATAGACAAAAAAATCTATAGAAATTCTATAAATTCTATAGACAAAAAAATCTATAGAAATCCTATAGATTCTATCGTCAAAAAGAATCTATAGAAATCCTATAGATTCTATAGACAAAAAAATCTATAGAAATCCTATAGATTCTATAGACAAACAAAATTTATAGATTCTATAGACAAAAAAATCTATAGAAATTCTATAAATTCTATAGACAAAAAAATCTATAGAAATCCTATAGATTCTATCGTCAAAAAGAATCTATAGAAATCCTATAGATTCTATAGACAAACAAAATTTATAGATTCTATAGACAAAAAAATCTATAGAAATTCTATAAATTCTATAGACAAAAAAATCTATAGAAATCCTATAGATTCTATCGTCAAAAAGAATCTATAGAAATCCTATAGATTCTATAGACAAACAAAATTTATAGATTCTATAGACAAAAAAATCTATAGAAATTCTATAAATTCTATAGACAAAAAAATCTATAGAAATCCTATAGATTCTATCGTCAAAAAGAATCTATAGAAATCCTATAGATTCTATAGACAAACAAAATTTATAGATTCTATAGACAAAAAAATCTATAGAAATTCTATAAATTCTATAGACAAAAAAATCTATAGAAATCCTATAGATTCTATCGTCAAAAAGAATCTATAGAAATCCTATAGATTCTATAGACAAAAAAATCTATAGAAATCCTATAGATTCTATAGACAAACAAAATTTATAGATTCTATAGACAAAAAAATCTATAGAAATTCTATAAATTCTATAGACAAAAAAATCTATAGAAATCCTATAGATTCTATCGTCAAAAAGAATCTATAGAAATCCTATAGATTCTATAGACAAACAAAATTTATAGATTCTATAGACAAAAAAATCTATAGAAATTCTATAAATTCTATAGACAAAAAAATCTATAGAAATCCTATAGATTCTATCGTCAAAAAGAATCTATAGAAATCCTATAGATTCTATAGACAAACAAAATTTATAGATTCTATAGACAAAAAAATCTATAGAAATTCTATAAATTCTATAGACAAAAAAATCTATAGAAATCCTATAGATTCTATCGTCAAAAAGAATCTATAGAAATCCTATAGATTCTATAGACAAAAAAATCTATAGAAATCCTATAGATTCTATAGACAAACAAAATTTATAGATTCTATAGACAAAAAAATCTATAGAAATTCTATAAATTCTATAGACAAAAAAATCTATAGAAATCCTATAGATTCTATCGTCAAAAAGAATCTATAGAAATCCTATAGATTCTATAGACAAACAAAATTTATAGATTCTATAGACAAAAAAATCTATAGAAATTCTATAAATTCTATAGACAAAAAAATCTATAGAAATCCTATAGATTCTATCGTCAAAAAGAATCTATAGAAATCCTATAGATTCTATAGACAAACAAAATTTATAGATTCTATAGACAAAAAAATCTATAGAAATTCTATAAATTCTATAGACAAAAAAATCTATAGAAATCCTATAGATTCTATCGTCAAAAAGAATCTATAGAAATCCTATAGATTCTATAGACAAAAAAATCTATAGAAATCCTATAGATTCTATAGACAAACAAAATTTATAGATTCTATAGACAAAAAAATCTATAGAAATTCTATAAATTCTATAGACAAAAAAATCTATAGAAATCCTATAGATTCTATCGTCAAAAAGAATCTATAGAAATCCTATAGATTCTATAGACAAACAAAATTTATAGATTCTATAGACAAAAAAATCTATAGAAATTCTATAAATTCTATAGACAAAAAAATCTATAGAAATCCTATAGATTCTATCGTCAAAAAGAATCTATAGAAATCCTATAGATTCTATAGACAAAAAAATCTATAGAAATCCTATAGATTCTATAGACAAACAAAATTTATAGATTCTATAGACAAAAAAATCTATAGAAATTCTATAAATTCTATAGACAAAAAAATCTATAGAAATCCTATAGATTCTATCGTCAAAAAGAATCTATAGAAATCCTATAGATTCTATAGACAAACAAAATTTATAGATTCTATAGACAAAAAAATCTATAGAAATTCTATAAATTCTATAGACAAAAAAATCTATAGAAATCCTATAGATTCTATCGTCAAAAAGAATCTATAGAAATCCTATAGATTCTATAGACAAACAAAATTTATAGATTCTATAGACAAAAAAATCTATAGAAATTCTATAAATTCTATAGACAAAAAAATCTATAGAAATCCTATAGATTCTATCGTCAAAAAGAATCTATAGAAATCCTATAGATTCTATAGACAAAAAAATCTATAGAAATCCTATAGATTCTATAGACAAACAAAATTTATAGATTCTATAGACAAAAAAATCTATAGAAATTCTATAAATTCTATAGACAAAAAAATCTATAGAAATCCTATAGATTCTATCGTCAAAAAGAATCTATAGAAATCCTATAGATTCTATAGACAAACAAAATTTATAGATTCTATAGACAAAAAAATCTATAGAAATTCTATAAATTCTATAGACAAAAAAATCTATAGAAATCCTATAGATTCTATCGTCAAAAAGAATCTATAGAAATCCTATAGATTCTATAGACAAAAAAATCTATAGAAATCCTATAGATTCTATAGACAAACAAAATTTATAGATTCTATAGACAAAAAAATCTATAGAAATTCTATAAATTCTATAGACAAAAAAATCTATAGAAATCCTATAGATTCTATCGTCAAAAAGAATCTATAGAAATCCTATAGATTCTATAGACAAACAAAATTTATAGATTCTATAGACAAAAAAATCTATAGAAATTCTATAAATTCTATAGACAAAAAAATCTATAGAAATCCTATAGATTCTATCGTCAAAAAGAATCTATAGAAATCCTATAGATTCTATAGACAAAAAAATCTATAGAAATCCTATAGATTCTATAGACAAACAAAATTTATAGATTCTATAGACAAAAAAATCTATAGAAATTCTATAAATTCTATAGACAAAAAAATCTATAGAAATCCTATAGATTCTATCGTCAAAAAGAATCTATAGAAATCCTATAGATTCTATAGACAAACAAAATTTATAGATTCTATAGACAAAAAAATCTATAGAAATTCTATAAATTCTATAGACAAAAAAATCTATAGAAATCCTATAGATTCTATCGTCAAAAAGAATCTATAGAAATCCTATAGATTCTATAGACAAACAAAATTTATAGATTCTATAGCCAAAAAAATCTATAGAAATTCTATAAATTCTATAGACAAAAAAATCTATAGAAATCCTATAGATTCTATCGTCAAAAAGAATCTATAGAAA
Source organism: Asobara japonica (assembly GCA_026005395.1). Lineage (NCBI taxonomy): Eukaryota > Metazoa > Arthropoda > Insecta > Hymenoptera > Braconidae > Asobara > Asobara japonica. The sequence continues at coordinate 1,214,351 of BQMI01000510.1, forward strand.
TCCTATAGATTCTATAGACAAACAAAATTTATAGATTCTATAGACAAAAAAATCTATAGAAATTCTATAAATTCTATAGACAAAAAAATCTATAGAAATCCTATAGATTCTATCGTCAAAAAGAATCTATAGAAATCCTATAGATTCTATAGACAAACAAAATTTATAGATTCTATAGACAAAAAAATCTATAGAAATTCTATAAATTCTATAGACAAAAAAATCTATAGAAATCCTATAGATTCTATCGTCAAAAAGAATCTATAGAAATCCTATAGATTCTATAGACAAACAAAATTTATAGATTCTATAGACAAAAAAATCTATAGAAATTCTATAAATTCTATAGACAAAAAAATCTATAGAAATCCTATAGATTCTATCGTCAAAAAGAATCTATAGAAATCCTATAGATTCTATAGACAAAAAAATCTATAGAAATCCTATAGATTCTATAGACAAACAAAATTTATAGATTCTATAGACAAAAAAATCTATAGAAATTCTATAAATTCTATAGACAAAAAAATCTATAGAAATCCTATAGATTCTATCGTCAAAAAGAATCTATAGAAATCCTATAGATTCTATAGACAAACAAAATTTATAGATTCTATAGACAAAAAAATCTATAGAAATTCTATAAATTCTATAGACAAAAAAATCTATAGAAATCCTATAGATTCTATCGTCAAAAAGAATCTATAGAAATCCTATAGATTCTATAGACAAAAAAATCTATAGAAATCCTATAGATTCTATAGACAAACAAAATTTATAGATTCTATAGACAAAAAAATCTATAGAAATTCTATAAATTCTATAGACAAAAAAATCTATAGAAATCCTATAGATTCTATCGTCAAAAAGAATCTATAGAAATCCTATAGATTCTATAGACAAACAAAATTTATAGATTCTATAGACAAAAAAATCTATAGAAATTCTATAAATTCTATAGACAAAAAAATCTATAGAAATCCTATAGATTCTATCGTCAAAAAGAATCTATAGAAATCCTATAGATTCTATAGACAAAAAAATCTATAGAAATCCTATAGATTCTATAGACAAACAAAATTTATAGATTCTATAGACAAAAAAATCTATAGAAATTCTATAAATTCTATAGACAAAAAAATCTATAGAAATCCTATAGATTCTATCGTCAAAAAGAATCTATAGAAATCCTATAGATTCTATAGACAAACAAAATTTATAGATTCTATAGACAAAAAAATCTATAGAAATTCTATAAATTCTATAGACAAAAAAATCTATAGAAATCCTATAGATTCTATCGTCAAAAAGAATCTATAGAAATCCTATAGATTCTATAGACAAACAAAATTTATAGATTCTATAGACAAAAAAATCTATAGAAATTCTATAAATTCTATAGACAAAAAAATCTATAGAAATCCTATAGATTCTATCGTCAAAAAGAATCTATAGAAATCCTATAGATTCTATAGACAAACAAAATTTATAGATTCTATAGACAAAAAAATCTATAGAAATTCTATAAATTCTATAGACAAAAAAATCTATAGAAATCCTATAGATTCTATCGTCAAAAAGAATCTATAGAAATCCTATAGATTCTATAGACAAAAAAATCTATAGAAATCCTATAGATTCTATAGACAAACAAAATTTATAGATTCTATAGACAAAAAAATCTATAGAAATTCTATAAATTCTATAGACAAAAAAATCTATAGAAATCCTATAGATTCTATCGTCAAAAAGAATCTATAGAAATCCTATAGATTCTATAGACAAACAAAATTTATAGATTCTATAGACAAAAAAATCTATAGAAATTCTATAAATTCTATAGACAAAAAAATCTATAGAAATCCTATAGATTCTATCGTCAAAAAGAATCTATAGAAATCCTATAGATTCTATAGACAAAAAAATCTATAGAAATCCTATAGATTCTATAGACAAACAAAATTTATAGATTCTATAGACAAAAAAATCTATAGAAATTCTATAAATTCTATAGACAAAAAAATCTATAGAAATCCTATAGATTCTATCGTCAAAAAGAATCTATAGAAATCCTATAGATTCTATAGACAAACAAAATTTATAGATTCTATAGACAAAAAAATCTATAGAAATTCTATAAATTCTATAGACAAAAAAATCTATAGAAATCCTATAGATTCTATCGTCAAAAAGAATCTATAGAAATCCTATAGATTCTATAGACAAAAAAATCTATAGAAATCCTATAGATTCTATAGACAAACAAAATTTATAGATTCTATAGACAAAAAAATCTATAGAAATTCTATAAATTCTATAGACAAAAAAATCTATAGAAATCCTATAGATTCTATCGTCAAAAAGAATCTATAGAAATCCTATAGATTCTATAGACAAACAAAATTTATAGATTCTATAGACAAAAAAATCTATAGAAATTCTATAAATTCTATAGACAAAAAAATCTATAGAAATCCTATAGATTCTATCGTCAAAAAGAATCTATAGAAATCCTATAGATTCTATAGACAAAAAAATCTATAGAAATCCTATAGATTCTATAGACAAACAAAATTTATAGATTCTATAGACAAAAAAATCTATAGAAATTCTATAAATTCTATAGACAAAAAAATCTATAGAAATCCTATAGATTCTATCGTCAAAAAGAATCTATAGAAATCCTATAGATTCTATAGACAAAAAAATCTATAGAAATCCTATAGATTCTATAGACAAACAAAATTTATAGATTCTATAGACAAAAAAATCTATAGAAATTCTATAAATTCTATAGACAAAAAAATCTATAGAAATCCTATAGATTCTATCGTCAAAAAGAATCTATAGAAATCCTATAGATTCTATAGACAAACAAAATTTATAGATTCTATAGACAAAAAAATCTATAGAAATTCTATAAATTCTATAGACAAAAAAATCTATAGAAATCCTATAGATTCTATCGTCAAAAAGAATCTATAGAAATCCTATAGATTCTATAGACAAAAAAATCTATAGAAATCCTATAGATTCTATAGACAAACAAAATTTATAGATTCTATAGACAAAAAAATCTATAGAAATTCTATAAATTCTATAGACAAAAAAATCTATAGAAATCCTATAGATTCTATCGTCAAAAAGAATCTATAGAAATCCTATAGATTCTATAGACAAACAAAATTTATAGATTCTATAGACAAAAAAATCTATAGAAATTCTATAAATTCTATAGACAAAAAAATCTATAGAAATCCTATAGATTCTATCGTCAAAAAGAATCTATAGAAATCCTATAGATTCTATAGACAAACAAAATTTATAGATTCTATAGACAAAAAAATCTATAGAAATTCTATAAATTCTATAGACAAAAAAATCTATAGAAATCCTATAGATTCTATCGTCAAAAAGAATCTATAGAAATCCTATAGATTCTATAGACAAAAAAATCTATAGAAATCCTATAGATTCTATAGACAAACAAAATTTATAGATTCTATAGACAAAAAAATCTATAGAAATTCTATAAATTCTATAGACAAAAAAATCTATAGAAATCCTATAGATTCTATCGTCAAAAAGAATCTATAGAAATCCTATAGATTCTATAGACAAACAAAATTTATAGATTCTATAGACAAAAAAATCTATAGAAATTCTATAAATTCTATAGACAAAAAAATCTATAGAAATCCTATAGATTCTATCGTCAAAAAGAATCTATAGAAATCCTATAGATTCTATAGACAAAAAAATCTATAGAAATCCTATAGATTCTATAGACAAACAAAATTTATAGATTCTATAGACAAAAAAATCTATAGAAATTCTATAAATTCTATAGACAAAAAAATCTATAGAAATCCTATAGATTCTATCGTCAAAAAGAATCTATAGAAATCCTATAGATTCTATAGACAAACAAAATTTATAGATTCTATAGACAAAAAAATCTATAGAAATTCTATAAATTCTATAGACAAAAAAATCTATAGAAATCCTATAGATTCTATCGTCAAAAAGAATCTATAGAAATCCTATAGATTCTATAGACAAACAAAATTTATAGATTCTATAGACAAAAAAATCTATAGAAATTCTATAAATTCTATAGACAAAAAAATCTATAGAAATCCTATAGATTCTATCGTCAAAAAGAATCTATAGAAATCCTATAGATTCTATAGACAAAAAATCTATAGAAATCCTATAGATTCTATAGACAAACAAAATTTATAGATTCTATAGACAAAAAAATCTATAGAAATTCTATAAATTCTATAGACAAAAAAATCTATAGAAATCCTATAGATTCTATCGTCAAAAAGAATCTATAGAAATCCTATAGATTCTATAGACAAACAAAATTTATAGATTCTATAGACAAAAAAATCTATAGAAATTCTATAAATTCTATAGACAAAAAAATCTATAGAAATCCTATAGATTCTATCGTCAAAAAGAATCTATAGAAATCCTATAGATTCTATAGACAAACAAAATTTATAGATTCTATAGACAAAAAAATCTATAGAAATTCTATAAATTCTATAGACAAAAAAATCTATAGAAATCCTATAGATTCTATCGTCAAAAAGAATCTATAGAAATCCTATAGATTCTATAGACAAAAAAATCTATAGAAATCCTATAGATTCTATAGACAAACAAAATTTATAGATTCTATAGACAAAAAAATCTATAGAAATTCTATAAATTCTATAGACAAAAAAATCTATAGAAATCCTATAGATTCTATCGTCAAAAAGAATCTATAGAAATCCTATAGATTCTATAGACAAACAAAATTTATAGATTCTATAGACAAAAAAATCTATAGAAATTCTATAAATTCTATAGACAAAAAAATCTATAGAAATCCTATAGATTCTATCGTCAAAAAGAATCTATAGAAATCCTATAGATTCTATAGACAAAAAAATCTATAGAAATCCTATAGATTCTATAGACAAACAAAATTTATAGATTCTATAGACAAAAAAATCTATAGAAATTCTATAAATTCTATAGACAAAAAAATCTATAGAAATCCTATAGATTCTATCGTCAAAAAGAATCTATAGAAATCCTATAGATTCTATAGACAAACAAAATTTATAGATTCTATAGACAAAAAAATCTATAGAAATTCTATAAATTCTATAGACAAAAAAATCTATAGAAATCCTATAGATTCTATCGTCAAAAAGAATCTATAGAAATCCTATAGATTCTATAGACAAACAAAATTTATAGATTCTATAGACAAAAAAATCTATAGAAATTCTATAAATTCTATAGACAAAAAAATCTATAGAAATCCTATAGATTCTATCGTCAAAAAGAATCTATAGAAATCCTATAGATTCTATAGACAAAAAAATCTATAGAAATCCTATAGATTCTATAGACAAACAAAATTTATAGATTCTATAGACAAAAAAATCTATAGAAATTCTATAAATTCTATAGACAAAAAAATCTATAGAAATCCTATAGATTCTATCGTCAAAAAGAATCTATAGAAATCCTATAGATTCTATAGACAAACAAAATTTATAGATTCTATAGACAAAAAAATCTATAGAAATTCTATAAATTCTATAGACAAAAAAATCTATAGAAATCCTATAGATTCTATCGTCAAAAAGAATCTATAGAAATCCTATAGATTCTATAGACAAAAAAATCTATAGAAATCCTATAGATTCTATAGACAAACAAAATTTATAGATTCTATAGACAAAAAAATCTATAGAAATTCTATAAATTCTATAGACAAAAAAATCTATAGAAATCCTATAGATTCTATCGTCAAAAAGAATCTATAGAAATCCTATAGATTCTATAGACAAACAAAATTTATAGATTCTATAGACAAAAAAATCTATAGAAATTCTATAAATTCTATAGACAAAAAAATCTATAGAAATCCTATAGATTCTATCGTCAAAAAGAATCTATAGAAATCCTATAGATTCTATAGACAAAAAAATCTATAGAAATCCTATAGATTCTATAGACAAACAAAATTTATAGATTCTATAGACAAAAAAATCTATAGAAATTCTATAAATTCTATAGACAAAAAAATCTATAGAAATCCTATAGATTCTATCGTCAAAAAGAATCTATAGAAATCCTATAGATTCTATAGACAAACAAAATTTATAGATTCTATAGACAAAAAAATCTATAGAAATTCTATAAATTCTATAGACAAAAAAATCTATAGAAATCCTATAGATTCTATCGTCAAAAAGAATCTATAGAAATCCTATAGATTCTATAGACAAAAAAATCTATAGAAATCCTATAGATTCTATCGACAAAAAAAATCTGTAGAAATCCTATAGATTCTATAGACAAAAAAACTATAGAAATTCTATAGATTCTATAGATAAAAAAAATGTATAGAAATCCTATAGATTCTAGAGACAAAAAAACCTATATAAATTCTATAGATTCTATAGACAAAAAGAATCTATAGAAATCCTATAGATCCTATAGACAAAAAAATCTATAGAATTCCTATAGATCTTATAGACAAAAAAAAATCTGTAGAAATCCTATAGATTTTATAGACAAAAAAATCTATAGAAATTCTATAGATCCTATAGACAAAAAAAATCTATAGAAATCCTATAGCGCTCTTCATTGTTACATGTTCTCTTATTCCATCAGATCAAGATCCAAGGTATCTCGAGAATCAACTGCGAGCACTCCTGCCCATTACAAAAATCGTAGAACCAGTTTCCGAGATTACACTCAAGTCCAGGATACACGTTGATCGTTTTAAAATGGGAAAAAATTCTGGGAATTATGGGAAAATGGTCCAGCGACGTCTGCTCAATTACGTAAATAAAAATTACCGTGATTCAGGCGGGCATTTGCGCAGGGAAAAAACCGGAAATGGGGGCAAAACGGAGGGGAAAGACTTTGCCATTTCGTTACAGGGAAAAATTCACGTCGACGGAGGCAACGGCAAACCAATGTCAATAACGTTTGACGCATCTCCAGGTAGGACAAAAATTTTAAATTTCCAAAATTTTCAAATTTCCAAAATTTTCGAATTCCCGAAATTTTTAAATTTCCAAAATTTTCAAATTTCCAAAATTTTCAAATTTCCAAAATTTTCAAATTTCCGAAATTTTTAAATTTCCAAAATTTTCAAATTTCCAAAATTTTCAAATTTCCAAAATTTTCAAATTTCCAAAATTTCCAAATTTCCGAAGTTTTCAAATTTAGCAAATTTTACAATTTTCCAAATTTACAAAATTTTCAGATTTCCAAATTTTTCAAATTTCCAACATTTTCAAATTTCCAAATTTTTCAAATTTCCAAATTTTTCAAATTTCCAAATTTTTCAAATTTCCAAATTTTTCAAATTTCCAAAATTTTCAAATTTCCAAACTTGTCAAATTTCCAAAATCTTCAAAAAATTTCCCTTCTCTCATCCCATTTCCCCCAAATAACTCCTACAACCCCAAGCCTCCCCGAATTCCAGGTGGGCCAAGCAAGGCACCCCTAAAAATAGATCTCCGTTCATCTGGAAAGCGGGCAATCATCCCTGGGTTAATCCCCGAACGAGATAAACACACAATCAAATCGACGCGCTCCATCCCCCCAAAATCTGGGGGCTCAATAAAAAACCTCATATCCAACGAACTACCGGAAATGGACCCGGCAGTTCCTGAGAGTCCAATTTCAGGAATAACACCACCACCCACCGACCCACCTTACCGCAGACCAAAAGTACCACCCCACGAATTGTCCGAGCAGAAACCCGTAAACTTGAAAATAATTGGATTGATAAGTATGTCAAATCCCTCGCCGGACAAAATTGAAGTGAATGCCGAAAAAACGAATAAGAACTGGCTTGGGGATTTGAAGATAGCCCCCTTGATACAGGTTAAAGTAGAGAAACAGTCGTCAGTAACGCCGGCCCAAGAGAGAAACGAGAAAACAACGAATAAATGTTCGTTTGATAGTGATACGTCTGGTCGAATTGGGAAAGTATTTGTCCAAACATACACACAAAAATATTGTTACTACCACTAAGATTGTAAAAATCGGATTTTTCCGTATGGAACAGTGTCCCATTTGCAATTTGGACCACAGTGTCAATAATTTATGTCCCAATCAATTTGGGACAGTGTCCCATTTCTGTTCGCAACATGTTCCAGTGTTTTCATGGGCAAAATGATGTTAATCGAAATTTGGGACAGCGTCCCAATCGTCAATTGGGACAATGGATCAATCGTCAATTGGGACAATTGATCAATCGTAAATTGGGACAATTGATCAATCGTCAATTGGGACAATTGATCAATCGTCAATTGGGACAATTGATCACTCGTCAATTGGGACAATGTCTCAATCGTCCATTGGGACAACGTATTGATGATCAATTGGGACAACTTATTGATCGTCAATTGGGACAACGTATTGATCGTCAATTGGGACAATCTATCAATCATCAATGGGGACAATGTCCCAATCGTCAATTGGGACAATGTCTTAATCGTAAATTGGGACAACTTATGGATCGTCAATTAGGACAATGTATCAATCATCAATTGGGACAATATATCAATCGTCAATTGGAACAATGTCTCAGTCATCAATTGGGACAATGTCTTAATCATCAATTGGGACAATGTATCAATAATCAATTGGGACAATGTATCAATCGTCAATTGGCACAATGTCTTAATCGTTAATTGGCACACTGCCGCAGGCATCAATTAAACTGGCGTCCCAATCTTCAGTTGGGCCTACGTCCCAATATTGAATTGGGACAATGTCCCGCGACTGCAACGATGTTTCAAGATACGACTAGGCCGATAATGTCTCCATTATTCACTGGGGTAATACCCCAATTTTTTAGTATAATAGTGTCCCAGTTTAGCTCTGGGACATGAGTCAATATGACATAGAAATGGCCCACGATGAAGTACAAATTTTATTTGTAGGGTGGGGTTAGACGGACAGGGTCAAGTGCCTGAGACTGTAACATTCTATGTAGATAGTGAAGATTTGGATTCCGTGGACGAGGATGTAAATGACGAATATAGGAAGGGCAATGGAGCTATGAAGTGTCCGTGTGAGGGTGATCTTAGACAGCCGGAAATGGGCGAAAAAGTGCAGGTGAGTATGTATATATCTATATATATATATAGGTAAGAGGAAACCCCAAGTATGGGCAAAATTTCAAAAATTTCAAAAATTTCAAAAATTTCAAAAATTTCAAAAATTTCAACAATTTCAAAAATTTCAAAAATTTCAAAAATTTCAAAAATTTCAAAAATTTCAAAAATTTCAAAAATTTCAAAAATTTCAAAAATTTCAAAAATTTCAAAAATTTCAAAAATTTCAAAAATTTCAAAAATTTCAAAAATTTCAAAAATTTCAAAAATTTCAAAAATTTCAAAAATTTCAAAAATTTCAAAAATTTCAAAAATTTCAAAAATTTCAAAAATTTCAAAAATTTCAAAAATTTCAAAAATTTCAAAAATTTCAAAAATTTCAAAAATTTCAAAAATTTCAAAAATTTCAAAAATTTCAAAAATTTCAAAAATTTCAAAAATTTCAAAAATTTCAAAAATTTCAAAAATTTCAAAAATTTCAAAAATTTCAAAAATTTCAAAAATTTCAAAAATTCCAAAAATTTCAAAAATTTCAAAAATTTCAAAAATTTCAAAAATTTCAAAATTTCATAATTTTAAAATTTTCAAAAAAATCAAAAATTCCAAAAACAGAATAATGGACCTGGACCAATACCAGATCCCACTGAAACCCCAGCGGATGACTCCAACACCGAAAGTCCCGGAATGGACCCGAATTCGAGGCTGTCAAGCATGCTCGCAATAATGGACTTCATATCAAAATTGAAGGGCATTCTAACCGGCGACACATCATACCCCAACGAGGAGCCAGGATCTGTAATTCGTCTCCAAAAATTCGTGATAACTCCAGAGAACACTTCCGAAATTTCTGCAACCACTCCCAGCCCCGCGATCCCGGAAAGCGCGCCAAAATTTGAATCCAAAAATTTGAGTTTGCAGAACAATTCGGAGGAGACAATTTTTGAGAAGCCTCAATTTTTAAGGTAGATCATTTTGCAAGAAAAAAAATCATTTGGTCCGGATTGGGATGCTGCAAAAAATTGAAAAAAAAAAATCTTTCGAAATTCTGAAATTTTTTTTTTTTTTAATGAACACAAAAATTTTTTTTTTTGAAATTTTAAGCAAAGTTTTTTATCACGTGACCATCATCTTTTTATCTCAAGACCGCCCAAGCAAACCTACATCCGGAAAATAGCAAAGGAGTGGGAAAATGGAGCGGGACAATCTCTCAACGACGAATTAATAGATCGATATCTCGCGGAAGCTGACTTGAAAGAGTTTGGACCAGAAATTTTCGTCGACTCGTCTTTGGATTCAAAGCGCAGTTTCGAACACAATGGTGAAGTTGAGAGAAGAGCAATAGCTTCAGATGGTCCAGAACTGGCAAGAAATGAAGTGAGAAGAAAGCGGCGAAAGAAGAAGAAAAAGAAGAAGAAGAAGAAGAAAAAATGGAAAAAGTGGTTCGGGCTCAAACGACAATTGATGAGTTTTGATGATCAGTTTCATGGGAGCAGTGGAGATGGTGTGGAAGGTCGGCTCAAAGTAAATGAATAAATATTAAAATTCTGGAAAATTTTGGAAAGGTTTGGAAAATTTTGCAAAATGTTGGAAAATTTTGAAAAATTTGAAAAATTTGAAAAATTTGAAAAATTCGAAAAATCTGAAAAATTTGACAACGTCGAAAAGAGTCTAAATTGAAAAATGTGAAAAATTTTGGGAATTTGGAAAATTTTGGAAATTTGGAAAATTTTGGAAATTTGGAAAATTTTGGAAATTTGGAAAATTTTGAAAATTTGGAAAATTTTGGAAATTTGGAAAATTTTGGAAATTTGGAAAATTTTGGAAATTCCAAAAACTCGAAAAAAAATCCAAAATTTCCAGTAAAATTCTTTGAAAACTCGAAGAATTGCAGAAAAAAAGAGGGTGGAGCCGTGAATGGAGAAAAGTAGGAAATGGAGTCAATCGAAATAAACGCGAGACAACTGGCAGTGGATTTCACATTCGCGGTGGACAGAATTGTATGGATCCAAGACACCCACAAAACGTGAATCCGGCGAAATATCTCGAGTCAGCGCATTGTTTACGCTTCAGCGATTTATGGCAAGTGATTTTATACAAAACGGAATTTTTCTTACTTTATATTCCCACTGTTGAGGGTAGCTACCACCCCCAAGACGATTTATAAAGGTCTCAGCATCCCATGCAAAGAATCGATCAGCGTTATTATTTCCTATTTTTCTGTATCCCTCAAGCTTTATGAACATGGAAATTCTTTTAAACTTTGCCAATGCTTGAGCTTTTTTAAACTGAAACTGTAGAATGCTTCAACTTTTGCGAGATTTTGGCGAATCTGGAATTTTTTAATTTATGTTTTCTGTGAATCATGTGAATTTCGGTTGCTAAAATATTTGGTTAAAAATCATTAATCATACCGTGACGTTACTGTGTTCTGGTGGCTCTGTGTATAGGTGTGGATGTGAGTGTGAGACGGAGATGGATGTGAAAGTGGGTGGGCGGGTGGCTGTGTCTGGGTGGGTGGGCGTGGCTTGGTGGGCGGGTGGCTGTGTCTGAGTGGGGAATGTCTCTGGGTAGGTGGGCGTGTCTCCGGGGGTGGGCGTGGCTTGGTGGTCAGGTGGCTGTGCCTGAGTGGGGAATGTCTTTGGGTAGGTGGGCGTGTCTGGGTGGGGAATGTCTCTCTGGGTAGGTGGCCGTGCTTGAGTGGGGAGTGTCTCTCTGGGTAGGTGGGCGTGTCTTCATGGGTGGGCGTGCCTAGGTGGGGAGTGTCTCTGGATAGGTGGGCGTGCCTAGGTGGGGAGTGTCTCTGGATAGGTGGGCGTGTCTGGGTGGGTGGGCGTGCCTGGGTGGAGATTGTCTCTCTGGGTAGGTGGGCGTGTCTGGGTGGTTGGGCGTGCCTGGGTGGAGAGTGTCTCTCTGGGTAGGTGGGCGTGTCTTCGTGGATGGGCGTGTCTGGGTGGGTGGGCGTGCCTGGGTGGAGATTGTCTCTCTGGGTAGGTGGGCGTGTCTGTGTGGGTGGGCGTGTCTGGGTGGAGAGTGTCTCTCTGGGTAGGTGGGCGTGTCTTCGTGGGTGGGCGTGCCTGGGTGGGGAGTATCTCTCGGTAGGTGGGCGTGTCTGGGTGGGTGGGCGTGTCTGGGTGGGTGGGCGTGTCTGGGTGGGTGGGCGTGCCTGGGTGGGGAGTGTCTCTGGGTAGGTGGGTGTGTCTGAGTGGGTGGCTGGGTGTGGGCGTAAGAATGGGTATGGCTGTGAGTATTTTCGTAAAATAAGAACATTAAGTACGAAAAGCTTTCAAGTTTTTTTTCCAATTTATGAACTATATAGCTTTTCTATAGGAAAATTTAAATTTTCGAATTTCTAAAAAATTTCAACGCTCTTGAAAGACTCGGTCTAGCATGCACGAAATCAATTCAGGTTTTATTCCATTTTATCATTTTCTATTTTTCCGTATTTCCCAAGGTATTCAGTTTATAAACTCGAGACGCCCCTCGTCGAGCACACGGTATATGTTCAGCTCTTCAAACGGCAAAGGGAGGGCCCTGTGTGGAAGGATTTGACTCGGGGCAAAATGATTAGGTAATTCTTGATGCAATTTCCAGGGAAAAAAGGTTGTGAAATATTGTCAAATATTTAGAACTTTTGAAAATGTTCAATTTTTAAAAATTTTTTAATTAAAAAAAAAAATACAATTCCAGCAACTTGAGTGTGTGCAATAAATTATTTTTATCCCCACCTAAATAGACTGAAAGAGTTACTTGGACCATTAGAAAATTTGGCGAAAATGTCTCATAAAACGTAACTACAGACGAGTTAAGATTGCTTTTTTTTAAATGAATGTTGTTGGTCTCAGCTCGCGCTGGAAATAGATTTATCTTGTACTTGGACCAAAATTCCAGCTCTTAAACTTCACCCCTCGAGTCCCATTTGCCAGACGAGCCAAACAGATATCCTTATCTAACTATTCCCACATTACATTGAACCCTCAAATTTTTTTTAAAAAATGGAACTACGAACAAACTTAAACTTTTTTTTATTTATAAAATAAATAAATTTTTTTATTTTATAAAATTAAATTACTAAAATTCCAAGATTTTTTGTTAATTTTAGAACAATTAGTTATAAATTCTGAATTAAAAAAAAATAGACATACCAAAATTACCAGTAGAAAAAAGGTGAAAAAAAAATTATTTACTTAAATTTTTTTTGAATTTTCATTTTGCTTTTTAAATAAAATTATTGAATTGATAAAAGAAGAAAAAAATCGACGCATTAAAAATAAGTTAAAAATTAAAAACATAATTTTGCAGAATGGGAACTTTTACAAGACACCAAAGGGATAAAATTCCATCGATAACCTTCACGTACACAGAGCAGTCAGAAGCCCCTGAATTTAGTTTGAATCCGACCAATCAGAGGCTACTGGTACCGCTTACAGATAACATCGACAAAAAATCAGGTATTGCAAGAACCTCAAATTTCACGTCCCAATATTTCTGGCATTTTGCCAACGCCATCCAATCGAACCTGCATTAGCAGCGACGTGGGCGTATGGTTGCCCCGAAATCGCAGTAATAGAGGCCCCCACCACGACGCGCCAGCGAGTGAGGGGCGCATGGGGAGCAGCGTCCATGGAGGGGCGCGCACGGTGTTGGTGGGGGAGCGGCCACTCGTACGAGGCTGGCGCGAGGTGGTGGGGGTACCGCTCCCCGGTAAGAAGCAGCGGAGCTGTTTACATAGAATCTGCTTACATTGTATCGTTCTTATGGCCCAATTTAATGTGGTATTAGGTTTTTTGGAGTCCCAGGGACTACTTGTGGGATATTCAATTGTCTGCCATTCTTTTTCATACTATAAATATAGTGATAACTTTTTTTTTTCATGGCAAATTTTGCAGAGGGTGTGGGTGAGTATTTGGTAATTCCATCGAGTGACATCACCAGTGAGGGACGCGAGTGCAACAAAGCTGGAGTGGGTTTTCATGCTTTTGTCATGCAGAAAGATCGATGCACCCATAAACGGGGAAGTTGCCTCAGGAATCAGCCCCTGTCATACTGGCGTCACGATATGGTACAGTTTTTAATGTCAAAGCTCCGAGGCCCGCCGGCTAAATTCAATATCCAGGGTTGTATCGAATTTTTCATCATTGGTTCAATAATTGCCAGCGGACTTGCCCTGAAATTTCATGGGGGACATTTGGATTTTTTTTAAAGAGATTTGCAAATTTTCAAAATTTTCGAAAATTCTGCAATTTTGGAGGTTTGGAAAATTTTGAACACTTTTGAATTTTTTTTTTTTTGATGTTTTTTTTATTTAAATTATGAGAATAAAATTTTCGAAATAGTCAAAACTCGATTTTGAGACTTAAAAATTTTCGAATGTTCCGAAAATTTCCAATTTTTCAAAATTTCCAATTTTTGAAAATGTCCAATTTTTAGAAATTTTCAATTTTTCAAAATTTCCAATTTTTCAGAATTTCCAATTTTTCAAAATTCCCAATTTTTCAAAAATACCAATTTTTCAAAATTACCAATTTTTCAAAATTTCCAATTTCCAAAAATTTCCAATTTTTCAAAATTTTTAAAATTTCCAAAATTCGTATTTTCGAAAATGTCAATTTTTTTCTGACCTTTTAGCAAGCCTCGGAATCCGGTCAAGGGGGTTGTTATTTCCTGAGCAATTTCGCATTGGTGCCGATCAATCCGATCAAGTCGAACTTGACTGATGCCACTGGCAGTGAAGAATATTTGGGCCTTAAATATAGCCACTACCGGAAGTCCACTCTCGCAATAGAGGTCAGGGCCGACGACAATAGCGCCATCATACCTGGGTTCGTTTTAATATTCCCCCGAAATATGAATATTTAATTAGATATGATGTGTAGGCCACACTCCGTTGATTGAATTATACGAACATAAATAAATTTTCACCGACTCCAATTAACCTGAATTGAGAGGAAAAATAGAGCATTGCGCAATTTAATTATACGGCTTTCGTCATCGCAAAATCATTATACTTTTCCCCCAGAGTTAATAAATTAAGGAAAAACTACTAGTGATATTTATTTTGATAATGAACGATTTTATAATGCAATGTTGTCATTTTGTAATTAAACTACCACAATTTTCTAGAGCGTTTCAATTTTTCTTTATTGATAGAACACTTCTGGGAATTTAATAAGAATTTTTGCAATTTTTTTTTAGCTGCGTAGAAATTTTTCGGATTTTTTTCAGTCGGTAAAGTAGAATTTGCTAAACTCCTACGTCGATAACATAGTATTTGCTATTATCTGAAATCGATAAAGTAGAAATTAATGAGGGTTATCATTGGTCGATAATGTAGGATGTGACAAACACTATCATCAGTCGGTAACGTAGAATTACGCGCGCATGCGCTTCAGTTGGTAAAGTAGTATCATGTAGCTCGGCTGGTAAAGTAGTGAAACTCTGAGAAATCCTGATTAAATCCTCATCTTGAGATAAGGATTTTGAAGATCTTATTACATTTTCATATAAAACCCAACAGCTCAAGTGGGCGTATCACCGAGGTTCACGTTGATGGACTACATGATGAAAAAATTAATGTGTCCATCAGGCTAACCAACACAGGATTAGTGTCCACGAATTATCGCGCACGTATCGTTGGGTGTCCATTGGGGCTACCTACCTCTTGGGCTCATGCAATCACCCGAAAACGGCTCATACCACCCCAACATGACTCACTTCTCACTCTAGAGATCCCAGGACGTGTTGTTATTGCCAGCTTCGAGTGCAATGGTAACATCTTATGAATGATAAGCAGTAGAGTACGAAGGGAAATTTCCCGTGTGTGAGTGGGCGGGCGGGTGAGTGGGTGGAGTTAGTGGGTGGGGTAGGTGAGTAGGCGGGCTGATGAGTGGGTGTGTGCGAACGGGTGGGCGAGCTGGTAGGTGGGTGTGAGTGGGCGGGGTTTGTGGATGAGGTGGGTGAGTGGGCGGGCTGGTAGGTGGGTGTTGGTGTGAAAGTGGGCAGGCGGGCGAGTGAGTGGGCGGGCGGGCGAGTGGGTGGGGTAGGTGAGTGGGTGTGTGCGAACGGGTGGGCGAGCTGGTAGGTGGGTGTGAGTGGGCGCGGTTCGTGGATGAGGTGGGTGAGTGGGCGGGCGGGCGAGTGGGTGGGGTAGGTGAGTAGGCGGGCTGGTGAGTGGGCGTGTGCGGACGGGTGGGCGCGGTGGCTGGGGGGGTAGCTGAGTAGGCGAGCTGGTAGGTGGGTGTGAGTGGGCGGGGTTTGTGGATGAGGTGGGTGAGTGGGCGGGGTTTGTGGATGAGGTGGGTGAGTGGGCGGGCTGGTAGGTGGGTGTTGGTGTGAAAGTGGGCAGGCGGGCGAGTGAGTGGGCGGGCGGACGAGTGAGTGGGCGGGCGGGCGAGTGGGTGGGGCAGGTGAGTAGGCGGGCTGGTGAGTGGATGTGTGCGGACGGGTGGGCGAGGTGGCTCGGAGGGGGGCGGGTAGGTGAGTGGGCGGGTAGGTGAGTAGGCGAGCTGGTAGGTGGGTATGGGTGTGTGGGCGGGCTAGTGGCTGGGCGGGGTTAGTGGATGGGGTGGGTGAGTGGGCGGGCTGGTAGATGGGTGTGGGTGTGTGTGCGGGCTGGTGGGTGGGTGTGGGTGTGTGGGCGGGCTGGTGAGTAGGTGTGGCGGGTGGGCGGCTTGGATGAATGGATATGTGTCTGTGAGTATGTCGATTTTCACCAATTTTTTGTAACGTTTTCCCCCTCAGCTACGAAATTCCATTTGAACTGTTCTCCACAGTAACCAATAATCTTTGATAGCAATTTGCCTCATCCCCGTGCACAATA
This sequence comes from Asobara japonica, assembly GCA_026005395.1. Taxonomy (NCBI): domain Eukaryota; kingdom Metazoa; phylum Arthropoda; class Insecta; order Hymenoptera; family Braconidae; genus Asobara; species Asobara japonica. The sequence goes on from BQMI01000510.1 coordinate 1,231,322, forward strand.
TTATGGTCCCCTAGAGTTTGAACACTGAGCTGGACGGCTAATATACGCTTGGATGAATGTTTGCAGTTGAAGTGATAAACTATCGTGGTGACTTGTTGGCCGCTAGGAGGATCATAGTGCGCAAGATGAATCGTTGTTTCTGCCTCTGGCACTGCGTTTGCACGTGCTATGAAAGCCCTCGTGAATTTTCATGCTTACCGATGACACCTGAGCATTATCAAGCAGCCGGATTTCGTGGTCCAGTACCCGCCATTAATACCAGAACTTTGGACTTTTCGAGATGTGTGGTTGATGTGATCATTATTATCGTTATCATTTTTCTCATTCTTTTGATTATAGGTAATTTCTTTTTCTTTTTAATTTTAGAAAATGTCAAAAATTTTGGAGAACAAAAACAATTTTTTTTTAACTTTTTCGGAATTTCAAAATTTCCAAAATTTTCAAAATTTTTAAAATTTTCAAAATTTTTAAAATTTTCAAAATTTCTACAATTTTCACAATCTTCAAAATTTTCAAAATTTTCAAAGTATTCAAAATTTTCCAAATTCTCGAAATTTTCAAAATTTTTAAAATTTTCAACATATTCAAAATTTTCAAAATTTTCAAAATTTTCAAAATTTTCAGAATTTTTAAAATTTTCAAACCTTTGGGAAATTTTCATAGTCTGACAATTCAACTGATTGAACTTCTCTTCATCAAATGAAAAGCTCAATTAATTCACTGGATTAATTAGTGGACGTTTTTGTATCAGGAACGATGAAATGGATTTTTGGAGTGATGTCTCCTCGGATTGGTCGCTGGGGGTTAGATAATCTCCTCTCGGGCGTGAAAATCGAAGAATACTTTGAGCCCGACTTGAAGTGCAGGTGTGTCGTAACTGACGATGAGGGAATACCCATTCATCCGGACACCGGCAGACGAACTGTTAGAATATGCAGTAGACCCATAGAATTTATCATCAATTCTCTCTTTCTATTCATCTACCCGAGCTGTGTTCTCTGCGATTGTATAGGGAAAATTTCTAAATGCCAGACTGTTCCGAAACGTGATCATAGTAAGGTGAATTTTTTTTATTCTGAAAAATTTGAAAATTTTGGAAAATTTTGGAAAATTTGGAAAATTTGGAAAATTTGGAAAACTTTGGAAAATTTGGAAAATTTTGGAAACTTTTGGAAAATTTTGGAAAATTTGGAAAATTTTGGAAAATTTCGAAAAATTTGGAAAATTTCGAAGAATCTGGAAAATTTCGGAGAATTTGGAAAATTTCGAAAAATTTGACGAATTTTGGCAAATTTTGGAAAATTTTAGAAACTCCGGGAATTTTGAAAAATTTCATGAATTTGGAAAATGTGGAAAATTTTTTCACCAAATTTTTGATGATTAGAAATTTCCCACAAATTTCCACAAATTTTGAAGACCAAACAATTTCCCCCATTTTTTGAAATAAAATAATGAATTATTTCAGGATCGTTTAATTGATAAGGACAGCCCGCGCATGATATCAGTGAGATCCTATGGAGATACTAAAAATTCAAAGTTGGAACGAAAAGACACGGAGTACGTAATTACCGAGCTGAAAAGGTCTCGAGAGTCCCTTCAAGATTTTTCCAAGTCGAAGAATAAATCCTGAATTATTACGAAAAGTTTTTTTAATTAGGATGTCAGTCGCTTTTTTTTAGAATGTATAACTAGTCATTTCCCAGAGTTTTCCGTAACATGAACTTAATTTATTAACTTGGGTTAATGTACCACGATTATTCAATAAAGCCCTAAAATTGAGAGTGAACTTTATTTTTTTTAGTATTTCTAATTCACGATTTTTTTTCGTTTTTCAAAATTTTTGGCAAATTCGCCAAAATTCTTCGATTTCCTCCATTTTCCAAATTTTTCACATTTTTTGAATTTTAAAAATTTTCAAAATTTTTTCACAATTTTTCAAGTTTTTGAAATTTTTCAAATTTTCCAAATTTTTCACATTTTTCAAAATTTTTAAATTCCTTGTACAACTTTTATAACTTCCCTTTTCAAATTTGTTTTCGGAATTTTTGATAACTGAGAGTTTTCATCAATTCGATGATCACTTGTTTTTTTAAATGTATACAAGTCGCTTCCCAAGCACTTTTTCTAACCTGAATCCACTTCCCAAACTAGTGCAATCTACAATGATTATCCACCAAAGTCCGAAAGTGTAGATAATATTTGTTGCTGATGAACGTACTTGAAGACGTCCTCATATTGAGTGCTCTTGGACTTGTGGTGCTATTGTCTCTCGGTAAGCCCTCAAAATGACAATTTAAGATAGCTCAATTTCATCCTAAAATCTTAGTTCCAATTTCTCTTCGCACTTTATAAGGTCGAAAAATTTGGAAATGTTATTGGAGCCTTGGCCAATAATTTCCCGATTTAGTACACACCGACCCATCCTCCCATCCACCCACTCAATCAATCCACCCACCCAGCCACTCACCCACCCATCCACCTACCCACCCATCCACCTACCCACTCACCCACCCATCCACTTACCCACCCACCCATCCCCCCCACCCATCCACTTACCCACTCACCCATTCCCCCACCCACCCATCCACCTACCCACTCACCCATACCCCCACCCACCCAATCAATCCACCCACCCATCCCCCCATCCACCCACTCAATCAATCCACCCACCCATCCACCTACCCACTCACCCATTCCCCCACCCACCCATCCACCTACCCACCCACTCAATCAATCCACCCACCCATCCCCCCATCCACCCACCCATCCACCTACCCACTCACCTATTCCCCCACCCACCCAATCAATCCACCCACCCAGCCACTCACCCACCCATCCACCTAGCCACCCATCCACCCACCTACCCACTCACCCATTCCCCCACCCACCCAATCAATCCCCCCACCCAGCCACTCACCCACCCATCCACCTAGCCACCCATCCACCTAGCCACCCACCCACCCACCTACCCACTCACCCATTCCCCCACCCACCCAATCAATCCACCCCCCAGCCACTCACCCACCCATCCACCTAGCCACCCATCCACCCACCCACCCACCTACCCACCCACCCATCCGTTTACCCGTCCATCTACACATCCTTCCCAACACACACACACGCACACAAATTTTCATTGAGCTACTTTGAGGTACATATAGATGACAAGAGTGATTTTTCTATATTTGTTTCACTCACCCATTTTTAGGCGCTCTGAAGTGGCTGATGGGATTTTGTATACCCGGACTCAGTCAATGGGGACTCGATACTCTTTTAGAAGGGAGCGAAATTGACGAGTGTTATAACACACATTCCACATGCAAATGTCTCGTGAATGGTGACAAAGAAAATTTAATTCATTCAAACTGCAGTCCACGCACGATCCGAATATGCAGCAGGTAGAATACCAATTTTTTGGGCTTGAATGGGATGAATACTATGCGGGGGGGGGGGGGGGGGTTACAAGCAGACGTGGGCATGTCCAGCAAGTACGCGGATCAGTCGTAAGTTTCAGAAATTTTGGTAATTTGAGTATTTTTGAAAATCGGAAAATTTCGGAAAGTTTCCTGATTTTCGAAATTTAGAAAATTTTAAAAGGACAATTTTTTTTTAATTCTATGCGACCTGAATGACGTATCCAAGTCTGCTCTACCGCGCTTGATATTTTATGTCCTTAAAGCATTGACCGATTGTTAAATGTAACTTTCTCTTTCGTTTGTAGAAAATTAGAGTTTTTACTTAATTTAGTTTTCTTCCTAACGTATCCCGTTGCCGCCTGCTGCCAATGTACCACGGCATGTTGCCGAAAACGAAAAACAGCTGATGAGTCCAAAGTAATTTATTATCTTCTGAGTGCTCTATTAAGACATTTTGAAAAATTACATAAGCTTTCCGAGAAATTTTTAAAAATCCAAATTGGGAAATTTTTTTAGGTGGTGACGGTAAAGTCGATAAAAATTTCAAAAATTTCAAATTTTCGAAAATTTTGAATTTTCGAAAATTTTGAACTTTCACAAATTTTGAATTTTTGAAAATTTTGAATTTTCAAAAATTTTGAATTTTCCAAAAATTTTACTTCTCAAAAATTTTGAATTTTCAAAAATTTTAATTTTTCGAAATTTTAATTTTTCAAAATTGTTAGAATTCTTTGGTTCACAATTGTGTCCAATTAATATTGGTCTGAGTAGATGTGTCTCATTACCGACAAAGTGGCGTGTTCCCAAAAAATCAGCATCCCATGCTATGGTGAAATAAAGAACTCCCAGTTGGAATTTGACGATACTCAGTATGTAGTTCAAGAACTGAAAAATTCAGGGGGATCATTGGAGTCCAAGAAACCGAAAAAACCGCAGTTGAAGCCTCGCTCCAGCCTCTCCGGGAAATTATCTCGTTCGTAGCCTAATTTCTTCAAATTTTGCAAATTATTCGATTTTTTAAAATTTGGTACACACCCACCCACCCAAGCCACCACCCACCCACCCAACCCAACCACCTACCCCCCCCCCCCCAAGCCACCCACCCACCCAACCAACCCAACCACCTATCCCCCCCAACCCAACCCCCCCACCCACCCACCCAGCCCCCCACCCACCCACCCAGCCCCCCCCCCCCCACCCACCCACCCAGCCACCCACCCACCCAGCCCCCCAGCTACCCACCCACCCAGCCACCCACCCAACCCAACTGCCCACCCACCTAACCCAACCACCCCCCCACCCAATCCAACCCAACCACCCACCTACCCACCCTCCCCAACAAGTACACACACACAATTTCATAATGTTGACAGTTTTCAATAATTTTGCCTATCATAAAGTTTCCGAAAATTTCAAAGAAGTCGGAAAAATTTTGAAACCTAATTAATGAACTTACTTTTGATAAGGCTTAATAAAATTTTCAAAAGAACGTTCTCTCATGCGCATTTGTAGATAAAGCCTCAGCTGTGGATAGATTGATAAATGACCTTCTGAGCAAGAGAATAGTCTTTCGGAATTTGAAAGAGCCAATTGGGGAGCTGAAGGTGCCGGCGGGCAGAATGTACTCCTTGCGTGGATATTTCATGAATGCCGAGGATAATAGCTATAGATTCATTACACCATGCCCATTTAAGCAGGTGAAAATTCCCACGCCATTTTTTCGAATATATAGCAATGTTTGAAATTTTAAAATTTTGAAATTTTGAAATTTTGAAATTTTGAAATTTTGAAATTTTGAAATTTTGAAATTTTGAAATTTTGAAATTTTGAAATTTTGAAATTTTGAAATTTTGAAATTTTTCAAATTTTGAAATTTTGAAATTTTTCAAATTTTGAAATTTTTCAAATTTTGAAATTTTTCAAATTTTGAAATTTTTCAAATTTTGAAATTTTTCAAATTTTGAAATTTTTCAAATTTTGTAATTTTTCAAATTTTGAAATTTTTCAAATTTTTCGGAGTAATTGAAGCGGTTAAGAAATTTTCAAAACTAAACATCTGACCAATTCGGAACATTAGATTTTTTTTTAAATTAAAATTGTAGGAAAATTCAAATGCCCTTTAAATGGGGAACAAATGACATTGGCAATTAGCTATCTGTGCGCTTAATGTTTTTACTTTATTTCAGCACTGGTTAATAGACGCTGATGGTGTGGCCCAACCCTGCACTCCCCCCCTTGTGCATCAAAGCGCTCTATTCATGAGGAATTTCAAAAATGCAAAAGAAGTTTACGAAAGCAATGAAATGTCCCTTTTACCCAGAGTCGTCTGCATAAATGTACCCTTTTTATCGTCCGACCTTACTGAATAATAAACTCAGCTTTAATATTCAATTAATTAAGTCGAGTTGCTTACTACATACTCTTGATAAATTTTTGGAAAGTTTGAAAATTTTGAAAATTTTGAAAATTTTGAAAATTTTGAAAATTTTAAATTTTTGAAAATTTTGAAAATTTGAAAATTTGAAAGTTTTTCAAATTTTAAAATTTGAAAATTTTGAAAATTTTGAAAATTTTGAAAATTTTGAAAATTTTAAATTTTTGAAAATATGAAAATTTGAAAATTTTGCAAAGTTTGAAAATTTTGAAAATGTAAAAAGTTTGGAGAATCTCAAATTTTTTGACAACAATTTTAAAATTCCCGCAATTTTCAAAATTATTTTACTATTCTTCAAATGTGTGAAATATTCGCACATTTATTTTGCGAAATTTGAATGTACACTCTAACTTTCGGAGAAATTGTATTAGTGTCTGGTTTCCGCCTACAATCCGTATTTATCATTTTTTCCCAACACTTGACGCGCCGATCTCTCCACTCTCGCCAAAATTCCCATCAATTGTTAAGCTGGGAGTTCAGGAAAAAAGGGAAACGAGTACAGATGAAATGATAACAAAATTGCGCGTGTAAAGTCGGTCAACTATTTTCTAACTATTTTTCTAAAATTCTTAGACTCCCCGCAGTTTCTGAAATTTATGGAAGTGTGTGTGGGTGTGTATGGTTGGGTGGTTGGGTGGGTGGTTGGATGGGTGGGCGGTTGGCTGGGTAGGCGGGTGGTGAGTGGGTGGTTGGATGGGCGGGTGGGCGTCTGGATGGGTAGTTGGGTGGGTGGATGATTGGGTGGATGGGTGGTTGGCTGGGTAGGCGGGTGGGTGGATGGATGGTTGGGTGAGTGGGTGGTTGGGTGGGTGGTTGGATGCGTGGGTGGGTGAGTGGGTGGATGGATGGTTGCGTGAGTGGGTGGCTGGGTGGGTGGCTGGGTGGGTGGCTGGGTGGGTGGGTGAGTGGGTGGTTAGATGCGTGGGTGGGTGGGTTGATGGATGGTTGGGTGAGTGGGTGGGTGGGTGGTTGGATGCGTGGGTGGGTGGGTGGAAGGATGGTTGGGTGAGTGGGTGGTTGGCTGGGTGGTTGGATGCGTGGGTGTGTGGGTGGATGGATGGTTGGGTGAGTGGGTGGTTGGGTGGGTGGCATAAATATAGCAACGTTCAACAACAATAAAAAAAAATTTCTCCCCCATCAGACCTATCGAAAAATTCCAATGCAGAAACAAGTCGTACCTCTCGACGTTCGATAGCCATCGACCATCAGGTTTTCTCAGTTTCCCACGAGCTCCATATATAGAAATCTAGTGTTTGTGTATTTGCCCCCCTCCACGAAAAGGGCGATGTGCATGTCCCCGGTATCAGTAACAACAAACCTGAGCTCAAAAGTGCCTCTCTAAAACCTCCTAGAATCTCCGAGTCACGTTCGCGTGATAAATACACGAAACTCGCGGGCGGGGCGGGGCGGGGGGGGGGGCGGCGTTGGGAGGAGGTCGGTGGGGTTCCGCTGTGGTCTGCATTACGGCGGCATTGGAAATGGGTTCTAAAGTTCTGCGTCAATAGCCCACCAATTTTCGGCACTAAATCCCCACCGTTTAGCTGATTACTATAGCCATGTGCTAAATTACGATAAGTCACCTTGTTTTCACCGCGTTTTTCATGCATATCTCCAAAACTAGTCAAGATGGTGAAATTTTCATAGAATTACTTTTTGTAGAGCAGATTTTTCTCTACAAAAAAGGTCGTGATGAGCATTACGCTAGCTGCGCTAGATTCTGAAATATTTCACATACACACTATCCCACGCTTATCTACGACTGTCTTTCCTTCACCAACCAGCCACACACACACACACACACACACATGCACGAACATTTTTCTACGCAAATTATAAATGTACTATATGTTAGTATTGCAATCACCTATCAACACACACACACACAACCATATAAAGCGAAACGTTCTTGTATTGGAAATCAAGATCCACTGAAAAGTCATCTATTCAGCTAAATCCAAAGCTGGAAAAAAATGGAAAAGGATTGAAAGCACCGGGAGATTTTGCACAGTGGATAGGTCCCTATGTCATGGCTCTCCAACAATGGTGATTAACACTGGGAACAAAAGCCAAATGCTTTGACCACCATGAATAAGCCCCATAGAGATGTGTACCTCATGAGGGCCAACGCAGGTCCATTGTTTTAAATGTTCGAATAACACGACGTCTACCGTAATATCACTACAATAGTCCGGGCCCCACGTGTCAGCGCTCTTTTCCACATTGTTTATCACGCTTTAATAATTTTTCAGACACCAGGTGAGCGGTATTACCCACAAAAGCTGTCGTTTAACACCCCTGACTCAAATTCAACCCCCCAATGTGCGTGTAATATTCCGCGTGTGAAGGACGTTGCTTCAATTTAGTTCGGAGGATGAAAAAACATATGCATAACCCCCCCCCCCCCCCCTCCCATACATATAGACACCCACCCACCCACGCATACAGCCACCCACCCACCCACTCATACATCCATACAGGCACCCACCCACCCATAAAGTTAGCCACCCACACAGTCGCCCGCCCACCCACCCATTCAGTCACCCCCCCCCCCCACCAGCTCACCCAGTCACACCCCACCCGCTCACCCAGTCACCCCCCACCCGCCCATCCAGTCACACCTCCCACCCGCCCACCTAGTCACCCACCCCCAACCCCCCCCCCCCCCACCCATCCACCCAGTCACCCCCTCCCCCCACCCACCGACCCAGTCACCCCCCCCCCCCCCCCACCCGCCGACCCAGTCACCCACCCACCCATACCGTCACCCAACCACCCTCCCAGACCTCCCCTCCCCCCCCCCCCCCCCACTCACCCACCTATACCGTCACCCAACCACCCACCCAGTCATACAATTAGCCACCTACTCAGCCATACGGTTACCACCCACCCGTACAATTAGCCACCAACCCACCCATCCATTCACCCACACCCACACCCACTCACACAAACCCACATACAGACCCATTAAAACCTATTGATCAGATGAAAATAACTTCATTCACCGTATTCCATATTTTCAGAAAATCGAGAAAATCCCGTAAAATCACATAAATAATTGTCCATGTAGCAACAGTAGTTTCCAGTAGCATGAGGTAAATTTAGGATTTTGTATTATCATTCGGCACCTATAGATCACATGGCAATAATTTATAGCCTATATACAGCAGCAAGCTCGGACTAATTAACAGTGAAAATGTCATTCCCATTCATTCAGCAATTTATCCGGATATGCCCCCTTAAATGAAGGATCTCACATTGGTATGAGGAAAATTGGGTTCTTCGGGATTATCGCCTTGGTCAGCCCGGCATTATAACGTAGATTATTAAATAATGTGGCAAGCACTCCCCGGGGGAATTTCATCACAAATTAATGACACAATAGGGAGGCATGAATCACGAGCCATTCCGCGGATTTTCACCCCTTGATGGTCTGTATAGTTGGAAGTAAATGGAAGTCATTGTAAGTTCCCAGATTTACACCTCAACCCTTTCCTGATATTTCCCGGACAATTACAATCTTCTACAGATTTTTACTTTTTTTCCCCGAAATTTCCACATTTAACAAGATGTTTCCTTTCCCTTCGTAACTCTCTCTCTTACACTCTCCACGGTACATACACGTGTGGACGTTCGTTGGTGTGTGTATGTCCATAAATTGCATCAATGGTGCGTAGGTGTGTATCTGGGTATGTGTGTATGCGTGTGTGCGCGGGGGTCAGTGGGTGGGTTTGTGGATGGATGGGTGGGTGGGTAGGTGGGTAGGTGGGCGGGTAGGTGGGTGGGCGGGTAGGTGGGCGGGTAGGTGGGCGGGTAGGTGGGCGGGTAGGTGGGCGGGTAGGTGGGTAGGCGGGTAGGTGGGTAGGCGGGTAGGTGGGTAGGTGGGTACTTGGGTAGTTGGGTAAGTGGGTAGATGGGTAGGTGGGGAGGTGGGTGAGTGGGTAGGTGGGTGAGTGGGTAGGTGGGTGAGTGGGTAGGTGGGTGAATGGGTAGGTGGGTGAGTGGGTAGGTGGGTGAGTGGGTAGGTGGGTGAGTGGGTAGGTGGGTGAGTGGGTAGGTGGGTGAGTGGGTAGGTGGGTGAGTGGGTAGGTGGGTGAGTGGGTAGGTGGGTGAGTGGGTAGGTGGGTGAGTGGATAGGTGGGTGAATGGGTAGGTGGGTGAGTGTCTAGGTGGGTGAGTGGGTAGGTGGGTGAGTGGGTAGGTGGGTGAGTGGGTAGGTGGGTGAGTGGGTAGGTAGGTGGGTGGGTGGCTAGGTGGGTAGGCGGGTGGGTGGGTAGGTGAGTTGGTAGGTAGGTAGGTGGGTGGGTGGGTAGATAGGTGGGTGGGTGGGTAGGTGGGTGGGGATTTGGGGAGTGGGTGAGTGGATAGGTGGGTGGGTAGGTAGGTTGGTGGGTGGCTAGGTGGGTAGGCAGGTGGGTGGGTGTGCGTGTGCGTTACACGTACACCCGCAGGGGGTTTCAATGATGGGCCAATGATGGCCAATGGGGACCAATGATGTTTGAAATTAGATTTGTTTCATTAATTGATCATGAAAATCTCGGGAGACTATTCGCCACTGTATTCAATAATTTACCGTTATAATCCGGGGCTGACCAAGGCGATAACCCCGAAGAACCCAATTCCCCTCACCGCAACGAGATCTCTTCCGGTTAGGAGGGCATATGCGGTGGCCGTATGATTACCGTTATATACCGGTGATAAAGTTACTTTTCTTTTCCTATCAGTGGTCTCCCCCTCCCCACCCCCCCTCCCCGCGCTTCTGTTCTACGACACATGGACCACAGGCGCAGTGCAGCGGAATGACAAGACGTTCGTTTCATTTTCTCATCTAACACGGATCGTTGACACTGGCTATATACATTGGCAAGAAGGTACAGATGATAGGAAGAAGAAGGAAAATGAAAGAGGATGAGGTGCACACACACACACACACCCACACCCACTCACACACACACACACACACCCACACCCACTCACCCACACCCACTCACCCACACCCACTCACCCACATCCACTCACCCACACCCACTCACCCACACCCACTCACCCACACCCACTCACCCACACCCACTCACCCACACCCACTCACCCACACCCACTCACCCACACCCACTCACCCACACCCACTCACCCACACCCACTCACCCACACCCACTCACCCACACCCACTCACCCACACCCACTCACCCACACCCACTCACCCACACCCACTCACCCACACCCACTCACCCACACCCACTATCACCCACCCACCCACTTGCTCACTCACCCACACCCACCCGCCCGCCCACCCACCCACTTGCTCACTCACCCAGACCGGCCACACACACACACATACACAGAGTCGCTGCTTTGATGTAGTGAGACAAATGTCGGCCCCCGTCGCATGGATGGGTGTCCAACAGCCCCTTTCGAAGAAAATGCTGAAGAGCGACCGTTGGGAGTGCAAGAGAAGAGGAGGAGGAAAAAAAAAATAAAAAATGGCCAAACATTACCAAGAAGTTTTTTGTGCTGCCCCAAAGGATCAAACTCAGTCTACTAGTTATAAAATTATCTCCGTTCTGCTTGCAAAATCCCCGAGGATTCTTGCGGGGGTGGGGGGCGGAGTGCGGACGAAGACATACAACAGCCCCTGAAGTGCCCAAGACATCGCAAAACCCCCAACAAAAGTTCTCCAACAATGTAACCACACAACTGCCCTCTAAAAATACTCCCAAAGCTAGACTGTTGACTGGAGAGAAACATTACTGCAGTCATAACCCAACACATGAACTCACGTGTACGCGCGAGTCTCTCATCCCCGCGGAACTGCGGTCTCTGGTATAAAAAATAGTCTATTTCGAGAAGCCCCGGTAATTTCCACCGGAAACTCTATAAAAAAAAAGTGAAGAAAAGAAAAAAAATTGCAAATTTTTTTTACGAATTTTCAAAATTTATGAAAATTCCGAATTTTAAATTTTCTGAAAATTCGAAAAATTGCAGAAATTTCAAAAATTTTGAAAATTCATGAATTTTTAAAAAATTGAAAATTTTTGAAAATTTAAAATTTTTGGAAAATCCACAGATTTTCAAAAATTGGAAAATTGAAAAAATTCCAAAACATTCAAAATTTTCAAAAAAATCAAAAAATTCAAAATTTTTAAAATTTTCAAAATTTCCAAAATTTTAAAATTTCAAAAATTTCAAAATTGTCAAAATTTCGAAATTTTGAAAACTTTCAAAAATTTCAAAATTTTCAAAAGTTCCAAAACCTCCAAAATTCCAAAACCCTAAAATTCCCGGAAAAGTCCTAGCATCCCCGCTGAAGGATCCGTGCCTGGTCTCGGTAGTAGGGGCCTGCCCACGTGGGGGTCCAGGGCTGGGGCCCGAGTGCTAGCGCGACCCGCCGCGTCCCTCAGTGTGTGAAAAGCCATTGCCTAGTGCGCACGCTCCTCAGTGCGCTGCCCCTTTTTTCTTTTCTAAAACCGGTTTTTTTGCCCGTTCATTCCCCAGTATTCCCCTTTTACACTCTACACATGTTTCTAGTAATGCGTAAACTCGTTTTGTCGAGTGTAACAAAATAACAAGCCCGAAATAGAACACCAAAAGGCGCAATCCGACAAATTCCGGGCGAAGATCAATCCTCAATTCTCCATTCAAAAACATGTGTCCAAAACGCTAAACAACTGTGTTATCATCTACAAATTCCATCAAAAAATAATTCCATAATTACCTCCCCCTTCCACCTCACCAACGACACATGTAACGAAATGCAACGAAATGTAACAAAGTGAAACGCAATGTGACAGTGATCCAAAAAGAAATAAAATTATGAATCTCGGTAAAAAAGGAAGTGAAATAAGCCCAGAAGCAAGTGTAACGAAACTGCAACGAAATGTAACGAAATAGAGCGGAATGCAGGAACACGTGGAATCGAACCAAATGGATCGAAATAACAGGAAATGACATGGAATACGTTTCAAAAGTTTTGATTGAACTGTAATTTTGTGAGTTGACAGTGAAATATTTTGTGTCGTGAATTTGCGGATTAATTTGTGTGCGTTTAGTGGATTCGGAAGCCGTAACGGGGATATTGACTACGGCGTATGGTAGGTACACTTTTGGGGTATTTTTTCAAGGGAAAGTTTGGGTGGGGGGGGGGGGGGGGAGGGAGTGCGCGCTGTAACTGATGCGATGGAGAGATAGTTACAAGAGAAAATTGGAACGATTGAAGGAGCAAGGCGCGTTTTGACCTTTGGAATTTTTCGGAGTTTGGTCAATTTGTAAAAAAAGAATAAAAAAAATTAAAAACCACTTTCTAATGACAGAAAATAAAAAAAAGAATTGATGAAAAAATGGGAATGATTGAAAAAATAAAAGAAAAATTAAACAATTTCAGACATTTATATTTTGGCGGGAAATCGCGCGTGGCAACTGTGCGCAGGCGCAATAACTTGAAAAACAATAGCGTGACAGGAATGCGAAGAAGTGTCAAAAATTTGTCCGACCAGAGAAGTTATCATTAAAACAGTTAATTTTTAGAAATTTCAAACACGTGCTCCCATTTTTGGAAACAAAGTTGTGAGAAATTAGTGTTTGAAAATTGCTACTGCGCAGGTGGTAAAAATGGCGGAGTGTCAATTGAACTTTCACTCTCGTCGCTCGTTCACGGAGTTTTTTGCTGTTTTTAGGGATACTCGGTCCATTAATACTCAATGACCGGGTCTAACCTGTCTTGCCAAATCCCTCAATCCGCTTGACATAAAAAAGTCTCCGTATTTGCGTTCACCAGATCCCCATCGCCAAAAAAATTGAACCGTAAAAAATTTGAATTTCGCTTCTTCGAGAAAATTTCAAATTTGAAAAAAACTTAAAAAAAAAATTGTGAAATTTCAAAGAATTGATAACTTCAAAAAAAAAAAAAAAAAATTGCAAAATTAAAAAAATGTTTTTTTTTTCTTAAATTGTTAAATTTTCAAAAATTGGCGCCAAAAGTCCAGCAATACCTAATAGTCATTCAACTGCGCTTCACTTATTTACTCACCTCCTTTTTTATTCATTGACTCATGCAGCAGGTGGATAAACGACGCAAACAGTCTGACTAATAAATGTGTTTCCACATGGTGTGAATGGTCGATGAAATGGCCAAGCGGCAAAAAAAAGGCCTAAACAAATCAAGTGCCCACATGGGGCTAAAAACACGAGTAGACATTGAGAGAGATAAAAATGGAGGAAGTTTATTCTTATCGCATTGATGTATCGGAATTTTCACGTCGAAGGAGCATTTTATCGGTTATCGATGGCGTCTCATTCAGAATAGCTGGACAGGGCCTAGACCTATACATTGGGCCACTCCCTGGCGCTCCCCCCCCCCCTCCCCCCCCCCCACCCACCCACTGTTGGGTACTTTGAACAATTGGGCATTGGCGTATACGTGCGCGCTCAAGTACAACCAGAACCGAAGGGTTCTTCACTATCGATATATATCGAAATTTTCTATCCTATGAATATAATTTTCACTTCGACCACGATTGGAATCAGAATCGAAATAAATCGATTATCGAAGAAAAATATCGATTATCGATGACACAATCGAACTCGAACTCGAAAATAGACAAGGAACTAGTTCTATGATATGATTTTGAACATCGACCACCAATGGAATCAGAATCGAAATAAATCGATTATCGAAGAAAAAATCTCGATTATCGATCACACCATCAAAACCGAAGGAGAATACAGACAAGTAAAGGCATGTGTAATGTGTATAAATATAATTTTCACTTCGACCGCGAATCGATTAAGGCTCGAAATAAATCGATTAGGGAAGAAAAATCTCGATTATCGATGTCGCAATAGAAATCGAACTCGAATTCAGTCTTGGCAAGGCATGTGGCCGCCAGTAAGGCCCTAGTCTATAGTAAAAAAGAGAGACCAAAGAAAATATCGATATATATCGAAATTATCGGGAAGACAGTGAACTATGGACAAGTGCACCATTCAGAAATTTTAGTTCTTGAGGCATATCTCAGAATCTAGGAGAGCTACAGAAATTTTTATATGAACTTTTTTTTGGTCCTCGAAGAGATCTACAAAAAAGTCTATATGCAAATTTTCGTGCGGAAGTTAGATTTTGAGATATTCCGGGGAGAGACATCGATTTGATACGGTCCAGCAAGTTGGTGCCGGAATGCAACCGGAGCCGGGTGAATTGTACTACGACGGTTACATAGATAAAGTTATTGATATCGTGACGTGTTTCGTGTTTTTGTTCCGTGAATGATTGAATATTTATGTGTGCATGTATGTGCTCATGTATAACTTCAGAATCTAGAGGCCACATGTCAGAATAGACCTTCTATCTATCTACGGTGAATGCACTTGTTGTTCGAGTGTTTCATTCGGGAAACCAAACCAGATACGTTAATGCGCCGCCTTTGACTATTGCACGTTCCTTGGGGGGAGGGGGGAGGGGGCTGGAAATTCAAATGTCAGAATGGTTCACATGGCTCATTTGGTAGTTTCAATTGCAAGTGCGGAGACTCACTGGGGCATTACGTGGAACAATTGGAGAACAGTCAGAATACATTCAGCATGTCCGACAGTTCATCTGTGGGAATTGTATGAATGGAATTATGGAAATGAAAAAATGGAAATTTTTGCAATTTTCAAAATTTGGGCATTTTTGAGGTCCCAAAAATTTGATAAGTTTAGAATAAAAATGTAATGAAATTAAAAAAAGAATTTTCAAAAAGTTTTTCAAAAAAAATTTTCAGATAAAATTTCCCAAAAAAAATTTCGAAAACAATTTATAAAAAAATTTGAAAAAAAATTTTTTTAGATAAAATCTTTAAAAAAAAGTCTCAAAAAGAGATTTTCAAAAAAAATTCAAAACAAATTTTCAACAAAAATTTCAAAAAAAATGTTCGATAAAAATTTTCAAAAAAAATTTTCAAAAAAAATTTTCAAAAAAAATTTTCAAAAAAAATTTTCAAAAAAAATTTTCAAAAAAAATTTTCAAATTTTCAAAATTCTGAAAATGGAGAAAATGCAAAAATGGGGAAAAAATCAGATTTTTTGGGTTACAATTTTTGTGGTTTTTGTAAAGTTGAGGGGGTCTCCCATGTGTCGCAGAAGGGGCGCCTTGCGACCCACGCGGCGACCTGGCAAAAAAACAATTCCCAGTTTTCTTTTGATCCCGTGGCCCACTGGTAAGAATAATAAAGTTGTCGGGAGGTTGAAAGTCAGTGAATTATCTGTGAGTTTTTAAAAAAAATTTTTTTTGCGGCACTATATAGGACTACAAGCTTTCAATAGGTTCGCAGAAGTTGAGCATTTTCAATCGTTTGTAACGCTCTATCAGGAAAACTACTGGAGATAGAAAAAAAAGTGCTGAATGAATATTGTTCCTCTCTCAAACCCACAGATATTACGTCATATGACTTTCGCCCCTAAGCTCCATAGTAAAGGACCCACCGCGATCTGAAAGTAGCGGGTTCAGTCCGCGCGCCATGACCCCCCACTGCGTTCACTGAAGTTCCGGAGTTATCTGGAAAACGCGTCATCTGAGAGAAATGTTCCATAAACCTTTTTTGTCCGAAATTAAATTCTCTACAAAAAGTATCTCATAACATTTTTCGTTAAAACCACTAGGTTCCGCGCTAATTCACTTTTCCGTGGAAATGGTCTTGGGCAAAAATTACAGATCGCAGACTTTTTTTTTTTTTTTTTTTTTTTCGCTGAGAAAAGCGAAGGTTATTGGAAAAATGATACTTGGGGACTCTTCCGGAGTCTTCAGGATATTTTCGGGAGATAAGGGCATCCCTTTGAAGCGTCACGCGACGGCCCTGGCATTCCTCGAAGATCCGTTCTCGGAAGTGAGACCAAGACACTATACCCAGTGTCCTTTTTTCCATTCATTATTCCTCCTCATTTCTCCATTTCGGCTTGCTCATTATTTTCTTTTCTTTTTCTTTTAAATTTTAGATAGCTCCCCCTCACTCACCGGCGTATCAGCGTGCTAATGAATCTGGGGTAGAAAGTGTATCTAGTCAGGAGGAAATGAGTTCATAATTATCTTATCTCGGATACTTGACTTTGAATTATTATTAGCGCGTGAAGTCATTGATATGCAACGGGGGGGGGGGGGGGGGGGGCACTGTCTTGGGTTTGCCAGCGGTTGGGAAAAGTCAAAGGTGGAAAAATCTGCTTTGGAGAATTTTATAATTGGAAAGATTTTGGAATTGAAAATAAAAAAAAAATGTGTGAAAATTTTTGTTACACACACACACACACACACGCACACACAGACGCACACAGGCACATACGAGTCGAGGCTTCACTAGGAAGCTTCCCCAAGGTCCACTAACGTCCACCTATCTCTGTATCAGTTTGGCGAGGTTCCTCCGACGTGTAACGAAACCGAACGCTTTGGCTGTTTTTGGGGAACTTTCAAATTTTCGGGTGACAGATTTTTTTTGGCGCGACATTCATCACGCGCCATTGATTCTTTAGAGGGTAATATGATCGCTGAATATTTTGCAGGAGTCAAGCGCGGTCGTATTCGCGAGATGGCGCCACGCGAGAAGGGACAAGCGGTGTAACGCTACCGTCACGGCGCGTGACGCGGCCACTAGAAAATCGCTATTTGCAGCGCAATGGCTTATTGGGCGTAGGGAATTTTTTTTTTCCTAAATCTTCTCGATCCTCGCGATGATTCAGCCTCAACGTCTTCCCAAATTGGCGAACCTGGTCGAGGGTAAACGATTGGCTGATTAATAACGCACTTCTCCACACGTGGGCGCACTTGCTCGCGGAAAAAAAAATTGCGAAAAGAAAAATTAATAAGTGGAGGCTGGGATCACGTGCGATGAGCGTGAAAATACTCCGTCGCATCCGATATTCCTAGGCGCTCGACATCGAGTGAAACGTGTGGGTGACGCTCAAAACCTCTTAACCCTTCAATTGATGGCACCACCGTTTATATAATTCGATTGCACACCCAGCGTCACGTGTGGTGCGTCGAAAAGAATAATAGGGTTAAACGCTAATGGAAGACTGATTGAAGCATTTGTGATTATGAGGATCATTGGAAAGCAAAAATTGTTGCAGATTTTTTTATGAGATAGTATCGCTACATGGGGATGGTGGGTGGGAGTGGTCGGTGGGAGGTGGGAGTAGTAGGTGGGTGGGTGGGTGGTTGGGAGTGGTGGGGGGGTGTGATGGGAGGATTGGTGGGGGGAGGGATGGGGTGGCTATGTGGGAGTGGTCGGCGGGGGGGGGGGGGGGGGGGGGGGGGGGGGGGGGGGGGGGGGGGGGGGGGGGGGGGAGTAGTAGGTGGGTGGGTGGGAGTGGTGGGTGGGTGCGATGGGAGGATTGGTGGGGGGGGGGGTGGATGGCGTGGCTATGTGGGAGTGGTCGGCGGGGGGGGGGGGGAGTAGTAACTGGGTGGGAGTGGTGGGTGGGAGTGGTAGGTGGGTGGGTGGGAGTGGCAGGTGGATGGGTGGGAGTGGTGGGCGGGTAGGGTGAGAATGAGGGAGGGGTGGGTGGGTGGTGAATTTGAGTAAGGCCGAGCGTTCCAAAATGTTTCCAAATTTTTTTTTTTCAGATAACGTTTTTTTAAATTCAGTTCAAAAAATTGCTAATTGAAAATCGCGAACCAGTTCCGCTCCCTTAAACCGTGAACCTCCAAAATACCATTTAAAAAAAAAATTTGCTTCATCCGAGAAAATCACGTAAGAGTGAAAGTTGATTTCCCCCCCCCCCCCCCCCCCCCCACCCCACCCCACTCCGCCCACCCCGATGTTCTTTGTTCAATGCTGCAGCATGAAAGATTTTTCACCGTAATTCGAGAGTAAAAAAATTGTACGTAACCTCGGCCTGTAAATTCTGTTCCACAGTATTAACTCTATTAACTACGGACACACCTGTAGCGAGTAATCCCCCAAGCTGGAGGAAAGACGATATCATTCGCTTGGCTCTATACATGTATATATCTTGCCAGACCAGATCCACTCCCGTGATACACGGCATTGGGTTGTGACTGTGTGCATCAGTTTCTCGGCAATAACACAGGATGTTCTGAGTCTAATGCCAACAGCATATGCGGAAAAAAAGCCATCAACAAAAGATGAGAGAAATTTTATTGAGGGGCAGATGACGGAATTTGAATTGGATGCACACACACACACACACACGTATCAACACACCCACACCCATCCACCTACACCCACTCACACCTACCCACCCACTCATTCACCCACCGACCCACTCACCCACACCCACCCACTCACCCACCTACACCTACCCATCCACCTACATCCACCCATCCACCTACATCCACCCACCAACCCACTTACACCTAGCCACCCACTCACTCACCCACCTACACCTACCCATCCACCCACCCACCCACCTACATCCACCCACCCACCCACCTACATCCACCCACCCACCCACCTACATCCACCCACCCACCCACCTACATCCACCCATCTACCTACTCATCCACCCACCAACCCACTCACCCACCTACACCTACCCACTCACCCACCGACCCACCCACCAAGCCACTTACACCTACCCACTCACTCACCCATCCACCGACCCACCCACCTACACCCACCCACCGACCCACTCACCCACCAACCCACTTACCCCTACCCACCCACCCACGAAATACGATGGCCTCAATGGCGAAAGTCGGCCTCAGCCGGATGGATGGGTGTCCAGTAGTCCCTTTCGAAGAAATGCTGAAGAGCGGCTACCGTGGGGAGCACAAATGACGACGACAAAAAAAAAAACACATTTTGAAATTATGCGGGAAATGATCAACAATGGGGACCATGAAGAATGTATTGAGCAACAAGAAATAGATATTCTCAGCATCATACGGGCTATGTATTAGTGAGGAGGGAGATTACGGGTCGTCGTTACTTCAGACTTGCTCAGTACCTGGACTGAAAATTGAAGATTTTCGACGAGAGTGAAAAATCAACGGAACCATCACATTCTGAATTGTCATTCTCTCTTTTCACCGATTTAAATTGACTTGCAAAACCTTGAAATGGCAGAACCCACTGGGCCCTCAGTTTCATCGATTGATTGTCCCCAATCATCGCCACTAATATTTCCCTGGAACAATCGTCCATAAAAAAAAAAAATCCAACAAAAATACCCAGCATCACTCGACTCATCTCGCTCATACGTGGTTGTAATAAAACTGTACATGCGTGGGTTTCCTCTGCATTAAAGGTGGGATCAATCGATGGCGCGTGTTTTGTAAATGGGGTCTCTCGCCCACAGGAGATGCCAAAAAAAAAAAAAAAAAAAAAAAAAAAATGTTTCATTGTACAACATTGAGCAAAAAAAAAAACAACAAAACTTGGTACAACCGTGGTATACAGGAAAGCAGGGAGATTGGGGTGGGGGGTGGGGGGGGGGGGGAAGTAGGCACGAATGTAAAAGTCCATTCAACATGTTGAAATGTGCATCATTTACAATCGCGTACGGCATTAGGCAGCTGGTAACGAGTTGGAAATTGCTGGAAGCTAATTCCGGTCGTCATTGTTTTCCACCATATGGCAATTTGAAATATGGTAATGGTGTTTTTTTTTTATTTATTTTTTTTTTGTTTTTACGTAGAAGAGGAACAATTAGAATTATTTCAGCATTCTCAACTGACGGCACAGGATCGCGGAACAATTGTGGCGTTTGTCATGCGGAAGGTAAAAATTGTGAAAGAGGATGATAATGAAAAAAAAAAAAAACAACAAAAAAAAGTACATTCAAAAAAAATATCGAAAGTATATGATGTGCAATCAGAAAAAGCACTAATAAATAATTTTTTTTTCTATAATTATGTAACATTTTTCAAATTGTGGGAGATGAGTTGTGACGTCACGAAGTCGCCACGCCCCCCGCAGCCAATCGCCGGCCGCCTTTACCACGCCCCGCGCGGCGGCAGCCAATAGCGCGTAACGCTTCTCCGTTAAACCACGTGTTCAGCAACTGCCCTAACCTCCACGGTCCTTTCCACCTGTTTCACGCTATATCTCGTAATCACGTGGGTTTACAAGAAAATTCCATAGAAGATGTTTTGTCGGAAATCGAATTCTCTACCAAAAACGTTCTATAACTTTTCCGCGTTGAACCACTTGTTAACCAGATAATCGCGTTTGGGCCGAAATCTTGAGAAATCAACTTTTTTTATTTCCGGAAGTTGTCGAGGCGACCCATCAGAAGTCGCTCGCACCTCGTGAATTTTTCCCCCGTACCCGAGGAGCCCTTCCCCAGCTTCCGAAAGAATTTTTCCCATACTCCATGGGGGGGTTTCCGCCCGTTCTTCACGGGCAAACGAAAATCCAGTCACCACAGCCAGTAAATAAACACCTGATTTATTGGCCAAGTCTGGTGTGCAGTTTCAGGGTCTAGTATATTCTTAAAGTAGGTGAATTCGAGTATGGAAGATCGTTACGTTGGGTGAGAGGCGACGTGGGAATAGTCGGTGGGTCACTATTGCCTCTTATATCCAACTTCTACACTTACTCCACAAATCACTCACGCGACTTAATTCAATTGCATTGCAATTTTGCCCCGCAACCATAATGCATTACCCATTGCATCGAGTGGATCAGCAGGTCCTGTCCAAAAAAAATGCTCGGGTAAATTTACCCGGAAAAAAAATCTCCACCCAAAAGTACCACCTTTTTTTTTTTGGAATATAGTTGAAATTCATGGCACGTGCTGGAACCACGTATCATCCGGTTTATCGCCGGAAACGTGGTACACACAGGAAATCGATTTTTAAGTCATGCGGAAGCTTGATTGAAGAATTTTTAAATAATTTCTAACTGTACCGGGAATATTGCGAGTGAGAATGGTAAATGGGGAAAATACTGTTGACTCTTCCATTTATGTATCTCTCGGCAATATGAAATAAAAAAAAAATCGTAAATTACGGTGAGTTCATTTCTGAGTAAATTGAATACATAAATCGAGATGTGAAATTCTGTTTCATTCATTCCTGAATGGAATTGCCTGGTCAATGACAAATGACTTTGCAATTTGGTATATCATGAAGTGAAAAAAATTTAGACGTGTAGTTGCTGACGCGCCAGAGAAGTGAAACTTCATAAGAGGAATAGAAACTTTTTTGGAAGTTCAGGAAACCGTAAAAATTATACAAAGTGTGACATAAAAAAACGCCCCCGGTCCACGCCCCCTTCCTCGACCCGCCCCCGGCTCACGCCCCCTTCCTCAACCCCGTCCCCGGCCCACGCCCCCTTCCTCGATCCCGCCCCCCGGTCCACGCCCCCTTCCTCGACCCCCCCCCCCGGCCCACGCCCCCTTCCTCGACCCCGCCCCCCCGGCCCACGCCCCCTTCCTCAACCCCGTCCCCGGCCCACGCCCCCTTCCTCAACCCCGTCCCCGGCCCACGCCCCCTTCCTCGATCCCGCCCCCCGGTCCACGCCCCCTTCCTCGACCCCCCCCCCCCCGGCCCACGCCCCCTTCCTCGACCCCGCCCCCCCGGCCCACGCCCCCTTCCTCAACCCCGTCCCCGGCCCACGCCCCCTTCCTCAACCCCGTCCCCGGCCCACGCCCCCTTCCTCGATCCCGCCCCCCGGTCCACGCCCCCTTCCTCGACCCCCCCCCCCGGCCCACGCCCCCTTCCTCAACCACGCCCCCTTCCTCGATGCCATCCCACCCCCTTCTTCAACCCCGCCCCCCTAAGTGTCCGCACAGCATAACACCTTCAGATAGCCCATAGGAAGTTTCACTTAAAAAAAAATTGCATTGAAACCTAACAAAGTTGACCCCACAAAGTCCCCATTTCCGCCTATATACATGTATTACCCAGTGAATTAAATTTCTCATCTCTCTGTTCTAGATTCAAAAAATGTGATCTGAAATTGTCCACTGGGCAAAGATGACCGAGGAGGGTGTACCGCCGGTTCGCCTAGGGCGCTCTAGGCTCTTTCAAAAAGAAGAATTGATGTACGGCGAGTCAGTATACCATCAAAAACCAATCGTCGAGCGTCACCGATTGACCCCAAGGCGTATTGATTCACCCCAACACCAGACTAGTCTCTCCCACTCAGTTAACAATGCCCTACCACGACAACGTCAACCAAAATCCCGCATCAAGTACCAAAGACAGGTATCCAACCAATACTCAAGTAGCGATGAGAGTGCTCCAAGACCACCCAACAAATCCAAGAGTATAAGCTCAATAGATACCCAATCGGTCAACAACATTCTCGATGAAATACAGGATTTGGATTGTAGTGAATCATCAGCATCCAGCATAAGCATGAAGAACTTTGAATCACTGATGATTAATCGTCGTAAGCAGCGTAATGACCGACAAGTGACCAAGATCAATCAGCACACTCAAGTGCGCCAACGTTCGCGCGATCGCAACTGCCCAAAAGGCCCAGAGAAGCCACATCCCCAGAAGCACCAATCAGGCAGTCTAACATATCGCAAAGGCGAAGTGCAAAAGCGCGTTGACGAATGGCTGCTGCAGAGCCAGACACAGCATCCCACTGCTCCAGCACCACGTATCTCCCTGACAAGATCGACAAGCAGTGCTGAGCAAAAACGAAAATTAATTGCCGATACACGTTTGAACGGTACAACAAGCTGTGATGATTTAAATTCCGACCAGCAAGTGGATCATAAGGTCGAGCGTGTGAGCATTGGCGTTAATACTGGTACGATAAATTATCGTGAGTACATAAGAAATCGTATTAAAACTGAGAATGACACTGTTACTGGGAGCCCAATGACCTCGCGTATACCGCAGAGGCAGACAGATAAGAATGCACGTATCAAGTGTAAGCAGAGCAACGGTGGTTGCCGCTTGACCCCAAGGCATTCATTCAAACGTACACGCAGTGGTGATCGTACAATGCCAAATAAGGCTGGTGAAAGTAGACCTGTTGTGCAGACTAAGGTGGAAGAAATGGTACATCGCGTTGAGACAGCAGATGCACAGTCAACTGATGACAATAATTGTAGAAGACCACCAGCACCACCAAGGCGTACACATAGATCAGATTTAAGCTGCTCTAGCTTTAAGCCTAACAAGACGGTTGTTAATGGTGGTGCTGGTGCACCTCATTACGCTAGAGTGGTGGAGAAGATTTACGAGAAGTCATTAAGACCTGAAGTTATACATGCTGATGATCTTAGATCAGTATTAGAGCCGAGTATTAAATCCTCAGCTTATGGTGAAAGTGTGCGCAATGCTGAAGAACCAGCAAGCCGCGAAGCAACGAAGATGTATCCGGGCATTGGATTGGATCAGTGTCTGAGGATCCACAGGCGGCTGCCAAAGAATACCACTGTCGACAGAAAAGTTGAAGTGCTACCGGAGAATACTGGGAAAGTGGAGAATGAGCCGACTTATGAAACCCTTGAAACCATCATCAAGGATTCCTACGAAGCAATGAGCACACTGAAACTAGACAGACATCTACCCGCAATCGATGACGAGAAGGTTGTTCCGGATGGGGGAAGCGATCCCTTTACGTCCAACCCAACCGTCCAGCCGTATAGCGTTGAGGAAGTTGAATCCGAGCTACGTAATACTGGTGCTAGTGAAACAAAGGTCGCTGTTAATGAAGTACTCGTGAAGAACTTGTGCTTTCATCAAGATTTGCCCCAGGATAATAGGAATGAAACATTCAGGTGCATGGGTGTTACCAGTTACCAGAAACCATTTAATTTTAACAGTGTTCTTAGTGATGATTACGAGGCGCGCCTCAGAGCAGCGGCCAACATACAGGAGTGTAAAATTTATGTTACCAAAGAGGAGATGGAGCGCCAGAGACTTATGGATTTGCTGAGGAAGCGGGATTATGATGCTGTGAGATTGGTAAGTGTCTTCCAAGATTGGCATGTCTAGATTGAAATTGTTGAGTGGATGGTTGGGGATTAAGTAGGTCAATCAGACGAGGGCTATTCGAAAGCTATGTTAGCTGCATTGAGAAAACCGGTATCATTTGTGCACGAGCACAATTTATTGATTAAACTTTGGGGGTCTCTCCCGCAATTTGATATGTTGTTGCATTACTGTGGTAATGCACCTAGTCCTTGCTAGCAATTTCTACCTCTACAAAGTTGAGAATTAACGCGAATATCATAAAATAGTGTTATCTTCTTGCTCCATTCACCAGCGGATATCAGCAGTGAAACTTGTGAATTACGAAAATTCGTCATGTGGGAGTTGTAAAAGATGGATGAAGTGAGGAAGAGGGAAAAAAAAGCAAACAGGAGGGGTAAGAAGGAGGAGGGAGCACGGTAAGAAGTGGTCCGGTGGGTGGGTGGGGGGGGGGGGGCGATTTATGATTCAGCCCTGGCTTGTCCGCGACGCTGGGGCATTAGGTATGCTGTACGTAGTGCGCTTTAGCGCGCAAGAAGAGCTACAATAAATCGTAGTGCGCGTTTCAAGTACCCCTAGACCTATCTCCAGCACGCGGATGAGTATACTGGACCCTACTGATCTATTACAATTGAGCCCTCGCTGGTCTGCATTATGATTTGCCATCATAATTCTTTGCTCGTCCCATTTGGCGAAGTATTCGGCCAATGTAAAACATGGAGGCTGTACCTCGGGAACATTCTTCTGCAGCAAATTTTGCGTTTATCCAGAAAAGAAAATGTTGAACTTTTCACTTTCTTGGGTTATTCAATAAATTGAGGAAGTTTGCCCAAGCCAATATGAAATTCCAATAAATCTCAACCGTTCAATAGCCTCCACCGTATTCTCCACATAACTAGCAAAGTACTCTGGGCGAAGCACTAAGAGCTGCCTGGAAAATAAACATCGGCGACAGTGAGCTACATCGACCTCTAGAATGTGGTCTTCATCCTCATTGGCTCTGAGACTAATCCGAGAAAGTGGTGTAGAACCACCTGGTTCCAGCTTCCGGGAACCCGATGGACACTTCTGGTGGCCTGGATGTCCTAGTCCCAGGTCTGCCCGGGTTCCATGAACCTGACGGAAAGAATAATGCTCAAACGAATTCGTCAAGCAGCGACAAGCAAAGCCAGCCATCTGCGGATGGTTAGCTATTTCACTTGTTTATGGTCCACCAGACAGGTTATACGGAAATATCATCGGCATGTGAAAAGCCTCAGTGGTGTCCCAAGCACTCGTCGGCATTCCTTGCTCCAATACATTTGCCACACACATGTCAGCCCCATGTTTGCATTTGACCGTACAAACTGTACGACCACTGGACGCACATTCTCGGCAACTTATGGCACAGTTGTGCAAGGCTATGCCATCCTGTTGCTTTAACATTCGGCATTTCTCCGGATATTCCTATGTATGAATGGCGTACCACCAGATCAGCAGCCCTTGGGAGTCAACGCTGATGATGATGAACGTACATACACGGTAATTAATCCAGCATATCGTTGATGGAGACCCAAAGGCAACCGACATTATGGGTGACTATTTACTTTTCCTAAAATGACATTTTAGGTGTCATCTGTTATCACTTTTAACAGCATCCTGAGTATTCCGTTTCTTTTCGATTATCGAAATCGATTATCGAAATCGATTATCGAAATCGATTATCGAAATCGATTATCGAAATCGATTATCGAAATCGATTATCGAAATCGATTATCGAAATCGATTATCGAAATCGATTATCGAAATCGATTATCGAAATCGATTATCGAAATCGATTATCGAAATCGATTATCGAAATCGATTATCGAAATCGATTATCGAAATCGATTATCGAAATCGATTATCGAAATCGATTATCTAAATTGATTATCGAAATCGATTATCGAAATCGATTATCGAAATCGATTATCGAAATCGATTATCGAAATCGATTATCGAAATCGATTATCGAAATCGATTATCGAAATCGATTATCGAAATCGATTATCGAAATCGATTATCGAAATCGATTATCGAAATCGATCATCGAAATCGATCATCGAAATCGATCATCGAAATCGATCATCGAAATCGATCATCGAAATCGATCATCGAAATCGATTATCGAAATCGATCATCGAAATCGATCATCGAAATCGATCATCGAAATCGATTATCGAAATCGATCATCGAAATCGATCATCGAAATCGATCATCGAAATCGATCATCGAAATCAATTACCGAAATCGATTACCAAAATCGATTACCAAAATCGATTACCGAAATCGATTACCGAAATCGAACTCGAAAACAGAAAAGGAACGGCATGTGGCTATCGACGATGATGAAGAGACTGCATTTGATGACTGCACCTTACATTGGCTTAACTCTCTAAGGAGTATTGTTCTCTCGGTGTTTAGGTTGGTACAGTGCCAACATATGTGATCAATGTCTTGAATTTCCTATCAACATGTACATCCAGCGTCGACTATTCCGTATTCCGTCATTATATACGGCTTTAGATCCATTTGCATGAACCCAGTCACCTTTATGGATGCCGCAAGAGACGGTAGAAATGAGAGGTGATGGTTTTTACTGAATTATTCGGACAAGAGGCGGCCAGAGACAGCGCAACGAGAGACCATGGACAATGGGATAATATTCTGGAATCCTGGATGATATGACATCCCTTGTGGATCAATGCTGCTAGACGGAGACAATTATTTGGAATAAAAAAAAAACATGACGAAGCCATCTCACCTTCATTATACTTACTGTCTACTCCCATCCAAGTTCCCATATTCTTTTCAATACCTTTTCAATCGAAATAATTCAATAGAGCAAACGAACTCGTATCGTTGGCAATATCTCCACCTCAAAATAGAATTCGAAAATGTTTGAATGAAATTGAACGTTCACATTTCCTGTGCCATGTGAAAGAGCGCTGGAAAAAAAAAGAGGACAAAAATTGGATATTTACTCGGATGCTACAGTCGGGTCGAGTCAAGGTGCGAGACGAGAGTAGTCTCATGGAGGATCTTTCGAGAGGATATTACATGAGGTTCAACATGCAAGAGTGGGTGAAAATAAGGTGAGCAAGTAGAAAGGGCGCGAATAGAGTAGAAGTAGGTAAGATCACGAGAGCCCATAGGTGATGATGTTGCCGAGGTGACGATCTGGGGATATTACATTCTCGTCATGGAGCCATTTTCACAGCCCATAGCGAAGGTAGCTTGTGGGTGAAGCTTACGCACACTTATCAGTTGCAAGCGGAATCATGAGGACGAATGTTGATTTAATGAAGCATCTATCATGTTTTTTGCTCATTTACATTATTCAATCCAAAGATATTGCAGTGGTTATGTAATATATAGATATGCATAGTGTCCCAAAAGGCATCCTTGAAGGTTGGTGGGTGATTTTCGAGTCAAAGTTTTCTCTTTTGGCTTTCTGTACAGAGGTGTGCCCGCCCACTGCTTTGCTCAGCTTCGTTGGTCTGTGCCTACTAATTTCACGTGGAAATTCACATGCAGTTCCAACATCTGACGCCGGTGCCTTACCTGTTCCATCAGTTGGAGCAGTTCCACAACCTGTTCCAATTTTGGGAACGGTTCCAGAATGTGTTCCAACCCCTGGAACCGGTACCGAAACTGTTCCAACTCCTGGAACCGTTCCTCAACCTGTTCCTATTTCTGGAACTGTTCCAGACCCTGTTCCGATGGCTGGAGCCGTTCCTCAACCTGTTCCTATTCCTGCAACTGTTCCAGAACCTGTTCCAGAACTGTTCCAATTCCTGGAACCGTTCCAGAAACTGTTCCAACTCCTGGAACCGTTCTCCAGCCTATTTCAACTCCCGGAACCGTTCCCGAATCCCTTCCACTGTTCCAGAACCCCTCCAACCAAGTTCTGGAACCATTCTCGAAATTGTTCCAACTCCTGGATCCGTTCCTGAACCTGTTCCCATTCCTGGAACCGTTCTTCAACCTGTTCCTATTCCTGGAACTGTTGCACCACCTGTTCCAATTGCTGGAACCGTTCCCAAAACTGTTCCAACTCCTGGAACCGTTCCTGAAGCTGTCCCGATACCTGGAATCGTTCCAGCACCTGTTCCAACCCCTGGAACCGTTCCAGCACCTGTTCCAATTCCTGAAACCGTTCCAGAAACTGTTCCAACTCCTGGAACCATTCCCTAGGCTATTCCAACTCCCGGAACCGTTCCCGAATCCCTTCCACTCTAGGTCACACCAACTGACCATATCAATTTTCCACACCTCCAAGGACATTGCACAGTTTTGGAATAACCTGTACATATTGCCATTCCTCCTAACTTGTGTATCACGAGTATTTGTCACCTTCAATTAGCCGTAAACTTTCCGCATTTATCAAATCAAAATCGTCGCGCACGAATAATCTGAAAGGGCTCAATTGCTAACATCAAGAGCCAACCTCTACCTGATTCACACACTGAAATAGAGGAGATGGATAGGGTTGATGGTTGGAAATTCGTGTTCGTTAATCGACTCTATAAACGCTGGGGTTAATGGTCCTAGTGGGGGGGGGGGGGGGGGGGGGGGGAGGGGGGAGGGGGAGTCCCCATGGATCTTCGCCAACTATCGACGTCAGCTATGTAGTTGATATTGAAATTCAAATACTTGACAGAATTCAGTTAACTAGGTGAGGAGGGGGGGGGGGGGGGGGGGGGAGGGGAGGGAGGGGGGGGGGGGGGGGGGGGGGGTGAACTATGAGTTCAATGGGCTGTAAAAGTGAGGCGCGGCTTTACTGCTGTTTGTTGAATTTATTTGCCACTTCGATGGTGATCATAGTTTTTAGGGCCATCTCTTGGGGAGCTCAACAAATATAACTTTGGGTAATGATGATTTTTTAAAGCCCCCCATCAAAATCGCAATCATTCGAGTGGTGACATTAGGTTAACGCATAGAATACATGATGTGGGATTTCGTATAACGAATTGCGGTTATATAGGGAAAGGAGGGTTGGAATGAATGATTATCGATTAATGATGGAGTTCCAAATCTGCTGAAACCCATTTGGACCTAGAAATCAGGGATCATGGCGGTTCTATGGAAGTCAGACTTCTGTTCAAAGAAGGAGTGATACGTCGCGATGGAAGGGAGATAGGGGTATGTTGATAAGGACCTTTTTTGTAGGCCAGGCAGAGACCTACAAATTTGGTCCTACGAACATTTCGCTACGACTCTTAGATCTTGAGATATTCGACGAAATCTGCCGCCCGTCACTGAGTGAGGACAGCGGTTTTCAGGCGACGCCTTCGTTTCAAGCGGCGCACGCCCCACCCAAGGATGCTGGGTCACGACGGAAAATTCAAAAATTGGTGGACGAATTCTAGAATAAAGATAAGCAAACAAAATCACCTGCAAATGCAAAACAATTTTCCCTGGCAAATAGAGAAGAAAATTTTTTTGTAGAAAATTAGGTACGAAGACATTGTCATGCTCTTCCTTGCATTGCCAATTGCCACCGCCGTTTTGTACCTCCCATTTTCCATACCATCGATCACAAGGCGTGCCCAGTGTTGCGTGTCAAAGCGCCTAGACGATTGAAAATTCAAATAAAACTCTTAGCATCATTTTATTTCGCGAATATTCATTTCGCCATTCCACCTTTACACTTTAGCCTCAAACGACTTGTCGAGTGCAACATTGACAATTTACTGGCACTTACCGTAAACAGTAAATTTACGATGTAATTTTTCCCACCATTCGATGGTAGATATATGTTGCATACCTTTAGGATTTCATTGCTCCAGTTAGATAAAAGCTGTGTGTGTGTGTGTGTGTTTTTTTTTTTAAGGGCTTTTTTTCGTTCGGTTGCGCGAATGGGAAATGCCGTTTGATTTTATGTCAGTCCTTGCTTATGCGCTCATCTGAAATTCAAATTTATGGATGAATAAATTTTTGGGATAGTCGTTGCCGGCAACAATTTGTATTCTGCTCTTATTTATCATCATTATTATCGTGGAAAAGTGAGAGAAGAAAGTGCAGGAGGTTAGCATTGGGTGGGCGGGGGGAGGCTAGTGGGTGGGCGGAGGGGGGTGGTGGACGGGTGGTCGGGCGGAAGAAGTGGATGGGCGAGGGGGGGCGGGTCGATGATTGGGAGAAGTGGATGGGCGGGGGAGGCTAGTGGGGGGTCGGGGAGGTGGGTGGGTGGTGGGGGAAAGTGGGTGGGTAGTGGGGGGGGAGGTGGGTGGGTGGTCGGGGGGAAGAAGTGGATGGGCGAGGGGCGGCGGGTAGGTGGTCGGGAGAAGTGGGTGGGCGAGGGGAGGCTAGTGGGTGGGGCGATGGGGGTCGGGGGGGGGGAGGTGGGTGGGTGGTCGGGGGGAAGAAGTGGATGGGCGAGGGGTGGCGGGTAGGTGGGCCGGGAGAAGTGGGTGGGCGGGGGGGAGGCTAGTGGGTGGGGCGATGGGGGGGAGGTGGGTGGTGGCGAAGGGGGTGGGCGGGGGGAGGCGAAGGGTTGTGAAGGGGGTGAGTGGGTGGGCGGGGGGAGGCTGGAGTGAGGGGTTGGGGGAGGCGGGTGGGTGGGCGGGGAGGGGGTGAGTGGGCGGTTGTTGAGAGTGGGCTGTTTGCCGTATTTTTACTAGGGGTCCAAACGCTGTCCACTTACACATAACTCACATATTATATCTACCTTTGTATGTGTCATCTCAATTATACTCAACTTTTCGCCACTCTGCAATATTATTTCGGGATGAAAATTATGCAATGACCGCACGAAAAATTATCATTATGTATTTTGTGCTCCATGCATTAATAAAATTATGCGCTCGGTGAGATTTTGCTTTATCCAAAGTAAAATGTTTGTGCACATTTATATTCATCTCGTTGACTGATTTAAAAATGGGGGGGGAGGGGGGGAATTGCAATGTAAAATACGAAAAAAAAAATTAGAAGGGAATTTTAGTGCGCTTATCCAACTGCAGGTAAAAATTGACAATGGCATTCTCAATTAAAAAGTTATCTTCAAAAATCTCATTAGTGTGAATTGCGGTATGAAATGAAATGCAGGTAGCGAAAATTAAAATTTAGAAAAAAGGGGGGAAAAAATGTGGCTGTGAGAAGGACGAAGCGGCTTGGCGATTGGAAAAGTTGGCTAGCACGAGGACAGAATTCCGTCCTAGGGGTTTTTCATTTGCACGCGCTTGTCCTCCGGACTTTCAACTACTTTGACTTGGCGCGTATGTCTGGAGACTCGGGGGAAAAAAAAACTAGCTGCAACTCGGTTAAAATCCGCGAGAAAATTAAGCTTTAAGTTGCACCAGTGTATTGAAACTTTGCTCATACATTTTTTTTGAGAGGTTATCTAGATCTCATACACACATACACATACACACACCCACCCACTTACCCGCCTACACCCATCCACCCGCCTAGCCACCCACTCCCCCACCCACCTACCAACCATTCATCCACCCACCTACCAACCCACCCACTCACCCACCCACCTACCCACTCACCCACCCACCCACTCACTCACCCACCCACTCACTCACCCACCCACTCACTCACCCACCCACTCACTCACCCACCTACCAACCCACCTACCTACCCATTGATCCACCGATCTACCCACGTCACCCACCCACCTACCCACTCACCCACCCACGCACCCACCTACCAACCCATTGATCCACCGATCTACCCACTCACCCACCCACCCACCCACCCACCCACCCACCCACCCACCCACTCACCACCCACCCACTCACCCTAACCACCTACACCCCGCCACCCACTGACACCCAGCCACACACACATACGCGTGCCCACACATAGATACCTGCTTGTATACCCACGCACACACTCTTACACACAAACACATAATCTTTGTACGAACACGCGCAAATGCTGCATAATATTTTCCATCTCATTGTATTCTACCGCAACACACATCAGCACCTAGAAAAACGAACGATGACAGTTTTATGAGTCTAGTTCAGACATATCCTTAATTCAAGACACGTTCGCCTATTCGTTTCATTCCATTTTATTCCCTACTTCAACCCCGAAAAATAAAATACCACCAAAATAAGAGAAAAAAAAAAACAACAAGAAAAATGTACATTTCACAATGTGGGTTAATTCATTCACACTTTAATGGTGAATGCACATCGTAAGTTTTGTAATTGGTGAAAGGAGAAATATTTTAACATGAAATTAATTAGGGGAAAATTGGTCCGAGGGTAATGGATAATTTTGTTGAAGTGAAATTCATTAGAACTGTATTTAATTAATGATTTATTAATGGTCTTTTCAGTAGTGATAGTTTCCGCTCATTTGGTCATGGAGAATGGTAATAAAAAGTGTGTGGGTGGGGGGGGGGGGCGGGGGGAGGGGTTGGGAGGGGGGGAATCAATTAATTGATGGGTGGACTGGGCTTTCGTTTCTTCAGGAAGTGTAAAAAAAAGGCCATTGAAAGACCGGAAATTGGAAGAGACGCGAGGTATTGTAGCAACATGGGGCTTGTCGTTGGACACCTGGTAGTTTAAGGATGTAATCGATGGTTTGGAAAAATATTGACAATTGTGCACACACGAAATAAAAAATGTATGTTAGTATATAGTGAATCCGTGAGCTTTGCACGTTTCTGGGTCTCTGGTGTTTTTTTTCTCATTCGTCCCTCTCTCTTGTACTCCCCACGGTGGTCTCCAGCTTTTCTCCGAAAGGGCCTACTGGGCACCCATCCATGCGGCTGGGGCCGACTTTCGCCATTTACGCCATCGGATTTCTAGACGCAGAGTAAACCTCCAGAAACGCCTCTGCTACGATGACGGGCCCCTCTGAGGAATGGGGCGGGATGGGGGGGGGGGGGGGGGGAGGGGGGGGCTGCATCGGGTTAGGTTCCCCGCCTCATTTTACGGGCACCGCCGATTGCACACACGGAATATTCCTGGTATGGAATGGTCCTGGCCGGGCGCGGACCTAGACCTTTTAATGAAGCAGGCAGATCGTCTGTATGGGTCTGTGGGTGTGGATGGGGGGTGTGTGTAGATGGGTGGGTAGGTGTATCTAGATGGGCGGGTGGGTGTATTTAGATGAGCGGGTGGGTGTATCTAGATGGGTGGGTGGGTGTATGTCGATAGGTGGGCGCTGTGAGTGAGTGGGTATGTGGGTGTGTGTAGATGAGTGGGTGGGTGGGTGTGTGTGAATGAGTGGGTGGGTTTGTGCGGATG
Source organism: Asobara japonica (assembly GCA_026005395.1). Taxonomy (NCBI): domain Eukaryota; kingdom Metazoa; phylum Arthropoda; class Insecta; order Hymenoptera; family Braconidae; genus Asobara; species Asobara japonica. The sequence goes on from BQMI01000510.1 coordinate 1,265,264, forward strand.
GGTGGGTGAGTGGGTAGGTGTGTGTAGATGGGTAGGTGGGTCTGGACTGATGAGTGGGTGGGTGGGTATGGGTGAGTGGGCCTGGATGGGTGGGTGGGTGGCTGGGTGGGTGTGTATGGTTGGGTGGGTGGGTGGGTGTGTGTGGATGGGTGGGTGGGTGGGTGTGGATGGGTGGGTGGGTGTGTGTGGATGGGTGGGTGTAGATGGGTCGGTGGGTGCTTGGTTTGTGTAGATGAGTGGGTGGGTAGGTGGGTGTAGATACGTGAATGAATCAATACTAAAAATTTTAGAATTGCAAGAATTCTGCAAAATCTCCAATTTCCAAAATAAGTTTGAAAATTTGAAAGAAGAAAAGAAAAATTGAAATGCTGAAAATATCTATTGCAGCCTTAATAAAACAGCAAGTGGATATGTACCCTTCAGCAAACTTAATTAGCCAGACCGGTGGGCAGCAACTTACCGCGCCTGACGCCCTGGCCTTACAGACTAAGCTTTTACAGAGATACCGAGCAACTTCATTCTCCCCTCCTTTGAACATCTTTTTACTGAACTTGACATTTCTTCACTGATACAATATCACACCCCGGGGCTACCTTTAGTTATTACATTGCCGACTTTTTTTTTTATTTTTATTTCACGACTCAGTGCAGTCAACTCAAATGACGCAAACGTCCATTTCAGCTTGTGAATCTCCTCTTTTACTCTGGCTCTTTTCTTGTTACACGGGAAATGGAAAATGGTAGATGAAACTTGCGAAACGGACATAATTTTGCAATACATTTATCGAAGTAGGAATTTCAATTTGCTCTCTCTCTCTCACTGTGTGTGTGTGTGTGTGTGTGTGTGTCGGTGGGTGGGTGAATGGATCGGTGGGTGGGTGGGTCTGTGGATGGATGGGTGGGTGTTAGTTGGGTGGGTGGAGGGGTGTGGATGAGTGGGCGGGTGGGTGGGTGGGTGTATGGATGGGTGGGTGGGTGGATGGATGGGTGGGTGGATGAGTGGGTGGCTGGGTGGATGGGTGGGCGGGTGGATGCGGGGATGTGGATGGGTGGGGGGGGGGGGGAGGGGGTGGATAGAACTTGTTGTCATACAATATCACTAGTATCTTCCTTTTGCCAATAAAAAAAATGTCAGGATTCGTGTGCACCAATCATCTAAAGGAAAACAATTCACCTTGATATTGATACTACCAACGGAATTTCATTAGAAAAAGTCGGATTTCAAATGAGAGAGATGAGTTTGTCACAGGGCTAGTGATATCCCAGGGCATCAAGTATCAAAGTGCCTTATCTACGAGAGATTCTAAGCTCCATAAAACCTCATTTTCCCTGTCTTGATCCCAGAGAAAATCCCAGAGCAATTTTTAGAGCCGGGGATTTACTCGAAAATATTAAAAAAAAAAAATAATAATAATAAATAGAGAAGAAAAAAAAATAGGCGAATAGAGGGAATTTTCTTGTATCTCCCAGACTGTTTTCCACTCTTTCCCCAACTTTCCATCAATTCTGGGCCACCCGCCAGCACGCAATTCCCACAAAATTCCTCGGGAAGAATGAAAAAAAAAAATTGGGGGCAGGAGAAAAGAGAGCGATGAGCCTTCAAAGACTATCAAAACAGAAATTTCCTTTTTGAAGCATCAGCTAAATTCAAGGGGCGACATCACTGCAATATTTCCCCAAAAAATCCTATTTTGGGTAATTGTAATGAAGATTTATGGAATAGTGCACGTTTTTTTAAAAATTTATTTTTGACATTGACAACTCATGGCATAGACAACTCATGGCATAGACAACTCATCACATAGACAACTCATGGCATAGACAACTCACCATATAGACAACTCATCACATAGACAACTCACCACATAGACAACTCACCATATAGACAACTCGCCACATAGACAACTCATCACATAGACAACTCATGGCATAGACAACTCATCACATAGACAACTCATGGCATAGACAACTCACCACATAGACAACTCGCCACATAGACAACTCATCACATAGACAACTCGCCACATAGACAACTCATCACATAGACAACTCATGGCATAGACAACTCATCACATAGACAACTCATCACATAGACAACTCATTACATAGACAACTCACCATATAGACACTTCACCACATGAACAACTCTTCGCCTAAACCCATCTCGAGGGCATCTCAATGTGGTTATGTATGTCTATGTGATGAGTTATCCTGGCTGAGAGTCATCTATGGAATGAATTGTCTCATCAGCAAGACCAACCACCAGCTTCCTCACCACCAAGACCAAGCACCAGTTTCCTCATCTCCAAAACCAAGCACCAGCTTCCTCATCTCCAAGACCAAGCACCAGCTTCCTCACCACCAAGACCAACCGCCAGCTTCCTCACCACCAAGACCAACCGCCAGCTTCCTCACCACCAAGCTTCACCATATATTCATATTCCTATCTACTCCAGATCAGGGGATTCCCCGGGAGAGTTCGCATATCCTCTCAAGACCTCTCATAATCCAATCACGTCATACGGTCCAGTCATATTGATGCAAGCTAGCCCCTGCAAGCTAGTCTCCAGTTGGTCCAGCACCCCAAGATTCCAAGATGCTGCATATATACCGTTAAAGTCCACTTCTGCGAGGGCCATCAAAACAGGAATTTGGAATTCTCAAAATACAACTTCTCAATTTCTCACATTGTCCCATTCCACAACATTGTCACATATTTCAACCAAACAGAAATGTGGAAACATGCTTCGGTGCTAGGAACACGCACACTAGGAAAAAAAAAAAAAATTCTCGTCTCACCATTTTTTTTTTTCTTGTTTTTTTTTCCCCCGTTTTATTAGACACCGGGGGTACAGGGTTGAATTCAGGAACGCTTGCGTCGTCGCTAGCCTTGCGTTGCCACTGGCAACCGATGGGGATGTATCTCAACGACGCCCGGCGTCGAGTTTCCAGCGGGTGGGGCTTTTACAACTCAGTGCGTTCACCGACGCCGTACTGACCACACACAATATCGATAATCGAATGTTAAGTCGATGCCGGCGTGGACAATCGTGTTTATCTGATGTGTAACAATTGCGATTGTGAATTGTAGATTGATCATAGTTATTGATGATCAAGCGATTTTTTGGTGATTCTGTGACAAGTGGGGCTATTGGGTTTTGCCAAAATTTGGTATATTGTCTGATATTTTGTGAGTACACCAAGAGAAACATGATGACAATCAGGAGGTGGGAGGACAAGTTGGAGACTATGCTAAGCATTCAGGGTGGAGGATTGGTGACTGGGTTTTTCGGGAATATCTTGGAGTGTATGGGAGTTAGAAAATTTTTCATGGGGGCTTTTTTATGGGGAATGGTGAGGGCTATGAAAAAGGTCTTATGGAAATTTTTCTATCTCCCATAGGTTTCGAGATAGGAACCTTGCTGTGGGAAACCGAGGGGAGTCAGCTGGATTCGGTTGCACTGGGTTTTTCGGGGTATCTCGAAATCTAGGAGAGCTAGGGGAAATGTCTATAGGACCTTTTTTGTAGATCGCACTCCCCTCTATGGAAAAGGTCCTATAAACATTTCCCCTAGCTCCCCTAGATTTCGAGATATTCACCAAAATGCGGGGGAGTAGGTTGGCTCACCTCGTTTCACCTGTTCTTCACAGCATCCGTAATCTGGACCAATCTGGAGCGAAGCATGTTGAAGTCCAATTACACACAACACTTCACCAAACGAAAACAGTATAACTACAAATGTGAACACATTTTGCTCATGTTGGCTGAGTGCACAAACAAAATTGGGATCTGCATCTGTAAAAATCAAATCCGCGGGGCAGATCAATTACTTAAATTACATTCCGCGGAAATCCGCGAAATGGAGATTCTTGAAAGTTTGGTGAACATTCTCAGAAATATTTAAACGATATTGGGAATCCTATCATTCTTCGTTACTGAGGAAGTATTCTAAGTAGAATTTTCCATGGAAATTGTTGCAGAACGATGAAAATTATGAGAATAAATTTATTGCATCCGAAAAACCGCGAACTTCCGTTTCTGTCGTTTTACAAGGCAGCTCTTCGCTATTTGACCTTATCTCTTTGTGATTTTACTGAACTTACGAGATGTCCGGGAGTTAGGGACAATGCGCATTAATTTCCGAGGAGATCGACAAAGTGGGCCCTTTTCATACCGACGCGGATATTAGTCCTACAAGCGCCAAAAAAATTTGCAACATGAGGGAACACTTAGGGAAATTCGACGGCATCGACAAAGTGGGCCCTTTTCATGCCGACGCGGATATTAGTCCTACAAGGACCAAAAAAATTTGCAATATGAGGGAACACTGAGGGAAATTCGACGGCATCGACAAAGTGGGCCCTTTTCATACCGACGCGGATATTGCCCCTACAAACACCAAAAAAATTTGAACAATGAGCCAACGCTCGGGAGATTTCGACTGCATCGACAAAGTGGGACCTTTTCATAACAACGCGGATATTGGCCCTACAGACAGCGAAAAAATTTGACTGATGACCCAACGTGTAGGGGAAATTGGGTGCATCGACAAAGTGGGCCCTTTTCACTTCGGCGCTTATATGGGCGCAAAAAGTGCGCATTTTCTAACAGAACTGCAACGTGATGATGAAGACGAGAATATTTTGTTCGATTGCACTCTCTTCCCACTTTTTTGTTCTTGAAACTCTCAAAGACTCTTAACGAACGAGTTGAAAAGTCCGTTTGAGGAGGCACGATAACCATTACGGGATTAAAACTCTCTGCCTGCACTTATCCTAGGATTCCCTTCTTTTTTTTTTATTCCGTTATGAGGACTCGAGACAGTTATTTTTCGCGATAAAATGACGGCACGCGGTCCGTCTTTTTGCACACTGACCCACTTGAAATTGAATGCATTTTCATTATTAATTTTTTTTTTCTTTTTTTTTCTTTCGAGTTGTAATTCGCTCGTTGATTGCATTTTTCCGTTTGATGTTCGCGGGGGGTTTCTTTTTTTTATGCAATCCGTGGATTTCACGCTAGCTTTGGCCAATGAAATTCAATTAAATGAGCAAATACCCAGTCAATTGTGCTCGATTAGCCATGTCGGATCCAACCAATCGAATTCAATTAAGAGCAAACTTGAGAATAATTTTTGAAGAAGATGGGGCTCATTATAAGGGGACGAGTTGGGGGGGGGGGGGGGGGGTTTGAGAATTCATTTTTTTTATTTTTGAAACTTGAAATTTTTGAAAATTTGGAAAATTTCAGGAATTTCCAAAATTTCATCGATTTTCTGAATTTCGTAAATTTTCAAAAATTCATAAATTTGTAAATTTCATAGTTTTCAAAGTTTCATAAATTTTCAAAATTTCATAGAGTTTTCAAAGTTTCATAAATTTTCAAAATTTCATAAATTTTCGAAATTTCGTAAATTTCCAGAATTTCATAAATTTCCAGAATTTCATAAATTTTCAAAATTTCATGAATTCCAAAATTTCATAAATTTCCAAAATGTCATAACTTTCCAAGATTTCATAAATTCTCAAAATTTCATAAATTTTTAACATTTCATAAACTTTCAGAAATTTTCAAAATTTCATAAAGTTTTCAAAGTTTCATAAATATTCAAAATTTCATAATCTTCCACAATTTCATCAATTTTCAACATTTCATAAACTTTCAAAATTTCATAATTTTCCGAAGGTTCTCAAATGTTTCAAAATTTCATAAATTTCCAAAATTTCATAACTTTCCAAAATTTCATAAATTCTCAAAATTTCATAAATTTCCAAAATTTCATAAATTTCATAAATTTTCCCGCGACTTTCCAGAGTTTAAAAAATTTGTTTACATTCCCTAAATTTCGACATAACTGAGGCAATGTCATTTCGGGAATACTTGTTGGAGTCTAAAAGAAAATATGAAAAATGGGGGGGGAATTCATAGTTGAGGGACGGGCGATAATTAGCTGAGATAATTCATTTGATTAATAGATAAAGCGGGGAAGATGGAGCCCCCGGGAGCTCAGTTAAATCCTATCAAAGTTCGTAGTCTGCGCATCGTACTAAGCAAGGTACTTAGACCCCTTGGGTTTCAAGGTTTAATTGATTAAGGGAGCGATTGAACCCGGCCGGAGTACAAGACACGCGTGACCTTACCGAGACCATCCAACCCTTCCAATGTCCGCGGTTTTTAGACAACTATCAAGCTAGGCGAGATCACCTGTTGGAGATCCCGGGAAAGAAATCTGCTTCAAAGAGGACATTTTCGGATTTCTCAACTGGAGGCAATACCGCGGGCTGACCTCCGTTCTCCTCCGTTCTCCACGATTATCTCAGAACCAAACAGACATGGAGAAAATTTCATAAGAAACTTTTTGTAGAGCTACTTATGCTCTACAAAAAAAGTTCTTATGAAGATTCACTCAATTTCTCTAGATTCGGAGATATTCAGCGATAACGCGGGAAACTGGGAAGTCACATCGTTTGATAATTTCAGAGCAGAATTGTTTTGAAATTTTCGAAATTTTTGAAGTTTTTGAATTTTGGAAAATTTGGGAAATTTTGGAAAATTTTGGAAAATTTTGAAAGATTTGTAAAAATTTAGAATTTCAGAAATTTCAATTTTTCCCTCAAATGCAAAACATTTTTCTACAAAGCTAGAAATTATTAAACTGACAAGAAGTTTGTTGGAAAATGTGAAAATAATTCTGCATCCAAATGTGCCCATTATGCTGGAGCAAAGTGGATTTCGCCATTGAAGAGAATGCGAGAAATTTTCTTAGAGGATAAAAATTTATCTAGCAGGCGACAGTGAATCATAGACTCCATTAAGCCCTCCATAAGACGCTTTCATTATTAAAAATCCTCTGTCTGAAAATTGAACATTAAGAATAACCGTCTCTTCTCGAATTATCCTCAACCTCTTCTATAACGGGGTATTACACCGCTATCATTACAAATGTTTCAGAGGTAGAATTTTTTTCCACAGTTTTCGAAAAAAAAAAAAATTGAATTTAAAAATGTATTCTTCTTCCAAAAATTTTTTTTTCCAAAAAAAAAAAAATTTTCAAAATTTCTTTTTAATTATAAAAATTTCAATTTTTTTTTCAGAAAATTGTGAAAACTCCGATTATTTTATCAAATTTTTTTTATCGAGTATTCAATATTAAAAAAAAAAAGCTATAGGTAAATGGCGGCATTGTGAGAATTCACACAGTGTTGATTGCTGATTTAGCCTCGAAAATTGGGCTAAATTGACATATTAACTGAGATAAATGTGCGGTTTGCGTTTACCGAGTGATACACGTTGGTTATGAAATGTTGAACGCATGGAGGACCCGAAGAATATATGTAAACGAATTATGCCGAGTTATGACGATATATCGCTCTAGCTATTGGTATTTTCAATGAACCCACGAATGCATAACAAATGTCGCCTCATGCTTTCAGCAATTAAACGTCGGTTCCATGCCTCCCTAAAATTAAGGGGTATTGTTGGAGGAGGGTGGGGCAGTACGGAGCAAGTCACATTAAGTGCCGTGTACCATAATGTGCCTCGTCAAATCATGGATCTTGTCCCATTATACCGTCCCTTCCACGATGTGTCCCAATATGCCCCTGTCATTTTTACCCTTGTCCCATGCTGTCCCATTATCACACTTGTCCCAAACTGTCCCACTATAACCCTAGTCCCATTCTGTCCCACTATCACCCTCGTCCCATCCCGTCCCACTATCACCCTTGTCCCATTCTGTCCAACTATAATCCTTGTCCCATTATCACTCTCGTCTCATTCTGCCCCACTATAGCCCTTGTCCCATTCTGTCCCACTATAACCCTTGTCCCATCCTGTCCCATTATGACCGACGGGTCATCGTAACACTTGTCCCATTATGAACCTTTCCATAACTCTTGTTTTATTGTGGCCCTTGTCCCATTGTTACTATTGTTGCCCCATTGTGACAGTTGTTGTCCCATTGTAACGCTTGAAGTCCCATTGTGCCTCTTGGTGTCCCATTGTGGTCCCTGCTGTTTCATTGCGACCTCTGTTGTCCCATTGTGGCCCTTGGCGTCCCATTGCGGTCCCCGTCGCCCCTTTGTGACCATGTTGTCCCATTGTGACCTTTGTCGCCCCATTGTGGCCCTTGGTGTCCCATTGTAGTCCCTGCTGTCTCATTGCGACCTCTGTTGTCCCATTGTAGCCCTTGGCGTCCCATTGCGGTCCCTGTCGCCCCTTTGTGACCATGTTGTCCCATTGTGACCTTTGTCGACCCATTGTGGCCCTTGGTGTCCCATTGTGGCCCCTGTCGACCCTTTTTGTCCCATCGTGACCCTTGTCGTCCCATTGTCACCCTTGTCGTTCCATTGTCACCCTTGGTGTCCCATTGTGACCCTTGGTGTCCCATTGTGAATCTTGTTGTCCCATTGTGAACCTTGTCTCATTGCGACCCTTGTCCCATTATGATCTTTGTTCCCTGATGATCACTGTCCCATTATGTCCCACTTTCTTCCCTATGATGTTAAAAGTGTCTAAAATGTTTTTTTTATTTTGCGAATATTACCTAAAATATTATTGTTATAATTTGCAATTTTTTAAATTTTTGCACACTTATGTTTTTTCCGAATTTGCAAAATTTTAAAAATTTCTCCCTTCCACTTGACTCATAAAATAATTAATTGAATTTTTTTATCTCAACTTCAGATGACTTTTTTTTTCTGCATATTTTCTACATTTTTCCAACATGAGGAGTACGCAAAAAAAATTCAATTGCATACATTGAATTAGGTGACGAATATTGAATGACTGATAAAAAAATGAGTTTTCAACATTTCCCATTCTTTGCGTCAAATTTCATTATAGAGTATTAACAAACAATGGCTCATATCACTCAGTGTGTCAAACTCGAAGCTCTCAGCGTTTTAATTAAATTTATTTTTGCCGGAAATTCATCAAAACTTTGGACGTGATTTCAAGTAACGCGAATAACCGAGCACTCGTCCAAAGTGTCCGAAAAACTTTTTCACCCTTGGTATCAGTGAAATATTGAAATTACGTCATTTTTGAAGAGCAATCTCAAGTTAGAAAAAAATTGAAAATTTCCCACATTTTTTAAATTTTCAAAATTTTTGAAATTTTTGAAATTTTTGAAATTTTTGAAATTTTTGAAATTTGTGGAATTTTTAGAATTTTTAAAATTTTCTAAATTTCCAAAATTTTCCAAAACTTTCAAAAAATTTAAATCGTTGAAAATTTTGCAAACCTCAATTTTCAATTCCTTTCCGTTAAAGAAACCTTTCAAAACGCAATGATAGAGTAACATTCACCGATTCGTGTTTGAACGTCTAGTGAATCGATCGATCGCACTTTTTTTTGATATTCCATCTGATTACGAAGCACTTCCTCCCTTCTCTGACTTCCGGTTTCTTCGTGCCTCCCGCGAGCTCGTTATCACTCCTTGAAAATTCAATTCCAGGCAAAAAATTCTCTCCATTAATTGATGAGACTGCAGGTACTTCCTCAGTAGATAAAAAAAAATCAAAGAAATTGCGAGATATTTTTTTTTGCCACCAATACTCGAAATGACCTCAAACAGAGATGGGTGGGTCATAATGGGTCGTATCCCATTTTGCCCCGTGTCCCATTTTCCTCATACCCCATTTTGCCCCTGTCCCATTTGGCCCGGTCCAGTTTGCATCATGTCCCATTTTGACCCATGTCCCATTTTGACTCATGTCCCAGTTTGACCCCCGTCCCATTTTGCCCCCATGTCCCATTTTGACCCCTGTCCCATTCTGACCCATGTCCCATTTTGGTGCGTGTCCCATTCTGACCCCTGTCCCATTTTGGCACGTGTCCCATTATCCGAGCTACTCCACTGTAATTCATCACTTGTCCACCTCCCCCTCCCTCCCCCCTCCCCCCTCCCCACCCCCTCAAATCAGAGTATGAGAAAAAAATCACGTATAAAGCACATTTTGCCAATTTCTCATTCCCAACAAAAGTAAATTTAATCCGGGTAGATATCGATGCATTTTGTCCAAACTTCGGGAGCATCGTAGAACTGAAAGGACTAAAGTTTGCCGCAATTTCAGCGATTCAAACTCCTTGTACCGAGAGCCAAGGATAAGATATCTATTCAGTTGAGAAGTAGCGCGCGAGGATTTTAGGGATATTTTTTTCGCTGTTTTTTTATTAATTCAATTGGCCATTGTTGATATCACGTATGGGGAAAATCCCATAGGATTTTTATGGGGTTTCCTGTACAGATGTTTGCATGATTTGTGTGGAAGCGTTTAGAAATATAGTGGAATAAGTGACGTGGGTTTAGGGTCAATTCTGCCTTCCCCATAGGATTCCCATAAAAACCCCATAAGATTCCCATAAGAGCTACCGTAGGCAGTGCCGTGGCCATCCTATAGGAAAAAAACGGAGACAAAGTAGGACGTAATTCAAAGTTCCCCATAGGAACCCCATAAGATTTCCATAAAATCTTTGATAAGAAATTATGTGGAAATTGAAAAAAAGTTTCGAAAAATAGGAATAGAAACCCCCATAAAGGGTTCATAAGATTTTTCCAGTTGTCACATTTCTATGGGGTTCTTATGGGGAGTTTAGTTTTTTTTTAATAGAAAACCCCATAGGCAGTCCATACGGTTTTGCCAGTTTTGCGATTTCTATGGGGTCACTATGGGGTTCTTATGGGGATTCTAGTTTTTTTTATAGAAAACCCCATAGGAAATACATACGACTTTTCCAGTTGTCAGATTTCTATGGGGTCACTATGGGGTTCTTATGGGGAATCCAGTTTTTTTCTATAGAAAACCCCATAGGAAGTCCCTACGATTTTTCCAGTTTTGCCATTTCTATGGGGTCACTATGGGAATCTTATGGGGTTCGAATTGCTTTTATAGAAAATCCCATAGAAAGTACATAATATTTTCACAAGTATTACTGGATAATATAAACTAATTAAGCTACTCAATTCCATGTTTAAATATAAAAATACGGATTACGAGTTTAATGAGAGAATTCAATTCACTGCACTATTTGATTGACAAGCTATTGAGAGGAACAAATAATGAAATTAGCAATTGCATTGATTACATCACTTGCATTTATATGTTTGACAATTATTTGTTAATTTAACTTTGAAAATTCTGTGCTGAGATTTTCAATAATTTTCGAGAAAAAAAAAACAATTATTTTGTAAATTTCTAAAATTTTGAAATTTGCAAAAATTTTGAAAATTCCAAAAAGTGGGAAAAATGTTGTCACACTGAAATTGACTATCGCGTGAGGGGAGTCGTATAGCAGTGTTAAAAGCTTGGAGTGTTAGACCAGAGGTGTAATACATACGCGAGGTCTCCAATGTATGCATCTACCGTGGAAAGCTTTCCATTCGTCTCGAGGAGAGGCCACTTGTACCGCCGCGCGAGTGGACGAGCTTTGTTTTCAACTGTCGTCCATTATTATTCACCAACTGACAACATGAAACTCTCTCTCAGCGATTCCTTCTATTATGAACATTCTACATGTGAACTCCCCAAAGCTCCGCGCAATTAATCACCCAATTACTTTTTCTAATCTCCTTCTATAAGAAATATCGTAGTTTTTACGTTATCAGTGTGGGTGAGTGGGTATGTGTGGGTGGCCGGGTGAGTGGGTGTGTGCGGGTGGCCGGGTGAGTGTGTGTGGGTGGGTGGGTTAGGTTGGGTGGGTGGGTTGGGTCGGGTGGGTGGCTGGGTTGGGTTGGGTTGGGTGGGTGGGGTGGGTTGGGTGGGTGGGGTGGGTTGGGTGGGTGGGGTGGGTTGGGTGGGTGGGGTGGGTTGGGTGGGTGGGTGGGGTGGGTTGGGTTGGGTGGGTGGCTGGGTTGGGTTGGGTGGGTGGCTGGGTTGGGTGGGTGGGTTGGGTTGGGTGGGTGGGTTGGGTTGGGTGGGTGGGGGGTTGTGTGGATGAGTGGGTGGGCTGGGTGAGTGGGTGGGTGTGTCTGTGTGTGAGTCTGTGTATGTTTGAAAAAAAGGAAAATAATACAAATTGTTAGAATGGCCAAATTTTCCAAGGAACATCAAAAATCACCGGAATTTTCCAAAATCTGCTGAACAATTACCAACATTAACGAAATCCTTTGCGGATCTCCTGGATTACTTGCATCGCTGAATCCCCGAGCTTGTACATATATATATATATACGGAGTGCACAAACTTGCAGCAGCCTGAGAGGAACATGCATGCATAATGTGAGGCATCCATTTAAAAACATTCCGAAATGTTAGAACTTTGGGGAATGTCAGAAATTCCCAAAATTTCGGAAATTTCAAAATGTTTCAAACTTCTCAAAATTTCTCAAATTCTCAAATTTTCCAGACTTCTCAAAATTTCCAAAAAATCTAAAAATTTTGCAAAATTTCACAAAAAATTTGAAAAGGTTCTCAAAAAATTTGAAAAATTTCTTAAAACGTTTGAAAAATTTCTCAAAAATTTTGACAAATTTCTCAAAAATTTTGAAAAAAAGTATGCAAAACTTTCAAAGCCTGCAAAATTCCTCCAACAATTATCAAAATTGGTATTAATCATTGACGGCTTTTCTCGCTTACGCGAATCGCTAAATCCCAAGCTTGTACCTATAGTTATATATATATGCAATGCACAAACTTGCAGCAGCCTGAGAGGAGCATGCATGCATAATGCGAGACATCCGTTTGCCACGTACTATGTACGTGGCCCCATGTATATTCCACTCTGTGTTCTCCAAAAATGTCGCACACATTTCCCTGTATTTTCTCATATTTTTTGCCCCCCCCCTCCCCTCCCCAATTTATTTATTGAAAATAGATATGCTCCATCAAGGGATACCCAGCATCCGCGAAAATCGCACACAGCCAACTGAAAAAAAATATGAATTTCACAAATTTTGACGAATTTCAAAAAATCCCACAATTTCAGAAAAAAAAAATAAAATAAAAATCGAGACATTCCATCCATGTCAACAATTTATATAGAAAAAAAATATAAATGCGGAGGTAGAAAGCCGATGAATATTAAATCGATGAGTGCGCTCGTGCGTGCAGAGGACACAAGTCAATACACGGAATTTACCGTATGGACCTTTGATAAAATTCGAAATTTTCTCCACTTTCCCAAAATTTGAGAATTTGAAATTTTTTTTGAGAATTGTTTAAAAATTTCAAATTTTTGAGAGATGTCTGAAATTTCCAAAAATGCTGAAATTTCATCAAAAAAAATTTCAAAAATACAAAAAGTTTCAAAGTATTCAAGTTTCGAAATTTTCGAAATTTTCAAAATTTCCAAAATTTTGAAAAGAATTTGGATCTCGAAAAAAATTACAAAAAAATTCGAATACCGAAATATGTGAAAGAGTGAGAAAAAATTGATATTGAGGTAAAAAACCTATAAATATGGAATCGATGCGTGAAGCAGACGCAAGTTAACACACGCGGTTTACGGTGATGGGCCGTTGGTGGCGTTTATTTGAGTTCATTCGAGTCTCAAAGCTGCTCGAAAAAAAAAAACCATGGGCACTCCCATTTAGGGGCTTTAACGGGAGCTTTATGGGCATCCGTAATTTTTAATAAACCGGTCAAAATGCGTTTTTGAGAGAAAACTCCGAGGTCAATGACCACTTGATCTCGTGCGTGTGGTCCAAAATTTCCAAAAAATCAGGAAATCTAAAAACGTCGAAAAGTTTTAAGAAACATTCATTAAAATTCAAAATTATGGAAAATTTCATAAATTTCATAAATTTCATAAATCTCATAAATTTCATCAATTTCATCAATTTCATCAATTTCATAAATCCCATGAATCTCATAAATTTCATAAATTTCATCAGTCATAAATCTCAGAAATTTCATGAATTTCATAAATTTCATAAATTTCATAAATCTCATAAATTTCATAAATTTCATAAATCTCATGAATCTCATAAATTTCATAAATTTCATCAGTCATAAATCTCAGAAATTTCATGAATTTCATAAATTTCATAAATTTCATAAATTTCATAAATTTCATAAATCTCATAAATTTCATCAATTTCATAAATCTCATAAATTTCATAAATTTCATCAGTCATAAATCTCAGAAATTTCATGAATTTCATAAATTTCATAAATTTCACAAATCTCATGAATCTCATAAATTTCATAAATTTCATCAGTCATAAATCTCAGAAATTTCATGAATTTCATAAATTTCATCAATTTCATCAATTTCATAAATCTCATGAATCTCATAAATTTCATAAATTTCATCAGTCATAAATCTCAGAAATTTCATGAATTTCATAAATTTCATAAATGTCATCAATTTTGTAAATTAAAAAATCCATAATCTTTCCAAAATCCCAAAAAAATGAATATCAAAAACGTGAATCATTTTGATTATCAAAAAATTCTACAGCTTCCCAACTTTGGTCCAGCATGTGACGAAATATCTCATAGAGCAGAGGACCTGGCTTGTATGGGTAAATTTCCCCATAGAGCCAAGATCAGCTCAAGTTGGCCAAACTTTTGGCCTTGGGGGTAGAATAGGAGAAGTGACTGTAGTTTAAAGTCGTGAGATAGTTTCTCGAATCGAACAGAAATGCGAACGAGGGAATGCCACACTATTCCCGAGACTTTGTTGGGATTTCGTAACAATCCGAAGTGAGCTGAAGAGAGATAGTTGGAAATGAGAATTGTGAGGAGTCGAATTGTTCACCAGGAAACTTTTCCTATATGACCTATCTGATTGTGAGCAAACACCGGAGAGATAAATAAATCGGGCCAAGTTGCCAATGAAATTGGCGAGACTGGCATACAGTGGAGACTGGAACATTATGAACGAGACATTTAAATGACAAATACCACAAATTTTTTTGGGAAAATTGGATTTTCAAAGTTTGATTTTTTTTTTTAATTTTTTGAAATTTTTGAATTTTTGATTTTTTTTGTATTTCCAAAATTTGTCAAAATTAAGACATTTTCCGAATTCACGAAATTTATCGATTTATTTGAATATTCGATTTTTTTTTTAAATTTTGGATAGTTCAAATCCAATTTTAAATTCCAAAAAAAAATCCCAGATCCAGCCAAAAATAGGGAAAAATGGGAAATGGCTCCAAGAAACCAAAATCCTGCAAATTTCCAAAGTGTTGAAATTCCCAAAACTTCCTCAATTTCACCCTCGAAGTTTCTCCCCAGTAGCGCTGATAAATCCCACGCAATTTACTAAAATAATTGCATTTCCAGGGGGATTAAAAATTCTTTTTATATTTACTTTTCTTCAATTTATCGTGTTCCAAATGAAGATCTCGCGAGTGTAATCCATTTTGCGGCGCTAAAAGTAAAAGGATGTACGGAGTGCAAATGGAATTACAGCGCTCGCTTCTAGTTGCACTCATCCGTTTTGGAATTAAATTCTAGCCGCACATGGTTTGTTGGATTCTCCTTTCTTTCTTGATAAAATGAATCTTGCAGAGAGAAAAAAAAAATAAAAATTGTGAAAAACAATTTAACGAGGCAGGTGAACGTGCCCTATCAGGGCTGCACCAATAACATCGGGGCCTATTATTACCCCACCCACCCACCCCATCCAAACGCACCCACGCACCTCACCCATCTACACATACCCGCCCACCCCCCTCCCGTCCACACACGCCCGCCCACCCGCCCCCCCTTCCGTCTACACAAACCCGCCCACACATCTATACACACCCAGCCACCAATCTACACACGCCCACCCCCCCCTCCCCATCTACACGAATCCGCCCACACGTCTATACACACCCAGCCACCAATCTGCACACGCCCAACCCCCCCCCCCCCCCTCCCATCTATACAAACCTGCCCACACATCTATGCAGACCCAACCACCAATCTATATACGCCACGCCCCCCCCCCCTCCCATCTACACAAACCCGCCCACACATCGATACACACCCACCCACCAATCTACACACGCCCACTCACCACCTCCTCCTCCCATCTACACAAACCCGCCCACACATTTATAGACACCCAGCCACCCGCCCACTCATCTACATACGCCCACCCATCTAGACACGCCCACCTGCCCATCCATCTAGACACGCCCACTTGCCCACCCATCTAGACGCCCACTTGCCCACCCATCTAGACACGCCCACCTGTCCACCCATCTAGACACGCCCACTTGCCCACCTATCTAGACATGCCCATTTACCCACCCATCTAGACACGCCCACCTGCCCACCCATCTAGACACGCCCACCTGCCCACCCATCTAGACACGCCCACCCAGCCACTTCTGCCTACTACCACCTACTTCGTTAAAGGACTTAGGTTCGCGCCCGCTCTCCGAAGAATGTTTAACATGGTGAAATGGTTTCTCATGGATTCCGACCGATAGCCGGACCATTCTGTGTGTGCTATGGGCGGTACCCGCACGGGGGCGGGAACCAAATGCCACGCAGGGGGAGGGTCCATCTGGGCGGGTTTCTGGAGGTTTACCCGGTGTTTAGAAGTACGATGGCCTAAATGGCGAAAGTCGGCCCCGGAAGAAGACAAAAAAACATCTCCTTGGTAAATTGACATTGCAAATTCTGAACATATCAACTGTGTTTAAACCCTTCGAAATTCTAACAACTTTATGAGGAATCCATACACGTTATTCCAATTCATGATGGGCCGACTTCAATTTAACCTATTGGCGTTTTCATTTCCCGCATTTCACCGCAACAAAATTCAATGTCTCCTCCCCTTGCCCAATACCCCGATGAGATGGTCTAACTGATCGATTTCCGATTTCATTTGTTGACAGTAAAGTTCGGAAATATGCAAAAGCTTCGGAAACTTGAAAACCATTTCAAAAAAAAGTTAAAAATTTCATAAATTGACAAAAAAAAATTATTATTTAAAAAAAAAATGGAAAATTTCCGAAATTTTTTGCAATTTTCAAATTATTGGAAATTTCGAATTTTGGAAAGTTTTAGAAATGCAAAGTTGGAAAATTCCGAAGTCTCTGTTGCGTCCAATTAAAGCGGTCCGATAAAAGCTGTGATGTTGCCTATGTGCGGTTACTTTTAAATTAAAACCACCTGGAGTGAGCACAAACAAGCAAAGTCCTCTGTGGGAGGACGTTTTATTGATGTTTACCTCCAAAAAGCACATGGATGCACTCGACAAAGGATCTTCTCAATTTTCATGCGCATGTATTATGGGAAAATCACTTATTTTCTCATCCACAACAAGATTGAATATCAAGAGGATTTTCCGCGATGTGCATAGCCCGTACCTCGCATGATCAATCACTGATTGGTGATATAGATATTCTGCCAATTCAAACCCGAAATCAATCAGGTCTCATTGGGGTATTGAGAGTACGGGAGGTATTGAAATTTGTTTTTTTCTGTCGTTCTTAACATTCTCCAATTTTTAAGAAAATGGAATTTTAATTTCCAACATTTCCTGGAAATTTGGAATATTTCCGAAATTTCCAGATTTCGAAAATTTTGGGAAATATTTGAAATTTCCCTGAAATTTCAGATATTTCCAAAATTGCCAGATTTCGAAAATTTTTGGAAAATTTCCAAAATTTCCCTGAAATTTCAGATATTTCCAAAATTCCCAGATTTCCAAAATTTTGGGAAATTCCCAAAATTTCCCGAAAATTTCAAATATTTCCAAAACGGCCAGATTTCGAAAATTTCGAAAAATTCCCAAAATTTCCCGAAAATTTTAAATATTTGGAAAATTGCCTTATTTCGAAAATTTCGGAAAATTCCCAAAATTTCCCGAAAGATCCAAATATTTCCAAATTTGCCAGATTTGGACAATTCTGGAGAATTTCCGAAATTTCCCGGAAATCTTAAATATTTCCAAAATCGCCAAATTCAAATTTTTCCCCAAAATTCGCAAAATTTTTCAAAAGTAAAAAAAAGCGGGTAATTTCTAAAATTTCTCAAAATGAAAAAATTCTCGAAGTTTCTCCACTTCTTCCATTTCGCATTTACCTTTCCCCAATTCCAAAATTTTTTGAATTTTCTGCAATTTTTGAAAAACTCAGTTTTCCCCATTTTCAAAACTTCCCAAATTTCCGATAGTCCCAGGCTGGCCCTACGTGTTTCTCCGGGCACCCATCCCAGTCCCCCTGCCGACTTTTCGGCATCAGTCCCTCCCACCCCAACTAGGTCTTTTTTTTCATCACAAAGTGTGTAAAACTACTCGAGGCATTACCCGCACATGCATCACCAGAGCCAGAAGTACAGGTTTTAATTCACTCGAATAGCGCCCGCGTAAAATTTCCAATTTGATTACCGGCAATGTAGGGCAAGAGCATAAAAAATAATTGGAAATTGAAAACTCTATGAAATGACACCCACGAGAACTTCACAAAATTGGAGATTTCAAAAAAAAATTCAACAATTTTTTTTTCCCTCGCATGGTCCCAAAAAAAAAAAAAACAAATAATAAGCACAAAATGCAAAATTACCAAAATGTAAATGTCCTGTTTATTTGAATCAATTTTATTTGGATTAAATAAAATGCTGGATGTTTAAAGGGCAAAGTTCCTCAGCTCCTCCTCCCTCGCTAAAGCAAATACTAACGGAAATGGGGTAAATTCCCTGCTGGCAGTTTGTTTCCTTTGAACACAGAATGCAAATTGAGAGAATAAGCGGGAAAACACGGAAATTCTATATTTCGAATGAAAATGGAGTATTCCGAAATTGAAGTGCCCTAGTAAAAAGGAGAGGCGAGAGAAACTATCGACATATATCGAAATTATCGAAAGCCGTAAGAGGGCGATCGACGCGACACCAGTGCGCGCGGCGGAAGAAGGAAATGCGCGTGCGCAGCACGTGGCACCGGACTCGTTGAAAGAAGAAAGGGCTGGACATGATTCAATAATGGAGATAGAGGAAAAAGCTTCCAATAAAAAATATTCTCCGTTTCATGGAGAATCATTTAGGTCCTATGCATCATGCCGCTATCTGTGATACTTTCGGCTGAAATGGGCCCTGAATGTCGGACGGCATGCAACCTCGCTTCCCCCCGTTGCATATGAACTGCAATAAGTTGTAAACTATTGTAAATACGCGGGAAAGTCATATAACATAATTGATAGAGTTTTTCATACCGAATATTTTTTGTTATTACTGTTTTCCTCTATGGTCATTACTTTCCGTGAAAAATGGTGTGGAGTTCACGCAGGTCGCTCGCAAGCGCTCACACGCTGTCCTCGCTGCTCCCACCCACATTACCTCCTAAACTATGAACGTTAGAGAAAAAGTTATTAAACATAAAATGTACATTTTAATGCGAGGAACAAAATTTGTTTGAACTTTTTTTCTCTATCTCTATCTGTTCTTGAGATATTTTGTTATTTGAGCTTGATCGCATCGGTGCATGAGAGAGTGTTCTCGAATGATTGTGGCTACACACACACACACACACAAAATGTGAAAAGAGTCCAACATCGTAGTTCAAGCTCTTGAAATCCGTGAAATTTCCGGTGCTCTCGCAAGTTTCCAAGTTCAGGTCATTGAATTTAAATAAGATCGATTGGAGTAAACAGAGTGTTCTTTTCACCGAAGACTTCCATTCCATTTAGAATCGGTTCATTATCGGAAATTGAATGGTTTCTCACCTACCCAGCCCTTGGAACTTTGAAAATTCCATCGGCAATAATTCCCCGGTGCCTTTCACGTCCATTAGATTAAACCAGATGAGATGTATAAGTTGAAAGTGGCCGCGTGCATTTTATACATCACGATGATGACACGTCGTTAGCTCTGATCGTTTCCTCGTTATCCCCAACGATCAGCTTCAGCTGTCCCTTCAGCATTTTCAATTTCCTCCAGTCCTTCCAATTTTTCAAAGTTGATTTTCAACGTTTATAAAAAAAAAATCACAGTCGGACTCCCCTTACAGTAGCTCCCGTTTTGGAACCACGTCCCGTGGGTGGGTGTGTGTGGCTGGGTGTGCGGGTGCCTGGTTGGGCGGGTGGGTGTGTGTAGCTAGGTGGGCGGGTGAGTGGGTGTGGCTGGATGGACGGGTGGGTGTGTGTAGCCATGTGGGCGGGTGAGTGGGTGTGGCTGAATGGCTGGGTGGGTCTCTGTACCTAGGTGGGGGGGGGGGGGGTGAGTGGGTATGGCTGTGTGTGTGTGTAGCCAGGTGGGCGGGTGAGTGGGTGTGGCTGGATGGACGGGTGGGTGTGTGTAGCCATGTGGGCGGGTGAGTGGGTGTGGCTGAATGGCTGGGTGGGTCTCTGTACCTAGGTGGGGGGGTGAGTGGGTATGGCTGGGTGGGTGTGTGTAGCCAGGTGGGCGGGTGAGTGGGTGTGGCTGGATGGACGGGTGGGTGTGTGTAGCCATGTGGGCGGGTGAGTGGGTGTGGCTGAATGGCTGGGTGGGTCTCTGTACCTAGGTGGGGGGGGGGGGGTGAGTGGGTATGGCTGTGTGTGTGTGTAGCCAGGTGGGCGGGTGAGTGGGTGTGGCTGGATGGACGGGTGGGTGTGTTTAGCCATGTGGGGCGGGTGAGTGGGTGTGGCTGAATGGCTGGGCGGGTCTCTGTACCTAGGTGGGGGGGTGAGTGGGTATGGCTGGGTGGGTGTGTGTAGCCAGGTGGGCGGGTGAGTGGGTGTGGCTGGATGGACGGGTGGGTGTGTGTAGCCATGTGGGCGGGTGAGTGGGTGTGGCTGAATGGCTGGGTGGGTCTCTGTACCTAGGTGGGGGGGGGGGGGGGGTGAGTGGGTATGGCTGTGTGTGTGTGTAGCCAGGTGGGCGGGTGAGTGGGTGTGGCTGGATGGACGGGTGGGTGTGTGTAGCCATGTGGGCGGGTGAGTGGGTGTGGCTGAATGGCTGGGCGGGTCTCTGTACCTAGGTGGGGGGGTGAGTGGGTATGGCTGGGTGGGTGTGTGTAGCCAGGTGGGCGGGTGAGTGGGTGTGGCTGGATGGACGGGTGGGTGTGTGTAGCCATGTGGGTGGGTGACTAGATGTGGCTGGATGGCCGGGTGGGTCTGTGTAGCCAGGTGGGCGGGCGAGTGGGTGTGGCTGAATGGCCGGGTGGGTCTCTGTAGCTAGGTGGGGGGGGGGGGGGGAGTGGGTATGGCTGGGTGGGTGTGTGTACCCAGGTGGGCGGGTGAGTGAGTGTGGCTGGATGGGCGGGTCGGTGTAGCTAGGTGGGCGGGTGAGTGGGTGTGGCTGGATGGACGGGTGGGTGTGTGTAGCCAGGTGGGCGGGTGAGTAGGTGTGTGTCACTGTCTTTCCTCGCTTGTGTCCCCACCAGTATACAATTCGAATTCAAATACTTGCACGCCGAGTTTCACTCAAGCAGCGTACGTACCCTATATCAAATAGTGGGAGAAGAGGTATAAAGTGCCACAGTGCAAGAGTCACAAAGACTCTTCGATTGGTCCATACAGCATCCCAATCGCAGAATTCGATGGTGAGAAATCGTTGCAGTTAAAAATGGTCTAAAATGACAAAATTGGAAAGATTATTTGGCTTACTTCAAATTTGCTGAAGACTTCCGGTAGCGCTAAGAATTCAAAAAAAAAAAAATTGGTCGATTCCCCGCCCCGGAATTTCCTTATTTGTCGTCGCTTCTGGCCCATTAGCCCTCAACTAACGTGATAAGTAATTTTGCAAAAGCTAATTAAAGTTTTAACTGCCCTCTTTATCCGCCATCGCGCATCCAACTTTTCTCTTTTCCAGAAAGACGCTTAATCCGCATAAAATCGTGGCAAGTTGAAAAAAAAAAAAATAGCCGTTAATGTTCGGTATTGTTTCACGAAAGAGAGAAAAAAGAATATCAGAAAAATTATCCCGCCGCTTGGCTAATCTGTACACATTGCCATTTTTCATTACTTTTATCCACAAATGAAGCGAAGATTGCCAGTTAAAACGCAAACTTCAGTCTCCGATAAATGATTTTTGGCGCACTAAAAAGTCAACATCACTTAAGACTGATAATTTGCACAGTGGCGTCTAAATTTTTCGTTTAAATTTCATTCAAAAGCGTAGTAATTTTTACAGAACTCTCAATATAAATTCTAAGGGAAGAGTTTCGCAGATTTTACCGAGCTGCTACAGTAATTACTGGTATCATAATTTTTTCCGACTGGTAACGTAAAATTTACATAGCATCATTGAGTTGTTGGGCGGTCAAGAAATTTCAAATTTTCAAAAAAATTCCGAAATTTTCCAAGGCAGTGGGTGGGTGGGCGTGGCTGAGTGAGTGGGTGTGTGTGGCTGGGTGGGCGGGTGGGTGTGTGTAGCTAGGTGGGCGGGTGAGTGGGTGTGGCTAGATGGAGGGGTGGACGGGTAGGCGAGGGGTGTGTGTAGCTAGGTGGGCGGGTGAGTGGGTGTGGCTAGATGGGGGGTGGACGGGTAGGCGGGGGGGGGGGGGGGGTGTAGCTAGGTGGGCGGGTGAGTAGGTGTGGCTAGATGGAGTTGTGGACGGGTAGGCGGGGGGTATGTGTAGCTAGGTGAGTGGGTGTGGCTAGATGGAGGGGTGGACGGGTAGGCGGGGGGGGGGGTCTGTAGCTAGGTGGGCGGGTGAGTGGGTGTGGCTAGATGGATGGGTAGGCGGGGGGGGGGGTGTAGCCAGGTGGGCGGGTGAGTGGGTGTTGCTAGATGGATGGGTGGAGGGGTAGGGGGGGGTGTGTGTAGCTAGCTGGGTGGATGTGTGTAGCTAGGTGGGCGGATGGGTGGGTGTAGCTGAGTGGGCGTGTATGTACGTGTATATGGCTGGTTGGGTGGGTGGGTGTGCGTGGCTGGATGGGGGGGTGTTTAGGTGTGGCTGGGTGGGCGGGTGGGTATGTGTAGCTAGGTGGGGGGGGGGGCTGGTTGTGCCTGGATGGGCGGGTAGATGGGTATACGTGGCTGAGTGGGCGGGCTCGGATGAGTGGGTGGCTGGAGGGATGGGTAGGCGGGTGCCTAAAACAAAATAAAATTTCTATCCAGAATTCGAAAGTTTCGACGTCCACTGAAAAATGCCAAACAACTTTCTTCCTCACAAAAAAATTCTCTACCAAAAAAGTGTAGCCCCATTTTGCCGCTAAAGGGAAAATCTTCAATGGAAAATCGCAGATCGGAATTATCAATCTTCATAAACATAAACAAAATGTAGTAAAAAATGGACCCTTGTCAATGGCTACTCTATCATCATTGATCCACTCGAATGTATCACAAACTCTCTACAACAACTTTCTTGTTAACTGTTTCTTCATTCCATCTGACTAAATTGCCGGATGTAATTCCCGGTTGAACCTCAAGGGGTAATTTTCATTTATTCTAATTCCATCATTATAAGAATACCGAACCTTCACGTGTGCTTTTTTTTCAACTCAACCTCATTACATATCTGTTGTATCGTACTCGAATTATGGGTCGAAATTTTTCCATTCTGTTTTTTTTTTGCAATTTTTGACATGTTGGAAATTTTGGAAAATTACAAAAAATTTCAAACATTGAAAAAATATTGCAATTCTTAAGAGTTTTGAAAGAAAATTGTGTTCGACCTCATACCACCCCCCACCCCCCCGACCGCGGAGCGGCCGTAAAACGCCGCTTTAGGGTCGCGATGCGAAAAAGCACGATTTCTTCGTGTATAATTACGAAGAATAGCGTCGCGGATGCTTTATTATGAAGTTTCACATAATTTCATGCAGTACTTTGAAGCTCAGGAATTTAGGGGTGAGATTTAAGGGAGACTACAGGACAATAAATAATCGAAAATCCGGGGAGTCCAGGCGTAATGCTGGGCCATCTGCATTTCGTAATCCAACGTATAAAGACAGTACGGATTCACTGGCTGGGACGTTTAGCCCGGGGGATAATATTTTCATCCTTTCTGGCGCAATCATTTTTTCTCACTCCTTTTGCCAACGGAATTTATTGTTATTGGATTTTCTGAGAGAATGAAATGAGGATGTATGGGAGAATTGTTCAGGAGTGCGGGCTTTTTTCCCATTATCTTAGGTATTTTAAATAGGTCTTGAGACTAGCTTGAGACTGGGTTTTTGGAATTTTTTTAGGTGGACAATGTTTGCATTTTTTTGAGGTTTTCGGAATTTGGGACTTTATTAAATTTTGTAATTTTTGGAAATTTCGGAAATTTTGAACCCTTTGGAAATTTCTGAAAATTTTGGAAATTTCTGGAAATTTTGGAAATTTCTGGAAATTTTGGAAATTCTGGGAGTTTTGGAAACTTTGGAGATTTCTGGAAATTTTTGACATTTTGGAAATTTTAAAAAATTTTGGAAATTTTAAAAATTTTGGAAATTTTAAAAATTTTGGAAATTTTGGGAGTTTTGGAAATTTTGGAAATTTCGGGAGTTTTGGAAATTTTGGAATTTTTTAAAGTTTTGGAGATTTCTGGAAATTTTGGACATTTTGGACATTTTGGACATTTCTGGAAATTTTGGAAATTTCTGAAGATTTTTTAAATTCTCGAAATTTTGGAAATTTCCAAATCCTTTAGTTTCCCGTTTTTTCCATATTTGCGTTCTCACGTTTTTCGCACAATTACCAGCTTTTTATGCAGTTAACGGAACACGGGCGATTCCCTTTGACCCGAACATGCTCATGAATAAATCCGTAAATACCCATTCGAAATTCTCAATCAATGACTCGTAATGGGTTTGAAAATGGCGCGAAATATCCAGCGCAACTTGAAAATTCAATAGCTCCGCAACTCATCGTGCAGGCACTCAAAAAGCGGATTCTGCCGTTTACGAGAGCCATGAATTTTGCGGAATAATTAAATACCCGGATAACGCTCAATTGTGATGAATTCAAACGCTTTTCAGATGCGCAAAAAAAAACAGAAAATTCGACATGCTCATGTGGAACCATATCGACATCCTTTTCTCATTTTATAATTTCTCGATTTAAAAAAAAAAGTTAGTGGTGTGCAAATGTGTGTTGGGCGGTCAAGAAATTTCAAATTTTCAAAAAAATTCCGAAATTTTCCAAGGCAGTGGGTGGGTGGGCGTGGC
Source organism: Asobara japonica (assembly GCA_026005395.1). Taxonomy (NCBI): domain Eukaryota; kingdom Metazoa; phylum Arthropoda; class Insecta; order Hymenoptera; family Braconidae; genus Asobara; species Asobara japonica. Next base: position 1,290,227 of record BQMI01000510.1, read on the forward strand.
TGAGTGGGTGGGTGTGTGTGGCTGGGTGGGCGGGTGGGTGTGTGTAGCTAGGTGGGCGGGTGAGTGGGTGTGGCTAGATGGAGGGTTGGACGGATAGGCGGGGGGGTGTGTGTAGCTAGGTGGGCGGGTGAGTGGGCGTGGCTAGATGGAGGGGTGGACGCGTAGGCGGGGGGGTGTGTGTAGCTAGGTGGGCGGGTGAGTGGGCGTGGCTAGATGGAGGGGTGGACGGGTAGGCGGGGGGGGGGGTGTGTGTCGCTAGGTGGGCGGGTGAGTGGGTGTGGCTAGATGGAGGGGTGGACGCGTAGGCGGGGGGTGTGTGTAGCTAGGTGGGCGGGTGAGTGGGTGTGGCTAGATGGAGGGGGTGGACGGGTAGGCGGGGGGGGGGGGAGGGTGTAGCTAGGTGGGCGGGTGAGTGGGTGTGGCTAGATGGAGGGTTGGACGGGTAGGCGGGGGGGTGTGTGTAGCTAGGTGGGCGGGTGAGTGGGTGTGGCTAGATGGAGGGGTGGACGGGTAGGCGGGGGGGGGGTGTAGCTAGGTGGGCGGGTGAGTGGGTGTGGCTAGATGGAGGGGTGGACGCGTAGGCGGGGGGTGTGTGTAGCTAGGTGGGCGGGTGGGTGGGTGTGGCTAGATGGAGGGGTGGACGCGTAGGCGGGGGGGGTGTAGCTAGGTGGGCGGGTGAGTGGGTGACAAACAAAACTTCCCGATTTGGTATTTCAGCACAGCATAAGCATGCAACCATGGTGATGAGCAAACTCAACAGTGATATCAATAATTGAACCTATATTGGAAAAAGTCATACTGAATGTGCATTTTCGTATAAGGAACGAAAATTTTCCAAATTTGAAACAAAATTTCAGTTTCAAAAAAATTTTGAAAAATTTTGAAAACTTTTCCAAAAATTTTCACAAAATTCTCAAAAATTTCCCAGAACGGGAACTTCCCTGAATCACCGATAAATCCGCCATTCGCGTTTGGATTTTTCCCCCGCTGAAAATTCCCCAATAGTCCCCCCACCCACCCCAATTTTCGCAGCGCTTAACAACACGTACGTTTTCGTAATTAAAGTACCCCTAAAATTTATGTGGGATATTTAGACTCTATCGACCTAAATACGGGCGATAAACAATGCGTTGGCTGCCGAAAGGGGGCGGCTTAACATTGCGCTTTTTTTAAAATTTTTCCCCTTTTTTTTGTCACAGATTTCAATACTCCAATCCCCCGTAAATTTAATTGCAAGTTTAATAGATGCTGATGCTGGGAAAACACGCGTAACCGAACAAAAATACGGCGAAAGTGTGGGAAATCATTGTTACACACTGCCACACATTAGCAAGCCGGGATTTTCCTGATGCACCTGTTCATTCATTTGTGCATAATTTACTGAATGCGCATATTCAACATTTACTGACCATTTACCAGACTCATGCACATCCTGCGCGAGCGGGGCAGGGGGGGGGGGAAGGGAGGAAGGGGCAAAAAATTGATAAAAAGTCCCCGTTCCGTTTGACGAGTTTTCTCCCTTTTTTTTTTTTTTTTCATTTCATCCACCTTACTAGAAATTGAATGTCGCATAGACCTCGCCGCGGTATTGCAAGGCGGTACTCAATGTTAAAGGTATAGCCACTTCGGCTGAATGCCGCAGAATTTCGTCCAATTTCTACTAGGGCAGACGCGCGGGAAAAGTTACCAAACGAGAAGTGATCTGCCTGTTTTATTTTTCGATGAAGAAATTTTTGATCGCATGTCTATTGACTGGTGGGAAATTTTGGAGTAATTTTTAGCGGAACAGTAATTTTTACGGAACTTTGGGTAAATTTTACTACTCCGCCGGTAATTTTTGCCCCACCGGTAGGGTAAAATTTACCGTACCCCATTGAATTTTTTCCAGATTCTAAAAATTACAAAATTCTTTCAAATTTCAAAAATTTCAAAAATTTTGGAAATTCCAAAATTTCCAAAAATTTAAAAAATTCAAAAATTTCCAAAATCTCAAAAATTTCAAAAATTTCAAATTTTTAAAATTTTTCAAAAAATTTCAAATTTTTCAAAAATTTTCAACTAAAAAAAGAAATTTTTCCGACTTCCCCAAAATTCCAACCTCAAGTCGACAAAAAAATTTCCCCAAAATTCCCAATTCCCAAGACCCCAAAAATGTCAAAAACCCCCAAAATTTGCACGTTCCCCATAAACCCCCATAGACTTGCAAATTCGAATTCTTCACCGAGTACCCTAAAACCCGCCAAAAACATTATCTATTTGATATGTTCACCCATGCTGAACTTGAAATATATCACGTTAGGTAGCAAAGGGGTCGAGGGGTTGGTGGGTGGGGGGTTGAGAGTGAATCCGGCAGACGTTGAGATTCACGACATTCATGGTGCATTAAATGGAAATGATGGTTTTATACGGTCTTCTAACGTTGGGGCATACGGGTTACTCGATTCAAACTCGGCCCCTCCCCGCGCTTTACTTATAAACCACGGCGGGTTTTATAAATATTTAACAGCTTCTACTCACATCCCTTCACCCCTCCCCCCCCCCCCTCCCCCCGCCCACCGTCCACCGCAGCTTCTTCCTGAACCGCGCCGTTTTCACCACATTAAGTTTATTTGATGCCGAAGCGGAAAAATAAAGCGAGTCTCGACAATAAATTTCCCATGAGCTTTCGCCCCTTAAGACAGCACAGAATCTCTTGTAAAAAGATTTTTGAAAAAAAAGGGGGAACCCCCTGGGCCCCATGAAAAATTGGCATTTTTCACCTAATTTGTTTTTGCCACTTATTCCCTTAAAAGCTCAAAAAGCTCGTGACCAAGTGGCTCTAACGAAAAATGTTATTGAACATTTTTTGTAGAGAATTTAATTCTGGATTAAAAAGTCCTTTACTATTTTTCTCTGAGCCCACGCGTTTATCAGTGAAATCCAAAATTTCAAAAGATTTAAAAGCTGAAAAGCTGGAGGGAAAAATAGGAGAAGGGTTCTGCAACAATTTCAATGAAAACGGAAACACGAAACATTTTTAAAACCAAAATGTGTTGGAACGTACAATGTCTGCCGAAATTTGAGAATTGGAGATACAAACGGACAAACATACACACACACTAATCAATGAGAATACGAAGGGCCACCTAGGCATGGATGCACCCGACCACGCCTACACAGCCATCCAACCACGCCCACCCACCCACCCACACCCACCCGCCCACCTACCCAACTACACCCATGCCCACGGGCCCACCCACCGAACCACACCCACGTCCACGGGCCCACCCACCGAATCACACCCACGTCCACGGCCCACCCACCCAACCACACCCACCGAACCAACCCCACGTCCACGGCCCACCCACCGAACCACACCCACATCCACGGCCCACCCACCCAACCACACCCACCGAACCAACCCGACGCCCACGGGCCCACCCACCGAACTAATCTCACGCCCACGGACCCATTCACCGAACCACACCCGGGCCCACCCACCCCACTACACCTCCCCGCGCACACGCATATACGTACACCAACACACACACATACACAAACTCATCTCACCGCCCAGAAATCTCACAAAAATCATTCCCTCAAAAATTTCAGAAAATGTGTGAATCTCCAGCAAGCTAGTGGAAAAAAATGCCGAAAAATAGTGCCCTGGTGTATTCATTAAAGCGAGTGATCACATGGTGATAGGCGAGCAATATCGGAAAAAGCTTCACGATAGGTTGCCTGCAGAGCGCTGGTAGCAGGGGGTCGCCTGATGGTGGTGGTGGAATTGGCATGTGCTGTGTCCTACAGAGTGCCGAGCGTGTATCGCCCTCAATACCTGGGGACAAACACACCTCGAACGCTAATTCAGCTAATTACGGAACACCAGTAACAATCCATGATCTACCCCTGGAATCACTCTGGGCAGCTGGCCTCGATGATGGCATGGGATTTCCACGGAGGTGCTCATACGCTAATCACCATACCGTACCCCCTACGCCCAATGCCAATACCGAGGACCACTGGCGTGATCGGAATCCACCGTTCAGGTAGAGGACAGGATTTGGGTGGGAAGTTAGTGAAATGGCAACTGGAGCAAAAATTAGCAGCCTGTCAAAGCTGTATGACCTTTCCTTCTTTCTTTTCGAAGTTCCATTACCTGCCTCCTTTTTTAAATCACCCTTGTCAACCGTCTGATGTTGAACACCAGACAGTTTTTCACCCTCAGATTCCCAAGATAAATTTTTGCTCCAAGTCTCCGTCCACTCGTTCGAATGTATCTTTGTTGCCCGTATCCTAAAAAAAAACTCCCCCCCAGAACGCCCACAACGTCGACCGGAATTGGCTCATCGATAACAGACGAGATATGGACGTCGGCCACTGACCGAAAATTTTTCCGCACATCAACAACGTCAACGGGCATTGGTTCGTCCTTGAATCTTCACGAGAATAATCGCTCGCTGGAATCCCAGGATGACTTCTACCCGGACATGGAGGACAAGGACAAGCGTCGTTCGTACTATCAGACGACACCAACGACCTCTGGGATCGGCTCATCAATCGAGAAGACCCAGTCGATCGACACACCCCGATCTCATGACCATCCCGATCACTTATGGTCGACCGCGATGGGCGAGGGTTTTACTAGGTACCACATCATCTATCATGCCTGTCAGCTCATACTGATAGAAGGATTTGGTGGGCATGATGCTGGCTTAGTTGTTCCACTCTGTCTTATCAAAAAATCCTCTTCGGATTTCGTTTGGAAAGGTCTAACTTTTGATCCGAACCTTCGATCAATGTTGAACCAAGCTTGGACCATGTCCTTCACCATCGTCAATCTGAAGCGTCGAATCCGAAGACGAGTCTTTGATCAGACAAGGTATACCAGAGTTTGATAAGAACCGAATATTGATCTGCGAAACGCTGCAGAACTTTAGGTTAAGTCAGCTGTACCATTTGGTGATGGTTACCAAACGACAAGCCAAACCCAACATGATGACCATCACCAAATGCTCAGCTGAATGAACCAGGATTCATGTCGAACGCCAGTATAGAGCAACGAAAGCCAAGTCAAAACCGAATGTTCTCGATCGAATCCTTCACTCCGTAAGCGAAACCTATCACTGCTTGTCCTTGCACCTAGGTACAATGGTGTCAAATCTCTCCAAACCATTACCAGACAACCTCGACCAAATCACGACTGGGTAAAAACGGAAAGAATCGCGAGATTCACGAAACACCGTACCATCAGCCAATCGCCGGACTTCGACTCCGAGGAGATCTGGACGTCTCGGCTTAATGACAATGGCATATCCGGGTATGCTACTCAACGGAATCAGCATCGTTGTCATCACCAAACTAGGAGAAGCTTCTCCACGTCCATCATGGCGGATTTAGCTGGAACACCTTCTGATTCACAACAGAGCCTGGGCAGTGCGGAATTCTTGGTAAGTGGTCGAATTCGTTAGGATTTAGACCATCCTGCGCAGCATCCAATGCATGACAGAGAACCTTCGATCTTTCCATGTTTATAGTAGAAATTCCTGGTTTATTCGTAGCATGTGTATTCTGAATGTAGATCTATCTTATAAGGAAGACTTGGCCTGGCGCAGTAGGAACCAACGAGTCTTGGTCAACTTAGCTTGTCTGCTTTGCTGTATGACAGTCCATGATTGAACGGAGGCCGCCAGGCCTCGCAGGCTTTCCAAATCGATAACAGCAGCGGACAACTGCACTCTCAGCAGATGACATAATGTCCATGCGTTGATTAGATATACTCGGTAGCTATCGCGCACTCTCGAGAGGGCGAAAGAGCGGGAGATTTGAATCAAAAAGTGAATTGGCCCGATACGCTATCGCGTATCTTGATCCATCAGCATATGTCCCAGTAAATTTGTCAAGCTGCATGTCTTACGTGTTCAGCCGGATGATCTAGACAGTAGCAGACAGACCGGAATTCCATATCTTCCTTGCTATCACGTGAAGTTGTCATTAGCATTCACGATGTTGCATTTGTGGAGATTATGTGAGTCAAGGATAAATTAACTGAACACACATATTCCAACGTTAAAATCAAAAGAGTATTTACTTGCTTGGCTCGGGGAAGTGAGTTCCTATTGTGCCGTAAACGGACTGAGAGCGAGACAGGGAAGTCAATGCCCTTTATTATAGACACAAACAGTGTCGATATTAAATTCACCTAATATCGACCCTAAACATAATCGATATCAATAATCGGCAATATCGAGATCGGCAAATTCAAACAGGTAAAATGTGGAAAATACATGCCACCACACATTCAATAAACAACTGAGTAGATAAATAAAGGAATTCATCCTGATCTGCACAGCGCTCTGGTATCTCAACGTAATTTAAGTTGCAATAAAAATAGCCATTAAATTCCACTGATGATTCAAGAAATGTGATAGTGAGTTATTCCCTTTCCTTTTTTTGCGGAGGTTGAAAAAAAGTGGGCCAAGCGCATATCAGCTGCCTTTATGTGCGCCCTGGGAGATATTCGAGACACGATGGTATAGAAAATCGTATATACACTATCTGCAATGGGCAGGGCTGTATGTTATGTGCGATTGTCGCAGCCACTGAGCAGCGATAAATCACGAAACGATGACCCGTCCGATCGGCGGAACGTGCTGGACGTGCCGAAAATGGGACTGTCAAGGAGAAAATTGGGCTGCTTGACCCAGCAACTATGTCGTCCTTGTGGAGTGACATAAAAGCGATGGCAAGAATTTTTTTTTTACCTACTTTACCGGCTAAGTGGACCTCGGTTGTTGGTGTGTATCTACATGGCGGAGGAAAGCTGATCAGACCCCTCTCAGCAGTGTTGGAGCAGTGGATGTCGACTTTGTTATCGTTGGACGATGGTTACACGTCGTCATCATGAGACACTCCATTAGCAACGTTTCTGCTAGCTAATGTCCTGCTCTACATCCAGTACTGCTAGATTACACCTACCTAGGTGGTTCTATGCCAACTTAGGCTTCTGTCAGGCTGTTAGGAGGCGGGTCACACGAGCAAGTCATCAGACTTTTTCGAAGTACCTCAATGCCAGTACCCACGTGGGATAGGGTCGTGTCCCTCTCCCTGCAGTGGGGAAAGCTCTCTCCCTGTCTCTCTTGTTGTGCTGATGATGGATTTCCTTACTGATCGTGCTGTCCTGAATGCCCTGTAGACAGGATTTCGGCCTTCTAATAGTACTCAGACGGCACTGCTCAAGCTGACGAATGGCATACGTGTTAGCATAGACCGGCGCAATTGACGATGTTGCTTCTGTTTGACTTATATATGTGGATATATGTACATACGTATGTATATATGTACATATGTCCATATGTGCATATGTATGTATATATGTATGTATATATGTATGTATATATGTATATATGTCCATATGTGCATATGTGCATATGTATGTATATATGTATGTATATATGTATGTATATATGTATGTATATATGTATGTATATATGTATGTACATATGTATGTATATATATGTATACATATATATATATATATATTTTTTTTTTGTTTTTATTTTTGATTCTTCACAATTGTGGAAATGTTTTATGACGCTTTTCTAACTCATTCATCGCATCATAACGAGGACTTGAACTATATCAAGCAACCAATTACGTAATAAAAAAAATTCACTACAAATCACGCGAATAAAATGGCCAACAATGCAAATCTCCCGGTGAATAGAATCGTAGAAATTGCATGCCAGTAGAAAATGTTAGGATGGGGGGTGGTGGAGGAGGAGGAGGAGGAGGAGGGAGGAGCTGCCTGTTGCAGACGGGGAAAAGCGAGAACCCATAAAGCTCTCGACCTCGGGTCGTTTACCCAAGGGTTCCCAAAAGGGGAGACTGAAAAAACGGATGAGGGCGAATTCTTTACCGTAGAAATTGTTTCTTCTTTTTTTCTGTTTTTTTTTTACCTAAAAAGTTACTCTGTTAGTGGACCCCAGCGCTGGGAAAATGGTTTTGTCGACTGTTTCCCTCTGTCACGGGCGGAAATTAACAACATCATTTACACGGGTCCGTTTCTAAGAGTATCTATTTTTGGAATTTTTTGTTTGTTTTTTTTTATTTTTTCATGTTTTTAATGTTTTTAAATTCTTGAAATTATCGAAAATTTTCTATTTTTAATGTTTTGATTTTTCAATTTTTTGGAATTCTTGAAATTTTTCAATATTAATTTTTTTTTAATTTACAAATTTTTGACATTTTTTTTCAAATTTTGGGAAATTTTCCAAATTTTTTTTTGTTTTTTTTTTTGTAATTTTGAAATTTGTGTACTTACAAAACCTTTTGAAATTCTTACTATTTTAGAATATTTTTTCAAAAATTTATGAATTTGAAGATTTTTTTTTTATAATTGAATTATTGAATTTTTTTGCCATTTCCAAAAATCTCGGAAATTGGGAGCCGTTTTTTAGACGTGGTTTTTTACGCCAAACGAATGAGTCTGCTAGTGGACCCCAGTGCATAGAAAATTTTGTCGACTGCTTCCTTCTACCTGGGACGAATATTAACAAAATAATTCACGACGCTACATTCGTGGGAGTCCCCAGAGCCTTTCAAATCCCTTTACTTTTATAACTCCCTCACTGGTAATTTGCAGCTCCCCCACCCTCCAAATGCGATCTGAGATAGTAATTACAGGTCATTAATTAAAAACCTCATGTGTGTATTTTTCCTACTATTTTTTTCTAATTTTGAGGATTTTAAAGATTTTCAAAATTCTGAATTTTTTTGAAAATTTTAAAAATTTTAAAAATTTTGAAAATTTTGGCATTTTTGAAAATTTTGTAAATTTTGAGAATTTTGAAAATTTTTTTAACTTTTCTAAACTTGTCATATTTTTGAAATCTCCAAAACTAACGAAAGAAATTTAACTCAAAAATCAAAATTTCTGTTCAAATTTTACAAAAAACAAAAACTTTGAAAATTTCAAATTTTGAATTTCAAATATGACATTATTGATTACAAAATTTCCGCTAAAAATTTTCCACGTTTCTCCTATAACCCAATTTCAATCTTTCCCATTCACCTAAAACTAACGAGTCTCGTTTGAATTTCCCGCGCGAATAATTCGAATATTTCACCGAAATTCCAGCCAACACTTGCCCCGAGAATAATTGAGGTCTTTGTACTTTATTAACAATTACCAATGCACGTCATGTACCGGGTGAGGGAAGAAGACCTAGCGACATAGACGTAGGCCAAGGCGCAGTTAACGATCCAGTAAGCGCCACTTAACAACTAATTAATTTAATTGCTGAGAGGAATAGCTCGCCAGACGCATCCCCATAGCCTATAGTTATTCACCGTCTATCCTATTTTTTTTTATTTTTTTTTTTATTACACTAGTGCTCAAGTCTTCATGATTTTATTTGCCACTTATCCGTGAAAGGTGGACTAAAATAAAACTGAGTTCAATAAAAAAAATAATAAAAAAGGTGGGGCTTGAGAAACTGGATGAATGAGTATATACACGGACAGGTGCATTGAGGGACCAGGATGGAAACAAGGACAAGTATAAGGATAGGAGCGATTACACCAAGGCAACATTAAACAAGGTCAGCACCATGGACAAGGTCAGGACCATGGACAAGGACAGGAACATGGGCCAGGGCAGTAACGTAGAACAGGACAGGAACACGGACCAAGACAGGAATGTGGACCATACAGGAACGTGAGCACGAAAATAAACATGGACCAGACAGGAACGTGGGTAAGGAGAGGAACATGGACCAGGACAGGAACATGGGCCAGGTCAGGCACATGGACCAAGGCAGGAACATGGACCATACAGGGACGTGGGCAAGAAGAGGAACAGGGCCAGACAGGAACATGGACCTAGACAGGAACATGAGCAGGAATAGGTATATGGGCCAGGATAGGGGTATTCTCAAGAACAGGAGAATAGGGAAGAAGAGGCACATGGACCAGGATAGGAATATAGATTAAGACAAGAACATGAGCAAAGACAGGAATATGGAACAAGACAGGAACATGGACCGGGACAAGAATATGGAGTAAGATAGGAACGTGGAGCAAAACAGGAACATGGACCAAGACAGGAACATGGGCCAAGACAGGAACATGGGCCAAGACAGGAACATGGGCCAAGACAGGAACATGGGCCAAGACAGGAACATGGACCAAGACAGGAACATGGGCCAAGACAGGAACATGGAACAAGACAGGAACATAGACCAAGACAGGAACATGGGCCAAGACAGGAACATGTAGTAGCATAAGAACATGGGCAAAGAGAGGAACTGGAGCACACACCCAATTTCAGTCTCCAAGAGACGCTAAATGAACAGTATTAATTGCGTTCGCCCGTATTTCCAACCTGACATCAAAATAATTCTGTTTATCTACCGTATCCTTGAGACAGTTGCTCGAGGATAGCAAACTATTTGCATTAAGCGTGTCTATTTATACGCGTGAATTTGTATTCATTGCTGGAGATGTAAAATTATGGGAAATTATTTTAGCTAGACCGGAAATTGAACTAATTCGCCTTGAGAGTTGTTGAAATGAATTTGGATAGAAAATACGAGAATGAAATAGAGTGGTTGGCCTTCGGTCTGCAGGAATGAACTCAAGGCTGGGCTGAGATGAGAATTAGACAATTCAATAAATAAATGAAGAAGAGAAGTTCTTCAAATTTTTGAGACTCACGATTTTGAAATTTTTACATTTTTTTTGAGATTAGTAAGTGCAACATTTTTTGTTAATTAATTTTTTTTCATGGTGTAACTCTCAGATCTCTTTCGAGATATCGAAATTCGGTTTTCTAATACACTACAACCACCTAGTGCACGGTGCGCTTGCGTGCCTCAATGCAATTAGGGGGTACTCTGATAATAATTAAGCATCGTGAGTGGGACAGAGAGAGGTGCACTGATGCTTCACGCTCTCATGATTTTCTCGCACGCGTACCTCTAGGTGCGGTATGACCAGCTGCCCATATAATCGCCTTAGCATTTGCAATTATCCTGAGAAAACGTTTCCGGCATTTGCGCCTTTTGTTTACCGCGCTTTTTCACCTCACTTTTTTTTCTCAAGGTAGCTCAATAAATTTGTATCTTTCAAATTTTTCGAATATTCCAAAATTTTTGACATCCCAATTTTTCAAAATTCACAATTTTTAAAATTTTCGATATTTTCGAAATTTCCAAGATTTCCAGAATTTCCAAAATTTCCAAGATTTCCAGAATTTCCAAAATTTCCAAGATTTTCAAAATTTTCAAAATTCGAGTTTTTCAAAATTCAAAATTTTCAAAATTCAAAATTTTCAAAATTCAAAATTTTCAAAATTCAAAATTTTCAAATTCAAAATTTTCAAAACTCAAAATTTTTCAAATTCAAAATTTTCAAAATTCAAAATTTTCGAAATTCAAAATTTTCAAAAATTCCAAAAAGTTCAAAATTTCGAAAAAATGTCCAGCAGTCAGGACCGGAGTTCGACGATTAGATGGTGGATAAAAGTTTGGGGGAAATTTTCAATGGGTTAAAAATGACCCGGGGGCAAACTGAGAGGTATATATAGACAAACAGGGAAAGCTATCTCCGTAGACCCCCGACCGCATATCCATTACAAAGGCGGGTTAGAGCCGGGACAGTCTCCGTAAAATGCGTTTGATTAAAATCCATTAATCAGCCGGCCTGACACTAATTTGTGCGATAAAAAAATATCGTTGCGCAGTATCTACATAGAATACATTTTATGGTATAAGAATTCTGGAATTTATTCAATTTACGAAAAAATTTTCAAAATTTTGAAATTTTTTGAAATTAGCAAAAAAAATTTTTTTTTATAAATTTTCAATTTTTCAAAATGCAGAATTTCGAATTTTTCATATTTTTTTTTTTTTGTGAATTTTCCAAATTTTGGGAAATGGAAATTTTTGAGTCGTCAATTTAAAATTACCATTCATGTAAAATTACCCCAAACTTTAATTCCCAAATCTAATATCCGGAATCTAGGCCAAACGCTGCTGACGTACACTTCGCAGCTTGATTATCGTAATTTTATGCATTCATCTGGGAAAATTTGTACGCGAAAACAAAGGGTGGGATTTAATGAGCGGCTGGTCGGCAAAAGTTCAATGGATACATTAACATGGAATAACAGAGGTGAAATCTCATTCTAGTGAAACCGCTCTAAGTTTCACTAATATTTTTTTCGTTTGGAAATTTTGGAAGTTTAGGAAATTTTAGAAATTTTGGACGTTTTGGAAATTTTGGAAAATTTTAGAAATTTTGGGAATTTTGGATAATTTTGGGCGTTTTGGAAATTTTGGATATTTCGGAAATTTCGAAAATTTTAGAAATTTTGGACATTTTGGAAATCTTGGACCTTTGGACGTTTTGGAAATTTTGGACATTTCGGAAATTTTGGACATTTCGGAAATTTTGGACATTTTGGAAATTTCGGAAATTTTGGACCTTTGGACGTTTTGGAAATTTCGGGCTTTTCGAAAATTTTGAACATTTTGGAAATTTCTGGAAATTTTGGAAATGTCTGCAAAATTTCTGGAAATTTTGGACATTTTGGAAATTTCGGAAATTTTGGAAATTTTGGACCTTTGGACGTTTTGGAAATTTCGGGCTTTTCGAAAATTTTGAACATTTTGGAAATTTCTGGAAATTTTGGAAATGTCTGCAAAATTTCTGGAAATTTTGGAAATTTCGGAAATTTTGGAAATTTTGGACCTTTGGACGTTTTGAAAATTTTGGGCTTTTCGAAAATTTTGAACATTTTGGAAATTTCTGGAAATTTTGGAAATGTCTGCAAAATTTCTGGAAATTTTGGAAATTTTGGACATTTTGGAAGTTCTGGAATTTTTGGAAATTCCGTAAATATTTATAATTCTAATAATTTAAAAATCAATGACAATTCTCCACATTTCAAATTTTAAGGCATTATTTCTTTTTTTTTTATTTGAAATAGAGAACAATTGTGGAAATTTTCGAAAAATCTCCACATTAACTTTTCCCGCACCCCCCAGGATATAAAAAATATGGCTGGCTGCATTCTCCATAATCGTAGCCGGCGATTACCTCGGGGACCCAATTTTCCTGGAGCACTGCCCGGAGAAAACTTTACGAGCGACACTGTAAGGTAGTTTCTACGTGGAGTAAAGGCCAGTTCTCCGGTAGCGAGTCGTGACACCAAATGAAAACTATTTTTTTCATTTTTATTTGGCCCCTCTGTAAAAACGTCGCAAACGCATGAGTTGCAACTTCCGCAATGTCACTCATACATTCTTCCGGTAAATAAAAAACAAGCATGCAGGTACAAACATTTTTAAATTGGAAGGATTTTCAAAATACCCGCACATTAGAAGATTTTCAAAATTTCCAAAATTTTCCAAATTTTCAGAATTTTAAAATTTTTGCACTTTTCAAAATTTTTGAAATTTTCAAAATTTTTGAAATTTTCAAAATTTTTGAAATTTTCAAAATTTTTGGAATTTTCAAAATTTTGAAATTTTCAAAATTTTTGAAATTTTCAAAATTTTTGAAATTTTCAAAATTTTTGAAATTCTTGAAATTTCTAACATTTTTGAAATTCCTGAAATTTCTAAAATTTTTTGAATTTTCAAAATTTTTGAAATTTTCAAAATTTTTGGAATTTTCAAAATTTTTGAAATTTTCAAAATTTTTGAAATTCTTGAAATTTCTAACATTTTTGAAATTCCTGAAATTTCTAAAATTTTTTGAATTTTCAAAATTTTTGAAATTTTCAAATTTTTTGGATTTTCAAAATTTTTGAAATTTTCAAATTTTTTGAATTTTCAAAATTTTTGAAATTTTCAAGTTTTGTTGAAATTTTCGAAATTTTCAAAATTTCAAAATTTCATTCTTGTGAAAATTGTTAATTTGTTCAGTTTTCCCTACATTTCCACCATTTCAAAGTTCTCCACGTTTCCCGAAATTTGAAAATGCTCAGGAGTTGTAAGAGCATTAACAATTGCAACAAATTAAGTGGACTTTCCTCGCAGTTAACATCTCTATCCATTCGTCCTAGTCTGCAGGTGGTTAAAACTAAACTTTCAGACCGATACCTAACTCGCGCCTAACTTTCTTCCACAATGGCGCGCAATTTCCCTTCGGGACATTATCATTCTCCAAACTTACAAAAATGTACAAAATTTGATGAATTACGGATATTTTTCAAATTTATCAATTTTTATCATTTCCAAAAAAATAATTGTCAAAGTTTTAGAATTTTCAAAAAATTCGAAAATCTAAAAATTTCCAAAATTTCAAAATTTTGAAAATTCAAAATTCAAAATTTTTAAAATTCAAAATTTTTAAAATTCAAAATTTTTAAAATTCAAAATTTTCAAAATTCAAAATTTTCAAAATTCAAAACTTTCAAAATTCAAAATTTTCAAAATTCAAAATTTTCAAAATTCAAAATTTTCAAAATTCAAAATTTTCAAAATTCAAAATTTTCAAAATTCAAAATTTTCAAAATTCAAAATTTTCAAAATTCAAAATTTTCAAAATTCCAAATTTTCAAAATTCAAAATTTTCAAAATTCAAAATTTTCAAAATGCAAAATTTTCAAAATTCAAAATTTTCAAAATTCAAAATTTTCAAAATTCAAAATTTTCAAAATTCAATTTTTTTTAAATCGGAAAATTTTCAAAATTGTAGAATTTAAAAAAAAAATTCAAAATTTTCCAATTTTGACAAATCTCAAAATTGTGAAAAATTTTCAGATTTCAAATTTTCAAGATTTTCAAAATTTTGTAATTTCCAAAATATTGAAAACGAAGGAGCTGGCTGGTCCACTTGATTTGTGGCATTGGTTAATAGTGTTGCAATTTCCAAAGCCGTATAGTCGGCTGAATGAGCGAATGCTCCTTGTTGCCCAGAAAATAAAGTTTTATAATCCAGAACGATGTTTCTAAAATCCATAAAATCGCTCGTAACTCGAAACCAATTTTTCCGAGTCAAAATACATGCAAGATTGAAGACCAGAATGGCAGAAGGGCCTGGCAGAAGTTACCTTTGATCCCTCTGATCTGGATAACCCATCCAAACTTCTTCCTGAAAAATTTGACAATATCGCCAGATTGAATTTAAAAAAGTTAAAATCTGTTCTAAGAAATGGAAAATTTCACAAATTTTATAATAAATTTAAAGAATGCCACTTTTTTAGCAAAAATTTACAAACTTCAGAAATTTCCAAAATTTCTAAAATTCCTAAATTGATCAAAAAAAATTTTTGTCGATTCCAAAGCTTCCCAAGTTTTCAAATTTGTCATAATTCCCAAAATTTCGAAAATTTTGAAAATTTCGAAAATTCCCAAATCGATCAAAAAAATTTTTTCTCCATTGCAAAACTTCCTACGTTTCCAAAATTGTCATAATTGCCAAAATTTCCAAAATGTCCAAAATTTTTAAAATTCCCGAATCGATCGAAATTTTTTTTTTAATTCCAAATCTGTCTAATTTTCCTTGAGTGGTCATAATTTCCAAATTTCCAAAAACTCCCGGTAAAATTTGCCAAAAAAAAAATAACATCCCTCGACTAGTTTCCAACTTACCCGGTAAGAACCTTCAATAAAATTTGGTATTGTCATATCTCGGAAACCGCCCAAGCGAAACAGGTCATCTTTTTCCCTCCTCAATGACCCAGCCCAGGCTTTAATCTCCCCAACTTTTCAAACAATCACCATTGTTCCTGGATTAAGGACAGCGTTCTAAATTTCAGACTGTGAATTTCACAAATTAAATTTTTCATGAATGTCTTATCTCATTTCTGCCTCACTCCGACAGATATAGCTAATCGCCTCATTTTGTCCCTCTCCTTCCAAAACATTCAAAAATCAAATGTGACACGTTAAAAAAAAAATCACTAAATTTTCGGAATAAAAAAAAAATTAATTTCAAATTTTTCAAAAAAAAAATTTCAAATTAAAAAAAAAAATCAAATTTAAAAAAAAAAATCAAATTTTTCAAGAAAAAAATTCCATCTTGAAAAAAAAATTTCAATTTTGGAAAAAAAAAATCAAAATTGTTCAAAATTTTTTTTTTTTTTTTAATTTGTAAATCTCAAAATATTTCCAATTATCCGATGTTCATGAACCTGACTGAGCAAAATAATTCACAATTTTTTTATTTGCCCCCCTCACTTTATATATCGTTACTGCCCTTTTTTTTCCACTGTAAAAAACTGATCTCCAGTCAAATGATTACAGTGCACTTGACAGATCACTGCGATTACCGCGGTAGCGTCAACCCCGGTGTAATTTATCTCTGGTGGTGACACGGTATTTCCACTCTGTCGTTAATTCAGAATTACAGCGTGGTCCTGTAATGACGACACTGAAGTGTCCTTCATGTCCCAGTAATTTCGACTCTGTCGGAAATATCAGGATTTCTTTCAATTTGCCTACATTCTGGAGGCCACACCTCCAAACAACTAAAACGATATCTTATTCGGACTCAAAACCGTCCAAGCAATTTAATAATTTTAATTTTTCAAAGAAAAACAAAAATTAGAAAAAGAATTTCGAAAGAAAAAATTTGGTGAAAAGTTGGGAAGAAAGTTCTCCAGAAATTTTCAATATTTTTTGAATAAAACGGAGATGTCTGAAACAAAATTACATCGTTGCAAATTGTTAATTTGGTCATAATCATAATGTGAGATTTTTTTTCAGTTTTTTTATGTTCATTTTTGACCGCTACACAGCTTAGAAATCTTCTCCGCTGAGGCGTCGTGTTTTCAGGCGACGCTCGCTGTGGTCCGCGCATGCGCACTCTGCAGTACTAGGTTATAAGTAATTTTTCTGGTTTCATATCGCTTTGTACAGTTTTAGAAGTGGGTATACTTATCCTTATTGCTCGTTATTGCTCCACCCACCTCTTATCAGCAATTGTTATTTTTATGATTCCCTGGATTTGTTAAATTCCCAGAGAGTTTTGAGAATGCTCAAAATCTTCAAAACTTCTGGATTTTTTCTTTCTAATTTCTGAAATTTCTAAAATTTTCTGGAATGTTCTGTACCATGAAGAAGTATTCAGTGCATGTTTTGTTTATAATAGTCATGCTCCGATAAATCGCGTGTCGATCAGAATGAGACTGTTTGGTAGTGAAGAGAAACAGTCGTTCTCAAAGATACGAATGTATATATTGGGAAAATGAGCATAAACTCTTTAGAAGGAATTTTACACACACACACACACCCATCCAAACCTTGCCCACCCACCTACCCTTCCAGACCACGCCCACCCACTCATTCACGCCCCGCCCCCGCCCCATCCACACCCTACCCACCCATCCATTCACACCTTGCCCGCCGATCTACCCTACCACGCCCACCCACCCATTGATACCACGCCCACCCGCCCATTCACGCCCCGCCCACCTGCCCATCCACACCCCGCCGACCCGCCCATCCACACCCGCCCCCTACCTATCCGCACCCTTCCCGCCCACCTACCCTTCCACACCACGCCCACCCACCCATTGATACCACGCCCATTCACGCCCCGCCCACCTGCCCATCCACACCCCGCCGACCCGCCCATCCACACCCTTCCCGCCCACCTACCCTTCCACACCACGCCCACCCACCCATTGATACCACGCCCATTCACGCCCCGCCCACCTGCCCATCCACACCCGCCCCCTACCTATCCACACCCTTCCCGCCCACCTACCCTTCCACACCACGCCCACCCACCCATTGATACCACGCCCACCCGCCCATTCACGCCCCGCCCCCTACCCTTCCACACCACGCCCACCCACCCATTCACAACCCGCCCACCTACCCATCCACAACCCGCCCCCCACCCATCCAACCACACACACACACACACACACAATGAAAAAATTAATCGTAATTCCTGATGAATGGAGTAAACAAAAAAGTCCAATAAAAGCATATTTGCCCGATTGGCTATTTCTCCGTCTGTTTGTTCATCTCATTCTGAGTTATATCCCTGCAACTTCTCTGTATTTGTCCAGTAAATAGCTTGGCACACCGGACTCTATCATCGCTCTACCCCAATATAACGTCTCCGTGTCTCAGACGCATGTAGCATAATTATTTTCCCGTATTCAATCAATTTGAATACATTTGACTACCACTCCATAGCGATTCCCCTATTCAATCAAATTCCGATTCACCGGAATGCTCTTCATTAAATTACCAAACACTATCGATCCAACTGCACTCATTGAATTACGCATGTTATGGAGGAAATTATCAAAATAAAATTCTGCAAGTTAGAGTGATACTTACAAAAATTTCAGTGTCCAAAATAATTTGATATGTTTCACAATTGGATGAGCGGAGTGTGTGGGTGAGCCTCGACACACATACACACACAGTGTTGACTTTACTCCAGCATTATTTTTATCTATTTTTCTATTTTTTTTTAATTTCCAAAATTTTCAGAATTTCCAAAATTTTCCAAAACTTTCGAAATTTTCGAATTCCCAAAAATTTTCAAAATTTCCAAAATTTTCCAAAATTTTCAAAATTTCCAAAATTTTCCAAAATTTTCCAAAATTTTCCAACTTTTCCAAAATGTTCCAAAATTTTCCAAAATTTTCCAAAATTTTCCAAAATTTTCCAAAGCTTTCCAAAATTTTCCAAAGCTTTCAAAATTTTCAAAATTTTTAACCTTTGCCAAAATTTTTCAAAATTTTCCAAAATTTTCAATTGTGAAGTTTTTCAAAATTTTGAAAATTTTCGAAATCTTCCAGGATTCTTGAGTCCATTACTCCGTTCCAAGGATCGTCCTCTGCTATAATGACGTTAAATAGATGAAAAATGCCATGCTTTTTCCACTTATATACGCACCCATGTTAGCGACGATTCCCACGAAGATCCCCTCCTAGCCATTTGTTTTCCATGACATTGAGCAATGCGCTTTCTTTTTGAACCACCGACTTCTCTATTTTTCTCACTATCCGACGCGGTCGATGTCTCCGGAAGGCGCAAGCCAAGTAGAAGCGTTCCACGACATATAACACGAAAATTAGATGTACGACATGATCATAACTCATCATCACCACAAAGTGTCATATCAGGACCACCTTAAGGCTTCCCCCCGACTTGGTTAACTCTAAAAAAAAAAAAAAAAAATGTTCAACACACCAAAAACCCAAATATCCACCTAAACCCATCTTTTCCAAATTTCTTTAAAATTCGATTATCTCGTCACCAACTGGTTTTACCGAAAAATGTTACAGAACATTTTCTCTAGAGAATCTCATTTCCGACAAAAAATGTATATGTCAAATTTATCTCCACCGACCCACTCTCGAGGTAAATCCGAAATATCAAAGAACGAGGTATGGCTATGACAGCGTACGGGCTAAGCCAATAACCTTAACATCGCCATAACTCCTTAATTATTCGACTTCCGAGAAAAAGTTGTACGACATAAAATGTGTATTTTTAAGAGAACAACAAAAGTTATTGAACACTTTTCTCTCTATCTCCCATAGCTTTCATGATACAACGTTATAAACAATTGGAATTGTTAACCAAAAACAGGATGCACACACACATTCACCCCCCCCCCCACATCCACATTTACCCCCCCCCTCACACATACATTCACCCCCCCTCCTCACACACACACACACACCACACATTCACCCCCCACCCACCCACCCACACACACACACACACACACTTCAAAATATTTCTTTGCACATTACCTCAACTACCCCCACCCCATTCCCTGCAACCGTTCCGCTTGTACGAATGGCGACAAGCTCATCCGTCTACCCCATTCCCAAAACACGATTATAGTTGTCCGTTGCATATGTGTCGTCAACTTCGCTTGTGGTAAACCCCTTCGGAATCGACCCTACGCCGACTAAACGTGGGATTAACCTATTAAACCTCATCAAACAAACTTTGTGTCAGTTTGCACATGCGTGTAAAGATGTCCTCCCAGCTTCCGGTTACCTTGCGAACAACCTGAATCAACCGAATCGTCTTCACCCAGTGCTCTCCAAAGTTCGACCAATTTTTTTTGAGACTATGAGGGTAAAAACTACCCTCCCCAGTCCCTAGACTTTAATCCTACCTGTAAACAGTCAAACTTTGGAGCGGATGGCTATTTCGTTGTATGGTGTCACGTGGAGGGGGTAGCCTGTAGCTCGCCGTGCGCAGCAGCCTCCAGCCCCAACCTGCACGGCGAAAATTTCTCATTAAAAAGTACTGAACTCCTCCACAAGAGAATCATGGAAGCTAATCAAAATCCCTTTCGGCAATCCCTTTAATCATAAATTAATCAAATTAACCCGCGAGTTCCTCAGACATACACCTAGACCAAGATGATCGAATCAGTCGCAAGCATCAATATTTCAGGCGTCAAACGTGATTGACGCTTGACGATTCATCCACCCATCAACCTCGCTAATGAGAGATCCCAAATCATCTCCAATTCCAATATTTTCCGTGGATCCCGAGATACACGCTGATAAAATTAATCATACAGTGGTAGCTGAAACCGCGTTCCCACATTTACCCATGCCCACATATCTCCCGAGTTTCGATATTTTGAATTCTATGTTTTTTAATACGCATTTGGCTAGTGGCATTCGATCCAGAATTTTTTTTTCACTTCCATCCTCAATTAATGGACCCGACAATTTTTCTTTTCCAATTTGCTGATTATTTGCACTACCCTGTGAAGTGGAATGCGCTTCTTTGAAAATAAACGATAATTTACTGGTTCGGAAAAATGAATAAAACGGTTGGTTCGATAAAAACAAATTTCAAATAATGTTTGACCAAAATTTCGTTTCATCAAAGTTCTTTCAAAAACCAATATTGACTCATCCGTCATTCATATTGTTGTTGTTATTTTCTTTTATTATTTTTTACAGGTTATTTTTACTCCCATTTCTCTTACAACTTTCCAAGTACAAAATATTTGCATATTAACATGGCAGGCTTACTGGTACCTTAAAAACTACGTATTAACAATTTGACCTAGGTGCTGTATAATTGGAATGAGTCATAACTGATAAGTGGAATTGGTCATTCATATTGTTCACTTTGGTTTCCCAGGTTAAATTAGAAAACGCCACGCCATATTGTGAATTTATAGACAGGGTAGGCAATAGAGCTTCCTCTAATGTCGCAATCTCCCCTCCATGGCTCGTTCCCCCGCCAGAGCTGTCCCCCACTCCACGTGCACCGCCCACCCTTGCGTTGGCCTGCTGCGCAGCGATATGCGCAGTTCGATGAAGGTGGGACTGTTTACGCTATACGTGGCGGAGGTCAGCTAGCTCAGAACCGAATCAAAGCAGCTTACCAGACAAAACAAACCTTAATTCAGCTATGCATAAGTTCGATGTTATTGATTCGTTTGCTACAACTATTCTCATTTATGATTCCAGGAATTGGAGAGGAGCTATACACTATCAACACCAGGTGGTAGTCCCGTTGGTTGTCCACCATGCAGTCCACCACCGGCACCAGCTGCTTACATCTCCAGCATCCGAGCATCATCCAGGAAATTCGGTGGAAGTGGACCAACTTCACCAGATCGCGATCCAGTTGGTCGATTGCTAAGGTAAGCATCCAGCAGGCTTCTCCACCTAGAGGATGATCAGGTTCAGACTAAACTTATCATACCAACAAATATATTCACCTAGAAATAGAATAGTCAACAGACCGGATGACACAAAACGATCAGGAACCTTTTGGGAAGCACCTCAAAATGAACTACTGTACGTTAACGATTGGTGCTAGGCGCAAACGTCCTAGAACATTTGCGGTAGAAGATTTAATGGTCAACAAACGCATGCATTGGCATTTGCCTTTAGATTGAATCCTTCTCGAAATAATTGGACCTTCTGTCCCGTCCGTTCAGTCGAAATTAGAGGACTCCTAGTATACTTCAAAACCATTTGCGAGAGACTTGTAGGAGGAAATTCACAAGCAGCTTTGCTTGGGGCAGCTTCTTCAAATCAGATTGCTAATCTTTTGGGGGAGATTGGAAGCAGAGTGGAAGCTACTTGGTGCAGTGCCTTTGATATGCTAATGCAATGCAACTTTCTCCACCTCATTGCTAAATCAGATTCGATAAAAGAGATGCGGGAGTGAAATAAAACTTTGACATCAGATTTGTTTCGGATTTCGTAATTTTTCACAGACCTTTTCTTTTATTGATCGACCTAGAGAACTGTTGGGAGGAAATATTTTTCGGAAGATCTTCCAGCGATTTCATTCTCCCCACTTTCAATGTCTTCCAAATCTTCCCCAACTGCTCTATCTCAGATTCTGCTTGGAGAAGCTATACTGATAGGCTCATAAATTTTGCTTCTAGATATCTAAAGATGTACTACAGAGAGTTAGGTACGCGAGACCCTCGTCACCTACCCCCCTGGATTCTGCCGTTGCCCCTGGGCACCCTGTGTCCCGCGCACTTTCAACCCCATCTCCAGCTAATGCACAAGAACGATCAGGAGCACCGATTGGAATCCATCAAGATCGACCAGATCTTCGCAACTGTACGTCTCAGCGATGGACTATTATCAGAAGCGCCTAGAAGGGTTGCCATCGAAGGTACGTGCAAACTTCCTTTCCACAAGATCATGAGGACCTTGCTGACGTAACGTAACTTACCATGCTATATATATACCCTGAACACATCGTGCTTGCCACAGGTGGTCCAGGAAGTGGCCGAACAACGCTGTGCCTCCGCCTCCTCCATCAATGGGCAAGCAAGGAAGATGGTCCAGCCTTGGCCTTCATCATTCCCTTGCGCGAACTTCGTGGCACATCAGTCCTAAACTACCTAACCCGCGAGTTCCTCTCCAAAAGCGCTTCCCTAACCGACGCTATGGCCCAAGTCTGGCGAACCCTTCACCTCCTTGAAGACCGAGTCTTATTCATCCTCGATGGTTACGATGAGTGTCCAGGTGGAAGACAATCCCTGGCCGATGCTGTTGATCTACTAGAAGCCCGCCTGTTCCCGGATGCTCGGATTCTGGTAACCTGCTCACCGAATAATTGGACCAGCCTATCACCAATGGTACGTAGTCAGTTTTTCAAGATCCAAATGCTAGTATCCAGAGAGACCGAGTTGAAATAGGTTCGCAGGAGTCGGAAGCTAGGATACCCATAGGTGTTTCTTGCCTGAATCAGGTCCACCCTGATTAGCAAAGTATCCAGGTGATAGATCTTTTACCAGACCTCCTCCCATACAGTTTGGACAACATCCAGATGACCTCCTTGTCATCATCCCTTCTTACTTCATCGTTCCATCTTGATCCTTCTCCCGCTTATCCAACCATTTCATCAGCTATCAATTATCCATTCCCTTCCTTGCTTCTGTATGAGACACTGAACCTACTCAACCTGGCCAACCTCAACTATCACCCATAATACCCCATACAGCATGTTCTTTGGAGAAGCGACTCGATTTGACGTCAGCTTCTAGCAGTGGTATTGCTCTCCTATCACCGAACAACCACTCTGCTCTTCCCTAACCACCCATCCCTTCCTGCCCAACCAGGATTAGCATCCGGGGAAGATTGCCAACCATCCCATTCTGCCCCATCCTTTCCACCATCAGCGTTTCATTATCCACAGGGCCACCGCAAACCACGAAGCTGATGTTGAATGCAAGGAAGCTAAAAGCAGACTCCAGTACTTTGAAGGGTTTCCTTTAGAATCCATTCAACAAGTGTTCCTTGGTAGTCCTTCCCTTTTCAATAAACATAGGTCGGTAAGTTTGAATGACAATCCCTTGAAGGTTATAAGGAAGAGATTCCAATACCTCTATCTCCAACAATCAGAAGATCTACCCAACTGCAGCCATAAGGTACCTTAGCTTCCCGTCTCCAAGATGTCCAATGCTCTCGGTTGTGATCAGGTACAGAAGAATGAACCGGTCCATTCTTCACGATGGTTGCTTCTATCTTCTGCCTTCCTCCCTCTCCCTGACTAACTAGCATCCTGACGGAACTGGACATCTGCCCTGAGCTATCTGATAGACCCCTGCTCTTAACGCTGCTAGCATTACACCTTCCATAAAATCGATAGTCTCCAGTCGCAAAGCTTGAGTTGCTCCATCTCATTCAGCATCAACAAATTGTAGGTCCGGTTCTTCAACACTCATTTAACATTTTCCACAGGTACAAAGGCGCATTCACCTAGCTGGACTTGAATGGCCGCACGTTGAGCGCTTATGCGTCGCCTATTTCATTCACAATAATTTATCAGAGAGGGCCTGTGATTTTCTCGAGTGCCTCAGCCTACAGTCACAAACAATAAAACAACTAGTGCAACATCCACTTGGTTGGATAATGCTTTGTACGCTTTATCAGGATTGTGGAACATTGCCATCCGAGCCAAGTGCTGTTGTGCAGGAGGCGGTTAAATCGATAATACGTAAATGCCTTGATAGACCGTTAACGCCAGACGAGGAATTGCCATCGCATTGTAGAAAGCGACTTGAGGATTTTGGAAAATTGGCATTGGCTGCTTTGAGGGAAGGAAGATGTTGCTATACGGAATCGGAGATAAGGGCTCGTGGAGGCCTAGAAATTCTGAGAATGGGCTTTTTATCCCGAGGATTTACATTTGGACAGAGAAGAAAAATTGAGCAGTATACACCTATTCATATGGCTATCGCTGAGTTCTTAGCTGCTTACTATCTGGCATCTATATCGCAGTATGCCAACATATTGAGACGGGAGATTGAGGGATTGCCCAGTGGAATTATTGGATATTTGGCTGGCCTACTTGGACCAAGAACTCACCTTGTCCTGAATCAGCTGTGTCCATTGGAGGTACCTTCTAGGACAATCTTCTCGTTGCTCAAGGCAGCGGGTACTTCGGATGGAAATATTTTGGCGGTGTGCAGGCTGCTTGGTGCTGCACCCGGATTTGGACCAGTTCCCAGTGAACGACCACCAGCACCACTGGTTCAGACGAGTCCACTTGAGCTTGAGGGATGGTCGAAAATATTGGGCAGTCCGGCATGTACGTTGGAGGCTTTGGAGATCGTCTTCCAGGTAAGAACTGAAAGCGGACTGTACGAAACGCATAAATTGACGTTAGGATGAAAAGGGACCACTTTGTCGATTTGGGTTCCTGGACATCCGCGTCGTTGAATAATGCTTCTTACCTTCACTGGTCATCATATTGGCCTCAAAATACCATAAATTGTGTATACCGACAAAGTGGTCCCTTTTCATTTCACCTCGTAGATTCGAGATTTTTCGTAATCAGGTAAAGGATAAACTAACGAACAACTTTTCCTGATGCTTGCTCAATCTACATATGCATTGTCGCTAACTAGGTCCATGTGAAATTTCAGGTTGAGAGGAGTGCAGATCCCACGCATCTCAACGAATTTTTCAAGGCTCTCGGTGACAACGAGAGCGTTAAATTGGTGAGGATCACATCGTTACTTGGCCAAGAGTTTCCCGCGGACGAGGCCCAACGGCTTGCTGGACATCTCAAAAGTGTGCTAAGCAAAAAGCGGCTCAATGATTTTGAACTCGTTATCACGTGCCTCGAGGAGTCCGCCCATGATAGGTGACTAGAAAAAACATTTCCTAATTCCCTGAATTTTGTTCTGCAATTGAAAATCTAATTTCTAAAAATAGAAAAAAAATTAAAATCTAATTTTACCTCGTTTATCCGTAAGAGCAATGAGTCTCAGAATTTTTATGGGCCTTTACTGTCCATATGGGGTGGCAAGGACAGAGAATGGGAATTGCCATTGATATTTCAACACTCAAGCGAATTTCATGGATGTCTCGACGTTGAACAAAAAACCAGAAAAATTGAGACAGTATTTTCCAAGCCGGACCGCCGAAGGGTTATTCCGAGGGATATTTGTGGTTTTTTGGGGGGAGGGGGTGGGGGGAAGTTTTCATTGCACTCACGTTTTCTATCTAGCCAAGTCGCTCGAATGTGGAACGACAATGGGAAGGAATATGTATTGAGCCCTGTGTATTGAGGTTCACATTGTACTTTTGTTGTGATACACAAGTCCCAGACGATCCAGTTTCATATCTCTTTTTTTATTTTGAAAATCAATACGAATGATGGAACTCTTGGTGAAAGGGAGAGAGAGACATATGCAGACAGAGCTATTGAGACAGGAACACATGAGTGTAGGCAAATGGACAGGGGCATGGACAAACGAACATGGATGAATAGATATGGGCGGGAGGACATGGACAGACGGACATGTACAATCAGACAGGGTCAGGGAAAAACAGGGACAAGGACATGGACCCAGACAGGGGCATAGACACAGACAGGCATATGGGTACAAACATAGACAAGGAGACGTGAACACACAGGAACATTCATCCAGACAAGGACATAGAGGCAGCCAGAAACATGGGCGCAGGCAGGAACATAGGCACAGACAGGAACATGGGCACAGACAGGAATATAGGCACAGACAGGAGCATAGACACAGACAGGAACATGGTCACAGGCAGGAGGGGGGACAACAGACAGGCACATGGCCACAGGCAGGAGCAGGGGAAACAGACAGGGACATGGGCACAGACAGGAACATGGACACAAACAGAGACATGGCCACAGGCAAGGGAAAGGGAACAGACAGGAACATGGATGCAGACAGGGACATGTACACAGGCAGGGGTAGGGGGGAACAGACAGGAACATGGACACAGGCAGGAGCAGGGGAAACAGACAGGAACATGGAGACAAACAGAGACATGGCCGCAGGCAATGGAAAGGGAACAGACAGGAACGTGGATGCAGACAGGGACATGTACACAGGCAGGGGCAGGGGAGCAGATAGGAACATGGACACAGACAGGAACATGGGCACAAACAGGGACATGGACAAAGGCAGAAGCAGGGGGAAACAGACAGGAACATGGACACAAATAAAGACATGACCACAAGCAAGGGCAGGGGAACAGACAGGAACACGGCTGCAGACAGGGACATGTACACAGGCAGGAGCAGGGGAACAGACAGGACCATGGATGCAGACAGGAACATGGACAAAGGCAAGACCAGGGGAACAGACAGAGACAGGGGAACAGACAGGAACATGGACACAAACAGGAACACCAAAAATTTTAAAAACTTTTACCAAAATCATTTTTTTTCGCGTTTCATTTTTCTATACTCCATACGATTTTTACTCCTAAGCACCGTCGATTTTTTTTCTTGCTACAATTCATGAATTTATATGGACGAAAAATTGAAATGTCAGATCAAAGTTACAAAGTAGCTTCTGGGGGAAAAAAAATCCAGGGCGAATAAACTCGGGTGTTGGGTTTAAAAAAATGAGACACAGCGGTGTTAAAGCGTGGGGCAACTGAGAACTTTGCCGACGGTAAACTCGGGAAAACTTCATGTACACTGGCTGCGAGAACCAATGAGAACGAAATCGAAAGCCAACACTCACTTCGTAAAGTGGCGAATTTATTTATCAGAAAAAAAAAGAAATATGGGTACTTTGATTTGCACCCACTGGGCTTTATTCATGTGCACTTGGCAGGCGTCAGAAACAATTCGAGGGGGAAAAGAGAGGGTGCGAGGGAAAGCATCAGAATAAACGGTGTAGAGAGCTACATGACAATCTCAATTTTTTTCTTCAAATTTCAAATTTTCAAATTTTTTTGTAATTTCCAAAATTTCTCAATTTTCGTTTTTTTTTCAATTTTTAAAAAATTCAGAATTTTTCATTTTTTTTTCTTCAATTTTTTTTCTTCTATTTATTTTTTTTTTTCTTCAATTTTTTTTTTCTTCAATATTTTTTTTTTCAATTTATTTTTTTTCCTTCCATTTATTCTTTTTTTTTCAATTTATTTATTTATTTTTTTTTTTTTCAAAGTTTGGGAATTTTGATATGCCTTAAAAGCGCGCCTCCTCGTAGGACGCAAGAAGTTGGGCTTTGAAATAGCACGAGAAAATTTACTGAAGAGGCGAGGTAGACGACAAGATACAGTTTGAATTGTTATGCACGCCAGTTCATTTTCCTGTCCTCTATTTCATCAGCGTCTCTTTGTACCTCCAGCCCAGAGCTCAATTCTTCAGACTTGAGGGGCTTAAAACTCTTTTTATTTATCATGCGAATTCTGATTTCATAACGTTTATTAGGACAACAAAAGAGACTAATGGCGCTCTGGAAAAATCCGGAAGCCTTATTATTTATTTCATGCTCGTACTATAAACAAATATTAACGATGTGGAAGAATAGAAATCGTTCGAAATATTTGTTTCCTTATTTTCCTTGAAAGATTACTTTGATACAACTTCAGTGAAGTTGAAAAAATTAAAATCACATATTGTTGACAACTTTGTCTGGGGATATCTCGTAGTGTATGGGAGATAGGAGAGAAACTTATGGGACCTAAAATAAAGATTTAGAGGCAAGGAACAACTTTTGTTAAGGACTTTTTTCGATATGATCTACCGTTTTTGAGGTAGAGCGCTGTGAACAACGAAGGATTGATCATTACAATGTAGTTTTGGGCAGTTGCACACACACAGACACACACACGCACACTCACCCACCCACACCCACTCACCCACCCACCCACTCCCAATCTCCCACCCACTCCCAATCTCCCACCCACTCCCAATCTCCCACCCACTCCCAATCTCCCACCCACCCACTCCCAATCTCCCACCCACCCACTCCCAATCTCCCACCCACCCACTCCCAATCTCCCACCCACCCACTCCCAATCTCCCACCCACCCACTCCCAATCTCCCACCCACCCACTCACAATCTCCCACCCACCCACTCACACCTACTCAGCCACCCACCCACCCACACACACACACACACACACACACATGCACCCACTCGCAAGTGATTAGGCACTACGAACTGCATTGTGAACATTAAAATTGCATTAGATGCTGTACAAGCTGATCAGTCACTTTGAATTTTCGCGGGCAATTTCAAGGTGGACATTTAGGCCCTGTTGATTTTTTGAAAAAATTTTTCACCATTTTTTTGGTGATGAAGAACTCCCTTAAGAATGACAATTAACATTCCTTTTTTCTCCCTCATTTGTCCAGACTCGAGTGTGTGGTAAATGCACTTTGTCGCGGCTTGGCTAATGCATCGGCCCACCTGGCGCGACTGGTACTCGACATGAATCTGTCCGGTGAGCAAGTAAGTAGGGTCTGTACTGCTTTACGCGATTGCGTTCAAGTACAGGCACTGCACTTGCCCCATTTGAGCTGTGGTTGCGAAGGTCTGGCCTCGGTTGCTGAACTACTCAAGGAGAGGCCACTTCTAGCCCTCAATCTAGCTGGTAGCTGGGGAGCCAAAAATGAGGATCCATCGAGCTCTGGAATTAGCATGGGTAATTACAAAAGTATTCTTTCGAAAAAAGGGATGTAATATTTATCATCTATGTGTTCTAATCGTAATTAGTTGAGAAATCAGTGCCAGTAGATTTCGACCCAAAATCGACGGAAATATCTTCAAGGGCTTCCTATTGGATAGTATCAACGCACACGGGGCCAAAAATTCAATTTTAAAAAAATTAAGTTTGCCTCCCCATAAGGTCCCAATGTTAAATTTGGCCAAAATCGAAAAAAATTAATTTGACTTTTTCGACCCAAAAACGACGGGAGTGTCTTCTAGGTGTTCCTATTGGATAGTACAAACGCACACGGGGCCAAAAATTCAATTTTAAAAAAATTAAGTTTGCCTCCCCATAAGGTCCCAATGTTAAATTTGGCCGAAATCGAAAAAAATTAATTTGACTTCTTCGACCCAAAATCGACGGAAATATCTTCTAGGGGTTCCTATTGGATAGTATCAACGCACACGAGGCCAAAAATTCAATTTTAAAAAAATTAAGTTTGCCTCCCCATAAGACCCCAATGTTAAATTTGGCCAAAATCGAAAAAAATTAATTTGACTTCTTCGACCCAAAATCGACGAAAATATCTTTTTGGAGTTCCAATTAACTAGTATCCATCAAATCGGGGTCAGAAAATAAATAAATATAACATTTGAAATGTTTTTCCCCAAATTTCAAGCATTTTCCAGAAGTTTGAAGTGACCATAATGTATTCCCACCACCTCCACTCGATATATCAAAATTCCAATCAACATTCCGATTTTTCGATCAATCG
Organism: Asobara japonica; assembly: GCA_026005395.1. NCBI lineage: Eukaryota > Metazoa > Arthropoda > Insecta > Hymenoptera > Braconidae > Asobara > Asobara japonica. Next base: position 1,320,356 of record BQMI01000510.1, read on the forward strand.
AAAGCGACGATAGATATCTAATCAACGCAGCGAATTCACGAGAACTCGATATCTCAGCGCGAACAGCATTGAATATTCGTTTCATTCATTCATCCTTTTTTCCCCAACTCCGCCTTTTTTCCCCCTTTTAATAACATCACAAATCCATCACACCATGCAATGGTGTTCGGTAAAATCGATTCGTCATGTCCGGGTGAGCGATGGAAAATTCCTGAGAAATAGTTTTACCAACTGCAACACCAAGGACACTCAGACTATTCTAATATCAGCATTAATTTTCCGCAATATTATAGAACGGCTGACAATTCTAGCTCCGCAATTAACCTAATTGCCCCTGTACAGTAGCACTTGATGCTATTTCATTCTTGCTCTCTGTTGCAAAGAACAATAACGATTATTATCATTGTAAACAATTTTCCTCCGAAATACCTTTAAAATCTGTTGATGCAACATCTGCATCGCTCTGATGCTTCTGCATTCCTGGACGAGACCATTCAGGTCAGACAATCAGAAGTTGGAGACTTGCTGGATGAGGATCCTAGCTGCATGAGGTGCTAATGCATTGGACACCATGGAAGGACATGTGCATTGGATGTCCTCTGACCCAGTCCATTCCCATCAGCTAAGCTTCCTTGATGTCCGCTGGAACCATGTTGCTGTCTGCTAGTACCAGAAGACATCTGACAGCACTGAGCAACCCACCCCAGCTCTCCTGACCCAAACTCCAGACCAGAATCCACCTGGTACCATCCAATGTCCTCCAAACAACCATCAGCACCAGTCACCCCCATCCCTTGACCTGGCCTTCCTTGCAGATCTCCAACTGCTCCTCCAAAAGACATCAATCATACAATAACAATTATCCCACCTAATGCTAATGTAAATTAATAGGTCAAGGTCCAGGTGGAGACCAGATGTCCGCTAATTTGTTGAAACCGCGGAGGTCTGCTACTTAAGCTAATTCAGCTTCTGGAGTAGATCAACGCGTTAGCTCATACTATCTGCAATTGTCCTGCTGGTCATTTTGCTAGATCAATCTTCATGATGACAGTAGCCGACATTGATCAACATCTCCAACTTTCAGATCGAAGGTTGGAATTGATCTAGCAAATTCCTACGACATATTGATGTCCGTTGGAGATTGTTGATGGCTGCTCGTGTGATTCTTCTCCAATATTGTCCACCAAAAGGATCAATCTAACAAATATCATCAGGAAGTTGGCCGGAATGGTTGACGACAAGCAGTATCGGAAATTTGGCAAGGTTTCTAATAAAAAATTTCTACATTTACAGGTTCTGGATCGGGCTCGGGCAGCAGCGGTTGTGCATCGAGTACACTTGGCACACTACCTCTGAACAATCGTTGCTACTCATCTTTACCACGCGGCGCCCTGGCCGCCTATTGTAGTCTAACAAGACCAGCGACCCTTCCGCGTTTGCCACTTGGTATTGGACTCGGCACCAATGGCAATGGTAATGGCACACTACCGCAAAACGACCGAGATAGAGATAGCAGTAATGGGAGTTCCAAGCGCAATAGTGACAGTGTACTATGTCATCGTTTGCCACTCATGCATCCTTTACCAACATGCGAAGTCGCTTGCCACCAGGGTACGGGTTTCCACGAGATCTTCAATGCAATTAGGTAGGATGAGCAAGTTTTTTGAACATTGGAAATGATGGGATGAGTTGACAGGAGGCTGCATAGTGCTCAACGGCTGCCCAGGGCTGATGATCCTACCTGATGGATTTCTTGTGTGCAAATTTGCACTTTTCGGGGGCAAATATTTGTAATAGTGGATAACTCGAGCTATTCCAAATTTTCAGTGTCTAGGGGTGCATGGCAGAAGTGGAAGTTTTTTCACATGATCAATTACTAGCAGTCGACTTTTTGCACGGCACAAAGTTCTTAATTGCCATAAGTCTCAGGAATCGTGATTGACGGTGCTGAGGTTGAAATTCAAGCAATCAGATGGGTGGTAAGTTGTGTAGATGAAGTCGTATGGTTCAGGAAGCATAAGATCAAGTGCAAGGGTCAAGTCTGATGTCTTCATGTGAGAGGTCGGCCTAGAATCATCAAGGATCGTTTACTGTTCGCCATCGCAGTGATGGGTGAAATAGTGTAGGCTAAATTGAATGGGGAACACACGTCCATGCCACTCTCACTCCCCGGAAATTCAGTTCTTGGAATTTTTACACATGACTTTCATGAAAATTTCAGGGATAGAACAAGATTGATTATTTTCATTCGTCCGTAGAGACATATCATAACTTTTTGACGAATTCGTGCTAGAGATTAGAGAATGAGCAGCTTTCTCCATTCTTAGCGAGGAGTTGAACCATATGACATGCATCCGCCAGCTCGAGGGCCTCTTTGACTATTGCATTGTCATTATTGCTCGCATTCAATAGTACCAATTGATGATTTTCGGGTGCGTAATTCAAGTAACAGGTGAATGACATCATGGGATCAAGAATGGAGATCCCTTTGACAGTCCGTACAGCAACCAAAAATTATATGCAGATCAAAGACGAGCTAATCCTCAGCAACTCAAGAAGACACTTCATCACACTCAACTGGTGTCTAACCGTAAATCATATATAATACATGCTCATCGTTACAACAAATCCGATAGCCATCGAGGGAAATCAAAGTGGTGCTAAATTGGTACCACCTTCAATACGGCAAATCCAATTCGCGATTCGCTACCATCTGGCGGATCGTTTGTGAACTACTCCGTATTAACCTAACGCTAATTGTTCACGCAATTCCATCCCTAATTGTATATTAGACTGCTGATGTTCCCTGGAAGCCACCCACTACTTATCGTTGAGTCAAATAGAATACATTGCTCATTAGATTCAGAGAACCATCGGCTCAAGGACAATTTTTCTACCGACTCAGTACTATCAGTTATGCACCTTGATTTTGGAATTTAATTTGCTGACTCCCTGATGGCGATGCAATTAGGCGTTGAAACATTGCTTTCAATTTTGCGCATTTTCAGAATATAGACTCCAACTGGAATTTCCATTTTCGCGGGAAGGGCGGGGGGGGGGGGGGCGAGGAGGAGGGTAGATTCTGTAGACCGTTTGCAATCTGCAATTAAGACGCGTCTCAATGCTTTCTCATTCCCAACAATGGGGATGATATAAATTTTATTGAAATGTAAAAGTGTAAATCGAGTTTTACCAGTTTCACGTATCTTGAATTCCCAGGGGGGTGGGTGGGTGGCTGGGGTAAGAATACGGTGAAAATACAGTGGGTGGGAAAAAGCGAGGAAAAAAAATATAGGTAGTACGTGGAGAGAGATAATTAGGTGGAGCCGTTGTGCCGAGCAAGCTGAAAGCTTTTGTCGTACACCAAGAAGAGCAAATCCACGAGGTCCAAGCACTCGGGAAAACTCAGACGGCGGAGGTCATTACAGCGTGTATCTTCCATCTCTCCAAGTTGAAAAAACAAAGGGGGGGGGGGGGGGAGGCGGAAGGGGGGGGGGGGGGGTGGGAGGGTTGGGGGGGGGGGGGGGGAGGAGGAGGCGGAAGGGGGGGGAGGGAGGCGGAAGGGGGGTGGGTGGGAGGGAGGGGGAGGAGGCGGTAGGGGGGTGGGTGGGAGGGGGTGGGTAGAGGTGGGTGGGAGGGGGTGGGGCGGGAAGGAGACGCTAAGTTAAAAAATAGAGTACAGTGCACCGGGATAAGAGGAATGAGGTTTTGCGGGGAATCCCCCTAACTTTTTAATCCGCTAGCCGTTTTCACGGAGATATGTGTCCGGTTGAATTGGCGAGAGGACGATATGTTTCAATGGAGATTGCACCCTTTGCAAAATGTAGGGAATACGTTATGAAGGTATTATTATTAAAAATTTTTAAATCATTATTTTAAAGTAAGTATTAACATTTTTTAAACGGCAAAGAGACTTTTCCAATTAGGGAAAATTGAAAATGCGGGAAAGTTGGAAATGAACAATGAAAATAATTGTTGAAAAAAAATTTAATGTTGATGAGACAGTTGAGGAAAAAAAAAGTTAAAATTTTGGTTCTTTGAAATTTTTTGGGAAAAATTTCCAAAGATTTGAAAAAAAAAATTGATTATTAAAAAATTGGGACATTCAAAAATTTGTGACAATGAACAATTATGGAAATTTTTTGAAGTGGAAAAAAATGGTGGAAAAAAAGTGATAAGTTGGAAAAGAAAAAATATAGTAGCCGAGGTTAAAAGGGATGAGGCTGTGCGGGGAATCCCCTAACTTTTTAATCCGCTAGCCATTCCCCGAGAAATATGTCCGTTTGAATTTGCGGAATGGCTGTAACGTTTCAACTCAATTTACATTTTATTTTTTCGAGTCAGCTTTATTTTTTCGAGTCAGGTTTATTTTTTCGAAGTCAGGTGGCAAAAATCTTAACCAAAATTTGGAGAAATATAATTTTTAAAAATCCAGTATTTTTGTTTTAAATTTAACGATTGTTTAGAAAATGTCCTATATATATACAGATTAAAAAAATGAGCAAAAAAAATATGGCGCCAATTTTGGGGGTTTATGGACCCGGAATCAATTTTCTGTTTCCCTCCCTCTGTCGTTCGCCCCTAATCAGAGCACTTGTAGTTGGTCACCCCTGGTCCCTCCACACCCCATAACGATCCCATAACGGCCTTCGACTACGTATCTCTACCATAATTCCGTAAAATGCTGACCCAAATGTGGTCCAGGGGAAAAAATGCTTTCACAAGAAATTTCCGCCATCCCTACAAAATGAATTTTCCTCTTATCGCGGTTAATCGAGATAGTATCATTTTTCAATTCAAAATTCAGAATCGAACTAGGAAGCGTTTATAGTGTACACCAGTACATTACATTACATACCCACCCACCCACTCACACCCACTCACACCCACTCACACCCACCCACCCACCCACTCTCAGCCACCCACCCACCCACCAACTCCCGCCCACCCACCAACTCCCGCCCACCCACACCCACCCACCCGCCCACCCCCCCTTTCACTGACCCACCCACTCACACCCACCCACACACTCCCACCCACCCGCCCACCCCCCCTTTCACTGACCCACCCACTCACACCCACCCACACACTCCCACCCACCCACCTACCCACTCACACCCACTTTCACTCCTCCACCCACTCACACACCCCCACCCACCCACCTACCCACCTACCCACTCACACCCAGCCACCCACTCACACCCAGCCACCCACTCACACCCAGCCACCCACTCACACCCAGCCACCCACTCACACCCAGCCACCCACTCACACCCAGCCACCCACTCACGCTCACCCAGCCAGCCACCCACCCGCCCCCCACACACACACTTGGAGGGCAAAAATAATTCCCAAGATTTCGATGAGCCTCTGAAATGTCGAAAAAAGATGAATGAGCAAAATAAATAAACGGAGATAGGTATGCTATCGATTTTGTACTAAAATCTCTCGCCAAGAAATTTCCACCACCAGTTCAAGATTTATTTTCCCCCTGTCCCAGTACTCTTGCAGCATCATTCATCCTAGGCTGCATAATTTTTCAATTAACTCAACAGAACAAATATTAAACGTCGCGTTCGTCAGCGAGACGTCATTCCAGTGTGCCTCTCGTGAGGAGAAATGAAGCAAAAAAAAGAAGAAATAAAAGTATATATATATATATATATATATTCAGTACCCAAGTTTTTTTATATTTTCCATTGGTACACCGTGGAAGCTCGTTCTTAATTAAAATTGTGCACTCCTCCACGTACTACAATTTCCAATATTCAAAACGAGTTACGTCCCTTGCCATTTTACATTCCGAGTAATGTTTCATGTTGTAGATTAATGTGGATTATATTTCCCCCCCCCCCCCCCGAAACGATGAATGGTCACGTGTCACCAATTTATTTTACGCTAGACAAGTCGATGTCAACGCGTAAGAGTCCGGTGATCTCCAATGATATCCGAGTCCTGAATACAATGAGCAATCTAGTCTATTTGGCTTAACGACAAATAGTGGGTAGGTTCCGGAGAACATCAGTAGTCTAATATACAATTAGGCATGGAATTGCGTGAACAATTAGCGTTAGGTTAATACGGAGTAGTTCACAAACGATCCGCCAGATGGTAGCAAATCGCGAATTGGATTTGCCGTATTGAAGGTGGTACCAATTTAGCACCACTTTGATTTCCCTCGATGGCTATCGGATTTGTTGTAACGATGAGCATGTATTATATATGATTTACGGTTAGACACCAGTTGAGTGTGATGAAGTGTCTTCTTGAGTTGCTGAGGATTAGCTCGTCTTTGATCTGCATATAATTTTTGGTTGCTGTACGGACTGTCAAAGGGATCTCCATTCTTGATCCCATGATGTCATTCACCTGTTACTTGAATTACGCACCCGAAAATCATCAATTGGTACTATTGAATGCGAGCAATAATGACAATGCAATAGTCAAAGAGGCCCTCGAGCTGGCGGATGCACGTCATATGGTTCAACTCCGCGCTACGAATGGAGAAAGCTGCTCATTCTCTAATCTCTAGCACGAATTCGTCAAAAAGTTATGATATGTCTCTACGGACGAATGAAAATAATCAATCTTGTTCTATCCCTGAAATTTTCATGAAAGTCATGTGTAAAAATTCCAAGAACTGAATTTCCGCGGAGTGAGAGGGGCATGGACGTGTGTTCCCCATTCAATTTAGCCTACACTATTTCACCCATCACTGCGATGGCGAACAGTAAACGATCCTTGATGATTCTAGGCCGACCTCTCACATGAAGACATCAGACTTGACCCTTGCACTTGGTCTTATGCTTCCTGAACCATACGACTTCATCTACACAACTTACCACCCATCTCATTGCTTGAATTTCAACCTCAGCACCGTCAATCACGATTCCTGAGACTTATGGCAATTAAGAACTTTGTGCCGTGCAAAAAGTCGACTGCTAGTAATTGATCATGTGAAAAAACTTCCACTTCTGCCATGCACCCCTAGACACTGAAAATTTGAAATAGCTCGAGTTATCCACTATTACAAATATTTGTCCCCGAAAAGTGCAAATTTGCAAACAAGAAATCGATTAGGTGGGATCATCAGCCCTGGAGTCTATCCACAAGTTGAGCAGCCTGATAAGGTGATTGGCCCCGGGGAATGTTGGCTCGACTACGCAACTTAGTTTCCTACGCTGCTGGGAGATAGGATCGATACACAATAGTCCATTCTTTGGCTTTCCTTGTTTCAGAGAGCCAAACTGCAAGCTCAGATCCCTGAATGTCTCGAAGTGCCTGCAGGGCGGCCTTGATGCCGGCTGCCTCGGTGAAACTATAAGACAAGCGAGAAATTTAGACGCCGTACGCGCTGCTGGTGCCTCCAGGCCTGTTGACGTTATGCCACTTGTACTTGCTCTTACTGAAGCACCCTGCCTACAATTACTCGATTTGGCTAGTCCGCGATTAGCCATGGACGATCATCCCTCGAGATTACTCTGTCATGCTTTAGCCAGAAACTCAACACTTCGGCTGCTCAGTCTCGAAGGTTGGACATTCAGAATAGAGGTGGGTATTGCACGCACCGAGTTTTCAAGGTCATTGGCTTTTCTGACAACTCATTGATGTGAAACATCTAATGCGGCGCGTTGGGAAAAAATTCTGCCTGGGACAGGCATTTCCAGTACAAATGTATATATAGATATACTCCACTGCTTACCTATCACCCCCTCTCTGCCATCGACGCAAAGGCGATGCGCATAAGTTGTATGCATTTATCGTGATACGCTACAGTGTTTCAAAAAAATATGAAAAGAATTGGAATTTTTTTTTAACAAATTAGAAAATTTTTGAAACGATTTCCCAAAAATTTTGACAAAGTTTGGGAGCATTTTAAAATTTTCAATAAATTTTGAAAAATAGTGGGAATGTTTGGGAAGTTTAGAAAAATGGTAAAATAATTGGAAAAATCTTTCGAAAAAAAAATTTCTTGGAAAAAATCGGAGGTCACTTTGGACTGTTGATTTTTTTCATTTTCTCTTCCTTCAATTCCTCTCACAGACCCGCAATATTGGGAGGATTACCGTCGAAGGTACAATATCCCGTAAGCAAACGACGTCCAGACGTAGACTAATGGAAAACTGAGCCGTTAGCAAGCCCATGTAAATCGCGTTACTGGCAACATTTTCCACTGTGTTCCATTTCAAACAACACATTCAAACTCAAAAAAAATTATGAAAAATTTTTTGGAAAAAAAAAAATTTTATTCAGGAAAAATTGTTCAAAATTTTTCAAAAAATTTTCACGAGTTGACAAAAATAAAAAATGCCTCTCCCAATTTTTCCGCAATTTCACAAACCATTCCCAGCGTCAATTCCCGAATTTCCCATAAACTACCTCATTTCCGCTAATAACCATAACAATAAATAATGATAATGACATTCCAAAAATGATAACCGTATCAAATTGCCCATTGCATCCACTTTGTTTTTTGAAATGACCGCCAAAATTTTTTAATGAATAAATTACTCCTCGGTTCCGATATAAATTCAATGGGAAACTTGGGACACGAAGGGTATCCCTGATATGGTACTGTAATAATTTCAAAGTTTCCCATCGAAATTCCAAGTGGCATAATCCAGGTTCACCATAGCTCTCCGGGGGGGTATGGAAAACCCGAAAACTCGGCGAATATCCTAGTCTCTGGGGATGGAGAGTGTGGTAATTGAGGTGTGCTGTTAACTTAGCTCCCATTTCGAGTAGCATATATGGAATGCAGTGAAATATGTAGCAGTTCTCTTAGTTGAAAAGTCGATCGGTTGTCGGCTGGGAGTGCGGGGAATGTCTGAACTGTCAAGGTAGAATATACATACACCACCCACCCATCCACTCACTCACTCACCCACTCACCCACCGACCCACTCACTCACCCACTTACTCACCCACTCACTCAACCACCCACCCACTCACTCAACCACCCACCCACTCACTCACCCACCCACTCTTTCACCCACCCACCCACTCACACACCCACCCACTCACACACCCAGTCACTGACTCACCAACCCACTCACGCACCCACCGACTCACTCACCCACTCACACACCCACCCACTCACACACCCACCCACTTACTCACCCACCCACACACTCACCCACTTACTCACCCACCCACACACTCACATACCCACCCATCCACCCACTCACTCACCCACCCACTCACTGACTCACCAATCCACCCACTTACCCACCCACTCACTCAACCACCCACCCACACACTCACACACCCACCGATCCACCCACTTACTCACCCACTCACACACACACCCACCCACTTACTCACCCACCCACTCACCGAGTCACACACCCACTGACTCACTCACCCACCCACCCATCCATCTGCACCTACCCACCCACACCCACACGCACACACACGTTAGGCGGGAACCAAACCCGACGCAGTGGGGAGGGATGGGTTCTATCATAAGCGCCCGCCATGGTTTACCCTATGCACAAGGGAGAAGGACGGAGGAGAAAAAAATGCAAATACACAAAATGCTTGCACAATCAGAAATGCTTACACACATACAGGCGTATGTACACGCAGTTTAGCAGAGGCACTTTTCCTCTCATTTTTATTTTCTCCTCATTTTCATTTTCTATCTCATTTGCAGGAGTCGGATACGTTATCGGTGTTCTCAGAGCTGTTGACGTGCACGAGTGTTCGCGAATTGAATCTGTGCAATGCACGTCTACATTTAGCGGTTCACGAGGGTCCACTTTCGCGATTAGGCAGACGCGACGATGCCGGCGCTGAATTATTACGCGCAGCACCGCCCCCCGCCTGCCCCACCATAGTTTTTCTACGCCTCGCGGGATTCCAAGTGAGTATTGCTCAACATTTTGCTAATAAAAAATTTCATTTTATTTTCACTTTTCAATTATACAGTTTTAGTGTCGCACATTTTGAAAATTCTGAAATTTCTGAAGTTTTGGAAAGAAAGTTTGCAAATAAATTTTCTAAAATTTCGAAGAATAGGAATTTTGGCAATTTTAGAATCTTCAAATTTTCCAAAAATCGAAAATTTCGAAAATTTAGACGATTGCAATTTATTCCTGAATAATTTTCAGTGTATAAAAATTGTCTATGACTTCCGAGTTTGTTTGTTATTGAAGCACAAGAGACGGCGACTCCAAGCGTACACAGTTCTATCGTGATATTAAAGTTTGCATCTCTTCGATTTCACTGTCTACGGTTGCTCAGGAGTATCAATTTGACGAGAAAGTTTAGAACCTTTGAGAATAGTGTGTCAAGAGAGGATGACAACATTGGTGTTTAGAACTATTTCAATAAAATCAAAAACTTCAGAAACTTTGAATATTGGTCAGATTTTACAAGTGCACACCCACCCATCCATCCACTTACCCACTCACAGTCGCCCGCCCACTCACCCACCCTCCCACTCACCCACCCGCCCGCCCACTCACCTACCCTTCCACCCACTCATCTACCCTTCCACCCACTCACCCACCCTTCGACCCTCCCAACCACCCTTTCACCCTCTCAACCACCTGCCCACCCACCTTTCCACCCTCCCAACCACCCTTTCACCCTCTCAACTACCCACCCTCCCAACCACCCTTCCACGCTCCCAACCACCCTTCCACCCTCCAAATCACCTACCCTTCCACCCGCTCACCCACCCTTCCACCCACCCACCCACCCTTTCACCCACCCACCTACATTTCCACCCTCCCAGCTACCCTTTCACCCTCTCAACCACCCGCCCTCCCACCCACCCATCCTTTCACCCACCCACCTACATTTCCACCCTCCCAGCCACCCTTTCACCCTCTCAACCACCCGCCCTCCCACCCACCCACCCACCTACATTTCCACCCTCCCAGCCACCCTTTCACCCTCTCAACCACCCACCCTTCCACCCTCCCACTCACCCTTCCACCCACCCACCCTTCCACCCTTCCACCCTCCCAATCACCCTTCCATCCTCCCAACCACCCTTCCACTTTCCCAACTACCCTTTCACCCTCTCAACCACCCACCCTTCCACTCAGACACCCTTACACCCACCCACCCATCTTCGCACCTTACCACCCTCCCACCCAGTCACTCACCCACCCTCCGTGCTCCCACCCTTACACTCACCCACCCTCCCGTGCTCCCACCCACTCACTCACCCACCCACCCACCCACACACATCCTCATCACCATCACTCTTCATTCCTTCTTCCTTTTCATCCTATTCCTCATTACCATACCTTCCCTCCATCGAGCCCCTAAAAAAAACCATCATTTGTAAATTCTCCACTCAATTTTCCCTCAATAAAAAAAACCCCCCTAGTCTCCAATTCAATATAAACGTCAAACTCCCGTTCGTAGTTAATTCCCCGTGATTTCCCGCGAGACACGGGTATTCAGTCAAGACACAACTCACAAGTACACGTGCACGAGTACTCCAGACTTACAAATTAATTGAAGGCAGTGCAAGAGAATTGCGGATTGTTTAGAGTAATGCAGACAAAGTCTCTTGTGTCGCGATATAAACTCCAAGCATCTTAAAGCCCGTGAACCACCTGGGCTTATCTATCGTGGTATGCACCAATTCCCCCCACCCACCCACCCACCCCCCTCTCTACTGTGTCACGATCGACTAATTAGAGAAGTTAATAATCGAGCCAAATTGAATTATGTTGCATTGTTCTCGGGTGGACTGAGGGTCCTGAGAGGAAGATCAAGGATATGCGGTTAAAAGGATATTTAAAAAAAAAAATCATCCCCTCCCTTTGCAGAGCAGCCTCTGAAAACTTGTTTGAAGATCCCAAAGCTTCTCCAGAAAGTCAGAGATTGTCTTTTCAAATTTCCTACATGCTTTTTAGATTGGGAACATGAAAAAACCATAAAAAACCGTAAATCGACAAAGTGGGCCCTTTTCACTTTTATGCCCAAAAATGGAGTTCTGGTGCCCTACGTACCTCTAATGTATCTCCCGAGTGTTTTTAGGTCTTCCTTGACACGACAAGTTTGCAGAGTAGCCTCTAAAAACTTGTTCAAAGATCCCAAAGCTTCTCCAGAAAGTCAGAGATTGTCTTTTCACATTTCCTACATGCTTTTTAGATTGGGAACATGAAAAAACCATGAAAAACCGCAAATCGACAAAGTGGGCCCTTTTCACTTTTATGCCCAAAAATGGAGTTCTGGTGCCCTACGTACCTCTAATGTATCCCCCGACTGTTTTTAGGTCTTTCCTGACATTTTGAAGCAACCTTTCAATAATCCTCCAAAACCACCGAACTTGAACCCCCCTTTAACTTGCAGGTGTCCGTAAACGACAGACTGGCCCTGCGTGGTCCTCTGCTGCTACCCTTCCTCGCTGGCTTCAGCGCACTGAGCGAGCTGGACCTGTCCTTGGACAAATCAGAAATGGGAGGCAGCAGTTCCTCCCTCTTGTTCATCGACGATAAGATCCTCCAGCAATTTTTCTCCTTCCTATCCACCCACTTCAAGCACCTCCAAACGCTGAAGATCAACTACTGGCGAATAACCCTGGAAGACCCGGAGAAAACCATGCGCCAAATCTCCAAGCACCTGAAGACCTCCAACATCAGCTTTGTCAAGGCCAATGGACTAATCGTAACTGACAGTGTCAAGAGACTCCAAGTTGAGCACTTGTTAATCCAGACACTATTAGCCAACTTGCAGTCGTTGACCTGGCTCTGCCTAGACGGAGTTAAGTTAACCGAGGTCCAATGCAGTAGCATAGGCAAGTGGGTGAAGGAGCGATATCCCGGAGTCTTGCTGGAGATCAGTGCTAAGGACATCCAGGTCAAGTCTATCAAAGCCCTTGTCGCTGCTGTGGAGGATGGCGCCAGGGCGGAAGTGACCTATATCGGTGGGTCTACCTGTCGAATCAAAATTAACAAGGTGCAGAAGAGCGCTAAGGTGAAGAAGAAGTGAAGAGGTTGGTGATGATCATGATGGTCTTGATTGGGGTCTTTGGGGGCTGCTCGGTTCAGCTTCCTCAAGATGCTGAGGAAGTTGGAGCATTACGTAAGTTGCTATTCGTTGACGAAATATCTGAGACAATTTCACATTCAGAGACGGGTCCAGGTTCTGGTCCTGGTCCAGGAAAGAAATTTGATTCAATATGCAAAAAATAATGGTGAACATGTAGGGTCTTGTGGTACAGGGACCCAATGGACCGGTTGTTAGAAAAAAATTCATGACGATGGCTGCGATTAAAGCGGATTACGGTTTGGGTGGTTGGTACCACGTGGTGTCATCCGCCATGTTTGGAGCAAGGAACCGGAAATGGGTTTTTCCTACCTTCATCACCATTGAAGAAGAAATAATTCTATTTCAAAGGTTGATCAGGAATTATGAACGTCATCAACTTTTCAGTAATTTTTCGTTCATTGATATCCAGATTCTATATAAATATTTTCTTTGATATCCAAAAAATATTGGTGGATGTGTAAAGCCACGTGGTCTGCAGGATCGATGGATCGATCGGTTGAGAAGGATCGATGATGATTGCTCTGATTTAACCGGATTACGATCTGGTAGAGTTCATACCACGTGTCACGATCCGCCATATTTGGAGTCACGTGGCCAGTCACGTGGTGTGTCACGTGGGCACAGGCGTATATATACCATTGGTTACTGCAAGACAGAAAGTACATAACCTTTACAATTTTCTCATCAGATTGGAGGACTTTTTCACTTTGATTTTGTCGAAGATATTTTGTTTAAACGAATAATTAATGAGACGTACTATTTGTGAGGTTAAAGTGGGGGAAAGCATAAAATGAAAACTAGAATTGAGAATTTTTAACGGAATTTAGAATCATTTTAAGGTGTAAGTTGGCAAGTCTGAAGCCATTTTGAAATTTTAGGGATTTTTAGGGAATCATTTAAAAATGTTGAAACGCATTTTTCAATGTGGGGCAAAATGGGATTTTTCAAAACTCTTCAAATTCAACATCAAAAGAAAAACTTTTTTTTTTAACGAAACTGGAGAACGAGAAGGTAAAGTAAGTCTGAATTTTTTATTGTAGGTGTGGCATCACTTTTGAAAAATGGCGGGAAAATTTGAAATGTGGCAATTGCTAAACATTGATATTTGGAATTAATTGAGAATACTCAAATATATTCTGCTTGAAGCTGATCAATTATATTTCAAATATGATAAAATATAAATTGTACATAACAGAATAATTTTTCTTTTGGTAATTTTCTTATTCTTGCAATTTTATAAGTTACTCCTAAATTTTCGTATTTGCGCCATTAGTTTGGGAAGGGGAAATTCAAGGAATGATATTGAGGCTGTTACAAGTATAGACTATGTATTGTTGCTAGAAATACGAAAAAAAAAAATTGAGCGGGAAAATTTTTTTTTTAAATTTCGAATTTTTTTTTTAATGAAAAATTTTTTAATTTTTTATAAATAATTAATGATACTCATGGAGGACATTCAATATTAATTACAAGACAACAAATAAGTTGTATATAAATGAATTTTTTTTTCACAATTTTTTTTTCAGTAATTTCATAAATTTATAATTTTTTTGTAATTGCACGTATACTATATTTTGCTATTTGCATAATTATTTCCCAAGTTACTAATGAATTCAATGAACGATATTGAACGAGGCTGTTACAAGTATAGACTACGTATTGTTGCTAGATGGAGCTGTAAAGTAAAGATAATAAATTTGAATGGGGGAAAAAAAAAATAACAAAATAATATATACGATATATGAAGAATGAATAATACTCGAGCAAGCTTTATCCGTGGAATTGTTGGAGATTGGAGAAATTTTATGGAATTTTATTGTATGTATAAAATGATTTTACGAGATACTTTACACAATAATAAAAAAAACTTTCAACTGCCAAAAAAAAGAATGGGAAAAAAAATGTTACAAATTGAATCGTAATATCGAATATGAAAAATATCACAACATTTGCACTTGTTAGTATTCCATAATTCAGATTAATACTGAAATAATGAGGAAGGTAGTTGGTAACTACTGAGTTTGAAAATGCGCGCCAAGGATTTCAAATTTCGCGGGTAAACCCCAACTTCAGGTCTATCGTTGACCAATGAGACGAGGGTATCGCGCGGTTCGAGATAGTTCGAGTCTAATTTGGCGGGAATTTTCAAAAACTAAAACCGATTTTTTTTATAGTGTCGATCAAAATTCAGAAATCGTATTGAAAATTACGCAAAATTGATAAAGAAATGCGAAAAGTATTGATCAAAAATCAAATCGCAGAGGTCGTGTAGGTTAAAAGACCGACAAATGGTCCAGGCGCGTTTCCATGAATTCAAATTTCGCGCGTAAACGCCAACCAACTTCAGGGTGATGGAAAGGACCAATCAGAAGCAGGTCTCTCGCATTTCGAGATATATCGATTCTAAAAATGTGCATCGCTCTCGGGAAACATTTTTTCAGCGATTTTCACTTAATTTGGCGACAATTTTCAAAAATAACAGTCAAAATTATTTTCGATAATTTCGAGTTGAGAAAACGATCGGCGGTTTTCAATCGGCGAAAAATTTCTGAAATTCGATTTTGAGGTTATGTTTGATCGAGCCTCCTCGACTCGCGATTTCGATTGCCATTTGCGCGCGTTCTAGATGTTATATATAGATTTCGTTTTCAGTTATCGATTCCTCAGAATGGCAAGATTTTTTTGAGTCGCAATATCGGCAATTTTGAAAAATCGGTTGTTTTGATTGAAAATATTTTTTGGTGAAATCCATTTTTTCAAGCTCAGTAGTAACTTTCGAAATTCCAATTAAATGTTTAATTTTATAATGATTTTTCCAATTTGTATATTAGTAGGCTTTAATTATGCAATTAATTTCGCATTGTAAATAATATAAATTGCTAATGGGGTGAGGCAAAATAAAAACAAAAAAAATCATGATATTCCATTAATCTAATATAATGTATCCATGACATTGAACTTGTTATTTAGGATTCCCTCCGAGTGTTTTTATCATTAAATATTTATGTATTTATATGTGTGCACATATCCTTGAGAAAACGAAATAAATGTCATATGTGTTTCATGTTTCTTGTTTATTTATTTATCCTCCCAAAAATTATTTAAAAAAAAAATGTATAATTTTTTTTTCATAATTTTCTTTTATAAATTTTTATTAGATTTTTTGTTTATAAAATTTTTCGTTCATTTTTTTTTATTGGTGCAGTGAAAAAAAAATTATGAATTTTTTTTTTGCATTCTTTAAATTTTTGAAACCATGAAAAAAGTTTTTGGAATTTTTTTTTAAAGAACATAGAAAATAAACATTGAAAAAAAAAATCAAAATGGAAAAAAAAAATTTCAGAGGTGAAAAATAACGAGAGGCAAATATTCAATTTTCGTAATATTTTATTAGCCTAAATTTATGATTATGTACACATTTCTCATTTACCCAATATCTCTCCATCCACACGTCACATATATATTAAAAACTATGTAAAAACTGACGACATTGTCGCAGTATTGATAATCACAAAAATAATTTATGATTCGTGTTAACAATAAAAACTATTTGCACACAATCTGTTGACAAATTCTCTATCACCTTTGCCATGAACTACTTGACCTAGTATTTCAATAATTCTGAGAAATTGCAAAAAAAAAATTTTTCACAAAATTTTCAAAATTTTGGAAAATTCCCAAATTTGCAATTTGCAATTTTTTACTTATTTCCAAAAATTTCGAAAATTGGCATTCGCAAATTTTGAAAAAAAATTTTTTGAAAAATTGCAATTTTTTTTTTCACTTTTCAAAAATTTTCAAAATTTTGGAAAATTCAAAAATTTGCAATTTGCAATTTTCTATTTATTTCCAAAAATTTCAAAACTTGAGATGTGCAAATTTTGAGAAAAAATTTTTTTCAAAAAATTTGCAAAAATTTGAAGTTTTTCAAAAAATTCAAAAAACTGGAATTTTTTTTTTTAATTTTCGTAATTTTTTTTTACCATTTTTTAAAATTGAAAATACGTGATCAAGTTTTACATTGCTATAAAGTACAGAGACTGAGAGTCCCTGAGTCAGTTGGAATGTTCATCGATCATTCAGATGCTATAAAATTTACCTAATTATTATAATTGCACCCTTAAATGCATCGAGATATACCAAATCTGTACACAAATGGTGAAACGAGATAACCCACTCCAAATTTCATATTGACTAAACTCAAGGACAAAAAAAATACAAAATGTCTATGAAAAAATCCAAACATTCATTTAATAAACTTTTACATAAATTCAATTTTTTTGTATTATATTCTCATTTAAAATTTTTCAATTAAATTTTTTTTTTAATCAGCGAAAATTATAGTCCCAATTTTGAATTTTTTTCATTCAATCATTTTTGAACTACAATTTTTTTTGTCAAAAATCCCAACTTCAGAATTTTCAAAAATTGTAAAATTTTAAAATTTTCAAAAAAGAAAAAAACCGATTTTTAAAAAAATGCAAATTTTCAAATTTCTCAGTTTTTTAAAATTTTTTTTTGTTTTTGTATTTTGAAATTCGAAAAATCTCAAAATTTTCAAATTGCAAAATTTTGGAAATTTTGGAAATTTTGAAAATTTTAAAATTTTGAAATATTGAAAATATTGAAAATTTTGAAAGTTTTGAAAATTTTGAAGATTTTGAAAATGTTGAAAATTTTGAAAAATTGAGAAAAAAATGTGGAAAATTTTCAAAAAAAAAAAAAAATGAAAATGAGGAACTCAAAATATCTCGTTCTACCCCTACAGAAATAATCTGGACCACTTCATCTCCTCAGCATCCCCACACTGTTCAATTTACAACAAAGTAAAAAATACTCAACAATTGCTCATCAGAATACAGACACTTTAAAACTGCTAAACTCTCATCACTCTCCATACAAATTTGGCAGTAATTACATATTTTAGGCATTTCTCACATTTCCCAAGAAATTAAGAAGAGCAAAAAGTTAAAGTTCTCTCTCCTCAATAATTATATGTACACTGCAAAATTTCATAATACCACTATTCAAAAAAAAAATGGCTAAAAGACTTTTCACCCTCGATGATTTTTGTTAAAGATGGAACGAAAACAATTTTCAAAAATTTCGATTTTCATATTTTTTTTAGAAATTAGAAAGATGCAAAAATTAGAAAAATTTGCGTTTCTTAATTGAAATTTTTCAAAAAATTTATCAATTTCCTAATTGTATAAATTTTAGAAAAATTTTCAAAAATTTCCAAAATTGAATTTTTTATTCCAAAAATTCCAAAAAATCCAAAAAATCTTAAATTGACAAATTTAATTAATACAAAAAAAAATATACAGAAAATGAAGGCTTCAAAAAATATTCCTCATATCCTTAACTCAATCAATCCACGCTCATAATTTTTCCCACCAAATTTTTGGCTGAAAATTTTGGGTAATGCAAATTTTCATGAAAAACAGAAATGGTGAAAATTGAATTTTGTTGCATATTTTTATACACCTAGTGTTTCCCCTAATGGTACCTGGATTATGAGATATCCTATCTAACCCGCATCTGAATTGTTGAATCAATTCGAGCCTTAAGGATGTTGGTCCATTTGACTTTACAAAAAAAAATGAATTGACACATTACAAATTACTTAACTAAAAAAAAAGTTTCGAAATTATTTCATTTTTCAAGGGAAAAATTAATTCATGCAAAATTTTGAAAACTGCAATTTGAATATTGACCTTAAAAACTGGTCAATCAATCTGAAATTTTGTGAGCGCATCCAGGATGCGACCCACTAGTCTCTCCATTTTTCTCAGAATTTCCCCACTCACCCACTCAAAAGGACAAACTCCCTTAACCCTCAAACCTTGATCTTACATTTTGTTTTAAATTTTCTAAGCAAAAAGACCCAAAAAACATTTGAAAAAAAGCTTCTGAGAAGTCACTTAGCCTTACGTTTTTTTTCTATACAAAAAATGTATAAATATGAAATATGAAATGCAACCGAGATAATTTTCTGTTTCGAAAAGCCAGAAAATTCTCTCGTCTTCAGCATCTCTTTTGTTACTTGTTTGCTAGTTTGGTCTCCGGGTATTAGAAGCCCAGAAGTTCTGGAAATTTTGGAGGTTTCAGAAGTCCTGAAAGCTCTTCTCCCTGCCCGGTCCCTCGAAGCCCTAAGTCATGCCCTTAACCCAGTAAGTTGCCTGATTTGATCAGGATGGAAGATCATGTTGCGCCTGAACTCATATCCACGTGGCACTCTACCCCCCCCCCCAACCACCCACCCCACCATCCCAACCCGCCCAACCACCCAACCCCTACCCACACCCACCCACCCACCCACCCAACCAACCAACCACCCACCCAACCAACCACCCACCTAGCCACCCACCCACCCATCCACCCAGCCACCCATCCACCCAACCAACCACCCACCCACCCACCCACCCAACCAACCACCCAGCCAACCACCCAGCCACCCACTCAACCAACCAACCACCCACCCTATCACTCACCCACACACCCACCCAGCCATCCACCCACCGCAAAACCCCCTGAGCACCTGCATCCCATGTTCTCATATACCCGTCTAATCCAACTGCAAACTATGCTGCCTCCTTCCCAACTGCTCTCCCATATCCATAACATCATCCAGGTGTCCAGTCAGTAGCTTGCCTCCAGCAGCATGGAAGATCCTACACCTGAGCTGGCGCATTTATGACATTAACAGTCCTTGCTCCACCAGGTCACTTCCCCTTCTCCAGCCTAACTCTTCGAAAGCTTCCAGGAAAAGCCCCTGAGAAACCGTTTTGCTCATTCCACCTGGTCAAAATCAGCCGATAGCTGCCTGCAGCAACAGGGGAGACCACCTGCTGACCTAGCACATGCGTGACATCAGTAGTCACGACCAGCTCAATTCGCCCAAAGCTTCCAGGAGGAACCTCCTCCAAGCCTCCCTCACGCCTTCTGTAGCCCTGAGCACCTCCTCCAGAGCTGTTCCATATATGTATAAGCGAACTATTTACTAAATTGTCCGGTTTCATCAGCTAGATCGTAGAGGCTGGTCTCCACCTGACCCTGCTCATACTGCTATCACCAGTCCTGGCCAGCTCCAACCTTGACGCCCAAAGCTCCCAAAGGAAGCTTCCTCCCAACCCTTTAGCCTTTCTGCTCCTCCTCAAACCTGGACTGACCTCCCTAGCAAAGCTGGACAGCAAGCTACAACCTCAGCAGCATGGATCCCATTTAGCCCGCACTTGTCA
This sequence comes from Asobara japonica, assembly GCA_026005395.1. NCBI lineage: Eukaryota > Metazoa > Arthropoda > Insecta > Hymenoptera > Braconidae > Asobara > Asobara japonica. The sequence continues at coordinate 1,340,614 of BQMI01000510.1, forward strand.
TCAACATTCCACACCTCCAGCTTGGTTCCCAAAGGAAACTCCCTCCAAACTTTTTAGCCTTTCTGCTCCTCCTCAAACCTGGACTGATTCCCAGCAGCACCCAGGAGCCCCACCTCCGAAACCCTCCCCCCCCCCCCCATTCCACCCCCTCAGAACCCCCTGAGCACCTCCCCCCCCTGCTCTCACGTGTGCGTATAATCCAACTGCACAGTCAGATGTCTCACACCAGCAGCATGGAAGATCATCTGGGTCTGTGCTAGCACATACTTAGCATCGACAGTTCTCGCCACTTCCAGCTTAACACTACCCACATAAACATCCGAGCACAGTGTCCAAAAGTGTGGCTCCTGTACATCATAGACACCACTTAAATTCTTAATTCTACCATAGCATTGTGGTAGAATATGATCTAATGCACTGGGCTGTCTCTGCATGAGGACAACACCAGACTCCATGAGCAGTGAGCCAACACTGATGATGATAAGCAGAGCAATGAACATGGAGCAGATTGGATCAGCAATCATCCAGCCAAAGAGGTGCATGAGCACTGCAGATACAATGACACCAACTGAGCCCAGAGTGTCAGCAAGTATGTGGAGGAAGACACTCTTCATGATCTGGGAGCCACCAGAAGAGCTGGCATCAAACTCGATGTCATGGTGATCATGACTGTGATTGTGGTGTCCATGATCGTGGTTGGCATGGCTGTGCCCATGGCCATGGTTGGCATGGGAGTGACCGTGGGAGTGGCCATGACCATGTCCATGACCATGCTGGAAGGCGTAGATGCCAACGAGATTCACCAGAAGACCCAGCACCGACACCACGAAGAGTCTTTCGTGCTTCACTTCTGGGGGCTCGATGGCACGCTCGATTGCCTCGAACATGATGAAGCCTGCGATGAATAGGAGGAAGAGACCGTTGACAAAACCAGCCAGGACTTCTGCTCGAACGTAACCGTAGGAGTATCGATCATTAGCACGCCATTTGGTTATCACTGAGGCTATCAGGCCGAAGATCAGACCAGTGCAGTCGAAGAACATGTGGAAGCTGTCGGAGATGAGGCCCAGGCTGTTTGTCCACATTCCGTAGATGAGCTCGATGAAGGCGAAGGAGAAGTTCAGGAGGAGGAAGAGGAACAGGTTGCGGGTGGTCTTGTCGGAGAAGATGAGGCGGATCCAACCGTAGAGCTTCTCCTTCAGGCGACTGCCCAAGGAGCGGGAGTCCTTGTGCGTTAGGGGAAGCATTGTTGAGGTCTGGAAGAAGGAACAGAGTTAGATGGGAGGAGAGAGGGCTGTCCGGGGGGGGGGGGGGCCGAGAATGCTGCGGGGTCAGACCAAGATATGACAACACTGGTGGTCTCTCCCTGGGATATCTCGGAAGTTTGGGGCGATACGAGAAAGTCATAGAGGAACTTTTTGTAGAGGAAGGCAAGCTCTACAAAAAAGGTCCTATGGACCTTGGCTCTATCTCGCGTAGATCCTGAAATATTTAGGGAAAACTCAATGGGTATATATTGCCATTTTTTGCTTTTAGGCGCTTTGAGAAATTTGAAAATTTGGTCTCTCCCTGGGATATCTCGGAAGTTTGGGGAGATACGAGAAAGTCGTAGAGGAACTTTTTGTAGGGGAAGGCACGCTCTACAAATAAGGTCCTATGGAGCTTGGCTCTAGCTCTCATAGATTTTGGGATATTTGGAGAAAACGCAAATGATATATTGGAGGGGGGAGACCGGAAGTTCAGAATTTTTTTGCATTTAGGCTAACTTTGAGAAATTTGAAAGTTTTATAAAAAATCGAAGCTTGAAAAATTTTGAACAATTTAGAAGGTCGAAAAAGTATATCTATATATGGAGTTCACGAAGCAGTGGACCATGAAGCAAATCAATGACACCATATTGCTAGGAAAAATTTGAGTTTAAAAAATTTAGGAAAATATCAGAATTGGTTAGTTTGTACAATATACATGACTCGAGCTGTCCATCAAAATTTAATTTACTTAGAAATTTCAAAATTTTGGAAATCCCAAAATTTTAAGTAAACCTCCAAAAAATAAAAAATTTGAAAATTGACGAGAAATGTCAGATTTGAAAAATGCAAAATTAAAAAAAAAATCGCGAAAAAAATTCTGCACTCCAGAAACTTGAATTCAAATTTTCCCACCTTTTCCAAATTCTCGGAATCACGGAGCAGTGAACCAATAAAAAAAAATGTGCCATATTGTAACAAATAATTTCGAAGATATCGAAAAATTTACTCCAAAAAAAATGTGAACCACTTAAAAACTGGCGAAATGTTTTTAACGAAATGAAAAAAGGCCAGGTTGTTTGAATTGTCAAAAGTGACACGTAGCCGTCAATTTCAGGTTAACTTACTCAATTGTCAAAAAATACGTTACCAATTGTTCCAATAATCCTGTCAAATTGTCTCGGGCCCAAAAAAAGTGCAATCAATACGTCACTCGCTGACAATTAATTTCATACTCCAATAATAACTAATTAACGGAATTACTGGAAATCCGGCTGGAATAACACAAACGGTTAACCGCCATGTCTCCCCATATTTCGGAATTCCCTTGCACACGCTGCAGCCACTCCCGTCAGCCTCACAACTTACTAAAAACCCAAAAAAATTCAAATAAATTGCACGTGCTCAAAGAAAAAATTCAAATTTTTTTACACGTCTAAGTTATCACAAAAAAAAATTTCAAACTATTATTAAGCTGCGTTAATTTTCCAGGAAATTGTGAGTCGGCTGACTCTTCAAGTCACGTGACCACGTGGGTCAATCTGACAACTTGCATATGCAGACGTTGAGATGTGCGATGGAAAAAGTGCATAAACAATTTCTGCGCATGCGCACAAACATTTATCTATTTAAACAAGCCAGAACATTTTTTCACCTTCCCGCCAATTTCTCTGCACATTGCAAATATGTGGTTTTCAAATTGCGCGCGCAATTGGTCTTCATTTCATATTTCCCGCCAAAGATTGCGAACACGTAATGACATTTAAAAAAAATGCTAATTTACTAAAAAAAAAATACACAAAAAATGATAAAAAAAATCTTGAACGGGATTTCCATCATTCAGTTTTGAATTTTGGCGCGAAAAGGGAAATTTACTTGAATAATTTTAACAATTTTCTCGTTAATTCGACACTTCATTTATTTATTTATTCCTGGAATTATTAGCAATAGTGTTTAAATGTATTTTGCGTTTGAAATCTCAATCCAAGAACTTACATTTCGTATCTGATATTAAATTGTTCATCTGCACTTGACAATGAATTTGTGAACTATGTTCAGAACTTCTGAATTTTTGCTAAAGAAATATACACACATAAACAGAAACACATGGATAGGCATATACTCACTATACTGCATGTTCAAATTTACGCGGGAAACTGCGCTTGATTTGATTCCGCTGTGAAAACGCCGAATGATCGACTTCCGCTTTCGTCCCTGCTCTTTCCGAGTCGTCAGCCATCATGGTAAGTGCTCGCGTTAAGTTTCTCGTTAAATTTTTCCCTTAATTGAGTTAAAAAACTGAAACTTGCTGCCACAAAAACCTTCGGGGAATGTTGAGTGACAATTTTAGTTAATTTTACTCATTGGATTTTTCGCTCCAGTGATTTTTTTTTTCGAATTTTGAATGTGCGGGTGTAACCAGTGGGACCACATGGCGTTTACATCTTTCAATATTTGTAGATAATTTTTGTCGGTCGCGGTGGAAATTTGACGATAATCAATTTCGTTAAATAAATATTTGATTTTCCCGCCAAATTTTTTTTTTTTTTTTTTAATTTCGGGGCGTTTTTTGGGTAGACGAAAAATTGAGTATTTTGGGTGACATAACCTCACATTAATTTGTGGTAACAATTATTATTTAGTGCAAATAATTTAATTAAGGGAAATATTTAAAAATCGCTATTTTTGGGAATTGCTCCGGAAATTTTGGAGAAAAAAAATGCGAAAAATGAGATTTGTGAGGCAATGTGAAATTGCTTACGCGCCCATTAAATATTAGAAAAAAAATTGTGGCGTTGGAAGAAAATTACACTTCGCTTTTTTTTTTTTTTTTTAGATTTATGTGACGTAATTTTCCAGAATTTTTGTGACACTTTTTTCGGTGCAAACAATTCGGGATTTTCGTAAATTGTCAGTCAAAGATTCCCCGTTTTAATTAAAATATTTTTTTTTGAGACCCGTTAGTCTCAAATTAAAAATTGGAAAACTTTGCAAAATTTTTTTGAACATTTCGCTTATTTTTGGAATTTTAAAATTTTCATTTTTTTTTCTCCAATTTTTTATAAATTCAAATTTTTTTCCAATAATTTTTTTAAAAATTTCGATTTCATTTTTCTTGAGTTTTTGAAAGTGTTAAAATTTTCCCAAAAAAATTCAAAAAAAAAAAAATTGGAAAGATGAAAAATGATGAATGGTGAACGTGAGATTGATTATTACAAAATTTTTCATTAATTACTTTTTTTTTCAGCCGCCCAAAAAGGACACGAAGGGGTCTTCCAAACAGCCCCAAAAGACCCAGAAGAAGAAGGAGGGAGGATCTGGGGGCAAAGCCAAGAAGAAGGTTCGTTGGGTTAATTTCTAAATGTAGTCCATAACTTTAATTTCAAAGTACCTGATTCAGAAAGTCGAAATTCCATTAATTAAAATTGATAAAAAAAGTTGCATGTAATTTTTTTTTCAATATTCTTACAACACTTCATAGAACTTTTTGTCTGTACCAGAATTTGTTCCCTCGAAAATTTCCATAAATTTGTAGAAATTTTCCTCAGAAAAATTTCTAGAAAAAAATTCTATAGAGTCCTCATAAGTTTTCCTGTAGGGCAGGATATGAAAAAAAAAAAAAAAAAAATTCTGAGCCTTCTTGTGACATGTTCTAGAACCTAATGACTTCGTATGATGTACAAAAAATTTGCTTGATGCCCATGAAAGCAAAAATCTGATTTAATGAGACTGAGGAAGTCATCTTTTTGAAATTACCATTTTCTAAAAAAAAATCCTAATCTTCCATTTTTTTTTCTTTTTTTTATAAAACAATTTTCCAATATATATATATATTATATAAAAAAATTATATATACAAATTATTATACTATATAATAATGTATATGTATATTTTCCGAATTTTAATTTGTCTGAATATTTCGCTTTTTAAAAATAAATTGGAAAAAAAGGCACATTTGGTTGGATCAAAAAAGCTGAAAATTATGCAAAAAAAAAATACAAAACAAAATTTATGTAACACAGTTAATGATTTTTCTTCAACAAAAAATTGCAGAAGTGGTCGAAGGGAAAAGTTCGTGACAAGTTGAACAACCAGGTGTTGTTCGACAAAGGCACTTACGACAAACTGCTTAAGGAGGTGCCCCAATACAAGCTCATAACTCCATCAATCGTAAGCGAAAGGCTGAAGATCCGCGGCTCACTCGCCAGGCGAGCACTTATTGAGGTATGTTAACTATCAAATTTCTCCCATTTTCTGATTATCTTGAGTGTCGTCCGCGATATCTCGTAAACTTTGAGAGTTATAAAGAAAAGTCATAGAACATAAATTGTGGAGGGATGCATGGGGAACAACTTTTGTTTGAAACTTTTTTTTCTGGCGACCTTGGTTTTCGCTGTAGAGATCCATGAAGAGTGAAGATCTTTGATAATTCTTATCTCCTCTTTCTCTCTCACTCCCACACACACACACACACACACACACATACATACACAAAATGATAAATTATTTTGATGATCAAATGCCTCTTCGACTTCACACACACACACACACACACACACACACACACAAAAGCAAATAATACAATATTTTGATGAACATTTCTGTTTTAACATTTAAATTAATAAGAGCTTAATGACTTCAGATGATGTAAAAAAAATTTGCTGGATGTTCCATGAAAGCAAAAATCTGATTTAATGAGACTGATCAAGTCATTAGGTTCTCAAAAAAAATTTGAGGTACCTTAGTCCGAGTGGAAACTGAAGGGATAAAAAAATTGTGGAGGACTCGAGGAAAATTATATTCACACACACACACACACACACACACAGACAGAGGCTGATTCCTATACATGATTGAGTCTTTCCCATATAATCTCAACTCATGTGATGTCTCTTCTCCTTCCAGCTCCAGCAGAAGGGACTCATCAAACAAGTAGTTCAGCACCATGCCCAGCTCATTTATACCCGAACCACGAAGGGCGACGACCCTGCAGCCTAAGAGTCTTGTATAAAGCGGTTTAATAATAAAAAAAAAATCTAAAATACATGGACTATGTCTCAATTCACTGGCCAACTTTTACCGCCCTCTTAGAAAAAAAAAAAAAAAAAAAAAAAAAAAAAAAAAAAAAATCTTAAGTTTGGAAAAATTTGAAAAGCATCAAAAACTTCAAAAATTCGGTTCCTAGAATTTTAATAATCATGAAATTATTTTTTTCCAATCATAAAAACTTGAATGAAATTTCCGAAAAAAATTATTTTTACAATTCGTCAAATTTGGTTTTAAAATTTACCAAAATTTGGAAAAAAGTTTTAAAAAAGAAGACATTTTTTTTAAAGAAAAATTGAAAAAATTGGATTATGTTAAAAAAAAATGTCTAAACTCAATTTTTTTTTATTTCGCAAGATTTGATGGAATTGAAAAAAAATATCAATTTGGAAATAATTGTAAAAAGTGTAATTGACGTCGAATAATTTATGCGAATTTTATTTTTCGATTTCTTACATTCGATTGTTTTCCCCTTTCCCCAAAAAAAAAGTGATGACTGACACATGACAGAACCCCAGTTTTTTAATTGACCTGCAAAATTTTAGTTAACTAAATTGAGGTGATAATTAGCATTCATAACATTGTAGATAAATTATTAAATGAATCAATGAGGAGAATTTGGTATGGCATCGAGACTGAGCTCATTGAGCCCAAGAAACTCGGAGATAAGCGCTCTTGAGGAGCGCGGTTATCTCATTGGGAAGAAAATTGGACAGGTAAGTTGAACTTTCCCTAAGGGGGTGGGGCATTCAAAAAAAAAACTACGAAAAATTTTGAAAAAAATATGTAGTGGAGGATTTCGCCCCCAAAATACACCCCCAAAATTTCAGAACGATTGACCGTCGACCAATCGAAAAATTTTTTTTTCGAAATTCGCGAAGGGCTCCCCTAGAAAAAAATCATGTATTCGTAAAATAGTTGTAAAAAATGGGAATTGAATTTTTTTTTACTAAAGCAAATGTTTTCCCCACTTCGACATTTCTTCAGGGCTCTTATGCTACAGTACATCTTGCCGAGTATGTGGGAGGTCAAGGAGCGAAGAAAATGCGGCTGGCGTGCAAAATATTTGATAGAGAAAAAGCGCCCAGTGATTTTCTGGAGAAGTTTTTTCCCAGAGAGCTTGAGATACTAACGCAGATTGAGAATCCTCACATAATACAAGTAACTTATTTGGTACAAATGTATGATCTCCACACACACACACACACACACACACATACTCGCGTACCCGTATTTACACACCTCTGACCACCCGCCCACCCACTCACTCGCCAACCAACCACTTACTCACCCACTCACCATCAAACACCCACTCACCCACTTATCATTAAATATCCACTCACCCACTCATCATCAAATATCCACTCACCCACCCACCTACCCACTCACCCACTTATCATTAAATATCCACTCACCCACTCATCATCAAATATCCACTCACCCACTCACCCACTTATCATGAAATATCCACTCACCCACTCATCATCAAATATCGTCTCACCCACTCACCCACTTATCATGAAATATCCACTCACCCACTCATCATCAAATATCCACTCACCCACCCACCTACCCACTCACCATCAAACACCCACTCACCCACTTATCATTAAATATACACTCACCCACTCATCATCAAATATCGTCTCACCCACTGACCCACTTATCATCAAATATCCACTCACCCACTCATCATCAAACATCCACCCACCCACTTACTCATCATCAAATATCCACTCACCCACTCCCCATGGAACACTCACCCACTTACCATCAAACACCCGCTCACTCAGTCACCATCATACATCCACCCACTCATCATTAAATACCCACTCACCCACTCACCATGAAACACCCACACACTCACCCACTTACCACCAAACACCCACCACTATCAAATACCCACTCACCATTAAACACCCACCCACTTACCATTAAACACCCACTCATTTACCATCAAACACCCACCCACTCACCATGAAACAGCCACCCACTCATCATTAAATACCCACTCACCCACTTACCACCAAACACCCACCCACCCACTCATCATCAAATACCCACTCACCCACTCCCCATAAAACACCCACCCACCCACTCACTGTCAAACACCCACTCACACACCCACCCACCCAGTCACTCACCATCAAACACCCACCGACCCACTCACCACCAACCACCCACTCGATACTCACCTACACGCGCACACACTCAGACAATCTTAGATAGATTGACACTGTTTTCTAATTTTAAAACGTTTTATGGCTGACTATCTATATAGCAACTTCCTGCTATGAATTCTCCAATGAAAAAAATCCAAATACTTTAGGTCCACAGCATCCTCCAACGAGGACCTCGAGTTTTCATCTTCATGCGTTGTGCAGATAACGGCGATCTTCTAGATTACGTCTTGCGTCACAAACTCGTACCCGAACCACAGTCGCAAACTTGGTTCCGTCAAATGGCCTCAGGTAAACATCGAAAATTCAAAAAATCATTGGGTTTCAATAGCAAAAAATGGTGAAAAAAAATATAAAAGGGGCGGAAACTTTTTGAAAGCTTCAACGATTCAGAAAAAAAAAAAAATTCCAAATTTTAGGTCTACACTATCTTCACTCCAAGAACATAGCGCACCGTGATCTCAAGTGCGAGAACATCCTCCTATCCCGCAAATTTCACGTAAAACTGGCGGATTTTGGCTTCGCGCGTTCTTGCGTGGATTCGGAAAATCATCGTATCCTGAGTCATACATACTGCGGCTCCGCGGCTTACGCAGCACCGGAAGTGGTATCTGGAACGCCGTACAACCCAAAATTGGCGGATGTGTGGTCCTTGGGGATAATTTTGTACATAATGTTGAATGGAACTATGCCCTTTAACGACGACAATTTGACGAAGTTGTTGCGCGATCAGATGTCAAAGAATTGGGTTTTTGGATCCAGGGTTCAAGATAGTGTGTCGTCTAATGCGAGAAGCGTCGTTAGACATATTCTGGAGCCGGATATTACTCAAAGGTTTACATTGGATAAGGTAATCTTGCGACCACCCACCCACCCACCCACCCACTTGCCCACCCACTCGCCCACCCACTCACCCACCCACTCACCCAACCACCCACCCAACCACCCACTCACTCTCCCACCCCACCAACCACCCACCCACCCACTCACCCACCCACTCACCCACCCACTCACCCACCCACTCACCCACCCACTCACCCACCCACTCACCCACCCACTCACCCACCCACTCACCCACCCACTCACTCATCCACCCACCCACCTGCACACCCACCCACTCACCCACCTGCCCGGCCACCCACTCACTCTCCCACCCCACCACCCACTGACTCACTCACCCGCCCACCTGCCCACCCACCCCTCCCAACCATCCACGTACCTGCCCACCCACCCACTCATCCGCTCACCCTCCCACCGACCGACCCAAAAACTTGGAAAATTAAAAACATTCTTGAAACATTTTCAAAAAATTGAATTTTTTTAAAAATTCGCGAATTTCCAAAAAAAAGAGAAATTGAAAAAATTGAAAAAATTAAAAAATGTTTGAAAATGATATGCTAAAATATGTTAAGTCTAAAATTGGAAAAATTTGTTCAAAACACAGGTGCTATCACACGAATGGGTCCGCGGGAAAAAGGAAAAATCAACTACTGGGAAAGCCCTCCATTCCGCTCAACATTCGCAGGTAATGGGCATGAAGCTGTTTAAAAGCGGAGATAAATCGCAAGAGAACAAGTCCAAGGAGCCGCACAGTGAACAGTCGCAGAAGAAAGAGGGTCACAACTGAAATTGTGGGACATTTTTGGAGAATAAAAATAACAGATTTTGAATTATATCAATTTTCTTTACGTAACAAAATTTTCTCAGTCCGTGATTTTTTTTTCGTAAATTTTTGGAAATTAAAAAAAATAGCAAAATTAAAAGAAATTGAAAAATTTTAGAATTTTTTTCAAAGTTGAAAAAAAAATCAAAAATTTTGAAAAAATTAGGAAAATCATCGCAATTGCAAAAAATGAAAAAAAAATCGAAAATAGCAAAAAAGATGATTTCGAAAAATTTCGAAATTCGTCGAAAATAAAAATATTTATGGAAATTTTCAAAATTCCGAAAAATATTTAAAAAATTGCAGAACATAATTTTGTAAAAGTCGAAAAATTTATATAGATTTAAAAAAGAAGAAAAAACCTAATTTTCTTAAAGAAATTTTCAGAGGTTTAAAAATTGTGGGTTTCTTGCACAATAAACACGACAACTTTCGAATAATATTAATCTTCATTATACAATTAGATCTATTCCACTATTCAATATACAAAACTAGAATTTTCTTCGATAATTTTTGGTTAAATGTACATTAAAAATAATAAGTAGAAGCATTAAGGAGGGTCTGCAGTGGGTTCAACAAATCTCTAAGCAACTGGACGGTGGAGCTTCACGCTCAACTCACCCACCCCCACCCCCCCGTGTTTCCAAAAATTCTGAAAAAATTCCAGCTGCTTCCCACACTCAAAACGCTATCTCCTGATTTTTTTCAGATTTTTTGAGTAATTTACTACAGAGATATAGCCATTTTTCTCAAAAAGAAAAAGCAAAAAAACCGAATATGTATATTGGTGTTTTTCAAGAAAAAAATTCATATCTCTGCAGAAAATTTCTCAAAAATTCTGAAAAAAATCATGGGACAGTGTCTTAAGTGTGACAACTGCCAGGATTTTTTTCAGATTTTTTTGAAGCCATGGTGACCATGGGTGGCTGGACCAATGGAGCCCGCCCCATACATTAAGTTCTGCAGTGAAGTGGTAAAACAAGCAGTTTTTCGGGAATATCTCAGAATCTAGGAGAATTGAGATAATCTTTGTAGGAACTTTTTTGTAGATCTCAATGGTCTCTACAAAAAGTTCTATATACATTTTTCTCTATCTCTGTTAACTTCTGAGATATGCGCATAATGCGAGGAGGGAAGTGAGGCTTACCTTATTTTATCTATTCACTGCTCGACCAATAATGTATTTATGTATTTAATATTTTTCGTATATTTAATTGTCTATTCTCATTTATTTTAATTAATTCTTTAAATACTCAAATATCCGAAATTTTGGAAAAATCACGGGCCCTCCTTAAATGTGACAATAACAATGAAACATAATTTTATAAATTATGTTATGACGAAAAAATTTCGTTAAACTTAATACAATGATTCTCTGCTTTTGTTTAGTTATAAAAGTGAGTTTTGCGATTAAATAATTTACAGTTTAGGGTAAAAAAAAAATTGCAACAGGCGAGCACCTTTTTATGTCAAATTCTGGGCCTGCGCAATTGATCGGTTAATCGAATAAAATTAGGGGAACACAAATTAGTGCATACAAAATTTTTGGAAATTCAAAAAAAAAAAATTCTGAAATATTCAAAAATTTTTAAAAATATTTGAAAGTTCGAAAATGCAATTTTTTTTAATCAGAAATTTGACAAATTTCAGAAATTTTGAAAACTTCAAACAATTTTGAGTTCCCAAAATTCCAAAATTTTTGAGAATGTCACAAAAAATTTGGACTTGCAAAAAAATTCACAAAATCCAAAAGAAAAAAATTTCCAAAAAATTGAGATTGAGAAAATTTTTAGAAATTTCAAAAACTTGAAAATTTGGAAACTCAAAAATTTGAAGCATTCCAAAAAATCCAAAATTGGTCAAAACTAATTTTTTGGAAAATATTCGATATATTTTCTATTTCTCAAATTTGCAAAAATTTCTAAATTTTTGATAATTAAAAAATTTCCAAGAATAATTAATTGAATTAATAAGACTCCATATTGCTCCAAATATTTGTTCAAAATTCTGGAAGATCTCCCAACCTTGAAAATTCATCTCAGAATTTTTTCCCCCATAAATCTCTGTCCTCCTCAGAATTCAACATAACTAACCATAACATAGGCACTATCGTACCAAATTTCATAGACTCAGGTATGAGGCACTTTACATAAATAACTGTATTAATTGATAAAATCCTGGCGCCCCACGTGTATGTACAAAAAAAAAATGGAGACTCTAACAAGACAGCAACATGAATTTCAGACCCATCCACCAGTCAGCTTGTGGAACATCTCCTCGTTCAGGGTCTGATTGGCCTCCTTGGATCTCATGGAAAGAAAGATATATCCTCCAATGAACTCATGAACAACTTTGCAATCAGCTGATTGCGTCTCAAAAATTATATTCTCCTCCTCAAATTGGACCATCATGTGCTTGACTTCCCAATTGACATTCCACGCTTTCATGGTATTGTATCTCCAGGTCTTGAGGTGGTCACCACTGTGGAGGTCCATTCTCATCAGTCTGTTGTTGGCAATTCCCAGAAGTTCATCCTTGCTCTTCGGTGAAAATCTGTAATTAAAAAAAAAAATGAAAAAATAAAAAAAATTTTTAAAAAATGAAAAAATAAAAAAAATTTTTAAAAATGAAAAAATAAAAAAATAAAAAGAATAAGAATTTTTTTTTTTAATTAAAAAAATAAAAAGTAAATAAAAATTTAAGAAAAATAAATAAAAAAAAAAAAAATAAGAAATAAAAAAAATTAAAAAAATTAAAAAAGAAAAAAAAAGAAAATTGACAAACCTGACGATGAAGAGGGATATGCCATATTCCGGAAGTGATTGCCAGGCTTTAATGTAATTTAGCTTAGCCTCAATCAGAGGAAGATCCTTGACATTAGCGTGCGCCTCAAGAATTCTCTGGACCAATTTTCCCCTGAGCTTCTTGGCGAACCTGGGGGCAACATAGTCCTCGGGGATGATGTCCAAGGAGCTGGGATTTATTGCTGGAGCTGGAGCGGGTCTTTGCAACTGTAGAAAGGCCGTTATACTGTTCACTTCCGTTTCGTAGGAAGAGTCAGCCAGGGAACGGCCCTTGGCAGCTAATCGGCATGCCGCCATCCATTTAGCGTATTGCTGCTCCTAAAAAGAGAATTTGAATTTTTTAACTTTTGACATTTTTGCGAACTGTCAATATTTTGTAAAACTGTCAAAATGTCGAAAATTGTCAAAACTGTCAGGACTGCCAAAAATGTCAAAAACTGTCAAAACTGTCAAAGCTGTCAATACTGTCAAAAATGTCAAAAGTGTCAAAATTGTCAAAAATGTCAGAACTGTCAAAAATGTTAAAAGTGTCAAAACTGTCAAAAATATCAAAAATATCAAAAATATCAAAATTGTCAAAGATGTCAGAACTGTCAAAATTGTCAAAACTGTCGAAACTGTCAAAGCTGGCAATACTGTCAAAAATATAGAAATTGTCAAAAATGTAAAAAGTGTCAAAAGTGTCAAAAATATCAAAATTGTCAAAAATGTCAGAACTGTCAATACTGTCAAAAATGTAAAAACTGTCAACATTGTCAAAACTGTCAAACCGTCCAAACTGCCAAAACAAATTTCAAAAAACTTCTGAAAAAAAATTCTGAAATCTTACAGTTTCGCATCTGATCCACATTTCTGTCATGCCATCAGCACTTGGTACCTCGAGCCTGATCCCATATCGCCCCTGTGCCAAGTTAACATCAGGTGTCACTTCGCAGCCCCGCAAGTTGATGACATGCGCAGGTGGTTCAGAGCTGTTACTCTCTTCCCGACTCTTGTACAATCTCAACTGCAAATCGCGACACGTGAACCAATATCGCTTATAAGCTTTCAGAGTGAAGCGCTTGGGCTTGAAGAAGCGCAGATAATCGCTCAATTCCGGAACTTCCATTATATTGCATGAACCGTTGCTAATACTACTGCCCTCAAGTGTCACTTGGAGATCCGTAAGCGCAGCATCAATATCATCTTCTGCCAATGATGAAGTACCATTGGGCTCGTAGCTCGGCTGAGGAACGCTTGCTTGAAGATTCACTTGGACCTGGAAACAATTATTCATAAATTTTTCAATCATCAAAATGGCTCCACATCTTTCTGACTCATTCCCAATCTTCTAGATTTTTTTTTCCAGATTTTTTAGACATTTCTGGAATTTTTTTTCGAAATATTTCCCGAATTTCCATGACCTGTTAAAATGTTAGACAGGCAAAACTGGATTTGCTAATGATACGCTATGGTAGCACCTAGGGCCATCTGGCGGAAGTAGCACATAGCGGCCTTTACCGACTGCGGAAACACGAAATAAATTTTCTTCCATCATAAATTCCAAGAATATTTCCATTAGAGTTCATCACTATGACACGCGGATGACGAAAGCCAAACGCAAGACCTAGGTTTGAAATAGGAGCACCATATAGGAGTCTGATGACCTACCCAGCCTTGACCTTTTTGGTGATGTCATATCGATGTTGTCAACTGAAGCGAGGGTATCAAGATGCGGCAAAAAAGTCGATTTATAATTAAAGATGACACATAGATCATGGCCAAGTGATGTCCTCCAAGCACCATCAACAGCAGCACCCTGTGCTATTGATACCATCTATGAAAGATTTTGTCTTACAATGGTTAACGCTGAGGATTCATTGGATTGTTTTGGCATTCAGGTCATGGTCGTAGACACTCGAATCGTTGACTAACCGAACCTGAGTGTTCTCCAATGGCTACATCCATCCACATCATGTTGGAGATCCAAAAACCCAGATGGTGAATGGGTGGCTAGGATTAGCAGGATAGGCCCATTTTTACTTGGCTTATATCAGATGCCCAGACTGGTCATTGGATCCAGAGGCCCTAACACTCAGCCAGGAAAGGTTGTTCTGACCTATGAAAAGGTATTACCCTTCAATAGGCCACCTCCCATCCTTCAAGACCATTCGATTTTCTCTGTTTGAACGTATCGAGACAGTGCTATCGATCGCAAGTGGACGTAGGTGTGTTACAAACGAAAACACACTGGGGTCATCGACGTGGGTCGTGCTGAGTGGTACGTGGGAGGTGAAGGAGGACTTTACCATGCCAATTTTGGTACGTGCGTCGGTAGATTATTATGCTTCTTTTCGCAGTTTACTTTTTGTTATTTATCCAAGGTTTTTTTTCCAGCTGGTATGCTTTTCTCATGCCGCCTACGAGGGAGCCTGATGTTGCCGGGGTATAATCTAGTGATTGTGGGTGTCTGGGGGAAATGGATCGATCAGCATAATGCGTGGGGAAAATTCTTGCCAATATTCTTGCTGCTCCCCCCCCCCCCAACCTAGCCGCCTCCCGCATCAGTGTAATCCATCTTTTAGTGGAGAAGCAGAGATGCGCAATTCTTGGACGAACATAGACGTAACATCGATTGTTTCTAGAGCCTAGTCTTCTTTTATCCACCCAACCCCCCCCCCCAACCCCACCCCACCCACCCAACCCACCCAACCCACACAACCCACCCAACCCAACCCAACTTCACCCACCCAACCCAACCCAACTTCACCCACCCACCCACCCACCCAACCCAACTTCACCCACCCACCCACCCAACCCCACCCCACCCACCCAACCCAACCCCACCCACCCAACCCAACCCAACCCAACCCCACCCACCCAACCCAACCGCACCCCACCCACCCACCCAACCCAACCCAACCCACCCACCACCACCCACCCACCCAACAGCACCCAACCACCCACCTAACCCCCCCTTGTCCTTCCTCCATTAACTGACCACGATCATTTACCCATTACCATAATCATCCACACGAGGAAAAAAAAAATCTATAAAATACCTGTAATGCAGCAAACATTAGCATCTCTTCCTCAGTACAATCAATTTCCTCAGCTAACAATTGCCACTTAGCCTGCTCATAAATCATGTTTATCCTCACTGCATCAGTCTTGGGATTAAGATCGTAAAATGAATAAAACTTGAACTTGAGACGCAGTGTGTCGAATTCACGAATTCCCTGCTCCATTATTGATAGTGATGAGTCAAGCCAAGCGACATTCATACGGGCACGTTCGATGAGGCTCTTTGGGCGGATTAAGGTGGCACGCAACTCCGGTGATACTGATGCTGGACTTTGGGCCAATGAATCGGATAATCCACCGTTCAATGCCTCCAGGGACATTGTGCTGTTGTTGGCATTGAATGAGCCAGTGCTGCCGAAGCCTGAGGAATTGTTGTTGCGCTTCCAGGTGCCAGTGTGCTGTGGACATAGCAACGGTCAATATTGGGCTGGTTGATGGTGGTACCTTAGCGGATTTCGGGGGAAAATTTTTTGCTAAAATGCTGAAGCAGGGAAGCTTGTTACCGTAACAGGTGAGCTGATTGGTGTGCTATGATTCCTGTTATTGGGTGTAACCGGTGCACACATGAAGGGACTGTTCTGATCGAGGCTACCATTGGATCCCTTGGGGCTCTGTGTAACTGGTATAAAAGTATTAGTGTCAGCTGGTACATTCCAATGTCCATTTTTCTGTCTCTCAATTTTCTTCTTCGCTGGCAAATCCTTTAAATTGTGCTTGAGATGATTTGATTCGAGGGGCTTGCAGAAGGACAACTCCTCAGGATGTCGGATACCTGCAATTAGCAAAATCTATAAAATTCCCTGTGTCTTGATATTCTTGATGCAGATACATTGCATCGTTAACCCACTTGCCTCATTACAAAATGACCTTCGCGTGACGATTCGTAATTATTCATGTCGCTTATTATCATTAACCGAGTACGTGGTTTCTGGTGAAAAAAGTTGCGGAGCGCGGTAGAAGGAGAACTTCAGGGTGAGGTGGCGGAGTGGAGGCGCATGCGCGTGACGCTTCATTTGCGCGCATCTTCGGGTTGAGAACGTTAGATATTTGAGCCGGGATATTTTGGTATTTGGGACTTGAGATTTGTGAACTTGGTATCTGGAATTTGGGATTTGGGATTTAGGACTCGAAATTTGGGACTTGGGAGTTAGGACTCGGGATTTGTAGACTTGGATTTGGGACTCGGGATTTGTAGACTTGGGACTTGGGATTTGGGCCTTGGGATTTGGGCCTTGGGATTTGGGCCTTGGGATTTGGGCCTTGGGATTTGGGCCTTGGGATTTGGGCCTTGGGATTTGGGCCTTGGGATTTGGGCCTTGGGATTTGGGCCTTGGGATTTGGGACTTGGGATTTGGGCCTTGGGATTTGGGCCTTGGGATTTGGGACTTGGGATTTGGGACTTGGACTTGGGACTTGGGACTTGGGATTTAGGACTTGGATTTGGGACTTGGGATTTGGGACTTGGGATTTGGGACTCGGGATTTGTGAACTTGGGATTGGGATATGGGATTCGAAACTTGGCACTTGGATTTTGGGATTTGGGATTTGAAGTTTTGAAGGTTGGCCCTGCATTGCCCCCAAAATTTGCCATTTGCAATCAGAATGTTTTTTTTTTATAACATAACATACCCAGCTCCTTGCAGAGGTTTATTACAGCATTGAATGTCTTGACAGAGAAATCAACGCGACAATCGAGGCATCTCATATCCGGCAGCTGTACCCTCAATGTTTTATGCATTGGTGTGAAGTGTAATAAAGCGTCAGCAGCAACCCCATATTGGTCCAGTGTGCTGCGTGTCCGGGTTAGCCAGTGATTCCTCTCGGACCACCATAGAGCATGGTCCGACCAATCCATCGCAATATCTGTGACAGAAAATTTTATTTGTTCATTTTATTTTATTTCATTGCAATACTTAAATTACAAATAGAAAAGTAGCCTATTTTTTTTCGTAATAAATTTTTTGAGCAAAAAAATCCATCAGCAGGAAAACCAAAAAATGAACTTTTTTTTTTGAGAAAAAAAATTTGGGAAAAAATCACAGTGAGGTGGAAGGGGGTGGGGAGTTGGGTGGGTGGCTGGGTGGGTTGGGTTGGGTGGGTGGGTGGGGTTGGGTGGATGGGAGGGGTTGGGTGGGTGGGAAGGGTTGGGTGGGTGGGTGGGAGGGGTTGGGTGGGTGGGTGGGAGGGGTTGGGTGGGTGGGTGGGAGGGGTTGGGTGGGTGGGTGGGAGGGCTTGGGTGAGTGGGTGGGTGGGAGGGGTTGGGTGGGTGGGAGGGGTTGGGTAGGTGGGGGGGGGGGGGGGTGTACAGCGTCGGGGAAACCTTTTTTTTGGTTCCCCTTCCAATGGAGCAGACTATTCATCACGTGAGTTAATAATTCGGTTAATTGCTCCCCCATGCGCCCTACTATGATCAATCTATATATCGCACCCCCCCGTTGGACACATGCCAACCATACCCATCGCTTCCCCGACATGTGTCTACCCTCACCCCCGCAACATCTGCTCCATTCAATGATTTACGATAAAATACGTATGACATGGAAAATTGTGATGGCTTCAGTGAGAATAACAGAGGATTGAATAAATTCAATGGACAGAAGCGCTTCACGAGCTCAACTAAACTTAGTTTATCAAGAAAAAGGATGCGAGTCCATGGTAGATTAGAGCACAAGGTGATAAATTTCGTTTTTGGTGAAGCTGAAGTTGACAGGAGCCAAGGCCAGGTCTGCACTGGCACGGTGCGAAAAACGAGTTTTCCTCATACTGTCCGTAAAATCCTGTTTTACGGACACTTCGCGGCCGTACCACGGGCTTTTTCGCCCAGTATAAAGAAAAATTCAATTGTTCAAGCAACCCAGTTCAGTTGTTTTTGTTTTTGTTTTTTGTTGTTGTATTTTGTTGTTGTATTTTGTTTTTGTATTTTGTTTTTGTATTTTGTTTTTGTATTTTGTTTTTGTATTTTGTTTTTGTATTTTGTTTTTGTATTTTGTTTTTGTATTTTGTTTTTGTATTTTGTTTTTGTATTTTGTTTTTGTATTTTGTTTTTGTATTTTGTTTTTGTATTTTGTTTTTGTATTTTGTTTTTGTATTTTGTTTTTGTATTTTGTTTTTGTATTTTGTTTTTGTATTTTGTTTTTGTATTTTGTTTTTGTATTTTGTTTTTGTATTTTGTTTTTGTATTTTGTTTTTGTATTTTGTTTTTGTATTTTGTTTTTGTATTTTGTTTTTGTATTTTGTTTTTGTATTTTGTTTTTGTATTTTGTTTTTGTATTTTGTTTTTGTATTTTGTTTTTGTATTTTGTTTTTGTATTTTGTTTTTGTATTTTGTTTTTGTATTTTGTTTTTGTATTTTGTTTTTGTATTTTGTTTTTGTATTTTGTTTTTGTATTTTGTTTTGTATTTTGTTTTTGTATTTTGTTTTTGTATTTTGTTTTTGTATTTTGTTTTTGTATTTTGTTTTTGTATTTTGTTTTTGTATTTTGTTTTTGTATTTTGTTTTTGTATTTTGTTTTTGTATTTTGTTTTTGTATTTTGTTTTTGTATTTTGTTTTTGTATTTTGTTTTTGTATTTTGTTTTTGTATTTTGTTTTTGTATTTTGTTTTTGTATTTTGTTTTTGTATTTTGTTTTTGTATTTTGTTTTTGTATTTTGTTTTTGTATTTTGTTTTTGTATTTTGTTTTTGTATTTTGTTTTTGTATTTTGTTTTTGTATTTTGTTTTTGTATTTTGTTTTTGTATTTTGTTTTTGTATTTTGTTTTTGTATTTTGTTTTTGTATTTTGTTTTTGTTCATTTTCTTTGAAGGAAATATTGTAATTGTTGTTGCATCCCCGGGGGTTCCCATTGGGCCTTTGCAAAAGTGCCACTCCCAAGTGCAAAAGTGTCATCCCCAAGACAGCCCCCCTTTGACGAGAAGAAGACGTGAAGGGTGTCGGATAACTTCAAGAGCTTCCTACCTCTCGTCTTACAAAAATGAGGAGAAAAAAATCGGGAAGAGTGGAACGAAGACAATGCTTGTGAATTTTCGAGGAATGTCTGCCACAGCTGTCTACAATTTTCCGGGCTTGTGGAAAGGCAATTTGGTGATTTAGGGGGCGCCCTGACCCCGGTCAATTGAGCAGCATGGGGATAACGATTTTCGGAACAATTGCTCGAGAATTGAAGCGTTAGAGGGTGTAATAGAAATGTCAGGGATTTTTTTTTCCACAGAACAATTGTCGCATAAATCGTTTCCGCTTTTATTGGGATCATCAAAAAAAAAAAAAAAAAAAAAAAAAAAAAAAAAAAAAAAAAATGATTCCAAATTTTTGATTCAAAAAAGTTCAAAAATTGGGGAACAAAATTTTGAAATTTTGGAAATGTTAAAAATTTTTGAAAAGTGTAGAACTTAAAAAATTGAAAAGAAAAAAAAAATTAGAAATTTCGAAAAAGTCGAAAAATGAAAATTTTCAAAATTTCAAAAAATTGGAAAATTTTTTTGAAAAGTGGAAAAAAAATTCTAAAATTACTCGTACGCTATTTCATGGCTGGTTTATGGGATTGGTTGGAAAAGAGGGTATTTATAGGGTCCAGCTGTGGATCGGTGAAATTCCGCGAACGCGGTTTTTCCAACCCCGTGTCAATCGCCAGACATCACCAAAAACATAAACAACCTTTTCAACACAATCCGTCAGTGCGTTAACATGAAAAAGTACCAACGGAAATACGACGCCAGTTGATCCTGTTGGGGATGAGAAACACGTGTTACGTACACAGTTTCCGTTCTTCATAACCAGTGGAGCACGCGCCGCGCCAGAAGTCTGATAAACGAAAGCCATGGGCTTGAGGGGCTGATAATAATTGTTGATTCTTACGCGGTCACGCAATAGAGTATTCTTGAAATCAGTGTCTTCATATTTTCAACATTTAAAATTTCCCAAAATTTTGAAAATTGCACAGTTTTTTGAGATTTTGAAATTTTTTAAAATTTTTTGAAAATTTTGAAAAATTTTGAAAATTAAAAAAAGTGCTTAATTTCAAAATTCTCGAAGTTTTGAACTCTCAATTTTTTTCAGTTTTAGAAACTTTGAAATTTTAAGAATTTTAAAATTTCGAAAATTTTGGAAATTTTGAAAATTTTGAAAATTTTGAAAATTTTAAAAATTTTGAAAATTTTGAAAATTTTAAAATTTCTAAAATTTTGAGAATTTTGAAATTTTAAAATTTCAAACTTTTGAAATTTTGATTTTTTTTAAATTTGAGAAATTTGAGAATTCTCTAAAATTTGTACATTCCAAAAATTTTGAATTTCTCAATTTTTGAAATTTTGGAACTCGTACAATTTCAACAATTCCCCAATTTTCCGAAAAATTAAAAATGATTTTTGCGCCAAAGTCGAAGATCGCTCGACGAACTCGTCTGGTCCAGATACAATGTTCTCGCCCCCCTCCCAGAGATCAATAAACACAATTAATATCGTTGGATTTGCTGGGAGGAGATTGGTCCATTGGATTCCTCACAACTAATTTTTCAAGTGGAATCCAGTGGTTGTTTTCATGGGCGCCACATGGCTCACTCTGAGCAGCTCTGGCCAACGCCCGCGATATTTGGAACAATCTCTATTTATAAGACGTTACACTGGATGTTTATACAACATTTTACGGTCCAGTGATTCAGGAAATGCCTGTGACGAAAGAGCCTCAGTTTCCCAAGTAACGTTCGCTTATTTCCGTCCAATGAAAAATAATAAAAAGAAAAAGAAAAACATTTCGTTCGCGGAGTGGAGCGTAAACTTTCATAATTCAAAATTTCCCAAAAACCTCAATTATCTCCTCACCAAGTGGTTTAATCAAAAAATCGTACAACACATTTTTTGTAGAGAATTTGATTACCAACAAAAAACATATAGGTCAGTTTCATGTCCACTGACTCATTCTCAAGCTAGGTCCGAAATTGGAGTCAACGATATATGGGCGAGAGCGTACAGACCCAGCCAAGAACTTTGACATGACCGTGCCTCCTTAATTATGGACCTTAGGGCAAAAAGTCATACCACATAAAATGTGCCTCCTTAAAAGAGCAACAGATTTCATTAAACACTTTTCTTTGTATCTCTAATCGTTTTCACAGTAGAGCCTTAGGAGCACGTGAAACTGTCCATAAGTGAAGATACCGTAGACACGCCCACTTGCGCGCGCACAATTTTTTTTGGCGGGATATTTCAAGTATTTTGGAGCCGAAGGGTCATTGCCGATTGGAGAACAAGGTTCAAAAAAATATTTGGAAATTTTCTGGCACTTGTGACGTCATAACAGCGATCATGGACCATCGGCCAATCATGGGACGCGAACGCGCGCAAACCCAATTGATGCGCGCGCATCCCCATCGATAAAGTCGAAAGGCCTTCTGGAATCTCTGAAAAACCCAACTTTTTCGTCCGCCATTGCATTCGCTCTTGCATCCTCATAAAATCTCCAGAACTAAAGCAAATAATGAAACACAAATAATAGTTCAACATTTGAAATTCATGTCTACCCATATCCGGCTTGAAGAAACACTTGGTTCCCTGAATTGGCTCTTGTGAGTGCACATTCCCCCCCCCCCCTCCCCCTCCCCCAGCACCCTTTTGCGCCTGGGGTAAAGAAACCCATAAGTGCCAAAGAACCACAAGAAGTATCCGAGCCCATTAAAACGAACCGGCGAGCGCAAATAGTGAAGACGTAAGAATTCTGGATTTTCTCTTCAACGTTATTGAAATGATTAATGTATCAATAATAAATTGATTGAATATTTATCAATGAGGGAAGCAGGAGAGGATTTGGCCGCGTAAGTTCGTTTTTTTACAAGTTCTATAGATTGCGACAATTCCGGTCGTTCATTAAAAAACTGGAAAGGATTTCATTGAGATTTTGTTGGAGTGGGGGATTTTCGTGATTTCGTGGGTGGTGGGATGGTGCGGATGGGTGGGTAGGCGGCTGAGGATGGGTGGGTGAGTGGGTGGATGGGTGCCTATAGTCGGTGGATGAGTGGGTAGGTGAGTGACTGTGGATGATGTGTACATGAGTGAGTGACTGTATAGATGGTGGGTGGGTGGGTGGCTATGGATGGTGCATGAAGGGGGAAGGTGGGTGTTTGTGGATGAGTGGGTAAGTGGGTGTCTGTGGATGGGGTATAAGTGGGTGGGCGTCTGTGGGTGGTGGGTAGCTATGGATGGTGCATAAGTGGGTGGGTGGGTGAGTGGGTGGGTGGGTGGGTGGGTGGCTAGGTGAGTGGGTGGGTGGGTGAGTGGGTGGGTGAGTGGGTGGGTGGGTGAGTGGGTGCGTGGGTAGGTAAGTGGGTGGGTGAGTGGGTGGGTGGGTGAGTGAGTGGGTGGGTAAGTGACTGGGTGGGTTTGTGGCTAGGTGAGTGGCTGCGTGGCTGGGTAGGTGAGTGGGTGGGTAGGTAAGTGGGTGAGTGGGTAGGTAAGTGGGTGGGTGAGTGGGTGGGTGGGTGGGTGGGTAGGTGAGTGGGTGGGTGTACGAGTAGGTGGGTGCATGCGCGTGGATCACAGTGTATAGAGCTGTCTGTGTGTGTATGTGTGTGTGTTGAATCTCCTTATGGACTTTATGGCTTCCATGAGCATAAAAACGGGTGGGTAAAACGAAAGTAAATGAGACCGAAGAATTGAGGAGAAAAGAGTTGGGAGGGTACTTCATGAAAAAAAAAAACCCTTGTATTTTCCCTACAATTCTCATTGTCATTCACACAAATGTCGACGGGGGGAAAACATCGAGGACGTGGACTTTTGAAGTGTATACTGAAGGGACACGTGCCATGGGAGTCCTGTAAACATGGGAAGAAAACCGATTTAAAGAGTTGTCAAAGGGAGAAAAGCACTGCAAAAAATTTCACGGGAATTCGGGAATTTTCAATGGTTGCGAAGGGTTGCAAGGGGTGAATAGGGGAGCTTAAGTCGCTTGTTGTAATGTTCTGGAGATGTTGTGGAGCCGCATGAAATGCTTTAGAATATTTCAACGGCTTCAAAATTTTTTTTAAAAAATAATTGAATTTCAAAAATTCCAGGACTTTCAAAAAAAAATTTTTGAAAATTTAAAAATGTCAAAAATTTCCAAATTTTTCAAAAAATGCAAAATTTTAAAATTGTGTCAGAACTTTCAAATATGTAAAAATCTCAATTTTTTCAATTAAAAAAAAAATTAGTCCCCCCCCCCCCCCGCCCAGCTTAAGACGTAAAGCCCTCATAATTTCCAGCCCGAGACATTGAAATTTCAACTGAAGTGGAAATCCGACGCCTGTTTGCTTATTTATTCTCGGGAATATCCCCTTTTATTTCCACTACTCCTGTTGTCATTACAGTTGAACACGCGAGATAAATGTCGGAATGCATCACACTCAGTTTAATTCTCGGCCGTGTCGTCATGGAAATGGAGTTGAGATTTTTGCGCCACTGGTGGGCCTTAATTCAGGTCTAAAATAGAGCCTGAGTCACCGCAGCCGCACGACGCCTCCACTAGAGCGCTTTGAGACCATGAAATTAAGAAAGAGAAAAAAAGTGGACCAGAATTGTGCGATTTTATTCGCATTTTTCTGTCTTTACAAAAAATGTAGAAAATTAAGTTTTCCCGCCAGCGCCGGCGCATGCGCGCGGCTTGATAGACGGGGAGTGGAGCTTGAACGGCACTGCGCATGCGCCGACAGTGGTGGGGGGGAGTTCGGCTCGCGACCCGAAGGCAATTCATGTTCAGAACTTCTTAAAAGTAGATTTTGAATATTGAATAAAAAATTGTCACGCATTTTTTTTTTGGTATATATATGTATATCAATTTTATTGAGCGGAATGTCGCATTCGTATTGCGGCGAACGACGGCCGTCACAATAAAGTGGCATCGTTTATTCACCATTTGTTATCATTGATTTAGGCCGACTTTGTTGAGGGACTAATGAAAAATTTTATTCGGCGCAGATGCAACAAACAGTGTTGCAATGGTAATTTATCAAGCGACGCGCGTCTAAACACTCGCTATCGCTTGACCTTATTTAGATGGTACGTTTTCAAGTGAAATTTCTTGATGCATAATTCAAATTTTGGATCAACATTTTTGGGGATTTTTTTTTTTTTTTTATCCAAATTCGATTTTTTTTTTTTTATTTTCAGTTTTTTTATTGTGATATATATGTTGATAGAGTACTAATAATCATTAAAAAATAATTCCTACATTCCAGATATTTCAAAAATTCTAAAAATTTCAAGAATTTCGAAAATTTCGAAAATTCTAAGAATTTCAAAAAAATTTCAAAAAATTTCAAAAAATTTCAAAAACCTTCAAAAAATTTCAAAAAAATTGACAATTTCGAAAATTCTAAAAAAATCTAAAAATTTACATATTCTGAAGAATTGAAAAAAAAAATGAAAAAAAAATTGGAAAATTGAAAAAAAAAATGAAAAAAAAAACTGGAAAATTTAAAAAAGTGAAATTTCAAAAATTTCAAAAATTCTAAAAAATTAAAAATTCTAAAAATTTACACATTTTGAAAAATTGAAAAAAAAAATGAAAAATTGAAAAAAGTTGATAATTTTTTTTAAAAATAAGTCACGTTACGATGGCGCTACCTGCGCACCTATATATACTGTTCCCCCTATATTTTCATCGGTTCAACTCAATGAATATGTATGCTGAATGATAATCATCGAGTCAAGGCCGTAACTGTTTCCGTTTGATGATACGTCACGCATCGGATGTCACTTAATCCCTAAATAATAAAAGGTTGGGGCGCTTATTGAGACTAGCGCGTGATTGTCCCCGCACTTACAATTTTCTGTTAAGAATTCATATAGCTCCTCACTGAGTGGTTTTAGCGAAAAATGTTATCAGGTACTTTTCGTAGAGAATTTCATTTCTGACAAAAAATGTATATGACAAATTTTTCTGCGCCGACTCAGTCGCGAGATAGATCCGAAATTTCAATGAGCGGTATACGATGGGGGTGCAGCGTGCGGGCCGACTCGACGACTTTGGAACCACCGTATGTCCTTAATTATGGAACTTAAGAGCAAAAGTCATATGAAATGAATTGTGTATTTTTAGGAGGGGAACAATATTTGTTAAGAACTTTTTCTCCTATCTCCAGCCGTTTCCATAATAAAACGTTGTAAGTTTAGATGAATGAGATTTGGTCCAAGTGACCTTGGATGCTCATGGGATGAAAATGGCGATAAAAAATTTGCGGTTGTCGTGAACATTGTTGTTTGGAAATATCTTGTTTCCGAAGTGATCAATGGATTCCCATACGTCGAAAATAATGGATAAATTAGCGAGCGATAAGGCGCGAAATCGCCGTGTCGCGAAAAGTAAAAGCCGGCGTTGCACGTAGGTGCAACGAAAAGGCGAAGGACGACCACTGATACTTTCCACTGCCTTCGGCTCCCATTTTTTCCACCTCCAAAGCCACTAAACATTTCACCCAGCACTGGCTACTGTATACAATTATCTGATTTTTGTTTTTTCAAGATTTTTTAAGCATTTTGAGCAAGAAATTTTAAAGATTGTGACCATTAAAAAATCATTTAAAAATTTTTTAAAAATATCCAAAATTTGAAAAATTTTCGAAATATACCAAATTTTGAAAATTAAAAGTTTTTCGGAAATTTACAATTTTTTTTTTATTTATAAAATTTTGGAAATAAAAAAAAATTGAGCAATTTTTTAAATTTTGAAAAATTTGTTTTTTTTTTTAATTGAAAAATCGAAGAAAATTTTGGGAAAAAAAATCCAATTTCTAGAAAAAAAATCGTTGGCCTATGGAGTATAGCGTAATTCGTATTCGGGTCAAATCAATATTGTCTCAATGGATGTGATGAATCAATCAAGGAGAAATAGCTATAAGTATCGGATAGAGGCGTAAAAAAAAATTGATAAAAAATTTTCCCATGCGGGATTGGCGGATAATGGGGGGCCCCCATGACTCCGTCAAAAATAATGCCTCAATTTAGCCAGAAGATGGCCAAGTCCCTCCCCCCCCCCCCCCCCCCCCCCCACTGATGCATTTCACCACGACACTCTTCCCTAAAATTCTACATAGAAAAAAATTGCAATTTGTATTAAGTGTTTTGTGCGAAAAGAAAAAAACGGCGCCAAGAAGTGTATAGGCCCTGAAAAGACCCGGCGCCAAAAAAAAAAAATGATTAGTCAATTGTCCATGTATAAGAAGATTTATCCAAAAACGAAAAAATGGCGCCAAGAAGTATATAGGCCCTGAAACAATCCGGCGCCAAAAAAAAAAAAATTGATGAGTCGAATTTCCATGTGTAAAAAAATTTGTGCGAAAATAAAAAAATGGCGCCAAGAAATATATAGAAACAAATTTGGCGCCAAAAAATTTATTAGTCAGATTCCCATGTATAAGAACATTTGCGCGAAAACGAAAAAATGGCGCCAAGAAGTATACAGGCCCTAGAAAAATCCGGCGCCAAAAAAAAATTGTGCAGTCAATTTTCCATGTATAAGATTTGTGCGAAAACGAAAAATGGCGCCAAAAAGTATATAGGCGCTAAACAAATCTGGCGCCAAAAAAAAAAAATTGATTAGTCAACTTTCCCTATGTAGAAAAATGTATTCTCAACTGAAAAACTGGCGCCAAGAAAGTCAACGCGCGCTAAAAAAAACGGCGCCAAAAAGCCACTGAAAATATTTGAATTGGAAAAAAAAGATTATTACTAAATATTTTGAAATTAGATTTTTCCCTCTCACGTGTTCAATAATTGAACATTTTTTTTTATAAATAAATTGAAGAATATCTTAATATATTTAAATAAATACATTAATTTGGTGTTTTTTTTCTTTTTGTTTTTTAATTGGGAATCTGTTCTTTTTCACCTTTCCAGACCTTCTACCCACATTTCTGCCTCCAGGAAATCCTTTCCATTCACATTAATCCCAGATTGTTGGGTCCACAATAAACGAGGATTTAAAGCTTGATTCAGGAGAATGAAGGGGTTGGTGTAACGATCACTAACGATCGATCATTGAGCGTTGGGGGCTGTTAATGCGAGTCTGTAATGTCACGTGGGCGATTCAAAGGGCTTTATTTGTCGACGAGAATGGAATTTTTCCCATCACTTCCGGTCGAAAAATCACGTGTCCATAAAGCAGTTCAATCTAACTTTTAACAACATGTAATTTAGGTTATTCTCCATTTTTTTGTTTTCACAATTTTTCATATTTCGAAAATTCTAAAAAAAAAAAAAAAAAAGAAAATGTAATTTGAAAATATTGACTATTCCACGGAAGATAATAATTTCCGTTTGATTTTTTCCATTTGTCACGGGCGCGTCGCCTTTTAAGGGGATGCGATGGGTTGGGCGGGGCTAAGGGGGAGGGAGCGGGGGGGGGGCGTAAAACTCCCCCATTTGCCCCCTAGCGAGGCTCAATCTCGCGTATCACGAGGCTTCATGACGTATCATGACTCGTCACGACGTGACCCTATTATCCTAGCTTTTAGGGTAGGTCCGGTGGTTAAGCCGGCGGATGTTCCCCACGTGCCCAATACATTCAGTATATTCTGTGTGAAAAATAAAGTCGTGAGCTACATAATTGTGACGCATGAGGACCACACAAAAAACGTCCGGAGCTGTAATATCCGTCGAGGGAAGTTTTTTTAAGGATTTTTTTTCGAAAAGGTCAGTGTGTGTATTTGGTACAAGTGCGTAAGTGTGAATATATGCATGCACATACAGTGGCACATCCACCCGCCCACACTGACTCAGCCATCCGCGCGCCCAATCACTCACCCGCCCACACCCAACCCCCTCCCCCCATTCACTCACCCGCCCACAGGCACTCACCCGCCCACAGGCACTCACCCGCCCACTCACTCACCCGCCCACACCCAACGCCCCGCCCACTCACTCACTCGCCCACACCCAACGCCCCGCCCACTCACTCACCCGCCCACACGGACTCACCCGCCCACACCCAACGCCCCGCCCACTCACTCACTTGCCCACACCTAACGCCCCGCCCACTCACTCACCCACCCACTCACTCACCCGCCCACAGTCACTCACACGCCCGCAGTCACTCACCCGCCCACACCCAATGCCCCGCCCACTCACTCACCCGCCCACAGTCACTCACCCGCCCACACCCGACGCCCCGCCCACTCACTCACCTGCCTACAGTTACACACCCACCCACAGTCACTCACACGCCCTCACTCACCCGCCCACTCACTCAACCGCCCACACACTCACCCGTCCACATACACACACACACACACACACACACACACACACACACACACACACACACACACACACACACACACACACACCAATTTTTGTCAATACGTCATTTTGTGTTTACTATTACGAATCAAAAGCAGAAGACCCATTAGTCTAATGTGGTTGGATGAAAAAACTTGGAAGAAGTGATGGCTTTTATTCCCCCCTCCGCTGCCCCGTGACTAACAGACGAAGAAAACTGGGTCGCAGTTTAGTATAAATAGATGAGTTTCTGGAAGGAATAAAAATGGGAGGAGGCCGAAAAACCGGCCGGGGACGAATTGTGCACTATGGAAAATAGCATTTCATCATTCCGTGGGTTTGATTGATGAGGTGTAAACGAAAACGTCGTGATTGAAATTATTGATATTAGTGGGATCTATTCGGGGAGGAATTTTAAACAATCTTGGGTACATTATCAACAACGTCTGAATTAGAATTTTTTCAGAAACATTTTCAAAAAAATTGTACAAAAAAATTATCATAACTGCGAAATTTCAAAACAATTCAAAAATTTTGGGTTTCAAAAATTTCAAAAATTTCAAAAATCTGGAAAAATGTAAAAAATATTTGATAAGAAGAAATTGCAATGAAAAAATTCAAAAATTTCAAAAATTGTGACAAATGATTTTAACGAGAGGGGTCCCTCAGCAAAAATTCCCGCAAAAATTCTCCCAGACTCATAAGAGCTTCGCCTGGTACCTCATAATGAGGGCAAGCACAGGGCGGGTGCAATAGAGCAATTAGTCGCTCCACGGGAAATGCACTTGGTAATGAGGCACAACCGAGACATTCAAACTGAACAGAATGCATCCCAGTTTCCGCAGATACGAGTTCCCGGCAATTTTACGCAACTTCCGTGCTTTAAAAAAAAAAAAAAAAAAAAAAAAAAAAAAAAAAAAAAAAAAATGAACGGTCATTTCCGGATGAAAAATATACTTGACGAATACTCGGCAACTTTGCACAAACCAATTAACAAAATTCCGAAGTATCGCAGAAATAAATAAGTTGCGCCATTTGGCGCGCAATTCAAATTCCGGAAGTTGCCACTTCCAACCTCCTTGGCTTCATCAATCGCATGAAATTGATCGAGAATCATCAAAAGGCACTAGAATAAAAATTCCTACGATAGCACAATTGCCCCAGCAAGTTTCTCAATGAATCGAGTCTGACGAATCCCCCATACAAAGCGAAACCATTGATAAATGCTATCGCATTTCGCTTGACAAATGACCGCAGTGGCGCCCGTTCGATTACTTCCTGACTAGGAATATCTCGAATGGTTCAGAAACGAGGAAAAATCGATAAGCTTCAAGAAGGGTAACAAAGAGCTCATTTTTACTTTATTTTTGCAGTTGTAATGATTACGGCGGGTGAGGGTGGGGAGGGCGGGGGGGTCAAAATGTTGTTCAATTCGTAATTGTTGTCGGACGGAAGTGCTGACTCAACCGAGGCACACGATGATAACAAAAATGACGGAAATAATGATATTGTTGAATTGGTTGACATCAACAGAAGCATACTGCAACTTCACATGGCAACTTTTAGCAAATATAAAAACAAAACATAAAGGAAATTCTTATTTTGTTGTTGCATACTTGAAATTTCTTTCTTGAATCTTACAAGAGAAAAATTTCGGCCTGTGTGTATGTGTGTGGTTGGGTGGGTGGGAGTGGTTGGATGGGTGGATGGGTGGGTGGGTGTGTGGGAGTGGTTGGATGGGTCGACGGGTGGATGGGCGGATGGGTGGGTGGGTGGGAGTGGTTGGATGGGCGGACGGGTGGATGGGAGTGGTTGGATGGGCGGATGGGTGGGTGGGTGTGTGGGAGTGGTTGGATGGGTCGACGGGTGGATGGGCGGATGGGTGGGTGGGTGGGAGTGGTTGGATGGGCGGACGGGTGGGTGGGAGTGGTTGGATGTGCGGGCGGGAGTAGTTGGACGGGTGGGTGGGATGGGGGGGGGGAGTGGTTGAATGAGTGGGCGGGTGCTTGAGTGGGAGTGGTTCGATGGGCGGGCGGGTGAGTGGGTGGGAGTGGTTGGATGGGTGGACGGGTGAGTGGGCGGGGAGGATGGGCGGAGGGATGAGTGGGTGGGAGTGGTTGGATGGGCTCGCGGGTGAGTGGGTGGGAGTGGTTGGGTGGGTGGACGGGTGAGTGGCGGGGAGGATGGGCGGGCGGGTGAGTGGGAGTGGTTGCATGGGTGGGGGGGGGGTGTAGTTGGGTGGGCGGGTAGATCAACAAAAAAACAGAAAAAAATTCTGCATTTACATATCTTGTGTTTTACATTCCTTCCTTCCACTTTTCAAGACAATAATTTTAATTACACCCACAACACCAGTCCCGCGGTGATTGTGACTTTCGAATGAATAACGTTCTTTCATGCAAGAATGTATAAAAAAATGCCATAAGATCCAACGTCGCTCAATTCAATTTCTCTGATGCAATTCATCCAACATACAATCTATGAAAATAGTTGGTTTCATGATCAGTGACTACGATGAAAAATAGATTTTGAGCTTTATTGGGGGCGGGAAAATTTTTCGAAAAATATGCAACCGCCCTCATGTTATCTCTTTTAATCAATCTAGGTCATTGAACTACCGTGATCACTCGGCTTGCTCAATGGAAAAATATATCCCGATTTTTATAGCAAGTCACGTGTCACGCAAGATGCATTCCACGGCATCAAAGGCAGCGCCCGCATGATATCGATGTGAGAAAGGAGCTTCAAGTACCTCGAGGACACGCATTATAAGTCAAGATTGGCTCCTCGAGATGATGCACCTAATTCCCAGCCTCATGCAAGTGCTCTCCCTACTTGATACCGTTGGCTAAGGGCAATGTGTTCCGAGATTTACGCCAGAAACGAGAAGGGTGAAATTTCCAGGAGCAATTATGGTGCAGTGGAGCATGCGGATATAGTCAAAAAAAAATTTAGTCTAAAAAAAAAAAAAATATCCCGAAAAAAATTTGTTTCAAAAAAAAAAATTGTAATTTTTTTTTTTAATGTCCAATGAGTGAGAACTCGTTAATGGGATTAGCAGATTCCCCACTTGACTCCTATCACACACGAATTAATGGTTGACCAGTGGGCGTTAATATTCCACCGATAAATTTACTTTATCCACTGTATATAGCACAACGCGCATTATTATTACATGTAAGTGTTATGCATGTACTTGTGATCACATTGCCTATAAATAAAGTCTGTTCACGTCGGCAATACAGTGTACTATAAGTCTTACATGCATTACGTGTTGCACCCTTAACTTCTCATTCATCGATTGATTATTAAAAAAATTAATTGATAAAAGTTCTCCAAAAATTGGGATTTTGGACAATTTTAGAAATTCAAAAATTAAAAAATCTGAAATAAATCACGAAAATTAAAAAGAAGCAGAAATTCAAAAAAAAAATCAAAAATGTCAAAAAATGAAAAAAAAAAAAAATTTTGAAAATTCAAATTTTTTAGAAAAAATTTTAGAAATTCGAAAATTGAAAAACTGAAAATAAAAAAATCGAAAAATGCCAAAGGATGAAAATAAAAAACATTTTGAGAAATTCAAAATTTTTGAGAAATGGAAAAATTGAAAAAATTTTTTGGAAAATCCAGAAAAATGGGAAAAATTGAAAAAATAAAAAAAAGAAAATTTGAAAAATCTGAAAAAAAATTATTACCACCCCCGCCTAATGTTAACTTCCTACGCAAAGCCCCCATGAGTGCACACCCGGCGACGCGTGTCCTAAAGTCAGACGAGCCGGGCACAATGTTCCATTGTGCACCGACTTCCTATCCAGCTGAAAAGAATCTCCAGTGTTCCCGGTGTCGATCCCCAACAGACAGTATTTTCTCGAGAAAAAAAAAAACAAAAAAAAAAAAAAGAAGAAGAAGGAAGAGAGACCAGGCGGCCGCCACCATTTCGCCGACCTCCTTCGCGTTTAAACTTAGTCCAATGACGTCACGCGCACATTGGTCTGTTATTCGCGACCTCGCGGTTCAACCTATACTTTTGTGAAAATAAACTCAACTCGTTCGAATGTGCTGAAAAAAATTACCGTTGATTAAACAAGATCGAATTACGAGGGAAAAAAAATTACCACAATTGTCTGAAGCTAAATTAGCAGTAACCACTTTTTGCTGAGGATGTGAAATGTCTACGAAAATTGGGAAAATCTCGAGAATGAGCCAGCGGAGACAAATTTGACATAAATCTTTTTTGTCAGAAATTAAATTCTCTACAAAAAGTGTCTGATAACATTTTTCGCTAAAACCACTTGGTGGGGAGTTAATTGAACTCTTAGAGCGGTCTTACAAGACATGGTCCTAGCGGGATCAACAGTTGCGATTGTTTATAACGTTCCAGCATGAAAACGGTTGGAGATAGGAAAAAACTTCTTTAATGAATATTGTTCCTCTCTCAAAATGGCATATTTTATGTTTAATGACTTTCTTTCCTAAGTTCCGTAATTAAGGAGGTACGGTGATGCGGAAGTGGCCGAGTCGGCCCCGCCGCCATCACACCCACACACGGTTTCTTGCAATTACGGATCTATCTCGAAAGGGTGTGAGTGGAGACAAATTTGACAATTATCTTTTTTGTCAGAAATTAAATTCTCTACAAAAAGTGTCTCATAACATTTTTCGCTACGACCACTCGGTGAGGAGCTAATTGAATTTTTCGGAACATTCTGGGATTTATACAGGGAAACGTTTGCATGTTCACAACAATTTCAACATTAAGGTTGAGTTGAGCAACATCTAGGTGCGAAATTTCTTCGGTGAAATTGAGATAATTGGGCTCGACGGGTTTGCAGGTCTATCGGCTTATGCTAATATTATTCTATGAATTATCTCACTTGCGCACAGTTATATTATCTCTTATCTTGTTTTGTCCCTAAGGCCTTCGCGCTACCTGCTCTCATGCCCATACTGTCGTGTTCGAAATTGCCTCGTGTTGTGGGTGGAATAAAAAAGTGGAGAATATTTTAACTCGGTCTTACGTATCACCGGACAAGTTAGCGTGTCTGTCGGCGCGTTATGAGACTTCCTATCACCAAAATTTTCGTGTTATCGGAAATATGTTCGGAAATGGAAATAGTTGAGCGCAATTTTCAAACCTGAAATTTTCGAAGTTTTTGAAATTTTTGAAGTTTTTGTACTTTTTTTTCAATGTGTAGAATTTTTTTTTAATTTTCAAAAATTCCAATTTTTATCAAATTAATTAATTTTTTTTTTGAATTTTTTTGATTTTTTTGAAATTTCAATTTTTTTTTATTTTTGCAATTTTTCCAATTTTTGCAATATTTGAAATTTTTTACTCGTAATTAATTTGTATTCGCATTGATGGCGTGTGAGGAAAAGTATACAGGAAGTGTTTTATTCAATCGTCCATTGGACTAAACGAGTTAATGGAACGGGAGTGCTAATTACGGGTCTGAATAATTATTCAGAAGGAAAAATGAGGGCGGAATATATGCACGTGGCTAAAGTGAAACTTCACGTCGCATTCTCGGGCGAAGTGTATAAAAAAAGCATATGTTGTAAAATTTTGGAATTTTCACTTTTTTTAAAGTGCAATTTAGATATTTGGGACGTTTCCTTTCATTTTTTCCCAAGTTCTGAAGAGCGAAAATTGGTTTAACTTCCCACCCACCCACTCGCCTACCCACCCGCTCACTTCTCCACCCAGCCGCCCACTCCCCCCACCCAGCCGCCCACTCCCCCCACCCACCCGCCCACTTCTCTACCCACCCGCCCACTTCTCCACCCACCCGCCCACTTTTCCACCCACCCGCCCAGTTTTCCACCCACCCGCCCACTTCCACACCCACCCGCCCACTTCCACACCCACCCTCCCACTTCCACACCCACCCGCCCACTTCCACACCCAGCCACTCGCCCACCCACCCGCTCACTTCTACACCCACCCACCCACTTCTACACCCACTTCTCCGCCCACCCAGCCACCCACCCGCCCACTTCCCAACCCACCCACCACTTTTCCACCCACCCGCCCACTTTTCCACCCACCCGTCCACTTCCCCACCCACCCACCCACTTCCCAACCCACCCACCCACTTCCCAACCCACCCACCACTTTTCCACCCACCCGCCCACTTTTCCACCCACCCGCTCACTTCGCCACCCACCCACCCACTTCCCCACCCACCCATCCACACACTCACCCATCCGCCCACCCACTCACCCACTGTCATACATATGAGATATTTGTTGCGTATGTTCAGTAAAAAATACAGTCTCCATTATTTTTCTCCGCCCAAGTGACTGAATAAACCGCGACTGCATTAGTCATAACGAATCAGCCGTCTATCAGTAATAAGCATCGATATCGCGCTCCAATTACGTGACCATACGGCTACTCGTGATCCAACGATACTCACAAACATCCGATATACTCCAAAGCACTCAGCCGTGGTTCGGTCTTAGACGTAGAAAAATCGTCCAGCTATCTAATGGTTTTTCAGTTACTGATAGTTCCAATTGTTTATCGAGCAGTATACCGGAAACTATTGGAATTAGGAAAAAAAAAATTATCTATTTATTTATTTATGTAGGTCGTAACAGCGTTACATCCTTAAAGCGAACGCTTTAAGGCGCTCGACTGACAGTATTTTATTTTTTCCCCGCATGGAAGATTCGTGAAAACCGCGGTGAAAGCTCGCCTTTTATGTCAGCCCATGAGTTTATGTCAAAGACTATAGCGTCGCCTCTTGGGAGCACGGCTCCAACCCACATCGAGACGACATTTCGATAATGTCGACGCCAGACATTTTAAAATGTCTAATATTTTTTTCTCCTACCGCAGAAAATTGTACGGGCCGTGCGAAATTATTTCGATGGTAAAACACTTTCAAAAATATGTTTGAAAATTGAAATATTCGCGGGCAATTCTTTTATAAAAATTAAGCATTAAATAAGGCATTATAATGCCTCAAGTAACTTCTTCAGTTTATTTAGGTGGAGATAAAAATAATTTATAGCACAGAGTTAAGTTGATGGGAATTCTCTCGTTCAAAATTCCCGCGCGGTGCGCGCGCACGTGGTACCGGAAGCGCGCCACTTGTGGATTCCGCGGCGTCAAGCGAAAGCGTTTTTGGCAGATATCTCGGGAACTAAGAATATTGGAGAATTTTCGTAAGGAGCTTTATTGTAGCTCTCAGTGTGCTCTACAAAAAACATTATTATGAAAATTGGCCTATCTCCTCTAGATTTCGAGATATGAGGCCGAAACGAAATGGGAGAGCTCAATGCGCGCGCTGAACTTCGGATAATGGTCAACGAATGCCTACACGCATCAATAGTGCCATACTATATTCACGTTTAATCAGCCTCGACGTAAATGAGACCGACCAATAGCAATGGGAATTTCTCGAATTATCGACTGCACCTGCTCACTATCACCCATATCGCTCAATCAATTGATTTGTTACGGCAAAAAAATCACAGTACAGTTATAGTGACCTTATTGAAAAATAGGGAATTGATTTTCCCAGGAATGAATGATGTGATAAGACTTATCAGTTACCAGAACGTTATGCTAGATTTGCTCATTATATATAGCGCAATATATATATGTGCACTAGAATGGCACTGGATAAGAAATAATAAAATTTTGAGAAATCAAAAACCTGATCTGTGATTTTGGGCGAGACCATTTTCGAAGAATTCAATTAGTTCCTCACCGAGTGGTTTTAGCGCAAAATGTTATAAGACACTTTTTGTAGAGCATGCAATTCCCGACAAAAAGTGTTGATGACAATTTTTTGTGCGGCCACTCAGTCTCGAGATAAATCCCAAATTGCAATAAACGGTATATGGGTGTTATAGCGTACGGGGGAATCGCCAACTTTGAAACCGCCGTATCTCCTTAATTATGAAACTTAAGGGGGAAAGCCATATGACATGAAATATGCAATTTTAAGGGAGGAACAATATTTGTTAGGAACTTTTTTTCATATCTCTAATGGTTTTCGTGGGAAGGCGTGATAACTCAAATTGTCAATTATCAATAAGCACAGTATAACTATATTTGTCGATTTTGAAAATTGGAAAAATTGGGTGAATTATTCAAAATTATATATGAGCAAATTGGAAATGTTTGAAATTTCGTAGACTTGGAACATTCTCCTCCACATATGGGGGACCTTATACGGCGCGTCCTTGACGCGGTTCGAACCACGTAATCGCGGGCGCTCAAGGTTTCGGCCAACGTAATTTTTTCGCTCACTGGTATTTTTTTTTTCTCCTTTTTTATTACGAAATAAGCAATATTTATTCTTACCGATCCCACCGACTACTCCCCTTTATGACCGCTGTGACGTCATCGGAGAACAATCAAGTTTATTCAATGGATCGCTAAATAATGCGCGGAATGGTGTCACCTTCGTAAGGCGAATTATTTTTTTCAATTTACAAAAGTTTAAAGATTTCAAAAATTTCAGAAATTTCGAAAATTTTGAAAATTTCGAAAATTTTGAAAATTTCGAAAATTTTGAAAATTTCGAAAATTTTGAAAATTTCGAAAATTTTGAAAATTTCGAAAATTTTGAAAATTTCGAAAATTTTGAAAATTTCGAAAATTTCGAAAATTTCAAAAATTTTAAAATTTTTGAAAATTTTGAAAATTTTGAAAATTTTGAAAAATTTTTAAAAATTGCAAAATTGAGAATTTGAAAATGAAAAAAAAAAACAAAAAAAAAATACAAATAAAATGGAAAAAAAACAAATTTGTAAAGCCTCACAGAATTTGGTGAACAAAACGGGAAAGAGAGTGTGACGAGTTATCTACAGCAATGATTGACAATGACATCTGTCTAATTGTTCTCCGCATCATTACCCATTGAAAATACCACCAAGTTCGTTACCCCTGTGCTCCAAGATACACTACTATTTAGCGCAAACGATTGTACGATTGCATTTTCAACGCCCACGCATTCCGCGCTCTATCCGAATGTAGTGAATGGAGAGTAGCCTCGTTCACGCGTAAGAAATAAAAAAACCGTAGTATGTGGTGCAAGTTGTCAATTGAGGTTCTATAGAATCTAAATTAAACTTCTATAGGATTCCAATAGAATTTCTATAGAATCCCTGTAGAGTCCCAATAAACTTGCTATAGAATCTCAATGAAATTTCTATAGCACCCTAATAGAAGTGCTATAGAACCTCAATAGAATTTCTATAGAATTTTTATAGAATTTCTATAGAATTTTTATAGAATTTTTATAGAATTTCTATAGGATTTCTATAGAATTTCTATAGAATTTCTATAGAATGTCTATAGAATTTCTATAGAATGTCTATAGAATTTCTATAGAATTTTTATAGAATTTCTATAGAATTTCCCAATCAATCGCTCAAAGCAGGGGAAATGACATGAAAATTGTAACTGTTTTATCACAAAAGTCAAAAATTTCAAAAATTTCAAAAATTTCAAAAATTTCAAAAATTTCAAAAATTTCAAAAATTTCAAAAATTTCAAAAATTTCAAAAATTTCAAAAATTTCAAAAATTTCAAAAATTTCAAAAATTTCAAAAATTTCAAAAATTTCAAAAATTTCAAAAATTTCAAAAATTTCAAAAATTTCAAAAATTTCAAAAATTTCAAAAATTTCAAAAATTTCAAAAATTTCAAAAATTTCAAAAATTTCAAAAATTTCAAAAATTTCAAAAAATTCAAAAATTCAAAAATTTCCAAAATTTCCAAAATTTCAAAAATTTCAAAAATTTCAAAAATTTCAAAAATTTCAAAAATTTCAAAAATTAAAAAAAAACTTGCACAAATTCCAAAAATTCCTGAAATGTCAATTTTTCGATGAAAAAAAATTCCAAAAAAATTGCGATGTGAAATTTAAAAAAATAATGGAAATCTTGCAAAACTTCACAATCTCCTTTTTCCACCAATAAATTACGACTCGTACTCAATAGCTACTAACGAGGCTATGGGGTTCGCTAGCCTCCATCGGCAAGGTCGTGCTTACGGTACAAAATGCAACCGTCGACCCTTTTCTCGCATTCGCTGAAACCATGGGTCGATGGATTTTCGCTTGCCACTTTTTTTTTTTACTTTTTCTAGAGCCCCATCTGACTCACTCGTCTTACATTACACGAGTGCATGTTTTTCCCCGTTTTTTTCTGAATATGATTTCATCGTTTGACGAATAATAGGAAGGATGTGGCTAAGCATGACTCTCATTAAAGCCGCTGAATCACATCAGAACTTTAACCATACTCCAATCTATATTCAAAACTCTTTCTCCATTTTTTAGAACAAAAAACAGACAATTTTTAAATTGTGTCAGGCAAAAATGGCCGATTTCTACTTTTGGCTCCACCGAATTTTGGTCCCCCCTCGATTAACTATCAGAGATAGAGAGAAAAGCTCCAAATAAAAAATATTCGTCGTTTCATAGAGAACAATTTAGGTCTTATGCGTCTTATCGTTATCAGCAATATTTACTGAAGAAATGGGGGCTGAATGTAGGTCGGGATGCAGCTGCGGTTCTCCCCATTGCATGTCAACTGTGATACACCGTAAAATATCGGAAGTACGGGCAAAAGTCATTAGACATTATTAGTGTCATTTTTAATCCTGAATATTTTTTGTTACCACTATTTTTCTCTCCATCCACTTGTTTCCCCAAAAAATGCGTATAGCGCGCGCGGCATTGCGCACGCTCCGCACTGGCCGCACTGCCCCGCCCTCATTTACTCTTAAACTATTAACGTTAGAAAAAAAGTTGTTAAAGAGAAATTGTGCAGCTTGATGAGAGGAACAATATTTGTTTCAACCTTTTTTCTCTATGACCATCCGTTTTTTATATATTTTGTTATGAACATTTGATTTCTCTTCCTGGGGGCGAACCAATCAATTATTCGGACCTTAATAAAATGGAGCAACCCAAAAATTTACAAATTTTCAAAAATTTCAAATAATTTTTAGACTTCACAAGTATCCCATCTAGGTGAATTTTGCCCGTAAATCGAGATATAGTGATGTGGCGTGGCCATCTTCGGGTCCAATGTACCGTACGTCAGCAGTGATCATGACAAGACGGCATTCTTGCTACAGTTGTTCCGCGAAATAATTCTCCTGCAAGTGAGACAATCCACTATGAGATATCTAATTTCACGGAGACATTAAAAACCATCGAATTCTGATTAATTCAATTCCCATAACAGGGCTAGTAATGTTTTTTCTTAGGAAGTCGCGCATGCATTTCGATTAACTTTCATTAACGCGAAGCGCTCATAATTGCTAACTTTTTTTTTTATTATTATTATTATTATTATTATTGAGATGTGCTAAATCAATTTGCATTTTTAGTTTTTTTTTTTTAATTTTCAACAGTATAGATTTTTTTCAATAATTTGCAATTTTGAATCACAAAACTTAGATCGAACGAAATTGTTGGGTAAACCGGCCCAAGCGCTTATGTCACGCGCATGTCTTTGGAGCCCTATCATGAAAACTATTAGAGATAGAGAGAAATGTGGGTAATGAAAATTGTTCCTCTCTCCAAGACACACATTTGATGTTTTATGACTTTCTTTCGTAAGTTCCATAATTAAGGACATGGAGCCGTCTGAAGGTGATTAGCGTGGTGTCGTGCGTTATCACACGCACATGCGCGTCCCTTGAAATTTCGGATTTATCTCGAGACTGAGTCGGCGCAGAAAAATTTGTCATATACATTTTTTGTTGGAAATCAAATGCTCTACAAAAAATGTCCTATAACTTTTCTCGTTAAAACCACTCGGTTACGAGATAATTGCGTTTTTCAGAAGAACGCCGATCTGCAGATCGGGAAGTTTTCTCTCGGGCCCTAATGAAATTTGTCATTTTTTTTTCATTGAAAATTCCTCGAAAACTCGTTTTACATCCGCTCACCATAGCCGCAAACCAAACTAACCACTCGGATAGTTATTTACATGAGTTTTAACGATGAGATTTTACCGAGAAAAGGGCGAGGGCACCTGTGGCGTTGACCTGCCCCTCTTGGAGGTCTTAGGAGGGAACTTACAAAGGGAACCACTAAAAATTCTCCCCTCCATAGGATACTCTCAGGTTCAAGGACGATGTTTCTCCCCCCCCCCCCCCCTCCCCCGACCGGCGATTTTATCTCACAGCCAAAAGGATTCCTGCCTCCTGAATTGAGCAGTCTTAACATTTTTCGGAGGGTCGGCGGGGGGGGGGGGGGGGGGGGGGATTTTTTGTGACGGGCTGGACAAATTTTTTTTTTTCAATATTAATAATTTTTTGGATTTTTTTTTAATTTGGGACATTTTGAAAATTTTTGAATTTTTTGAGTTTTTCAAATTTTTTTACATTTTAATTTTTTTTTTAATT
This sequence comes from Asobara japonica, assembly GCA_026005395.1. NCBI lineage: Eukaryota > Metazoa > Arthropoda > Insecta > Hymenoptera > Braconidae > Asobara > Asobara japonica. Next base: position 1,382,241 of record BQMI01000510.1, read on the forward strand.
TGTAAAATTTTAAAAATTTCTGATTTTTTTTAACTATTTAAAATTTTGGACATTTTTGAAATTTTCAATTTTTTTTGGAATTTTTTGAATTTGCGATATTTTTGAAATTTTTTTAATGTTTTAATTTTTTGAAAATTTTAGATTTTTTTTTTTCAATTTTTCAAACTTAGCAGATTTATGAGATTGATCAAATTTCTTGAGGTTGATGAAATATTTGAATATTCCAATTTTAGTATGATGTTCTGTATGATTGCATAAGGTGAACTGAAGGTGAGATAAATGGGGGAATCCCCTTATCTATTTACGCAGTCAACTGGCGCACAAGTACAACTCACTCCTTTCACCGGAAATGACCGAAAACATCGATATTTACATTTTCCCCTGTCATGTTAAGATCAATCAGCTGAGGTTATTCAAAGCACGAGTTTCCATACTTTGTTTTTCTATGAACCCGCCAAAATTCAAAAAACAGCAGTATCTAAAATTTGAAAAAAAAAAAAAAAATTATATCCAAACAATGTTAAAATTGTCCGTTCTTCTCATTTTTCAAATTTCCTCAAATTAATTTTTTTTTTTTTTGCAAATTTCCTCAAATTTTTTTTTTTACAAATTTGTCAAACTTATTTTTTTTTTTTTTTTTAAATAGCCATTACATGCTTGGCACCCAAGACTTATGATTTCTGTTATAACCGAAAATATGTTGAGAAACCACAAGTTCTGCGTCACCTAAAAATAAACTGGCGTCATTCCGTGTATGATTCTCCGGGGGTCGTATGCAGCTATGTAAAAGGAGTCAGTAGTTGCCGACAAAAATATACATGAACACCAGAGGCGCAATAAAATCAACGAGGGCGAAGTAGTCGGAAAAATCTGGGCTTATTTTCAAAAATAATTACGCTGAAAATGTGCCCTATAAAATCTCACATATTATATATATATATATATATATATATATCCTCCCCGGACCTCTCAGTATTTGTTAGTAATTGTTGTGGAAACCCCATCCACCCTTCGTGATAATGTCCAGTGGATTTGTTAACAATAATGCACAATAATGAAGTATATATATATATACTCCAAAAGAGCTAAAAATTTGAAAATACTGGAAGCGACAAACGTCCTGTACACTGCATTTGTACCTCTATACAGGTTGTTCCAAAAGTGCAGACTTTTCTCTTAAATTTTCAAAATTGCGCGGGAAATTCGTACAATGAGCTTTTTACTTTTTTTTCGAATTTCCCGCTTTTTCACAATTGGAAATTAATCCTAGGGCCATTGTAACGATGATTCTATCAGTTATATACTAAAAAAAAGTATGAAGAAAAAATAACAATAGCTTAGGGGGATTCGCTCCGGCCAGACGGCGGGAGTTTAATTTTAAACTATTATCGCAATTGCCGGAAATAGAACCACCGTGCAACTAATTTTCCGTCTCTCTCTCTTTCTCTGTTATCCTCATCGCAAAACTACAGTTCTACCTCAATTGGCAAACCCCCCGTGACATCCTTTGAACCCCATAAAAAAGCCCATCAGCTGGTCAATGAAACCGGAAAGGTAATTTAAAAAATGGCGGGAACCATAAACGCGGGGAATTGAAAATGTAATGAGAGAAGAACGAATTGATGCGGGGTTTTTAAATATGCCATATTGCAATTATTTTCATTTGTTTGCAAATGTCGCACATCCCCCCCCCCCCCCCAAACATCATCAGTCGGGTTTCGCGCGCAAAAATGTTTTTTTCAAACATGGAAAAAAACGACAAGAAACAAGTTCATAAAATTCCAGTTTTTCTACTCAGTCAGCGCCTCGTTGGGTTCATAATACCCGACTGCCAAGTGGTGACTGTGGCGAGCCGCAACTTGTTGCTTCTTCGGCTCAATTTCCAAAGCCCTTCAAAGCTCCATTCGGAGGCTGTTGGCAAGATAGTGTATGGGTCCAAGTAAAACTTCCGAAAACGTCAAAGTCAAACCAATGTGCAAATGCGATCGCTGTTTCTTCAGAATTTTTTTCTTTTACCGAGACGCGGTAGTGTATGGGTCCAAGTAAAATCTTCGATCTCTTGACAACTTGCAAACATAAATTAGACCAGAAAACTCACCGAGGTCCTCAACGAGCCTCAGCATAACTCCGCCAATATGCAAGTCCCCCTTGACCCTAAGACTCCTCTCAACTTGTAAATCCGTGACGTAGACGCGCAGTACCCAGCTGCCGTCGACTTCGTGCCCGTCGGAGAACATTTTGCAACAATTTTATTTTTTTTTTCAGAACTCGATCCAACAAATTAGAAAAAAAAAAACACTCAACCGAAACTTCACACTCGACTGCATTTATCAGTCCGCAAATAATCGCTTCATATTTCCATTAACTTTATTTTAAAAACTGGCGCTTTAACATTTAGTTTATAAAATTTGAAACACTCAAATTTGCGCCCGTAAAAAAAAAGTTGGAGCGATTTCCCGCCTTTTTTTTTGAATTTATTTTTTGGTTTAAAACACTTGTTGGGCCGCGAGTTCCTCCCCTTTCTGTTATCGCAACTGGTCGCGAATGTATGGAGAATTCTTTTTTTACGATAAAACAGAGGTGATCGGTCGCGAAGAGAAGACGCGAATGCTTCACTTCACGGGCTGAGTTTATACTGCTTTACGCTGCTATACTGTGAATAGAAAATACCATTTTGCTGGGGGCGGGGAAGAGACTGCGGGATGCGCGCGCATCTTTCGCTGTCCCACTTGAAATGGCGCGCCTTGTCGTTGACTTCTGCTTCTCCATTTCTCTCTCTCGCTCTCTAGGTCTCTCAGAGAGTGAATTTCACTCTGTTTTATTACTCTGTTTATCGTCCCGATCGGATTTCCGTGATATGGAGGACAAATCGTGCGACAGTCGCTCTTTTATGCGCTTGTTTAAATGGTAATTGAGTTGGGTTATTTTCCATAGTGGAAAAAAATAAGTTTATGGTATTCATACGATTTTAAATGAGAAACGCCTTTCGGACGTTTCCAGGGCAACGTTAAGGTGCACCCGAACCGAGTTGTAATTAATCAGTAATCAGTAATAGAGCATTATTTTTGTGACAACTGAAATAGAATAAGTCATAATGAATAGTTTGAGTTGCGCGCGCATCTAAGTCTAGGCGGCAGCACATCCTCACTGTGGACGAAACCTGTAATACCCACATGCCCTCAGAGACTTATAAAGTTAGGCGACTATTTTTGAGGTGTTTGAAACTTCATTTGTTTATTACATTGGCAATTTTTTCAGGACTTTTCAATTCTTTGTAATTGACATATTTCCAGGATGAAAGTTTTTGTGTGAATTTTTATTGGCCCATCTTTTGACACTTTGGAAATTTGTTTGAATTTTGAGAATGTGTTGTTATTGAATTTCGCAGATTGTGGAATTCGAAATTTTTAAAATATGTCCAAAATTCGGAATTAATTGCGTTTAAACTTTGGCAAAAGCAAAACTGAAATTTGGATTTTTTTTTAATTTAAAAATTTTTGAAAATAAAAATTGTGAATTTTTGAAATTCCAAATTTTGCAAATTCATTCAACATTTCGAAATGTTGAATTTATAGATGAAATATTGAATATGTAGAGAATAAAAATGTCAGAAAGTTTGAAATTTAATTTTAAAAAATTCAAATTGTGAAATTTATCATTTTTGAAAATTATTGGCAGCTTGAATTTTTTTTGAGGATTATACTGTACTTTCAGTTTTTGAAATTGTGTATCATGTCAATACTGAAATGGTCGCGATTATTTCGCCAAGTGCAACATATTGTCTTAGTCTTTCTGTATGGAGTGGCTCTCTCTCTCCTGTGTTGTCTTTTCCAATTTCTGTTTTTCCAATAATTTGTTGAGTTTTTCCAAATTATCTCGAGCACTCTGCGCTTGTGGATTTATCTGCAAGGCTTTTGTGTACATCTTCTTCGCTTTTCCATATTTATTCCAACGATGATAAAGTACTCCTATAACGTCGTTCATAAAAGACAGATTGATTAATATCACTCTCACAAGTTGGGAAATATCGTGATCGAAATGTCAATCATCCAGCTCATGACAGTTTACATTTACCACATTTTAAATAACACATTTTAGTTTCCGAGAAATTACCTAAATTTGTGAAAATAATTGGATTCCTCGAGTCCAATCTCAATGCAGTCTTAAATTCTTTTTCAGCCTCAGGAAATCGTCCAAGGTTCCCCAAGATATTGGCCATGCTCAATCGAATCGCAGCATCCTCCGGGAACAATTCCACAGCCAGTTGACCTTTGTCAAGGGCTTTTTGCGTGAATCCTTGAATAAAAGAGAAGAGATGTTCAAATGTTAGGGACAATGCTGACTTCATATTGTACTGTAGAGTAGGATTTTAATTTTTCATCCACCCACCGCCACCCACCCACCCATCCACCCACCCACCCCCACCCACCCCCACCCAGCCAGCCAGCCAGCCAGCCAGCCACCCACCCACCCCACCCCACCCAGCCAGCCACCCACCCACCCACCCCCACCCCACCCCCACCCCACCCCCACCCCACCCCACCCCACCCCACCCCACCCAGCCACCCATCCAAAATACACCCAACCACCTACATACCCAATCAACCACACATACACACACACATATGGTGTCGGTGCTTTGGCATAGTAATTGCAGTTACCCATGTCATCCAGAAGTATGATAGTGTTGGTCCATGCCTGTCGATGTTTCCGTTTCTGAGCAATTGCTTTGTCCCAGTGAATGAACGCCTTTGCATGCTCTTTCCGCTCCAAATACTGTTCCATGGTTAGACAAAAAAAAATAATGAATGAAATCTATGATTGCTGATAGTCATTTATGCAGCAAGGTCAACATTCATCACTCACCAATAGTCCCAAATTGTAATAGCAATCAGGACAATTGGACCTGTACGATAGAGACTTCTTGTAAGAATTTTCAGACTCCTCGAACTTTTTTAATGCCGATAGAACGATTCCCAGGTTCATCCAGGCCGCGGCAGAATCCTCTCTGAAATGAGTTTTTGGAACAGAAGAAATGAATAGGCTTCATTAAGTTTGGGCAAAATCGAAAAAAATTAATTTGACTTTTTCGACCCAAATTCGACGGAAATATCTTCTAGGGGTTCCTATTGGATAGTATCAACGCACACGGGGCCAAAAATCCAATTTTAAAAAAATTAAGTTTGCCTCCCCATAAGGTCCCAATGTTAAATTTGGCCAAAATCGAAAAAAATTAATTTGACTTTTTCGGCCCAAATTCGACGGAAATATCTCCTAGGGGTTCCTATTGGATAGTATCAACGCACACGGGGCCAAAAATTCAATTTTAAAAAATTTAAGTTTGCCTCCCCATAAGACCACAATGTTAAATTTGGCCAAAATCGAAAAAAATTAAATTGACTTTTTCGACCCAAATTCGACGGAAATGTCTTCTAGGGGTTCCTATTGGATAGTATCAACGCACACGGGGCCAAAAATTCAATTTTAAAAAAATTAAGTTTGCCTCCCCATAGGGTCCCAATGTTAAATTTGGCCAAAATCGAAAAAAATTAAATTGACTTTTTCGACCCAAATTCGACGAAAATATCTTCTAGGGGTTCCTATTGGATAGTATCAACGCACACGGGGCCAAACATTCAATTTTAAAAAAATTAAGTTTGCCTCCCCATAAGGTCCCAATGTTAAATTTGGCCAAAATCGAAAAAAATTAAATTTACTTTTTCGACCCAAATTCGACAAAAATATCTTCTAGGGGTTCCTATTGGATAGTATCAACGCACACGGGGCCAAAAATCCAATTTTAAAAAAATTAAGTTTGCCTCCCCATAAGGTCGCAATGTTAAATTTGGCCAAAATCGAAAAAAATTAAATTGACTTTTTCGACCCAAATTCGACGGAAATGTCTTCTAGGGGTTCCTATTGGATAGTATCAACGCACACGGGGCCAAAAATCCAATTTTAAAAAAATTAAGTTTGCCTCCCCATAAGGTCCCAATGTTAAATTTGGCCAAAATCGAAAAAAATTAAATTGACTTTTTGGACCCAAATTCGACGGAAATGTCTTCTAGGGGTTCCTATTGGATAGTATCAACGCACACGGAGCCAAAAAATCAATTTTAAAAAAATCAAGTTTGCCGGTTCATAAGGCCCCAATGTTAACTTCGTCCGAAATCGAAAAAAATCGATTCTTTTGAAATCAGATTGAAAAAATATTCTATTAGCCATAATTTCAAAATAGCATCTGTTGATTGCCAAAGACCCTCATTTAGAAAAGAATCTCCCTTATTTACGACTTGTACTAGATTACTGAAAAACTTACGTAAAAACTTACTGAAGTTCGATGGCCCGCCTGAACAATTCCTCCGCCTCCTGAAACCGACCTTGATCCTTCAGTAGATTCCCCAAGTTGTTCATAGCTTGCGAGTACTCAGGATGCAGTCTCAAAGCTTCCCTGTATTCCGCCTCTGCCAGGCTAACATTTTTCACATCCGCTGCGCTTTTAGCAACATTATAATGAGCTTTGGCATTCAACGGGCAAACCCTCAGCGCCGAACGAAATAAAGCAACCTCCGTTCTCCACTCTCCACTTCTGTACCACGATTTGGCAAACCACGTTGTAATGAGAATCAAGTACATGATCAGTGGTACCTTGGAGCTCGACAATATTGCACACACTTTTTGCAGAGTAACAGCTAGAAGAAAACAGTAGCCTGCTGAAGGAATGTATAGGGTTCTTTCAGCAAGGACAAATCCAACCGAGAAGAAGAGATTGCTTGCGGGTAGAAACGGAATTATTAGGAAGGAGAGACCTATGACGATGTACCTGAAATATTGAAAGAATAATATAATAGCAAACTTTCCTTTTCATGCCTTTTTTTTCATTTTTAAATTTTTTTAAAATTTTTTTTAAGCTTTTTTATTCATTTTTTTTTTTCATTTTTTTTTTAATTAAAAAAAAATTGTTTTTTTCATTTAAAAAAAATTGTTTTTTTCATTTAAAAAAAATTGTTTTTTTCATTTAAAAAAAAATCATTTTTTTTTCATTTTTACAGCCAAACTTTTTTGCCCAAAAAAAATTTACATTGAAAAAAATTTTATGTATTCGAAAAATTTTTTTTACATATTAATATTTTACCTCGAAAAATCTGTAGATGATCTCTTGATAACAGCAATAATGAGTAATAAAAAAAAGCACCATAGGGAAACAATTGCTGATAATCTCCAGTCCCATCCAACAATAACAGGAACACTGCCCATGGACCAATCGAAGGAGAGCCAATGGGGGCAGATAAGTAACCAAAGATTCAACGAATAAATATATTGATAATTAATAGTACGCAATAACGAATTGCCCATAAATGATGTAGGATTGTCAGCGGCTTGGAATTCTGGTGGTGAAAAGCCCATTAAGCTGAATCGAATTCCCAGGAGTATCACACCACTGATGATTAACGTTAATGAGCGAATGATACATCTTGGATTGTAGATGAGTGACTTTACATCCGCCAAACTTTGCACAGAATTGTTGTCGTATAATTTCACCAATTCGTACACAGTGCACAATCCCTGAAAATGAAAAATAAAAATTAGATTTTTTTTTCTTAATTTTGACGTAATGGAAAATTAATAAAAAATTAAGACAAACAAATTTATTGGTCGAAATTTTTAATTTCAATAAAATTAAACTTACAATGGCCGTGATACCAGTCTCTTTGCATAGCATTGCAGCAGTGATGAAACTAACACTAATAAATAAATGATAGGACATTCCATATAAACTTTTGCAACATATGCTTTTATCATATGATAATAAAGACAACCAAGCGAACATTGCACTTAGCACATCTGCTCGTCCAACAATTCCTGAGACCTGAAACCCAATGAAAAAATTAATGATCCAAAACATCCAAAACATTTTCAAAAAATAATTTTAAAAAAATGAAAAAAAAAACAATAATAAAAAAAAAAATTTTTTTTTTTTAAATAATAAGAAAAAAATAAAAAAAAAATAAAAGAAATAATGATTGTAAATTCAATAATAACGAAAAATTGATACTCAATTTCACTTACAGCTTCAGAATGAACTGGATGAACAGCAAAAAGCACAGCACCATAAAGTGCCAAATATTCAGACTCTCTTTGAAGTAATTTTTTGAAAACAATTAACGTTAAAACAGAAACAATTGAGTGAAGCAGTAAATTAATCACGTGAAAGTCATGGGACTTTAAATATCCCCTCAGCCAATGGTGCAATCTGAAAATCAGAAAAAAATTCAATGTTCATTTTACGAATTTTTTTGAGTTTCAAAAGTTTTTCGTGATGTGAAATAATGCATGAATAGTTTAAAAATTGCACAACAAAAATTAACATTTGCATGATTTATTCTGTTTTTTATTGATCTATTTTAAAATGTCTTTTTTTTTGTTTACTTGAACGTTAAGATGGTCAGTGGTCTGTAAGATCGATGGCTCTGCTTGTGTGTCAATCTGCTCCCCCAAAAGTCGTTGACAAAAATTTTTGACAGTTGAGAAGTCGTCACATCCGGATTATTAACAATTGCGGGTGAGTCGTCAAAGACAAAATCTCCATTGTAGGAACTGAGGAAGCACAGTGAGGCGGATAAAACAATTAAAATCTCTGATGTAAACGAGAAGGCTGAAAAGGAAAATAACAACTCCAGAATTTTTGCAGAACAAGAGAATCAATTGTCATTATCAAAAAGCGACTTCACTTACCAAACAGTCCAGAATTTTTGCGTACCATGGTGAGATTAGAAAATGAGAGAATTATTTCATATCAACGACGCCAGTGTCATCATTTTGTTGAATGGCTGCGATTGGTGAACCAATGTTGACATAGATTATTATAACCGTTTTGTTCAGTAAAAACAAAATTGACAATGCAGTCGGCTAACCAAAAAGCTGTCAACACATGACAGAGCCATCAGCCATGTATTTATTTATTGTCAAGCGTTCCCCAGGCGCCACCACGTGGCGTGATGATCGGCTCCACCTTCCCCTCATCTCCTTCTACCCCTCCACTCCGCAATGACACACTGGTGGGAAATTCAAATAATTGAATGAAAACTTTCATATGCAAATTGATAAAATGAAATCAAACGATTAAAGTGCAAGAATTACTTATTATTTCCAGTTGTCCGCTCCCATTTTTAGCCACGTGTCCGGTGGCGCGTGCTGCGCATGCGCACTTCGTTTCTCCGCCGCGTTGACTGGTGTCGCGTCGGTTCCGTTCGTACGGTTTTCGATAATTTCGATATATATCGATAGTTTCCGTTGTCTCTCCTTTTTACTATGGGATTCCGAAAGCACTGGAAATTTCCAACGCATCAATTGCATCAATTGACTTCTCTAAAAAAAACGCGCCAATTTTGGATTTCATTCCGACGATGAACAATGTTGGGCACGGAGAAATAGGAGGGCAAACGGGCAGAGATCAAAGATTGAAGTCTCCTTTATATAATGTAGAGAAAAATCCTTTGATCTCTGCAACGGACTCCAACATGGCCGCGAAAGTGACATGAAAATCAGTAGTTCCTATCTTGCGGCGCTACCATGCGCTTTTGACGTTCACATGGTAACATGAATTTTTATCCGCAAATCGAATCCTAATATTCGTAATTAATCATTAATCATTAATTAATTTCGCGGTAATTTCTGTAATGTTTTTTAATTGACCGTTCATTTTAATTTTAATGTATTATTATTTAATTTGCTTCTGCGCTCACTGAGGTATATATATAGATTATCTTGTGAAGAGTATATCTATATATGTGAAAATCCGAGAGACAGTTGTTTGTCCGCAATTATGAAATTAGTCGCGCTCAATTTTTCTAACATTGATAAATTTCATATTGTAAATTAGTTAAATAAATAAAACTTTGTGGTAACTGAAACAATCTTTCATAATAAATACTTTCAAGTTATCCTGTTGCGTTTCCTCTCTATATCTGTTCTCAACTATCCTCGTGGAATTTTCTACAGAGGTTCTCAATAGAGACAGCAGGTGTCAGGTGTTTCGAATTCTCCTACCCCAATATCATTCGCACATTTATACATTTTTATTTCTTTTTTTAATCCCCCCAAAAAAAATCAGCGACGTTGACATTAGTTCAGTACATTTTACAAATCGTAAATACGTCAATGAGTGATATCGGCATTTACGACAGATCATCCAGTGCAAGTTAGTAAGAAATTTTGGTGGACGTCGTGAGAATTCCTTGGAATTGAGAGATCTTTTGTAGATCCACTTTTCCGTGAAAGAGATGATTATTTCCGGAGAAATAGATCTTCTCATTGGCGATTGAATGTTTAGGGTTTGTGAAGGTGCAACTGTTAATCGTTTGTTGTTTTGGATATTGAGGGATTTGCAGGTGACACGTTGCATCCGGGGCTATATATACTTTGGGCAAAATGGAAACTTTTTTTAAAATGGTGATAACTCAGTGCAATTGGTAATGCAATTTTTCGACTGGGTGAAGAGTGCACAGCATTTTGATTGAGATGAGTTTGCGTTGAGCGGTAATTGTGCAATTTTTGAGGGATTAGATGGGATGTGTTCTCTCGTGTGGCCCATGTTCGTGTTGGGTTTCAGCAACTGAGTGTGGGAGTTTTTATGTGGGAATTTGCGTTTGGGGATTTGAAATCGTGGTTGGGGTTTGCTTGTTTAACATTGGTCATTTGTCCTTGAGAATTTGGCCTTGCACTATCTTCAGATTTGGGTCCCTATATAGATATATCTATATATATGCAAAATTGTGAACTTTGATTTTTTATCCACAACTTTTCATCTGTATTTAAAACAACTATACGATGCATGGTGTTTTAGTTTCTCAAGTGAAAAAAAAACAATTTCTCAATGATAGGCTTACAAAAAGTTTTTTTTTTTTTTTTTTTTTTTTTTTTTTTTTTTTTTTTTTTTGAAAATTCTATTTGGTTTATACATTTTTCCCTGTATAATTTATTAATTTTTTTCCACAGATTTGAACGACAGGTGCGCAATTTAACGGGGCCCACAATTTCAGGAAAGTTGCAACTTAAGTTGAGAGAAATATGGCAAAGACATATGACTACTTATTCAAGTTGCTGTTGATTGGAGATTCCGGTGTTGGAAAAACCTGTGTTTTATTCAGATTCTCGGAGGATGCTTTCAATACTACGTTTATATCGACTATTGGTGAGCATTTGGTTATCAGGTCGACGATTTTGTCGTATCAAAGACTGTCACATCTCCATCGGAATTTTCTTAAAATAAGTCTAGATTTGATAATTTACTAAAATCACATGTCTTGTAAGCCCATTTCTATTCTCCATTTACTTGACATAAATTTTTTATTTCACAGGAATCGATTTCAAGATACGCACAATTGAGCTAGATGAGAAGAAGATTAAGTTACAAATATGGTAATTATAATTTACAATATTACACAAGGTTTACGAAGTAAATCTGAAATAGCAATTCGTACATTACAAATTGACAATAATTTTTTTATTGTAATTATTAAATTGCTCGAAATTGTCAATACAAAATTTTGATAGTTTTGGAGGGAATTAAATTTTTGTTAATGGTGCAATCTTTTGATTTTTCACTCCAAGATTGTTCCTTGATGATAATTCTTGGATATTATTCTTATGACTTGTTCAAGAAGTTGTCAAAATTCGTTTATGATTTTTATAAAAATGTGATGATCCATTTTAGGGATACCGCTGGTCAGGAGAGATTTCGTACAATCACAACAGCATACTATCGTGGAGCAATGGGTATCATGCTGGTATATGATGTTACAAACGAGAAGAGCTTTGAGAATATAAAAAATTGGATACGTAATATCGAGGAGAATGCATCGGCAGATGTAGAAAAAATGTTGCTAGGTAATGACTCCTTGTTTCTATAATTGATCTATATTCATGTTTTTACCTGGCAGAAGAAAAAATCTTCAATTTCGCAATGCAGCAAAGCTGTTAAACATTATTGATAAAAAAATGGGAAATCAATTGTAAATTTCACTATAGTGGAATTTTCGTTGTTATGAAATTGTGGAATATTTGAGGACACCTCCATGGGAGAGGGAATAACTCAAAACACTTGTTGAACTTTGCACTTGCTTTGTTGAAAAATATGGGAGATCCTTTCGAGACATGTAAAATCTTTTCCTACATCAATTTTAAAAAAATGATAGAAAGAGGCGTTTGTAAGATGAACCGGAAGTCAGCATTTATGAACAATCGAACCCTGAAATCATCAGATTATTGCAGTCCATTCAAACTGATCCATGACCGATTTTATTGTATATGTTCAGGGAATAAATGCGAATTGACGGACCGAAGGCAAGTGTCGAAGGAACGTGGAGAGCAATTAGCTATTGAATATGGTATTAAGTTCATGGAAACATCAGCCAAGTCGAGTATCAACGTGGAGGAGGCTTTTTATACATTGGCTAGAGACATTAAGACAAAAATGGAGAAGAAATTGGTAAGGGTTATTCATTCTCTTGTGATTTTTCATAAAAGTTCTCCATAAAAATATTTCCAGTAACTTTCATAATTTAAGTGATATCGCTCAATCATTTTGTACCAAGTATCTTTTGACATACACACCTACACACACGTGCACACACCGGTTATGCGAATGGAGATCGGTTGAGACGTTCAGGAGAAAGTGTGCACGAAAAATTAACACACACACACAATCCTCATAAAAAAAAATCCGAAGCATGTGAAACATCGAGAAAACTGAAACTTTCATGATTCTCAGACACTTCATTTTCGGTGTGATCACAGAACTTTTCTATCGATATGTTAAAACTAGGTAGTAACAACTAATATAATGTGCATATTTCTATGTCCCTCATGTCTTTATCTCATTGTGGTGCTGGTTCTATATTGGAAGAAGGTAACAATATGTCTGCTAAAATTTTCTCACGTTGCATGACTCATTTGTCCCTTCTACAATAACAAACGACAAATTTTACGTAAAAAAGAAAGAGAAAAACATATCCACCCACCCATCCCCTTCCCACCCACCCATCCCCTTCCCACCCACCAATCCCCTTCCCACCCACCCACCCCCTTCCCACCCACCCATCCCCTTCCCACCCACCCACCCCCTTCCCACCCACCCACCCTCTTCCCACCCACCCACCCTCTTCCCACCCACCCACCCCCTTCCCACCCACCCACCCATTCCCTTACCACCCAACCACCCCCTTACCACCCACCCACCCACCCCACACACACACACACACACACACAGAGCCCTCATGGAAATTCATCAGAAGCTTGTAGAACGTTGGGAACAGTCAATCTTCAACTTCTAAAATTATTCCAATTCCGAATCTGTTTGAATTTTGCTATAGAAATTATTGTGAATTTTCCAAATTGTAATTTCTTCCACTTTGATTATCCAAATTTTTCAATTAATTTATGTACTTTGACTTTCCAGGAGGCATCAAATCCACCAAAAGCCGGTGGCAACACTGTGAAAGTATCCGAGCCCACCAGGAAACCACCAAATTGGCTAACGAGATGCACTTTGCTTTGACCAATCATAAAGTTTGCGATGTCTACCATTCACAAGTGTGAGAAGATTTTTGTACACCCCAACTACGACAATCGAAGATACGATAATAGCATCATAACTGATATCACTGTTGATGCCAGTAGTCAACGATTAAAGTGACGAAACAAACACTTCAACGAGATTCTGAATTTTATTTTGAGAATTTATTTAAAATACATTGTGAGAAATCACAACCATAAATTTAATGTCATATGTTTAGTTATTATTTTCTAAGAAATGCAAGTGGGAAAATGAGGTAACGATCGGGATTGATGGTAACGTAAAAAAATATGGGCACTTGGCCAAAATTTCTCCATTGCGCAGAAATCTTTTTTGTTTGTACTAGTTATCAATTACACGAGTCGATGAATTATTAGAGTTGGTTTATCAAAAAGGTGAAAGCTAAAATGGTTAATCCTACTTTCATGCTGAATATTAAATAAAATTTGTAGAATATTTTGATTTTTCATTTAAAAAAAAAAAAAAGTAAAGTGGCATGAAAAATCTAAAAAAATTTTTAAATCAACAAATAATTGGATAACAAAATTTTAACTCTTCAAAATCTGTTAAAATTGTAGAAAAATTGGCGATTTTGAAAATGCTAAAAAAATGGAATTCAATTTTTTTTAGTTATTGGACTTTTGCAAATTTTCCAAAATCTAAAAAAAAATCAATTTTTTTTTTCATCTCAATTTTTCAGCATTCTCAATAACCCCCAAATTTTCCGATTTTCCACGTTTTGTAAATTGTCATTTCTTTTTAACGTTTTTTCTACATTTTTAATTATATCCTTATCACAAATTCCATCAAATTTTCTCCCCAATAATTGTAACGATCCTTTCATTCAACGGCAAGTGTACTATAATTAGTTGTGAATAATGATCCATGGCATAATTAAGGCCCAACTTGTCTACTTATGTGTTAATACCGAAAATGTTTTTGCACTTAAAAAAAGGACGATTGAAGCCAATGATTGTTATCAGAAAAAGTGGTAAATTTTTTCGCAGATAATTGAGTTGTCAATGAATTTTTCAAAAAACGATTTAATAATTTGTGAGAAAAAAAAAATTACCTTAAAAATGCGAGAAACAATTCACTCGAAATACATTGTCATCTTTCAAGCAAGCAATTCATTTCAAGTAGATCAAAAATCACGAGATTGCAAATCTTGGATTGGTTTAACATTCAAATACTAATTGTCATTTTTTTGTAGATATACCTGCAGAATAATGAACACACATTGCAGTCTCAATTTCGTATTTTTATAGGCTTTCACCACACTAGCATGTAGCATATATGTACAATCTTCAAAGAAAAATCTGCGTTGTGAGAGCACACCCATCACACAACTCCTAACAGTTCTCTTGCGTACAAACCCATTGCAGCTCAATTTTTCTAATGAATCAAGACGACTATTGTATTAAAACCATGTCATGCTATACTAATACAGTATACTAATAAATGATCGCAATCCATTGGGCTGAGATGTGAATTGAATTACATGATTGCACTGTGTTATCGCTCTCAGTTTCCTGGATTTGTATTACCACTGAGTGATTACGTGTGCTAACTTTCTTCCTAGAGAATTCTAGTTAAATTCCATCAAATTGATGTGATGTCCCAATTATGCCTTATCTGATTGATTCCGAGAAATTGCAAGCTTAAAGTGGAGGGCTTTATTCCCTTAGACTTTGTAGAGTACTTTAAATAGACCAAGCTGGATATGGAAATTGGTTACTTATTATTATAGGAATTTCGTTAAAAGTAGGAGAGACCACGTAACAGCTCCACCTCAGGATTGTGCTAAAACGTCGGAGTCAAGGCCAACCGGAAGCACCTTGGTTGACTGTATTTTTTGCAATATTACAAACTAGTAATTGCTGAAATCAATCTCTGAAGTCAATGCTGTTTTTATATCGAGATTTTTTTTTAATAAAGAAAGGGTCACAGCTAACCCGTTCTCTTCTCTTCCGGATTTATCAGGCACTTCTGACTGACTGGTCGGAGTTCCTGATTGGCCATCTTCCTCTTCGCCATAAACCATTTTAGGGTCCAGTTTTCAGGGAAAATTCAAAGACCTCATTGGATAGATATAATTAAGTTTGAGCTATAACTTTGACAAACCAATTTAAGAATTTTTTTCATAATTTATTAGTTTTATTCAAGTACAAGTGCTATGCCAATATCAAGGTACGAATACAGTATAGAAAGTGTTACAGCGGAACCTAGTATTGCGAATACTTATAGGTTTTATAAACAAGCTAAAATATTGAGTAAAAATCGCTTCATTTAACGATTCGCTCAAAGTCGCTATGTCCCGTGATTGTCTCGTTCTATTAAGTTGATTTAATGGAGATCTCAACAAGATAGATGTCTCGCTCGAGGATTATTTCGTTGCTGGATCCTCTTGTTGGGCATCATTTTGGGCGCAAGGCTCATACGTTTTACATTGAGTTTCTACCCTCTGCTGGCAACTAAATTTCCTTGGAGTTTATACACAACCTCTTTACCCCCACCACATCCACCCCCCACTCCGCATGTCGCATACTGCTTATATATATATACAGTAATACTGACTAATACACCAGTGCGACTATAATTATACTATTTTATACCTATAAATCTCAGCTATGATCTCTGATATTTATATTCCAGTGGGTGGAACACATAGTTCTAGCCATAAACGAATGGTTTTACATCTGAGTGGCGGATACAATTAAATCAAAGAATTTGGTACAGTCTATCCAGCCTACGACACTCTTCGGTTACAAGGCTATCCATCTATTTACAAATATCAATTTATGACTCATATCAGTGATGTCATTTACCGAAACTCATCAAATCTTCCCAAAAACTGTTTTCGATAACCACCTGACATTTTTAATTCCATTTTTTGATTATATATATGTTATATACGTTATTAAATTTTTATTAAAATGTAATTGAATATAATAGTGTAAGTATTGCCGCAAAATTCTATTTATTATTATTACCATTATTATTATTGTAATCTAATGCTAGCTTATATATATATATATATCAGTTACAATATTATCATAGATTCTCTGAGGTTATGGTCAGAAAGTTGTTATTAAATTTCTCAATCAATTTACAAAATTATCACATTTTAAATGATCAATCCGCACTATATATATATGCTGAAAATACTATATATTTCAGTGAACAACTGTTAAAAAAAGTGCGGTTTAATTTGAAAAATTTAAAAATTGCGTAATAGCGATTTTTTTTTTAAGTTTCAAAATCTTTGGAGCTAATGAACCCTCTACGGGTTTCTAAAGCATAAATAAAAAAAAAATTTTTTTTTTTAAATAAATAAAAAAAGTAAGTAAAAAATCTCACATAATAATATAATGAATCTCCATTCACTGTATGTACAGGTGAAACCATGCAAGACAACCACGTGTGCTAAGCAGACACCTTGGCTATAATGGAGGGCCAGCGAACACCAATGAACAATCTCCTGAATGTCTTGTCAGGCTTCTCCGTTGTGCGGGAGAAGGCCTTAACGCAAGGTATCTACAACGCAGTTTCCCATTTCATCCTATTCCTCATATGCGTTGCGACCTATGGCCTATATCTGATTCTGCATCCATTTGTCAAGCCTCTCATATGGGCCCTACTATGTGGAAGTGTTCTTTTTCCCTTCAAGCTCTCAATTACGACCACTGTACAGGTACGTCAAGAAATATATTCACATTAAGTGCTTGAGTATCCAATTCCTATGGTAAAAAGGAGAGACGACAGGACTATCGATATATATCGAAATTATCGAAAAGCGTAAGACTGAAACTGAGGCGCCACCTGCCAGTGCGGCCGAAAAAGGAAGTGCGCATGCGCAGCACGCGCCACCGGACTCCCACAATGACAATCGAATTTGATCTAAAAAATTTTTCCATTGCGTTGCTATGCCACCAGGACAAAATATTTATAAGGACAAAATTAACGCATAAACGAGTTTTTCAAAACGAAAAAAAAAAATTGTAAACATAGTAATTGCAAAATCGTTTCGCAGTCCTGGTTCACCCAAAACGAAAATTCTCAAGAGCCCCTGCTGGTGGACCTGGCAATGATCCCAGTGCGCATCGTAGACAGGATCTCCGATGCCATCGGGAGCTTCCTGCATCAGAGGTTGAATTACGTGGGAGGGGCCTTAGGCGTCGCCATGATGATCATCATGGTATACTGGTACACCCCGAACATATTCCTATGCCTCATCTGGAGAATCTTGCAAATCATCATGACCACTGTGTGCGGCTTCATCAGTATGTGCAATGTCTATATGATGACGGTGCTCATCATCGGCTACCTGACGGTTTTGTACCTCTATTGGACACCAAGTAACGCCCGGGAATTCAACTACTCATCAATAGCCTTGTGGATGGTCTTCAGCCTGTACGTCTCCAACATCTTGGGGATGTACCAGTTCGCCGTCTTCGTCTTGCTTCAGGTACAGAGCTATAAAATCAGGTACAATCAGCAATAAAATGATCCGTGATCCATGTTAGGTACTCTATCTCATGGGATTCATCTATGAGGTAATTGCTGCGATGGAGACCAGGAACGACCCGGAGAAACCGCTGACTTTTCTAGAAGCTGTGCAGACTGTACTTATGGGAGCCGATGCTGAGAGCCCAATTGCTGAGGAACAAGAGGAAATCGATGCGCTGCCAGCAGCAACGACTCCTCGGTTCGTTACACAGGCAAATACAAAACATCCAATGACAATAATGAACACAGATGGTATGATTGATCAATTCCCATACCTCATTTCAACCTAGGTCGGTCTCCAAGGATATCAAAGATCCGGCACCGACAATGGCGAAGCGGCCTCCGAAACTTTCAGGACCATCATTTTCGGTGGACACTGATACCAAGAATGCCTTAAGCAAATTAACATCTCGATGTTCCAGGTTTACCACCAGGTTAGTACCCACAGAATAACAACCCTAAATATAGGTCATTCCGCCAGAACAGTATGTCTGATAACGATCTCTGCTATACAGAAATGCATCCATGGAAAAATATAGAAGATATATATCCATGGACGTCGCCGAGGACTCAGTGGACAACGATAAGTACCTCTATGGTGCATTTTACGCTTGCGTTGGAATGCTGCTCTGGAAGCAAAAATGGATTCTGACTGTTCTAGTTTTGCCCATCGTTTGGTACTTCCTGAAGGTGCTAGGGAGACGATCGGGATTCTGGAGGCATATTCAGGCAGAGTTCGAGAAGATTGTGATACACATTAAAGATTGGGTTCAGGAGAGACAGCAGGCGCTGGCTCCGGCCCATGTCAGGGGGCTCTACAGGTAGGTTCTATGCTCTCAAGGAAGTGTTCCCTGGATGCTATCTGTGCTATTCATGAAATGAGATTGCACGGCTGGGCGGGAACCTAGCGCGACGTCGGGGGGTGGGGGGGGGGGGTCCATCATAGGCGTCTGCAATCGTTTCTGGAGGTTTACCCTGTGTTTAGAAATACGATGGGCTAAATGGCGAAAGTCGGCGCCAGCCGCATGGATGGGTGTCCAGTAGGGCCTATCAAACAAATGCTTCAGTCATCTTCTCTCAGGTTCTGATGACACATTGGCTTTTTATCTCCAGGATCTACCTGGTCGTCGATCAAACACTGAAGGACATACTCAAGAGTTCTGTCGATGCTGTTGCAACAATTGCTGTTATTCTAGCACTTTTGGTCTTCACTTTCTGCGCTTCGACGTTTATAGCGGTGCAGATATACGGAGAGGGCCTCCATTTGATTCAGGTAGAGCATAAGATTGTATTGAATTTTTGGGGTTTTCAGTGGCAGACGGTGAACAGTTTGATCTGCTTG
Organism: Asobara japonica; assembly: GCA_026005395.1. Classification (NCBI taxonomy): domain Eukaryota; kingdom Metazoa; phylum Arthropoda; class Insecta; order Hymenoptera; family Braconidae; genus Asobara; species Asobara japonica. The sequence continues at coordinate 1,401,668 of BQMI01000510.1, forward strand.
GTCGTAATTCTGATTTGAGGTTCTCGATACTGACTTGAGCCCTCAATATTAGGTGACTGGGGATATCCTGAACAGTTCCCTAGTGAACAATCCAGATATCGACTGGGTACCGGAGCAGTGGGAGGAGTCCGTCAATTCGATTTTCGATAATGCGTACACGTACGGGCGATCAGCTATCTCCGATACAGTCAAGGGTTTGATGAAGGACCTGGAGCCTGGTAAAGCGGAACACCTCGAGAAGAAGGTGTTGGAGTTGTGGGATCGGCTCTACCAGGCTTGGATGATGTCAGATGGGAATCCAGAGCTTATTGGACCGACTGTCGATGGGCAAGCTGCTAGGACAGCATGGGAGAGCATCCAAGATAGCTTCACAAAAATGCCCACTCAAATATTCAACATCACGAGGATTCAAAATCTGGCGAGGGAAAATGTGGGAATTCTGATGCAGGTAAGTAATCAAAAAGTACTAATGCTCTGAAACGTCATTTCTTCATCAACCCTCAGCATGAAATCAATTAAGGCACAAGTTAAGGACATTCCACCTATATTGTCGAAGATATAACAGTTGATTAAAATTTTGACATAATGTTTTTGAAGCGGTAACAGATGCCTGTATGAAATTTGAGATTGATTCACAACACCGTTTTGTAGTTATTAATTATCAAAGCTCTCAATTAACACGGCCTCTTAAGGCCTTTTAAGTTTTGACTATACGTGTTGAATATCCTTAAGATCATATAGAGGGTTCTGCTGCTAATTCTTTCAGGTGCTGGACTCGGTCTGGGCAATTGTCAAAGGGAACATGTCCATCATAATGAGTGTCATTACCGAGCTGATGTATGTAGTACTAACGAGCGGATCAGCTGTACTGAATTTTGTCCTTAGCGCTGTTGTATTCTTCACCACGTTGTTCTATCTACTATCGAGCAGTGGGAGAACTTACAAGCCCATTGAGTTGATCGCAAAGTTTAGTCCAATTAGCTGCTACAGGTAATTGATACTTGTGTTGCGAGCTTTGATTACAAGATAACACGAAGGCATGCTGCCGCTGTTTCCATAGACTGTTCATTTCTTTCCCAGATTCGCCAGTCTGCTCCAGGAAGCTGTGATCGCAGTATTCGCAGCGACCTTCAAGCTCGCCTCATTCTTCGGCATGTGGACTTGGTTTATCCACAATCTCTTTCACGTGAGAATTGTTTATCTCCCTTCAGTGATCGCAACAGTTCTCGCTGCAGTTCCCTTCCTCGACGCGTACTTCGCCTGTTTACCAGCAACGCTAGAGCTCTGGTTCACCCGAGGGCCAGTGGTCGCTGTTCTCTTCTTCGTGTTTCACTTCCTACCATGCAATATCATCATCACGGATTTTTATAAGGAGATCAAAGGGTGAGTAGCGGAATATGCGGTTAGTATTGAACACCTTTACTTTGGAATTATATCAATTTTTTCACAGAGGTGGACATCCATATTTGACCGGATTGTCAATAGCTGGTGGCATCTTTTGCCTTGGTGTTGAAGGTGCAATTTTCGGGCCGCTTTTGCTCTGCTGCATCATGGTGGCCATAAACGTGAGTCGAAAGTACATGCAGGGAATGACTGAAGACACTTTGCAATCCCTGACGTCACAGATTGATCAGCTGTCAGCACAACCAATCAGTTCTCCATGAGCTACATTGGGAGGAAATTTTTGTCTTCCTGCTAGTTTCGAGTTTCTAAGGCTCCGATATTGGTGCCACGTGTTATTTAAATGAATAAAGCGTTTTCGATTACTCTCTAACTAAGCTTTCAGCTCGGCGACACAAGAGGTCACGCTTGGAGGAAAGCTGATCGAATGCATCTGTGCCTAGTAGAAGATCGTAATAGACTCTAGTGAACGGGAAACGTAATCGAGTGTTGGAATTTACTGATATTTTTGTAAAAGATTAGTTGAATTAAAAATGAATATTAATGTGTGAGTTTGGGACAGTGGTTCTACTGTTTATTTCAAATCTCCCGCACTTACAGAGCAGAGCACTTCAACGCTCCACGGGCATACTTGCCCGCCCCCTGAATTAAGGGACTACACACGGGACGTAACAAGTCGTTGACTGCACCCATGAAAAAAATATATATTCAGGGCCATGAAGGAGGTTTTCACGGCAGACCAGCCAAGTTATATTCTACACATCGATTAGTCGTTCATCGATGTGCGCACCGCGATGCGCAGAACGCCAATGTGGTGGTTAGCTCGCCACATATATATTTCATATAAAATTTCGGCAATAACTCAGTGATAATTTTTGGATTATATTTATTCGTGTACAATTATTTTGTGAATTTCTTGAATTCTTTGGTTTTAAATAATTAGGTATACATTTTAATGGTTAACAAAGCTGTTATGAGATACGAAGATAGCGTAGATTGTTTTCATTGGTTATACATTGTTTACGAAAATACACTTCATTTTCTATAATCGGAAAACTGATTCAACTCACGAATGGGCTAGAATGTTTAGATATCAATTTATGGTAGTTCCCGAAAAATAATAGTTCCCTTCCATTAATATCAAATAGTCAGATGGTGGAACTATACTGAGAGAAGTCTGTGGTGTGTTCCAAAGGTCAGCTGGACTTTGCAAGAAATTCCAAAATCCCACAACAAACCTTATCCAGCGTCTAAGCGCTTGACAGTTGTATTTTATGTTCCGTTGCCCCCACTCATTTGGTTTCCCCCACCCGCCATCACTATACTCCCTCCACTGCGCTCGCCCGGCGGAGTGGGGGTGCTCCCCGACCCAGACTGCCAGCGGCGTTCGCGCAAGGAGCACCCCCGAACAAGGCGGATTAAGGGAACTCTACTGTATATCCTAAGTGGATCGAAGGCGTTAAAGATAAAACAAAAGTTGGCTTTCCGTTGGAACACCGCATGTCTCTCAGTGGAGTCCAACCCAGAACCAAAACCCGCTACAATCACTCATCACTCACAATGTTAGTTAAGCGGTGCCCGTGTATCGGCTCTTCTCCACAATTCTTCGTCTCTCGCTGAGTAATTGGAGAAACTTGTTTCGTGGGCTAGCTGAATATTGAAACTTGCCGTTAACTTCCGAGATCCTGTCGATGGGTTCCTCAAATACAGAAAACGCTTCGCCAGAGCTTTGATTATCGTTCGATACCTGGTCCGTTGGCATTGTGCACTTCGCTGTCCGAGATTTTCTGACCATAGTAATCAGCACATCTGAATCAACAGTTCCACTCGACTTGGGATAAATCTTCGGGGCACATAAATCATCACCAACTCGACTCTGAAGCAAGGAACAATTGGTCTTCGCTTGTGTACCTCTACCTCCGCTACTACTTCTACCAATAAGCCTACGATATCTAGCTAGTGTTCGTGAATCGAAATTAGCACTGGCCATTTGCGCATCAATATCATCACTATATCTGTAAAAATACCTATCAGCTTCACAGTTATTATCATAACCAATGCTCACATCACCTAATAAATTAATCGGCTTTCTATCGTCATGACTGAATTCAGCTAAATTGGGTTTAGCCTCAGCAGACTCATCTCCACCTGCATGGAGCTCTCCTTCGCGGACATTGTCGTCGTACTTGACTCTACTGAAGCACTCCTCAAGCCTCTGTATGTCCCTCAGGTGCTTCTCGTAAGTGTTACACCCACTGATCTTGAGGTTCTCCTTCCCGACCTTTGACTTCAGATTGAGATCCTTGGATGTACCTCTGCGCTGCTTCACGTGACACTCCCTGCTCACTGCATCATACGTGCTGCAGTACTTGTTGCTTAAGTGCATGTTCTGCAAGAAGACAAGCACGTCATCAACATCGTTCTGAATGACCTTCATCGATCTTTCACTTGCACCCAGAAGATGTCTATCCGGATCCACTCGTTCTGATTGACTAGGTTCAGGGGAATAGTTGCAACTGATCTTCATCTGGGTCAACTCGCAATCGTTCAGTGGTGACTCCGAGGACCTGGCACCTTTATAATCCAACCGTGATGAGATCGGTTTGATGATCATGCCAGCTTCACCGAACGAGACATGTGTCTCCTCTCGCGACTTGAAGAAAAATCCACCATTATCCGCGGTCCGCTTATCTTTCAGCACTATAGCTACACATGGTATATCCAAGACCATTGACTTGAATGGGACTGGAACGGTCAGGTCTACGGATGAAAGATTGATCTTCGTCCTTTTCCGATCAACAGTCTCGTCGGAATCAAGTACCTCGAGGCATCCGTCGCCATACTTTGTTGGTGATACCAAGTCCGGAGGGTACAGACTGCTGGCATTCAGATCACCAGCACGTCTCACCTTCTCAGAGGTTGGATTCAGGGTATCATCAGACGGATTGCTTCCCTGCTTGCAGATTCCCCAGCAATCTATAATTCCAATCAACGACGATGCACTCAGGTCCTTGCTGGTGCTGCTAGTGCTATGGCAGCTGTGCTTCGGAAACTTATCTGCAGGTGTCTCGACCGAGGCAATTGTGCGGCTCCGTTCATCAACATTATTACACGTATATATGTTGTAGTTGTTACACCAGTAGTCAGATGGGTGGGATAGGGGGGTAAGATCGTGGTGGTTGAAGTAGGCCGAGCCTAGGGTGGACTTACCAATGCTGGGGGTACTGCTGGTGGTGTACTGTCGCTTGGATATGTCCATGTAGCTCTGGCTTCGCCATCCTGACGTAGTCGGCCAGGTGTCAGTAGACCTTTGGTTTGGTTTGGTGGAACAGTCACCAATGCGGGATTTGTTTTGCGGAATGGGACTCCGGTCAGAGGCATACACCTTATCTCTGCTCCGGACTGCGAAGCATGTGCCAATTGAGTCAGATAACAGAGAATTGTTCCGCTGATGTAGGTCCGCCGCAGGTTCCGCAGGCCGATATGAATTCTGGAAGATGTTTTCTATTCTGAATCTGCGACCGTCGGTGTGGAAGTTACTTGCCCTTGGTACTGTCATGGGTACATCACGGAAGCCGTAACGGAATGAGTATTCATCTGTCAACGTGCCAACGTCAAGCCCGTCACTTTTGTATATTTGAGTGTATGAATCACGTTTAGCAGCACAGCGATGTGGCTCTTTACTGTCGTGTAGACGTATCTTTGATTCGAAAAGGGATGGGGATTGGATTGTGATGTTTATCATGTCAGGTAGGTTTATGGAGATGACACTTTTGTCACAGTTGTCTGGGCACTGGGTATGGGAGAGACGAGGGTCTGGGTGGCAGCAAGGTCGTACCACTGTGTAGTGATCTTCATGGTGATGATCATGGTCTTGGCAGTCGTGGGGATCTTGATGATGCTGGTAGTGATCATGACTGTAGTCGTCGCGATGATCATGATGAGCATGGTGGTTGTCATGATGATCGTGGTGGTTGTCATGATGATCGTGATGGTTATCATGATGATCGTGATGGTTATCATGATGATCGTGGTGGCTGTCATGATGATCGTGATGATTGTCATGATGATCGTGATGATCATGATGATTGTCATGATCACCATTATGATTATGGCGATCATCATCGTGATGATGGTCATCATCATGACCATGTCCATCATCATGATTATGATGATCATCATCATGACTATGACGATCATCATCATGACTATGACGATCATCACCATGACTATGACGATCATCACCATGATTATGATGACCATCATCCTGATCATGACGATCATCACCATGATCATGACGAGCATCATGATTATTATCCTGTTGAGTATGATCATTGTGATTATGACGATCATCATTACGATGGTCTTCATATAGATCATGATGATGAACCGTATCATCCTGATGAGGTTCATGTTCGTTGTGACCCAGCATCCGTTGAATGTGCGGATCGACCGACTGAGCCGAACCACCCGATGCTTTGGCAGACGGACAGCAAGGTTTACTCGGCTTGTGTTGCCCATACCCAGACTTCCGGTGTAGCTTATCATCGCAACAAGATCTGGCATTGTCCATGCCCGTCTGCGCTCCAGCGCACTGCGGTTCAACTGGTGAGTTCGTATTCACAGAGCTCTCCATCATTGCTACTGGCCCATCAAGATGATCATCATCATACAGAATGCCGGAGTCATGCTGGCACAACTCCATCGAGTCCCAATGACTGCTGCAGTGATCTGTAATATTACCAGCATCTCTAAAATAGATAGGAAGCTGTTCCGGTGCATCCGTCGTGGACGTTGCAATCTCCTTAACTCGACGAACAACAATGTTGCTAGCTTCAAGCAGCTCATAATTCTCATGACGATCAGTAAGAATAGATGCATCCTTACGAAGCACCTTCGGCTCCCTCACATTGATACCCTTATCCTTAACACGCAGAGTTGATCCTGAATCAGTTTGTGTATCCACACATATTCGTCGTCTTTTGGCCAACATTTTGCGTGATATTTCTTGTAGACGCATTCTCGTTGCACTGGCAAGTTTGACCTCCGAATTTTCGGGGGAACGAATGTCCGAGGCCGGTGTAGATGCCGTCTTGCTATCTCCACTGGGCTTTCTGCTCGAATAATGCCTCTGAGTAACGCCAGCAACTATCTCAGCTCGCTTAATACACTGGATAATCGTGTCTGGCTTCTATGCTTCTGGATAGGCTGTTTCCTCCTGTTAAGTCCACGAACTACTTGTTCAGGTTTGCAAAGTATCTACACTGAATTCTTGGATTCCGGTAGGCTTATGTTTAGTTGAAGCATCCCAACGTGGCCCTGAATCTTCCTGATGCTGTTGAGTCTTTTCGGTCTTCCTGAATCAGCATGGTCTTCAGATTCCTTGGGACCTTCGAGGAAGCGCAGGTGGTTACCACCTCGTCCCCAAAGTCTTGGCAGATCCCTATCTCGACGTTGATGCACATCGGTCTTCGAAGTCCTAACGATTCTGATTGTGCTGATGAGGGCACGGCAGAGATCCCCATTCCTCATGTAGCTCGATATTCTGGAAAGAGATTGTATAGGTTGGAGGGTGCCCATTGGCTGCGTAAAATTTGACTTACCTTCTCGAAACGCTACGACTTCCGTCTCGCAACCTCGGCCCGCTGCTCCCACATCATCTCAGCAAGTGAATCTTCACTTATCAGTGGCTGATTGATAAGACTGTCTCCTCCAGAGTAACCACGTGTTGATAGAACTTCCGCTTCCTGATATTGCTGTAAATCAATTCACATATTTAGTTTTACCTCCCATATGCAAGCTACAGTAGAGTTCCCTTAATATGTCGCTTCGGTAATCGGGCCACTACTTCCCCCCGTTCAGTCTGTTCTCCCTCCAGCTAGTCCCCCACCTCAGCAATATATAGCGCATCCTTGTCTCAACGTGCGCGCGCACAGCGCAATAACGCAGTAACGTTGCCCCCACTCATTTGGTTTCCCCCACCCGCCATCGATCCTCCGTCCACTGCGCTCGCCCAGCGAAGGAGTGGGGGTGCTCCTCGATCCAGACTGCCAGCGGCAGTCGCGCAAGGAGCACCTCCGAGCCGGGCGGATTAAGGGAACTCTACTGTACTTGCCAAATGCAAAAGCTCCATATTTCAGTGGGTCTCCTTATCGAGTATACGAGATGTAAATGTTGTGAATATGCATTTTTATTAGAATACCACAGATAGAAACGTTTTCTGAAATCACACCACCAGTTCCTGGAGAGAAGTAACTCTTAAAAAAAATCATTTTCTTGCAGGATAGTTGTTTTCTGATCATTCGAATGAGGTTGAACGGTCAGAAATGGAGGGGGGGGGGGTCTCAAAGAGACTCATGATTCTTAGGATAAACGAACCGAGGGCTGCCAACGATTGATCCACTTAACCTGATCGGGCGTTGGGCTCATAAAAATACCTAGGGGGCAGAATGGGTGGATGTCCCCCGTTTGGGGATACCAGAGACAGCACCGCGATTTGTGATTTTTATCCAAGATTTTTGTCATGGATCTAATGCCGTTTCATTGTCATCAACAATTGAAATGGTTGGAAGTACCCACAAGGCCGAGTGTGTGCCAGCAGCAGTCCAGATATCGATTCCCCTAGCTATTGGGAAGCACCGGAGTTCACTAGTATTGGACTGCTGGTGGAGCACCACATCTACCTAGGGTGAGTTTCACAGATAATCTAGAAAGAGTGAATTCTAGGAAATCGATCTTTCCCCTCTGGAGTTCTTTGAAGCTGCTCCAGCGTGATTCCGTCGCAAAAGCGATCATGTCCCATGGCGCGTCTGATGACGGTGCACGTCCTGCCAGGTCTTCCGCAGCGTTTGTCTCCGTCGGCTTCCCATACGCCATGTTGCCCGGTGAAAGCCGGACATGGAAGAAAAACGTCCTCCGCAGGTCCATCACTTGTTGGACAAGTCACCAGTAACCTTGTATCATCTACACCATCGATCCTTCCCCACTTCCTGCAGCTCGTTCTAACAATTTGTTAGATGCGTTTTCGCAACGGCAGCACTGCAAAAAACGAGTATTTGAATGGCATCTCAATTTAAGATATCAGGTGGATTTTCTGAATTCGTAGAGAATGACGGAAATTGAAACCTAATGGAAACGAAAAATTGATCTGTAAGAATTGTAAGGGATTGCAGTCAACAGTCCCATTAAGATACTTCCGGGACTGCAGTAGGGGAAATTTTGAAGATTCAGCGCTCCCCAACTCCGCACGCATGCGCAGTGAGAAGCGTCAGTAAGGCAATGCATTTGACTACAGTAGTTCCATTTTCTCCACGAGTCGAGCCGCGCGTGCTGCGCACGCGCAGTTCCTTTTTCCGCCGCGCTAACGGTGTCGCGTCGGTTTCGATCTTACGCTTTTCGACCACGGGATCGGTGGCGCGTGCTCTGCACGCGCATTTCCTTTTTTCGTCGCACTGACTGGTGTCGCGTCGATTTCACCTTGTTTTCGAGACATTCCGTCTTACGCGATATCGAGATATTTTCGAGATATCAAGTTTACGGTCATTCGATTGTATTTCGAGATTTTTCTTCGCTCCTCCTTTTTACCGTAGGATAATTCGAACATATGAAATCACGTAACACTATATGCAATTGTTTGAACAGGAAACAATACTTCTTACATATTTCCGACAAAAATATATAGCTCCAAATGCTTCTATAATATGTTTTTGAAACTTGATAACGGAAGTTGTTAAATATTCTTCTCAAAAAAATTATTTTGAATGAGCTAAACTAATACACACACACACACACACACATTTGAAAAGTTGTCGAAAGCTGAAAATTAAACTTTCACGGTTCTGAAACATTCAATTTTCGGAGCAATTACTATAATTCCTCAATCAAGAAGTTTACCCCACGCCCAAGACTTTGAAATTTATTCAAAACTATGTAAACTCTGCGTGACTTTGAATAGAATTTGCCGCAATTTACCCGACTTAGGTTACTCGTCTCAATTCATATTTCTATATAAAGTGCGCCTATCGTTCATGCACAAAGCTACTTTAAACTTTCCCCCAAAACTTTTTGTCTGGCATTTTTTTCTCCGTCCACTTTCCCCTTCCCCCTTCCTTATCGGCGCGGGCAAAACACCCCCTTTCTTTCCCAGAAAACATTGAAACTACTCCGAGAAGTAACTCAAATTATTGCGGATAGGTGAGGGTATTACACCAAGTATTTACCGGTTTCATGCTATTAGCACACAGTGGACTGCTCAGAGGCGCCTCCCACAGTGCCCCGCTTCGGGGAGACTCCACGCGATGGTTCCCACCGATAATAATAAGTGTGCACCTCCCCCTCCTTATCGCAGCGTTATCAGTCAAATGTAAATCTTCAACTTCTAATTTTGTTTTTCTTTTTGCAGATGCCCAAGTGTGATCAACTGTCTTCGATTGAGTTTCTTAAATTTGAGCAAACCCATTTTTTTTTTTTTTTTTTTAACGTTGCTATATATATTTATGGTCTCTCCCTAAGTGCTAATCAGCGACGGAGATCTGCGACGTGTTTGCAAACAAAACACTTATAAATAAATCACATTGGTGCTCCTATCAATCAGTGCGGCTTGGATTTGAACTCAGGACCGGAAGTCCGTCTTTCGGAAACTGACAAAACAAAAAATTCATACAAAATTAAAACAAAAATATACAAAAAAAATTATACGAACATTTTGTCTAAATTTGCACAATGTACATTTTTAGTACAGAAGCCTAGAATGGTAAATGGTGCCGGAAGTGACGAACCGGAAGTCGCTAAAAAAACCGGAAGTTCCGGAAATCGGTAGCATCCTGATTATTGGAACACTGTTTCTTGTGGGATTTAAAAATTGGGGGGGGGGGGTAAAAAAAATTTGGTCGACCCATTTTGCCCCGGGGCCAAAAAATCTTAGATGCATCTAGGAAATATTCATTGAGTTGTACTCACCTGTATTCCTCCTAGTGTGTACTTCCCCCGAAATCTCATTTCGCATATATTGCGTGAAGAAATACTATCATGACGAATCGACCCCAGAGCGCTATATATATCCACATTCGATGCATATCCGCTCATGATTGATCGCACTGGACGGCTGTAGTGGATGATTCGATGAAGCGCTTTTCTTCGAAGATTTCGGAGTAACTTACTCGTGTTCCTTGCAGGTAGTTCCTGGGTAACGGAAATTGTAATTTTCGCCAAATATAGAGATTCACATTTTCAAATGAACGTTTGCAAAATTACGCAATTATCACGGGCTGAAAAAGTACTTGCAACTTCGACAAAATCGAAATTTCCCATTTCACATCATAATTTTTTTTCTAAATTTTTGCAGAATTTTTCGGAGCCTGGACACCACTTCCGGTTTCAAAAATTGGGGACGAAAATTGAAAAATTTCGAACTTTGGCAACAAATCGAAAATTTCCGAAGATTTTTGTTTCACCGGAAGTGCATAATTTTTCAAATCGCAACCGGAAGTTGAAACTTGGCATGAAAATTTTATATGTCAAAAAAAAAAAACAGAGGATTTTGCTTTTAGACGTGCGCAACTGGGAGTCACTGGTATCGATAGAATTCAATTCCTTACCACAGTTCAATGTGCTTTTTCGTCCGTCTAGGATTACGAGTCACGAGGTACTGAGTTTAGACATATCGAGGCCAACGGAACGCCTCGCGAGGATCTCACACGACCCGCGATTTCCGTAAACCCAGCCCCACCCCTACTTTTTACATGATCCCTATCTGTTATACATATGATGACTCGTAGGAGGGTATTACCTGACCTCGGCTTGGTACCAATAGCACGTGGACGTTTTACACACGTTGTAAACGTATTTGGGGTAACAGTAACCAATGAATGAACAAATAAGCGACGGCCTGTGTTGGCACACCATCCATAAAATTCGATTTTCATTTCCATTTTCTTCATCTTCATTACAAGCAGCGGAGTGAAAGGTCTCGTCTGGAAAAATCAATAATGGAACATGGAATACAAACGGAAGATATAGGACAAAATGAAAGGTAAAAATCATGAGAACGCATGGGAAAGAGTGAGCTTACCAATGAATGAGTCATTTTGCACCAGTGGACGAACTGATGTATCAATGGGGTTGTTGGAAGCAAGCTTGATGCTGTCAAGGTGATGAACTCTATTGGCTGCGAATCAGTTATGTTGTTCGTTGCGGAGATCCGGGTCTGAATGGAAGGTGTGTAGGTGCACAACTCGGGTAAGGGCGCTTGCACAAGTTGGGTTGCAGGAGGACAGCAAGGGTGGAGAGGGACGATCTTCTCTGGGAGGTTTTAGTATCGCTTCAGTATCTCGATGGGCTACTAGACAAAATGTGGGGGATAAGTGCAGGTTTTCAGGGGGGCGTCCAACCATGAGATCTACAGGAGAACAGTCAATAAATATCTTCCTGGGGATCCAATTGGATAGTGTCCATCAGCTTGGGAGAGAAAATTCAATTTTAGAAAAATTAAGTTTACCTCGTCATAAGGTCCCAATGTTAAATTTGGCGAAAATCGAAAAAAATTAATTTGACTTTTTCGACCCAAAATCGACGGGAATGTCTTCTAGGTGTTCCTATTGGATAGTATCAACGCACACGGGGCCAAAAATTCAATTTTGAAAAAATTAAGTTTGCCTCCCCATAAGGTCCCAATGTTAAATTTGGCCAAAATCGATAAAAATTAATTTGACTTTTTCGACCCAAAATCGACGGAAATATCTTCTAGGGGTTCCTATTGGATAGTGTCAGTGCCCACGGGGCCAAAAATTCAATTTTAAAAAATTTAAGTTTGCCTCCCCATAAGGTCCCAATGTTAAATTTGGAAAATCGAAAAAAATTAATTTGACTTTTTCGACCCAAAATCGACGGGAATGTCTTCTAGGTGTTCCTATTGGATAGTATCAACGCACACGGGGCCAAAAATTCAATTTTGAAAAAATTAAGTTTGCCTCCCCATAAGGTCCCAATGTTAAATTTGGCCAAAATCGAAAAAAATTAATTTGACTTTTTCGACCCAAATTCGACGGAAATATCTTCTAGGGGTTCCTATTGGATAGTGTCAGTGCCCACGGGGCCAAAAATTCAATTTTAAAAAATTTAAGTTTGCCTCCTCATAAGACCCCAATGTTAAATTTGGCCAGAATCGAAAAAAATTAATTTGACTTTTTCGACCCAAAATCGACGGGAATGTCTTCTAGGGGTCCCAATTGGATAGTATCAACGCCCACGGGGCCAAAAATTCAATTTAAAAAAATTTAAGTTTGCCTCCCCATAAGGTCCCAATGTTAAATTTGGCCAAAATCGGAAAAAAATAATTTGACTTTTTCGTCCCAAAAATTAAACAGATAACCCTGCAACGCACTAGCGAGGCCGTACCGGTAACCTAATTCGCGAGCCGACCTTATGATTAATTGAAGAATCAGTCCCGTCTCACCTTCATGTACTTACCTATGAATCCTCATGTGCCCAAAAAATTTAGTTCACCAATTAACCCCTTAATGAACTAAATACATAATCTTATCTCCGCAAATCCACCAGCCTTCACAATTACGCGGGAAAGCGTTGCGTCAACCTACACGCGCAGGGAAAAGAATCTTCCCCGAACATTCCCGAAGTTTACGATCATTTCCGAAGCATTCCGAAGACTCCCGAAAGTGCGCCAAAATCGGAATTACTCAACTCCTTCTTAGGAGACAAACTCTTTTGGCATTATCTGCCCGAGGATTCTGCCCCACCTGTTTAGGAATTAGTAAGAACATGAAACATGTATCCACATATCCGCGATACGCCGTGCATATATATATAAGCATGAGAAACCGGTATAGCACAAGCCATCAGCGCCGATCTTCTCACATAATTCATGCTGTAATCACAGGTGGCATGACCCGCGCCAAGCACTTCTGAAACGGAGATTCTGCGAGGTCGACGTCACGAGGAGCAGCTTAGGGAACATCCTCTCTGACGGGAGGAACTTCCTCTCGTGGAAGACCTTGAAAAAATCGTTGAAGCTATACTCCCCATACAACGAACGCCTTGCGGCCCTGATAGGCCTTGCGGCACTCCCTAGTGATCACGTTACAGTGCAAATTGGGGAGGTCTTGCACTCTCATCTACTTGAAACGATGTCGTCACGTTGAAGACGTCGTTGTACCCGTCGTTCTCCGTGACATAGATTACATTGTTGATGTATTGATTTGTACACAATAAAGACATGCAAATGGAATGCAAGAGGAAGGTAGCACAAGGATCGTGGTTGGATTCCTTCCCACTTTTTCCTCAAAAACCAATTTCCACACACACACACACACACACACATGTTGTGGTTTCTCCCAATATTTTTCAAAAATATTTTCTCATGGATTTCCCACCCTACCAGGAACCTAGCTGCGGCAGCGAACCTGAGAGCTCTCGACCGGACGGGAACCCCACCCGAAAAGGAGGGGGGGGGGGGGGTACTTTCGTTAGCCCACCCCAAATTGTTGGCTCGAATTTTACAGAACCAAATAAAATACTCAATCGAACCTATTGATCGGAAGTTGCTCCTTCGTGATTCCCCGCTACCTCGTTTACCGCTAAATAACGGATGCAGGTTGAATATGATCGGTAGTTCGGTATTATTCATTCCTCCCCCCCCCCTCCCCTGGAATCTCTCTATCATATATTTATTGTTTTTTTATTCATTTGTTCTCGATATTTCTCGTCGCATTATATTCCACACGAAGGCATTGCTTCAATTCACGTCACTCAAAAGTGCCTCGCCCACGTGTGTTGCAAGGTAGTCGACTCCATCCTACTTCCGTCATTCGAAATATCTAAATATAACGATAAACAGGGGGGGGGGGTTTCGTGTCCCAGAACATCAAGATACGCGATAGCGGGCCACGTCCACGTTTCGTCTTAATATCGCGGTCTCTCGCGCCTCTGACCCGTATATATATATATACTCCACAAGTATTTATACCGGAAATCGCAAGTGTTCTTTCCATTAGGGGGAAATTATATGAATTGGAGGTGGCCCAAAATTATCTTTAATTACTTTATGCAATGGAGATATAGAGTTTCAAATTTCAACTTGACTATAGTTTTTTTTTCATGGTAAATTAGTGCAGAAACTGAATGTAGAGACTTTGACTTTCTACGAAACCGGAAGCGCGTGCTTCGCACGCGCATTTCCTTTTCTGCCGCGCTTCCTCGTGTCGCGTCGATTTCGGTCTTACGGGTTTCGATAATTTCGATATATGGATAGTTTCTTACGTCTCTCCTTTTAACTATAGGACTAGTTCCTTGCCGGTGGCCGCTACGCCACATGACTGCACTGGTCATCGATAATCGATTTTTTTTTCGACTTTCGAGCTTTCGAATTCGATAATCGATTTTTTTTCGACTTTCGAGTATTCGAATTCGACAATCGATTTTTTCGGCTTTGCAGGTTTGGAATTCGATAATCGATTTTTTTCGACTTTCGAGCTTTGGAATTCGATAATCGACTTTTTTTCGACTTCCGAGTTTTTGAATTCGATAATCGAGTTTTTTTTTCAATATTGGAGTTTTTGAATTCGATACTCGATTTTTTTCGATTTTCGAATTCGATAATCGATTTTTTTCGACTTTCGAGTTTTCGAATTCGATAATTGAGTTATTTTCGTGGTCGAAGCTCGCCATTATTTATATAGATTCCATTGATAAAAATTATTAGAAGAAGGATTTCGATGGATTATGCTGGGAGAAATTCATAAATTCATTTTATCATGGAAAATTATGAAAATTTGATTGAAATATTTTTTAAAAATTTAATAGTTATCCATCTGAACAAGTTTTGTACAGAAAAATATTAGACTCCCATCTCCATTTGACCTATTAAATTTCATCCGAAGATGAAACATTTTGAACAAATTTGTACACATTGATAAGTGAATTAAATATATGAGACTAAAAACGCGAGGGTTTATAAAATAATTGTTATTTTTCTTTGTTTTATTTGTATTTCGGACTGTCAGGTGGTGTTGATTGTTGAGTACTGCTACTACGATGTTTCGGTCCAGTTTTGAATGACATTTTTTTCAAGGGCCTGGGAGATATTCCGTGGAGGGTCGAACTGTCTGGAGTGTCAGCACTGAACCAAACTCGGCTTCCATCCGATACTAAATCAGATAGATAAAGTGATAAAGCATCAGATCTGATGAACAATCAGAAGTATAAATTCCAACCAAATATCTATGAATTTCTTCCAATTTGTTTTTAATTAGGGATGCATTTGAAATGATAAGCTTGTATTATTTCGGTTTTTGCTATTTCTGTTTGTGTAATTTTGTTTTGTTTCTGGTATTTAAATTTTTTGAAAATTTTTGAAATTTTTAAAATTTTGGAAACTTTGAAAATTTTGAAAATTTTGAAAATTTTGAAAATTTTTAAAATTCTGGAAATTTGAAAATTGTGAGAATTTGAAAATTTTGAAAATTGTGAAAATTGTAAAAATTTCGAAAATTTTGGAAACTTTGAAAATTTTGAAAATTTTGGAAATTTTGAAAATTCTGGAAATTTGAAAATTGTGAGAATTAGAAAATTTTGAAAATTGTGAAAATTGTAAAAATTTCGAAAATTTTGAAAATTTCGAAATTTTTGAAAATTTTGAACATTTTCAAAATTTTGGAAATCTTCACTAATTTCCGTTCCAATACCTAAAAAAATAATAACTAAATAAAAAAAAAATCCTAAAATAAAAAATAGCAAATTTACGCTGCAAAAAAAAAAGAAAAATTCTTACGATTTTCCAAAATTTCAACAAATTTGATTACTAGACCACATTTTTTTTATCACCTCTATTCGTGCGACTATCCAGCCCAGCAGTTCCTGAATGATTCCGTAAATTCGGCCGACCATGATGAGAGTCCAGGAGAGCGGCTGCTAAATTGGACGACGCGGTTGACTGGGTGCTCCCAATAGATCCAGTAATTGATGAGCCTCCACTGAAAGGACTCACGGGCTGAACAGGTGCATAGACATTAGCGGCGAACTCCTCAAATGTCGTCGGGTCTTTGTGATTCCTCATAACGGTATCAATCGATCGATTCCTCTCTTCGTAGCTAATAAAAAAAATTTTGTTCATTAAGGATATTCCACCTATATTAGCGAAGAAATAAGAATTGCTTGAAATTTTGACATAATGTTTTTGAAGCGGTAACATCTGCCTGCATGAAATTTGAGATTGATTCACAACACCGTTTTGTAGTTATTAATTATCAAAGTTCTCAATTAACACGGCCTCTTACGGGAAAAATAAAAATTTCTGTAAATGCAGTTCAAAATATAAAAATTTGTTGAAATTTTGAAAATTTACTATTGAAGCAGATATAAAACGATGGTAAAAATTTCATGACGATTGACTAAAATTTTTTTTCATTAATTTGTTTAAACAATATAATATTGATTCGCAAAATCAAATACAATATAATAATTTTCTATGGCTATCACTTCAACTAATTAACGCATTGAAATATTAATTGAAAATTATTGGCGATAAATATAGCGAATTATAGAAAGGGTCATAAACTTTGGTTTTGACTATACGTGTTGAATATTCTTAGTTTGATCGAAAAAAATCGAGAAGAAAAAAAAAAATTGATCGAAATTCCCGAAAATTTCGTAATTCCAAGATAGAAATTTTTTTCAACTTACTAATGCTGATAGAGTGACAACGTAGACCTCTTAGCCCTGCTAGCAGCCAAGGCCGTAGTCCTGACAACACCAGGCAGCACAATATCCTCAACAATGCTCTCATCAAAGAGCACCCCAAAAAAGGGAATCTCCTGTTTCTTCGTAATCTGCACCCTATACAACTTATTTGGTAGCGGATAAATGACAATCAGCACATCGCAAAATTCAGTTGGAATAATGTCTCTCCTGTAGTCCCTCCAATGTTCAGACCAGACAATATGAACTTCATCATTTCCCAAATGTCGAGTTTTCTGCAAAAGACTTTCAGGACTATCTGAGGGCATTCTCGTTGCCACGTGGAATAGTATTTCTACAAATGATGTTGCGTAATATGGGGCAGTGCCTCCACTTGCTTTACCCGGAATGAGCCCTCCGAGAAAACCTGTGTGACTTTCCAGCTCCACCTAACAAACATTTATGCATTTTAATTACATTGAAACAAAAAAAAATTGAAAGTCAGAGCGGAGAAAAAAATTGAGATTACCAGATGAATTATAGTGAAGAAAAAAAAACAAAAAAAAGAACAAAAACAAAAAAAAAAACAAAAACAAAGAAACAAAAAAAAAACAAAAACAAAACCGAAAAAAAACGAAAACAAAAAAAAAGTAAAAAACAAAATAAAAGTGAAAACAAAAAAAAACAAAAACAAAACCAAAAAAAAAACGAAAACAAAAAAAAAGTAAAAAACAAAAAAAAAGTAAAAACAAAAAAAAACAAAATCAAAAAGCAAAAAAAAAACACAAATGAATTGTTGTAATTAAAAATTACAACATGTAATTGTAAATTGTGTCAAAGTCCTATGATGTTGCAAATGTTAATCTTAGCTATAAATTTTAAGAAACCAAAAAGAGCTAATTCAAGTTGTAAAGTGATTCCTACCTCCCATGCCAATCGTGCAATAAAGTTTTCATACTCTTTGCTCCCACTGACATTCCCCAAAATTGAGTTTCTATCTTCCTGGCCATGGCTCACGTAGATTACCGCCATTTTATGGGTTTCCCTGGAGCGCTGGCCATCGAGGTTCCTCAGTTCTCGAAGGAGCTTTTCGTTTTTCGCCAGCAAGTGTAAACGACGCCGGTGCTCCCATCCGGACAAGCCCAAGTGGGAAAATAGGAGTCTTGAGTGGTGGAATGGGGCGGGGGGTGGTCTGCAGGGGGGTGAGAATGACGGGGGTGCTCTCATGCTGATGTCCTGACTGCAGGCTTGAATGTATTCCCTGGGAAAACAAATTTCTTGGTATACAATTTTTTGGACAAAATCAAAAGAAGAAAAAAAAAGAACAGAAAAAAAGAAAAAAAAAGAAAAGAAAAAAAGAAAAAAAAAGAAAAGACAAAAAAAAGAAAAGAAAAAAAAAATAACAAAAAATAAAAGAAACGAAAAAAAAAAGAAAAAAAAATGAAAAAAAAAGCGTACCTGGAGGTATTTCGTTGGCTTACGATAGCAGTTATCGTCTCATTTTCGAAGCAGTTGACTGGTGGTGCAACCGCTGGAGCATTTAATGGTACCTCCGGATTAGTCAAAATTTCCGGGCTTGTTTTACCGATGTAATTAAGCAAATCATCCAAGTTGTCCATATCACTGGCTGCATTGTGGAATGTTGGAAGAACAGCTGGATCTTGCTGTCTTGTAAGATGAAGTGGAGGTTGTCTGGTCGAACTGACGGGCTCCTTTTTTTCTGGGAGCTCTAAGAGCCCCGTGGATACTTCTTTGGTAGATACTTCCTCATTCAAAGGTACATCCTGCTGATTTCAAAAATAATTTTAATTTCTATTTTTCACTTTCCAGTTTTTCTAAAATTGAAAATCCAAGTTCAATTTTTAAGCTAATTTTTTTCTGTTTAACTAATTAACCATGATTCAATAAATTTCATAATTGTATTTTTGACATCACCAATCTTATTCAAAATTTCTGAAATTTCATTCAGAAAATTTCATTAAAAAAATTTTTCAACAAAATCAATCAATCAATGTTTTCTTGTACACTCTTGAAAAACGCATATTACATATAATCAACATTTGACAATACTCAGCTCAAAATATAATGGGAACCATGTGCGTTAAAATCATATTTTTGTAGTAAAATAAGTACTTCACCACATGTATGAATTACCTTTAAATGAATGAATTGTGAGACTGATTTGAGGTAACCGTGATTGTATATGATGTAGAATAAGCTGTATGACTTCAATGCTTAATGCAGAAAGAAAGAAAAAAAAAATCTATTTGAATAAAATTTATTTAAGAAAAAAAATATTTTGATTTTATGAATTTCGTATTGGATTGTTTATCGCATAAATTTTTCAAATAAAGTTCCAAAATGTTTTCAAACAATTTAAAAAAAAATTTAATACGACTTATCCTAAAAAAAAAAAATTTAATCCCCTGTTTCATATCACACCTTACTGCGGCTTGTCTTGATTGTAAACATAATATTACCATCGACGTTTGCTGACGGTACAAGATGGAGCACTCCCATGCAGCTTTGCCTGCCAGATCTCTCAGTAGAACGCGAACAATCGAGGGGGCGGTGATGAATCCCCCGAACTCTGTGGGCTCAAGGCTCTGGAGCTCCACAAGTGACATTATGATGGAATTCGATAGCATCAACAATTGAATGTTCGGTGCATGGAATATAGCAGAGGACAGCTCGTCCCCGTGGATCCCCGGGACATCATCCAGCTCGACGACTGTTGAGGAGAGCCTTGCTGCGCCAATCACCATTGGAAAATGGCCCATGTGGTTCACAAGATGCATCGTTACTATCTTCGCTGCTACTTGGATAGACTGGAATGTAGCGTGGGTCGTGGAGGACGCCAGTCTGGACAGATCGTCGAGCACAACATCCGGGTCAAAGTCATTGGAACTGTCCTGGTGCCATTGGGTATGATGGTTGTTCATTGGCCTATCAAACCAATAATCATATGATTAATCTACAAATATCAACTTTCCAGAAGCCCTGGGTGATCTCATTTTTCGAGCACTAAATAACGACGATCCTACTCAAGAAAGCGCCTAAAATGAACATCGTCAGAGTCGAAAGTCGTAAGACCACTCCTCATTGGTCAGTCCCAATTCATTTTTGAGTAGTGATTCATTTATTGGTTGATCAGATCAGTCAGATAAAATCGTGAAGTAATCGCATTTGCGTCGATAAACATCGATACTTGGGATATCGATTTGGCTTTAGTTTTCAAAAGTATGACAATTGTTCAAGTTGGCATAACTTATGTAGTTATTGAAAATTATATACACAGAATATTTTTTGAGTGTTTTGAGCAGAAAAAAACCAAAAGATGCTTGCACAAAATTGGAAAATTGAGAGCTCTCACTTTTTTCAGAGCCAATGATTAACAGTATTTTCAATTTCGCAAAATGTATTGTTACTTCAAATATCAAATTGTAATTCGGGTTTGTATTAACTGATAGTAAATCAAACCTGTTAGACTTGGACTGCATTATGTTATCAAGAACCGTGAAGAGGGTGAGCAAGAGGGTCCGGTCCTGAATCGGTGTGCACAAAATTCCAGGACCCAGATGCATAGCCCATTCGCCGAGGCAGAAGAGCATCGAGGTGATAAGAGCACTGCAGCGTCCACTAAGTGTCATTGAGTCCAGAGTTTCGGAGAGAATCTGTATTAGATAAGAAATTTTTTTTTTTTTTAAATCTTGTGTCTTATATTATCAATTCTGTTATGATTAACAATTTTCCCGAATATTTTTTTCTTTTCATTTTTCGTATTTTATTCAACGTCGCTATATGCTGGGAATGTTAAAATTCTTTCGTGGCAGATGTTAAAATTCTCACCTGAATTATTTTGTATGGAAGCTTTGGATAAATGTCCAACAAGATGTCAGCCTTATCGCATAGGAGAATTAGGGAGTCGCAGGCAACTTGAGCTACCGAGGGATGTGTTGCCTAAAAGATTAAAATTTATGAATGACTGTCTCACATTGACTTCTCGTTCACATTTCTTCCTTTTACACTTTCTCCCCAAAATGCATCTTCTTCATCCATAGAATTTATTTTATTTATTCATTTTTATTTCATTATTATTTATTTCTATTTATTTATTTTTATTTATTTTTTTTTTTTCATTTTTATTCCATTTTCAAAATCAGATGCAGGTCCAAAAAATTGAAATTATTTAAAATGACAGACATTGAGTGGAATGAAGCAGACACTTTACCAATGATCCTAGCAATTGAAATAAATTCCCAAAAGGGAACTTGAAAAACTCACCCTCAACGCCTGCAGCAATACAATCACAGCTTCCGGCACCTTGGGATGGAGTCTCCTGTGACAAATTTCGCCATAAGCAAACATTGCGACACTGGAGAGTGCAATACATCGAGCAACTCCTGTTGGCTCCCTCTTACAACTCCTTATAAGTATATTAAGTATGAGTTCCTTTGCGTCCGGACATATGGTCGTCTCAATGTCCTGGATGTTGGGCTGAAAGACGGGAAAGTTGCCGGCGGATATGGGGAGAGCCAAGAGGGACCCTAAGATAGATACGGCTTCCGTTCTGGGCGCTTCAATATCTCCACTCTCGAGGATGCTCTTGGCTGCGTGGATGTAGTCGAGAATGAGCAGGCTGGATCCTGGATGCAAGGATGGAGAGATTTTTCATTCATTCAGATCTAATATATCACTTTAGATTCTGGACAATGTTGGTTTTTTTTTTTTTTAGCTGTATAAATCATACAACTTGGTGCTTTAAAAAAAAAAATAAAATAAAAAAAAAAAAAAAAAGGATCAGGAAGCTGACATCGATCCGATCGAAACTGATCGATCCTTACCTGGTAGCTCGAGACTGAAGAAGCGTGGTCCAGTGTACTTAATAAGCGCGTAGATAACCTTAGTATCATTACTAGTGATACCATTGTGAACGGCTCGATAGAAGAGCGTAAGATGTGTATTTGGTACATGTATGTCTAATGGCTGAACTGTCAGTAGGCAGATGAGCCGGTAGGCAGCCAGCTTTCCTACTTCGTAGTCTAGTGGCAGTTGGATTGCTTTAAAACACCATGGCGCTATCACCTGGAATCGAGATTTGGACAAAGTTTTGAGCATGTGGGGCAGAGAAATAATAATAATAGAAGCGATTTATTGAAGTCCTGGGGCACTCAGGCCCCCTAAGGACTATTAAAAAGAATCATTACAAGGAAATACAACTTAGATAAATGAATATTATAACAGTTATAAGAATCAATCAAGAATATAGTTATTCATTCGATTGTCATGGTCAAAATCACGAAGATCAGTCATAGAATCAATGAGACAAATTAAATTGATAATGCCGTCAAACACTAGCAATCTCACTAGTTTGTTTTTCTAATAAATGTTCATATAGTCTGTCACTGAATTCAACTACTGACTTAGAATTACGAATATCATTCGGAATTCAGTTCCAAAACTTGGTCGAAGCAACCGAAAACGAACTCAGGTTTTAGCAAATCTAACGAATAGGTTTAACTCAGAGGTGAAAACGTATCGATAATTTAGGTTACATCTCAATTCGAGTTTCTCAGTCAGGTATTGTGGAGCGCGCTCATTGATGACATTAAAGGTCAATTTACCAAGATAGTAGCATTCCTGATATTTAGGCATCAGCCAATTCAGTTTGGCATAAAAAGGACTGATTGATTCCAGAAATAAGGAAGCTGAAAAACATATAGAAAAAGTACTACATACCGTGAGTGGAGGGATTAGTTCGGGAGCAGTTGGTGTTATTTGATTGTCCCCAGAAACCCCCTGATTCAATCGGATTTTCATTAACGTCTGAGTGAGCTGTACCAGGTACTCCATCACTTGTCCATGCAGAGCTGGATGCATGATATTGTTCACATCACCTAGGGCAGACAACATCCGCCTCCAAAGGACCACTGCGACATCTGGTAGCCAGCCTCGAACATTACCACCTGCCATCACTGAGCGCCTCTCTGACGCGTCACTTGTATCTAGAAATTTTTTTCATACACAGTTTTCATTCCTTCTTAATTTCCCGAAATTTCCTTTACGAGTCGTGCAAGCACGTCCAGTATATTTGATGCAAATTAAAGATTTTTTTTCTTCTAATTTCAGAACAGTTGTATGTTAGTGGCATACAACTACCTACCTATGCTGCTCCCATCGATATTCTCGATCTGAATAGGACTATCTTTGTTGGAGTCGACACCACTGCTGGGTGTCGGTGATGGGCATCTAGGTGTCGCGGGTTCACTCTCAGAAATAACGACACTATCCAAAGACTTGGCGCGCCTCCCACCCAGCGCTTTCCTTCGTTCGGAAGTCGCAGCCGCAGCGCTATCCATCATTTTCACCATGTCTTGTTCAATGGAGAGAGGAAGTGCTATATATGAAATAAATGCAAAATTAATTGGACTGATAACGCAGATGGAATCTTCCTGCTGACGGTCGGAATCCATGAGAAAATGTTTATGGAAAAAGTTCTGCACGTCATTGGAAACTTACCCAAAATCTCGAAAGGAGTTACTTGTCCACGTGATTTGTGCGTTTTCGAGCGATCCTTGGAAGCGTATATATTGTTATCACTTGCACTGCGTGGTAGGTTACGATGTTTGCGGTATTCGCGGGACGGGTGGTCTGCAAATAATTTAATTTCAAGATCAAAAAGTACTAGTGGGTGGGATGTATTTGTGCCCTCAGTGAGGACGCAATGCAAACTTCCCAATTTGGTAACTCGAGTTTTCGAGATTATGTCTGTTTCAAAAATTTACGAGACTTCTCACTTCAGTATTTACTGTATTTACTGATTCTAACGGCTCTACCACCTTAACAATGCACATTATGGGAAAAAGTTAACAGACATTAAATGTAGATCTTTGTATGAGGAACAACTTTTGTTACCAAATTTTTTCCCTAACTCCAACTGTTTACGAGATATAGCGTTATGAACAATTGAAATTGTTAATAACAATATATATTCTGAACCAATATCTATCAAAAACTAATCAGGGCTGAGTTACATGAAGACGCGTCGATTGAGACCTCGATGTCTTCGATTGGTGTATCCATTCGTGAGAAATCGCTGACCAAAATTTAGGGCACATACATACAAACATACACACACACACACACAGACATGGATTCAGAATTTTTCGGCGATCATTTTGGTACCCTTAATACACCAGCTACAGGTCGAAATGAAAAAGCTCGATTTCGGGGTGATTACAATAACTTCCCTATCGGGCAGTTAAAAATAAGGTATGTATGCATAATCCATGTATGCAAATACGAGTAATAATACAAGTTCCATACCTGGTATATTCTCCTTGTTGATAGCATTCATTTCTCTATCAGTGCTCCCTCTCCTTGGCCTCTGCACATAGCCCGCCGAAACAGTTCTACACCCAACGCCCCTTCTCTTCTTGCTCTTCTGTTCACTCAGCCTATCCAGTGGTAAGTCATTAAGATCCAAATTATAAACATGCCGTGCTAGAACTCGCGTCAAAGTGTCCAATGTCTTAGCCCACTCCCTGATGAGCTCCTCCCACTGTGTCAAACTCGTCAACACCTCCAAAAACTCATCCCACAATTGCGTAAGGATAACGACATTCAGGTTGGCTTTGATCCACGTGACAATGAGCGTTTGGAAAATAGCGGGAGCAAGTTTTTTCCCAATGCTCTCATGCCGATTTTTACGAGATGATTTATCACCGAGAACCAGCGCAGTTATCTGCAGGAGAACCCGCAATAATTGATCCCACGTACTTGGCTCGAGACGTGCATGCATCACGACGTATCTGTAAACGTTGAGAACTCTTTTGCAGCTGTCGATTTGCTCCTCGAGGAGGATGGTACTTGTCAGTCCTGATGGAGTCTCGAGGAAGAATACATTGGAGGCCTGGGTTATGAAACTCTGGAAAAGGCAAACCATGCTTACTCTTACATTTTTTTTTATTGAAACAAATTTAGTTTTTTATGTGAAACATCTGATGCGGCGCTTGCGGCGGGAAAAAATTCTCGCTGAAACAGGCATTTCCAGTACAAATGTATATATAGATATACTCTACTGGTTACCCATCGCCTGCCCCTCCTGCCTGCCATCGGCGCAAAGGCGATGCGCACGAGTTGTATGGACATATCGAGATACGCTACAGGGTTTCAAAAAAATTTGAAAGGAATTGGAATTTTTTTTTAAATTAGAAAATTTTTGAAACAATTTCTCAAAAATTTTGACAAAGTTTGGAAACATTTTGAAAAGATGTGGACAAAATTTTCAACTTTTCAATAAATTTTGAAAAATCTTGGAAATGTTTGCGAAATTTAGAAAAATATTGAAAAAATTGGAAAAATCTTTCGGAAA
Source organism: Asobara japonica (assembly GCA_026005395.1). Classification (NCBI taxonomy): domain Eukaryota; kingdom Metazoa; phylum Arthropoda; class Insecta; order Hymenoptera; family Braconidae; genus Asobara; species Asobara japonica. The sequence continues at coordinate 1,427,130 of BQMI01000510.1, forward strand.
AAAATGTTTTGGAAAAATTTGGGAAAATTTTTGCAAGAATTCATAAGAAATTTGAAACAAATGGCAATTTTTGTTCTAAATTGACAAAATTTTGCTACAAGTTTGAAGAAATTTGGAGCACTTTCCTAAAATTTTGAAAAAAAAAATTGGAAAGATTTACAAAAAAACTTGGAAAAAGTTAGAACAAAATTGGAAAAAAATTCTAATAATTTTAAAAAACTGTGGAACGATTTAGAAAAAGTTTGGAACAATTTTGAAACAATCTGCAAATTATTTAAAAATTTCAGAAACTTTTATGAAATTTTGGAAAAACTTTTCAAATATTTAAAACAACTGAGTATTTGAAAATTTCCAATAATTCTCGAGAAATCGTCAAAAAATTTCGATCAATTTAGATCAAAATTAGTGTTTCCATGTTTCACATCTACCAGGTGTCCCATGACGCCTCACTTTTTTTTCCGTCGAGCAAAATAGCAACGAAAAGGACAACTAGACAAACCTGAAGGACGTTCTGTAGTCCTGCTCTAACGAACAAATTCTCTCTGTGGATGGCGCCCAAGTACGAGTCATTTCTGAGTCTAGTTTGCCTCCAACTGTCCGAAGGGCTTCTGTCATTGTGATCGCTCCTATCACTCTTAATACTATGATCATTCTTGGTAGTTTCTTCGTCCCGCCGAGCATTGTCGTCCTTGTCCTTGTGACACTCTAAGGGCTCCAGCATGAAAGGAGGAATTTCATTCATCTGAATCCAGTCCTTATACACCGCGATTGCCTTTCGAATAGCTCCAGCATTGGTAAAATCAAGGAGGAATGCTTGCCTGTAGATTTCATGAACAAAGTTTACGTTGTCTCTGCTGCTATACAGAACTTCCCTGACGAGTAGGAGCGCAGGTTGTCCATTATCCTGGAAGGAAATATCGATAAATGAGTTTGAACAGTATCGCCATCTAGCGTTTTTCCTCCATCACTAACTCGCCCCACTTCCTATTCAAAAGCATACTTTTCCTTTCGAGCGTTTCCTTACATAAAAAGGACAGGGAACAATCGACAGGAGAATCGACAGATCGACATGAAAGTCGTTTAGAAGCGAGTAATCGATTGTTTTGCGACTGACATCGAGAAATCGACACAAAATACATGAATTCTCATGAGCGACACTTGTGTAATGCGCACGCACAATTTGCGATTGACGCTTGCGCAGGAACATTTTTGCTTCTGCGCAATCTGCAAGGCATGCGTACTGTGGTGCCGCGCGATAGTTACGTACTCTGAGTGTCATAACCGTCTTTTCGTCCAGGCACGTCCTCGACTAAACGTGTTGTTTGTGCATCGTCGACTTCATCCACCACTAATCCTTCCTAAGAATGACCAACCGTGTCATGGCAGCGGCCATTACACTAATTTCAATTGTCATGGGCTGTCATGTGGCCCGCCATACTGTTTTCGTTCATGTTCAATCTGATTGGCTTTGAAATGTGCGTCGCCATGTTCCTCTTCGCGCGGGCTCATATTTTAAATTCCAAAAATTTACAATTTCATTTTTCCAATTCTAAAATTCAATTTCACGTTGAATTTTTTTTCAAATTCAAATTTAATTCAAATTCAAATTCCAATGCAAACATTTATATTTATTTTTAAATTCAATTTAAAAAAATTAAAATTAAACTCAAATTTAACTATTACAAAAATTGAAATTCAAAATATTTGAAATTTTAGTTTAAACTCCAAATCATTTAAATGAAAAAAAAGTTCATTCGAAAAGTTGGTCAACAGGGGGGCTGATCGAACTTTACATTTCCAATGGTCAGGACAACCCATCCATCGATCAAGACAGCTGTAAGATCATTTCTCATTCCCTAAAATCATAATTTATCCTACCTGCGAGTCCTCATGTGCAATATCTGGAAACTGGGAGTTAGGATCTACACTCGGATTCACCAGAACTCTTCTCGACTCATCATGCTCTTCACTGGCTATCATCTGCGAGTTGAGGGAGGGTCCATCCTTCTTCGTGATGTGAGTAAAACTCGCTAGCCATTTGATCAAAGCGACCTTACAGAGGGTGACATTGCTCTGAGAATTCGCAGACGGTTGGCGCATTGTCGGCAGCTGCAGGTTGGGCTGGATTGATCCCGCAAAAATTCATTAAAAAACAGCCAAGGAAATCCAAACATTCAACCAGATTTCACCATTTTGGAAATTGCAAAACAGTCAAATCTGACTACTTTGGCAGATGCACAAAAATAGCAAAAAACCTTGTACAGAGAGAAGTCGTCATCAAAGTCAGCGCAGACATATCGAAGGTATGTGGCCTTGAAACGATCAAGAAGAAATTGGAAGCACTTGTGGTGACGTGTGTGTTTGTCCCTCCATTCAACCTTGATGACTTGGGTCACCATGAACTCGAGGAGAGCCTCGAAGGAGCGAAGGGTTTCATTGTCCAGATGTTTCTCACCACCTAAAGATGAGAACGTGATTGACTGGTACTTTCAAGATATCCTACTTAAGATATCCTACTAATCAGATCTTCAACTCACTTTGAACAGGTAACAGGGGAGTTCCATTAGGCTGGGTGATGGGCCCCTGTTGACTATTATTGCAGTGGAAGATTGAGGTAACATGCTGAGTGTCGAAGAACTCTCGTTTCTCTTTTACATCTGCATTAGGTTCATTCACCGAAGTGGAAGTGGTGTCTGGCAATCTGGATCTGCAGCAGAGATCGGTACTTTCAGCGATCGACAACACCATTTGCAAACCGACAATTATTTACGGCATAAATAGGTCAATTATCGATCTTCAGTCAATAATCGATCTTTAACAATTTTTGTCCTGACCTGCGATCTGGACATATTGGAGGTCCAGGAGGTAAGCCCGGCACGAGCGAAGCAAACATCTGATGAATGTGGTCAGGAGCATTATCCCCCAGAGCTTGATACCAAAGAATGAAGTAGCGCAGCGCCTGGCGGCGTAGCTTCCAACTGTTGCCTGGATGCAGCAACTTGTGCAGAATCCGGGCAAGACTGTGGCACTGCCATCGACGATTGAGTAGCTCCGGTAGGAGTGTTAGGACCTTCTCCAAGAGCTGGAGAACCTGCTCCAGCTCTTCTCGGTGGGCTTTGTGCACTGGAATGGAGAATTATCGTGGGGAACACTGGATAGTCTGATGATGTCCGGTCATTCAGACATCACATGACCGGACATTCATTAGAAGCAAATGTCTGGTGTCAGCAAGTACTTTATGGTCTTGTCACGTTCATAGAAAATCAAATCATTCCAACATTGCAGTACTATCTCAATCAGTTTGGCTTAATCTAACATTACTTGTTATCATACTACATCAAGTCAAATTGACTTACCGAGATGAAAGGACAATTCTGATGATATCGACGTCAGAATAGCGGATGTCCAATGGTGAGTAGTAAAGTAATTATTATGTGTTAGTAACCACAGTACTTCAATAAACATGTAAACCTAAGGGTCAGTTACCTCTTTGCCGGAGATTTGCCTCAGCCGTGACGAAGCAGTCGTAAAGAATGTAATAGACATGGCTGAAGTTACCTTCGAAGAAGCCCTTAGCCTCATCTGTATCCACATGTTCTGGAAGAATTTTCGTTTGTTAGAGAATTTGATGACGGTCATTCCGGAAGCGGATGATTTTGATAGGTAGAGAGAACGGAAGTTAAAGGCAGTGTCTTTTCACACAATATCCGCAAATTGCTAGTTTTCACCGTGGATCTACAGAACTTTACCAGCCGAGGAAGTGTTTAGGGAAATGGGGGATTCCCCTCTCACAGATCTTCCGATTGGAGCTACCAGCGATCGCCGCGCCACACCAAACGTGGTGGCCGCTCGCGAATGGAGGCGAATGGGTTTTATGCACTAGGTTACAACACACAATTTTCAATTGTGGGATGTTACATGCAAATGATCTATAGATCTCCGCAAGATATTGTATGGAGATCATTGACAGATCGGTATTGCGATCACACGTGTTTTGTACATGTCCGGGTGATCGGAAAATGTTTCCAGAGGATCTCCCGAAGTTCTTGAGACACGAGTGGGAGAGGAAGTCCGAACGGAAGTGTGAACCGGAAGTTGCAGTTGAGTGGAACTCCACAGGCGAGTGGGAGGGCGTGATTTGCAAGGGACAATTTTGGTTGTCCAAAACTTTTTATTCATTTTCATTAACTTTTTTTTTTTTTTTTTTTTTTTTTAATAGTCCAATCCAATGGTGAAACCAATTTTTTTCTACCCAACTCTGCGAGAATTACTATTTTGTTGAATCTTCTATAAAGAAAAATACTTGTGTTAATTTTTTTGTTAAGCCACTTGTTCATCACTTTAATAAAGTAACCTCAAAAATCAAGTTTTTTAATTTAGATTAGAGTTCAATATTTCTCAAATTTTGACATTTCAAAAAATGTTATACGTCAATTTCTCTTTAGACATTTGAAATATTTAGCAACAATCGAACAATCATTTTCGATAGTTCGAACTGTCAGGTGAAAATTTGACAGGTCCCCCCCCCCCTCCCCCCGCCCGCCCCAACATTGACAGCTTAAAAACAAAAACAAAAATAATGAGCGATAACCATACACTCGCATCTCACCTAGAACAATCTTCAAATGCTTGAACCTTGTAGCGCTATCCTTTTTCACATCCTGAATTTTCAGTGTTGACTTCTTCACATCTACGTGAATTTTTTTACTAAACATTTTTTTGGATCTAGTGTAAACCGCCGGCGTATGCCATCACAATCCCCCGCCCCGCGCAAATCATTATTCAATAGATCACAGAATCACGATTGATAATTTCCTGATTGTGTCGTTAAGGTAATGACAATTGAGGGATAATATAAGCACTTGAAGAATGCCGTTACGGAATACGCTGACTGGAGAGCAGGAGAAACTCGTCGATCAGGTGTCAGATCTACATGACAGACGCCATTTTGGATTAGATGACATATATATATGATTCGCAGGTGGTTAGCGGACAAAGCGCTCTTTTGCAAATTCAAAAAATATGAAATCGATTGCTAATCATTTGCGCATGATTGTACTAGCTATAGCAATGTCTGATACTGATTGAATTGATTATTGAAAATTAAGCAAATTTGGGTCATGTAGATATCAACAAATATTATGACATCGTTGTGGTTCTATGTTTCAGTGTTAAAGTGCGCGCGCAGTTTAAACTATTCGTTATGGCTTATGAGTATTTTAATTGTTACACAAAATAATGCGCGGTTAATGATTGATTACGATTCGATTGCGGATAAAACTTCATGTTACCATATGAGTGTCAGAAAGGCATGGTAGCGCCGCGAGATAGGAAGTACTGACTCTAATGCCCGCCGCGCCGGAACGGGGTGGAGGGGGAAGTATGCGCGCGAAATTTGGAGGCGATTATCAGATTGCTTTATTGTCGTATTTTTTCCGCGATCTAGCAGGGCTAAGAGGTCTACGTTGTCGCTCTATCAGCATTAGTAAGTTGAAAAAAAATTCTATCTTGGAATTACGAAATTTTCGGGAATTTCGATCAATTTTTTTTTTCTTCTCGATTTTTTTCGATCGAACTAAGAATATTCAACACGTATAGTCAAAACCAAAGTTTATGACCCTTTCTATAATTCGTTATATTTATCGCCAATAATTTTCAATTAATATTTCAATGCGGTAATTAGTTGAAGTGATAGCCATAGAAAATTATTATATTGTATTTCATTTTGCGAATCAATATTATATTGTTTAAACGAATTAATGAAAAAAAATTATAGTCAATCGTCATGAAATTTTTACCATCGTTTTATATCTGCTTCAATAGTAAATTTTCAAAATTTCAACAAATTTTTATATTTTGAACTGTATTTACAGAAATTTTTATTTTTCCTATAAGAGGCCGTGTTAATTGAGAACTTTGATAATTAATAACTACAAAACGGTGTTGTGAATCAATCTCAAATTTCATACAGGCATCTGTTACCGCTTCAAAAACATTATGTCAAAATTTCAAGCAATTCTTATATCTTCGCCAATATAGGTGGAATATCCTTAAGGTGCAGTTCACTCGACTGACTGTTGATTAAAGTCGTGTGACGAAAAAAATCGCTTTTATTACGATTGAATAGCTGCAAACAGTGCAAAGAAGGATCAATTCGCTGTCGGGTTTGGTCGATTGTGAGATCACGTGGTACCCACTTTGAATACTTCGATATTATATATAGTATCCAGGGACTAGGATACGGCGAGAATTGCTAAGCGTATAGATACGCGGCGGCTCCAGGCCGGTTTTGATTTTGCGTAGGTCTCCGGACAATTTTTCGCGAAGGTCGACGCGCAATTTAATTCTAAAAAAATTGGACAATTGCGGATATTTGGATAATTGAAAAAAGATTAGAGATTTGCAAAATTGCGAAGTCCACATTTGAAATTTCAAGAATATTCAGGTTTAATAATTGTACGTCCGCGAAGATCCTATGCTATAGTAGAAAGGCAAGACGAAAGAAACTATCGATACATATCGAAATTATCGAAAAGCGTATACCGAAACCGACGCGCCACCAGTCTGTGCGGAAAAAGGAGCTGCGCATGCGCAGCACGCGCCACCCGACTCATGAAAAAAAGTTTAGGATGAAAAACTCTAGAAATATCTAATTTTCCTATTGTTTATTTTGAAATTCTCACACTTAGATGGAATTCAAAAATTGTACCTTCCGAACATTCCAGTTTTCATCAATATCAAATCTAACATTTGCGTTCACCGTTTAAAAAATTGCAAAAATAGCAAACAATGGCGTGAGAAAAGTCTCTGGGTAGGACCAGTATTTTCAAGGTTTTATCTTTACAATATTGCATATCAAATATTTGTAACCTTTTTCAGTTATCAGCGGCTGATTATAACTGTCATTGAACCCAATGCCACGGAAAGAGGAACGCCTGATAATGAATCAAAATAAAATGCGGAAATTTGCTGGGAAAACGGATTGGTCATTTCATCTCATTTCGTTTTCTGAGTTCCACTCCACTCTTTTCAACATGTCATTTGCTCTCCTTAATAAACGAATTACGTATCTCGATCTTAACATGTTATATGAAACCCCAAAAATCCTGTTTTTGACACATTTCGCGGAAACCGCCAACACTGCAGTCGAAAAGTTTTGCGTGTGGCCCAAATGGGTCACGTGGGCAATATCCGGAAGTTCTATTTCAGCAATTTAGAGGAGACCGGAGTTGCAGCTATATAGGTCTAGCCAATGCAAAATAATTGGATAGTTTCTCCTATCTGTACAAAATCTTCTACCCTAATCATCACATTTTTAATCTGCGCGCGTTCACGCAAAGGAATTTCCCGAAAAAACTAGTGCATATGAAAAGTGTAAAAAGTGCCCGCCAAAAAAATTGCGCGCCCCGGATTTTGTTTCATCCATTCCAAGAAATTATTTCGGCGCGCACACGCGACAAGATAAACTTACCCAAGCACTGACAGCATTTATAACATCAATTTAGAAGATGGCTCTCGTATTACGGACTAGCGAAATTAACGCGTTTACTTATCCGTAATAGATACTATATACATGTGGCCGGCAGTGAGTTCAAACGATGGAAAGTGAGACGTGCGCGCAACAACGTAGATGAAATAGAAGTAAATAGAAAAGGGAAAAAGAAAAAAAAATTGAGTTTCTTCCCCTTTCGCGATTGTCCTTTCCCCTACCTTTTTGTGTAACGCGCTGAAACTCCCCCCCCCCCCCCCCCCCCCCACCTACCGAGAAACTGGTAGCCGCCAGTTCGTATCGCACGAACTGAGAGAATCACAGTTGAGAATCAAACATGGCTGTTCAGTTCAGTTCATTCGCTGTTTACGTTTGTGACATACGGCTCGCGAGCAGCTCCAGGTAGTCCATTCTCACCATTTTTTTTCTCCAAGTTGCTGTTTAAGGGTAAAAATATTGGGAGAGACAATTGAGAATTTGCAAGTTAGCCAAGGTGAGATGAGTTTATCCAGTGTTGAAAATTTGCGGACTATCAACGGCGATATTGATATGGAAGTTGTGGGCATTCATGGCCATCAGGAGAATGGTCCTGGTGAAATTAATAATGTGAGCGATGGGAAGGGCGTTGCGACACACAAGAGGGATACGACGCCGCAGGCACCAATGGAGGCGGCGGCTGGAGCGCAATCTAGTGGTGCGCTAGTGCAGTACAATAACAAGTTGGGAAACACCAGGGGACGAAAGGATGTAAGTATATCGTCGAGCAGATTTTATTATTCGTCTTTAATATGGACCCGCTATATCTATATATATATATGGGGTATTCCATACCAACTTGGACAACCCGTGACTACCCCTTCAGATTTTGATGGCAATTTTTTCTGAGGTTCTACCGTGAAAAAAAAGTACTCTCAAATTTTTTCAGATTTTTTTTTTTTTTTTTGATCAGAAAAAATCCGTAGCAAAATAGGGGCCGATTTAACCTCAAAATAATGTACTTATCCAAGTCCCCAAACATTTCAAATGCTCCGTTTTTTGATTACTCACCCTCACTTTTCATTTCAGACTGGCAAAAGTAAAAAATCAAATTGCGGTAAGCAGAAGAGCGTGTCATCCGACCTCCACGATGATAACGTCGATGGCTCCTCAAAGAAGCGTAAGACCCGCCGAGGTAAACCGAACAACAGGAAGCTCAAGCCCTACATAAAGCAAGCACCTTACGAGCGGCATCGTCGTCGTTCAATAGGTCGTCAGCTGAAACTAAAATCATCCCAGCCACCAGCACCATACAACACAACACAATTCCTGATGGAGGATCACAGTGATCTTCCGGATCTCGAAGAGAAATTAGCCAAAACTTCAACAAATGCGGACATAACGACTAATCCAGACGCCTTTCAGAAGCCCGCTGCACATCCTCGAACGCGCGACTCAAGTTTCAGCATCGATTCCGACGAAGACTACTTTTACTCATCTCCAGAGGACGAAGAGGAGTTCCTCACTAAAGAATTTTCAAGTGCTTATGAGGATTTGCATGCGGAGAGATTAGGTGCCTTGACAAAGTCCGAACTGATCGAAGAGTATGTGCAGCTGGAAGCGAAACTAGACGTCTTGACCAAGCGAATGCGATCGAAGACCTTTCACACTGATGAATCAGATCGCAAGAATGATCTTGAGATGGCGAAGAAGCTGAAGATGTATCAGCAAAGAGTGGATGATCTTATGCAGCAGAATGAGACACTTAGGCGGGAAAATGAAACACTTAGAGGGAAAGATTGTTTTGAGTCTAGTGTAGATTCGGAGAGCGATTCGGACAGCAGTTCGGAGCACAGTGGCTGCAGCTGTAATGACAATTCGGGGAGTTCGTCATCCCGATTTGGTGGACATAATGGAGATGCTAGGATCAGCAGGAGCGATAGTTGTGACGATGATGATGGTGGGGAGGAGCGGAATAGTGGGGGGGTTAATGGTAGTGCTAGCAGTCAGACAATTCTGGATATTGGTGGACTTCCTACTTAGGAAAAGTGGAAGATCCAGAGCTCGTCTGCTAATGTGTGATCCGCTTTTATTGACCAAAAATCCTATTGATGAAGGGGGGAGGAGAGGAGGGGGGGGGGAGGAAGGAGGGGAGGGGCTGGGGAGAGAGGGGGGAGGGGGCAGTTGAAGTGGGATGCAGTTGGAGCTGTTTGGGAGAAGTTTTGATGCAGATGATTTGACTTGTAAAGAATAGTAATTGAGGTTGTACTAGAGTAGTGAGGTATCCAAAACAGCATTTCATTTCAGATATTATCCATCCAACAGTAACTTCTTCAGAGAACTTATTTCAGTATAGTTTTGGAAAATTATCATTGAAGTGTCCAACTGAAATTTGGAAGCCTTATTTTGGATAAATACAATTTCTGAACATTTTTTTTTCTGGTATACTCCGTTGGAAAAATCACTATTCATTGCTCATTGATGATCAAAGATGAGGCATTTGTGTATAAACAGCAATAACAATTTCCTCTTCATATTTGTAAAATATCTTCGTGACGTTATTATTAATAAACACAGAGATTCAAAATATTATGCGATTATTTGTTGAGATGATATTACCCGGGAACACCAGAAGTTGAGGGAATGGGAGAATTCCAGGAAACGAAGTTAGTTATGCAATTAATTCGTCAATCGTATCTCGTTTTTTTTTTGTGTAACTTCGTTCTCCGAATAAGTTTTATACCATGGAAGTCTCTACGCATCCAGATAATTCGCTGCCGACAAATATGGATGCTCGGCAGCCAGGATTCTTTTGGTATGTTGTGTTTCGTATGTAATGTTTATTTTGGGTCAAAATCGAAAAAAATTAATTTGACTTTTTCGACGCAAATTTGATGGAAACATCTTCTGGGGGTTCCTATTGGATAGTATCAACGCACACGTGGCCAAAATACCAATTTTAAAAAAATTAAGTTTGCCTCCCCATAAGGTCCCAATGTTAAATTTGGCCAAAATCGAAAAAAATTAATTTGGCTTTTTCGACCCAAAATCGACGGGAATGTCTTCTAGGGGTCCCAATTGGATAGTATAAACGCGCACGGGACCAAAAATTCAATTTTAAAAAAATTAAGTTTGCCTCCCCATAAGGTCCCAATGTTACATTTGGCCAAAATCGAAAAAAATTAATTTGACTTTTTCGACCCAAAATTGACGGGAATGTCTTCTAGGGGTCCCAATTGGATAGTATAAACGCGCACGGAGCCAAAAATTCAATTTTAAAAAAATTAAGTTTGCCTCCCCATAAGGTCCCAATGTTAAATTTGGCCAAAATCGAAAAAAATTAATTTGACTTTTTCGACCCAAAATTGACGGGAATGTCTTCTAGGGGTCCCAATTGGATAGTATAAACGCGCACGGGGCCAAAAATTCAATTTTAAAAAATTTAAGTTTGCCTCCCCATAAGGTCCCAATGTTAAATTTGGCCAAAATCGAAAAAAATTAATTTGACTTTTTCGACCCAAAATTGACGGGAATATCTTCTAGGGGTCCCAATTGGATAGTATAACCGCGCACGGGGCCAAAAATTCAATTTTAAAAAATTTAAGTTTGCCTCCCCATAAGGTGCCAATGTTAAATTTGGCCAAAATCGAAAAAAATTAATTTGACTTTTTCGACCCAAAATTGACGGGAATGTCTTCTAGGGGTCCCAATTGGATAGTATAAACGCGCACGGAGCCAAAAATTCAATTTTAAAAAAATTAAGTTTGCCTCCCCATAAGGTCCCAATGTTAAATTTGGCCAAAATCGAAAAAAATTAATTTGACTTTTTCGACCCAAAATTGACGGGAATATCTTCTAGGGGTCCCAATTGGATAGTATAAACGCGCACGGGGCCAAAAATTCAATTTTAAAAAAATTAAGTTTGCCTCCCCATAAGGTGCCAATGTTAAATTTGGCCAAAATCGAAAAAAATTAATTTGACTTTTTCGACCCAAAATCGACCGAAATATCTTCTAGGGGTTCCTATTGGGTAGTATCAACGCACACGGGGCCAAAAATTCAATTTAAAAAAAATTAAGTTTGCCTCCCCATAAGGTCCCGGAATTCCATAATTCCTCCCCATAATTTCACCCTCTTGGAATGTTCGAATATTCCATAAAACTCCACTTCTCCTCCCCTCATCCATAATCAAAATACTCGCTTCTTGTTTTTGGGAATTTTTTTACTGTGCTTTCAATACAGATTCACCATTAGTTACAAATATGAGAGTAACATTGTTTATACCACCGTCGAAATCGTTGTTGTATCCATAATGCCCCCATACTGCAAGCACAGGCAGGAGTTAAATATGTTTTCGCACCCAAAACATTTTCAGTTTAGTCCAACTGGAAAGAAAAAAAAACAAGTTGAGTATTCGGGTTTCTTAATTTTATAAACCCCCCCCCCCCCCCCCCCCCAAAACGCACTAACGGAGTCCTGATGGGGTCTCAAGGACAATCAAGTCATTAAAGTTGCATTTTATCAAAACCACAGAATGACATTTGAGGTGGTCAAATTGGAATCTGATAATGAGATATGAGCAATTCTACCAATTATATATATATATATATATATGTTGAATATGTTGAATTATACATAAAAATGAACTATTTTTTGAGTTTTTAAAAAAAAATTTCAGCCTCTTTTTAAAAGAAAAATACACTTTTTTTTTCCATTTTTTCAGATTGGGAGATGTTAAAACTCAACTGAGACAATTTCCTTCAAAACGTCTCTTTCTTTTTTTTCGTCATTTTTTTCACCACTTGCAACATCTCCCAATCAAAATCCTAAAATTTCGAAATTTATGAAAAAAGAAAAAAATTCCAACTTAAATATCTGACCCAATGATTGACCTTGAGAACTCACTAAGTTTCTTGTCAATGTTTTCCCACGTGCTTTTAGTTTCATACAAAAAATAGAAATATAAAAAAGGCTCGAAAAATTTGACGGTCTAATTTCATATACATAATTGCTGACAAATTTGAAAATTTTCGAGCCCATTACTGAACAAGTTAAGGTTGTCCGCTGAAGACACTTTACCTTCTTGAACCCAATGTCAGCTGCATATTCCCTGAAGCACTGTCGACAGATGTTCAGGCCATATTTACGAATAAGGCCATGTTTGTTGGCACAGGCACGGCTGAAAAATTTTAAAAAAACATTTAGTAAATTTAGTCTCAGGAAACTTTGCCGAAATCATTAAAAATATTTTTTTGTAAAATGAAAGAGAAAAAAAAAATTGCGGGAAATTTTCGAAATTGAAAATTTTGTGGAATCGAACAAAATTCAAATATTCAATTTCGGATATTGTAAGACACGGTTCCAATAATTTTTCCCCCTCCTCTGCCTGGGACGCCATCTTTTTTTGCAGTGAATTTCGCTACCGCACAGTGTCATATACACTAATCGTCGACTTTTTTTTAATGTAACAAAATACATGACAACTTCCCACATCCCATTACAAAATTATGTTCGATAATTGACGGTTCTTTTGGTATAAATTGCCCACGCGCAACGGTCGCTTCGGACCTGGGACCTGGGACTCTTAACCTCAAGCCAGAGCTATGTAGGAAGTTCTAAAAAATTTGAATTCCGCAGTTTTCCCGCCTCATATTCCGGAACAAAAAAAAAGCAATTTCAATGCAAATTGAGACTTATACAAACTTCCATAAATAACGAAAGGACTTGATAACAAAAAGTGAGTTGGAGAACGCACACGTGGTTGTGACATGGCCCCAAAAAGGCATCAGAATTTTTCAAAAAATAACTTCCGACTTGAAATAAGTTTCCAAGGCCGTTATTAATAATTGGAGTAATTTAACTTACCAGGATCTGGATCCTTGGCCGTATTTTCTTGGGTGAGAGTACCAAATATTCTGGAAACCCATGTCGTTTTCACGCTTGTCTATTACAAAAAGGACGGATGGCCAGGCGGAAGTAGAGGGAGTCGCTGTTTTCAATATGATACAGGCGATTTCCTGGCGGCAACATTTGAGGCAGAGTTCCGCATCGCTGACGCCCCATAATAAAAAATGAATTGAAGGAACAATCCTTCGCGATTGCTAATACTTTTTTGGCCATTACTACGCAACAAATAACTTTTAGAAGTCAATCATGTGCTATGAAATGTGCGCCGCCATCTTTCTTTTCGCGCGCGCGCATATTTCAAATTCAAAAAAATTACAATTTAATTTTTCCTTTTCGCGCGCGCGCATATTTTAAATTCAAAAAATTTACAATTTAATTTTTCCTTTTCGCGCGTGCGCATATTTCAAATTCAAAAAAATTACAATTTAATTTTTCCTTTTCGCGCGTGCGCATATTTTAAATTAAAAAAATTGACAATTTAATTCTTCCAGTTCTAAAATTCAATTTCAAGTTGAAAATATTTATCAAATTCAAATTCCAATGCCAAAAATTCATATCTATTTTTTAGATTCAATTTTAAAAGAAACAAAAATCTGACTCAAACTTGATTACAAAAATTACAAATTCAAATATTTCAAATTTCATTTCAAACTCCAAATCGTTTAAATAAGAAAATAAAAGTTAATTTGAAAATTTGGGGTGGCGCTAGTTTTCATGAAGAGAACGATTTACCGACCGTGAAATACTAGCGTCCATGCCCGAGCTCTCCCCACTCCTCGCCGCCCAGCTGCACGCGCTGGTAGGAGTGGGGGTAAATATCGTGGAGTGGGGGTTCCGGCCAAATTCCGACGCCCGACATTGCTTCTTGGTTCTCGGGTGTGCATTATAAATCCAGCAACTGGCATTAATAGTTGTGACGTATTTGTGCAGAATCACAGTGTATCTAAAATAACTAACTAAACAAAAATTTAATCATGACGACTGAGCCCGCCGGAGTACAGGAATTCAAACTTGACCCGGATTGTGAACTTCGCTTTGAGGTGGAATGCAAAAACGACAAAGTGACACTTGAGGTTCGTAGATTGAATTATTAAAACTACATCATTGAATCTTTTGGACGTTTATCTCAACAATTTTAACTAGCGCCTAAATTTTCCATTTTGTTTATTTTTCAAAACTATTTGGTAAAAGTACGGACATTATTTGAACAGCTGTTCGGAGGACTTCCGCTGATTAAAAAATGTCAAACAAACTTTTTTTATACACTCGATTTTTTGTAATTGAAGAATTCTTATTGCTGCTTCCGAATGAAAGCATAATAGTCCACGGACTTAGTTAAAAAAAGAAAAAAAAAAATTCGCGCGCGAATTTCCATTTTCGTAATTCCGCTCCGAACCAACTCACTTTTCTAACACGTGGTTTGTGTTCAGGGTAACGATTATATACGTCTCAAAATGCACAATATTTATTGGAAACTTTTTTAGCGCAATTCAGAAATTAGTCGCGGTAATTTTTCGTAAAAGGGAGAAGAGGAATTACGAAAAAACTTGAGACATTATTGATACACATAAGTCTAAGCGTAGGGTAAGGTTGGGTAAGGCGTGATGGAACCACGTGGTCACCGGCACCAAAATAAGGGAGTGGGGGGAAATACACTCGACTGCCGCAGCGCGGCGCTGTCAACCTCTTTTCCCGCCAATTCCCCCCACCACCGCTCGATGTCCAATCACAAACGTTCAAATGCTTCTTTGATTACCGCCAATTTTACATACACGATATTCCATAAATCTGCAATTTACGACTGCTCCAATTGAATGTGAACCATTCTACACCTGAAAATAATTCAGAAACAAAATTATTGTCACAAGAAAAACTCGCTCGATTTTTTTTATGAGCGCAGAACTTTCAGAGCGGTAAATTTATTAATTCAAAGTTTTTGTTGTACAGCTGAAGTCAGGACTCGCGGAGATCTATGGGACCGAGCTTGTCAAGGGTAAAAAATATGATTTTGGTTTTGGCGCCAAAGTTGCAATTTTCACGTGGCAAGGCTGCACCCTGGAATTGAGCGGCAAAACGGATGTTAGCTATATAGCCAAGGAGACACCAATGGGTATTTACCTGAACTGTCATGCAGCTATGGAGGTAATTTTCCATGTCATTTGATTCAACATTTTTACTAAAAAAAAATGGAAAAAAAAATTTGGTTGTACATAAATTAGGAATTTGTTCTTTAATACTCGGTCCTTGTAGGCCATGCGAGATGCAGCTGAGAAAAAAATTGCCGCCAAAGAAAAAGAGTCACGTGGACCTATAGTCATGGTAGTGGGACCATCTGATGTGGGAAAATCTACGCTTTCCAGAATTCTGCTGAACTATGGGGTGCGAATGGGTCGGCGACCAATTTTCGTGGATCTCGACGTGGGCCAGGGCCACATTGCCGTCCCTGGCACCCTTGGCGCACTTCTTGTGGAGAGACCTGCCGATGTCCTTGAAGGCTTTTCCCAACAAGCATTGTTAGCTTTTCATTATGGACATAAATCACCAAGTGTTAATATTGCTCTCCATAAATTGCTCGTCACGAGACTCGCGGAGGTCTGTCGCGATCGACTTCAGGCTAATAAAAAAGTAAGAATCAGTATCTCAATTTTTTTTTTTAATTTTTTTATTTTACTCTCAAAATTTTGAGAGCTCTCAAAAAAAAGAAAACATTTTTTTATGTTGACATTTATGAAATTTTCAATCTCAAAAAAAAAAACATTTTTTTTATTTTGAAATTTATGAAATTTTTAATGAAGAAAATCGTGCAACTTTACTTTTAGTTAAAAAAAATGTAATTTACAAATTTTGTATACAAAATATGCTATATTGTGATAATTTGTTACCAAAGGCCAACATCTCTGGAATCGTCATCAACACTTGTGGGTGGGTGAAGGGCGCTGGTTACGACCTCCTGAAACACGCAGCTGAAGCTTTCGAGGTTGACGCTATCTTAGTCCTGGACCAGGAACGACTCTACAATGATCTCGTCAAGGAGATGCCAAAATTCGTCAAGGTTCGTTCAAGGATATTCAACACGTATAGTCAAAACAGAAGTTTATGACCCTTTCTATAATTCGTTATATTTATCGCCAATAATTTTCAATTAATATTTCAATGCGTTAATTAGTTGAAGTGATAGCCATAGAAAATTATTATATTGTCTTTGATTTTGCGAATCAATATTATATTGTTTAAACAAATTAATGAAAAAAAATTTTAGTCAATCGTCATGAAAATTTTACCATCGTTTTATATCTGCTTCAATAGTAAATTTTCAAAATTTCACCAAATTTTTATATTTTGAACTGTATTTACAGAAATTTTTATTTTTCCCATAAGAGGCCGTGTTAATTGAGAACTTTGATAATTAATAACTACAAAACTGTGTTGTGAATCAATCTCAAATTTCATACAGGCATCTGTTACCGCTTCAAAAACATTATGTCAAAATTTCAAGCAATACTTATATCTTCGCCAATATAGGTGGAATATTTTCCTTAACATGGAAAAATCGTTATCTATAGATGATTGTGCTTCCGGGCCAATTCGGTCTATGGGACCGCCAAAGTTTTAGCCATCAAACTTTAACAAGTTTTCAAAAATTGCAAGTTAGAATTTAATAGTGAAAACCAATAGATATATATATATAAAAAGAAAAATAAAACAAAATTTTTTTTTTAATTTGTTAATTTGAAAAAAAAAAATTAAAAAAAAAACTAAACGTCAATTGGTAATTGATATATCTCTTCTCACATTCAGGTAGTGCTTTTACCCAAAAGTGGAGGTGTCGTCGAGCGAACTCAAACTATGAGAAGTGAGGCGCGAGATCAGCGAGTCAGGGAGTACTTCTACGGTTCGAAACACTGTCCACTGTACCCGCACAGTTTCGAGGTGAAATGGTCTGAGGCGCGAATCTACAAGATCGGTGCCCCAGTACTGCCTGCTTCCTGCATGCCCTTGGGCATGAAGGCCGAGGACAACTTGACCAAACTGGTGGCGGTCACTCCTGGACCCAGTCTACTCCATCATTTACTCTCGGTTTCCTGCGCAGACTCACCTGAAGATGATGTAGTGCAAACGAATATTGCTGGATTTGTTTGTGTGTAAGTGTAATTCCAGTGGGTTTTGTCTCATTATTTTGAGGGAGGTCTTTTGCTTTCCCAAAATCTGTATCCTGAAAGTTTCTTATCGAGTTTCCACAATCTTTTTTTTCATGTGTTCTGCTAGGTGGGATACTGAATTCCGAATTTTTATTTTTCAGAACAAATGTGGACATAGATCGACAAACGATGACTGTGCTCAGTCCCCGGCCTCGACCATTACCCAACACCGTTCTTCTGCTATCGGATATTCAGTTCATGGACAGTCATTGAGAATCTCTGGAAGTCGTCAGATATGGACTGAACAAGATGCGATACTAAAAAGTGGGAAAATGATGAGCTCTGGGGAGTAATGTGGACCGAAAGTGAGCAATGTTGGTTTAAAACACTGAACATTTGGTTTTCGGCAACTTTATGGATTGGTCGGTCTCGCCTTGAGGGATTAGAGTGCTTCGAACTTGGGTTCGTTAGTTTAAGAGTTGAACACAATTTTTGTTCAGATCGAATGCAGTGAGATAGCATACTGCGTCCTCTTGGACAATCAATATTGCAATATTGCGAGCTCAGTTAAGGATATTCCACCTATATTGGCGAAGATATAAGAATTGCTTGAAATTTTGACATAATGTTTTTGAAGCGGTAACAGATGCCTGTATGAAATTTGAGATTGATTCACAACACCGTTTTGTAGGTATTAATTATCAAAGTTATCAATTAACACGGCCTCTTATGGGAAAAATAAAAATTTCTGTAAATACAGTTCAAAATATAAAAATTTGTTGAAATTTTGAAAATTTACTATTGAAGCAGATAAAAAACGATGGTAAAAATTTCATGACGATTGACTAAAATTTTTTTTCATTAATTTGTTTAAACAATATAATATTGATTCGCAAAATCAAATACAATATAATAATTTTCTATGGCTATCACTTCAACTAATTAACACATTGAAATATTAATTGAAAAGTATTGGCGATAAATATAACGAATTATAGAAAGGGCCATAAACTTTTGTTTTGACTATACGTGTTGAATATCCTTAATCGAGATACTAAGAGTAAGAAAAGGGGAATCGACTTTTTGGAGTTGACTGAGTTAATCAGTGATTTTTTTTTGAATTCGTTCAAAACCCAGTTGTAACTTTCATGAATATTCGTTCAATTTCGGAATGAATAAACGAAATCGATTTTGGGGTCATTACAATAACTTTCGAAAAATTGGGTTAAAAAAAAAGAGTAAAAAAAAGAAAAAAGGATCTTGTAGGATTGACAGGAATTTCCTTGATGGTATTTTAGTTCTCTGTTAGAGACGGACGAATTATGCAACTAGAGCTGTCTACCTCGTTTATCTCACTTTTCAGATAATTCATAGATTTTCGGAGAATGCGCTAAAAAAAAATAATGAAATTTGAGAAAATTATTTTATAGATTATTGTATAGAGTTGACCCCAAAAATCAAGGAAAATTTCCGCAGCTCGACAAGATTTACAGGTGTATATATATTTCGTTATTTTGTGGGCGATTCATTTTCGATAAAAGCTCTAGCTACCAGAAAAAAATGTATAGTTTTTTTCGTAAAATTGATATTTATCTGCTCTGAAAATTTAATCACAGTAAAATCATATTTAAGCTTCTCTCTAAAGTTTTGCGGATTTTTTTAGGAGAGTAACGAATGCGTTCAATGCTGAAAAATGAGCTGATGATAATGGAGTGTTAACAATATTGATGATAATATTTATTTTAAATACTAGAAAATTATAAAAAAAAACGAAATTAAATTAACATCACGAAAGGATGTTACAAACGAAATCATATAGTAACTCGATGCTCACGGATTTGTATATTTTATATAAATAGGTAGAATAAGTACGATATTGTAGTAAAGACTTCTATATTTTGATTATGTCACAATAAATATAAACGTCAAATATCAATCTCCTTAATTCTCCCAAGTTTGACAAAAAAAAGTTTCTCTAAAAAAAAATCTGTCCAAAAACTGTTCGACACAATTTTCAAAACACAAAAATTAAAACTCGGTATCAGATCAGTCAAAAATTCCCAGGTCTCTCCCTAGAATATCTCCTTCATAAATACGAAATAAGTACAGAAAAGTTACTCTAGGCACACGAGAAGTCGAGCTTGCCAAAATCAAGCAAAAGCCTCTTAATTTAAAACACGAGCGTTAATTACAAAAACATGAAAAAGGGGGACGGAGGCTTACAAATCCAAGGCACACATTCACCGACTCACCTTCTCGCAAAAGAAGATATCTCCTCAAATCCACTATTATAACTATTCCATGTTCCTACTGTCTCACATACATAACTATACCTAACCATATATATATCCTATATATACATATATATTGGAGCACTCCTTGTGAAATCTTCGGACCCAAAATTTGGAGAAAACCAAAAAGTTTTTGCCACTTCAGTATCCCGCATTGATGGCTATCATCTCTTCTCCCCAATCCAAGCCTTGAGGTCCATTATCCTGTGCGTCATTGCAACAGTTGCACGTTTTGCTGAGGAGAAAAGTCACCCGTTTCTGTCCAAATACACAAATATAGAGAATGGAAAAGGCTTGCATTGCGTTGATGAAAATGTGGGCATAATATATCTCATCGTATCTAATCTGAGCCATGAATATGGAAAGCCAGCCGAGGGTCAGAATGACGAAGATGCATGTGAAGAGTTTGAAGCTGTACTTCATCTTGTGATGAATCCTCCCATAGGTGGACATTCGCTTAATTGTACTGGAGGTCTGCAGTGCAAAGCAAAGATCCACGAGTATTGTAAACGCAATTGACGTGAAGAGAACTGACATTGCCAGCACTCCAACTGTCTCCTGCGCCTCCGATGCGTGCTCTATGTTCGCCACGGGATTCCCCTGGTCGTCCAGGGCAAAGTGCGCGAATAGTGCTGTCGCTGTTATTGTCAATGTGCAGCCCCATACGTAGAACGAGTAGTAACAGTACTTTCGGCGATCTGTTACCCGGAGGAAGATACTACGAGAGCGAAATGTGTTCCAGACGAAGTAACCCAGGGCGTTCAGCCAGAAGAAGGCGGCGAGGAGGGACACGTAGGCAATCGTGTCTGAAAGTGAGAATGTGAAATTACTATTAGGGTTTACAATAGTAATTTTTTTTACTGTTGCCAGTCTATTTCTTTTAATAGCAAAAATTAGCAGTGAGTTATATTTTTGAACATAAAAAACAACTTTTTTTGTTTCTTGAAAATTTCGTAATTTTTTTGGAATTCTCAAAATTGGGATTTTTGTTTTTTTCTCTTATTTTTTTTTCATTTTTATTCTTTTTTTTTCGCTTTTTTAAATTTTGTTTTATTTTTTTTTTTTTCATTTTTGTTTTTTTTTTTCTATTTTTGAAGCAAACAATTTCAACGATATTCCCAATTTCTTAATGCTTCTAAAATTTATTCAGATTGTATAAAATATCTTAATCAAATATAAATTGGCAAAATTAAGAATTGGTATTTTTTTTTTTTTTTTTTTAATTTTTTTTTTTTTTTTTTTTTTTTTTTTTTTTTTTTTTTTTTTTTTTTATTTTTTTTTTTTTTTTCATTTTTGTTTTTGTTTTTGTTTTTATTGTTCTTTCTTTCTCTATTTTTCAAGCAAAAAATGTCAACGATATTCCAAGTTTCTTAATGCTTCTAAAATTTTCTCAGATTGTATAAAATATCTTAATTAAATCTAAATTGTCAAAATTAAGAATTTATATTTTTTGTTTGTATACAGAAGAAAACTGTTTGTTAAATTTGATAGATTGATATATTTGGGAAAAATACTGTACCGAAAATTTCTACTTATATCGAAACACAAAAATTTTGCAAAACTTCATTTAAAATAATGTGAGAAAATCATACTTAATCAGATTTAAACTCACCCGCAACAAGAAAGCTGATATGACTAGCATGCTGCGTAAAAATTCCAACAGTCGTTGCAATTTGGTTAGTAATTAAGCACAGGCTCATACTGCTGATCATATTGCCAACTAAATCCCGCAGTTGGGGTAATACGAAGTATACAATAGCTACAATAAGATAGCTTGTGATTGCCGAAGCTCTGGTGATAGGATCAACTATATGTCTCACAATATAATTAGTTTCCCTCCATGGATATTTGACATTGGGAACACAAATTGTGGCATAGGTCGTGACTTTTTTGTCCCCGGTCAAAATGGCTTTATCCACGCAATAATGACCGGAAGCGTAGTCCTGATGAAGGGGCTGGCCCGTGGTCTCATCCTGTTAAAAACAAAAAATATGAATTATCCGCCGTTCGATTATCCGGTCGACTACGTTATCCGCGAGACCGAATTGGCCCGGCCAATACGGAAAAACTCGGATAAGACGGATGGATTCGAATATACTTGTCACAATACACTCTGCGCGCACTTCCTTCCTTCCGGAAGTACCGCCTAAACCCACTGCAAGTCATCATTTGTTGATCAAACGTTAGCGAGATATCGCGGCTAAAAAACGAATGAGCAAGTTGAAGCAGTGTTCAATTACACCTTTTCTTAACCCTTATCAGTGACTATCTAAACTTTCTATTCACCATTATTTTTATACCAACTATTAAAATATGACAATACATTTCTATTTTTATATATTCATCTGATGAAATTTCATTTCACCATCCAAATAACGTGGGAAATTATTGAAATTTTAGAACTCCCTATTCCCTCCATGTTGTCCGAGTTTTTGCGCATGCGCGGAAGCCCTTCCCCACATAACCTGGCATAACCAAAACTCTAATAATCAGAAATAACCTGATGTATATCTCCCCATTTGCCCAGGTAATTTACCTCTAGAATGCTGCCCTTGTAAGGCGTGAACTCGTTGGAGCTCTTGGTCTCTTTACTCGGCCAATTATGATGCGCTACATGTCGCAGGTTGCCAGACGTCAAAATGGCGAGTTTGTCTTCGGCTCCGTAGTAAACTTGCCACTGTGTTTCCTCCTTAGCGCAGACTGGAACACCTATCTTGAGTTGATAGTTGACGGAGTTCTTTTTTATCACCGATGATGATTGATCATTGACAAAGTCTGGTTGCCATGGAGTTGTCTCGTTGGTCTTGTCGATTGATGTGCAGATTGTATCCACGAGGATTTCGTCTTGCTCGCAACATTTTGCTATCGTTATTGGGGATGATATGTTCACTCCTGTGTTGGAACTGACCAGCGGATTGAGGGATAGAACAAGCAGTAGCGGAAGCATTGTCCTGGGGATGTAAATTTTTTTTAGTACAGTTACTTACTCGTAATACATTTAACGATATTCTTCATTGATTCTTATAACTGTTATAATGTTCACTTATCTAAGTTGTATTTCGTTATAATGATTCTTTCTAATAGTCCTTAGGGGGTCTGCGTGCCCCAGAACTTCAATAAATCGCTTTTATTATTATTATTATTATTATTATTATACATAGGTAGGAAATTTTTAGTGAATTGAAATTGTATTGTATTTCACAACAACTATTTTCTACGTATAATTTGAACAAGTTATTTCAGTGAAAAATGTCAATAGCATTCCTTGTTAAATTTTGTTTTTGTCTCATTACAATTTTCTTAATTTTTTGAAATTTAGAAATATGAATTTTCTTTAGATTTTTTTTCTACTACTCACGTTTTTATGTTCTCCATGGGAAGAGTCATCGTAATTACTCCGAAG
Organism: Asobara japonica; assembly: GCA_026005395.1. Taxonomy (NCBI): domain Eukaryota; kingdom Metazoa; phylum Arthropoda; class Insecta; order Hymenoptera; family Braconidae; genus Asobara; species Asobara japonica. The sequence goes on from BQMI01000510.1 coordinate 1,450,335, forward strand.
AGCTAGTGTGAGATGGATCTCCTGGAATGTCGGTTGTCGCGACGTTTCATGTCATCCTAACACGTTTTGCATAAGATGTGTGTGCGTGTGTGTGTCCGCATGTTATCACTGCATTGGCCAATCGTCTCTCTGAAACTATTCAATCATAAAATTGAGTAATTAGTATGTAGTAAGTAGAGTTCCCTTAATCCAGTGGGCTTGGGGGTTGTGCTTGAGCGAATTTCGCGGGGAGTCTGAATTAAGGAACACCCCCACTCCTGCGCTGGGGGAGTGCATTGGAGGGGGTATATCGATGGCGGTTGGGGGAAACCAAATGAGTGGGGGCAACGGAACATACCATACACAACATACAACTGTCGAACGCTCAGACGCTGGATAGGGTTTGTTGTGGGATATTGCGCAGCTATGCGCGCGCACGTTGAGACAAGGATGCGCGATTTGTTGATGAGGTGGGGGACTAGTTGGAGGGAGAGCAAGCTGAACGGGGAAGTAGTTTCCGATTACAGAAGAAGAACTCTACTGTATTTGGTATTATCCAAACACGTGTGCAATATATATACATATATATATGTGGGTATATATTTGCGCGTGATTTTCCGGAAGTCCCCTTTGGAGAGACCGACGAGGGATTTCACAGGAATGTTTCAATGTTACTATTGGAAAGTTAATTGATGGAAGTTTCTTCATGTCAATCATAGTCTCAATTATCCGAGGTAATGTGGGGAAGGAGTTGCGCGCATGCGCAAAAACTCGGATAACGCGGAGGAAATAGGGAGTTCTAAAATTTCAATAATTTCCCGCGTAATTTGGATGGTGAAATGAAATTTCATCAGATGAATATATAAAAATAGAAATGCATTGTCATATTTTAATAGTTGGCATAAAAATAATGGTGAATAGAAAGTTTAGATAGTCACTGATAAGGTTTAAGAAAAGGTGTAATTGAACACTGCTTCAACTTGCTCATTCGTTTTTTAGCCGCGATATCTCGCTAACGTTTGATCAACAAATGATGACTTGCAGTGGGTTTAGGCGGTACTTCCGGAAGGAAGGAAGTGCGCGCCGAGTGTATTGTGACAAGTATATTCGACTCCATCCGTCTTATCCGAGTTTTTCCGTATTGTCCGGGCCAATTCGGTCTCGCGGATAACGCGGTAGGATAATCGAACATTACGTTAATCAACATTTTTTTTCCCCTTTCCTAACTGCCTAGTGTAGCAGGATTCACATACTCATGTTTATAACCATGAAACCCTTCAAGTTTGTATTGGTGCGAAGTTTGCGGTAATCGATAGTGAACTACACTGTTTACTCTCTTGTAAATCACTCAACTACGTTTTCACTACGGGATTTTCCATTCAGTATTAACCGACTTTATAGCTCAGGGGTTTTAACATTCAACTTTACAATTTGCGTTATAGTATACAATCACAAGAATATTTCATTTCATTCATATATATATATATATATATATATATATATATACAATTCATGTATTCACGTATATGGAATTTGACTTGTGAAGCCAATGGTGAAAGACTAACATGAAGGCTTACTGCTTAGTTCTCCGTTCTCCGCCGATTCCAAAATAAATAATTGGTAGCGCGCGTCAAAGATGGCGTCAACATCAACTAGTTCATTTGCCCATGCTATAAAGCGTGAATAATTTTCCCCAAATGCTGAAAACTGTTTTCCCAAATGTCCCTCAACGATTTCCAAATGAGTAAACATAATTAGAATTAATAATTAATTTCCCATGTTTCAGGTATACAGAAGTGCCCGTTAAATTTTGGCGCCACTGTCGATGGCCGCTTCCAATATGGCGGCTTGGCGGTTCATTCGAACATAACCTGCCAGCCCCTTTTCACTTATCTCCATCGTATCCAGTTCCTACCAAATGAATGTCTCTCCCCACTCCATTCTCATCTCCAAATGAACAAGTTGTTCTGTTTATTGGTGTTCCGATAATCAATACCATATTCTAAAGATTAAACCTAATTTAGCAGAGACCAAGAACCTATATCACTTCCTCATGAGATTGGTTCCGGGAAGCGCTTTCGCTTTTTCCATCAGTCCTATAGACTGGCCAACTCCAAGAATTCCCTTTTTCTCAAGTTCTCTCAACTCTCCAACAATCCAATCGACGTCCACATGACTGACAATTGTCTGCAGCACCCTTTGCCTCTCGTCAACTTTGAGAAACTGCAGGAGAACTCCAGGCAGTTGCATATGCCCCTTGACAAGACAAGCCCCGACGAATTTTTCTATTTCCAACTTGTCGATGATGGGACAGGTATGCAGCATCCTCAACGTCTCGATGCAGCTTTCAAGATTTTGCTCATTGACACCAGCTTCCAGGCTGGCGAATCCCTCGGAAACTACAAGCCGCCAAGCAGAGATGTACCCAGGATGATTGGCCAGTCGATCAACCCCTGCCAGCATCATCAGACTCCTCTTCAACTGCTTAATCAGTCGCAGTTTCTCCATTTTTGCTAACGCACTGTCTAGGACATCGAAGTCATCTAGATCAAAGTCCAGAAAGATCTGAGGGATCAGGTACAATGCTCTAGCTGCACAATGCGAGTTGACCAATACCTGGGAAAATCATCAGTTAGTCTTAAGGATATTCCACCTATATTGGCGAAGATATAAGAATTGCTTGAAATTTTGACGTAATGTTTTTGAAGCGGTAACAGATGCCTGTATGAAATTTGAGATTGATTCACAACATCGTTTTGTAGTTATTAATTATCAAAGTTGTCAATTAACACGGCCTCTTATGGGAAAAATAAAAATTTCTATAAATACAGTTCAAAATATAAAAATTTGTTGAAATTTGGAAAATTTACTATTGAAGCAGATATAAAACGATGGTAAAAATTTCATGACGATTGACTAAAATTTTTTTTCATTAATTTGTTTAAACAATATAACATTGATTCGCAAAATCAAATACAATATAATAATTTTCTATGGCTATCACATCAACTAATTACCGCATTGAAATATTAATTGAAAATTATTGGCGATAAATATAACGAATTATAGAAAGGGTCATAAACTTTTGTTTTGACTATACGTGTTGAATATCTTAAAAACGTTCATCCTAATTGTTCTGATTGTACCTGCACGAGTTTCACCTTGGAGCACGCCTCAAACCCATCAACACTGTACGCAATTCCCACCTTCTGCAGCTCAGTCAGATACCTCAAGCTCTTTATATGACCTTGAAATCGCTCAGAGCTGATCTTGGTATAGCTCTCCAGAGTGTCTGCATCGATCAGAGACTCGATGACCCTCATCGCCCTGAACCTCACTTGTGGATTATAATTTTCTGTACCATCGAAGGAGATGTGGGCCAAGTAATGGATGAACTCTTCCGTATTGCCGGATGACACCACATAGCAAGCCCTCAGCAGATTGTCGTCCGTTGCAAACCCATCACAATCAGAAGTGTCCTCCCTAAAAACCGCAGTGATGCTATCATTGTTGGTCTCCGAAGTGTCGGACAGAAGCCACTCCTCCAGTAAGTCCCCTCTAATCTGTGCCAAATTCACTGGAACAACTTCTTCTAGAGCAGCAGTAGCTGCGTTGATATCCGGTCTGTAGTTCGTTGGGATTCTGTATCTCTCAGGAATGGACTCGTCCTTGTAGAGCTCGATGATAAGCTCCTTGTGGTGATCCACGAGGTCCAGATACTTGGGAAGACCCAGTCCATGAGAGTGAAGAATGTGCTTCCTTGTATTGACAACGTACTTCTCCATGATCTTGGAGAACTTGTTCGCCGTGTCTGCTTCATCTCCGCAGAGCTCTTTCAGTTTCTCCATGTACAGGAAACACTCCTTGGCAGCTGCTACGAGGTCAGCACCAGGTGGCGTATGGTTGACAACGTAGTACAGGGATGCAGTACCGTACTTTAGCCTGTCCACTTCGTCCATGTGCTCAAGGCACTTTTTTATCTCCTTCAGCAGGGTCGAATTGCGAGAGTTGATGGACCAGGCTGTCGAAAGTCCTTTCGATGATCTCCAAGCTTCGTCAGTCGAATTTTTCACCGACAGTGTACAAATATTTGATATTGAGATGTTGAGAGTTGGAGCAATGCTCAACCATTGTTGGTACGTCTGCAGGTGTAGCTCTTGTGTGAAGAGCTTGAAGAAGTCTGCACCAGGTAGGAAGGGTAATCTGAATTGGGATATTGGAGGTAGCTGTGGCTCCTGGAACAGGTTCAACCAAGTGTCGGTTTCGGATTCAGTTGGATTTGCAATTCTTGTGTAGTTCTGGAGGAAGCACAAGTGACTTCTCCACTTCATGTCGTTATTCAGCTCTGCAAGATCCAGGGCAATCAAGAAGACTTCGTAATTGTAGAAATTGAATAAGGGAATTTTGAGAGCTTCGGTGAGGCATTTTTTCATCGTAACCTTATCGACTATTTCAGCCGAAACTAATTGGCACTCTTTGATCAATTGTTTCACCTGGTTTTCATCGATTTTTACACGCCTAGGTCCTTGACAGGTCGTCACAGTGAACTCTGGCCTCCACGTCGTCAGCAATATCTCCAAGTACTTCAAGCAACAGTCCGTAAAGATGAAACCGAAATCTGAGCAAAAGCCTCGGAGGATTTCGAGGGTTTCCGGTCGTTTCGATGTCATGATTCGTTTCAGGATGTTCCTCCTGTCCTCAATGCTGCTCGTGATAATCTCCCTCGAGTGTATTCCACACGAGGACAGACGTTTTGCCCAAAAATTCAGCAGCTTCAGTAGCTTGAACTTGGACATTTCCGGGTAGTTCTTCGTTAACCGGAAGTACTCGCAGCTCAAGTCTTTGATGTAACCATCTCTCCGTTGATCGCATTCGTACATCTGCCCAGACAATGTCAGCAACTTCAGTGCCTTCTCTTGTGGGAGAGTGAAGAGACAAGCTAGACCCAAGTGCATGTCGAAGATGTTGCTGTTGATGACCTTCTTCAGCATTATCGAGTTGCAGGTGTTCAGAACTCCACGAAATTCCGTAACTACTGTTTCGTGTTCTGGCAGCAGGGTGGTCGCTCTTACGAAGCTGGACATCAGGATCTTCCAGACAGCGAAGTCACAGTTCTCGTTCATCAATGATTTCGTCTTTATAGGCAGAGCTCTCCTCAGGTTGGCTATCTGATCAATCCCAGCATCACTTCCGGTATGTTCGTAGAAGGAGCAGATGCTGGAGAGCTCGTTCAGGTACGGCACCAGAACCTCCCCAGCGGAGATCGAGGCGTCCCTGTAGATCGGATAGATCGAATCCTGGTGCTGGGAGGTTTGACTCACAGCTTCGTTGAGAGCCTCAATTTTCGAGTAACACCGAAGTGCATCTGGCAATAATTTGCTGGGAGCATACACCAGGATTTGGGAGATCAGAGTCTTCAATGATTTAGCTAGAAGCTGATTGTCTTCTACCTGGTTGATGCATTCATCACAAATTTTCAGGGAGTAATGACACTCCTCAGGGGTCAGAACTTCCCAAGTAGACAGGTAGTTGATGACGAAGCTTTTCAGGACTTCAATGTCCTTGGTTGACTCAAAGTAATCAACAATTCCAGACAACCTTGGAAGATCCAGTAACCTTGAAACTTGCTCTAGCAAAGCAATGTTGTCATCTGAGCTTCCTGCAAATCCTTCACCCAAATCTGAGATAAATTGCAGTAAAATTTGACGTCGATCGCCAAGGTAATCTCTGACACTGATGGACATATTGAACTGTGTTTTCAAAGTGTAGACATTTCGAAGAATGGGAATGAGGGCCAGAGTGTCTTTACTCCCCTCCGACAATTTTCTCGTGACATACCCCAAGATGTCGACGTAATATTGCAGGGAGAGACTGGTATCCCCGAAAAGGTTCATCCTGCCATAGAGCTCACTGACAATCTGCTTGCAGCAGTAATCAGCAGCAGCATCATCAAACTGGTCCATCATCTTCATGAGTCTATCAAGCTGGCCAGCTCTGACATGATGGAGGATGCACCTGCTGAGTATTTGCAGTTTAACATTGGAGGCATTTTTCGTCAGCTCCAAAAGATCATCGATCACAGTCTCTCGATCCTCCTTGATGATTCTATTGTACAAATTATTGCACAACCCCACATCAGCAAATCCGTACTTCTTCATGATGAGTTTGACGTTAACAGAGTTTGCTTCGACCCTGATCTGAGCTACCAAAGGATGACTGTACTTGTAGCTTTCACTGGCAAGAGCATTCACAGATTGTGACCAGGGAACTGGAGCCTTCTTCAGGATTTCAAGTGTCTGCTGGAGACGATTCTGAACATTGTGCAGCTGACCAATGATAGCTGCTAGCCGACGATCCCAGGGGGCCTTGTCCGTGATCCACCAGCTTTTCGAATTCCTCAAGATCTTGTGAATGTACGATGACAACACCACGTCAGTCTTCAGGCAATGGTTCAACATGTACTCTTGCAGGAAGTTAGTCATCAGTGATGGGATCTCATTGACATGAACCCTGTGCAGAAGAAGGTGAACAACCTCTGTAGGATCTCCCGTGTAAGTTGCCAGTGGTATCAAAATTTGGTACTTTGTTTTGAGGTCAAGAATATCTGACATTGCTTGGATTATCTGCTGGAGCTGTTGGAGATTGGAGTCCTTCGTGGCATATTGCTGATGAAACTGGCAGAATATGTTGTTCTCTTCGAATTGCAGCATTGATGTTAGGACATTGGCAAAGTCCAGGCCAATGCCAGGCCAAGATTCCCTGTGATAGATCTCCAGGGAGCGTGTCTTGTCCAAGGCCCAGGTGAGGATGTCTGGTAGGCAGGTTGGGATGAGAGCTGTGGCTGAGGGAATGAAGTGTCTCAGCCAGGGCCAGAGCTCTGCTGGTGTCAGTGCCTTTGGAATTGACTCCAGGATTCTGCTGATGGTGGTCGTGCTGAGATCTCCTGAGATCGACCCTGCATGACGGATCCAGATCAGCGCAGCTGCGTTCAGCTCACCAACTGATAAGTGCTTGATGCACTCGTCCAACAAATTGACCTTGGAGAATCTTGTCCACTCTTCGATATTCGTGGTGAACTCCTCGTGGATCCCTTCAAACGTCTCCAGCTTCCTCAGATTGTCACTCACGAGGGTCAACAACTCCACCAAAATATCGTATCCCTCGTAGGTTTTATCGTGGCAATTCATGAAATCCACTATCCTCTTTTTTGCATACTCCATCAGAATCCGTGTCTCTGTGTAGTCCCTCGTCATTGCATTCATACAGCAATCATAAACAAATTGTACATCTTGTATTTTCTGCAGTGTCTTCAAAAAAACATCGACATCCACAAAATCTTGGGCATGAATGCTTGGTTGGAGTCTCTCCATCAGCATTCTAGCTTCAGCATGGTACACCACTTCCTCGTTTAAATCGAATCTCTTGGCAAACTTTCTTGCCTCATCGAACGTTTGTCTTCGGAGGAGTCTTTGGAGCCTGAACTCAGGGGAGCTCTCCTCAATTGCCTTGATCCTGATTGTGTCAATTAAATTCTGGGAATTTTTTACACTCTCCAGAAAGATCAGGTGATCCACACTGTTCAAGTCCACCAGGAAGGAATTCTTCGAGACTGCCATTGAGAATTTTATGTGGAAATCTGGAAAGCTCATCAAGTGCAAGTCAGCAGTGCTATCCTCTTCTTTTGGTTTCATCAGAACCAACATGTGATAGTCCAATGTCTTGTCTGCAATTGTCACAAAATCCTGAACGGGGCCTGGATAAACTTTTCTCGATTGCAAAGTCATTTTGCAGACTATGGAGAGGGAGTCGTCTGAGCCTAGGCAGATTGCAGCTGCATAGTTGCTGAAAAATTGGGCTTTTTTGTAATGACAGGTAGCTTGCTTCAGGGAGCGACTTATCATGGTTGGGTATAGAGAAATTTTCTCCCCCAGTGTAATGATGGTTTTCTTGGATATGTGAGTTGGGATTTCTGTGGCCCAGCAAATGTTTGAACTTGTGTGGACCAACTTTATTTTCGAGATATTGGTTACTCCATTTTCGGATTTATCAACATCTGGAAGCTTCAGGATTTTCCCATCAGCGCTGACGATAGTGAGGGTCATTGAACCTTCTCTACTTTTTTTAAGTGAGCCATTACTGTCATCCTCGAGGGAGAGGTAGATCACTCTACGACAGTCGAACTCATCGAGGTCGATACAGCTGCGACTTGACTCGCAGTCTGATTCAGACATGCGGAAGCAGTGGAGTGGACCGTCTTCAACGGCTGCGAAGAGGAGACTTCCGGTTTGGGAGAGACAGTAAGCTGTTACTGGGGACTCGAACCCAATGCTCATGATGATCTCTTGACAGGACTCGTCAGCGAATATTGTGAGAGAGTTGTCAACGGCGATGCAGAGGTATGAGTGGCAGAAGGCTGCTTTGACGTCTGGATTGGGAATCTGAAATCAGAAATAATTTATTGGGGTTTCCATCCAAAATCAGGAAATCTCACCTGTAATTTTTTTAATTTATTCATTTATTTATTTATTTTTTTTTTTCATTTTTTATTTTTTTTTTTCATATTTTATTTATTTTTTTTTTTTTAATTTTTTTTTATTAAGCACAAAACCTGTAAGTTTATACAGCATAAAGAGAGGTACACAAATAATAATAAAAAAAAATGTGAAAAAATAAAAATAAATAAATGAATACAAGAGATAGCTATAAAGTTAGTTTCACCTGTTGATCATTCTGGAGCCCTCCAGGATTATCGCATTGAAGTGTTGCTCTCGTCCACGTCTCGTAGATGGATCCATCTTGCTCCGCTACTGTGCGACCACCGAAGTTTACGGTCTCGTCTTCTGCGTCGAATCCAGAAATAACTTTTGTCCAGTGTACCATATTGCTTTACTGTTTATTGAAGTAGCATTCAGCCTGTTGATCTTAAGAAATTCTGGATGATCTTTGGGAAATGATGGAGCGATAGAAGATTTTTCTGAAAATCATGGAACAATGTCAATTTTGTTACATAGATAAATGGATGAGAATATGGGGGTCAACAGGTGGTCCCATATATGGAGCGAAGATTTTTGAATAGATAGGAGGAAACCTGACTTGAGGTTGGTGTAGTTGTATATATAGGTATTGCAAGGATAGCTATAACTATACATTCTAGCGCGTATTTTTGAATAAATAAGAAGTTTACATTTATGTAAAAGTGTAATATTAATTTTTCGAAAAGTGTTTTTTCTTCCAAGATTGCGACATCCACGCGACATGCACGCGACATACACTATACACTATACTACTAACATAAATTGTTCTCAACGATTGTTTCTCCCGACATTAGATAATTCCTTTTCATAATTAATACGCGCTATCTCTCACTTCCGGTTTCTATTACACCAATACGGATGTAAACATAACAATAACAATACACATACAACGGGAAGTTGACATATATAAACCAACGAATGTGCAATCCTTCTGAACAAAACGTAAATTTTGGTTTTGAAATGAGCTTGATCTCTATCGATATAGATACTCACAATATAGTCACTAAATTCAAAAGTACTTAAATCCTAAGAGATTATTGGTGGATCCTTCCAGGTTAAGGTAAACAGGATCAAAACAGAAAACAGGATGGACTAGAGGTTTAGTCAAAGGGAATAGGCGGGATAGACCCACGTCGAGGCCCAAAACCCGGCACATTCCCGCCCAGTAGTGGGATGGCGCCACGCTTCTTTCAACGGTCGAATCTGATTGGTCGAGCGGCACGATCGAATCAGTCCCAATTGGTCCCCCTCCCGCTGTCAACTTTTCATTGTTTTCTCTCGCATTTTAAAAATTCGTCTTGCATACATTTTCTCCATCAAATAACAGAGCTTGAATTTTAAATCCCCTTTATTCAATAACACGACTTATTCAAAATAATCTCCGGATTTTTTCACCCATTTCCGTTATTCAATTTTTGTATTCATTTAAAATTGAATTGAGTTGTTCGGAAGGAGCGTTAACCAAAAATATAGTGTTGGAAGTTAAAAAATATTGATTATGAAAAAAAAGAATAATCATCTAATAAACCCTAATCAAAATCGTAATTAAAATTACTTACATTACGTAATATTACATTTTTCGCTGACGGAAAATTCATTTTAGTTATGTTTAGTTTTTTCCTATTGTCCCGCCCCTCCAGGGGCTGCGCGCGCATCTCTATACCGAGTCTTCCCAAAGACTTCCCTTCGGATTAAACCCGAGCGCTCCCCCACCCAGGCAATCAGATGCAAATTCCATTATGGGGTCCAACGACATCGCGCCCAAGAGAATTCTTCAGTGAGACTCACTATATAAAAAAATGGCTGTACAAGTAAATTCAAGGGTGACAGAAAGTGAAGAGTGAGAGGAAGCGAAAAAGGACTCTAAAACTCTCGTCTCGAACAATCCCCCGAAGAGTCAAAGAGGCTCCCTCCAACAGTGCTAATTAATCTATTCAAACATCTAACAGGTTCCTTCTTGAATCAGCTGTAGGTGCTACGTGGAATCCGCCAAAATGACGACTTTGCCGCTCAAAGGTGTCTCCGTTATTGTTGGTTAGGTTATCCTGAGCGGACAAAATCCCGGAGAGCTCTCGGGGCATTATACATTGTTATTAATGTCGCCGAGGTCTACTAATACGGACGAAAATTCGTCTGTCACGAAAACAGTATTTCGTGGAGTTTATGGCAACAGAATCTACCTTGGCGAAGAGTTTGCTGGAGTGAAAAATAATCATAGGTATAGGTGAAAAATTACCGTAATTTTTAAGATCACATCGCATGACCTACGGTACAAGTTAAAAGTCACATCTTTTTCAGGTATAGAGATAACTATAACTATATGTATGACTGTTAGTAACTTTGTGTAACTCAACGTTACAGACAGTTTAGCTGACTTTTCACTTGGACAGTGAAAAAAGTATTGTGTCAATTAAAAGAACATGGCATACAAATTTCCAAGAAAATTGTATAAAATTGTCGTTGATAGTGAGTATGGCATGTTTGATGACAAGTAGCATAAACTGAACAAGTTTATATCTTCACGTTTTTGTATTGAGAATGGCACGGTGAAGATACTTGATAATTTTAATATTCACTTTGCAATGTATTCAACTGAAAATTGTGGAAAGAATTATGCCTTTTGGACATTGTGAAGTTAATCAGAATGAATGATTATCATACTTTCATTTATTGTCATACAGTAGTCTGGATCATCCGCGGAATTATCCGGTCTACCGCGTTATCCGCGAGACCGAATTGGCCCGGACAATACGGAAAAGCTCGGATAAGACGGATGGAGGCGAACATACTTGTCACAATACACTCTGCGCGCTCTTCCTTCCTTCCGGAAGTACCGCCTAAACCCACTGCAAGTCATCATTTGTTGATCAAACGTTAGCGAGATATCGCGGCTAAAAAACGAATGAGCAAGTTGAAGCAGTGTTCAATTACACCTTTTCTTAAACCTTATCAGTGACTATCTAAACTTTCTATTCACCATTATTTTTATACCAAATATTAAAATATGACAATGCATTTCTATTTTTATATATTCATCTGATAAAATTTCATTTCACCCTCCAAATTACGTGGGAAATTATTGAAATTTTAGAACTCCCTATTCCCTCCGTGTTATCCGAGTTTTCGCGCATGCGCGGAAGACCTTCCCCACATTGACTCGGATAATCGAGACTACTGTACTCCAAAATTCAGGTCAGTTTGTTTGAACTGACAATGAATAAAGCTTATTTTTTTCTCGGTTTCATTTGTTCATTTCTGTTTACAGGGTCGTGCAATTTGAGATAAAAAACGGAGAGAGGATCGCGGGCTTTGGAATATTTGTGGTTCTTCTTTCGGCAATTATTCTCTGGGAATTTGACGGCCACGTTGGGAACTTTGCTACAACTTTTGGGGCTCTTCTTGGGGGACTTGCGCTGTTGAAAATTTGGGGGATTATTTCCACTGTTCGTACTGGTAAGAATTTGCATCTGATTTTCGGGTCAGAATCGTCGTTTTTTTGTTACTTTAAAAACCCAAAATTCACATTAAAATTGGTTTTCTGCATTTAGATTATGTTCAATATTTCTGAGGGTCATTGTATATTTTCTGTTCAGATTTTGAAGCTTGCGGAGTTTATCAAGTCTTTTTATTTTACCCCTCCTTTTTAACATTTTCATTTCAATTAGGAATTTTTTCAGACTATCGTTAGAATTTTTCCAAAAACCAATTTTTTGGAACATTCCTGACCAACACATCCAATTCCCCGATGTTATTTAATTGACTTAGCTTTTCTTTCCAGATACGTTATTGGTTGTTGAGTCCGTTGGCATTCAAATAATCTGCAAACGCCTGCTGTCTTGCTTGGAGTCCAGTACTTTTTTACCTTGGAACACCGTGAAGGATGTTTTTATTAACGAAGTAATTACAGGGGTAAATATTTTCCCAGTATTTATTTTTCCATTTTTTCTAACAATTCTGAAGATAAAAACTTTGATAATTTTTACTTCAATTTTTTTACTTTAATAAAACTTTGGTAATTTTTGAAATTTAATTAACGACAATTCCCCAATTCTGGTATTGTCAAAATTAAATATATTGAGTCGTATGATTTTGACCAAAAATGAAAATTTTCCATAGAAAATTTTTCCCATTATTTTTTTTTCCACATATGATAATTTTTGTTGACTAATCTGGCATTACCCACACACAATGATTAATGTATTAATTTTTCTTACAGCACCGAGTTTTATACTACCTGACATTTATCATTAGAGACTCATCTGGAGGTAAAGACTCTACCAAACTTGTTCCCCTATTTCGTGACTTGAAACCAGAAAGAAAATGCCTGGAATACATGTACGAACATTTGGCAAATCTGGTTGGGTCGAGCGGGAAAAAGAGCCAACTCTGACTGTGCCAGGTTCTTACTGGCTGTGTTGCAAGCAGAATATATACAAATTTACCTTCAAACATCATAAAACAATGAGGTATACCACGAAATTATCGCTCTTCAAAATTAAGCCCTTTAAATTTCATCTCTCATTTTTCTCACCACAGAGCTCTCCAAATGATTTCAATTGTCTATAACGCTCTAACACCGAAAGGGTTAAAGATACGAAAAAAGTCAGAGGACACAAAATATGTATTTTTTTATAAGGAACAACATTTATTCGACACATTTTTGCGTATCTATAATATTTCATGAGATACAGCGTTATAAACAACTGAAATTGTAAAAATTTCATGGCGATTGACTGAAATTTTTTTCCATTAATTTGTTTAAACAATATAATATTGATTCGCAAAATCAAATACAATATAATAATTTTCTATGGCTATCACTTCAACTAATTAACGCATTGAAATATTAATTGAAAATTATTGGCGATAAATATAACGAATTATAGAAAGGGTCATAAACTTCTGTTTTGACTATACGTGTTGAATATCGTCAATTAATTAACTCATGAATTGAAAAAAAAAAAATTAACTTGATGAATTAATTAATTTCAGGGAGAAAACCTTTGCCTACCACCGCGAGCTGATGAAGGTAGTTCGCAAAATAATAAAGCTACACCCACGCCAGGGCCAGCAATTTTGTACGCGCCACCTGCTTGTCACCTACAATCAGTCATCGTGGACGCGTCAGGACAAGATGTTTGCACTTTTAAAATTTCGGGACAGGCCCGAAGCAACAGCCTATCCCCACGCGTTTATTCTCACGATAAAAGTGACGCATCTGGAGCCCCTGGAGAGGTCTTTCAATAACGCCGTGAGGAGTCCGAGACTGCAGTCACCAGCAATCGACGAAATTTCCACAGATTCTTCCACAAGATTGAGTCCCACAACGACGCCCACGAGGAAGCGCTCAGGCTCTCCCCTGAAGCGCTCCAGCCCCTCAAAAAAACTAAGGTCCGAAGCATTTTTGGACGCACTTTCCCTACCCCTCGATCAATATATATATGACCAGAAGGAAACTATCGAACATCCAGCACCCGATATCGCTCCTGATCTCATCAATGATATCCAGGAAACTGTCGACATGCCTTATCAATATTTAATCGAACGTGAAATCGAAAAAACCAAAGCGAAAATTGAACGGTCGAAAAAAACAAATTCCTTGGAGGGGACACGATCTTCTGAAACTGTGAAACAATTGGAATTTGAGACGCAAAATAATGAAATTACATCGTCGAGAACTAAAGGCCGATCGAATTCAGTTAGTCTTGGGGATAGTTCAACAGCAAAATCAGCTGATATCACTGATTTAGTTATGGGTGGACTTATGTTCACCATTAGACAAGATGCAGACACTGTTACTGTTGTGGAGCAAAAAACTAAATTTGAGCCAGATGAAGTGCTGGAGAATTCCGAGAAAATTGAGGGGAAGAGGGGGGAGTGCTTGGTGAATTCTAGTCTGATGAAGCTGGAGAATCTTATTACGAAAATTGAAATGGCGGCGGGGGACAGGATGACTGGGGAGGGTTCAGATGAGCTTGGTAACAATGGTGAGACGGGCCATGGTGAAAGTGTGATTGAGGATGTGAAAATTAACGAGATTAATCAGGAGGAAACGGATACTGACGCTAGAGTCCCTTCTCCAACTATTTTGCATGCAGGTGCGATTAATTGATTCTAATTTTTGAAGGTTTATCCAAATTTTTATTAGGATTTATAGACCACTTTTTGTATTTTTGCTAACAGTCTGAAAAATTTTTTTAGAAAAAATTTCCTAGAAATTTTTTTAGAATTTTCCTAGGATTTATCTTAGAATTTTCCTAGAATTTCTTTCAGAAAACAGTCTGAAAGTTTTTCTAGAAATTGAAAAAAAAATTTTTTTAAGAAAAAATTGTTCATCTAATTAAATATTTTAATTCCTATTTTTTAAATGCAGATGGTGAAACAGTGGAGAACAGTTCAGAGAGTAATGGACGAACAGAGGACGAGCATATAATTCCCGAGACATTACAGGCCAATAATAATAATAATGATGCTTTGCCGGAATCGCCAAAATTTGATTCAGAAATTCGAGTGCCGAGTCCGATGATGGATGACTTGGATAATAGTCCTGACAGCAAGAGCAGGGCTAGAATTGTCTCCAATGAGCTCGTTAGAATTGATTTGTCGAAATTGAGATCAGCTAAAGCTAGACGATTGACTTATGACCAAGAATCTTTGGACAATCCAATGTCCGACATTCAGGAAACCAGTAATTTAAGTCAAAGAAATGTTCTTCCAGGTGATAAGCAGGAAGTGCGAATTAATCTACTGAAATTCGTTACTGATATGACAATGGGTGTTAGAGTAGTTGTTCAGCGTTTAGACATTGGTGCTTTGTCTAATTTTAGAAATAACCAAGTATTTTCGCATGAGTGTGTGTGATAAATGGCGAAAATTTTATAGGAATTGTTTCAAATATTTTGAATTGTTTAAATTTTTTTAATTCGTGAAGTTGAGAAGTGGAGATAATTTGGTAACTGAGGACACAGCATTAATTCAGTACATAACAAAAATAAAAGTGAAGTGAAATGTTTTAAGGGGAGACTACTGCGAGTTTATAAAATCGCGAAATGTTTGCATGAAAAATCGCCTGATCCCGAAACTGTTCAAATTTTGTCAAACAGGAAGACGATAAATTTATTTTCGTTTTTAAATCTCTGGAAAAGTTCAAGTTGAAGATTGGGAAAATTTGAGCAATTTTAAAAATATCGAAAAAATGTGAAATTAAAAATATTAGGATTTTCGAAATGGCAAGAATTTTGGGTATTTAAAAAATTGGTAGGAGTTTCCGAATTTTATGTATTTATTTATTTTTTTTTTTTATTCAAAATTCTTCATTTTTTTGCGTTGGAACAAAATCGAAAATTTGAATTTTTTTTTTAGTTCGGAAAATGTTATTAATTCGAAATGGCAGAAAAGATTTTTTAAAGTGGTAAAAAAAAATTCAACTGGTTTATGGAAATCTTTTTGTTCAATTTGCCAATTTTTATGGGAATTTCTGAAATTTGAAAGTTTCTCAAAATCGCAAAATTTTTTGAGAAAAATAAATTTTAAAAAAAACTGAGATTACATCACATTGAATTATATACGTTAGACATATCTGCCATTTTTAGTCTTCTATATATATCTAACAACATAAAACTTATTTTTTTTTGTAATAGTTCATATTTTGGATACCATAAAAATTTCAAATTTTCTATTTTCTCGCAATATCTTCAGAACATCTCGAAAGAGTTTTTTTAGGAAAACTTATTTAGAAATTACAAAATTCGGTCCATTCGAAAAACTCAACTTTGCTCATTAAAAACTTAATGTAAGGCACTCGAATGGAATTGCCAAAAAATTGAATTCAAAATACGAAATTTGATGTCTTCTGTTATTCAGCAATTCACCGCAAAATTGTTTAAATTGATTAAGCCGAGATTTCAAGGGACTTTCTTTTGGCAAATATTCTCACACATCATTAAATTAGCAGATCAATACATAAAAAAAATTGTTATGTCACTTGTAATGCCACAATCGAAAAATTATCTTATTTTCGGTTTTCGTTGCAAATTCAACGTCCTAATACCAGGTCGAAAAATTTTTATCTGGAAAATTTGACGAGTGCATTTGTCTGCGGAGAACTTTGGAAAAAATATCCAAGAATTTGGAAGCTTCAGTGATATTCGGTAAATTATTTTCCCTGTTAATTGCATGCAATGAATTTTCTTCATCAGACTCAAATTTGTAAATTCCCAAATTGCTTTTGACTTTTCATAGAAAATTCCAACTTGTCTATATTTAGATTTCTCTGAATTTAAATCTTAAAAAAATGTTATTTCCAAATGTTTAGTTTTCTCTGAAAAGCCGATTAAAAAAATTGTAAGATTTTTCTCCTCGAAAAATACAATTGTCACAAAAAAATTATCCAATTTTTTTTGCTAGCAAAAAACAATTTGTAAAGTTTCTCCGGATTTTCCGAGAAAAATTACGTTCTCAAGCTTCACATTATGCTCCAAAATCAAAGACAACTTAAAAAGCATGTTTCAGAAATGAAGAAATTCAAAAGTGTCTTGGCTGTACCACGTGACGCAAAATGGCGCAATGTCATTGGTTGAAATTTGAATGAAGAACATAATGAATATTTATATAAGTAAAGGGAATTTATCGTTCTATCATTTATCGTATTAATACTTGATTATTGCCTACATTAATTACTAGTTGACGCTGAGTATTATTAATGTTAATACTACATGTATTTTTTAAATTTATGAAGTTTGATGATTTTTATCAGTTTTCTTGAGAATATTGTCGATTGTACAGTCTTCTGATCTCTTCATCTGGTCCGCAACTGTCTTGAGATTTTTCACTGTATTCAACATTGTATCTAAATTAAGTTTAGATGTCTTTTGGTCTTCTGATCTTTTTGCCCGTGGCACAAGTTGATTGAAAAGTGCTTTTTGCGCATCAGTTATCACCAGGTGTTGCAGAGGTTCTGAATGCTTCATTATCACTGGAGCGTTCTGAAAAAAAAAGCTGAATGAACATTTTGTAAATAACTAGTATAAAAATTTCAACAGGAGAGTATCCAAAAAATACACTTTTTAAAAAAAAATTTGCATGCAAAAAAAATTGTGAAAAAATTTAGAAATGTTCATTGCAATAATTTGGGATGGTGGGGGAAAAAATGGCGGCAAATATCTGTTTTCTCAAAGAGCACATTTGAAACAGATTGAACGATTTCAGAAATGGGTAATATTCTCTGTTCAACTTATCTTATCCGTTCATCATAATCGATTAATTTAATTAATTTATTTTATCAAAATATTTGTTCTAAAAAAATAAAATAAAAGTTCATTGATTATTTACATTGATTTGAGTTGCAAGTTGTAGACATCTCCCAAACTCGTCCGCACACTTGCCGGGATATCTCTCGCGGATGTCACATAGTGCGAAAACCGTGTCCTCACAATCCTGCTCCAAGTCTGGAAAAATTATGCAATAGCGGTATGAGCCTATAACTAACAATTTGCATCCAAAACTGCGAACACGTGTTTTGTGTTCAAAAATACATGTTTGACATCAATGTTCATCTCAGTGAAAATTTTGGACATTCGCAAATTCCTAATTCATAAAAATCCGTCAATAATTATATTATAATAATTAATAAAAAAAAACGCTTCGGTTGATAAATTGGTTTAGTTGAAATTTTCGTCCGAACTACGAAATTTCCATGTCTACCACTTGCTGTTGATAATAATAACAATATAGGGAAAAATTCAAATATTCGATGTATATAGTAATCGAGATAAGTTGATGTATATAGCACATGCTTACCTGTCTCTATAGTCTTCATGACCCGTTTACATATATATGTTCCAAATCGATAAACCTATTAATTACAGTTCTATTAAATACAGAAAATTATTTTGAAAATGATTGAATGATGCGCGAAGGTTTAACGTTATTTGGCCGACAGGGAAACAGAACAAGTATTAGTGAGAACGGATGCCGCACATGGCGCTTCCCGCGGCGCGCCATTGAACAGCTGTGTTTTGGCGCGTAAATGTCAAATGCGCTTGACGTGTCATTTATTTCGAGGAGCGCTCAAAGAACTGCTGCAGGACCTCCTCAAAAATTTAATTTCATCTGTACTCAATTTATTATTCGTGTTGTGTCTTGTGAAAACGTGAAAAGAAAGTGAAATAAGAAGAATTATTCGAGATGCGCAGTGCATTCATTTTTGACGCATCACTGCGCAAGTACCTCAAAAATGTTAATCTACTACTATGGACTATTGTGGGTGATAAATAATGAAAAACAACATCGCTGTTCCTTGAAATGATAATATTGGAGATTTATTGCAATGAAGGTATGCATAAATATTAGATTTAACAATTAACAATGATGATATACTGTCACAGATAACTTAAAGTCTATATGGTTTGTTTAAATTTCTAAACATGCGCTAATTTCATTGGGGCAAAACGGGATGTTGGGATGTCCTATAGTAAAAAGGTGAGACGAAAGAAGCTATCGATATATATCGAAATTATCGAAAAGCGTAAGAGCGAAACCGACGCGACATTAGTGAGTGCGGCGGAAAATGCAAGTGCGCATGCGCAGCACGCGCCACCGAAATCGTTTAAAAATGAAGGAGATAACCCCAAACTTTTGGCGCAGTACTACGCACCAATAAGTTTGTTAGTATGCTCAATATCTAAACAGTAATTAACAAGAGAGACCATTGAACTTAGATAGATTTATAATGTCAGTTGAATTTTTTATCGCCTCGCTATTTGCACTCAGCCTCCCAGTCCACGGGAAGTACATCTTTCCACACTTGCTGCAAATTTGTGAGCTTGCACGGATCTGCACATCCGGGAATCTGGAGTGGGTGTGCTGTATCGACTTCTGTATTATTCAGATACCTGATCTGGAAGTGAAATTCGAGAGTAATTATATATAGGTCATTCTGCCATTTACCAGGCCTTCATTTACGCGTCTCGCCGTTCCCAACTTTGAAAATAGGTCACGTGACATTGAATATAGTGTCACGTGGACGAGAGAGCATTTTCATGACAGGTTGGATGACTTTTTATTACATTACGTACCTTCACTTCCATTTCATTGCCTCCTGATTTCGGTGAAACAAGTTCGAAGATAATGGCCGCTCCGTGATCTGGTCTGAATAATTGCTCGGTGAATCCCATTGTCCTCAACACATTCACAAGTGTGATATCATGGCCTGAATAGAGGTAAAGTTTTCGGCTGTCTTCTCCCTTTTGCGCCTTCATCATGTGATCAGTAATTTCCTTGAGCAGTGGGCCTAATGCATTGAAAAACCATTGAATTTGTTATGAAGTTTTTTCCAGCGCTATTCATCAATTTTGCATAAAAAGGGTTAACTTTATAGCCAACATGCAAATTGATTAGACTAAAAGAGGTAAAGAGAATATCGAAATGCGTAAGATCGAAACCGACGCGCCACCAGTCAGCGCGGCGGGAAAAGGAAATGCGCGTGCTGCGCATGCGCAGGACTCTTACTGTAATGGCTGGCTGAAAGCCCTCGGACAATTCCCATCTGTAAAATTCCTTGCAATGGAATAAAAAAAGAGGAATTAAAGTGTTCTCACCTCCTCGTAATCGCCGTTGAAGAGTACTACTTGTATATAAGGCATATCCCTCCGCCACTAACACTCCCATTTTATCGTGTAGTCTATTCGCCCAATCTGGTAATGCGAGACCACGTTGTTTCTAAATGATAGTTACAAGATTTCAATGATAAAATTATTGAATTATGAATTATATATTTCTCTCTAGTCATTCTGTTAACATTTATGTCATCCGAGAAACCCGAGAAAGTAAAGACGGTAGTTTTTTAGAAGGTTTCAAGGAACCGGTGATTGATTAATCAAAAGAGCGGCAAAGGTTTTTGAAACTTTAAAAATTGTGAAATGCAAAATTTCAGAATTTTCAAAAATTTTAAAAATTTCAAAATTTTAAAAAATTTCAAAATTTTCAAAAATTTTAAGAAATTCAGAATTTTTCAAAATTGACAACATTTTCCAAAAGTGACAAAATTTTCAAAAAATTCCAAATTTTCAGAAATTTGAAAATTTTTGGAAATGTCACAATTTTCAAAATTCTCAAAATTTTCAAAATATTCAAAATCATTGAGAAGACCTTTTACATTAGTATAAAAAATAATTGACTGATTTACCTCAATTGTAAGAAGATCATGTAAGTATACAATTTCTTCTGGTGTCCGTATTAACTGGCCAGTATAGTTCGATAATTGTGTAAAAAATGTCATCATTTGTTGCGTTGAATCTTTCGGTGCAACTCTGAAAGCTTGTCGTAGCGCTTCGTCTAATTTCGGGCATTTGGGACTGTGACGGAAGAACTGCAAAAGGTGGAATCACTATTAGGAGATGATCGCTAATAATGCGCTCCCCACAACGAGTGCCATTACGGATTTATAAGAATGTGCATAAGTTGTTAATGTTCGAACAGCGAAATTGTATCCTCGCTTGTGTCCCAGCCGCACGGCCAAATCGCGCAGGCGCACACGCGTCATGGGCTACAGGACGGTTCAGCGGGCTACCGCGGATTTGTAATTAAGCGATAGAATCGCTGATAGAAAAAATTCTTGTTATGCCAAAACAGATACTGGTGCCAACTATTTGACGTTTTAAAAAAAAAAAAAAAAAAAAAAAATTGAAAAACGATTTACTCTGTCTTGATCTTCTGGAACTGTGAAAACCGGAATGGGACTCCATGGTAGATCCGGAGCAATATAGTCCTCAAGGCCGGGACGGAAGAGCCCAGCTAGAAGCGCTTGTACAGACATGATGCATCGCTCTTTGGCGCTACTCTGCACTAATAATATATCTGAATGATACTTCCGGCCAATTATGCAGTCATATTGGCTCCTCATCCATTGGCCCAATTTATACAGCTGGCGTTCCCCTTCCTAGTAACCATAAAACAAGAATTCAGACTGTTAGTTAAATGGTACGAAATATGCATTTTTTTTTTCAATAGAAAAAAAATCCTTTCCATACCAGTGGGCGCAAAATAATTTTTTCCGCCCGCACAGCGGGGATATAATTTTTTTTGCACCTCTAGGAATGGAATGGACATACATTTAGATTAAGTAAATTATCTTTTGAGACGTAATTCCTACATA
Organism: Asobara japonica; assembly: GCA_026005395.1. Lineage (NCBI taxonomy): Eukaryota > Metazoa > Arthropoda > Insecta > Hymenoptera > Braconidae > Asobara > Asobara japonica. The sequence goes on from BQMI01000510.1 coordinate 1,472,001, forward strand.
AACGTTTTTGGTGGAGTCATATTGTCACGTAAAAAAAAGTAATTTTGAATATGCTTGAGTACCTTGGTTAAAGCTTCCAGGCCACCATCCCAATGATGATTAACATGCGGATCATTTTTATATCGCATCATTGGATTTCTTGCGCCATGCCTGAACAGCTAAAAAGGAAATAATCCGTGCCTTAAAAAATCCATACTTCAATTTTACAATACATCCAATTTTCCTGAATTTTTCGTCGTAGTGTTTAACTAATTTTCAATTTTTTTACGATTTTAAAATTATATGCACTGTCGCATATATGTATATAAGTATATATATGTTCTCATACGGCTTCCTCTTTATACATATAGTTATCGATTGTTACTTACCATTGCAATTTGCTTAATTCCACTATCATCCTCCAATGTGCATTGTGCAAATTGAGTCCCTGGAATTGAAAAGTCCACATCAGACATTTTCGATATAGATATACAGTCAACTCCCCCACCAGTGCACGTCCCACAAGTTGATGGATCCCTATAATGACTGTCGGCACGACCCCATCACTGACTATCTCCTCAAGCGCCGCCTCTCCACCACTGTGTCGAAACGGTTCCAAGAATTGCTGCAGGTGGAGGAACACTTTCAAGAACTGTTCCAGATAAAAATCAAGTTCTATGAGCGGTTTCAGGGGGGAACTCCTGGAACTTAATGTTTATCCCGAACAGATCTATGTTCTGACGGTTCTTCTACCTCCAACGATTCTTGGAACTGTTCCCGGAATTAAATTTTCACCTGGAACCGTTCTCGGAATTGCACTTTCATCTGGAACCGTTCTCGGAATTGAACTTTCACCCGGAACAGTTATCGAAATTGACCTTTCATCTGGAACCGTTCTCGGAATTGAACTTTCACCTGGAACCGTTCTCGGAATTGAACATTCATTTGAAACCATTCCCAAAATTGAACTTCCATTTGGAACCGTTCTCGGAATGGAACTTTCACCTGGAACGGTTCCCAAAAGTGAACTTTCATTCGGAACATTTCTCGGAATTGAACTTCCATCTGGAACCGTTCTCGGAATTGAGCTTCCGTTCGAAACCGTTTCCGGAATTGAACTTTCACCTGGAACCGTTCCGAAAATTGAACTTTCATTCGAAACCGTTCTCGGAATTGAACTTTCATCTGAAACCGTTGACTTGAACTGAAGTTCCACCCGGAACAGTTCCTAGGACGCAGTCTTACGTGGAACAATTCTTGGAACTATTTACTCACTTGGAACCGATCTCGGAACCGGACACAGTGGTTGGTCATGAATTCTTGTAAGTATATTTAGGATAAGTAATCACTTTTATCGTCCAAAATTGATCATTAGAATCAATTGGTAATTATGGAGAAACTCACCCATGTCATTGCTATTATCTATAGAACACTCCGAGGGGGGCAGGCAGGGCGAAGGCGACGTTACGCTGCAGCCAATGAGGAACAGGAACAGCAAAATATTCATTGATATCATCGTGATTATGCCTTACTTGTAGCCTGAACAGGTGGATCACCAGATACAATCTGTGATTATTGGCAATGTTTCACCGCTTTATAAACCCGCGCAATATTTGCAATATTATAAAGACACACAAGTGTACACATGAGATATTCCCCAAAAAAACCTTGTAACACAATTTGCCCGACATTTACAGTAGTCTCGATTATCCGAGATAATGTGGAGGAAGGGGTTCCGCGCATGCGCGAAAACTCGGATAACACGGAGGGAATAGGGAGTTCGAAAATTTCAATAATTTCCCACGTAATTTGGATGGTGAAATGAAATTTCATCAGATGAATATATAAAAATAGAAATGTATTGTCATATTTTAATAGTTGGTATAAAAATAATGGTGAATAGAAAGTTTAGATAGTCACTGATAAGGTTTAAGAAAAGGTGTAATTGAACACTGCTTCAACTTGCTCATTCGTTTTTTAGCCGCGATATCTCGCTAACGTTTGATCAACAAATGATGACTTGCAGTGGGTTTAGGCGGTTCTTCCGGAAGGAAGGAAGTGCGCGCAGAGTGTATTGTGACAAGTATGTTCGACGCCATCCGTCTTATCCGAGTTTTTCCGTGTTGGCCGGGCCAATTCGGTCTCGCGGATAGCGCGGTAGACTGGATGATCAAGGCTACTGTACTTGCACCTAACCCAACTCAGGCAGGGGTGGGGGGTGGGGGGGGGGGAGTTCCATGGTAGGCGCCCGCCATGGTAGGAGTTTCTGGAGGTTTACCCTGTGCTCAGAAATGCGATGGCCCAAATGGCGAAGATCGGTCCCAGCTACATGGATGGGTGCCCAGTAGGCCCTTCCTAAGCAATGCTCAAGAGCAGCTACCGTCGGCAGTGCAACAAAACCAAACCGAAAAAATCCTAAAAATTAATATCAATACCCCAAAACGTACTGCTTCAAGGTCACGTGACGCAATTAGTACCCGTGCCCCAAATCACTCAGATGTGTCCACAAGTTTTTGGGTCAAGGTCATTTTCTCAATTAATTCTTGTGTCAATACCCATGTTCTCAAGTATACATAAAACACAGCGATATGATTATTATTATGAAGTTATTCATAATTTCGGGTATGGATTAACATCGAGCCCTGATTTTTTTCCATTTTCAGGTTTCATTTTATGAAGTTTACATTTTGCGTGGAAATTTTTCTGGGGGGTCTGTCAAAGATATACGAATATTATTCCTTGTACGGAAATATGTATTTTACGTCTCGTAACTTACATTAGATCGTAACAACAATTTTATAAAAAAAAAAAAAAAAAAAAAAAAAAAAAAAAAAAAAAAAAAATTGACTTAAATTCGGAACGTCCAAACGGATTTTTAATAAGTCCATATTGCATAAAAATTATCCTAAATTAGCTAATCCATCAAATTAGGTAAACGGATCGATAGACGGGACTCATCTCATCAAGCTTGATATCGTTGAAGGACGTGAGACTCAGGTAATCTTCTACAGGAATATACTTGGGCCCGCCAAAGGCATCCAGCATTATGATTGACTGTATGTTCAGTTTGGCGAGGAAGAAGTGATGATCTGTAATAAATGATTTCAGTAATTTAAGTCAAGCGTAAAATAGTATTTTTCGGCGCCGGCGGGCGCAAAGTTTAAATTTCCCGCCCGGCGTGCGGCAAGAAAATCTTTCCGCACGCCGCAAGGGAATGAGTATATTTATCACCTAGGGAGAAAAAGCAGACAAGTCTGGTTGTCTGATTGTCCTGCCGAGGGTTGAATATGATTTTTCTGTCTACATACGCGAAAAGTGAATTCTAACCCCGCGAACGGGGCTAGATTGCGCACGAGCAAGTGCGCAGAAATAAGAGTTTAATCAATTGTTTTTTTTTTCTATTTACTTAACGCAATCGATTGATTTATGAATGAGGGAGAATCTGCTACTCACTGTTTGGCATGTGTGAGAGCCATGGATGCCTGCCAAAAACTGCGTCTCTAGCGATGTCATAATCGAGATCGTCGGGTTGAATCTAAAAACATTGTTTTCAGATTAATTTCCGGGTCACGAGAGTGAAATAGAACAATTTACCAAATTGTGAGGGTTCGAGGAACTTCCAGCGAACATCTATGACAAATTTGTGAATTCTTTCAAATAAACATAAACACACATACACACACCACCCAACTCCGGATGTATTACAAATATGGAATATTTTTGGCGCGGGAATTTTTGGCGCGGGACTTATTGGTGCAGGACCTTTTGGCGTGAGGATTTTGAGCGCGTCATTTTTTGGCGCGGGAGTTTTTGGCGCAGGAGTTTTTGGCGCAGGAGTTTTTGGCGCGGGACTTTTTGGCGCGAGACTTTTTGGCGCGAGACTTTTTGGCGCAGGACTTTCAGACGCAGGAGTTTTTGGCGCGGGACTTTTTGGCGCGGGATTTTTTGGCGCGGGATTTTTTGGCGCGGGACTTTTTGGCGCGGAACTTTTTGGCGCCGTATGGTTCATGCATTCATTCATCGACTGGGGTGTGGTTGGTCCCATTTGGCGCCAAGAAGCACATGAACACACACACACACAGGACGGCCCATGCGCCCGCGTATATTTCACGTGTGCTCTCGACGGCGCTCATGAATTGAGACCGCAAGGCCGGGCGAGAACCCGACCCAGGGGGGGGGGGGGACTGTTCATTTTTTGATGAATTTTCAAATTGTTTTCACGAACGAAAAGAATAAAACAATGGCTGCATTTCCGGTGTACTCTATTCTTAAAAATAAATTAAAATTCCAAGTTCTCACTAATAACTTTTTTGATTATTCCGGGTCATTGAGTCGATGAACCCATGCAAAAAAACGGAAACTGACGGAGAGATAATATTCTGTTAGATTTTCTCTCATCAGTCGCTATATCTCTGGTTCGAGATTAACGTTATCAATAGCAGAACGCCTCAATTAATATTGAGAAGAAAATCTAAAAAAATCAGCCTATAAATGCTTCGAATCAACACGGATTGTCGCATGCGTGACCTTGACTCCATTTGTTAATGAGAAAGCGGAAATAACAAACGTGGACACATGTGTAGGTGAGCGCATTTAACATTATTTGCTAAAAATAACCGGAACCTTGCCTCGGCGATTTATTTATTTGATTTGATTGATTTTTGATTCATTGATTTATTTAGTTAACCATTTATCTCCCAAGTTCGCAACAAAATTTAATGAATGAAGGTCCCTTTTCGCCTTTTGCAGACCTTACCCTCAAATATTGGTACTAATTATTTCGCACGATATTCGCGCTATCGTGCCTTTGATCCATTAATAGTATATTACGTCTCAAGTGCGCAAAGCAAGCGGTTACGCACGGGGGCAAAGCCGCGCGAGCCCGTTGCCGCTTTTTAGCATTTGAAAAACTCGTTTATTCATAATTTGTCATTTTTGAATTTGTACATTCTTGCCGCTTGCAATTTTACGAATTACGTATACAGTATCCCTTTAGCTCTCCACTTTCGGGGCTCTGATTTCCCCGCCAGGAGAGCTATCGGTTGCCCCCTCCATGCGCGTTTGTAAACAAAACACGGGGTAGTCTAATGCCGCTTCCACTCTAGAGCGCCCGCCCATGTCTGATGCCCGTGCGTAGTGGGGGAAAAATTCCCCGCGCTCGGAAGTGTGCGGAGAGCTAGAGGGAGTCTACTGTACTCGTTCATTCCATAAGTGCTTGGGGGAGCGGGGGAGCCCCCCCCCCCCCTCCACTCAGGAACCCAAAATCAGCAAAATCTTCAACGATTACAAAAAATATCAACATATTAAAACCCACCTTTTTTATTTCGCCAGATAATCCTATTCTAGCGCAACGTGGATCCATAGGATCCATAAGTTTCTTGGTGCACCAAGAGCCTTGTGCTAGAGTCATCATAAGTGTTGCTCTGCTATCTTTCTGCAATTAAAAATCAGTAACATAATACAATAATCAAAAACGTAAAATATTTAAATTTATTTGGAAAAAAATTGTTTAGGGAACATTGTAAAGTTTTTACCGCCAGATCCTGGGCCGTAAGATCCAGAGGCGTGAGGTACATGTAAGGTATTCCTGATCCATTTCCAAGGGGTCCATCACTTACGGAGGCCACTCCAGCAAACGGAAATGACAATATATCCTCTCGGCTACTGATGGTTGCCACAGAAGTCCAATCTGGAACGAAATGTTTATGAATGAAGAAGGAATGAGTACTAAAATTTCCAAATAAAATGCATTTTGCGAGAGCGGAAGTTATTGATTTGCCGCCGAATTTGAAAAAAACAATTTTCCGTTACTGAGTACTTTTTCTGTTACAATTATCGAAAAGCGTAAGACCGAAACCGACGCGACACCTGGCGGCGCGGCGGGAAAAGCAAATGCGCATGCGCAGCACGCATTAACCTATATGGCTTTTCGTTCGCCAAAAATTGAAACGAATCAACTGAAAATTCCAGCATAGATTCCATTTCAACTGCATGCAGTCAATCATTGTTTTGTTTTGAACCGATAAATCGCAGTTGGCGTGGGGGCCCACGCAGAAATGTAACATACACAAACAGGAGAGCAACGCCCTTGCGCTGGCGTTTCTTACAGGTCACAATCAAAGACTGCAACAAATCAGCTCAAGTTCTCTTCGTATAGCACTTTCCATCGGATGCGGATCAGTTCTCTTCGACGGATTTCAGTTACGAAAGGCGGAGTGCATACTCGCTTTTAGACTCAACAATTACAAAGAAAACTTACTGGTGGAATGCAAGCAATTGGAATTTCCAGTTTGTTTGACTTTTCATTTTTCACGGTCTCCATTGCAAGAATTTTTACAAATTTCTCATTGGGTACCTTAAATGTATATATCGAAATTATTGAAACCCGTAAGACCGAAACCGACGCGCCATCAGTCTGTGCGGCGGAAATGGGAAATGCGCATGCGCAGTACGCGCCATCTTAGAAATTGTAAAACAATTTAACCTTATTAAGTCTTGTTTCCTATACTGAAAAGGAGAGACGCAAGAAACTATCGATGTATATCGAAATTATCGAAACCCGTAAGACCGAAACCGACGCGCCATCAATCTGTGCGGCGGAAATGGGAAATGCGCATGCGCAGTATGCGCCATCTTAGAAATTGTAAAACAATTTAACCTTATTAAGTCTTGTTTCCTATACTGAAAAGGAGAGACGCAAGAAACTATCGATGTATATCGAAATTATCGAAACCCGTAAGACCGAAACCGACGCGCCACCAGTCTGTGCGGCGGAAATGGGAAATGCGCGTTAGAAACGAAGTGAACAATAGAAAATGGAATTACTCGCTTGATTAACGATGAATCTCGCCATGACTGCAGGATTCTCATCTTTGGTCGGTATTCTCCACTTCCGGTTTTCAAACTTCAAAAAATGAGGGATTGAATTTTTCCGGTCCAAGTAGCCCCTCAATCTCTTCCACTGTTTGAAGGCCAGGAATTCTTGCCACTCACGCTCCGCCACCTCCAGTCGCTTGGGCTCATCTCCAATCACCGGACTTGCCACAAAAAAAATAACAACGACGGAGAAAAAGAAGCCGATACGAGCCATTGTTCTCCGATCGGACGTTAACACCAAAATGCGACTAATTCGAGCAAGTCATCTATCAACTACGTACCATGATGCTGACCTCGTATGCCAAGAGTGGGGCCAATGTCATGCCTCCCACTTAAACACTTTTCTTTCTACGGCGAGACAAAAGACTGAAAGGTTTTCACATTAGTCAAGTTTTTCAAATTTGTCATTTTTTTTTTAAATTTGCCAAGTTTTCATTTTTTTTCACTTTTTCAGATTTCCCAAATTTTTCAAATTTCCCAAATTTTTCAAATTTTCCAAATTTTTCAAATTTTTCAAATTTCCCAAATTTTTCAAATTTTCCAAATTTTTCAAATTTTTCAAATTTTTCAAATTTTCAAATTTTTCAAATTTTCCAAATTTTTCAAATTTTTCAAATTTTTCAAATTTTTCAAATTTTTCAAATTTTTCAAATTTTTCAAATGTTTCAAATTTTTTAAATTTTCTAATTTTCCAACTTTTCCAATTTTTTAATTTTTTCAAATTTTTCAATTTTTTCAAATTTTCCAAATTTTTTAACTTTCTCAAATTATTGAGATTTCATCACTTCCTAAAATTTGCCCTATTTTTGGTATTGGCGAAGTTTTCGAACTGACCGAAGTTGTAAAACGTCTAAATTTTTATCAACTACGTATCACGGTGATGACCTTGTGCGCCAAGGGTGGGGTCAATGTCATGCCTCCCACCTAAAGCCTTTCCACTTGCACCACGTGTCGGGAAAAGGTGGGAGGTTACCACTGAATTGACCCGTCGGTAGTCGCGTGACGAGGCTTTCTCTCTTCAGACCTCGTTTGCCGCCACCTGTGAAGCCACCAATATTGATGACCCAAGTAGAAAATGACTGAATTTATTGGCATTATCGGAGCACCCGACATTTGCTACTTTGGCGACTGCGCATGCGCGGTAGATCCAAGCGCTTGCGCAGTGGGTGCACACACGAGGAGGAGGGAGAAAACAAAGAAGTAGAGTTCCCTTAATATGTCCCTTCTGTAATCGGGAACTACTTCCCCGTTTAGTCTGCTCTCCCCCCAGCTAGTCCCGAACCTCATCAACAAACCGCGCATCCTTGTCTCAACGTGCGCGCGCACAGCGGCGCAATATCCCACAACAAACCTTATCCAGCGTCTGAGCGTTTGACAGTTGTATGATATCCTCCGCTGCCCCCACTCATTTGGTTTCCCCCAACCGCCATCGATGTACCCCCTCCAATGCGCTCCCAGCGAAGGAGTGGGGGTGTTCCTTGATCCAGACTGCCAGCGGCATTCGCTCGAGGACCACCTCCGAGCCGGGCGGATTAAGGGAATTCTACTGATGCACATGGACAGTAGTTGCGCGCTCATCGTGCGGGCAAATATAGTGCGTGAAGAGGTGCGGGTAGAGAAGATTCCGGGTTTATAATGGTCAACAATGATTTATATGAGTTATTTCTTAGCTGATATACAAGTGAACTACATGAATTACATTTTTGGCATTTTTTGGATTTATCCAAAGAACTACTATTCATTGAAATTATTTTTACGGTCGATTTATGTGACATAAAAGTGTTCATTAAAAATTTGGCAATGCGCAAATTCGAAATTATAATTTTTGATTTTACGGATGTGTTTATGTAACAAAATGTTGTGGAGTTATATGACAGGTCATGCGTGACGCGTTGATTATACCATATGATTTGTGAAATAATTTACACAGTGGATTAAAGTATACTTGATTCAAAGGATGTATTGATGTAAATATCATTTACGGTTAATTTACGTTTTTTTGCGGGAAACGTTTTCGACGGTTTTGAGCCAAGGGGGAATTTTTACGGAATTTTTCCGATAACCGTAAAAATTCCATTGGCGCTCCGCAATTTTTACGGAATTTTTTCGATAACCGTAAAAATTCCATTTACGCTCCGTACCTTTTACATACTTTTTCAATAATCGCAAAAATTCCATTTACGCTCCGTAATTTTTACGGCATTTTTTCGATAACCGTAAAAATTCCATTTACGCTGCGTAATTTTTACGAGATTTTTTCGATAACCGTAAAAATTCCATTTACGCTCCGTAATTTTTACGAAATTTTTTTCGATAACCGTAAAAATTCGGCTTACGCTCCGTAATTTTTACAGAATTTTTTCGATAACCGTAAAAATTCCATTTACGCTCCGTAATTTTTACGAATTTTTCTGATAATCGCAAAAATTCCATTTACGCTCCGTAATTTTTACGTACTTCTTCCAATTAACCGTAAAAATTCCATTCACGCTCCGTAATTTTTACGGAATTCATCTAACCGTAAAAATTCCATTTACGTTCCATAATTTTTACGAAATTTCATTACGCCTTGAAACGTAATTTTTACATTAATTTTCTGGAAACATTCGGGGTTTCTGACTATAAACTTGATTCAAATATTTTAATTTCCGGATGAAATGTCGTCATCAATAATACACTAAAAAATTACGATTCGTAAAAAAAAATAATTGAATAAAAAATGAAAAATTACGATTTCGTAAAAGTGAAGTTTACAATTCTTCCCCAATTTTTCTATGTATATATATATAGATATATGTTCGATATTTTTGTACCAACCAAAACATCATTGATGAATTTTCCTAACAATTAAATTACAACTAATCAACATTCATGGTTGCTATAGCTACCACTACAGCAACTACCGACTTTTTTTGATTAGCCTATACTTATGAATAATAACCATAGCCGTCAAAGCCCTCTCATTATAATCCAGGTCAATGAACCGTTACGCGTACGTTAGACGGTGAAAATCATTGACAGACGAGTCAAAAATTTTGAGTTAACAATACTTAAAAATTGTTGGAATTTTTTATATTTTAGGCAGACAAAATTTTTGTATGAATTTTTTTTTGACCCTAAGATTGTGAATTTTTTTTATAATTTTCCCTATTTTTCGTGAAATTTTTTATGAAAATTTTGATGTAATTTTCAGTGACGATGGTTCCGAAAATTTCAGCGGTAATCGAATGTGTACAAAAGTTTCGTGACTCGACCGGAAGTAAGCGGGATTTTTTGATCATTGACGATCTTTCCAAAACTGTCTATTGAAAAATGCCTACAACATAGTAATACAAATACTATCATCAACTAGTACTAATAGTATTACAAAACTTTTTTTTTACAGATATTTTCGTTGATATTGACTGACAAGTGGGGATGCAATTTTCGGAGCCTATGTTGTAGTTGTCTTGAGGTGAATACAAAGTATGAAATTAACGTTACATGAGTCATTAAATGCCATTGGTTATTATTGTAATGTTCGTGGTTGTATTCCTAATTAATAATCATACCTTCGACGGTTATCGTGAATTTTCGCCAATTTTTGTGTCATAGAAGAAGTGCATTCAGAGAGTCTCGAAATTTTCCCAATATCTATAATTCACATCTATATATATATATATATGTATGTGTGGATGAGTGGGTGGGCGGGCGGATGGGTGGGTGGGCGGGCGGATGGGTGGGTGGGCGTATGGGTGGGCGGGCGGGCGGATGGGCGGATGAGTGGGTGGGCGGGCGGATGGGTGGGTGGGGGCGGATGGGGGGGCGGATGGGTGGGTGGGCGGGCGGATGGGTGGGTGGGCGTATGGGTGGGTGGGCGTATCGGTGGGTGGGCGGGCGGATGAGTGGGTGGGCGGGCGGATGGGTGGGTGGGCGTATGGGTGGGTGGGCGGGCGGATGAGTGGGTGGGCGGGCGGATGGGTGGGTGGGGGCGGATGGGTGGGTCTGTGGATGAGTGGGCGGGGGGAGGGGGCGGCCGGGTGCGTGTTTGGATGGGTGGATAGAAGGGCGTGAGTGGTGCGGAATAATTAAATCGTGGATAATTGTTATACACAATTTCAAATATTTGTTTTGCTTTACTGCGCAAAATATATAATAAGTATTCATTGCGAACATCCGGAAATTTTTGGCATGCGGCTTCTAATGTGCCCAGCAGCATATAATTAAATTTTGCAATTCTAATTACGTTTTATCAATTGCAACGGCACTTTTTTATCAATGACAACGGCACTTTGAGGGGTCAGGATGTTGATAGTACTATTGTCACTGAAAAACTAATTTTGAAAAACTTATTTTGGACCGAGAAATTTTCTCAAATTAGTAATCATAACGTAAAAAAAAATTGAGGTCAATACTCGCAAATTTGTTTATAATTAATCATATGCTCATACTATGAAATAATAAAAAACATGAAGTCACTTTTAAAAATGCGGATAAATCCCGCTGAAAAAAAAATTGAGCAATAATGGAAGTGAATCGTTCCAATGAAACCAACAGATTCTTAATACTTAAGAGGGTAAGGTCGACAAAACTGGCACGATGTCCGGGGCAGATGGGCAGGTCTGTATGTATGTGGGTCGTCGTCTAACTGTTCACCGTACCGTTTCAATACCCGACCAACGTCGGTCCCGCTTCAAACTAACTCCGACCCCTCACACCTCTTCAGTACCTCATCCATCCGATTTTAAGGTTGCTGTTGGATTCTCCTCATTTTTTTCAGCCTCTTTCCGTGAAACTTTTATGGTCCCCATGATCTCCCATTTCCCATTAGTGTCCTTGAGCTTGGAATTTCGGCCAACTTTGACATGCATAAATTATTATTTTCTGCCTACTATAGCTCAGAAACTTGACATGCCGTTAAATTTACTAAATTTTTTTAAAAGTCAGTGGTGCCACGGTTTTCGAAATAAAAAATATATTAGGTAGGGCTCGTGACAGTGATGACTGTGAAAAAAAAATTGAGTCGATCGAGTGATTTGTATCCGAGAAATAATTTCTTAAAGTTTATACGTCGTCGTAATGTGGGCGGGGCGACTGAATGGGACCGCCCAAGAGTGGGGGGGAAAGGCTGTGTGACTGGTGGGTGCGGGCGAGGAGTGGGGGTAAAGGCAGTGTGATTGGTGGGCCGGGCGAGGAGGGGGGGGGGGGGGTGACTGTTGGGCGGGGCGGAAAATGGGGGAGAGGCGTGTTAGTGGGCGGAGCTTGCTGGCGAGGGGCGTGGCAGGTGGGTGGAGCTCGAGGACGAAGGGCGTGGCAGGGGGGGGGAGGAACTCGATGGGGCGTGGTAGGGGGGCGGAGTTCGGGGGGCGTGGCAGGGGGGCGGAGTCCGAGGGACGTGGAAGGGGGCGGAGTTTGAGGGGCGTGGCAGGGGGCGGAGTGTGAGGGGCGTGGCAGGGGGCGGAGTTTGAGGGGCGGAGTTCGAGGGGCGTGGCAGGCGGGGGCGGAGTTCGAGGGGCGTGGCAGGGGGGCGTACCTGTAAGTCGAGAACGGCGAGACTGTCAGCCCCGAAAAAAAATTGCGGATTCATTAACTGAACCACTAATCATTGAAGATAGTGCGAAAGATGGAGGACAAAATTATTTTCACCAAAAAATAGAATTCTCGCATGCCTGCACCCTATGTAGATAAAAGTTAGCGGGTTGAAAATTTCCTACAGGGACTGTCGTCCAATAACAACCTTAAACACCTCCCCACCTACCTGTGCCTTCTTTTCATTCCATCATTACAATTTATATTTCCGCTCGTTTCTTTTTCTATTGCGTTCCCTCTCGTGCGAGAGCACCAGGAGGCACATTCCTTTGGCTTGTGATAGCTCAGTACCAAGTGGGAAGTATCACACGGTATCACACAGTCATCAGAGGTGAAGTGAGGAAGACACTTGGTGCGTTAGAGGAGAGCACAGTTAGCTTCGCATAGAGAAGAAAATTGTTATAAATTATTTATTCTGGAGTGATTGAAGCGTTGAGGATGCTGAGGCGAAATAGCTAATTGTTGTTTTTTTTGCGCGCGACTTTTTGGGACAATTTTTTGGGAGAGACATGGAGAAGACACAGTTCAAAGGTAACGTTGTCTAACATTTTGGGAGACACTTTGATGCTATTTAATTGTGAGTTATAACGTGGACACACATTTATTGGGAACTACCACTCCTTAAGGATATTCAACACGTATAGTCAAAACAAAAGTTTATGACCCTTTCTATAATTCGTTATATTTATCGCCAATAATTTTCAATTAATATTTCAATGCGGTAATTAGTTGAAGTGATAGCCATAGAAAATTATTATATTGTATTTGATTTTGCGAATCAATATTATATTGTTTAAACAAATTAATGAAAAAAAATTTTAGTCAATCGTCATGAAATTTTTACCATCGTTTTATATCTGCTTCAATAGTAAATTTTCCAAATTTCAACAAATTTTTATATTTTGAACTGTATTTACAGAAATTTTTATTTTCCCATAAGAGGCCGTGTTAATTGAGAACTTTGATAATTAATAACTACAAAACGGTGTTGTGAATCAATCTCAAATTTCATAGAGGCATCTGTTACCGCTTCAAAAACATTATGTCAAAATTTCAAGCAATTCTTATATCTTCGCCAATATAGGTGGAATATCCTTAAGGGGTTTTTGGATTGAGGCTCTTGCAGTGCCACGGAAAGTTATACAAAGGCAGGAATCGTGGAAAGTGGTGAGCGAGGGGGAAATGAATTCTATTAACGGAGACTTTGCAAACAAAAAGTTGTGAATTTTCTGGTTGTTACGAAGATGTTATATATAGTGACTTTATGCAACAATTTTTTGTTTGAACATTCTTACGATAATGCGAAATTGATTTTTCATTATATCTCCACGAATCAAGGTGCTTCCAACATTTCTAGACCATTTTTAACAAAATGTCTGTATGTGTGTGTGTGTGTGTGTTACTAGGTATGTGTGCGGTCAAAAATTATGTTCAACGATTTCTCGTGAACGAATAGTGCAATCGAGGTCCGCGATGACGCAATCGAAAGGTATTCACTTAACTCAGACCTGATTAGATTTTGCGCTTAAATTCGTGCAGTATATATACTGTTATTAACAATTCCAATTGTTTATAACGTTCTACCGGATAAACTATTAGAGTTAGCGAAAAATTTATATAAGAAAAGTTATTCGTCATATAAAAATACACATTTTATGTGGTATGACTTTTTTTCATAATTTGCATAATTAAGGAGGTATGGCCGTTTGAAGAATTATGTATGGAGTAAGTGAAGGAATGAAACTGGCGCTGTCATGGAGGTCTCAATCGAAGTAGTTCCAGGCTGAATCGCGCACGTGTAAAAATGCATATTTTGGGTCATATGACTTTTCACACTGCCTCGCATAATTAGTGAGATATTGCAAATTTTTGCTTAATAAAAAAATCAAGAAAATTAATCAATTTCCGGAAGGAGCCGATCTACGAAAAATCGCGTCTTTTATGGGTCATTCAAACACGGAATTCATTGATGAGCAAGACTGATTTGGCATGGGTGTCTCATATTCTGAAAGTGAGATCGGTTTCAGGTAACGGTAACCTACGCCCCCGAAAAGGAACGTTATTTTTTCGGGGGAAAAGGAATTCAGAAAAAGTTTCTTGTGGTGTTTGTTTTCAAAAAGTTCAATCTGAAAAATGTACAAAAAATTCAAACGACCAACAATATGAAGATTTTTCCAAAATTTCAATTTTGAATTTTCCATGGCCCTAAAAAAAATTCACCATAAAATTTCTAGGTCCAGAAAAGAAAATTGACAAAAAAACTATTGTAAATTCATTTTGATTTTCATTCACAAAATAAGAATTTTTTTGAAAATTACAGTTATAAATTCGATTGAAATTTTTTTTTTTTACAATTTTTTATTAAATGACCAATGAAAAAAGTTCATTTTTATTTTAAAATTTCGGAATACCGATTCTGTTGCCGCCAATGATTGAAGGAACAAAAATTGCCAAATGGAAAAATTTTCCAAAATAAAATTTCAAAAAAAAATACGGCATATATCTACTGGTACCAACATCTCATACCAAGCACTTAGTCACGGATAACTCACAATTAAAAAAAAACTAACATCCTCCCATTTTCTCAACAACTTCCGCCTAACCTCCACAATTTCCAGAAATGGCCAATCTGCGATGGTACACCCTAATCATCGTCACGGCCCTGATACCCCTAACAGCATCATCATCATCTGTCGACTCGCTGATGGGTGGCCACTTGGACAACGACCCAGCACCACCTCCGGAAGACCCCCATCATCATCCAGCCTTGCCATTGGCATTCAACGGTGGTCAGCCATTCTCCCTGGAGAAGGATCCCGTTACCGGTCAAATAGACTTCAACAAAGCACCACCATTTAAAGCCCTCAATTACACCGGTTCTTACGCGAGCGATGATGTACATAACTCGGAAAGCGACACTACCGATGAAGAAACCGACAACGACACCATAGATTCGCCCCAAAGTAAAAACGACGACGACGGACAAATGCCAAACGAGATAAACCCGTATTCTCCAAGTTTCCACGATTACCTCAACCTCCCCGTGCGCTACAACAATCACGATAAATACACAAACGACAAGTACCCCCTGATCTCAAGTTCGTACGCAAATACAAAGGTCCAGGGTGGTACTTCCGGTTTCAAAATCTACAACTCCCTGAATCACAAGAACTACAATGTTAATCCGGGCAAAGCCTCGACATCGCAGTCGTACTCCAACACACGAACGCCGTACGTACCGCGGACAACCCAACCCCCCACGCTGCGCACAACGATGCGCACAAGTACGACGCTGCGCACAACAATGCGCGCAAGCACAACGCTGCGCACAACGATGCGCCCAACGACGACAGCGATGCCAACGACTAAACCGACGACTACAACAACGGAACGACCAACCCGTGCAACAACAGTTACAAAACGAGCGACGACAACTGCACCGATAACCACGTGGAAGCCCCGGCCAATTGATCGCTACAGTGTTGATTACGATGAGGAAGTGATGCTGCCGATTGAGAAGATGCAGAATGAGGGAAATGGGGGAAGTCCCTTTATGCCCTTCTCGAAGTATGATTACGAAGAAAGTTACGGTGATTATCACATGGATCCATTGCAGCATTCACCATCGACAACTACGACAAGACAGCCAACAACGTCGACGACACCGCCAACAACAACCACACCTGTCAGTACCGTATCAACAACGACGTCGACAACGGAGCAACCGACAACGACGACGCTGAAGACGACGGAGCCAACGGATCCGCCTAGATCATCGCAGAGTCCCTTGATGAGCAACCCTAGACCACCGATCAATCCTTCCACCAACATCGTCAATGGACACCAGAACTATCCACCGTTTCACGGAGATCCGCATTACGGTTACAAGCCGATGGTCGTCGAGTCTTCGAGTAACGTGATAGTCCCTCCCGACCAAGACACCATCTCCTTCGTTCTCGGAAATAAGCAGAACGTGCAAGGTGCTTATTACGGTCATGGCAGCGCTGTTGCTGATACTCCGTATGGTGATGTTGTTGCGCCCAGTAGAATTGGTATCACAGGTTATGACGATCTCAAGATCGGCGTGCCTTCTCCGGAAGTACAAGCGCCAGGTATGCCATCGGCATTCCAGCTGCCGCAGCGAGATGATTCACCGGCAGGACAGAAATGGTGGTTCAATCATGACCAGTCGGAGAAGACCCAGAGCGTCGTTGAGGATGACAAGGACAATCGCGTTAACGTAGGAGCCGGCTATCGAGTTGTCTTCCCGTCATCAGAACCTTCGACGGTATCGACAGTACCGGAAACTGCATCGTCGACAGAGCTTCCGCCAACGAGTATCCCAGGGTTATCACAGTTAGCGGACGTCCTGGTGCCACCTGCTGTCAATAGGCCAATCCGTCCACCGCCACCTCACAGCCGACCGCATTATCACCTTCACTATCACTCACGTCCGTCGGAACCTAACCGTATTCCACGACCGCCGAGTCCTCCAAACACCTACAAGATCCGTCCGCCGTTGGACCTTAACCTGCCGAACATTCTGCCGCAGTTCCGGCCGAATGTGAAGACATCGCAGAGGCGCGGGAGTGAAGCGATTGGTACAATGATCATTTCGACACCTCAGAAATTTCCGCCGAGGGTATCGGCGAGACCTCCCGTACATGCCGGACCCTCCCACAGGCCTCCGCTGCAACCGCCACCTCAACGAAGGCCTGTTTCGCTTCTTCAACGACTGAAACCACCGCCACCACCCCCTCCGCCACCTATTCACAGCCTGAGGTTGCCGTCTCCGGAGGCTCTGGTTGACCTGCGACCGGAGGAGCCAAAGGAGGTAAACATTCGGAGGAACGTAGGTGGTGAGGGTATGATCGATGAGCGCAATCGAGGAGGCCAAGCTATCAAGTCGAGATTAGATGACGAGAGTTCGGACAAGTTGGAAGGGCCATCCCTGCCGCCGCGTCCACCGGTGTTCTTCAAGCGGAGAAGCGGTAATGATACCAAGGTGACAACACTTCAGATGATCCAGCATCATGGAGTGGATGCCCAGGAGGAGGAAGGGTTGGAGGAGGCGGTGGATCAGGAAGCGGACGACAGGGTGTCAGGAGCTGCTGACAATCCTGTGTACGTGGTGTATCCAGTCAAGGGAGCCATTGGTATGTAAATCGATATTGAGGAAGTGACAGTACAGTAGAGTCCCTATCATCCGGCCTACTGCGTTATCCGCGAGACCGAATTCGCCCGGACAATACGAAAAAACTCGGATAAGACGGATGGCGTCGAATATACTTGTCACAATACACCTTTTCTTAAGGATATTCAACACGTATAGTCAAAACAAAAGTTTATGACCTTTTCTATAATTTCTTATATTTATCGTCAATAATTTTCAATTAATATTTCAATGCGTTAATTAGTTGAAGTGATAGCCATAGAAAATTATTATATTGTATTTGATTTTGCGAATCAATATTATATTGTTTAAACAAATTAATGGAAAAAAATTTTAGTCAATCGCCATGAAATTTTTACCGTAGTTTTATACCAACGATTAAAATATGACGATCCATTTCTATTTTTATATATTTATCTGATGAAATTTTGTTTCACCCTTCAAATTACGTGGGAAATTATTGCAATTTTCGAGTTCCCTATTCCGTCCGAGTTTTCGCGCATGCGCAGAAGCCCTTCCCCGCATTACCTCGGATAATTGAGACTCAATGTTGTTGAGCAGCGTTCACGATGAATCATTTGATGACCCACGATGTTCCAGGGATCCACGAGGAGGGAGAGACTTCGGACAATCCCGACGAGAGCGTCGTCATGGGCACCCATGGCGGTGAGAGACCACTTCCGCCCGACACACTGTCCCTCGCCGACGACGAGGAAGTGAAACTTCCGGTTAAAGGTCCACTCGCCTCGGACTTCCCGTACCCACTGGAGCACCCGGACCCCGCAATGTTCACGAGTCCAGTTCGGGAGAGACCACTGCTGGTCCCCAGCGAGCAGCTCCAGGACGAGGATGACGATGGCTTTCTCAAGGAGAAAGAGAAGGACACGAGTGTCAACATCATTCCGTATCTCCAGGATCACGTTCCCTTCGCGATAAAGCAGAATGCCATCTCGACGACTCTGCACGTTGGCGCTTCTCCGTCGAGCCTGTCGCCAGGTGTCGTTGAAGACCCAAATGGATCGACGCCAATTGCTTACGTCTACACGCCGACGATGCGACCCCATCAGTCGGGGGCCAGTGATGTTTATGAGAGAAGTCCGGTGCTGCTTCCTTCACAGCAACCCTCAAGTTCCTCAAGTTCTGCACCTTCTCCGCAAAACTTCATGGCACCTTTCTTCGCCAGTATCAGCGCTGAAGTGCCTTCGAGAGACGGCTGGAGCGTCGTCACCATCAAACCGGATGTGGAGCAACCTGCACCGGAAGCGCAGGATAGGGTGGGCGAAGTGGGGGATGGAAAAGATAGTGAGAAATGGACGACGGAGAAGACTACTCCGGCTGAATCTAGTGGGGAGGAAAACAGAGGGGGTGTGCAGACTGAGGCCAGTGACTTCGATGCGGAGAACTTCAAGCCACAACTTTTTGGCGGGTTTCAACCGATTCTGGAGTTCCCGGTGGATTCTGGGGAAATGCCTAGTGAGCTTAGGAATAAGGAAGCTGTGGGGGTTGTGGGGAATCAGAGGGGAAAGGAGTCTGCACCCAGAACGTCTTATGAATAGTAGTTTTGGACTTTTTTGGATAATTCTTTTGCCCAAGTGACTTCTAAGGGAAATGTCGAAATTGGGGGGGGGGGGGGGAGGGGGGTTTCCATACGAATTTTTTTGATAAAATTTTTTGACAAAATTTTTAAATAAAATTTTTTGACAAAATCTTTTGATAAAATTTTTTAACAAAATTTTTTGTTAAAATTTGTTGTTAAAATTTTTTGACAAAATTTTTCGACAAGATTTTTTGACAAAATTTTTCGACCAAATTTTTTGACAACATTTTTTGACGAAATTTTTCGACAAATTTTTTTGCTAATTTTGGGAGAGTTAAAACAAAATGAGCCAAAACTTAGATGGCCAAATAGATTCACAGATATTGTAAGAATTTGGGGGACTCAATATTTGGGAAACAATTAAGTTTCCCTGGAAAAGTGCCTTCAGTAGAAGCAACAAAAAATTTCCTAGAAATTGTTTCTGAATTTTGTAAAATTTGTCAACTTCTTCCTCTAATTCTTATTTATAGAGCGACTTATTTAATATCGTAAATTCACTCATTGTCATCGGTATCATGAACTCTGAGCTGCCCAATTTTTTCCAACTGTGGCAGCCACCTGATCTCTATCATCCACTCATTCATCATTTTTAATTTCATAAATAATATTGTATATTTATTCAATTAAATGGAATGTTCAATTTTGTACGTATGCAATAGTATCTTCCTGAACAGATTGAATTTGTAGTGAAGTGGTAAAAAGTTTTTTTTTTTATTATTATTAAAATAAAAAATAATTTTTTTTTAATTAAAAAAAAAAATTTTTAATTTTTAAAAAGGAAAATTTTTTTTTTTAATTGAAAAAAAAATGAAAAAAAAAAATTGTTTTCAATGAATTTTTTTGTTTTTACTTTTTAAAAAATGAAGAAAAAAAAATTAAATTAAAAAAAAAAAGATAAGTGAATCTGTTCTTAGGTTCGATTTTTTCCAAATATCTCGAAAATTTGGGAAATTGAGACAAACTTCATAGGAACTTTTTTGTAGAGCGTGAGTGTCTCTACAAAAAATTCTGTATAAAAATTTTTCAATCTCCTCTCAGTTCGGAGATATCCAAGTTTACCTACTACAACTTCATTGCAAATATCATTAACATTTCTTCAATGTGGAATATATGATACTAATCGCACACGTACGAATTTTTGTTTAATATAAATTCAAAATGAATATAATGTTTAACATTTGTCTTGGTATACATATGCCACAATTGCATATGCATATCACGACTAGATATATTAATTAAATGTATACTTTTATCTTTGTTCGTTGTATCAAGTCTCGTAGGTGAATTATTGTAATTAATCGGTGTGATGATTTTGTTGTTAAATCTTGAAATATAAATTAGTGAGAATTTTAAATGACTTTGGATCAGTTTTGGGCAAGTCGAAAAAATTCCATGTGTTGCAACAAAATCAATTCGCCGATTGTAAATTATGTCATAAATAAATTAATTGAGTATACTGATTGGAATTATTTTTTTGAAATAAATGCACTGCCCCGCAGGAGGACCTCCAGAATTCCCTTCGTTGGTGAATCCTGTCAGCTTCTGAATAGTTGTAGATCGAGCTTGAGCACCACTTCACCATTGTCAACTTCCCGCAATTTTATCCGCTTTTGAATGGGACCACATGAGTCCTTGCAGTCACGCAGTATGTCGACAATACGCACTTCCGCTCTGCCCAGGAAGTCTGGATTGACAATGTTAAAAAGCATGAGTAAATTTTGCCAATTATCAAATTCCTAAAATTGACATTTTAAGAAATTTTTAAAGTTAAGAAAAGTTTAAAGTTAAAGAAAAGTTTTAAGAAATTTTAGCGACTTCAAAAAATTTTCCTAAATGTAAAAGTTCTAAAAACAAAATTCTTTAAAATTTGGAAAGAAAATTTTTGTTAAATTTACCAAATTTCATGTGCAAAAAATTTTCGCACTAAAGTTGCAATTGAAAATGAAAATTTTAATTTTTTTTCCAAGATTGAAAATTGTTGTGAGTTACCATCTGGTGTGTAGTAGCTTTTATCAAACACGGTTATGCAGAGTGTATCCTCATTGAGGTCCTTGATCTGGAACTGCATGGACGTGTCCCATAATGGGCAATCTGTCCCAGACACAACGGGAGTTCTCTCTTCTTGTGAGCCCATTGACACTTTACAGAATGCATTGGACTTTCCTGAGAAAAAAGATGATTGAGTAACATGAGCTGTGTGGGTTCAATGTAAAAAGGTCGTATGTGTCTAGAGTCTCGATTTCTACCGCGTTATCCGCGAGACCGAATTGGCCCGGACAATACGGAAAAACTCGGATAAGACGGATGGAGGCGAATATACTTGTCACAATACCCTCTGCGCGCACTTCCTTCCTTCCGGAAGTACCGCCTAAACCCACTGCAAGTCATCATTTGTTGATCAAACGTTAGCGAGATATCGCGGCTAAAAAACGAATGAGCAAGTTGAAGCAGTGTTCAATTACACCTTTTCTTAAACCTTATCAGTGACTATCTAAACTTTCTATTCACCATTATTTTTATACCAAATATTAAAATATGACAATACATTTCTATTTTTATATATTCATCTGATGAAATTTCATTTCACCATCCAAATAACGTGGGAAATTATTGAAATTTTAGAACTCCCTATGCCCTCCATGTTGTCCGAGTTTTTGCGCATGCGCGGAAGCCCTTCCCCACATTACCTCGGATACTCGAGACTCTACTGTACTTTCAACTATTCCAAGTCATCAACAAATTGTTTTCAAAACCTTTTCAGACAATTTCTTCCAAAAACACATACGACCTTTTTTGTAAAAAAACCATTTGCAGTGAATGCATTTTGCCAAATTATTATAGTGTTACATGCGTGCATGGCTTTTAATAATTACCAAAATTAAGGCATTTCAGGTGCAGCAGGAGTGTACAAAAAAGTGACAATTAAATAGGAAATTGATTATTGCACCTGCAATACCTTAAGGATATTCCACCTATATTGGCGAAGATATAAGAATTGCTTGAAATTTTGACATAATGTTTTTGAAGCGGTAACAGATGCCTCTATGAAATTTGAGATTAATTCACAACACCGTTTTGTAGTTATTAATTATCAAAGTTCTCAATTAACACGGCCTCTTATGGGAAAAATAAAAATTTCTGTAAATACAGTTCAAAATATAAAAATTTGTTGAAATTTGGAAAATTTACTATTGAAGCAGATATAAAACGATGGTAAAAATTTCATGACGATTGACTAAAATTTTTTTTCATTAATTTGTTTAAACAATATAATATTGATTCGCAAAATCAAATACAATATAATAATTTTCTATGGCTATCACATCAACTAATTACCGCATTGAAATATTAATTGAAAATTATTGGCGATAAATATAACGAATTATAGAAAGGGTCATAAACTTTTGTTTCGGCAATACGTGTTGAATATCCTTAAGAGTGTAATGAAAAATTTCTACAGAATTACCTTTCTTCAGGCCTACCAAATCCTCCCCCTCAACAATAAAAACGTGCAATCGTCCTTTGGGTCTTCTGCGAACTAAATCATGCGGGAGTGTTAGTGCACTAAGTGCAAAGTCGGGGGTTCATTGGGAGTCTCCTGGATGGAAATTAATGGAGGTGGATACAGTGAAAGCATAAGCAGAAGCAAGACAATATGACACATGGGTAACTCTTGGGCTTACCAGCCGGGGTTTTAATGCTGCTACCCTGCAGCACAGTGGCCAGAATTCTGCCACAAGCTCCAAACTGCGCTTGTCCTGTCACCGCACATTGCAGAAACACACATTAATGAGTTTGTGATGATTATAATTGGTGGAAATAATTTTTAAAAAATCAATTTAAAAATCTTTAAAAATGAAAATCTCTCGTATGAAAATTCGGGTATGACCTCATATTTAGTGACAAAACGCGGGCACGATGGGTAACAAATAAAGCGGTGAAATGGTGATCATTTGAACATAGTGTTCTGTTGCATTGAAAAAATTGAATTAAAAATTTCAGAAAAAAAAATCGAAAATTTCGAAAGGAAAAAAATTTAATTACCAATTTTTAAATTCTAAAATTGAGGGTCAGAAAGACGAAAAAGAGAGAGAAACTTTGGGGGAAGCTTGAGCCATAAATTTTTTTCAAAAACTCCCAACAAATTTCTAACTAAATTGTAAACAATTTTCACAAATTAAAAGTAGCAAAAAAAAAAAAAAATCGAAAATTGGAAGAATCGAAAATTTGAGAAATGTCAACAAATTTGGGAACATGAAAACTAATTTTGTTTTTTTGAAAAGTGGACTCAAAAAACCGTTCCTGTGAAAATTACGAAAAAACAAAATTGAGTAATGAATTCGATTAAAAAAAAATTTCCTCTTACAATTTTGGCATAGAAACTAAGAAAGAAATTTCTGAAAATTTTACTGAAAAATTTCACTTACTTGAGCGTTGGCGCTGCAAAAGGTTCTTCTCATTTCTCGCAAATTGCTTTCGCGCCTCGTTGATTTTTTTCACCCACAAGTGGCACTCGTTGGTGGACGGTGCCAAAAGGACAATTGGTTTCTTACTGGAGTCCCTTAATCCCAGGGTCCTCGATGTATTATCGTTTGCGTCATGATGAATTATATTAGAATTGCCATTGGGCTCAGTCTCTCCGATCATAGTCAGTTCATTAAGAAATATGGTCTGCAACAAATTACAAAATTTAATGAAAATAAAATAATTATTAAAAAAAAAAAAAAAAAAAAAAAAAAACGAGCGAAAAAAATTGCTAGCACTCACTTTTCTGTAGAGCTTAAATTTATTATTCTCATTGCGCTCAAACGAGAATTGCTGACCGGCCGGTAGGTTCTTCAGTGGTTGAGCAAATAGAAGGAAGTCATTGGTGAGAAATGCCACAAGCTCTTTCCCACTTTTAGCCTGTAAATTCAAACCACACAATCATACAGAGCTCAACTTGCCGATAGGGGAAGTTATTGTTTTACCCCCGAAAATGATAAATCGATTTTCCATCAGATCTCCACGTTTCATGGCGCTTCTGACCTTTCTAGACTATTTAAAACAAAATGTCTGTATGTGTGTGTGTGTGTGTGCCGATGTACGTATGTAACCAAAAATTTCCCGGAGCGATTTCTCGTGAACAAATTATCCGATCGAGGTCCTGTATGACGCAATCGAAGCGCCTTGCCGTAACTTAGAGCTGATTAGTTTTTGGCCCATATATGTCTCCTGGTTTCTATTGTCATTAACAATTTCAATTGTTTATAACGCTGTATCTCACGAAATATTATAGATACGCAAAAATGTGTCGAATAAATGTTGTTCCTTATAAAAAAATACATATTTTGTGTCCTCTGACTTTTTTCGTATCTTTAACCGTTTCGGCGTTAGAGCGTTATAGACAATTGAAATCATTTGGAGAGCTCTGTGGTGAGAAAAATGAGAGATTGGAAAGAAAGTACGCACACATACTTGACGATTTCCTCATTTTTGAGGGGTTAAGCAAGGACTTCCTGAATGTTAATTCTGGTGTGAATACCTTATGGAGGATCCCATAATGCAGAAGTTTCCTGGGTCCCGCGGAATTGGTCAATGAATTAAATATAAGTTTCTCGTCAAGAATACTGTCACTACAAGCGACATGTGTCTGCAGCCACTCCAGTCTATCGCTGTTCTCCTTTTCCCGGACACCTTCATTAACCTGGAGAACATGAAGCCTCATTTAGACCTTAATTAAAAGTCCTCAGTCTGTCTGACACAAATTTACCTCAAGAGCGTACTTCAAACTTAAAGTATTTGAGCAAAGGAGTTTAACTCCCCAAGCAACTCTCAAATAAATTAGTCTCGATTATCCGAGGCAATGTGGGGAATGCTTCCGCGCATGCGCGAAAACTCGGATAACCCGGAGGCAATAGGGAGTTCTAAAATTTCAATAATTTCCCGCGTAATTTGAATGGTGAAATGAAATTTCATCAGATGAATATATAAAAATAGAAATGTATTGTCATATTTTAATATTTGGTATAAAAATAATGGTGAATAGAAAGTTTAGATAGTCACTGATAAGGTTTAAGAAAAGGTGTAATTGAACACTGCTTCAACTTGCTCATTCGTTTTTTAGCCGCGATATCTCGCTAACGTTTGATCAACAAATGATGACTTGCAGTGGGTTTAGGCGGTACTTCCGGAAGGAAGGAAGAGCGCGCAGAGTGTATTGTGACAAGTATATTCGACTCCATCCGTCTTATCCGAGTTTTTCCGTCTTGTCCGGGCCAATTCGGTCTCGCGGATAACGCGGTAGGTCGGATAATCGAGGGAGAGAAAATGAATTGCTATCGCTATTTACCTGCGTGCAGAACTCCTCTGCCTTCGCCAATGCCTCAGCGAGGTACTGCCTATCCGGATGCTCCATCGGTGTATACTCAAGTATTTTATTGATGATCAGCGGGTACTTGGTGATCCTCTGCATTGGCTTAATCAAGAACGAGCTCAAGGGCATACCCTTGGTCCTGGGATCCTGCTGGCATGCCTGAGCTATTGCCACAAACTCCGACGACGTCTCCGTCAATCGCTGAAGATAAACAGCTGCTGATATCTGACAACTGCAGAAGCGAACGTAAGCCGACATCCTCGGAATATTTTCACACAATATATCTCCAATCATCCGCACAGTTTCATCTTCACTGTTGTCCCGTCTTATCCTCAGGGTCCTCAAAAAATTGTCATTGCACGCTATTATGTCGCGCCAATTAACAAAAATCCGCTCGACCTCATCAACTGTCAGCACCATACTCTGAATTAAGGGCTTTTCGAAAACCTCGTGAACCAGGCGCATATCGTTGATGTATGCCTCCTCAGTTGCTATCAATTCCCTTATGTAATCCTGGCGCTTCAACTCCAAGGGATCAACGGATGAAATAACGTAGTCACTTGGCTCGTCCGCTGCACAGAAAAAATTCAATCTTTTACCAATTCTTCATGTTCAAGGATACCATCTATCACTTACCAAAGATAATTTGACGATTGCGTTCGACGGCGATAATTAACCAATTGGCATGATCTATATGTCTATTGTGATGGGGGTTTTCTTTCATTATGGATTTACACCGAGGAAGAGTATTTGTTGTTTAGGCATTTTACTGTTGGCTTTACATATTGCAGTTGAAGAAGTTTTTGGGAAAGATTAGCTCAGGTGACTCAATTCCTCGCTGACCGATTCAATGTACAGTAGAGTATCGATTATCCGGTCGACTGCGTTATCCGCGAGACCGAATTGGCCCGGACAATACGGAAAAACTCGGATAAGACGGATGGAGTCGAATATACTTGTCACAATACACTCTGCGTGCACTTCCTTCCTTCCGGAAGTACCGCCTAAACCCACTGCAAGTCATCATTTGTTGATCAAACGTTAGCGAGATATCGCGGCTAAAAAACGAATGAGCAAGTTGAAGCAGTGTTCAATTACACCTTTTCTTAAACCTTATCAGTGACTATCTAAACTTTCTATTCGCCATTATTTTTATACCAAATATTAAAATATGACAATGCATTTCTATTTTTATATATTCATCTGATGAAATTTCATTTCACCATCCAAATAACGTGGGAAATTATTGAAATTTTAGAACTCCCTATTCCCTCCGTGTTATCCGAGTTTTCGCGCATGCGCGGAAGCCCTTCCCCACATTGCCTCGGATAATCGAGACTCTACTGTATTGGGGGGTTACAAAAAAAAATCCTAATTGAATTTAGTAATTCAATGACAATGAATAATGGATTATCAAAAAAAACTGAGCCTTTTCCAACAGACAGACACTTTATTTCGGTTTTTTTTTTTTGGTCATGTGTGCGAAGGTAACGTGTATCATGGTATCTATAAATGATTAGATAATAGTGTTTTTCCATCTCCGCGTGTACAATGCTCATATAATATTCAATGGATACACGGAGGTAGTGATTGTATACAAGTAATAAATGTGAACAAAGCTTGTGACACGGCAATTAAATAGTAACATTAACTGAGAATAATTCACCGCACAATTACTCAAATTCATTAAGTTTGTTCACACTTTAACACTCTTCACTTGACTTTTATTTTTTTCCCCCAATAATTTGTTGTACATAACTGTTCTACATGAAATCTCAATTTTTTATTTCGAGCATCTGTCTCACAGGACAAAACGAACAATAATTTTTCTTTCAAATTTGTTTTTTTTTCGGTTTAGTTTAATTTAATTCACTTGCATCATCACTTAGGAAATAATGGGAAACGCGAGGGCAATTGTCCATTTATTGATATTTATTTGTTTTCTTGTTTTTTTCGCACTCTCTACTACGGGCATCAATAATAAATAGGCTAGCACGTATCACGCAATTTTGTCGCAAAAATTCCGATACGGCAATGCTTTATTTTATTTTTTTTTTTTTCTCATCTACATATTCAACTAACGCGCTTATATTATTCTTGTACGACACAATGTTCAGATATACTGATATATCTTAGTATAAATTAACTGATTTTTCGTTAAATGGGACAAAATTTTTTTTACGAATTTCCAGACTGCAGCAATTGTCATATATATATATTGATTTATCTCCCCAAATAAATTTTTTTCAAATTTTTTTTTCAAGTTTTTAAACACATTTTAAATTTCATATTCAGAGAGTTAAATCAACTTTTTATATTCAATCATTTCAATCGAGTTTGCTATTAATTTCAAAAAATAATTTCAATGATTATTAATTACTGAATAAATTTTGGAAAATAAGAAAAGATGATCAATAATTGAATTGCAAAAAAAAAATATTCGAAAATTGAAAAAAAAAAAATGATAAAAAAAATTGTGCGCTATAAAAAAAAATTACTTCATTATTAAATTATCATGATTCAATAATTGATGCGCACACGAGGGGAAATTCAAAGTGTCTCACACTTGCAACCGATCGCGTATTTCTTATCTTTTTTTTAATAATAACAAATAAATTCTGTATTTTTTTTTCTATAATGTAAGTAACAGCGAGTCAACAAGATGGGGGACTGGTTTTTACTAATTTACTTTAGGCCCCGTTAATTAAAATAATTGGGAAGCCCTGAGACAACTGATAAAAGTAATCATTACTTTTTGTGTTTTTTTTTTTTTAATGAGGGCAGTTTAAACTTTTTTTCGATCGTCAAATGCAATTAACGAATGAAAATTAAATTTTAAGTTGGGAGAGATTCAATTGATAAACGATGATAATGCACTTGAGATTCTCATTAGACTCAAAATTAATAATTACACATGACAAGGACAACTAAACACACCTTTTAAACAATTAATTACGGATAAAACGATGATAATTGCTAGGTAACTACCTAATGAGGACTGCAATTAACTAATGGCATATACTCTCCCTCAATTGACTCACACAAGTGAGCTTGGCCATTCGTTAACAAATCGAATAAAATTTATTTCTAGTAATTTCTTAAATTTCTCTGTTCTCGTTGTTGCTCTTTTTTTTTGTTCTTCCCCTCGATTAAACGAAGGTTAATAAATAAAATTGTTGACTTTTTTTTTTCTTTTTTTTTTTTTTGTTATCATTGGTTTTCTCTTTTCACAATTAATATGTGTAAATCTCGATATTAGGGCGCCTCCACTGCGTATCCTTAGGCTGCGTGTCAAGCAAGATGCGAAAGAACATCAATTAGTTAAAAATAAATTACACGGAAAATTAAGAAAATCAGTGAGGGGGAAGGAAAATTATAGTAACGAACAATTGAAGAAACTGAATGAAATTAAGGGTAATACAATTTCTTTTATAATGAGTACTTTTGCCCCTTGAGTTATTTTTTTTTTATTTTTTTTTTTTTTTGAGAAAGGCAAATGAACTTTTCTGTGAAAGAATTGTTTTTAATATTTTTGTGTAAATCTACATTTTTCAAGTAAGGGCAAAAATACGTGTTTTCTATTCCGGAAGAATGGACGGACAAGCAGGCAGAAGGATGCACACAAGCGCTCAGTGAAGCTTCGAAATTAAGGAGTGACACCACTGTAAAATTTTTCCAAAAATCGTTTTCTCTTGGGTCAAAAAATTTTGGGAAGTGGGGAGGGGGTGGGGGTGGGGGGGTTGAAATTCAATGATTTTAATGATTTTGTATTTTCAAAATATTGTCACGTTAAATATTCCAATTAAATAACAAAAAAAAAAAAACAAAAAAAAAAATGTGGGACAAAAAACATTTTTGGGGGAGATTTTACAGTGGTGTCACCCCTCAATGTAAAAGACTCTTCCTCGGTATCGTAATTAAATCTTCAATGTATTCTAGTTATCTCATTCATGCAACGTGATTACAATTAATTATCTACGCTTCGCGTGTCTCGACGACGCTCGTCCGTCCACCCATCTCGTGATATTGCTCAATTGCTAATTTGTGTTTTTAAAAATTTGTAATTTTTTTTTTTTTTAGTGTGTTTTGCTACTCACACATGGGTGTCACGTAGTTGCTGGGAAATATTCCAATGACTCCGTTGAGCTCACCCTTCCACCAGGACTCTTCCTGTTTAGACAGCACTGTAATCACTTCGCCTTTCTCGAAGCTCAGCTCATCGTCGTTCTGGGCTTGATGGGGATACAGTGCCATCACCCTCTCTGCACGTAAAAAAGAAAATTAATGAAAAACGTGTAGGTATTTTAATTGAGGATAGTTGAGTGTAAAAATTAGATCAGAAATTATCTCCCTCGTGGGTAAATTGCTAATGACCCCAAACCGGAAGTCGGAATTTGCACTGCGTCTACTGGTCTTGTAAAGGATGTTTCATTGATTTACTCACCAACATTTGGATCTGTGGGTGAATCCTGGTATCCATGAGACACTGGCGTCGACCTGTTACTGCTACTGGTCAATGGTCTGACATACGACGCTGGGAACCAGCCAATTTGCCGTTTTTTACCTCTCGCCTGAAAATAATTTTTCTAATTTATTTTCGAGGAATTTTTCAAATGTTGCTATCAATCAGGGACACATGATGTAGATGTGAAACATGGAAGCACTAATTTTGATCTGAATTGATCCTAAATTTTTGACGATTTCTCGAGAAATTGGAAATTTTCAAATACTCAGTTCTTTTTAATGTTTGAAAAGTTTTTCCAAAATTTCACGAAACTTTCTCAAATTTTTAAAAAAATTGTAAAGTGTTTAAAAATGGTTCCAAACATTTTCTAAACTTCTTCCAAATATTTTTCCAAAAAAAAAATTTTCCGAAAGATTTTTACAATTTTTTCAACATTTCTCTAAATTTCCCAAACATTTCCGACATTTTTCAAAATTTATGGAAAATATTAAAATGTTTTCCACATCTTTTCAAAATTTTTCCAAACATTGTCAAAATTTTTGAGAAAGTGTTTCAAAAATTTTCTCATTTGTTAAAAAAAAATTCCAATTCTTTTCAATTTTTTTTGAACCACTATCGCACATCTCAATATGTACATACAACTTGTGCGCATCGCCTTTGCGTCGATGGCAGAGAGTGGGCGATGGGTAACCAGTAGAGTATATCTATATATACATTTGTACTGGAAATGCCTGTTTCAGCGAGAATTTTTTCCCAACGCAAGGGCCGCATGAGATGTTTCACATCAAAAAGGTATAAAAAAGGTTGCTCCAAATTTCAAATTGTATTTCGCGCGCGAAGCGCGCAGTCGGTCACGTTCACACGAAATATTTCACATACCTGTAACTCTCCCTCCCACCAGCCCGAGTCAGTCTTCTTCCTGATCATGATAAGCTGGCCCTTCTGGAGATCCAATTGCTCAGCACTGCTAGCCTGATAAGGCGCCAGCACTTGGACAATCTCAGGTTTTCTTCCTCGACCCTGCATGATCAAATAATATTAAAATTCGTCCCCAATAAATTTGTCCCCCTAAAAATTCACAACGCTTGTGCCAGACACTAAATTCACTAAATGAACAAGCCAGCGCCTAAACTACAAGAGGTCACGCTGCTTTAAGCCCGTCCTCGTTTCCCTTTTCAATAATATACCTTATAATACTGCAATTCCGGAAATTAATGGTGATCGAGGGTACATCATCATCCAATGTGCAGCATCCGAGTGTTATCAGAATGAAATGTTCCAGGAATAAATTCACTCGCATGTGAAATTTAAAGGGTAACATCATTGTAAGGAGCTCACGTTTTTTTCGGGGGGGGGGGGGGGGAATTTTCAATTGTAGAGGATGAGATAAATTGATTTTTCATGGAGTAATTAAAACAAAATTTAATGAATTAATTACAAAAAATTACGAAAAAAATTTTTCTCCCATACTGAAAGTTTATGGGGCATAAAAAAATGATCGATTGCAAAATTGTTTTGTAAAACAAATTACAATAAAAAAACAAAAAAAACAAATTACAATGATGTTCCCCTTTAAACGTGAAATTATTTACAAAAATTTTCGGATCAATAGACCTTCATTGCTGGATAAAAAGCCTTGAATTACCTGTTGCGAGGCCATCGCTGTAAAATCAGGCAGCTCAGCTCTATCCTCCGCAGCTTGTCGCTCATCCTCAAGTTGCTCAGCTGTTTTTTCCGCCGTCTGAGGAGACAAAAATACCAAACTAGCACAACTCAATAGGGTTATTACACAGGAGCAATTGCATTAGCTCACCAGTGGTTTAGTTACACTATCACACAACTCTGTTATCATCAAACAAATTAAGTACAGTAGAGTCTCAATTATCCGAGGTAATGTGGGGAAGGGCTTTCGCGCATGCGCGAGAACTCGGATAACACGGACTGAATAGGGAGTTCTAAAATTCTCGCAGTGGGCTTAGGCGGTACTGCCGGAAGGAAGGAAGTGCGCGCAGAGTGTATTGTGATAATGGAAACTCACTCCCTCTATTCAACGACCAAATATTTTTGTCCAAAAAAAAAGGGAAAGCCAAAAAAATGCGCAGAAATAATACTCACCGGCGAAGAATAAGCTGCAGCATTAGCACCTCCAGTGGCACTAACAGTCGCCTGCGCAGGTGCTTTAGCAGGGGCAACCTGATTGATATTAGGCTCGCACTTCTCCACATAATTCGAGGGAAAGTATCCACTTCTGTTTCCAATACAGCCCGACCACCATTCGCCCTCGCTCTTGGTCACTTCAATGATCTCCCCCTCATTGAAGCTAAGATCATCTGGCTCAGTGCTAGAATACTGATAGAGCGCCACATAATAATCAGGCGCAGGTTTTTCACCCGCCCCAGCCTCAGCTGATTGCACCCCTTCTGCCCCCAGTGAGCCAGCCTCCGAGACATTCTCCGGCACCTCAGCAATCTCCTCCAGTGGCTTTCTCTCCACCGAGTCCTGCTGTACAAACTTATTAATATCATCATCAAATCCAGGATCAACAGGCTCCACATAAGACTCGGGAAACCATCCAGTATGTCCCCTAATTTCACCAGCCATCCACCCCGGCTCCTTATTCTGCACTGGTGGCACAAGAATAATATCACCAGGTTGGAACGATATTTCCTCATCATTTCTCGCTACAAATTCGTAAAGTGCTCGATATTTAACGATTCCAGGCTCAGCTGGCTCAACAACACCAGTATCAACGGGCCAGGCATTATCCGTTGGATCAGGTTCACTTGGTCCCCAGGCACTTTCCGCCCATGCTGCACTGGTATAATCAACCCCAGAAGTCACTGCACCCCTCAACTCAAGAATTTGACTTCTCTTGAGATCAAAATTTTTGAAAAGACCTCTACAATCACCAGCCAATCCCTTCATCTTCCCCTTCATCTCATCCAGCTGGCCATTATTATTCTCAATATCCTGATTTTTATCAGTTATCTGCTTCTCCAGATCGTCAATTTTATCCTTCATCTGCTTCAGGGTTATTTGTTTATTGGCAAAGGCCATTCTCATTGCCTCTTGGCCAGCTGAGTCCTGAGCTGCGTTCATTTTGTTCTTCGCTTCGATTCTCGCTTTCTCCTGGCTCAGCGATAACAACCGTTGATTTTGCTCGCGTAATTTATTTTTCAGGGCGGTCATCTCCTGTTGCTGTGAGTCCCTTGTTGCTCGCATTCCATCAATTGTGGTTTTTACACCGGAAACACCGACCCTGGTGTCGCAAATCTTCTGCGACAGCTCTTTAACTTTGTCATTGAGTGACCCCAGTTCGATTGTCAGGGTTTGGTTTTTAGCTTTAAGCTTGAGGAGAATGTCCTGCTCCTTTTGACGCTGCGCCTGGAGCTCCTGGGACTTCTGGGTCTCCCATTCCAGTTGGCGCTGTCTCTCCATCTCCTTGCGCGCAGCCTCTCGCTGGTCCTGCGCTCGGCGCCTTTGCTCCTCCTTCTCCTGCTCCAGCTCACGCTGGCGCAGGAGCTGCTTCTCGATCTCGGCTTGACGACGACGCTCCTGCTCCAGACGAATTTTCTCCTATTGAGGTGAGCGAAGACAGTTTGGTTATGTCGAGATTGAAAATCGCGTTTTGTGGAATTTTAAGGATATTCAACACGTATAGTCACAACAAAAGTTTATGACCTTTTCTATAATTCGTTATATTTATCCCCAATAATTTTCAATTAATATTTCAATGCGTTAATTTGTTGAAGTGATAGCCATAGAAAATTATTATATTGTATTTGATTTTGCGAATCAATATTATATTGTTTAAACAAATTAATGAAAACAAAATTTAGTCAATCGTCATGAAATTTTTACCATCGTTTTATATCTGCTTCAATAGTAAATTTTCCAAATTTCAACAAATTTTTATATTTTGAACTGTATTTACAGAAATTTTTATTTTTCCCATGAGAGGCAGTGTTAATTGAGAACTTTGATAATTAATAACTACAAAACGGTGTTGTGAATTAATCTCAAATTTCATAGAGGCATCTGTTATCGCTTCAAAAACATTATGTCAAAATTTCAAGCAATTCTTATATCTTCGCCAATATAGGTGGAATATCCTTAAGAAGGCTAGGAAGAATTTGAGAGTTCGAAATCAGAGTGATCACTCCATCGATGGGAGTTTGCATAAATTTCAACATTTGGAAATTAAAATTTTATGATGGTTTGAGAATCTTAGGTATTTACCTGTTTTTCCGCTTCTTCGCGCTCCTTTCGCTCCCGCTCCTCCTGCTCCTTCCGCTGTTGATCCATGAGGGTTTTGCGACGTCGGTCAAGCTCCGCTTGGCCCTTTTCGTAGTTCTCCTTTCGTTTGTCCTCGAAGGAAGATTGAGGCATCCCCGCGGAAGGATCGACGGTCTCTGGGAGGCCACCGGATGACACACTACTCTGTCGTTGGCGTCTAAACGTTGGGGGGATGAGGTCAGGAGGCAAACTATCTGGAATCGTCTCGCCAGCCTGGAATAAATGAGAACTTGTAGATTTTCTGGTGGACGATGTGACCATGATAGGAGAAGGGAACGACAGAGGCAGAGGAGGAAGGGGAGATCTAAAGTCGTCATCAGCTGCTGTATGGTGATCCAGCCAGGACAATAATATGAAACAATGCCATCGACGAAATAAAGATAGTAAATTTCATTATCTACGTTCCATCACGAATATCTTAGAGCAATTTTGCTGCTTATGGACTACATCACCATCAAATTTTTCGACCCAAAATCGACGGGAGTGTCTTCTAGGGGTTCGTATTGGATAGTACAAACGCGCACGGGGCCAAAAATTCAATTTTAAAAAATTTAAGTTTGCTTCCCCATAAGGTCCCAATGTTAAATTTGGCCAAAATCGAAAAAAATTAATTTGACCTTTTCGACCCAAAATTGACGGGAATGTCTTCTAGGGGTCCCAATCGGATAGTATAAACGCGCACGGAGCCAAAAATTCAATTTAAAAAAATTTAAGTTTGCCTCCCCATAAGGTCCCAATGTTAAATTTGGCCAAAATCGAAAAAAATTAATTTGACTTTTTCGACCGAAAATCGACGGGAATGTCGTCTAGGGGTTCCTATTGGATAGTATCAACGCACACGGGGCCAAAAATTCAATTTTGAAAAAATTAAGTTTGCCTCCCCATAAGGTCCCAATGTTAAATTTGGCCAAAATCGAAAAAAATTAATTTGACTTTTTCGACCCAAATTCGACGGAAATATCTTCTAGGGGTTCCTATTGGATAGTATCAGTGCCCACGGGGCCAAAAATTCAGTTTTAAAAAATTTAAGTTTGCCTCCCCATAAGACCCCAATGTTAAATTCGGCCAAAATCGAAAAAAATTAATTTGACTTTTTCGACCCAAAATTGACGGGAATGTCTTCTAGGGGTCCCAATCGGATAGTATAAACGCGCACGGAGCCAAAAATTCAATTTAAAAAAATTTAAGTTTGCCTCCCCATAAGGTCCCAACGTTAAATTTGGCCAAAATCGAAAAAAATTAATTTGACTTTTTCGACCGAAAATCGACGGGAATGTCGTCTAGGGGTTCCTATTGGATAGTATCAACGCACACGGGGCCAAAAATTCAATTTTGAAAAAATTAAGTTTGCCTCCCCATAAGGTCCCAATGTTAAATTTGGCCAAAATCGAAAAAAATTAATTTGACTTTTTCGACCCAAATTCGACGGAAATATCTTCTAGGGGTTCCTATTGGATAGTATCAGTGCCCACGGGGCCAAAAATTCAGTTTTAAAAAATTTAAGTTTGCCTCCCCATAAGACCCCAATGTTAAATTCGGCCAAAATCGAAAAAAATTAATTTGACTTTTTCGACCCAAAATCGACGGGAATGTCTTCTAGGGGTCCCAATTGGATAATATAAACGCGCACGGGGCCAAAAATTCAATTTTAAAAAATTTAAGTTTGCCTCCCCATAAGGTCCCAATGTTAAATTTGGCCAAAATCGAAAAAAATTAATTTGACTTTTTCGACCCAAAATCGACGGGAATGTCTTCTAGGGGTCCCAATTGGATAGTATAAACGCGCACGGGGCCAAAAATTCAATTTTAAAAAATTTAAGTTTGCCTCCCCATAAGACCCCAATGTTAAATTCGGCCAAAATCGAAAAAAATTAATTTGACTTTTTCGACCCAAATTCGACGGAAATGTCTTCTGGGGGTTCCTATTCGATAGTATCAACGCACACGGGACCAAAAATTCAATTTGAAAAAATTTAAGTTTGCCTCCCCATAAGGTCCCAATGTTAACTTTCGGGAAAATCGAAAAAAATTAATTTGACTTTTTCGACCCAAAATCGACGGGAATGTCTTCTAGGGGTCCCAATTGGATAGTATAAACGCGCACGGGGCCAAAAATTCAATTTTACAAAATTTAAGTTTGCCTCCCCATAAGACCCCAATGTTAAATTTGGCCAAAATCGAAAAAAATTAATTTGACTTTTTCGACCCAAAATCGACGGGAATGTCTTCTAGGGGTCCCAATTGGATAGTATAAACGCGCACGGGGCCAAAAATTCAATTTTAAAAAATTTAAGTTTGCCTCCCCATAAGGTCCCAATGTTAAATTTGGCCAAAATCGAAAAAAATTAATTTGACTTTTTCGACCCAAAATCGACGGAAATATCTTCTAGGGGTCCCAATTGGATAATATAAACGTGCACAGGGCGAAAAATTCAATTTTAAAAAATTTAAGTTTGCCTCCCCATAAGGTCCCAATGTTAAATTTGGCCAAAATCGAAAAAAATTAATTTGACTTTTTCGACCCAAAATTGACGGGAATGTCTTCTAGGGGTCCCAATTGGATAGTATAAACGCGCACAGGGCCAAAAATTCAATTTTAAAAAATTTAAGTTTGCCTCCCCATAAGACCCCAATGTTAAATTCGGCCAAAATCGAAAAAAATTAATTTGACTTTTTCGACCCAAAATCGACGGGAATGTCTTCTAGGGGTCCCAATTGGATAATATAAACGCGCACGGGGCCAAAAATTCAATTTTAAAAAATTTAAGTTTGCCTCCCCATAAGGTCCCAATGTTAAATTTGGCCAAAATCGAAAAAAATTAATTTGACTTTTTCGACCCAAAATCGACGGGAATGTCTTCTAGGGGTCCCAATTGGATAGTATAAACGCGCACGGGGCCAAAAATTCAATTTTAAAAAATTTAAGTTTGCCTCCCCATAAGGTCCCAATGTTAACTTGGGCCAAAATCGAAAAAAATTAATTTGACTTTTTCGACCCAAATTCGACGGAAATGTCTTCTGGGGGTTCCTATTCGATAGTATCAACGCACACGGGACCAAAAATTCAATTTGAAAAAATTTAAGTTTGCCTCCCCATAAGGTCCCAATGTTAACTTTCGGGAAAATCGAAAAAAATTAATTTGACTTTTTCGACCCAAAATCGACGGGAATGTCTTCTAGGGGTCCCAATTGGATAGTATAAACGCGCACGGGGCCAAAAATTCAATTTTAAAAAATTTAAGTTTGCCTCCCCATAAGGTCCCAATGTTAAATTTGGCCAAAATCGAAAAAAATTAATTTGACTTTTTCGACCCAAAATCGACGGAAATATCTTCTAGGGGTCCCAATTGGATAATATAAACGTGCACAGGGCGAAAAATTCAATTTTAAAAAATTTAAGTTTGCCTCCCCATAAGGTCCCAATGTTAAATTTGGCCAAAATCGAAAAAAATTAATTTGACTTTTTCGACCCAAAATTGACGGGAATGTCTTCTAGGGGTCCCAATTGGATAGTATAAACGCGCACAGGGCCAAAAATTCAATTTTAAAAAATTTAAGTTTGCCTCCCCATAAGACCCCAATGTTAAATTCGGCCAAAATCGAAAAAAATTAATTTGACTTTTTCGACCCAAAATCGACGGAAATGTCTTCTAGGGGTCCCAATTGGATAATATAAACGCGCACGGGGCCAAAAATTCAATTTTAAAAAATTTAAGTTTGCCTCCCCATAAGGTCCCAATGTTAAATTTGGCCAAAATCGAAAAAAATTAATTTGACTTTTTCGACCCAAAATTGACGGGAATGTCTTCTAGGGGTCCCAATTGGATAGTATAAACGCGCACAGGGCCAAAAATTCAATTTTAAAAAATTTAAGTTTGCCTCCCCATAAGGTCCCAATGTTAAATTTGGCCAAAATCGAAAAAAATTAATTTGACTTTTTCGACCCAAAATCGACGGGAATGTCTTCTAGGGGTCCCAATTGGATAGTATAAACGCGCACGGGGCCAAAAATTCAATTTTAAAAAATTTAAGTTTGCCTCCCCATAAGGTCCCAATGTTAACTTGGGCCAAAATCGAAAAAAATTAATTTGACTTTTTCGACCCAAATTCGACGGAAATGTCTTCTGGGGGTTCCTATTCGATAGTATCAACGCACACGGGACCAAAAATTCAATTTGAAAAAATTTAAGTTTGCCTCCCCATAAGGTCCCAATGTTAACTTTCGGGAAAATCGAAAAAAATTAATTTGACTTTTTCGACCCAAAATCGACGGGAATGTCTTCTAGGGGTCCCAATTGGATAGTATAAACGCGCACGGGGCCAAAAATTCAATTTTAAAAAATTTAAGTTTGCCTCCCCATAAGGTCCCAATGTTAACTTGGGCCAAAATCGAAAAAAATTAATTTGACTTTTTCGACCCAAATTCGACGGAAATGTCTTCTGGGGGTTCCTATTCGATAGTATCAACGCACACGGGACCAAAAATTCAATTTGAAAAAATTTAAGTTTGCCTCCCCATAAGGTCCCAATGTTAACTTTCGGGAAAATCGAAAAAAATTAATTTGACTTTTTCGACCCAAAATCGACGGGAATGTCTTCTAGGGGTCCCAATTGGATAGTATAAACGCGCACGGGGCCAAAAATTCAATTTTACAAAATTTAAGTTTGCCTCCCCATAAGACCCCAATGTTAAATTTGGCCAAAATCGAAAAAAATTAATTTGACTTTTTCGACCCAAAATCGACGGGAATGTCTTCTAGGGGTCCCAATTGGATAGTATAAACGCGCACGGGGCCAAAAATTCAATTTTAAAAAATTTAAGTTTGCCTCCCCATAAGGTCCCAATGTTAAATTTGGCCAAAATCGAAAAAAATTAATTTGACTTTTTCGACCCAAAATCGACGGAAATATCTTCTAGGGGTCCCAATTGGATAATATAAACGTGCACAGGGCGAAAAATTCAATTTTAAAAAATTTAAGTTTGCCTCCCCATAAGGTCCCAATGTTAAATTTGGCCAAAATCGAAAAAAATTAATTTGACTTTTTCGACCCAAAATTGACGGGAATGTCTTCTAGGGGTCCCAATTGGATAGTATAAACGCGCACAGGGCCAAAAATTCAATTTTAAAAAATTTAAGTTTGCCTCCCCATAAGACCCCAATGTTAAATTCGGCCAAAATCGAAAAAAATTAATTTGACTTTTTCGACCCAAAATCGACGGGAATGTCTTCTAGGGGTCCCAATTGGATAATATAAACGCGCACGGGGCCAAAAATTCAATTTTAAAAAATTTAAGTTTGCCTCCCCATAAGGTCCCAATGTTAAATTTGGCCAAAATCGAAAAAAATTAATTTGACTTTTTCGACCCAAAATCGACGGGAATGTCTTCTAGGGGTCCCAATTGGATAGTATAAACGCGCACGGGGCCAAAAATTCAATTTTAAAAAATTTAAGTTTGCCTCCCCATAAGGTCCCAATGTTAACTTGGGCCAAAATCGAAAAAAATTAATTTGACTTTTTCGACCCAAATTCGACGGAAATGTCTTCTGGGGGTTCCTATTCGATAGTATCAACGCACACGGGACCAAAAATTCAATTTGAAAAAATTTAAGTTTGCCTCCCCATAAGGTCCCAATGTTAACTTTCGGGAAAATCGAAAAAAATTAATTTGACTTTTTCGACCCAAAATCGACGGGAATGTCTTCTAGGGGTCCCAATTGGATAGTATAAACGCGCACGGGGCCAAAAATTCAATTTTAAAAAATTTAAGTTTGCCTCCCCATAAGGTCCCAATGTTAACTTGGGCCAAAATCGAAAAAAATTAATTTGACTTTTTCGACCCAAATTCGACGGAAATGTCTTCTGGGGGTTCCTATTCGATAGTATCA
This sequence comes from Asobara japonica, assembly GCA_026005395.1. Classification (NCBI taxonomy): domain Eukaryota; kingdom Metazoa; phylum Arthropoda; class Insecta; order Hymenoptera; family Braconidae; genus Asobara; species Asobara japonica. Next base: position 1,512,198 of record BQMI01000510.1, read on the forward strand.
ACGCACACGGGACCAAAAATTCAATTTGAAAAAATTTAAGTTTGCCTCCCCATAAGGTCCCAATGTTAACTTTCGGGAAAATCGAAAAAAATTAATTTGACTTTTTCGACCCAAAATCGACGGGAATGTCTTCTAGGGGTCCCAATTGGATAGTATAAACGCGCACGGGGCCAAAAATTCAATTTTACAAAATTTAAGTTTGCCTCCCCATAAGACCCCAATGTTAAATTTGGCCAAAATCGAAAAAAATTAATTTGACTTTTTCGACCCAAAATCGACGGGAATGTCTTCTAGGGGTCCCAATTGGATAGTATAAACGCGCACGGGGCCAAAAATTCAATTTTAAAAAATTTAAGTTTGCCTCCCCATAAGGTCCCAATGTTAAATTTGGCCAAAATCGAAAAAAATTAATTTGACTTTTTCGACCCAAAATCGACGGAAATATCTTCTAGGGGTCCCAATTGGATAATATAAACGTGCACAGGGCGAAAAATTCAATTTTAAAAAATTTAAGTTTGCCTCCCCATAAGGTCCCAATGTTAAATTTGGCCAAAATCGAAAAAAATTAATTTGACTTTTTCGACCCAAAATTGACGGGAATGTCTTCTAGGGGTCCCAATTGGATAGTATAAACGCGCACAGGGCCAAAAATTCAATTTTAAAAAATTTAAGTTTGCCTCCCCATAAGACCCCAATGTTAAATTCGGCCAAAATCGAAAAAAATTAATTTGACTTTTTCGACCCAAAATCGACGGGAATGTCTTCTAGGGGTCCCAATTGGATAATATAAACGCGCACGGGGCCAAAAATTCAATTTTAAAAAATTTAAGTTTGCCTCCCCATAAGGTCCCAATGTTAAATTTGGCCAAAATCGAAAAAAATTAATTTGACTTTTTCGACCCAAAATTGACGGGAATGTCTTCTAGGGGTCCCAATTGGATAGTATAAACGCGCACAGGGCCAAAAATTCAATTTTAAAAAATTTAAGTTTGCCTCCCCATAAGGTCCCAATGTTAAATTTGGCCAAAATCGAAAAAAATTAATTTGACTTTTTCGACCCAAAATCGACGGGAATGTCTTCTAGGGGTCCCAATTGGATAGTATAAACGCGCACGGGGCCAAAAATTCAATTTTAAAAAATTTAAGTTTGCCTCCCCATAAGGTCCCAATGTTAACTTGGGCCAAAATCGAAAAAAAATAATTTGACTTTTTCGACCCAAATTCGACGGAAATGTCTTCTGGGGGTTCCTATTCGATAGTATCAACGCACACGGGACCAAAAATTCAATTTGAAAAAATTTAAGTTTGCCTCCCCATAAGGTCCCAATGTTAACTTTCGGGAAAATCGAAAAAAATTAATTTGACTTTTTCGACCCAAAATCGACGGGAATGTCTTCTAGGGGTCCCAATTGGATAGTATAAACGCGCACGGGGCCAAAAATTCAATTTTAAAAAATTTAAGTTTGCCTCCCCATAAGGTCCCAATGTTAACTTGGGCCAAAATCGAAAAAAATTAATTTGACTTTTTCGACCCAAATTCGACGGAAATGTCTTCTGGGGGTTCCTATTCGATAGTATCAACGCACACGGGACCAAAAATTCAATTTGAAAAAATTTAAGTTTGCCTCCCCATAAGGTCCCAATGTTAACTTTCGGGAAAATCGAAAAAAATTAATTTGACTTTTTCGACCCAAAATCGACGGGAATGTCTTCTAGGGGTCCCAATTGGATAGTATAAACGCGCACGGGGCCAAAAATTCAATTTTACAAAATTTAAGTTTGCCTCCCCATAAGACCCCAATGTTAAATTTGGCCAAAATCGAAAAAAATTAATTTGACTTTTTCGACCCAAAATCGACGGGAATGTCTTCTAGGGGTCCCAATTGGATAGTATAAACGCGCACGGGGCCAAAAATTCAATTTTAAAAAATTTAAGTTTGCCTCCCCATAAGGCCCCAATGTTAAATTTGGTCAAAATCGAAAAAAATTAATTTGACTTTTTCGACCCAGAATTAACGGGAGTGTCTTCTAGGGGTTCCTATTGTATAGTACAAACGCACACAAGTCCAAAAATTCAACATTGAAAACTTAAGTTTGCATCCCCATAAGGTCCCAATGTTAACTTTGAACTCGAAAAAACACAATTTGAAGGGAATCCAACAAAAGCGCATACCTTAGCAATGTCGCATAGATGCATAGCAAGAACAAACTCCTCGCAACCCAGCCTCCCATCAGCATCCATATCAGACAATCGCCAAATCGAAGCCAGTGTAAGCTGTGGCAGTTGAGTCTGCACCATAATATTCCTGGCCTGAGGTCCAGACAGAAATCCGGTTCTCGTTCTGTCACAAGTATTAAACACCTGCGTATACTTCAACTTCGTTTGATGAGGCACAGCCCAATCAACTGTCGGTGGAGAGCTCAACGACTGCTGAGACTGCTGACTATGCTGACTATGCTGACTATGCTGACTATGCTGGCTATGCTGACTATGTTGAGAATCAATGGAGCCTACTCTGTCGATACTGGGTGGTCTTGCAGTAGTGCTCAACGGTGTATTTGTAGAAACTGGAGTGCTCATTACTGCTGCAATAGCTGACTGGCTCTGATGTCCTGCAACTCCATTTGAGGGAGCTGATGGCAGCATTCCAGGCATTGTGGCAATGGGCTGTATCATTGTAGGAATTGCTGGGCCCATTCCAAACGCTTGAATCGGAGCTGGAGTTGTGTTCAAAGGGACTATAGGAGCACCACCGGCCATTGGAACAACTGGGACAACAGGAGCACCCATTTGTCCAAGATGGGAAATTGGCATTCCTGGGAGAGCCTGCACTTGGGCAACAGGCTGACCTGGTCCCATTGACGACACCGGGCTATTTGGAAATGATGGAGGTGCTGGCTTCGGTGGAGGCGGAAGTCCTGTTGTTGCGTTGAATCCGGCACCTGGGGAGGAAAAAATGTCTTAGATTACGTTGGTGGGACAGTCAGGGGAAGCCTTTGAGGTGGAAATAATTTCCTGATTTCTGGAAGAATCCTAACGATTGGAGAAATTTTTGGACAGTACTTTCAGGACATTATTATTATTAATAATTAATCAATATTAATTAATTAATAATGATAATAAAAAAAAAAAATCAAAAATTATTGAAATAAAAATTCAAATTTTTGAAATTAATTTAATATTAATTAATTAATAGTAATAATTCAGGAAATTAATTTTGGGGGCTTTGGTAATTTTTTTGGTAATTATATTGAGAATTATTCCCTCCTCTATTGAAATAGATCAGCAAGCTTGACTAGTCTATGAGAGGACATACGGGTGGACATACCGATGCTGCCTGGTGGGGCGGGTCTTTGGGGCGGTGGACCACTGGCAGGTGTCACGCCAGTACTTACGTTAGCTTTTGCAAAAGGGAAAGAAGGTCGGTTAATTTTTTCTCCTGACTAGCAGGTAGAGAAATCAGCAATAGTAACGAAGTGATTAATTAATAATAATAATTATCATCGTCATGTTTTTTTTTTCATTCATTCGTCGATGTGGATGAAATTACGTGAAGAATTTTTTTTAGTAAAATGAGAAAGAAAGGTAAATAAGTATAGACGTAATACATCTGGCAATTGCATTGGGTTTCGTTTTTTATCTCAATTGAAATTGAGAACAGTTGATATGGTGATTCCATGGAAATTGTGATCTCCCCATATCTCCCTGCTTGTATATCAACCTATCATGGACCTCTATTAACAAGCGAGGCGTAAAAATATCAATTTATCCATTACCGAGAAGTGAAAAATTATCTTCTTGCTATCAATTATGAAGAGGAAATTATTTTTAACTCCAAATGTCAGGAGTGCAATTTCACGGTTAATTATTCTATATTTTTTTTAGAAGAAGTTTATATTCTGCAGATCAGCCCAAGGACATTCATAAGAATTATTTTCTTTTTTTTCTCATGAAATTTATCGTGTATAATAGTTTCTTCTTCACGCAATTTCTTCCTAAATTAAGCAGGAAGGTTGGAACATTAAAAATGTAATGAGTACTAATTTCAATGTGAGAACATACCGATGAGGGGCGGTGCAGGTCTAGCGGGTGACTTTGCTGGTATATTTGTGGGAAGTGTACCACTAGCACCACTAAATTTTCGGGAGCCTGTGTACGTGTCATGCGAGCATATGAGAATTGTTCAAGATAAGTCAATTTGTTAGTTTGTGGCAGGTTCATCTAGATGATTGTGGTATCGAGGAGAGATTGGATAAGGTGGGATCTTACCAAGGGGCACTTGCATGGGCGGAACTACTGGCCTCCCTGGCTGGGCCGCGAGGGGCGCTGATGCTCCAAGATTCACTAGATTCTGCTGCATTGGAAAACTTCCATTTGAAACGTTTGGAGATCCTGAGGACAATTCAATAAAATTAAATCACCATTTTGCTCATCAATGTTTGTCTGAAACTTTGAGACATGATTGGGCCAAATTGCTGAAATGTTCAGGTTTGAAATAGCGAAAAAGGGAGAAATGAATATATAGATAAGTATGAAATGAATGAAAGGATAAAGAGTTCACCTGCAACAGGTGATTTCAAACTCTGGACCAAGGACGGTGGCAGGGACTTGGGCACCTCCAGACCCCTCAGCTTCAGATGAATTAATTTACAAGCAATGCTGAACTCGTTGACATCCATTTTTCCATCGGCGTCTGTATCTGACAGGCCCCATATGAGGCCTAGCGTGGCGGGGGGTAACTGTGATCTTAATAAAAATCCCTTAGCCTGTTCCCCAGTCACAATTCCATTGACTGGCTTCAATGCATCGAACTGCACCTTGTAATGGGCCTTCTCCATGGGTTGGATCGCCCATGGATCCATACCTAGTCACCAACAAGGAGTAATATTAATTAAATACAGTAGCAAATGCTTCAAAACTCATTTTATATCATTAATATCTTTTTTTTTCAATTTTTTTTTTTGCAATTATCTTTTTTTCTCTTATGTTATTATTGTTTGTTTTGAAATTTTTATTTTTATTTTTGATTCTTTTATGCTCATTTCCTTTTACTTCATAACTATGTATACTATTTCAAAGATTCTTATGTATAAAGCCGATTGGCGTGGAATAAATAAATAAATAAATGAATAAATATTGATATAACATAAAAAATTCGGAAAGCCCACAATGTTAAATTTTTCAAATTTGGCGGGCTTTTTCAAATTATCAATATTTTCAGGTAAGTCCAAATACCACTGTCCTCCATTATTAAATTTTTTCAATTTCCTCAGCATACAAATTTCGGAAATTCCAAAAGTTTTTTATGCCAAAAAAATTTCTTCTAATTGTTTTGATTTTCTGAGCTTCCTCAAATTATTTCCAATTTTCTTTTTTTCAAATTTTTAAATTGCGTCTCATTTTTGAATGCTTCTAAATCTCGCCTCAATTGTTCTTCTCAATAAACGTTTGACGTAAGACCCATCTGAACTTCAGTAAACTTCCCTTAAAGAACAATTTAAATAATTCAGGGAAAGTAAGAAAAAAAAATCAATGAATTACCTGCGGCCTGGGGCATTGCCATACTTAGCGTCTCTCCCTCCCCTCACCGTCACTTCCTGCACCATGAAATCACAAAAAAACCACAAACAATCAGATAAACCCACAATCTCAAAGACTCATACACGAAAATTGAATTATGCGATAAACGTCAAAGTTGGTGCGCCCTAACCTCCAACGATCGGATCGATGGTAAATGTGTCAAGGAATCAAATACTCGTGAAAATGGATTTGTGGGCGGGCAAAAGGGGGCGTTATCAGCGAAAGTGTCACAAAATGGGTTGCACAAAACCCCCCAAATTTTCCCAAAAAACAGCAAAAAAAAAAAGTGACGAAAGAGATGTGAAATAAATTGCAGCGGGATTTCCCCATCCTGAATCACCCAATCCAAGATACTACAAACTACATCGTAAACGTCAACACAAGTCACTTATTGTCTTTCTCGACTTTTCAGAGCGTTTTAAAGTGATTAGAAAGCAATTACCTCAATAGAGAACTAGCACCAAATTGACTCAGCCCTCGTACATGAACTGTAACATCATCACTCGCCAAACTGCCCTCAAGTCCCAATCGCCCGTCAAAGCTCAAATTCCTCTCCGCAATTTGGCGGGCTTTTTTCTTTTTCTTCAACTGGCACGGGATGACACTACCTGTAACAACGAAATTGCGCGAATGAGAAATGATGTATCATAAGAAAAATTTACTTTGACATTTGCAAGGTCCAACTGACAGTTTTGTCCTTTGCATGTCATTTTATTGGTAGTTTTAAATGGCTCTCACCTCGGATTTTTAGGCGGCGGCAATAAATACCTCGTTCAAGCGGCGAATTTAATTTGGAAAAATGGATTTTCACGAATTTACGAACACTCGAGCAATCGTCACACATATGAGCGGCGAGGCGGTTTGACAATGGGGGGGGGGGGGGAGGGGGGGGGGGGGTGTCCAGTCGATTATTTTCGGCAAAGTTCGGGAAGAATCGATAGCCAAGAGCGACGGGCTTCTAAAGGGTACTTGGGCGCTATCGGTGTATTGCGGGTAATTGTTCTGTACATATGTCGACGGCCACGAGGTTTTCAGGGAGGATAGAAATATAGTATATACGGGAGTTTTTTCCTGTATATGACACACCCATTCTTCAATTTTTTGACATTGGTTTTGTATGATTTAGGGTAATTGCTGAAAAATAAGGTACTACTTTATCGACGGCTGACTTAGTGAGCGGTACGTGGTTTTTAATGGGGTCTTTAATTTTTTTTTCTTTTATTATTTTTTTATTAGGGGTATTTAATTGAATGTTTAAAAAAATTTCCTGGAGTATTGAGAAATTTTTAAAAACAATTTTCACTAAGTTTTTTACTTTTTGTAAAGTTTTTACGCATTACAGTGCAGGTTAACTGTGTACATTCGTTCGCATGCGCGCGCACATCTGCCGGAAGCAACGTAAACCTCTATCTTGCCAACTGCAGATTAGTTTCCGGTTTATTGAACAATTTCTAACATTTAGTTAGGGCCAGTTCTCGGTGAAGTTAACCGCGGTTAATCGGGAGATAAAGTTACGCGTTGTGATTGGCCGGAAGTTTTCTACCAATCAGAGGGCTTAGCGTCAAAGTTAAATATGGCGCTTAGTAACGAAAAGCTGGGCTTTAATCGTCCTAGTTTTCGGACGAGACATGTAAAAGTTTAGAATATTCGGTACAAGTACTATTTTACCAATTGCATTATGATTAGTATTTTACCAACAGTGGATCCCTGTATCATGGTGCATTTTGACACAACGGCGTAATAGACTTTCCTACCGACTGTGAGTTTTCAAAACGAGCCGAAGACGAGTTTTTCACCGATTTTTGATACTACGTGCGTGGAAAAACATATTTGCGCACTGCGGCGACCGTGGGCGGGACGCGCATATCGCGCATGCGCACCGTGCGTGAAACCCGCGCTAGCGCTAGGTTCTGTCGGGCAGCGCCACGTGCACAGTTTAAAACAGCTTTATTGACGTCACAATTGCGTTCAGAGCGTTCTAAGACTTTGTTTTCAAATTTACATTTACAAATATACATATATATAAGATATAGATATATATATCCAGTGATTTCACCGCAAGGAGTGTTCAGAGGTTAAACGCAGAATTTTGTTCGATGAGTCCTTCCGCAAAAAAATTGTGGCAGTCAAATTTAAAATTCAAATTGTCAGAACAATTTATGAGTATGCTGTACAAAAAAAATAATTCAATAAGTACCTCAAAACTGATGTGCATCAAAGCGCAAGTCACGTGTGCTCTCATTTTTCTTTCTATTTTTCCATAAAAAAAAATGCGGTTTACCCCCCTTCCCCCAGTCCTGCCCCTCCGCCAATGCAATCACCAACAATCAATCCTCTTTCCCCGCAATTTTCCCAGCTCTCTAAACCTGTTAAGTCTATTAATATCCCACCGTTAACGTTCCATTGACGAGAAAAATCCGTAAATAAACGTTCAATCCTTCCTTCATTCGATTTTCTCTCCTTTACAAATTGAGTAAATGCCAGCATGCGACCTTGGTTATGCCGATTCTTGAATTGAACTCTTTACATAATGAGTATGTTTAAGGAGGCTTGGCGCTAAAAAAAATGGCGGACCAAAAATTGACTGTTTTTTTTTTTTAAAAGTGCATAATTTGATTTTACGAACTTGTTGTAGTTGATGGAACAATTTGATGAACATATTTGCAAAATTTCAGCGTGATGCAACTATGCTGAGCGACCCTCCTTGACTCGGCATTAAACCTGTCTCTAGTCACGTGACGACGTCTGCTTCCAAATTTTCATATTATCAAAAATGCGTTGGAAACTTCACTGCCTCAATTAATGCTTTCAAATTATCTACGTCGTGATAAAAAATCATTCGTGCCACAGTTAAATTGCGGGAAATTACACTTCAGGTCGTTGTAGAGTTCTCGCGAGTTGCGCGCCATTGGTATCAGACGCGCGCCATCTATAGATACATCCTGCGGCATGTCAAATCATTTCTTGTAGATCTTTTGAAAACTAAAAATATTCACGAATGTTCGTACGGGACTTTATTGTTGCTTTCAATGTACACAACAAACAATCTTTCCTCAAAAATTGACACATCTCCATTACTTTTCTCATGGGAGAGCAGCGCGACCATTGGCGGGCTAAGTAGATCTGCGCGTGCGCACAATTGCACTACTCATATTGTCCTTTTAGCGGGGCTAAGGTTTTAGTATGAAAATTGTTGCAACATACGATAGACTTGCTGGCCACGTTGTCAGGCCAATATTAGTCCAGTAATATCAATGATCGTTTCCTGTGACGCAAAAGGTCATTGTCAAACCGCGAACACAGTGATATGAAATAATTTTTTTACTAACATGAATGATAGTTGAAAGAGTTACAAGTAAAATGTGAAAATTATTGCAATCTGTGAATGCAAAACGAGAAATTCTTTTTTCGGGTATTTCATTCATTATCTCTTGTATCCATATCATGAATATTCGTGCAAACGGGTTACATCGATAACACAACGATCTTTCATAAGCGGCCAATTATCAAAACTTTCAGGCAAGTTGATTTGTTTTGTTTTTTTTTTTTAAATTCATCAATCGTCCAATCGTTAATTAGCACGTTAAAAATGGCGCGAAATATGGAGATGATTAGGTGGAGATGAAAAGTAATCAAGTTGTCAAGTTTTTGTGGCGGCGGAAATTATCAAGGTCATCCTCAGGTAATTACATATTGAATTGATGAGAAAATTTATTTTCTTATTGTGTTTTAGTTTGAGCGAATTGGAGATCAGTTTTTTGATGAGCTTTTTTAACATTATGGGGATTGCAATGGACTAGACTCTTAACATATATATATATCTATATATATGGTCGCGTTATGTTCAAAAGATGTAAATACAAGTAATTAGCAGGTACAAAATTGATTGTCTATTGCATTGCACAAGTAGCAATACTAAAATGACGTTAACGGCTCATTAAATTCAAATTTTAGGGTAAATAATTTTTGCAAAAAAAATATGCAAAAGTGGTTACGAGATAATTTTCATTATTGCAATAAATGAAAATTACACAGATTTTTATGACTTGTCGCCCAGCACCCGTCATTAAGGAGTTATTACAGGTTGAAACTATTTTTAAATAGGATAATTTTTTTTGAAATCTTGTTCCATAAAAAAATGGGCTCTAATCGTGCCGGTTGCCTATTCGTTTTCTATTCTGATTGCATTTATCTTTTAGTTTCCTGTATGTTTTAATTGGTCTAATTGAATTTTCATCAATTTTGTGGTAAGGCATGAAGCACTTAAATTGATGAGTCCATAAGAGCCCGCATGCGCGAGGTCAATTGTTAATCTTGATACCCAATTGAACCTCAAATGTTGGAACTAATAACGTTTTTTACACGAAATTCGAGACTTTTGATGAACTGAAAGAGTTGAAAAAAAATTATTTTTAAGTCCGTCAATTTTTTCTATGAAATTTGAAAAACTGTAATTTACCATTGCGCATAGTAAAAACAACAATACCATTTTTTACGCATAATTGTGCGAAGAAAATGGATAAAATGGAATAATGTTTGACGATTTTTCAAACAATCCTCGGTATGTTTTCATGTTATCATGTTACGTGAGTAAACATACGCGCACTTGGTATTTTTAGACGGATAAATATTATCTCACTAAAAGTAAAGATTACTTTGGGTTAATAATTAGTATGTTAACTCACTGGCAATCTTGCCTCAATATTTTTAAATGAATAAAAAATTCGTCAATTTTAAACCAGAAAGTTGTCGCGAATTACTTTCTATTGGATGCGTCCACTGCAGCCATGTTCAAGGCGCTCTGTCATTGGCTGCCGGCGGGCCGCGGCACTTCCGTTGCGTTACATCTCTTGTCACGTGATCTCCTAAACAGCCATCTTGAATATTCAATACTGAAATAAAAAAAGCGGGAAAAATTATTACTCATTGTTTTCCCCACTGTGGAAAACATATTGGAAAAAATTGAAAAGAAGATATGCAAGTTCCAATTCCGACCGAATCGCAAATTATAATTTCAATCAACTTAACTATATGTTATGGCCGCTGTTATCTCCACCTAAATCAACTGAAAGTGTCACCTGAGGCGTTAAAAAAGGTGCGCTAAAATATTTCAATTTTCGAACGTATATTCGATAATATGTAAATTTTAATGAAAGTCTCAGAGCGCGCCTCCCCCCCCCCCCCCTACCTCTAAAAATCTCAAAAAATATAAAATGTTTTCATTACCTGACTCATCCACGTGGCTGATTGAATTGTTTATTTGGCTCAGGGTTTGCATACATCTTGTCGAGAATCCGGTGAGTTGGCTTGAATGAGTCTTCAGTATTATCGTGCTAAATGCTATTGATAACGTCTAGACATTACAGCCCGCCATCACGATAAAGTGGATTCGCTCAAAGATTTCCGTATTTTTTCCCTCATATTAGATCCACAAAATTTTGTCAAGGTCATTTCTTTATTATACCATTCTCCGCTGTTTTGACTGCCCCCCCCCCCCCCCCACCGCGCTCCGCAACTACCGGCCAATTACAGCGGCAAATAAACCCGCCAAAAATATACCACTCACCGAGTCAAATTAAATCTCAAATAAACCCAATAAAATGACCCCCTCGCATCCTCAATTGCTACCCCCCATTTCTCACCCACATCTGTCAGCGTCAATAAAAAAAGCATCTAATAAACTCGACCATAATTGACCCCTAAATCAAATTTCACTCTAATAAAAATTAGGGAACACGTGGACCAATGAACATTCACACCATCCAACTGCCCCCCACTCCATCTCCCCCCCCCCCCCTGCTAAAAGGGCGGGAAAGGGCATGCGTCATCCCTTATCCAAAAAAAGTCCCCCCCGAATAACCGATATTTTTTTATTCACCTCATTCTGCGCATGTGCCCCGAGACATTGAGCTTCACCAAGTTTAGTGGCTCTTCCTCGCTGCACGCGCACACATCATTAAATAGAATTTCGCGCGTTAATTACACAACAATTCTATATTTAAAAAACCGAAATTTCCGCCGAGTCAGCATGTGTTGACTGTGCATTGGTCTGTTTACCGCTTAAGTGTAGTGCAAATGTGGGTGAGTTTTTAATGAAAAATAAAATTGTATTTTTTAATGATAAGTGGGATGGCGATATAGGTGGAGAAGGAATAAGCACGTGGTTGTGTGAATTATTCATGGGGATGAATTAAAAAGTCGCGGAATGTCGTTGAGAATGAGAAAAGCCGGGGTATTTGACCAAGTGGTAAGCGTGTAAATGTGAACATGCGCGTGTGTATATTTGCACGCGTGTGTTGTACATGCCGGTGAAGGGCGGTAAACGGTGTGGCGGGGCTGGAGGGGGGGGAATTTCTCAGGCATTCGCATTGGTTCTAAGCATTGGGCATCGTACGATCATTGTGGCAATGGCGTTCGACGACCGACGAATCGGCCTCGTCGTTTATTCGTGCAAAAGCGCGTGAACGTGAATTCTCGAACCGGCCGGCGGTGCCGGCCGCTAAGCGCTCGATAACATCCCCTTTTGCAAAAGACCTAACACGAGCTGACGAAATTTCTATGTGCATTGAAGAAAACAAATCAATTTTATTGATTTGGTTGGCTGGAATAACTGGAAAAATAAATGAGTTTTATTCTGTAAAAGTAAAGAGAGTTTGGAGGAGACTGTTCAGGTAGAGAGACACATTAACACTTTGAGGTCGATGCGCATCCCTCAACACATGTTCGGCTTGCAATTCAGGCATTGCAGGTAAAGGCCGACTTGACATTGAGAGAGAAAGATATAGATGATGAAGAGATGGAATATGACTACCTTTTGTCAAGTACCTCTAGGTAGTGAGAGGTTTTGGTTAATCGGTCGTAAGAAAGCGAAGTGTGAAGAGCGCACCCACGCTTTTCGAAAACAATCCAATAATGGAACTGACCAAAATGTAATTGACAAATTATATTCATGAACACTTTTTTGCCAGATTATGTACTTAAGAAAGTCTGATGCGTCTGAACGCGCGCAGGATGGCGGGAATATTCAAAATTGAAATACCGGAAATTCGAAATATCGAAATTATTGCCGAATATCATTTCCAAGAAAAATCGATTGGAGCGTTTTTGAAGGTCAGTGGAGTATTCCATTAAGTGCCAATTACGGTAATCGTATAATAATCGGTAAGAACCATGAACTCATTTGTACTTTTTTTCTCTCATTTGTAAAAACAAGAATAATGTTCAAAATAACATATATATATATAGCATCATGATCACGTGAGGGAATAGGGTTGTCATAATTTGAATCAATTGTAGCGACCGCAAAGTGGACACAGATGACGTCAGAATTGATCATTTTAATAAACAAAAATAATTGAGGAATCAGAAATATGTTATATAGCAGACACTATTCAAATTCCGGAAAAGAAAAAAAAATAAACCAAAGAGTTCATTGATATTTCCAGCATCGAGCTGTTGGATCTATGCCATGAAATATGTTCGAATTAAAATTTATGAGACTTCCGGAGTAACTGTTTGAGCAGAAAGATATAAAATATTTCGCAACATGGAGACACGTCTGTATAGTATATGAGCAATTTTAAATGAAATTCGACGGCGATAAAAAATTTTGGTATCCCAATCGGACCTTGATTCTCGCCTTACCAGTTCTCAATTTTTTTTTTTTCACAAAGACATTTTTTAATTTTGAAGAAATAATTTTTTTTCTATCATGGAAAGTTAACAAATTCATGTTCCAGTATATTATTTTATATTACACCATATGAATTTATATTAAAAAGTAATATCCGTGTACGATTTAATTTCGAATTAATAAAACTACTGTGTCATTGACACGAAAGAGCCTTGCCATGAAAGCAATGGAATATTTCATCGTTCTAATTAGTTATTCCATCGGTACTATTGTGAAACAGTAGCGTTTGAATTGACAAAATTCCACTCACATTACGACATTTTTTTCTCTCAGTTCGGCATTAAAAGACATTTTAATGGCTCTTATCTAAATTACCGGTGTTTCTCCTCAAAACGTGCTAATCAAAATATCCAGTGTTTGTTGAGGCGTCTACCGGTAGAGGATTGGAAAGTGTCGTTAAGCCTAAAAATTGAACAAATCTGAAAATAGTAAACAAGAAAGGATTGAAACTAACGTTAATTAATTTGAAAAAAAAAAAAAAAAATTCTTCAAATAATTTACTTGTTTCCTGATCATAATTTATTGACCCTCTTTTCCCTCCACTCCCACCTCAACCAACATATGCTACATCAAGAAAAAAACATGCGTAATAGATAACTATTATCTCCTCTAATACATTTGTTCACCTCCACTACCCATGTCCAGTCTTTTTATTACATTGGCCACTCCGCATCAGTTTTCGACACTACGATAGATGCGCAGATATATATATATACATATGTTTGTTGAGCTGCCTGGATCTGTGAGGATATTTAATGGATGGCTGCAAGGGAGGGATATTTTTGAGAGATTAGCCAAGAGGGTCCAGAAAAAAAGAGAGTTCACGCTGAGTCACGGTCACACAATAAAACACTATATATAGTACGTTTATCAGCAAAATGTTATAACAATCTGTTACGTACAAAATAGTACAATATTTTGTACAAAAGTACATAGAATGCAGTTCTTAAATTTTTGAAAAATGGAAAAGGACTTTTCGGTTGAGAATCACCCTCAACCTGCCCCTTTCGGATCGCCATCTACTTCTGAAACACCCTGTATAATGTGTTTTTAATTTCTTGTAATAATTGACGTTTAAATATCCTCAAGCATGTCAAATCTCTGGTTTCTTTTTCCAGCCGATTGTACAATTGAAATCCATGATATTTTGAACAGTTTGCGCTCTCAGTTCTTCCAATTTCACCTACAAGTTTCCTCGCACTATAGTCATGTTCGGGGGAGCTTAATTAATCTATTCAAATAATCAGGCACATATCCGTGCAATAGTTTGAAGATGAAAATGCAGGTTTTGTATGTTATTAGTCGTCCGTCCGACAAGCAACCTATCACACAGTCCTCACCGTACATTCCTCGGTACGCGCAGCCCAAGCCTTACCGAATAAATCGACAGCCGCAGAAATTCACCTAGATATTTTGCGGTAAAATTCGCTTGCAATATGAAGCTCATATTGCCGATCAATACCTACTTATCACGTAGAATAATCCCTGAAAATTATTCCAGAAAGAAAGAAAAAAACATAAAATCAAACCCGCTTCGGCGCCACATCGACAATTCCACCGTCTCCGATCATTCCCATACCATACCCTCACTATAATAATCATAATAAGTGGTTACTGAAGTTACACAAAAACCCGTCGTGGATATTTCCATGGCTGGAAATCCCTTCGATAATCATTTGTAATTTGCTACTGGGGTTTCCATCAAGGTCACCAATAAAAGAAGGGAAAACCGTGGTGAAGGCGGGGTTACCCTTGCCAATGTGTCTGCGTGCCACTGCAAGTGGGGGCCCAGGGTAAAATGCATCATTCAGCCCTACAGCATGTTAACAACCATGAAAAAACATTGCAAAAATTTTTATATATTGTTTTTTCTTTTACATTTCATTTGAAATTCTTTCTAGAATGTTTTGTAAAGATAGTAATGAAGCAAGCGCCCTTAGCATGGCAATAAGGCAAGGACGGGTTTTCGCTCATTCTGTCTGAGGCCGTTGTCGCGCCACAGTCCCAGCGTTGCCAACCCAACAAGGTGGGTGGCGTGTGGGTGGGGGTTTATGGTATTTCGTGTGAATTAAGACAGCATAATTGTATACTTCTTTCTGTTCATATATGACAGCCGAAAAATATTAATTTTTTTATTTTTTTTTATTTGGAGCATTAAAGAATTTCTTTAATTTCCAAGATTTGGTAGCAAGGTACTTTAAGCATACGCGGCTATAAAGAACTTTTTGCTGACAATGAGTTGGAAAGATGTGCCGAAAGCGAGTGCAAGCGCTGCACGCGGTAAAAACTACTTTTCGTTACTCAGTACGCGAGGCAGCGCTTCATGGACGCTGCGCATGCGCAGAAGCCCGCACCAAAAAGTATTCGTAACTGGCGCGCAAAAAGTTACCAGGTGCGTAAAGCGTGACTTAATAAACTTTTCAGTATTCACCATGCCTAGTGTCTTCTTCTGCGCATGCGCATGCGCGATGTTAAAAGACGACGCGCGCTACAATTCGTGAGACGATTTAATGGACCAAAGTTGCTTTTATATGATACAGTTGATGAGGAAAACTGATTAATGAAAATTTGAATTGAAAATTTGAATAGTCTCAAAAATTTAATTTAAAAAAAAAATCCTCATGATATAGATACCATGATAATGGTACTGTTGGCAACGCTGGTCAAAGCCCGCCAACCTGGCTCTCACTCCCCCCGCCCACCCCCCCCCCCCTTTTTTTTTTCTCCACCATCCATCGTTTAAAAGCCCAACGAGAGAGGCTCGCACAATGTCCTTTTTTTTTCTACTCAATTTAACCCTTTTTATTTCATGGTAAAAACTCCTTTGGATGAGGTCTGAGAAACCAGTCACGCGCGATTTTTCTTACACCGAGTTGTGCCGAGAGAGGAGTTAGAACCCAGAACTACTTGCCTTGGCAATTTAACGTTGTACTCTGTCCACCCAATGGGACAATTCCACAAATAGATTTGCGCCCGGTTTTAATTCAGTAGTGAAGGGGTTAAAGCGTAATGAGTCGCTTCAGCTGTTGAGATTTTTGTGAATAACTGGGAATTTAGGGGAAATAGGGGAAATTTCATGAAAATAATTTGTGAGAAAAAATTGAAATTTTGCAAATTTTTTTTTTTTTTTTTTTTTTTTTTTTTTTATGTTGCAATGGATTTTTAACTGTGTGGAATTGTTGGGGGGAGAGCTTTGGAATTTATCTAAACCCTTATCCCTCCTCCCGAAAATTAATCCGCATACGTAGGGGACTTATTCTTCAATCCTTGTCAGCCCTCAGTCCCTATTCTTCCATTGCAATTCTTCGCGGACTTATCCTTTAGAAAAAAAAAGAAAAAAAATACGCGCCGAAACTCCTGGAGTGCAGGAATTTTTATGCCCGAGCGCGGGTCATAAAACCGTGAATCTAATGAAAATCCCCTCTTCAATTCTCGATCTGACTGATACGAATAAGTTGATAAATACCCGTGATTAATTTTGGGGGGAATTAAATGGGAGGCTTGGTAAATTGTTGGGATGAACAGTGGTGCTTGGCCACATTGGCGAGAGCTAGAAGTTATGGAGCCATGGGGTCCAACACGGAAAGTCAATTATCTTGTTAATGGGCGGTCGCGGTGGAAAATACCATAGGACATCTTTTGTAGATAATTTAATTTCCAACAAAAAAGTCTTATGTCATTTTTGTCTAGAGTGGACCGTTATTGTTATATTTGTGTTTCTATGCCCAGTTGCACGACCGACAGGGTGGTGCTATTTGATGTCACTGAATGATGCACTTGCACACGTTTTTTTGTACATGTATGAAATCAATAGAAAAAAACTATATTTTCGTCATCTCGAAAATAAAATTGACAGCCGGAGAATTTTTGAAATTTTCATAATTTTTTTTTAGTTTATTGAAAAAAAATTTTTAATTGCAATCTTTTACAAAGTTGGATAAGCTAATTTGTTTACCGATCATATCTCGAAATGTAGAGGAGATAGCCGATTTCTCATGAGAATGTTTTTTGTAGCTCACATCAAGAGCTACGAAAAAGTTTTATATCAAAAATCGTTAAAATGCGTAGTTTAGGAGATATCCGCGAAAAACGTTGCCGATTAACGCCACTGACTTCGTCCCGATTCGGGGCCTTGGAGCCGGCCGGCACGTGGGACACGCGAGAATGTTAATCAAATGGGCGATTATAATTTTCACCCAACTGTGTGCTACACACGATTTTTTTCTCAACTTTTAAATTTAAAAATGGTCTGAAATTGCGCGGTGGCAAAACGCAATGCGCATGCGCAGCACGCGCGACCCGACTCCATCTATAAATCACCCAAAAATAATCTTTGAATTTCCAAAGTGTTTCGGGTACATCTAAAATTCACCACAACTGGCAAAGAGTTCTATTTTTTATAGTAAAAAGAGGAGACCGAAGAAACTATCGGTATATATTATCATTATCGAAAAGCGTAAGACCGAAACCGACGCGACACCAGTCGGCGCGGCGGGAAAAGACAATGCGCATGCGCAGTACGTACGGCCCGACTCGTTCTATAAATCACCCGACAACAATAATTTTTTGAATTTCCAAAGTGTTTTTAGAACATTTAAAATTTGCCAGAACTGGGAAAAAGTTCTATGCATTACAATAGTGTATGTTTTTTGTTTTTTTATGTGTTAATTCAGATAGCCATTTACATACAAAAAAAAAATTATTGGTTTACACTTCTCAAATAAACATAAGTTTTCGTGTTCTACATAATATGATACAGAAGAGTCGTTCGCCGACATGCGCTGCTATGGTCTTTATCTGTTATACTGTTTTTTTTTGTCATTATTCTGCTTTCTTCGTTTCATGCCATGTGTTCATTGTGGTTCGTATTATTACATTTTGAGTGGAAAGGCTATAGACACCGCTCATACTCATAGTGTATGATTTACCTAAAAATTTAAGTCTCTCTTAAGCCAAAAGCACTGACAGGTTAACCGGCTTGCCGCTACATTTGGTTAATCCACAAATTCTGTGCGCTGCTCGTCGATTAGCCGGTCGTCAGGGTGGGGGAAATTGACAGGACATTGAATAGGGAAAAGAGGTGCCTCCCTCGTACCTTACAAACCGAGACTCGGGGTCTTTTGCCCCTCTCAACCGGCGCCTCCAAGAAAGCCGCTTCGGCACCAACTAAAACCGTGTGTTGTACTCCAGTGGCAGTTTGCTCGAAAACCTCGTGCAAGTAACATCGCTAAGCGTAGGCATTTTTATTTAACTCACCACTCTCCCAATTGAATAGAATTCCCTGACAAATTAATTGCATGGCCAAAATTCTCCCCCCACTCCAAATTTCAAATGTGCTAAAAAATTTTTCAATTTTTCACCAATTTAACCGGAAGTTCAAATTTGTTGCGCAGATCTTTTGCAAGTTTTTCTTGAACTTTCGATACCCAGATTTATTATATATTATATATTCGGAAAAAATAAAAAAAGTGACAAAAAGGCGGGAAAAATATGAAATCAAATTAGGCGGGCTTTTTTAAATCGCCATTTTTTCAATTTCCACCGCACATTGACTAACTCAATTCTCCCATTTTCTGGTTATTTCAGGCGGGACAAGTGAGCCATCAACAGTGAATCGACAATTTACCAAGTATTTGTGTACAAACACTGATAATTAAAGTAGGATTAAGTGACAATGGCGTACGACGATGTAATTCTACGAATGGGCGAATTTGGCAGATATCAGAGGCGAATTTATCTGCTACTCTGCCTACCCGCAATTATATGTGCTTTTCATAAATTAGCGGGGCCCTTTTTGGGGGCGTCCAACGCACACAGGTCAGTCACATAAATTATTAAAAAAAAAAAAAAAAAAAAAAAAAAAAAAAAAATCATGTCAGCTGACCAAAATTTTTTCTCTTTTTCATTTTTTTTTCAATTTTTGAATTTGATTTTTTTTTATTTCAATTTTTCAATTTGATTTTTTTTTACAATTTCAATTTTTCAATTTGATTTTTTTTTACAATCTCAATTTTTCAATTTGATTTTTTTTTACAATTTCAATTTTTCAATTTGATTTTTTTTTACAATTTCAATTTTTCAATTTGATTTTTTTTTACAACTTCAATTTTTCAATTTGATTAAAAAAAATTTTTATTGAAAAAAAAAATAGATATATATATATACAAAATTTATATAAGAAAAATGTAATTTGAAATTTTCCCTACTATCTCTTTTTTTCTAAAATACTTTTGTTTTTCTAAATTGTTTCCAATTTTTGGACACCCAAAATTGCCAAATCAATTTAATTAACTGAATATCTTTTGCTTTTTATGTTCTTTTAGATGTTTACTGCCCCATGAATTTTCAGAAAATGCCACATACAAG
Organism: Asobara japonica; assembly: GCA_026005395.1. Classification (NCBI taxonomy): domain Eukaryota; kingdom Metazoa; phylum Arthropoda; class Insecta; order Hymenoptera; family Braconidae; genus Asobara; species Asobara japonica. Next base: position 1,531,838 of record BQMI01000510.1, read on the forward strand.
ATGAGCCCCGAGGATCTCCTGGCGAATTACGAGTGGGACAACAAAACACAAAAAAGTTTAACCTGTTTTATACGTGATAATATAACGAGACTGTATGAAAATTATGATAATAATGTGACTAGGACAAATGACATAACGATAGCAACGGGATCTACTGGCTGTCGGGAATTTGTCTATGACACCAGCATCTACAGTAGTACAACTACCACTGAGGTATGCTATTAGCATAGTCATAATTATGTCCAGTTACACACGATTTATGGGAAGAAATATTAATGAATGGTGGAGAATATTGAGGATAAAGCGGTAAAAATTGTGGGATTGAGAAATGTACGATGGTGCACGAAAGCTTCTTATTATTGTTAACTAATTGTTATTTTGCGGGCAAAAAAATTTTAACTCATTAAACCTCTATTTCTTATTTTCAAATACTGAAAAAATTGAATAGCAAAAAAATTACAAAAAATTCAGTAGCAAAGTGGTAAAAGGAGATAAGTGACGTCGCGCTCCGTTATTCCGCATTATCTCGGAACCTAAGGGACCTAGGGCAATTTATGTATATACTTTTATGCTGGTAAAAAGACAACGAACACAAAAGGTTATCATGAAAAATCCGCTAGCTCTGTTACATCGCGAGATATTCATTGAAAACTGATTGAAATCGCATAGGCACTTATCTCCCTTTACCACTAGGCTACTGAATTACTCATTGCCTTCGATACTGATGAGTGAATAATCACTCTACACATTAGTGAGGCCAATACATTCTACAATATGTAGTTCATGAAGATAACTAAATTAAATAACGCAATTAGGGAACTGTCGAAAAGGAGAGACAAATAGTTTCATAATGTTCAATATTTTATAATTCGATTTTAAGGAAATCCGATCAATGACATATTTTCAATAGAAAAAAAAGGCAAAATAGTGGCACAAACATACACACAATTTATTGAAAATTGTAAAAAAAAAAAATTGAAAACTGATGGAAAATGAAATTATCAATTTTTTTTAGTATCAAATTTTTTGAGAATGAATTTTTTTTTATTTTCAAAAAATTTTCCATAATTTATTTTACGTGGAAATCATATCGCTAATGCTTAAATTCATTATTAAAACGTTACTCACTCAAGCATTATTATGATTATTTCGTTCAATCAATTTTTTTTGCTAGTTCAATGAATCTAAATACCATTGGAAGACAGTAATAATGGAAATGGAAAGTTTCCAATGAACCTTTTTCATTTCTATTCACCCATTAGTATAATTAGTGGCAATTAGCAGTGACCGTTTTATGGTATCTCATGGTAATCTCTCAGTAGGGTAATTAGTGATATACATGACAGCCGAAAATTCAAAGTAACTAATAATTTTCTTAGTGCAACAGGGTCTAAAGGGACAAGACTTTACTATAAAAACCAAAATATCCCAAAACTATAAGAGTCTCGATCATCCGGTCTTCAATTATCCGGCCTACCGCGTTATCCGCGAAACCCAATTGGCCCGGACAATACGGAAAAACTCGGATAAGACGGATGGAGTCGAACATACTTGTCACAATACACTCTGCGCGCACTTCCTTCCTTCCGGAAGTACCGCCTAAACCCACTGCAAGTCATCATTTGTTGATCAAACGTTAGCGAGATATCGCGGCTAAAAAACGAATGAGCAAGTTGAAGCAGTGTTCAATTACACCTTTTCTGAAACCTTATCAGTGACTATCTAAACTTTCTATTCCCCATTATTTTTATACCAAATATTAAAATATGACAATACATTTCTATTTTTATATATTCATCTGATGAAATTTCATTTCACCATCCAAATTACGTGGGAAATTATTGAAATTTTAGAACTCCCTATTCCCTCCGTGTTATCCGAGTTTTCGCGCATGCGCGGAAGCCCTTCCCCACATTACCTCGGATAATCGAGACTCTGTACTAAAAAACTTATGACTTAATCATTGCAAATTTATGACCATGTGTATTTATATTTATGAAATGTAATTGTTTCAGTGGAACTTAGTATGTGATAAGGCATGGCTAAGAGCAACAGGAGATTCACTGTTCATGGTAGGAGTTATGCTTGGCTCAATGGTATTCGGTGGTTTGTCCGACAAATTTGGACGCAGACCAATTTTCTTCCTGTCTTTAGTCATTCAACTTGTTGGTGGTCTACTTGTTGCTGTTGCACCAGAGTACATATCCTACGTGATCTTCAGGCTGATTGTTGGATCGACAACCAGTGGTGTCTTCCTCGTAGCCTACGTCATTGGTAACACTTGATAATCGATTATTCTATCACCTAGATCCTAAACGAAGAGAAAGAGCATTTGCATTGGTACTAACGACCTGTTTGTGCTCACCCAGTACCCGAATTCTATCAATTCTGATCTGCATCGAAAATCTTGGATTTATCCTAACGATAGACCTTGCGTAGTCCTTGCATAGAACTTCAAACACATGATACGTTGTTCTAAAGAAATCACTATTTCCTGCTGTAACAACTCATTTCATTGTTTGCACTTGCATGTCTATATTTATCCGGAAACGTTTTGCTATGCATACCAAAGACCAAAAGCATATTTACTGAGAGTATGTGCAATTTTCGATAGAAAAAAATTCCCGCCTTTTCAATATTTGAATAAAAAAAGCAAATGTTTGAGGGCAATAACAGATGTTATACCAACATACTTTTTCACACACACACACACACACACACCCTTCCCCCCCCCCTTCCCACACACTCACCCCCCTTCCCACCCACCCACCCCCTTCCCACCCACCCACCCCCATATACACCCACCCACCCACACACACACACACCCACACACACACACACACACACACACAGAGTCGAAACCAGTCTCAAAATGTTTTGAATATTTTGAAATTTCAAAAACATTTTTCGTTTTTGGATATCAAGCAATAAGTATTGTTTTGATTTTTTTTTAATTTATTGAAATTTATTGGAATAAAAATTTAAAAAAATAACCTTTACCGGGAAGTTAATAATTATATTTTCACCTGAAATCACGCATCGGTAATTGTCTCCCTTTGAAGGGTTACTTCACCAATGTAACACGAGTACACTTTTATTCTTTCATTTTCTAACAAAATACCTTCACCATTGTGGTTACAGCACTTGAGATGGTTGGACCGAAGAAACGCCTCGTGGCCGGTGTTGGGTGTCAATTATTCTTCACCACTGGGTACATAATGACCGCTGGGTTTGCTTATCTCATCACTGATTGGAGGATGCTGCAAATTGCAATCACGATACCCAGTTTTGGATTTCTGGTTTATTGGTGGTAATGTGTCCCACTTAATTTGCGATTTTTACGAATTGTTTTGAGGTGAAAAAAAAATTGGGGAGACGAAGCTGTCTTTTAGAAACATTAAAAATAGGAAGAGTTAAAAAAAATATTTTTTTTTTATTGTAAATTAGGAGAAAAAAAAGATTTAAAAAGAAAGGAACAACATTAACATTATCTATTTTCAGGTTCATCCCAGAGTCAGCACGTTGGCTACTGACAAAAGGCAAAGTTGAGGAGGCGAAGGATCTTCTTCATAAGGCGTCCCAGGAGAATGGAGTGGAAATATCTCGTGAGACCATTGATTGTCTCCTAAGTGACACCATCGAGTCCAAAGCTGCCTGCGAACAGGCTTCCCTATTCGATCTCTTCCGTTATCCAAACCTCAGACGAAAAAGCCTTCTCCTATTTTTCAACTGGTAATTTAGAGCATTTTAATTAAGAAAACGAGGAGCCAAATTGCAGAAATTTTTTAATTATAATTTTTGTACTTTTACATTTTTGCAGTAATTTTTTCTGGTAATTTTCATAATTTTAATTAAAACTAGGGAGCTGAAAAAAATGAGAAAACAGAAATTTTAAATTTTTTGATGACTGTGAAAACAAGAATTTATTGTTGCTCACTTTTTGTTTTTGTTTTTTTTTTGGTTTTGTTTTTTTTTTGTTTTTTGTAAAATTGTTAGAGACTAAATTAACCAAAGTTTTGTACTTTCGTGAAATGTCTCAAAGTTTAATTAATTAATTGATTTTGTATGGTTGCTTTGTCGTGAAGGCTGGTCAACAGTGGAACGTATTATGGACTTTCGTGGAACGCATCGAACCTTGGTGGCAACGATTATATTAATTTCTTAATATCAGGTATTGTCGAAGTGCCAGCCTACACGTTCCTCATCTTCACACTGGATCGCTGGGGAAGAAAAGTTATTCTCTGTGGTTGTATGATTGTGTCTGGCGTTGCACTTCTACTCACCATGGCTACTGGTAATATGAAAAACCAAAATAAATTTTTCACATTTCTAAATTACTCTCGTGAATTTTAGTGGAAATTTTTCCAAAAATATTCTGAATATTTGTTCGAGAAGAATTTCCTAAAAATTTTAACTCTACACATATGGGGTCTCCACAAATTTTGACAAATGTGAAAAAATGAATATTTTGGAAATTTCGAATGATTTTTGAGTTTTTTTTTTTAATTTTGAAAACTCGTCTTTTTATTTTTAACACTTGCCATATTTTGAGTGCGATAATTTTTTATGGGTCTGTTAAAATTTTGAATGTCTTTACAATTTTTCAGTTGGTCAGATATGTGGTCCCCTTCAAATATATATAGATAAATGGGAAGTATAGTAGAGTCTCGATTATCCGAGGTAATGTGGTGAAGGGATTGCGCGCATGCGCGAAAACTCTGATAACACGGAGGGAATAGGAAGTTCTAAAATTTCAATAATTTCCCACGTAATTTGAATGGTGAAATGAAATTTCATCAGATGAATATATAAAAATAGAAATGTATTGTCATATTTTAATATTTGGTATAAGAATAATGGTGAATAGAAAGTTTAGATAGTCACTGATAAGGTTTAAGAAAAGGTGTAATTGAACACTGCTTCAGCTTGCTCATTCGTTTTTTAGCCGCGATATCTCGCTAACGTTTGATCAACAAATGATGCCTTGCAGTGGGTTTAGGCGGTACTTCCGGGAGGAAGGAAGAGCGCGCAGATTGTATTGTGACAAGTATATTCGACTCCATCCGTCTCATCCGAGCTTTTCCGTATTGTCCGGGCCAATTCGGTCTCGCGAATAACGTGGTAGATTCGGATAATCGAGACTCTCCTGTACATTCTTCAAAATATGCTAATTTTCCCGCCAATTTAACCAACAGTTTGATGAAAATCTATAAACAACTTATCTGATCTATATTTCTAGATAATACAACAGCTATTGTCACCCTAGCAATGATCGGTAAACTAGCGATAACATCCTCATATGGAGCCATTTACGTATTCACTGCCGAGCAATTCCCAACAGTCGTTCGCAACGTTGGCCTTGGCGCGTGCTCCACCTTCGCCAGAATTGGTGGTGTCATTGCCCCCTACATCAATCATTTGGTGAGTGGAATTGACGGTCAACAAAAATTACCAATTCAACCTATTCAAAATTTGCAATATTTTCATTGATCTATGTAACAATTAATCATTGATTTCAGAATCTCATTTGGACACCTTTTCCCCTCGTGATCTTCGGCACATCAGCACTTGTTGGTGGACTTGCATCGCTATTACTACCCGAGACACATAATAAAAAATTACCCGAGACCATTCGCGATGGTGAACTATTCGGAAAGTAAGCAGAAACATAGCAATTCATGAATTATTACCCTTTCGTGAATACTCAAACTCCATGGATTTATCGGCAATTTCCAAAGTACCTTTTTTTTCATGGACGCACACGAAAAATGACATTTTTTCCTCTGCATTCATTGAATTTCAAAAAGGACCTGGTACTTTTCACCTGAACATTGTGGGCCCGATGATATTTCCATCAATGGATTCTGGTTCCACCAAAAATTTCGTGCAATCAGTCCCAAATTGGGCGGCAAAAAAAAAGGAAATTCAAAATTGAAAATGAAGACAACTTGTTAGTTTACAATGCACTTTGGGTGAATTGTAAACGTCTGCATTTGTTTTCCAATTGGCAACAACTGAACAGATGAAAACCAAAAACTGGAGAACTTTCGGCAAAAAATTGGGCAAAATTTGGCTTAAAAAACAAGAGAAAAATCCAAATTGTACGAAACGAGATTGGCTAAAAGTACTAGCACCACATTCCCCGCAATAATCAAATAACAATGCGAGTAAAATTTCCCTATTTTGTTCCAATGAATAACAGGAAGGATAGTTGGAAATCGAAAAAGGAGAAGAAACGCCAGCAGATACAGCAATTGGATGTACAACAATTGAACGATGTAGAGTCGATAAAACCACTTAAAGCCTTGGAGAATGGTATCCACGATTCTAAGCAAAATGGATGACCCAAATACGTATTTTTCTGAAGATACGATTTAATTATAATGTTTCAGTATTTTTTTTTCCTACCACAACTCCGCCACCTCACGCAGTGACAATTTAAATCTGTGTTTGTGTGTCTGTGGAACGGTAACGAACCGCTCAAAATAATGAACAAAAAAATGAACGAAAAAAAAAAGAAAAAAAAAATCAAGAAACAAACATTGACATAATTGCGTTTATAAAACACTGTCTATGTGGCATTTTGAACAATTCTTTGTTATACGAAGCGTTTCATTTTTATATACGTATTATATATCAAGTTATGGTATGTATGGATAGTGTGTACCATCGAGGTTGTATTTGTATAATTCATTTGACAAATGGCATTTTTGATACACTATTAACGAGAAAGTAAACAAAATAATTGTTGAAATTGATTTATTGGCTCTGATTCTTGTCTTTACCTTACAGGTTTCGATAATGTCGATATATATCGATAGTTCGTCTCTTCTTTTTACTACAAGAATCAGTGCGCGTCATTCGATTGTATTTCGAGCTGTTCTTTCGCTTTTTACCATAGGACATAATCTATGCATCTTCTTCTTATTCCCTCTTTGGTTACGAGTCTGGTAGCGCGTGCTGCGCACGCGCACTTCCGGTATCCGCCGCACGGACTGGTGGCGCGTCGGTTTCGATCTTACGGGTTTCGATAATCTCGAGATATATCGATAGTTTATTTCGTCTCTTTTTACTACGAGATCGACGGCGCTGGCAGGAGTGGGGGGTGAGTATCGTGGAGTGGGGGGAGTCAAAACCCAAAGTTACTCTTGTAAGAAGCATAGCTATAGTTAGATGTGTGTATATGCACGTTTTTGGCCCTAGAACTATCAAAATGACGCAAATAACGCAAAGTAATAAAAACTACATCAATTTCTGTCAGCTTGAGTTGATTAATTCATATTTTAATGAAATTGAACAAGCATTGGTTAGAATTTCAAAAGTCACTAGGTTGACACGGGTGGGGCGTTTCGCGATAAATTAATGTAGTTCTTATTACTCTACGTTAATTTCCTGACTTTTGGACCAATAATGAACACCTACACACATCTATTTTACATCTACAATATTGCATATATACAGCGTCAAGGTTAGGTTATAGTGCGACTGAAATTCAAATATTATTCCCGCCATTTCCGCTCCTATGGTAACGCGCTGATGTCTTCGCATTAGCACCATTGGTCGATAAATGTTGCTATCTCTCTCTCTCTCTTTCTCCATTTGGTAACCTAGATTTTAACGTGCCATTGGCCACCCGAGAAGCATCGCACTCCCCCAAAATCACCTGATACTTGATATTTCCACCAAAATGATGGCAAGCTGCATGAGAAAATTGGGCCAAGAGGCCTCAAGACGCAATGTGAGTATTGCTATTCAATCAATCATTTAGTAGAACATGGTATACGTGATTGTCTCTATGGGTGACCTTCGACAAGTCACTAGTGGTCAATTGGTGACATTCAAACAATTTGTTTTATTTCTTTCATTTTCATGGGTACTGTCCATTGCGTCTCTTGGACAACAAGTACGCCACATGGAAAGAGGTAAATATGCCTCGGTGTAATGACATTTGTTTGGTTGCTCTTTTATTTATCAACTTTTTTGAATATTTTTCTAGTTTAGTGGCAATTGGAATACGTAATGAGAATATCATTGCTTAATTACGCAATTTTGCGGGCAGTGGGTTTAGAAAAGGCATTGTTACCAGATCATTTTACCGCCAATCAAAATGGGTTTCAATTTTTTTTTTGGAAATTGTGAAATTTATCTGACAATTGAAATCATAATTTTTGAATTTGTTTTTTTTTTTAATCTGTGAAAAATGGAATTATTTGCAATAGTGTGGACGGTCAGTTTTACATTGACAGGTGACATTGCAATTGACACATTCAAATATTTCGGCTAGGTTAATATTCTCCATCAAACTGCAGTTTAGTATGAGAAAGTGTTTGTGCGCATGCGCAACTGTCAATGTCTCCATGCCACTTTGCATACCGCAAGTTTATCGCATAATTTTTGAATTTGTTTGTTTTTTTTATAATCTGTGAAGAATAGAATTATTTGCAATAATGTGGACGGTCAGTTTTACATTGACAGGTGACATTGCAATTGACACATTCAAATATTTCGGCTAGGTTAACATTCTCCATCAAACTGCAGTTTAGTATGAGAAAGTGTTTGTGCGCATGCGCAACTGTCAATGTCTCCACGCCACTTTGCATACCGCAAGTTTACCGCAGATGGGAATTGACTGGAGTAGAGAATTTGTTTTGTAAATAATTCAATGAGATTGTTATTTACTAACAAGGGGTAAGAGTGTAATTATGTGCCTTATGTTTTACATAAGGATTAACCATCTTAGATGTTTCATTGCTTTTTTTTTCCCCCCTATTCAAATTTTTCACTTCCGGTAGTTACTTGCAAAAAAAAAACAAATTGAAACACAAAAAGCGGGGATTCCCCGCCGACCAATTGAAGGCTAATTTATCTATATGTTTCAGATCACGCAATGTATTTCGCTTACATGATCACACGTACCGTTGGCACCCATTGAGATCCTCGACCTTTCCACAAAATTAATGCAAATATTTGTCTTTCAGCTTGTAACTGCATTCTCGGGTGGTAAAAATGGATATGCCACGGAAGCATCGTTTGAAACGAAGCCCTATAGACTTCATAAACTGGAATCGGGGCCGTCTACCCAGGTGTCCTGCACGCGAGAGGATGCCCTCGACATGTACAGAAAATTGCACACGATTAGACGAATGGAGACTGCTGCTGGCAATCTCTATAAAGAGAAAATTGTTCGGGGATTCTGCCATCTTTATTCAGGACAGGTGTGTAAAATTTTCTCGTAAAGTATCACAGTCTACGAAAAGTCGTCATTATCCGGCCTACCGCGTTACCCAGGAGACGGAATTGGCCCGGACAGTGAGGAAAGACTCGGATAAGACGGATGGAGTCGAATATACTTGTCACAATACACTCTGCGCGCTCTTCCTTCCTTCCGGAAGTACCCCCTAAACCCACTGCAAGTCATCATTTGTTGGTCAAACGTTAGCGAGATATCACGGCTAAAAAACGAATGAGCAAGTTGAAGCAGTGTTCAATTACACCTTTTCTTAAACCTTATCAGTGACTATCTAAACTTTCTATTCACCATTATTCTTATACCAAATATTAAAATATGACAATACATTTCTATTTTTATATATTCATCTGATGAAATTTCATTTCACCATCCAAACTACGCGGGAAATTATTGAAATTTTAGAACTCCCTATTTCCTCCGTGTCATCCGAGTTTTCGCGCATGCGCGGAATCCCTTCACCACATTACCTCGGATACTCAAGATTCTATATTCACATTTTTCTCCTCACTTCTTCTTTTCGAATCACCGGCTGCGCATTTCCCTTTTCCGCCGCACTGACTGGTGTCGCGTCGGTTTCGATCTTACGCGTTTCGATAATTTCGATATATATCGATATTTCCTTTGGTCTCTCCTCTTCACCATAGATAGAATCATTTTCTTTACTATCGCATTGCTTCGTGGCTGGAAATCTCCTGAAAATCAGCAGATTATGCATTGTACTCAATACCGACAAAGTGGGCCCTTTTCCCATCGACGCTAATTTTTGACACTTCTGTTATTTTATTATCAGTAATGTTATTTGCAGGAAGCTTGCGCCGTGGGAATGTCAGCTGCCCTCAAGCCCCAGGACTCTGTAATCACAGCTTACCGAGCTCACGGCTGGACATATCTTATGGGAATACCACCTGTTGGTGTGCTTTCCGAATTGACCGGCAGGCAGAGTGGCAATGCCAGGGGTAAAGGTGGCTCCATGCACATGTACGCTAAAAATTTCTATGGTGGAAATGGAATCGTTGGTGCACAGGTGTGTAAAATGAACATGCAAATTCAGTTGAATTATTAAGAATGTTCTGCCACGATTGAGGAACTAGACTGGACTATATATTCATTTTACAGATCACTTCAGCTATCTGCAAAAAATTTTCAACAAAAATTATTCGAAAATGTTGTTTAGTAAAAATTAAAAAAAAAAAGTTGAACAAAAATTATTCGAAAATTTTGTTCAGTAAAAATTAAAAAAAAAAAATTCAACAAAAATTATTCGAAAATTTTGTTCAGTAAAAATTAAAAAAAAAAATTTCAACAAAAATTATTCGAAAATTTTGTTTAGTAAAAATTAAAAAAAAATTTCAACAAAAATTATTCGAAAATTTTGTTAAGTAAAAATTTAAAAAAAATCACGATCTTAATAAATTTATTCATTCAGGTGGCTCTAGGTGCAGGCATTGGATTTGCCCACAAGTACAAAGGTGACAATGGGGTCTGCCTTGCCCTCTATGGAGATGGTGCTGCCAATCAGGGACAAATCTTTGAGGTTTACAACATGAGCAAACTTTGGGATGTACCCACTATTTTTGTATGCGAAAATAATGGATATGGAATGGGCACCAGTGCTGACAGAGCTGCTGCTAGCACAGAGTATTACACTCGTGGAGATTATGTTCCTGGAATTTGGGTAAGAAAAAGGCAAAAAGAAAAATTTCGATTCACACAAAAATTCAGAATTTTTTTTTTTACAATTTTGGATTTATCTCGAAACTGAGCAAGTGTGGACGAAAATGGTAGAGGAACTTTTTTTCCGGAATGAAATTTCCTGCAAAAAATGGTCAATGACATTTTTTCGTGGAGGCACTCGTTCATGAGATATTGGAGATTTTTGTGTGTTACAATTTTTTTCTTGTTTTCAAGTTGTGTTTCACAATTTTTTCTGTTTTTTAATTTGTGTGTTACATTTTTTTTTATGGGTCTAGGTCGATGGCATGGACGTACTAGCAGTGAGGGAGGCCACCAGATTCGCCCTGGCCCACTGCAGAGCTGGCAAAGGTCCCATGGTTATGGAAACTGTGACGTATAGATATAGTGGCCACAGTATGTCTGATCCTGGCACTAGTTACAGAACCAGGGAGGAGATCCAGGAAGTTAGGCAAACGCGGGATCCACTTACGAGCTTCAAGGAGAAAATTCTCAATGCCAATCTTGTTACGGCCGACGAACTCAAGGTAGTCAAACGAAGAACATGCGCCAATAAAATCATATATACAGTCCATATAATTTTTTATATACAATTTGCATTTTTTAAAGTACAATTTTTTTGGATTTTTCAATTTTTTAATTCCACACTCCAAAATTGGTACTCAAAATTTAGCTTCAAGCTTCCAAAATTCATTCAGTATTGTGAAATTTTTTTCGGATTTTTCGAGTTTAAGTAAAATTCGAAAAATGAAATTTATAAAAATTTTGAAGTTTAATAATGATTTTTGAGATAATTTTCAAAAAAAAATTTTTTGAACTGAATCACTATGGACTTATTTACTTCGTTATCACAAAATCTTTATCGGTGCAGCTGGCACCATAGTATCGTGCTATTATCGGAAATTTCCATAAGAGCGTCCCATAAACGACGCAATATTATTAATTCCCTGAGAATGGTATATGAAGAAATTATTCAAGATCTTGCATAATCCCATCCAAAAAATAGGCATTCCCGAGATATTTTCAGAAGGTCATTCATCCATATTTTTTTCTGATCAAATACCATCAGATAATTACCCTATCAAATGCTTTAGGAATATTCCGAAGAAGTTCCTCATACCACATTGAATGAGATTTTTGTTACTGATAATGGAGCGTATCTTTGATAGGTTCTGGAAATTTGACAAATATAAACAAGTTTAGAAGCGTGGATTACGTCACTTTAAAGTGAACATAATATTTTGATTTGAAATGTGGTATTGAGTTAAAAAGCCAGAACGTAGTGGAGTAATGGTTGACGAACAATTTGAAATGCAACTTAGCTGGGGGATTACCCACAACCACCCATCCAGTCACACACACTCACCCACCAACTCACACACACACACACCCACACCCACTCACCCTCACTCCCCCCCACCCACCCACGCACCCACACTTACCCACCCATCCACCCACTTGCACTTACCCACCCACCCACCCACTTTCACTTACCCACCCACCCACCCACTTTCACTTACCCACCCACCCACTTTCACTTACCCACCCAGCCACCCTCACTTCCCCGTCCACCCACCCACCCTCACTTAGCCACCCACACACTCACCCTTACTTACGCACCCACACTTACCCACCCACCCAGCCACCCAACCACCCTCACTTAGTTACCCAGCCACCCACCCACCCTCACTTAGTTACCCAGCCACCCACCCACCCTCACTTAGCCTCCCACCCACCACCCTCCCACCTAGCCTCCCACCCACCACCCTCCCACCTAGCCTCCCACCCACCACCCTCCCACCTAGCCTCCCACCCACCCACATACACATCTTATCTAGAAAGTGTCAGAAAGCAGATCTGTCAAAAATTTTCCTCTTGGCCAGTTAATAAAATGCAATTATCTCACTTGCCTATAAATTAATTGATTTTTTATTTTCACAGGCTATGGAGGCGGAAATACGAAAGGAGATCGATGAAGGTGTAAAGCACGCAAAGGCCGACAAGGAAATTGACAATCACGAGTTAACCACCGACATCTACGTCAACTGTTTAGAGCCAGAAATTCGTAATGTGACGCCATTTGGACCCTTAAAACACAGTCGGCTTGGGCCCGCAGTGAATGCCTCCTAATCACTCAAAAGTTACTAGTGAATTTGCTCGATAAAGAGAGACGAGAACACCACAAAAATCATCGAATATGATCCACAAATGCGTAATTCATGTGGACAACAGTTATCGTTTTTTTTCGCCTGGGTAATGTTCAATCGTGAAAAATATCAAACGATTCCCAATAGATTAATTACCATCGAGGAATTAGTGATATTGATTATGCAAATGAGTGCTTGTAATTATGCCAATGTAGAAAAATTGTAAAAATTGAAGAAAATAACGTTAGTCAGTGGAAAAGTGATGAAATAATTTTCGTTCAACTTTCACTTCTAATCTTATGATTATCGTCGGTGCTGTGTGGAGAAATTTCGAGAGGCATGTTCTATGAGAAACTCCATTTTTTCCACGAAAAAGACCTCCACTTATTTTCACCCAGTCATTAATAAGTTGCTCCTATAATTTTTCGATATAACATATAGCGAACACAAATTATGTTTCTCAATAAAAAAAAAAAAAAAGTTGATCAGATTTTTTTTTTTATTTGTGAAGCAAAAAAAAATTATGTTCAGAAATTTTTTTTATGTTTGTGAAGTAAAAAAAAAAAAGTTGAACACATTTTTTTTTGATTTGTGAAATAAAAAAAATAAAAGTTGATCAGATTTTTTTTTTATTTGTGAAATAAAAAAATATATATTGATCAGAAATTTTTTTTATGTTTGTGAAGTAAAAAAAAAAATTTTTTTTTGTTTTACGTGAAATTATTTCTCACTTTTACTGAATTGACGAGCGAATAATTGTTGTTAGATACCATGGAACATTTGTATGGCTTGTAACTGATTGCAATATCATTCTCTCGTCGATGTGACGTTTAAATTATTAAAGTGATCGGGGGCAACTGCCACTGTTAAATTCTGGTGGATCTTTTATTTTTGGTGAATGGTTATTGTTGAGTGGATTTGGATCAGTGAGTGCTCAAGGGGGGAATTATAGGGGAAGGCAAAGGTAAACAGAGAATTAAGGTCTGTCCATACCGATTCTAAGGTCCAATGCTGAGTGTTATGGGAATTTTATCAGCCATTCATAGGTCAATGCCTGGCCGATCAACTGACGCACCTTTGTTAATTAAACAGGGTCAATTGGTCTTTCTTATTTTCACATTTGTTTTAGTAATTTTGGAGGAGTGGGGAAATTTTCCCGAGGACTTGTCCCTCAAATTACCGAACAATCTTTGGGTCTAAAAAATTTTATGAACATTTTCCAGACAGTTTAGTTTTGGAAATGTTTTTGCGCCATCCTCATCGAGCATGAGTGGCTTTAGAAATTTCTCGATAACTCGAAAACTATCGAGTTTATCGAAAAATATTAAGAGACCTTTTTTGTAAGGCATTCAATTACCTACAAAAAAGTCTTATCACACTTTTTTATAGAACCAATAGTTGTCGAGATATTTTGATTTGTCGATAATTTATCTGTCAAAATTTGAATAACATAAATTTTTGTCAGAAATTTTTTATTAACTCGAGAACTATAGAGTTTAGCGAAAAATGATAAGAGAACTTTTTTATAGGGCATTCAATTACCTACAAAAAAGTCCTATCACACTTTTTTATAGAACCAATAGTTGTCGAGATATTTTGATTTGTCGATAATTTATCTGTCAAAATTTGAATAACATAAATTTTTGTCAGAAATTTCTGATTAACTCGAAAACTATGGAGTTTATCGAAAAATTTTAAACATAATTTTTTGTAGGGAATTCAATTACCTACAAAAAAGTCTAATGATGTTTTTTTGTGGGGCCAATAGTAATCGAGATATCGCCACTTGTCAATTTTGTAATGTTGAAGGTGAAGAGGGCGACCAAAAATTGACCCTCGAATCAAACGATTTTCTCAGTCAATGGATTATATACACGTGTTACGTCACTGGATACCAGGTTTTCCACGTTTACTAATATACTTTAGTTTTACTGGAAAAATACAGAGCACCACGAACTGAAATTGATCCTGCACACAGTTATTCACTTCGTTGTATCACGTGCAATTGTCATCATAAATTTTTCGAGTAGTTATCCCTTGGATGAACTGTTCTGAGGTACCTGGGGGGGAATTTAGAGAGTGAGAAATGCCCGCGCACTACCCACCATTTTCAAATTTTGTCGTGAGACAGGTAGGCACAGGCCACTTCATTAGTCGCATTTTTACGTCGGCCACCAGTGGAGAAACATCCAGGGGCCAAAATGGTCAGTGATTGCCCGAGGGATATTTCCATATTCAGTGTTGGTGAGTTGGTCATAAAAAATGGTTTCAAATTTTTCCACATTTTTTTTTTCGGTTTTCCAAAAAAAAAAAAAAAAAAACCCAATTTTTTTTTTTTTTTTTCAAAATGTGTGTACAATTTTTTTGAATCACTTTTTTTTGTATTTCGTGATTTTGTCAATGATGAAAAATTTTGGATTTGGAAAAATTTTTTTCTGAAAAAAAAAAGGAAAAAATATTGTGAGTTGAAAAATTGAAATTGATTTTTGATTGTGTATCACATTTTCTGATGTACGGGAAATTTTGTCGATTAAGCAGAAAAATATGAAACACGATAATTCTGATTAAGTCATTAGCGCAATCGGAAAAACATTGCACGTGACAATAACGTTTATGGTAGCGGAATGAGTGAATGAACAAAATTGTTGAGAATCAGGGAGACCTTGATTGTGTTTCAATGGCCAAGTAAGATCACAGTTAATTTCCCGAACAATTGGAAGAATTGTTGGACAATTGTGGAGAGCTCTACGTAATTTTGGGGAGGAAAAACTATTGAATTACAACTAAAGTAGAGGGGGAAAAAATTTTTTTTAGACTTGATATGACTTCCTTGATTTTCGATATTATTTTCGAAAATTTTTTTTGCACAAAATTTCTTTATGATTTTTTTTTTATTTTAATTTTTTTTTTAATCAACTTTTTTTTGCACAAAATTTTTTCATGATTTTTTTTTTTTTTTAATTTTTCCAACTCCAAAATTTATTTATGTTAAAAGCGAGGGCACTCAGGGGCACTATCAATTTGGGGAAACTTTCCCTAAATCACAAGTAAATAAGAAGAGTGAATCCATAGTAAGAAGGAGAGCCCAAGGAAAATATCGAAATTATCGAAAAGCGTAAGACCGAAACTGACGCGCCACCAGTCAGTGCGGCGGAAGAAGGAAATGCGCGTGCGCAGCACGCGCCACGAGCTTGTTAGAAAGATAAATAAAATTTAAAACGCGTTTGATAGAAAAATTGTTATCATTGGGAAGTAATTTGCTACTTTGTAGTGAGTAACAAATTACTTGTTCCGGCCAAGTTTATAGTCAGTTAAAAAACCAAAATATTTTATGTTCACCTACAGATTTTCTACAGTCATATATATCATTACTTCGCATAGCATCTGAATTCTTACTTTTTAAAAATATTTTAATAAATTAAAAATAAAATTGAAAAATTGAAAAATTGAAAAAAAATTGAAAATTGAAAAATTGAAAAATTTAAAAAAAAATTGAAAAATTGACAAATTGAAAAATTTCAAAAAAAAAAATGGAAAAATTGGAAAACTGAAAAAAATTGAAAAATTGAAAAAAATTGAAAAATTGAAAAAAATTGGAAAATTGAAAAAAATTGGAAAATTGAAAAATTGGAAAATAATTGAAAAATTTAAAAAAAAATTGAAAAATTGACAAATTGAAAAATTAAAAAAAAAAAAATTGAAAAATTGGAAAATTGAAAAATTGGAAAATAATTGAAAAATTAAAAACAAAATTGTAAAAATCAAAAGAAAAAATTGAAAAATTAGGAAAAAAAAAGTTGAAAAACTGTCACTAATTTTAAACTGTTGTACAGAAGAGAAATCAAAATCGAGGGAGGAGAAGACGGATTACGAAACCGCTATAAGATTATGTGGATATGGACGATTCCATTGGGGCTTTGTCCTACTCTGTGGAATGATGTTTCTCTGCGTTGCCGCCCAAAATGGAGTCAACTCTTACATATTGCCGGGTGCTGAGTGCCACCTAAACTTAACATCCGAGCAGAAGGGCTTTCTCAACGTCGGCTTCCTCACCGGTATCCCCATGTTTGTTCCAATAATATTGCATTGACCTTCCGAGTACGCACTAAGTGCTCCAAATGCTATCTATAACAATATCATTAGAAGTCGTTAGTCAACGGTGGAAAATACTTAATGAGCAAAATCATTAAGTGGGGAATTACAGAACTAAATTTTTTGGAAAAAACACTTTGCCGACCCAATAATCGGGTTAAATTTCATCGATATCTTTTGTAAATTTGAAGGGAATTAAGGAATACGAGAATTAGGGGGAGCTGTTGATTAGATTGTGAAATTGGCCTTGTTTTTTTTAAATTACAAAAAAAAATTTCGGTCGAAATTTACGATTTTGCTAACATCGCTTCATTATAGTTCTCAATGGGCGCTAAAAAAAATTTCATGACAGTGACAGTATCTGAGAACATAAATGTGAGAAATTCCGGCGAGGTGCGCGTAAAGAGCGTTGCGCGCATTTCGCGACTACTGACGGGTTGACTATATATATATATATATATATATATATATGTGTCCCGGAACCGCGGACTTTATTTCTGAGGGCAAAATTCTAAGGCGAAAATTCCGCTTCAATTTTTCCGTCTGACACCCCCCCCCCCCCTCGAAGTTATTGAAGTTGAACCGCTTGGCCAGCGCTTTCAGTTCCGAGAACTGTTCCAAGGGAACGAATTATTCCAAGAATTGCGGAATTATTCCACGTGGAGGTGTACCTCGATCTGGAACAAGTTCTGGAACATGTTTTGGAACAAGTTGTGGAACACGTTTTGGAACGAGTTGTGGAACAAGTCTCGGAACCATCATGTTCCCCCGTTCTGATTGGTTCCTAGAATATACTTGCCGCAGATTTCGGACCTGAATGTCTACCGAGATTAGTTCCTGTGCATTCATCTGGAACAGTTTTCGGAAGCGGAGTTTCCCCCCCCCCCCTGGAACCGTTCCTAGAACTTGTTGCTAAACTCGTTCCCCCACCAGTTCTTGGAAGCGTTTTCACATGTGACGCAGTTCCCGAACATGTTCTTGCATCTGGAACTGTTCCTGCAACTGAAGTTCTACCTGGAACTGTTCCAAGAACGATGCAGGGAAACGATTCTTGGGAATGTTCGTTCACTTGTAACGGTTCCCGGAACTGAAGTCCTACCTGGAACCGTTCCAAGAACGACACAGGAAAACAATGCTTAAAACTGTTCGTTCACTTGGAACCGTTCTCGGAACTGAAGTTCTACCTGGAACCGTTCCAAGAACAACACAGGGGAACAATTGTTAAGACTATTCGTTCACTTGGAACCGTTCCAAGAACGACACAGGGAAACAATTCTTACAACTGTCCGTTCACTTGGAACTGTTCCCGGAACTGAAGTTCTACCTGGAACCGTTCCAAGAACGACACAGGGAAACGATTCTTAGGAATGTTCCTTCACTTGGAACTGTTCCTGGAACTGAAGTTCTACCTGGAACCGTTCCAAGAACGACATTGCGGAACAATTCTTAGGAATGTTCCTTCACTTGGAACCATTCTCGGAACTAAAACCAGTGGACTCAAACTTCGATAACTTTGTGGGTGGGAGGGGGGGAGGGGCGTCGGACAGAAAAGTTGAGAAGGAACTTTCGATTTGAAATTTTATATATATAATACCTGTGAGATTTTTCTTTCCAATTTGCGGAATGGGGGAAATGAACACTTTGCGCTCCTGGGAGCAAACAATTTTTTCAACAAGTGGCTCTTCAGGTATTGCAAAAAAAATCAATGGATTTGTTTTTCCGCATTTTTCTTCCCAGGAGTCAATCACTTTTATTTCTTTATGGACCAACACATGTTGTTAATTATACATACGTGAATAATTTTTGAATTATCCCAATCACATGTTAAGGTGGATCATTGAGCGCAATATTCTGGGGAGTTTCTGCGGACGCTTATGGACGTAAATCTATCATTCTGTGGACGTTGTTGATGGACAGCGTTGTCACGTTCATATCAACTCTATCTCAATCATTTAGAGTGCTCGTTATTTTCCGAGTCATTAATGGCTTTGCGTGAGTATTTTTTATTTTTGGGATTTGTGGAAGAGCAAACAAAAAAATGCCAGAGATGTTTGAAGATGATTTTTGAAATTTTTTTATTGTCGTTATGTTGAAGGATTGGAGCACCAGGTTGTTTGATTTTCACGTATCTGGGGGAATTTCACTGCTCGAAGAAGCGGGTTAAGAGTATTTGTTATGTTGGATTTTTCTGGACACTGGCACTGCTGATTCTTCCAGGTAAGTCCATCTGATGTACAGTAGTCTCGACTATCTTGGCCTACCGCACTACCCGCGAGACCGGATTGGCCCGGACAATACGAAAAAACTCGGATAAGACGGATGGAGTCGAATATACTTGTCACAATACACTCTGCGCGCTCTTCCTTCCTTCCGGAAGTACCGCCTAAACCCACTGCAAGTCATCATTTGTTGATCAAACGTTAGCGAGATATCGCGGCTAAAAAACGAATGAGCAAGTTGAAGCAGTGTTCAATTCCACCTTTTCTTAAACCTTATCGGTGACTATCTAAACTTTCTATTCACCATTATTTTTATACCAAATATTAAAATATGACAATGCATTTCTATTTTTATATATTCATCTGATGAAATTTCATTTCACCATCCAAATTACGCGGGAAATTATTGAAATTTTAGAACTCCCTATTCCCTCCGTGTCATCCGAGTTTTCGCGCATGCGCGGAATCCCTTCTCCACATTACCTCGGATACTCAAGATTCTGTATTCACATTTTTCTCCTCACTTCTTTTCGAATCACCGGCTGCGCATTTCCTTTTTCCGCCGCACTGACTGGTGTCGCGTCGGTTTCGATCTTACGCGTTTCGATAATTTCGATATATATCGATATTTCCTTCGGTCTCTCCTCTTCATCATAGATAGAATCATTTTCTTTACTATCGCATTGCTTCGTGGCTGGAAATCTCCTGAAAATTAGCAGATTATGCATTACTCAATACCGACAAAGTGGGCCCTTTTCCCATCGACGCATATATATGAGTATCTGAGCACTTATTAGATCAAGGAACTATATGAAAACTATGTTTTCAATCTAAAATCAAATTCTCTACAAAACAAAATCAAAATAATCAATTTTTGCACACTTTTACCTCAGATATTGTGGGATCGAGCCTCGACTTTAAATTTAATAAACTCACCAACTTTTGGATATTCCAACAGGTGTAGCATGGATTGTCCTGCCCCTAGAGCTGTATCCCAAGACCGCGGATCGAGATTTTGCCTTCAATTCCTGGCAACTGCTCCTCATCCTGATTGGCTTACCAACCCTCATAATGGGCTTAATTCTCAGTAGATATCCCGAGAGCCCGAAATTTCTTCTCGCTAAGGGAAAGAAGCGAGAGGCTCTAGAGATCTTGAGAAACATCTTTGCGGCCAACACGGGCAAGGATAAATCAGAATATCCGGTATGAAAATAATGCGATCATTTCCCTAATATTTCCTTAAAATTTATTGGGGGGGGGGGGAGGCAGAACCCCCCCCCCCTGGTTGACTCCCCCCCCCCCCCCCCCCCCCAATGGTAACTGTTGTTTGAGCATTCCTTCAGAGGCCCTACTGGACACCCATCCAAGTAGCTGGGGCCGAGTGTCCGCGTTTGGCCATCGCATTTCTAAACACAGGGTAAACCCCCAGAAACCCCCATCCTCCGGTGGTGGGCACCTATCATGGAACCTCCCCCCTGCGTCGGGTTAGGTTCCCGACCGGCTTTGCGCTCTCATTTTAAGGAGACCACCGATATCACCCACGGAATGTTCCTGCTACTACTTTTATTTTCTTTTATTCCTTCATATGTCTCCATTGGTTGACAGGTCGTGGAGCTTTATGCATCAGCCGAAGAAACTGAAGATAAAAAAGTGGAGCTCGATGATGATACAACCAGCGATTCACACTCAACTCTACTAGTCATCATAAGATTATTAAAAAATGCCTGGGGACAGGCAAAAGCACTGTGCTCACCACCCCTCTCCATCTACGCACTTCTCAGCTGCTCCATTTATTTCACGAATATGTGTGGGTAAGTGAAAATCCCAGAATTTTTCTCAATACGTTTTAACTATTTCATGTTACAACTCTTGCACTGAACTCAATGTATATGCAATTTTCATCGATCTTATAATTGGGCACTCAATTGATGTGCTTCAATATTTGCGATGTCCAATCTACGGATAAGATGCGCAGAGCTCCCATGCGCAGCGCTCCCATGCGCCATGGGCTAAAGGACCGCGCGGCGGGCTAAGCTGCCTCGCTCGGTTAAACGACAGTATTGTAACGCAGTGGTATGCAACCGACTGATACAAGCGCCAATGTCATTTATCTATAACTCTGCTTCGTTTACGAACACCTTGTAGACCTCCGTCGTTGATTAGCACCTCTAAGTAGCTCAAGTAGCATCGTCCATCTCCCGGAACTTCGATGTTCCCTGTATGTCTTTGGATATCTACGTCGCTATTTTCGTGGCTGCCTTACTTTTGGTATTATGCACAATCATGAGCCTATCTATCTTGCTGACTTATTCGTTGCCAATCAGAGTGTGAGACCGACCAGGGGTGAGCTGCTTCCCCTTCTGATCAGGCCGTTCAAGAGGGCATCGCTGAGGCACTTCTGTCATGTGACAGCCTCTTACCAATGGAACAATCTACCTGCGTTCTTTCGTGACCTCCCCTCTTCTCAATCCTTCAAGATTGCCCTGAGGGCCTCACTGTGTCATAGTGCATGACCTATGTGCCCTGTTCCGTTCTCCAGTCCTGCTCCCCCCTTCCTAGTATTCACCCCTATCCTAATCCCTCTGCAATTTCTCCATAGATATGTGGTCTCTCTCTCCCCCTTGTCATTACATCCTTCTCATCATATCCTTCTCCTCTTGACGGTTCCCTACGTCGCAGGTATCAGTCGGGTTACCCCGCCTGCGCATCTTCGCTTATATTCATTACTATTATTTCTTTTCTATTCTTCACATTTTATTTTTGCTTTATTTTTCAAGTGGCATTTCTTTATTTCTACTTACTCTATGGTCTTGCTTGAGTTACTTATATTTGAGCATTGTTTTTGTTTTTCTTTACTTCGGGGACCTTAGTCCTACTATTTTGTACAACATGATGTACAGCAATAAATTATAATCAATCAATCAATCAATCAATCACTGAGGACAATATCAACATAATATTCCGTTGGGTGAAGCTTTCCTGAGATTCAACACGGATACGGATGGCTCTGGTCAGTTTGACCAGCAGTTGGAGAAGAGACGAGTCGGACGGCAGCCATAGTGTCCGAACCATTCTGGATTGTTCACCTTGACCAGACCTTGGGCGAAGAATTCTCGTCCATTTTTCGGCGTATCTACATACCACCAGGTTCAAACACCTGTTACCACATGGGGGAACTTTCAAATTGAATTTGTCGTTCCCCCTCGGGGTATTCCAGGCGAAAACTTGTCGCGGAGGACTTTTGAAGTTTCGCAATATGCTGAAGATTTGGATTTCACATATTTTGTTGGGTATTAAGGAGTTATAACGTTTCCATTTTCAAGAACTCTTTTCTCAATCGAACATATGTTCCGCTGATACTCAACGTATCCAGGAAGTTATGGGCAGCTGTAGAAGGACAAGATGAATGACTTGAGAAGTTTAGCGGTACGAGTGAAGACCCGTGAATTTTAATAGTACCTAGTTGGATAGACTACATAACGGATCTCAACATTCCAATTACCTGTAGCGTGTTATATTTAAGATATCCAACGTCGAAGATTGGAAATAAGATTTTTGTGACCTCGAAGTTGTGGGTATAGTTGAAATATTTCGAATATGGGTCCCATAAGGATTCTGAAAGAACATTACGATACAGTAGTCTCGAGTATCCGGCCTACCGCGTTATCCGCGAGACCGAATTCGTCCGGACAATACGAAAAAACTCGGATGAGACGGATGGAGTCGAATATACTTGTCACAATACACTCTGCGCGCTCTTCCTTCCTTCCGGAAGTACCGCCTAAACCCACTGCAAGTCATCATTTGTTGATCAAACGTTAGCGAGATATCGCGGCTAAAAAACGAATGAGCAAGTTGAAGCAGTGTTCAATTACACCTTTTCTTAAACCTTATCAGTGACTATCTAAACTTTCTATTCACCATTATTTTTATACCAAATATTAAAATATGACAATGCATTTCTATTTTTATATATTCATCTGATGAGATTTCATTTCACCATCCAAAATACGCGGGAAATTATTTAAATTTTAGAACTCCCTATTCCCCCCGTGTCATCCGAGTTTTCGCGCATGCGCGGAATCCCTTCTCCACATTACCTCCGATACTCAAGATTCTGTATTCACATTTTTCTCCTCACTTCTTCTTTTCAAATCACCGGCTGCGCATTTCCGTTTTCCGCCGCACTGACTGGTGTCGCGTCGGTCTCGATCTTACGCGTTTCGATAATTTCGATATATATCGATATTTCCTTCGGTCTCTCCTCTTCACCATAGATAGAATCATTTTCTTTACTATCGCATTGCTTCGTGGCTGGAAATCTCCTGAAAATTAGTAGATTATGCATTACTCAATACCGACAAAGTGGGCCCTTTTCCCATCGACGCATATATATGACTATCTGAGCACTTATTAGATTGAGGAACTATATGAAAACTATGTTTTCAATCTAAAATTAAATTCTCAACAAAACAAAACCAAAATAATCAACTTTTGCACACACTCGTACAATTTTTGGCAATTAACCTCAAAAAATTATTAACCACAAAAATTGTTCAACAGATTGTTCGGACTGGGCCTGTGGCTACCAGACTTGTTCAACCGCTTCGAAAAATTCTACGACAATAATCCCGATGCAACTGTGAGTGTTTGTGAATTGCCAGCATTGAACAAGACTGCAATAGGGACCAATTGTGTTTCCAATATCTCGGAAAATGTATTCATGAGAACACTCATCGTTAACGCAGTCTGCCTACTGGGCAATATAATTTCTGGATTTTTTGCTGATCGCGTGGGACGTCGCACACTTCCATGTAATTATTTATTACATTATAATTCACCTATTATTAGATATAGAGGGTACAACCTGTCAGTCCTATACCATGCGGCAGTAGCCACGTGACTGAGTTGGGATGTGCGCATGCGCAAGCCCGTCATGGCGGGTTTTACATTCAAGCGCGTATTTTTGTACAGTTAACAAGTGGAATTAAACTAATCAAATAAATTTGAGGGTAATAGTGTTCTAATTATCAAAGTTCGCCGGTTTCCGGTTTAATTTCAGTTGACAGATTAATTTAAAAGAATTCTTCAATGATTTTGACATTTCAATTTGCAGTTGCGCTCACTGTCGTTGCCGGCCTCTCAGCACTTGGATTATACTTCACGAGAACTCCAACGCAAACCCTTATAGTCGTCTGCATCTATACACTAGCAATTACAGCCGCAAATTTTGTCATCAGCAGTGTTACAGTGGATATTTTTCCAACTTACGTCGGCGCACTTGCCATTTCTCTAATGACATGCATTGGTAGAGTTGGCGCAATTGCCAGTAATTTGTTATTTGGATTGCTCTTCGAAATCAGCTGTGAAGTACCTGTCATTCTTGTCGCTGCAATTATTTTGGGTATGTTGAACATTTAATTAAAGATTGACAGTGAGAGAAACGAATTTAAAGTGAAAAAAAAAAATTTGAAATTGCCTATTGGCCGACAGAAAATGGCGCCATTTTTGAATTGTTCGGAGAGGTTAAGGATGGGATTTTCTTTTTCAGTTGGCGCTCTTTTGACACTTCTTCTGCCACCAGTAGCAAAAACTAAATTGTCAACAACAACATAGCAGCTTGAGACCTGGGAAGCTGTAATTAGTCATCGACTCCATTGAAGACTTCAGCCTTCATGTTTATGGGAAGCTGGCAAGGGAACAGTGGAATTATTCTGACGGATTAATAAGTATAATTCCAGTGCAAGGGTAACAGTAGTTGGAAGGAAATTGTGGTGAAATTTTTCAGCTAAAATATATATATATAGTAGTCTCGATTATTTGAGGTAATGTGGAGAAGGGCTTCTGCGCATGCGCAAAAACTCGGACAACATGGCGGGAATAGGGAGTTCTAAAATTTCAATAATTTCCCACGTAATTTGGAGGGTGAAATGAAATTTCATCAGATGAATATATAAAAATAGAAATGTATTGTCATATTTTAATATTTGGTATAAAAATAATGGTGAATAGAAAGTTTAGATAGTCACTGATAAGGTTTAAGAAAAGGTGTAATTGAACACTGCTTCAACTTGCTCATTCGTTTTTTAGCCGCGATATCTCGCTAACGTTTGATCAACAAATGATGACTTGCAGTGGGTTTAGGCGGTACTTCCGGAAGGAAGGAAGAGCGCGCAGAGTGTATTGCGACAAGTATATTCGACTCCGTCCGTCTTATCCGAGTTTTTCCGTATTGTCCGGGCCAATTTGGTCTCGCGGATAACGACTACTGTTTTTCTGTAGATCCACATTGCATCCGAATTTCACCACATTCCCCTTTAACGCACCCACTGATCAATTACATCATCCCTCAATTTTTACACACTAATTGAGTCAATGATTATTTTTAA
Organism: Asobara japonica; assembly: GCA_026005395.1. Taxonomy (NCBI): domain Eukaryota; kingdom Metazoa; phylum Arthropoda; class Insecta; order Hymenoptera; family Braconidae; genus Asobara; species Asobara japonica. Next base: position 1,557,627 of record BQMI01000510.1, read on the forward strand.
ATTTCCATAATTTTTTTCTGTCACATTATTTCGGGTGAAATCGAATGGTTGGGGGAAATTTCATCCCCACTTTTAATAATAATAGTGACTGTAGTTATTTTATTGATAATTAACTATCGAAAATTTTCGTTCGATTTTTAATTTGTTTCCACCGTGTTGCATAACCAGACGAGATTCACCAAAATTAAATTTTCTATATTACATCGGGGAAAAATTCAGATATTCTTTTTATTAAAAAAAAAGACTGCATTTCATGTAATTGTGGTAATTCATTATCATATTATAGATTATATATTATTCATGTTAATAAAATGTTTAATATACAATGGAGCTGGATGGTCCGATTGTTTAATTATTATTAGATAACATTTATGATTCAAACGAATTTCATGGAACATTGAAGATCAATTTATATGATCAAATATCCCTTGGACTTCGTTTGGATTTTCACCTATGGAAATGAACGTTGAGCATTGAACGTCTTAACGTCCTCCAGATTGCAAGATGATCTGGACCAATGATTTGCCATATGGACCAATGACTTGTCATGTGGACCAATGCCTCATCATATGGACAAATGGTTTGCCATCTGGACCAATGATTTACCATCTGGACCAATGATTTGCCATCTGGACCAATGATTTGCCATCTGGACCAATGCCTTGTCACTTGGACAAATGGTTTGTTGTCTGGACCAATGACTTGTGATATGGACAAATGGTTTGTCGCCTGGACCAATGGCTTGTCATATGGACCAACGATTTGTCGCCTGTATCAATGGGTTGCCATCTGGACCAATGCCTTGTCATGTGGATCAATGCCTTGTCATGTGGATCAATGACTTGTCATCTGGACCAATGCCTTGTCATATGGACAAACGGTTTGTCGCCTGGACCAATGGCTTGTCACATGGACCAATGGCTCGTCATATGAACACAACGTTTGCCGCCTGAATCAATGGCTTGATATTTGGACCAATGACTTGATATTTGGACCAACGACTTTACATATAGGCCAATGCCTTGTCATTTGGACCAATGATTTGTCACCTGAACCAATGACTTGTCATCTGGACCAATGACTTTTCCCCGGACCAATCACTTGTCCTCTGAAAATTATCTGGTATTTTCGATTTGCCATGATCAAAAAAAAAATTGAGCAAAACAATCTAAATCCAGGAAAAAATCACTAAAATTTTTTTCTTGCTTTATCTAGCAGTGAAAATCCCCGGCTCCTTAAAAAATCAAAAAAGTTGCATCAATTTTGAGGATACTCGTAACACAATAATTAAGTCACCTGTCTTGTTTTCTTTATACTTCGCGTTTTATTGATCTACGTATAAATAAAATTTATTTACAAACGAATATTAATAGTCGTGTTCTACAAAATTCTTAATAAATTAAAAATGTACGCACCCCATTTTTACACATTTTATGGTCAATTCAATCGTGCGCTGTTTTTTTATCATTCGTATTTTAAAAAATAACAAAAAAAAATAAAGAAGAGGGAGAAGAGGGAAAGAAACTGGTTGACTTCGTGTTAGAATTAATGACAAATTCTAGGCTTAAACGAACGAGTGAAATAATAGACAATGTGTTTAGTCAGCGAAAAATGGACTGTAACACAATTTTTTTTTTTTCGATTGACAAATAAAAATAAGAAAAAAAAAGGAAAGCTAGAACAATGAGGTACCAAGCTTATTCGAGCAGTCAATTCTCCATTAATAATTATTTAATTTGTGAACTCGACATTATTGTGGTTCATTATCAATAAAAAAAGAAAATAAGAGAACAATCATTTCGTCATTGAAATGCGACATTTTGAAAATTATTTTTTTTTACAATTTGACCAAGACCAGGAGATATCTAAAATTTCTAATATTAAGAGAGAATGTGAAGGCATCATCTGTAGAAAAAAAAATTCTCTCGATTAAAAATTGTCCGAGTTTTTAGACAATTTTCCCGAAATTTGCTCAACAATCAGAGAACTGTCTGGGTAAGAAAAGCTAGATGATGACTAGCTCGTTACCAGCTGTAGTTATGAGAAAATGTCAAGAGATACTTTTTGTGGGAAATTCAATTCTGCAAATTAAAGTCCTCTTGACATTTTTTCTATCTCCATTAGTTAGGGAGATAATCCAAGAAAGGTGGAAGACATCTCCTGCTCTTCATCAATACACCCCTAATTTTTCAGTTGATTTTTTTTCTCTCAGTTGAGGGGTGGAGGTGGGTGGGTGGGGGGGGGGGGGAAGGCACATATGGCGTTGGTATTTGTCACAATTCATTATCCGAACAGACGTAACAATAAACGATGCATTGATCACCTGCATGGTGCCAATAGTACTTCTAGCCAGCAGGGGCAAGATGTGACTTCTTGTCTTGAGTACTTGGGGCCCCATCCCTTGGCAAAACTTATTCGTACGGAATTGACATCAACTGGACCAGTGGAATTCAATGAATCACCATGGGTTAATCGTGCATTTGGCCTTTTTGATCTGTCAAATATGTTGAGACAAAAGCCAGGTGGTACACGATATACCAATAGGGTCCTTGACTCTGGATCATCCAGGGTCGGGGAATTTACGAATATGGGGGTATCCGATCTGTTGTACGCCCACACACCGTCTGCTTCTTGACTCAACATGACACCTGTAAAGACATTTTAAAGATTAGACTTTTTTGTTTTAAGGAGAAAATCTGATTTCAGAAAAAAAAATGTAAATTGCATCATTCATTTGTGTGTGTGTGTGTGTGTGTGTGTGTGTGTGTGTGTGTGAGTAGGTGGGTGGGTGTATGTAAGTGGGTGGTCAGGTGCGTGTGAGGGAGTAGGCGGGTGGGTAAGTGGGTGTGCGGGTGGGTAAGTGGGTGTGCGGGTGGCTGGGTAAGTGGGTGTGTGGGTGGGTAAGTGGGTGTATGGATGGGCGAGTGTAAGCGGGTGGGTAGGTATGTGGGTAAGTGGGTGAGTGGGTAAGTGGGTAAGTGGGTGAGTGGGTAGGTGTGAGTGGGTGCGTATGAGTAGGTGGGCAGGTGTATGTAAGTAGGCGGGTGTGTGTGAGTAGGTGGATGTGAGCGGGTGAGTGAGTGTGGGTGGGTGGATGTGTGGGTAAGTGGGTGGGTGAGTGTGGTGAGTTCGGCGAAAAAATCACGATAAAACGGGTAATAAGAAGTGAAAAAAGAAGGTAAATAAGGAGATAAGATGCCAGAGATGTCGAGGACGGGGCGGGAGGGGGACGGGGAGGGGGGGGGGGGAGGCGAGGGGCTAGAGGTATCATTTGCATATTTTGCTCGAGGATGAATGAGGGATTTGTGGCACGCAATATTCGATTTACCTAGGCCAATTTTCTGTCGTGTCCTTCGTACTGCTGGTGAGGATCCGTGATTCTGGGCGAGGCTTGCAAGACAGAGGCCATCACCATCATGAAGTGAGTCGAAGACACTTATCGTTGATGCTTCAACTGGACACAAACGTCCCACTCTACCACCGAGCTCCCAATAAGCTAACGTACACCATTCCTTCTTGTCTTCACTGGAATCTGCAATTTTAGAAATTATTTTGTTAATTTTTTTTATTTTGGTAATTTCACAAAATTGTATTATTAATTTTATGTGGCTAGATGTATTTAGAAAGATTGAAATTTGAAGAAATTTCCAACACCCAATCCATCCACCCAAACCACCCACCCACCCATCCAAGCCATCCACCCCCCCCACCCACCCGCCAAGACCACCCCCCTTCCCAAACCACCCACTCTCCCAACCCACCCACTCTCCCAACCCACCCACTCATCCACCCACCCAACCCACCAAGCGACCCCCCCCCCCACCCACCCTCCCAAACCATTCAACCCACCCACCCAACCCATCCAAGCCACCGACCCCCCCCCCACGCGTCCAAACCACCCACCCATCCACACTCCCACCCCATTCAACCCACCCACCTACATCCATATGGTGATCAGAAATTTGACATACACTTTTGTCATAATCAATTCTGTCCAAAAAACATTTTAACACAGTCTCCCCTGAAAAATCAAAAAATTGTAAATCTCGTAATTAGTAATTGAAGAAAAAATTACAATTTTTTCTGTGTGCGTGTCTACCACTACTAGTGGAATTTTGTTCCCTGGACTTATCCCGAGATAAAATCGGAAAATATGTGGTCCAGCCGAAAAATCTCCAGAGGTGCCCTTGGTAGCCCCCCCCCCCCCTGACATTTTTCCCGAGCCCATCCGGTCTGCTATCCTCCAGCGCCGAACCCCCAAAAAACGACCGAAAAAAATCGTGAAAAAAAAAATGGGGAGAAAAAAATCCAGTATCCATGTAAATAAACCTGAGCGTCCCGTACCCACTGTCAGCCCACAGTGCCGACATTACAAACTCCCCAAGACCCGTTCTACCACCGTCATCAAGACTCCAGCAATCATCTCATCGTTTTCATCCTTGCCGCAGCGTGTGCGCCTGCCACACAGAGAATATATTTTTCGTTTTGCCCTCCCATGCCCCATTCCCTTGTAAAACCCAACCAAAACCACCTCCCCCTCCCCCCCCCCCCCCCGCCCCAAACCTCCTCATCATATTCGTCGTTGAGTTTGCGTAGAAAAACTGCTCGTCTCGCCGCGAAAATTATAATGCTCGGGACCGAGAGTGGCGGCGGCCCTAACAACCTACGCCGGATCACGCAAATTGCATACGGCTGGGGCATCACACATATGTACACCACATACACATATTTATTTGTAAGAACCACATGCCTTACTTATGATTATTATCATCATCATTATAAACATCAGGAGAGAATCGACAAAATCGATCATGCGACGAGGAATTTCAACAGGAAGAGAGGGGGGTCGGTGGATGGGTGGGGGGGGGGGGGGGGGAGGGGGATTTTTTAAAAAAATTTTGGGGTTCAACTTGCTGGTGGGGAAGTGGACTTGTTGAGTATACCCGACATACATGTCGATGTATACATGTATGTGTATGTGTGTGTGTGTGTGTGTGTGAGTGTGAGTGTTTGCAAGTTTGATCACATCAATGTTTCAAGAAAACCATTAGACCATTTTTTAAAAAAATGTATGTGTATGTGTATGTGTGTGTGTGTGTTTTCCAATTTCATCACATCCAGGTTTCAAGAGAATCATTAGACCATTTTTTTGAAAATGTATGTGTGTGTGTGTGTGTGTGTGTGATCACATCCACGTTTCAAGGAGACCATTGGGCTAGTTTGAAAAAAAAATGTATGTGTGTGTGTGTGTGTGTGTGTGTGTGTCTGTGATTTCAATCTAAATTTTGCTGAAAATCTGCTCGATATTTGTTTTCCTCCCATATTTATCCCTTCGGAAAAAATCTCAAAATTAAAAATGTCAAATCTGTCTATTCACCGAAGAATCATTAAAAAACCAATTCCTTATGTGAAATAAAATTGCCGTAAAATGTTCAATAAAATTTTCCATTGAAATCACTTGTTACCCAGATAATTGGAACTGTGTAAAAATAATTTAAAATAAAATAATCATGGGTGGAATTACTAATGAACATTTAGCCGGAACATCATAATTGGTCGGTAATGACGCCCTAAAATTATATTTTTCGTTATAATTTCCAAAAACTATTAGCGCTATAGGCATAGTATTCACTTATCTTGTCTGAAATGCACGTCTAGACGTCGCCTATCTAAATCAGGCAGAATATACTCTTTCATAGTGAGTTTCGCCATTTTTTTTCGGGCGGCTGGGGGGTGGGGGGCGGCCAAAAATGTTAATGACAAACTGGTGCGGGGAGGGGGGGGGGGGTGTAAAATTGTAGGAAAAGTATTCAACATGCAGTGCCTTCCATGCGATAAAAATAGATATTACGAGTTTAACACGGCGCCAAGATTGCGGGCTATCGTGACGATTACGTCATCGGTGTACGGATGGAGACGATGAGGGTTACCCCGCTGCCCCCCCCCCCCCCGCGCCGCCGCCGCCCCCTCCCCCCCTGTGGTATGTGTTACCAACAGTTGCAAGGACGTCGGTTGGCGACGTCAAGTTGAGGTTTTCATGTTCACCAATTTTTGGAGTCTGATGGCTTCTGGGAAAATTCGTTTATGGAGTATTGTCGGCTCCAGGGGGTTTTCGTTTTTTTTTTTCGCGGGGAAAAAAAAAGCTGTAGTGGGAGGCAAGCGGAGCTACAGGTTTTATGGAGTAGACATTGGACAGGAAAAAATGATAGGCAGAGTTTGTGATAAATTGATTTTTAACATCTGTTTCAGGGTTCTCGATGGTCCATGGGAGCCTGAGAGATTTGGATGACGTGTGGGTTGGTGTGGGTTGGTGTGGGTTGGTGTGGGTTGGTGTGGGTTGGTGTGTGTTGGTGTGTGTTGGTGTCTGTGGGTCGTCGGGCGCAAAGTAAGATTTTCCGCACGCTGCGCGTGCGCATAATCTCACTTTTTACCGTCGCCGTACCGGAAAACGAAATTCTAGGGATGCAACGACACCTATCACCTCAGCTGGTACCCACGTGACTGAGGATTTTTTATTTTAATGTCCTTAGGCTGAAAACCTACTATTTCAAACCTAGCCGTGTAAAATAGAAAATCAGGTGTGCGCGCGCAGTTCCCGGACCGATGGCGGGAAACTTTTGAAATCCATATCAGTTGTCAGAAAAGTTTCTTACGCACTTGTGTCGAAATTCAATGTTATGGTATATGGCGTGATTGTTGCGATCCAACTGAGCGGAGCGAGGTTATTATTGCGCCTTGCGCGCCTGAACGGTATAGAAAAATTTTTCAGTAAAATTCAGTTGTACTTTTTTGTTTTTCCTTTACATGAAACAAAAAACAAAAACAAAAAAAACAAAAACTAAAAAAAAACAAAAAAACAAAAAAAAACCAAAAACAAAAACAAAGAACAAAAACAAAAACAAAACAAAAAACAAAAAAACAAAAAAACAAAAACAAAAAACAAAAAACCAAAAAAACTCGATGGAGAATTTTAGAGCTAAAAAAACATCTAAATGAATTGCTCCCCCTTTTTTCCTGCAAAATCCTTCATCAATGAGCAATTACTAAATCAAGAAGTTATCGATGTGGCCCTAACCCGCTCTCCCCCAACTCCTTAATTTTCACCAATATATAGCTAACTTCCAAAACCATCAATGGCTACTGAATTGTTTACCACACTTGCCAATGGAATTTCGATAGCCAGGTAGGTGGGTTGGGGGGGGGGGGGGGGGGGTCGGGAGGTATATGTTGAGTGTCATTGACGGGGCGCATTGGAAGGCATCGTACGATGGTGAATAAATATCAAGTATCAAACATTTATTGGTTTTGCTACAATTCCCATAGGTGTAGGAAGTTGCTTGGTGATTTTAGTGGAGGCCGCGATTGAGGTGAAATTGGACGGTGAAAAAATATGAATTGAATGATTCCTACGCCAGTGGAGGCGCCACATACCAGGCGCCGGCTAACCTCCTCCTTCGGACGTAGTCACCCCCCTCCCCCTCCCCCCCGGTCCCTCATCCGCCGGGCCGAGAGCCCCCCCCCCCTCCCGCCCCACCCCCTGGCTCATTCCTCTTGTTTTACCACCCAGTTTGTGAAACGGCTGGCAAACCGATCGGCCAACGCCGAGAGAGCTGCCTACGTTTATTTTATCCGTTTTCTAAATGCTGTGCTCCAGGTCGCCGCTGCGGGCAAATGTTCGGGGATTTTTTTTTGCAGGTTTTTAGGGATGATGAAGGTGCTCCAGGAAATTCCAGTGGGTGAGTGGGAGTGTGTGGATGGGTGGGAGGGAGTGGGTGGGTGGGTGGATGGGTGGGAGGGAGTGGGTGAGTGGGTGGGTGGGAGGGAGTGGGTGTTGGTGGTAGGGAGTGGGTGGGTGGTAGGGAGAGGGTGGGTGGTAGGGAGTGGGTGGGTGGGTAGTAGGGAGTGGGTGGGTGGGTGGGAGGTGGGTTTAACCCTCCGCGAGCCAAAATTATAACTTCCCGATGCCTGCGTATGTGTGTATACTTTCTTTCCAATCTCTCATTTTTCTCACCACAGAGCTCTCCAAATGATTTCAATTGTCTATAACGCTCTAACGCCGAAACGGTTAGAGATACGAAAAAAGTCAGAGAACACAAAATATGTATTTTTTTATAAGGAACATTTATTCGACACATTTTTGCGTATCTATAATATTTCGTGAGATACAGCGTTATAAACAATTGAAATTGTTAATGACAATAGAAACCAGGAGACATATATGGGCCAAAAACTAATCAGCTCTAAGTTACGGCAAGACGCTTCGATTGCGTCATACAGGACCTCGATCGGATAATTTGTTCACGAGAAATCGTTCCGGGAAATTTTTGGTTACATACGTACATCGGCGCACACACACACACACACACATACAGACATTTTGTTTTAAATAGTCTAGAAAGGTCAGAAATGCCATGAAACGTGGAGATCTGATGGAAAATCGATTTATCATTTTCGGGGGCAAAACAACTTCCCCTATCGGCAAGTTAAAATAATAATAATAATAATAATAATAATAATGCCCATTTGAAATTCGTAAAATAAATGAATTAATTAAATTCCCCGGTAATTGCACACTGAGTATTTATCTAACGTCAATGTACGCCGACGATTTTTCCCCCCCTTCCGCCGCTCCCTCTCTCCCTCCCCCTCTCTCTCTCTCTCTCTCTCTCTCTCCATCGCATATGTTATTTTTCGATTGGCTCGCGTATTGGTTTTGCCATTCGGTGTTAACGATTAAAGTCCATGGGGCTTATTTTTAGGATTTTAAACTGAAAGGAAACTATCATAACTTGGAGTGTGTCTGGACACGTGGGGGGCGGGAGGGAGGGAGGGGGGTGGCAGGGGGGGGGGGGATAACGCACACACAGATTTAAAATACTTGTTATATACGGTTCGGGTTAGAGCCGACGACACAACGATGGCGCCAGGACACATTCCTCTTTGGCGCTGGATTAACGGCAGTGCGCAAGAGTGGGATGGAGTGTGAGTGCAATGGGGAGAGAGGGAGCGGTGAGATTCTTCGTCGAGATAGAGAGGGACTGTGATACGTACCGAAATAATACAGACCATAAATACGGGGTGGGGGGTGGGAGGTGGGGGGGGGGGGGGGGGGTGGGGGGTGGGGTAGATACCAAAAGTTGAGGCACAATTTTGCGGCGAAGAGAATTTACGGATGTGGGAAATTGAGTCGCCATTTTTTCGGGTTCCTTCTTTTTTGGGGGGGGGGGGGGGGGAATTTTTGGGAGAGTTTGGAGGAGCAACGCTTGCCACGCAACTCGGGAGACAGCGACCTGTTGCTGGGCACAATTCCGACCATTCACGAAAGTTTTGATGGATAACCAAGCGTAAAGCCCCACCGCGCGCTAAAACTTTTGGTTGATTCATGAAAGCCAGATGAGGGAATTGGCGGATACGCAGGTCACTCTGCGGATTGCGGATTCATTTAAATTGAATGGGCAATATTTTCGGGGGGGGGGGGGGGGGGGGGGGGATTCCGCGGATGCGCGAAAACTCGGATAACACGGAGGGAATAGGAAGTTCTAAAATTTCAATAATTTCCCGCGTAATTTGGAGGGTGAAATGAAATTTCATCAGATGAATATATAAAAATAGAAATGTATTGTCATATTTTAATATTTGGTATAAAAATAATGGTGAATAGAAAGTTTAGATAGTCACTGATAAGGTTTAAGAAAAGGTGTAATTGAACACTGCTTCAACTTGCTCATTCGTTTTTTAGCCGCGATATCTCGCTAACGTTTGATCAACAAATGATGACTTGCAGTGGGTTTAGGCGGTACTTCCGGAAGGAAGGAAGAGCGCGCAGAGTGTATTGTGACAAGTATATTCGCCTCCATCCGTCTTATCCGAGTTTTTCCGTATTGTCCGGGCGAATTCGGTCTCGCGGATAACGCGACTACTGTAGTTACAAAAATTTATAATTGCAATAATTTACACTTGGAAAATTTCGGGGAAAATCGGTCCTAACGATTGCAGGGGGTTTTTCCCCCGGCGAACAATTGGGCAAAATTTCAAAAGACCTGTTGTAAGGAGAATTGAATGGCCTATAAACAATGTCCCTTGACATTTCCCCATAACCCGCTCCACCCTCCACATCCGCTCGGCCAGCCCAGTAATATCCGAAAAGCCGATTCATCGTATGGGAAATGAATGGAATAAATGTCCGTCGAGACGAGCGTAAAGTTTTCAAGGAGGGAAAAGCGAACGGAGGTCGGACTATCCGACGACGAGACACACACGCGGCAGCTGTCTGGCGCCAGGCCTCTCTCATATATATATATATATATATATATGTTGCCCTCCATATTTCCTTTTTTCTTTGCCCCCTCATTGCGTCGAAGGCCTATGGGCACCAGTGAATTTCGGAGTCAACTGGTCAACTCAAATCGCCTACCCATTTTCCACGAAAAAATTCCATTCATTTTTCCCACCATCATTTTTCCCCCATTCTCTCCGAGACTGAGACAATGCAACAGGACTGGGAGATGAGAAAGGAGATATTGAGGTACTTCCTTGGTCCAAGATTAGGTTTTAAAATTTTTTTTTTGTTTTTTTTTTTTTTGAAAATTGAAGTTAAGTGAACCTAAATTTAATAAAAATGATATGTAAAATTTGTTTGCAAAAAACAGTCTGTGCAAGGCCCCACTTCCACCCACCCACTCTCACCCACCCTCCGACTCCCACCGACCCTCCCACCCACCCTCCCCTTCCCACCCACCCTCCCCTTCCCACCCACCCTCCCACTCCCACCCACCCTCCCACTCCCACCCGACCTCCCACTCCCACCCATCATCCCACTCCCACCCACCCTCCCACTCCCACCCGACCTCCCACTCCCACCCATCATCCCACTCCCACCCACCCTCCCACTCGTTCATTCCCACCCACCCGCCCACTCCCACCCACCCGCCCACTCCCACCCACCCGCCCACTCCCACCCACCCGTCCATTCCCACCCACCCGCCCACTCCAACCCGCCCACTCCCACCCACCCGCCCACTTCCACCCACCCGCCCAATTCTCCACCCAATCGTCAATTGCCTCAATACAAAAATACCAAATGAAATGCAACTAAATGTCCTAATGCTGTCCTATCATCGCTGTGGCCCTGGTCCCTCACACTCCCTTATCCCTCAATGTCTTCCACATACTCTTTTCCCACTTTTTTCTGTTACTCTGCAAAAAGTCAAGCCTCGAACTCTCGCGCATTTGACTGTGACTCTGGCCACGGCAGTATCGACTATCGGACGGCACATTCAGGGACAAAAATAGAACGGGGGTACAAACGTTGTGCAGTGAAATGGTAGGAAGAAGAGAGAGAGAGAGCGAGAGAGCGCGAGAGAGAATGCGTGTGCGGCCAAGGTGCAAAGCCGGCATCAGCAAAAATATGTTATGATTTTATTTAACAGAAATGGAAAATGCGGACAATTGGAAAATGAAAAAAAAGGACATTACCTTCACCGTCGGTGGTCAACGAGTCCGGAAGTCGTGAGGGCTCGGCAGCGGCACCATGCGACTCCATTTGGCTGGGCTCTATGGTACCTGGAGATAATGACTTTTGTTAAATGATAATCGATTACATTTTGTCAATAATCATCGTGAGAAAAATTTTTATCGCACTTTTTTAATGCCACTTCCGGTCTAGACTTTATTTGAAATTTTAGGGCGTTTGAATTTTGGCGCGCAATGTCCATGTGATGCGCGCGTCTTGCGATGATGTGTTTCATTTCAAAATTCTTAAGTTGTAGGTGATAGGACGTGTCGGAGATTTGGTCCATTACTGGGAGCAATGATCTCGACGGAATGATCTATACATCTCGGTCGCTGGAGCAGCGGATGCTGGGCTTCGCGGTGCAGCGCGGCGGGTTTAGGGAATCTCCTCGCGGGACCTAGGCAGGCTCCTGGAGGTAGTGAGGGACGCGCGAGATGATTCTAATTGACGGGTATCTTATCAATGATCTCCACGAAAACTGTCATTGAAAAATGGCGGGAAATTTTAACGATAATGCTAAAAGGGTCAATTGATCGGAAAAAAAATAATCAAAATTGAAAAAAAAAATTAAATCAAAAATTAAAAAAGAAAAATTAAATTTACAAAATTGAAAAAAAAGTGAAGTCAAAAATTGAAAAAAAAAATGAAATTAAAAATTGAAAAAAATGGAATAAAATTTTTTTTTTTAAATGAAATTAAAAATGGAAAAAAAATCAAATTGAAAATTGAAAAAAAAATAAAATCAAAAATTGAAAAAAAAATCAAATTGAAAATTGAAAAAAAAAAAAATGAAATACAAAATTGAAAAAAAAAAAATTAAATCAAAAATTGAAAACTAAAATATTGGAAAAAAAAAATTTCAAAATTTTTGCATTTGTTATCGGATCTATAGATCTTTAGTAATCTCCCAAAACCCCCCCAAAAGCCTGTAAAATCACCCCACAAATCCCTCAAAGCTCGCCCATCCACCGCCCAATGGATGGTAGACCCGTACGCGCACCAGCTACCGGTGTAATAATAGCCGCTCAGTATAAGGAATCACTTGGCGGACATTTAGGCGCCGACTATCTCAAAAAAAAAAAAAAAAACAAAAACAAAAAAAAAAAAAAAAAATAGAGAAAAAAAAGAAGCAAAAATGTATTCCCCCCCGCGAAGAAAAATAAACGACCTAAAATTCTTACCTTCTTGCTTGGCTCCTCGCTCCACTGGTATCAGACAGTACGGGGGCGGTGGCGACTCTGAAAAAAAAAAAATTAAGTATTTGATTAAAAAAAAAAAAAAACCGGCAATTTGAAAAAAAATGTTTTTATAGTTGCAAATTTTTATTTGACATCGGCATCAGCGTGACTCTTAATCTCGGCACTCCCTACCTTGGATTTACCGTGATTCTACGGTAAATTCAGGTATGACAGAAGCGCGGAGGACTTTGCGGCGGGAAAATTCAAATATCTCGTAGAGGAGTGGTTGCACGGAAAAATGTTATGATATGTTTTTTGAAGGGAATTTCATTTCGGAGGGAAAAGTTTTCTATGATTTCTGCCCAAAATGGCTCGTTATCGAGATAAATCGAAATTTTGCGTTTCGATTAGGTTATGCAATACAGCATTTGATCGGATCGAGAGGTCGTGGGAAATTTTGGCGCACGATTTTGAAAAAGTGAGCTTGCTTACACACACACACACACCCACACACACAGTGATTTCTCCATCGCCAAAATAAACGCCATAAGAACGATAGTTTCAACCTGCAATATCTCCTTAATGACGCACGCCACCGGCAAAAGTCACTCCACCTTAAATGCAGATTTTTCCATCCCGAACAATATTTATTACAACTATTTTCGCCTATAGCCAATACTCGACGCGCTACGGCCTCAAAAACCCAAGAACTCCTCAAAAAAAAATCGCGCCAAGTCGCGCCAAGATCCTTTCTTGCCTTCTCTTTGGCCGTGCGCGACTTGCAAAAAATGTCAATGTGATTGACTACATTTACCCTATCTTCCGAAAAAAAAACCCTCCCCCTCCCCCCCACCCACAGGCATCTATATCTAAAAAGTGTGAAGAGCCTATGAAATGTTAAAAGTACTTGTTTCATTTTTGCCGCAACCAAAATCCCTATAAAAAAAAATTAATAATAATAATAATAATAATAATTTATTCTTTTGGAGCCGCAGCATCCCCAAAAATATATCATGAAAAATTATCTCAAATAAAATAGTCTGGGCGCATGTTTGTGGGAGATTTTAGTATGATGTTTCAGTCTGATCGCAAAGTGGCATCCTCCTCACTAGCGCCGGCTGGCTGGCCTCGACAATTAGCTGGCGCCAGCAATGACACGCGGTGGCGACGGTATCCCTCCCCCTCCCCCTCCCGCCCCTCCCCCAGCCAAACTCCTGCTAAACAACCGGCTTCACTGCTCTTTTCGTTCTCCTCGTTTCTTCTTTTTGTCTTTGATTTTTTTTCGAATTTTCTCTCTTTGGGTCGCTCCCATCGGTCCATTCGACTTGGAGCATCTATGGGGCCGCCACCCCATGGGGGGGGGGGGGCATGCACGCCTTTCCCTTTTCGTGCTCAATGGTTTTGAATAATTGAAATAGAATGCGCTGTGCCATGGGACCAAATTCTTTGGGATGAGATATCTCCTTAATTAAGGGAGCTAGGGGGATTTGTCAAGAGACACTTTTTATGGGGAAGTTCATGAGCTTTCGAAAATGTTCTTTGAGTTTTTTTCGTAAATCCAGTAGTTAGGGAGATAATTCGGTATTTGAGGGGAACAGTGTAATGGCCGAATTTGCTTCTTCTGGTATAGAACCCCATAGATTCATGGGGGATTATCTACGTAATTATGGGGTCTAGGGGAAAACTTCAAAAGACATGTTTTGTGGGAAATTTGATTTTCTCGAGAAAACGTTAATTGACTTTTTTTGTAGAGTCAATATTTAGTGAGATAGTTCGATATTTAGGGTGGAAGTGTAATGTGCGAATTCGTTACTTCTGGCACACAACCCCATGGATTCATGGGGGATTATCTCCCTAAGTATGGGGTCTAGGGGAAAACTTTAAGAGACATGTTTTGTGGGAAATTTGATTTTCTCGAGAAAACGTTCTTGGACTTTTTCTCTAGAGCCAATAGCTAGCGAGATAATTGCGTATTTAGGAGAATCCGCGATACGCGTTTTTTCGTTCTTTTTGCTGATACACAATCCAATAACTCAATTTCTGTTTTTATCATATGCAGAGTTGTCACCGATTACCATTCTCACAAGAAAAAAAAAAAAGAACAACAAGTGATTTCAAAACAGCGGAGATTACGTAAAGCATGGCGCCTCGTGTCGTCAATTCACGTTTTATCCCCTGTGTCTAGTCTGAGTGGCCGCGACCACCGAAACCAATGATGCTAATTTTCTACTGCAATTAACTGAATTTTAAGCGGCGCGGTAAGGAAGCCAGCTGATGGCGGGCAACAATCGACTTTTCGACATCGATAAAGAGTGAATTTATCTCGGTAACTTCTCGTAATAAAACATTGGGCGACATTTTTCCGCGGATGTTTTTTTTTTGCCGAAAGGTGCCCGGGACCTCCCCGGAAGCCACTGATTTTTCGGGGTTACGCAATTACCAAAAATATCTGCGGTCACGTGACCCATCAAATGATCCTCATTGGGCGAAAAAAAAATTTTCCAAATTTTTACAGCAGTGTAAAAAAAAAATTGTAATTTTTTTTCTTTTATTGTGAAATTGGAAAATAAAAAAAAAATTTTAATTGGTTTTTTATAGGTGGAATATTTTGAGCGAAATGTGGGCGGGATTCAAGCGAGAGCGGGAAATTTGAATGTACTTTTAAATAGAGGAAAATTTGCAATCTTGATATAGTATGTTCATTATTGGTAAAGTGTTAGGATGAGCTAGGAAAGTTGTATATATATGCGGCATGAGTAATTACATTTCTATGATGGTTTTTCTGGGGTACTGACAATTAACAGCATTAGCGAGGGCTCTATTCACACTGGCGCTCCCCACTCGCTGTCAATTATCACAATATTATTAATAATAGAATGGTATTACGTAAAGTAGAGGGAAGCAAATACCAAATACCCATACTAATACCAATCGTCTGCCTCTTACTTTTCAGGAATAAGATTTTTTACGCGAAAATTTTCTGCCCATTCGGAAAGTAATTTTTTTAGCGTGGAAAAATTTTCCATGAAATATCAATGTTTCATGGTATTTATAACGTTTCGAGAAAATTACCGAATGTGTTGTGTGTGTGTGTGTGTGGGTGGGTGGGTGGTTGAGCAATTCTGAGTGGGTGGGTGAGCAGGTCTGGATCTGTGAGGGGGTGGGTGGCTGGGTAAGTTTCGGTGGGTGGGTGAGCAGGTCTGGATCTGTGAGGGGGTGGGTGGCTGGGTAAGTTTCGGTGGGTGGGTGAGCAGGTCTGGATCTGTGAGGGGGTGGGTGGCTGGGTAAGTTTCGGTGGGTGGGTGGGCGGGTGGGTGGTTGAGCAAGTCCAGGTGGGTGGGTGGGTGAGCAAGTCTGGATCTGTGAGTGGGTGGGTGGCTGGGTGAGTTTCGGTGGGTGGGTAGATGTGCAAGTTTCGGTGAGTGGGTGGGTGGGCAAGTTTAAGTGGGTGGGTGGGTGGGCAAGTTCGGATTCGTGGGCAAGTTTGGGTGGGTGGGTGGTTGAGCAAGTCTAGGTGGGTAGATGGGTGAGCAAGTCTGGGTGGGTAGGTGGGTGAGCAAGTCTGGGTGGGTGGGTGGGTGAGCAAGTCTGGGTGGGTGGGTGGGTGGGTGAGAAAGTCTGAGTGGGTGGGTGGGTGGCTGGATAAGTTTGAGTGGGTGGGTGGGCAAGTGTGGGTGGGTGGGTGGGCAAGTGTGGGTAAGTGGGTGGGTGGGTGGCCAAGTTTAGGGGGGTGGGTGGATGAGCAAGTCTAGGTGGATGGGTGGGTAAGCAAGTCTGGCTAAGTGGGTGGGTGACCAAGTCTGAGTAAGTGGGTGGGTGGGTGGGTGAGGAAATCTGGGTGGGTGGGTAAAGAAAACATAGTTCTAAAATTGTACAGTTGAAACACTAACTGAACCAACAAATCTTACCAGGCTTACAAAGTCGACTCCAGTGATACGGATTGCAGCACACATTGGCATCACCTGTGGAATGGCAAACAGGTAGTTTCTTGAGATCCTTAGAGTGGCTGAGATCCGGCCACCTCCACATTTGACAAGCGAGTAGATGAGCCGGTGCAAGCTCACCCGTAACAACATTAACAATAGCCAAATTGTGTTCATCAGCTTGTCCCTGCTCATCATCATCATCAGGATTATTGCCATGCCTGAGCTCGCAGTGTCTGCACTTGGATCTTTGGCGTGTGTCGCGCGAGTGCCTGTGCCTGAGGGGATGATGATGTCTTGCACTTCGGCTATGATGCCTATGCCGCTTATAGTAATCCTGCTGCTCATCTCTACCACTTGCACTTAGCCGCCTAACAAGCACACAATCAGCAAGATCTGCACCACAACTTTCCACAGATGCAACCATACTCTCCAATTGATTTTCTTTAAGTCCTTTAAGTAATTCCTTGCACATTGTTAAACGTCCATCTAATGTTTCCTCGTTATCCTCATCAACACCACCACAACAAGCTTGATGGAGCCTATTCACTGAACCCTTAACACATTTATTATCAATATCCTGTGTTACACCACCCCTACCCCCACAATCACTCACCGTTGTCTCAGTTACAATCACTCTACTATCTATTGTATCATTAAATTGACTTTGTACAAGTGTTGGTGCAGTAAAACTTGTCGATGTATTTCCTTGAGTCTCACACTCGGTTTCATACTCCTGGTGTATCTTGGCCTTGAATAAACGTCTAATTAATAATGTACGTTTGCTCCAGAACATGAACATGAAACAAGTGAAGCAACGTGCGCATTTGGGTGCCAGTACTTTGGTTATTTTACATGGGGCTCTTGATGATCTGCTGAATTTTGGGCTCTTTGAGGGCGAAATGGTGATGCCTTGGGTTGCAACTAGTTTGGGGAGTTTTTTGATTCAAGTTCCAATCTGGAACTTTGTAGGTTTGGGGAATTTTGGGACAGTCGGCGATTGCGCCTTCTTCTTCGTGTAATCCTCTTCGGCGCCTTCGTCCTCGGCTTTATCTTCGCCGCATCCACTGGCAACGGTGCTTTGGCACCGCATAACACTGATTTCGAACTATCACTCATTAGGTTTCGACTAGCGATTGACATAATTTTTGGATAGCGCGGGACATCATAGCGGGTCACGTGGGTTAGGGGGCGGGCTAAAGCGGGACTCCTTGGTGATGATGCTGATTCGCCATTCACTGGACAAACAGAATATTTTTTATTAGCAATTGTGTATTTATTATTATTATTATTATTATTTATTTTTTTTTTTTTCGAAACTTGGACACTTGTCACGTGGGTTGACTCGGCCTTCCCATCGATTTTTCACGAATATCTCGAAATCTAGTGGACGTATCAGAATTTCGATAATGACCATTCTTGTCGAGGACATTCACACCTACAAATTTGGTCCAATAAATTTTTTTGTATCTGCCATAGATTTCGAGATATTCAGGAAAAACGAGTGGCATTCTATTAAATTTTTGAATTACCTCATCGACCATGTAGTTAAGAAAATAAGAATTCGGAGAATTGAATTTCGCGCGAAAAGTGTCACGCGGCATTTTCTCCTAAAATCAATATTTACGAAGAATTGCATAATTCAGTGGTAAAATAATAGTGTATTGGTAGAAAAAAAATGGATATGGACACAACACGAATGTCAAAAGATGATATATAGGTTATGACATTTTTCGCGCGAAATTTGAATCTCTCCCACAAAAGTGCTTTGCGCTTTTTTTTTTAAAAAGGTAAAAGTAATATCAAGGTATTCCAGTCACTGCCCTAGAAGAAAAGTTCCCCTCCTTTCGCGATTTAAAAGCCCAACAAGTGAAATACTGCATTTGTGAAAAGTCGAGACACGAGATCGAGGTATCTGCGAACGTCGCGACGCCTTGCTATTCCACAATAAAAATGACAATTTTCTATATCTATATCTAACAATAAGAAGAAAAAAGAAAATAATTCTATATCTGTATTAGCATTAGCGCTGTGTAAATAATAGTTCAACTTACATTACACACACTGATGCACTAGGCGCAATGTTTTAAATACAATGCGATTGGTGGTAGCGGGGCGCGCGAGAGGGGAGGGGGGGGGGGAGGCGGAGGGGATTGGTTGTTTGCGATTAATCGAGGGAATTCGAGATATAAGTAGTGGACGAGAGGCCGCGAGGGAGAGACAAAAAGAATTTTAATTGACTTTGATCGAGTGATGAAAATGTACAAAACTTTCAATTATATCTCCTCACGATAACAAATTTTCTCACCCGAACTTTTACGCGTATCTTGGTTGTTATTTTTTCGTTAATTTTTTACACTTTCGGGGGAGGATATTGAGCGATTGTTGAGGGGGTGGAGGCACTGGGGAACTTGTGATGGGTAAAAATACTAGAAAGCACTCGGAGATGACGATTTAACACTCGTTTTTTTTTTGTTTTTTTTTAAGTGGTGTACGAGCCGCAGCCGTACACCAGGCACTAGCTCGGCACTTACTAAAGGCACGCACGAGGTCCAGGGCCGTCACGATTCTAAAACTCTCCCTCCACACCACCCCCGAATAGGCGCCGTGGAGTTGTGTTGAAAAATGCGCGCGCAGAAATTCATGGGGCAGGGGGGTGGGGGGAAATTTGATTGTGTAGATGAAACTTCCCCCTCCACAGCGGCGGATAGGCGCCGAGTTGTTGCGTTTAAACATGCGCGCGCACAAATTGCGGGTGAGAAGGGCGGCGGGAGGGGAGGAGTATGATTGCCGACGATGTGTTGATGATTTGGTGTGTATGTGTGTGTATACTCGAGAATAACATGGCCGTCGAGTGGGTGGTGTGGAGGGGATGGGCTGTACGGCGAAATCGCGGGGGGCGGCGCTTGCAACGCGCCAATTATGAATATTTGAATTTGGCGGGGAAGTTGAAAACAAGCGCGGCTTTTCGCAACGGAAAATCGCAATGGACATTTTGGTAGTGACAAAAATTATGTGTTATGTATATATACATGTATAGATATATATGCTTATGTGATGGTTTAGTGGTTTGACAATTTTTATTCCATATTTTTCAAAATTCAAAATGAGTTTTGACATTATGTGTTGTTAAAGTTATCTATAGTGCTAATGTGATAATAAATTTAAAAAACTATATATTGCGTTGTCATTTTGTAACTTTTTTTACACAATGTTTTCAGCTAACCGCGTTTTCCCCTTTTTCTTTTTCTTTTGTAAATATGCACACTTCGCGAGTGTTTAACCCCATAATTTATGTCTCGCCATTTTGTTTTTTTTTTCGTCCGCAACCAGCATGTTTGAATCTCACTATCAACATTGGGCGCTACTCCAAATAAATAGTTGTCCCTCCGGGGGCAAACGAAAATGGGAATAATTTCCCCTTCGTTTATGTTTGTGTTAAACAACGTGTTGGACGTGGATGAAACACGCAGTAAGTTTTCTCAGACAGTGGGGCGGGTTGATGGGGAGGGAGTAAAATAGTTGGTTAATGTGCGTGTTTTACGTGATACGAGGAATGAGAAAGAAGGTTTTGAAGCAAAACGCTGAAGACCAAAGGAATCCCAATGATAAAGTTGGTGGAGGGGAAGGGAAAAGAAAGGCATTCGTAGGTCGTCGCTCATAAATTGGCTAATTTTAGAAAACGGGTTTTGATGGGTAAGAATACCACGTGAAAACGATGGATTTTGTAATATAGGGAATTCAATTTAATCTTTAATCCCTGGAGATAAATAAGGTATTAAGAATTTGCCAATTATTTATGGGCAATTTGGGGATGAGATAAAACACGTGACAACTCTATTTTGCGGGCATTCATAACCTGTCACAAGCGCGCGAAATGCCGTTTTTTTTTTTTTTTGCAAAAATTGAATTTGAATTTTCGATGAAAAAAGTTTGACCTTTACCGACCACGTTTTATCACTTCGGTAAAATTCAATTTTTTCGTATGAAAATGTCACAATTTTTTAGCATAGAATCAAATTTCCGCTAAAAAAGTGGCGCGCTTTTTTTTGAACATGCTGTTTCGGGGAAGAGTGAAAAAAAATGGTGAAACTTACTTGACTTTCGTGTGAAATTAATCCAAATATTGGCCACGTGTATACTCAACACTCCACAAGACTAGAAACACTCGACTTGTCGCACTGGTGACCATCAACTCAACTGATTCAGAATTGCTTGAGCACCCCCTATTTGTAAGGGTGATGTAGGCGCGACGTTGTTGGCCAGTTGGCGCCGGTTCTCCATTCTTCCTTGGATAACTCGTGGGTGGTGCAAAAGCAAGGCGCCTTTTTACCCCTCTCTCCATACGACTAAATTTCCATTCCGCCCCCCCCCCCTTCCGCCAAGCGCAAATCTTTTTATCTGTCTCGATGACCCATCAATTTTCCGAAAGCCAGTGCGCGCGGAAAAACGGCCGGAGAGACGCTCAAATAGTTGAAAAGAAATTACCACCAAATTCAAGCAAAAAAAAAAAACGAAATTGATAACTCCCCCCCCCCCCCCCCATTTCCTTATAGTAAAGAATTTTTCAAATAACCGGAAGTGTTCCTTAAATCACTTTATCGTCATTGATAAATAAATAATCTCAAAAACGTTCTGAGAATTTTATGTAAAAAAAATAGTTAATACTTCTGTGTACCTGTTCCACTCAGTATGCCGGATACAGCGGTCGAGATGCTGAAGCGCGTAATACATCAGAGAGTAAAGGCAGCGGTGGTACCCCGTTGGCGGACAGTCACTATAGCTTCAGGCGACAACGATCTACGTTGGATGCTATTCACCTGTTGGCCAGAATAGCCAAAAGAACAATCACATAGATAGATAGATAGATAGATAGATAGATAAACGTTTATTGGTTATAATGTTAAACAAAGTGGAATCAAGGGCGATGGAAAGGAGGTACGAGACAATATTGTTTGGTTGTTACTCTGGACATCAATGATGCCTTCGACTCGCTGGGATTGCATTCTGGCGGCACTGTCGAAGCTGCTAGTATCGGTATATTCGCAAGATTGCAGGCAACAACTTTACCGATAGAGTTCTTATATATGGCACAGAGACAAGTGCTAAAGCATATGAGGTGCTTTTGGGAATATCGTCACAAATTCAACATTCAAACCTTGCTGTCATCAGCGCCGGCATGGGACGCGACAAGTGCCTTTTGCGAGATGCCTTGACTCTTACAAAAGTTGCTCTTTCGATATTCGTGGCGCCTCCAATATTTTGCACCTAACCTGCGAAAAACGGGCTTCGAAAACTTGGAATTTGTTTTTTGAATTTTTTGAATATCTGACGTTTTGTCAATGAATTAATTTTTGTAAATAAATCAATGACGACATCAATAAAACTACTACTGGAGAAAAGTAACGGTGAATTGATGTATTTTACAGAGTTTTTTTTATATTTGTAACGATTACAAATCTATCCTAAGTTACTACTCGGCGGGACGCATTGCTATTGGCACGTGGTACGTGCGCGCCGCGCATGCGCACTATTCAAACGCACTAATGAAACATGTCACAAGAAATTCGTTTCTCGATAGTTTTCAAGTGTGAAATTCCTTATGCTGAATATTAGAGGAGTGAAGGGTGTATAGAAGTTTCTTGCCTCAAGTAATCGTGCTATTGTACTGGGTGCAAACGCTCTTCGATTGAATGATATGACACTTACAGCAAAAACAAAATAATGAAACTGATAAAACGATACTGGTGATAAATATTTGACGTTTTGGCGGTAGTAACTACTAATTACATCTGATACCTCAGCTAGGCAATTAAGATACTTTCTTCTCAAGTAAGATTAATAAGCCAGCAATCTTGTAATTCATCAAAGTAAGAATTCAGATGCTATGCAAAGTAATGATATATATGACTATAGAAAATCTGTAGGTGAACATAAAATATTTTGGTTTTTTAACTGACTATAAACTTGGCCGGAACAAGTCATTTGTTACTCACTACAAAGTAGCAAGTTACTTTCAATGATAACAATTTTCTATCAAACGCGTCTTAAATTACTTTCATCTGTAGATGCCAAAATCTCATTTTCCCATTTTCAGCGCAGAAGATCCACCTTTTTCCATTCGAATAAATTTGCCGATCTATCGGCTGGGCGCGTGTTTCGGGAGTGCAGCTTGATTAATTGTTGAAAATGAAAAGTAGCGGGGGGGGGGGGGGAGGGTGGTGGGTGGGTGGGGTTGGGTGGGGGGTTGAATTCGAAGAGAATTAATGGCTGAATGAATGGACTACTGGAAAAACGATGGAGGGGTCATGGGGTGTCTGGGCCCAGGGTGGTAGGGTTGGGGGGGGGCGGTGGGGTGGAGAAATAAATGTGAATATGTGTTTTTGTTGCTCCCCCGGTGTTTTTGGGGAGTAAACTGGCAAGTCGTAACGACTGTGCCGAGTAAACGACACACACATATCGGAGCCAATAGAGTCGGTTGAACGATTCGGGCAAAGGGGGAGGAAGAGGGTGGGTGAGTGGGGGGGGGGGGGGGGGGGAGAGAAAACGTAGAAAACGCGGCTTTGGTATGAGGGTAGAGGCTCCAACGGTCTTCACCGACGGCTGGCACGACTGGCGACTTGGATCTCCTTGTTTATCATCCTCTTCCTCTCCTCATACCCCGTACTATTCCCTTTATGCCACCGTATAACAAGCGTACAAGCGTCAAAACACTTGGCGCCCCCCACGAATGTATTTTCCAGGGGGAGAATGACAAAAAACAAAGAGGGAAAAATCGGGGGTGGGCGGGTGGGGGGGGGGGAGGAGCGGGCGAAAAATTGTGGGTGAGGAGGCGCCTCCGCGTCGATCCCTGTCACTAGCTCTGCAATATTGTTCAGGGAAGTCAATCACTCTGTTGTTACTCCACTTTTCTTTGTAACCCCCCCCCCCCACCCACCCCCCTCCCGGCCCGCCGCCGGATTGTGGAAGCGATGGGGAAATGAAGAGATGGGGGTCGCTTGGACACTCGAGGAACCACGTGGGAAACTAGCCGAGTGATGTGACTCATCCGGGCCACACCAATTATTTTAGTATTTAGGTTTCTCCCGCCAGGATTATGACGCTTCCCAAAATTTTGCCTGGACTGGTCAAAGGCTGCTTCAACGAAAAAAAAAATTAAATTTTTATTTTTGAGAATTTTTAGTTATTGAGGTGCGTCAGTTGAGTCATACTTTTGGATAATTTGCGCTTTCAGTAGTATCCATTATCCGAGGTAATGAGGGGGAAGGAATTCCGCGCATGCGCGGAAACTCGGATAACACGGAGGGAATAGGGAGTTCTAAAATTTCAATAATTTCCCACGTAATTTGGAGGGTGAAATGAAATTTATATAATCACTGCTCATTATCCCTCAAATAGCGAAATTAGAATCTCCAAAATGTGAATTACAATTTTCGGATGTGAAACACTTGTCTTAGCAAGATGTTGAAAAATTCTATATGGAAATTGGAGATCGGAATGTTATTTCCATGATCCCGAATCCGCCAGACCCATTTAACTCGCAAGTTTATTTTTCCAAATCCGACTAACATTTCTGGAGTTATGCACATTTGTTTATAAGAGTGGCCCACACTTCAACCTAGCACACGTGCCATGCGAGCTGCGCGCGCCGCTAGCACCGGGCTACGTTCCTTATGCAGTAGACTCTCGATTATCCGGCCTACCGCGTTATCCGCGCGACCGAATTCGCCCGGACAATACGGAATAACTCGGATAAGACGGATGGAGGCGAATATACTTGTCACAATACACTCTGCGCGCTCTTCCTTCCTTCCGGAAGTACCGCCTAAACCCACTGCAAGTCATCATTTGTTGATCAAACGTTAGCGAGATATCGCGGCTAAAAAACGAATGAGCAAGTTGAAGCAGTGTTCAATTACACCTTTTCTTAAACCTTATCAGTGACTATCTAAACTTTCTATTCACCATTATTTTTATACCAAATATTAAAATATGACAATACATTTCTATTTTTATATATTCATCTGATGAAATTTCATTTCACCCTCCAAATTACGTGGGAAATTATTGAAATTTTAGAACTCCCTATTGCCTCCGTGTTATCCGAGTTTCCGCGCATGCGCGGAATTCCTTCCCCACATTACCTCGGATAATCGAGACTCCACTGTGCATGATCTATAATCGCATTAAATTTTTCTAATTCATCAATTGGCTATAGTCACATCTAACTGACTTGATAAATTTAATCATCAAATCTATAAAACCATCTCAATCAATGTTATCCCCATCCCCGTGCGCAGAACCGATTAATAACATGAGCTGAAATCGAATAGTTGCGACACGAGCTATCTGAGATATGGAAAAAAAAAAGAAAAATAAAATAGAACTGAGACGATGAAAAAGTAGTGAAACAAGGGGATGTCCCGTTGGCGTCAACCCCAAAGGTTTGGCGTCTCTCCGCGGCGTCGTCGGGACGTTGGGGGCTTGTGCTCCTCGTGGGCTTGCAACCCAGAGGGTAAATCGGCAAACGGAGGCCAGCAACTCAGTCCCTATTGGTGACTGGCTGGCGCCGGATTCGCCTGTGCTTTGACGCCAGTTAAAGCGTCGTCGTCGCGACGTTAGTACGCGCCAACGGGCTAGACTCTTCCTCGGCAATACTCTACACATCTGACACTCTTTGGCGCTCACCCGATGGCTCCTGCGCTCTTTTTCCCCCGTTCTTCCCTCGCCCGTCGCGAAAGCCCCCCCCCCCCCCTACCACCCACCCACCCACCCAACAAATCCACACACATTGGGGACGAAACGATATGATAAACCAAAGTGCAGAAATTGGTATACGAGGGATATCAAGACCGGTTGGCACCGGATGCCCAGCGTTATCCGCGAGCCCGCGAGATATCAATTCTATTGGAGACTGGCGGAAAGTCTTGGGATCGTGAGATTTCAGCAATTACAGCTGGACACGTCGGGATCACATCAATAAATCTCCCATTTAGCATTGTTCTCCAGCACTGTAGCTCTTCCTGGAATGTTCTAAAAAAATGATAAAATTTTGAGTGTGTTACACAATTTTGAAAATTTTGACTTATGTAGAATTATTATTATTATTATTTGTTTTTTTTCGAGTGTGCAAAAACATACCACATGGAAAACATAAGTCTGGAAAATATGCACATATATATATATATATGTATATATGTGTATATATGTGTATATATGTGTATATATGTGTATATATGTGTATATATGTGTATATATGTGTATATATGTGTATATATGTATATATATGTATATATGTATATATGTGTATATATGTATATATGTGTATATAGGTATATAGGTAGATATGTCTATATGTATATATGCATATATCCTATAGTAAAAAGGAGAGACGAAAGAAATTATCGATATATATCGAAATTATCGAAAACCGTAAGACCGAAACTAGCGCCACAACAGTCAGTGTGGCGGAAAAAGGAAATGCGCGTGCGCAGCACGCGCCACCAATCTCGTGTACAAAAATACAAGATTGGAGATATATGCGAAGCAATATAATAGTGTTTCAAATAGACATATATACATATATACATATATATTACGGGTTTTGGAACCCGTGTAATTTGGCAGAATAAAAATTTGGCGGAACTCGCGTTCGGACTTTGGTTTCGTCAGGTTTTTCAAATTTTTGTTATCCCTTCACTCATCGTGAGCACGCCGGGGGGGGGGGCTGACAAATCGTCACACACACACACACACACATTGGGGACAGCGGAAACGATACGATAAACCATAGAGCCGAAATTGGTATGGGAGGAACATCAAGACCGGTCGGGGCCAGATACCCACAATTATGTGCGCTCCTACAATTAGCAATTCCATTGAAGAGCACAAAAATTCACAAGAGCGTTGAATTTTTTGGCGTAGAAAAACGTAATTCAAGGATAGATAGATGTTTATTGTCTAGAAATTTAAACAGTAATTTTTACGCAGCGAAACGGTAGGTATACTGTAGTAAGAAGGAGAGACGAAAGAAATTATCGAAAACCGTAAGATCGAAACCGACGCGCCACCAGTCCGCGCGGCGGAAAACGGAAGTTTTACTGCAGGTATCGGCGAACTCCAGGTGGCACGAAGCTTCTGCTATAAACTTTATGATATCCTCATAAACATGTAGAGTCTACTGTGCACACGAAGTCAAATTGGAGTCATTCTATTCAGGCTCAATCGTTTGACAATGGTACTCAATTGCATTCAATTATTGGTTAGATCTTAAAGGACAAACTGGCGGGAAACCACGAGGAGCTAATGCGCATGCGCCAAAAATTGGTGTCCCACTCTGCAAGAGCTTTGCGCGAATTCTGGATTCTCTCCGGTTCACTTTGCCATCTCCAACTATACCACTATCACTCTGTATAAAATTATGTTAATCCACTAGCAAGCTATCAGCTCGTTTGCGTTTTAAAAGAACGGGATCGTCTGCGCATGCACATCACGCGCATTTTCCCCGTTTGACTCCGAATGGAACTATTGGTATAATATTCTTAGTCCTTTCCATTCTACTAATGAAATAAAAAGGATAAAATGCAAAATAGAATTTGGTGACTCCCCGACAGGAAGGTTATAGTAACGAGCGCGAAAATTAACTATCTCAAAGTTTCCCTTTTTTCGCCGTTGCACATAGTTCAGCCAAATTTCCAGAGGTTCTGCATATGTGTGTATGTATCTTCCTGATCTCCAATGTAGGGCCTACTGGACACCCATCCATCTTCTTTTTTTTTTAATTGCCTCTCGCTGTCCTTCGGGCCCGAAAAAACTGTCGACCTTGAAAACAATTAATTCAGTTATCAACAATTTCAATTGCTCAATAGCCTCTACCGCGAAAACGCTTAAAAATGAAACTGTGAAACGGTGTTCCTTGCGCAAACATACACAATTACACGTTAACAATTGGTGTTTCTAATTTCAATACAAAACGGTCGAGTTGGAACTGTACTTAATGATAAATCCCGCCCCCACCGCAACCTCCGCCAATCAGCAACGAGCACAATTTGAATTGCAAAATCATTATTGTTATAGACACAATTCCACAAATAACCCCCAAAACAATTGCACAATCGCGCGCGATAAGATAACGAATGCGACGGCGGATGTTACAAAATTAAACTAAAGGAGAGAAAAAAAGTGCGACAGAGATCAATGGGTAGACATGTTTGTGGTTTATACACATTCCGCGGTTTAAAAAAATGAGAGGGGGGGGGGGATGTATAGGACGGATGATACAATTGCGCGCCCATCAATTGTGCCAAGCAGTTTTCATACGTCCCGCCTTGCGCATACTCAACACAAACACAAGTTTAAGTATTTTGTTACATTCCAGACCGATTTCAGTCGTTCCCGCCAGTCCCGAGGAAAATGGGCGACTTGGGGCCCACTTATTTGGGCCTAGACCTCAGCACACAGCAGGTTCAATTTATCAACTTTTTTTCTCACTGTCACGATAACTTTGTACAATTAATTTTTATGTTAAATTTTTCCCGCGTTATTTGTTATTTGCACTAGTAAATTCTCCCGGCATTTCGTCTGTTTACGTCTCTGGTGTTGTTTGTTTGGGCGGCTTGTTTTCATATGCGCGCGACAGATTAATGGCGGGCAATTTTTCTACGGGGTAGTTTTTAGGTATGGAAATTTGAGGGGGGGGGGAGGGTTTTGTCATCTGTCGTTTATTTACCTGATGGGGCGATGTCAAGGAAATTACGGAACAGGTGTTCCGTGAGCTCACCTGCTTCCACCTCCACCTGACAGGTGTTGGCGGGAAATTTTGAATGCGCGGGAATTTGAATTTGACAGATTTATTTTGAAGGGTTTTTTATTGATTTTTGTTGTTTTTTTTAGCTGAAAGCCGTCATTGTGGATGAAGAATTGAGAGTGCTGGATGAGGCTAATGTTCAGTTCGATAATGATCTTCCAGAGTTTCGGTAAACAAATTTTTTTTTTTATTTTGTTATTAACTTCCCGATCTAGAGAAGTTATTGCAATGACCCCGAAAATGAAAAGTGCCAGATCGATGAAATTTTCACGTTTCTCGATGTTTTGCATCATCCTGAAGTGATTTCGTGAAATGGATCGTGCGATTCGATTAATTTTTTATAACTGATTGAATTTTGAGTAAAAGTGGTCCAGTGCTTATATTGTTATTAGCAATGTCAATTGTTCATAATGTTCTACTGCATAAACTATTAGAGTTAGCGCAAAATTCATACAAGAAAAGTTGTTTGCCATATAAAAATACGTATTCTATGTAGAATGCCTTTTTTCGATAATTTGCATAATTGAGGAGGTATAGCAGTCTCCACAATTATGTATGTAATAAGTGACCGAATGGACCCAGCGCTGTCATGACGGTCCCAATCGAAGCGTTTTCATGCAAAATCGAGCGGATCACATTTTGGATGGCATTTGTGCAGTATATGCAATGTTATTAGCAATTGCAATTGTTTATACTGTTCCACTGGGTAAAATATTAAAGTTTTTGTTTTGCAGCCGCATCCTTATTGGCGTCTCACTCTCACTCAAGTAACACGCATAAGTCTCATCCTCATGCTCACCATGCGTCTACTCAAGTATTCATAATTATCTGCTTCATAAATGAGTCAGTTTGGAATTCTCAAATAGGCATGTTTTCGTTATGATGATAACAGGGGTCACACTGATTAACCGTAGTATATTGGAGAAGAATAAATTTAGTAGGTTGTGCTGAAAAACCAAATCGGGAAGTTTTGTTTGTGCCCCAGTGGGGCACACACATGCTCCACTAGTTTATTATTTTTTTTCTATAAACGAAATTTGTGGCAAATACACTGATAGAAATTTTGATCTGACATTGTTCAATCAGCACATATGGTGGAGTGATTCAGAGAAAACAGACACCAAGTGTCGTTCAGGCACCATGCCTCATGTGGGTCAAGGCCCTGGACATGCTTCTGGATAGGCTGCGAGTATGCGGCGTAGATTTCGCTCGCGTTCGCGGTATTTCCGGTTGCGGCCAGGTAGGTTTTCTATGCCTTTGATCCCACCGATTGCGTTATGGTATATTTATTTTTTATTCAATTCCTAGCAACATGGGACAGTATACTGGAGCAAGGGGAGTGGAGATGCTCTGAGGAATTTGAGACCTGAGAAATTCCTTCATGAACAATTGGCAAATGCCTTCGCTACCTCCATGGCGCCAATTTGGATGGACTCCAGTACGAGTAAGGAGTGTAGGATCATTGAGGAGGAGATCGGCGGGGCTCTAGTGAGACAATCAATTTTTTTTGTTTTTATGTAGAATAAACGAGGCGTATTCCTTGTCCTATCGATCAATTCTCTGCTTTCGTATTAATGAACCAGCCTTTGAAAAAAGTCATCCTGAGGCAGCGCTTGAAAAATGGAGATCTTTGATACTGATGATGTAATTTCTAGAGATTGGCCGAATTGACGGGCTCACGTGCCTACGAAAGATTCTCCGCCTCTCAAATCACGAAAATCTACAGGACGAGACCAGATGTCTACAACACAACTGCGGTAAACGGTCCAATGAACCCAATTATTAATTTTGAATCGATTTCATAGCGACAGGATTTATATCCAGTAGTGGAGTAGTAATTTCACATACACTAGAGTCTCTATCCGAGGTAATGTGGCGATTGATTGATTGATTGACTGGTTTATTTACTGTACATTATGTTGTACAAAATTACATTGACGAAGGTCAAAATAGGTAAACAGTAGACATTTGAAAAATAAAAAACTATATAAGCAGTTAAGTAACAGAACACTTCTGGCAGGGATGCTACATATCAGCGCAAAAAACATGACTACTGAGTCTCGATGAAAGACTTGTCGGATCCAGGATTTAGGACTCCTAATAAATTCGAGTAATGAAATAATGAAATGATGAAAGCGTCAGTGAGGGAAGAAGGAAATGAGAGAGTAAGAGCAAGGGGAAGGAGTTGCGCGCATGCGCGAAAACTCGGATAACACGGAGGGAATAGGGAGTTCTGAAATTTCAATAATTTCCCGCGTAATTTGAATGGTGAAATGAAATTTCATCAGATGAATATATAAAAATAGAAATGCATTGTCATATTTTAATATTTGGTATAAAAATAATGGTGAATAGAAAGTTTAGATAGTCACTGATAAGGTTTAAGAAAAGGTGTAATTGAACACTGCTTCAACTTGCTCATTCGTTTTTAGCCGCGATATCTCGCTAACGTTTGATCAACAAATGATGGCTTGCAGTGGGTTTAGGCGATACTTCCGGAAGGAAGGAAGAGCGCGCAGAGTGTATTGTGACAAGTATATTCGACTCCATCCGTCTTATCCGAGTTTTTCCGTATTGTCCGGGCCAATTCGGTCTCGCGGATAACGCGGTAGGATAATCGAGACTCTACTGTATGTGTAGGAGCGTAAGTATTCTTAAGGCAAACTTCTGATTCCAGAGGATTTCACTCATCAGCAGCTTCGTCGCCAGTCTTCTTATCGGTGATTACGCACCGATCGACTATGCCGACGGCTCCGGTATGAACCTCATGGACATTAGAACCAAAGATTGGAACGATGATCTTCTCGAGGTATTTCCCCTTTCTCTTCCTTCTTCCTCTTCTTCCTATTCCTGATTAGTTTGCCGATAAGATAATAACTGATATTGTAATGACATGCTAAATCGATTTGGAATGTTGCGTCAAGTATTTACATTTTACTTTATCACTACTTTACATCTATTTTGGGGGGGGGGGGGGGGTTGTCTATGTGTGTTTGTGGGGAAACATGTGTCGCCAAATTTTGTTCGTTTCTCGGAAGTTTATAATGCGACCGAATCGGTTAGCGAAGCGATCGGTAATGCCATGGGTAAATTGGGGTTGTTGGATCCGTCTGGAGCATGGAGAACTTGATCGGCATGTCAATTAGCGTTCGAATAAATTTCTTGGTACTTGGGCTGAGTGTATTGTATCATTGAATCATCTGAAGCTTCTTATTTTTCATTTCGTATTTTTGTTTTTTTTTCCAAAAAGATTTGCGCTCCACAATTGCGGAATAGACTGGGAGACCCAGTGCCCACCCATACCGATCTCGGTGCCATCTCTAATTACTTCGTCGAGCGATTTGGATTCAATGAGGAGTGCCGGGTCGTCGCCTTCACAGGGGATAATCCTGCTTCATTAATAGGTGATTTACTCGGGTCAATTACATTCAATGGGTTTACCCAACATATTTTGACTTTCTTTGAAGAGAATTGAATACCTGTGCGGTGCTGAACATTTGCCAATAAGTGACTTAATCCTAGACCTGTCTTGCTTATTTTGTGAGTTTCATTTTTTAACGCACTTTTTCATTTGCCAATATATGTATATATATATATATATATATAGTATTTACGACATACTATCTGTGAATTAATCTGTCAATGTGATTTCAATGAAAATTTTTAAATAACGATCTAATTTTTTTATTTTTTGAGGATGGTGACTTTTTCTAAATTTTGTAATTTTTGTAATTTTGTAATTTTGTAATCTTTTCCATAGGGATGAGATTGCAGCAGGGAGATCTCGCTTGTAGCCTGGGGACAAGTGATACTTTATTTTTATCGCTGTCCGAGCCTAAGACAGGGACTGAGGGGCACATATACTGCAATCCGATGGATAGTGATGCCTACATGGCTTTGCTATGGTAATTATCGAGCGATGAATTATCAATTACAGTAGAGTCTCAATTATCCGAGGTAATGTGGGGAAGGGATTCCGCGCATGCGCGAAAACTCGGATAACACGGAGGCAATAGGGAGTTCTGAAATTTCAATAATTTCCCGCGTAATTTGAATGGTGAAATGAAATTTCATCAGATGAATATATGAAAATAGAAATGTATTGTCATATTTTAATATTTGGTATAAAAATAATGGGGAATAGAAAGTTTAGATAGTCACTGATAAGGTTTAAGAAAAGGTGTAATTGAACACTGCTTCAACTTGCTCATTCGTTTTTTAGCCGCGATATCTCGCTAACGTTTGATCAACAAATGATGACTTGCAGTGGGTTTAGGCGGTACTTCCGGAAGGAAGGAAGTGCGCGCAGAGTGTATTGTGACAAGTATATTCGACCCCATCCGTCTTATCCGAGTTTTTCCGTATTGTCCGGGCCAATTCGGTCTCGCGGATAACACGGTAGGCCGGATTATCGAGACTCTACTGTTTCTAAAAAAATTTCTGTAATGTTTAATTCAATTTTTTTCATTCCAGTTCTCATTTTGTAGCAGAGGGGGGGGGGGGGGAGGGGGGTCAGTCACAAAAAAAAACAACTTTGTTTTTTCACTCCTCCAAGAAATTGATAACACAATAATTTTTAGCTTCAAAAATGGCTCGCTGACTCGGGAAAGAATTCGGGACAGCGCTGCGGGTGGCTCATGGCAACTATTCAATGAATTATTGGACAGTACGCCAAGGGGTAACTTTGGTAACATGGCTATCTACTTGGATGCCCAAGAAATTCTACCCCCATTAATCGGCGACTACAGATTCAATAAAGCTGATGATAAAATTTCACGATATAGCTCTAAAGAAGTTGAGGTCAGAGCACTTGTCGAGGGACAATTTATTGCAAGACGCGCGTATGCTGAGGATTTTGGATTTATTATTGGTTTGTATTTTATGTTTAGGTACGATTGCCTAAAATTTGTAATAAATTTTTTTTTTATTTTTTTTTTTTCTACAAAACTTTATAGTGTTTTTCTCCCTGGGCCTTTAATCATGGTTCGAGATTAGTGTTTTATGAGTGAATTTCGATTTTTTTCAGGACCCAATTGTCGGATAATCGCAACGGGGGGAGCCGCTGTCAATAAAACTGTGCTCCAAGTACTGTCTGATGTCTTCAATTCACCAGTTTATACACTGGTATGTCGTCCAACAAATGAATAACAAAACAACTAAATTCATGTTATTCACCATGATTTTATTCTCAGGAAATGACAAATTCAGCGGTGCTGGGAGGTGCATACCAAGCGAAATACGCTCTTCTGCGGCATGAGTCATCCTTTGAACAAATAACGAGTAGCATTCCAGAGCCAAAATTGTTGTGCAAACCCTACAGTGATGCAGACTCGGTATAAATTTAACATCGCTCATAGGGAATATTTAATTATGCTACTTATGTAGCTATGGGAGAAAAAGTATGTGGCTACAGTCTCGACGCAATTATCCGGCCTACCGCCTTATCGGCGAGACCGAATTGGCCCGGACAATACGGAAAAACTCGGATAAGACGGATGGAGTCGAATATACTTGTCACAATACACTCTGCGCGCTCTTCCTTCCTTCCGGAAGTACCGCCTAAACCCACTGCAAGCCATCATTTGTTGATCAAACGTTAGCGAGATATCGCGGCTAAAAAACGAATGAGCAAGTTGAAGCAGTGTTCAATTACACCTTTTCTTAAACCTTATCAGTGACTATCTAAACTTTCTATTCACCATTATTTTTATACCAAATATTAAAATATGACAATGCATTTCTATTTTTATATATTCATCTGATGAAATTTCATTTCACCATCCAAAATACGTGGGAAATTATTGAAATTTTAGAACTCCCTATTGCCTCCGTGTTATCCGAGTTTTTGCGCATGCGCGCAACTCCTTCCCCACGTTCCTTCGGATAATCGAGACTCCTATATTTATGTACCGTAAAAGTCAAACTTGCGAATTGAAAAAAAAACTTGGAAAACGTAAGT
The DNA here is from genome assembly GCA_026005395.1 of Asobara japonica. Taxonomy (NCBI): domain Eukaryota; kingdom Metazoa; phylum Arthropoda; class Insecta; order Hymenoptera; family Braconidae; genus Asobara; species Asobara japonica. The sequence goes on from BQMI01000510.1 coordinate 1,592,005, forward strand.
TTTCTACAACAATTATACTCAAAAAAATAAGATTAAGAATTTTTTGACATCTAACTCAATTAATCAGAGATGAATACTTACCTCGTTTCAGATATACAAACCAATGCTTGAACGCTACCGCAAAATTATAGCCCAATTGCTCGAGCAGAGCGCAAGTAGCTGAAGCGTCTTTACCAAACGAATTGAGCAATCAAGTGATGATAACAGATATGAAGAAACTCGTTGGAAACGAGAATTCCACCAGACGTATCAAGCAATCAACGAATCTCCTCCTAAGTTAATTATCCAATTGTTTAATTAAATGAATAATAAATTAATGGTGGGTTACCAAAGGATAGTAGCCCACGTAGACGAGCCGACCTCAAGTGATTCCAATGATAATGTTTATTTTACATTATATTAAGGATATTCCACCTATATTGGCGAAGATATAAGAATTGCTTGAAATTTTAACATAATGTTTTTGAAGCGGTAACAGATGCCTCTATGAAATTTGAGATTGATTCACAACACCGTTTTGTAGTTATTAATTATCAAAGTTCTCAATTAACACGGCCTCTTATGGGAAAAATAAAAATTTCTCTAAATACAGTTCAAAATATAACAATTTGTTGAAATTTTGAAAATTTACTATTGAAGCAGATATAAAACGATGGTAAAAATTTCATGACGATTGACTAAAATTTTTCTTCATTAATTTGTTTAAACAATGTAATATTGATTCGCAAAATCAAATACAATATAATAATTTTCTATGGCTATCACTTCAACAAATTAACGCATTGAAATATTAATTGAAAATTATTGGCGATAAATATGACGAATTATAGAAAGGGCCATAAACTTTTGTTTTGACTATACGTGTTGAATATCATAAATCAATAGGCAAATAAATAACTAGCAAATCTATAACCTCCCGATGTCTGCGTGTGTGTGTACTTTCTTTCCAATCTCTCATTTTTCTCACCACAGAGCTCTCCAAATGATTTCAATTGTCTATAACGCTCTAACGCCAAAACGGTTAAAGATACGAAAAAAGTCAGAGGACACAAAATATGTATTTTTTTATAAGGAACAACATTTATTCGACACGTTTTTGCGTATCTATAATATTTCGCGAGATACAGCGTTATAAACAATTGAAATTGTTAATGACAATAGAAACCAGGAGACATATATGGGCCAAAAACTAATCAGCTCTAAGTTACGGCAAGACGCTTCGATTGCGTCATACAGGACCTCGATCGGATAATTTGTTCACGAGAAATCGTTCCGGGAAATTTTTGGTTACATACGTACATCGGCACACACACACACACACACACATACAGACATTTTGTTTTAAATAGTCTCGAAAGGTCAGAAATGCCATGAAACGTGGAGATCTGATGGAAAATCGATTTTTCATTTTCGGGGGCAAAACAACACCTTCAACTATCCAGAATAAAAATCACCATCGACGAAAATACTTTAAATAAATTTCCTATTAATACTTTTTTTATAAATTTCCTCCTTTTATTAAATTCGATAATAACGAATAGTCAAGAATTCCCTCCGAACTTTTACTTCTTCCTGCCACCTCTCTCCTTCGGCAGCAGATTAATAACACTGCCACTGCTGAGATTATAATAAGCCAGTGAATTGAGATCCTTGCAGAATATGCCCTCAGTTTGGATCTTCTGTTTGCCAGGTGGCATTCCCGTCATTTCGCAGATGCTAGCTTTAAGTGTAGCAATAGTGTCATTAGGCTGAAGAGTGATGTTGAGAGTTTGTCCATTGAGCTTCCAATCAGGCTTGTCCGTCATCATAGGTACAGCAACAGACAATTGAACTGGTCCCTTGTGCCTGGCGAGGAATTGTGCCTCAGGTATCAGGGAGTCTTCAGTCTTGGCCTTCTTGGCAGGTGACTCTTCCTCAGGTGCACTCTCCATGGGATGTTTCATGCCCATTGGTGGTGGAATGGGTGGCATCACTGGTGGTGCTGGCATGAATGGCGACATAGCAGGTGTCATCAGTGGTGGAGGTCTGATTGGTGGCATTGGTGCCATCATCATCATCGGTGGCTGCGGTGGCATCATCGGTGGCTGGGCCATTCCCATATGCATTGCCATGCTTGGTGGTGGCTGCTGTGGCACCTGCATGGGCTTTGGTGCTGGTGGCTTTGGTGGTGCTTTCAATGTTGCCTGTGGCTTAGCAGCCACTGCTGCCATGTGACTCAGCTCTGCAGCACGATTCGCCACTGGCTTAGGTCCAATCTTCTCCTTCTCCTCATCAGGCAGCAGCCCCTTAACCTTGTGAATCTGATGGATCTGCTCCTCAAGTGTAATATTTGCTCTTGCAGCGCGTGTAGCTGCCTCAACACTCGACGTATGCCCATCCCAAGTCACCTTGTCATCCTTCCTAGTGTCCTCCTCACCGATCTTCTTACCAATTGCTGTCTCCTCATCACCAATACCAAAGATATCAGTACGACGCTCTGCCAGGTGTTTCAATGATGCATTAACAGCTGCACCTGAAGCGTAGACCGACTCTTGGTCCACCTTCTCCTGATGCTTGTCCCGCTGCTCCACCCAACGAGAGTCCAGGAGACCAATGTGCATGTGCTCCTCCACTTTTTTCCCCAAAATCTCACCAGTGAGAGGGGATACTAGGATAACGTCTGAGCCCACTGATCGGGCTTTCTGACTGTGTTGCTTTGGATCGTAACCCTTGCGGATGATGACGTTGCCGGGGGCTGGTGGCAGTGGTGGGGGCTGCATGATGCCGCGAGTTGGTGGGGCTGGTTCTGGGGTCTCTTCGTCACTTGAGTCCTCCTCCATGTCTTGGACCTGGGCAGTTAGCATTGGGTTGAAATTAATATGGTTGTTAGGTGAGTGTGGGATGGAGTGGGTGGGGTGAGATAAAGTGGGTGGAGTGGGTGGGGTGGGATGGAGTGGGTGGTAGGGGGTGGGGTGGGATGGAGTGGGTGGGAGGGGGTGGAGTGGGTGGTAGGGGGTGGAGTGGGTGGGGTGGGATGGAGTGGGTGGGAGGGGGTGGAGTGGACTGGGAGAAGGGAGAGACAACCCCAATCACTTACCTGAGTATTATCAGTAGCAGAACGATCTCGATCGGACTCTGTTCTCAGCGGCATCTCATCATCACCATCAGACTCAATCTGCATCTCAACATCATCACCATCCTCAATTCTCTCCTGCATGAGAACTCGTGCACCTACCTCATCAGGTGTTGTTGGCGCTGGGAAATTGCCAACCTCAAATTGCTGGTAATCGACAGTTTCAACAACGACAAAGTCGTGCCAGTCTATTTGGGCATAGGCCACACGCTCCCGCTCCAATTCCTCTTCCTCTTTTCTACGCTGGGCTTCTTGGTATTTTAGCCATTCTGAGCGGTACTTCACCTGGTCCAGGACGGTGTCCATCGAGGTGGACTCTTCTCGCAGACGGGGGAGGAGGTCCTTGGGGGGAATTAGGACTTTAGTGTATTGCTCTAGGAGCTTTGTGAAGTACTGGAAGAGGGAGTGCTGCGGCCGGAGAAAATCAAATTGGAAATTGCGCTGCTCGCGATTCATCAAGTTTGTGAGAAATTGACGGCCGTTACGGGCGACGAATTGAGCGGTCAATTTTACGATGTCTCTGGAAAAGGAGAGAGGGAATTATTTCATAATTTTTGGGACAATTTTGAAAACCATTTTTTGAAGACTTAAAGTTTAAAGTACAGTAGAGTCTCGATTAGCTGAGGTAATGTGGGGAAGGGGTTCCGCGCATGCGCAAAAACTCGGATAACACGGAGGCAATAGGGAGTTCTAAAATTTCAATAATTTCCCGCGTAATTTGAATGGTGAAATGAAATTTCATCAGATGAATATATAAAAATAGAAATGTATTGTTATATTTTAATATTTGGTATAAAAATAATGGTGAATAGAAAGTTTAGATAGTCACTGATAAGGTTTAAGAAAAGGTGTAATTGAACACTGCTTCAACTTGCTCATTCGTTTTTTAGCCGCGATATCTCGCTAACGTTTGATCAACAAATGATGACTTGCAGTGGCTTTAGGCGGTACTTCCGGAAGGAAGGAAGTGCTCGCAGAGTGTATTGCGACAAGTATATTCGACTCCATCCGTCCTATCCGAATTTTTCCGTACTGTCGGGCCAATTCGGTCTCGCGGATAACACAGCACGCCGGATAATCGAGACGCTACTGTATATAGTTACAAAGTTACAAACTCACAAATCCAATGCTGAAATTGATGGTGGATCAGCAACAAATTCAAACTCAGCTGGTGGCTCTTTGGGTACAAATGGCTGCTCCACTTGCTTCAATATCTCCTGCTGCTTTTGATGAGCTGTTAGGGTAACACCTCTGATTGTACCCACTGTACCCACTGATGGCTCCTGTCCCCTTCCCTCCTTAAATTCCTTCACCTTGTGCTGATAATAAGCATGATAGGGATCGCCAAAATTCAAAAAATTGAATTTCGCATTGCCCATCTCATTCTGGCGAATTCGCGATTCAAACTCGGGTCCATTCCTAGCGACAAAGCTCGCAGTTTTATCAACAATATCTGTGATTTTTGTAATAAGAAAAATTGTAAGAAAATTTTGTAATCATCCATGCATTTTATTATGATGGAATTAGATACTACTACTACTACTACTACTACTACTACTACTACTACTACTAATAATAATAATAATAATAATAATAATACCAATAATAATAATAATAATAATAATAATAATAATAATAATAATAATAATAATAATAATAATAATAATAATAATACCAATAATAATAATAATAATAATAATAATAATAATAATAAAAATAATAATAATAATAATAATAATAATAATAATAATAATAATAATAATAATAATAATAATACCAATAATAATAATAATAATAATAATAATAATAATAATAATAATAATAATAATAATAATAATAATTTCTGGTAAAGGATACTTCTAACCTCCGGCGGAGGATAGATGATGCCGACAATTGGCTGCGATGAAGGCGCAACGTCCTCGCCCTCAATTGGAGGTGGAGGCACCACAACTGGCTCCTGTCCTGGCATTTCTCCCCAATTCAATTAGCACAATTTAATTAATCACTAATCGCACATTATTCGATCCTAAAAATTGTGTTAAAATGCATCCAAACGTCTAACGAGTCATACAATCCCCAGAAACTGTAGCACGAGGTAATAAACTGTTGTAAAAATTGGGAGCGACAGTGGCGCCACCTACGGTCGTCGTAATTCAAAAGTTGAATGACGTTTGTAGTTCGTTGCGGGTTAGACACGTGGTGAAAGGCCCCCACCACATTTTTTGATAATTTGCCGGATCAACTGATCAATTCGACGGGAACTGGTGTGTAAATGCAAAAACATTGTAAAATGCATTATTAATTAATGTTAGCAAGGTAGTTATTGGGGAAATTTGGGCATTATTAACTGTAAAGAGTATTGCATCATTTGCAGGATAGTTAGGAGTGGAGATCATGCCTACAGTCGGCGTCAAACGTGACTCGCTTTTCAAAGCTCTGGGAAAAACATATTGTAAGTTAAGATAAGATTTTTTAGATGAATTTTTAGTGGACTCAAATGTTTTACTGGGAATATGTTTTTTTTTTTTTATTTCAGCTGATGAAGAGTTCCAGACACTGTGCTTCGCCTTCGGCTTGGAGCTGGACGAAGTGGTAATTCCTCCTAACTAGTTCATTATTAGTTTACGTCTAATTTGTTCTTTCCAAACTTTGTGACTTTTATATTACAGTAGTCTCGATTATCCGAGGTAATATGGGGGATTCCGCGCATGCGCAAAAACTCGGATAACACGGAGGCAATAGGGAGTTCTAAAATTTCAATAATTTCCCGCGTAATTTGAATGGTGAAATGAAATTTCATCAGATGAATATATAAAAATAGAAATGTATTGTCATATTTTAATATTTGGTATAAAAATAATGGTGAATAGAAAGTTTAGATAGCCACTGATAAGGTTTAAGATAAGGTGTAATTGAACACTGCTTCAACTTGCTCATTCGTTTTTTAGCCGCGATATCTCGCTAACGTTTGATCAACAAATGATGACTTGCAGTGGATTTAGGCGGTACTTCCGGAAGGAAGGAAGAGCGCGCAGAGTGTATTGTGACAAGTATATTCGCCTCCATCCGTCTTATCCGAGTTTTTCCGTATTGTCCGGGCCAATTCGGTCTCGCGGATAACGTGGTAGGCCGGATAATTTAACACTGCATGATCGAGACTACTGTACTATGTTCATAGAGGTCCCCAAAATGCTTTCTGCCTCTTGGATTGCTATAAACCCAGTCAATTTCAAGGTAGTTAAGGAGTAAGACTTAAATTTTCAGACAACAGAAAAACAGATGATATCCAAGGAGCAGGGAGTGGAGCAGAGTACCGGAGCATCTGAAGAGATCATCTACAGGATTGACATACCCGCCAACAGGTATGATCTCCTGTGCATGGAAGGTCTCGTCACTGGATTACTGATATTCCTCGAGAAGTAAGTCACCCACAACTTTTCCTACAATTTCCCCCAAAGCACAAAAAAAAAACATTGAGCAAATTTAACTTTTGCAGAATACAAGCTCCTCGGTATAAAGCGATTGAGCCGAAGAGGGTGGAGACCATCAGTATCACTAAAAATGTAAGCAATAATTCAATTAATAAATTCATAGAGCTTAACACAAAAAAAAAATGAGAAAAAAATAAGAAATTAAAAAATTTGAAAAAACTAGAAAATAGAAATATTTAAAAGTCCTTGCCCACTTTACGTTTTTATATGAAGCAAACCATTTATTACAATAATTTGATTGATTTTTTTTATTTATAATTGGTGTCAATCGATTGCAAGTCTTTGAAGTTTTCTTCACGTTTCAGTGTCAACAAATCCGTCCATTCATCGTTGGTGCAGTCCTCCGGGGTGTTACCCTAACGAAAGAGTCGTACGACAGTTTCATAGATCTCCAGGACAAGTTGCACCAGAATATCTGTAGGAAGCGAACGCTTGTGTCTATCGGCACTCACGATTTAGATACAATTAAGGGACCATTCGTATACGATGCCAAGCCACCACAGGACATTCGTTTCAAGCCCCTGAATCAGGATAAGGAGTATAGTGGCCTGGAAATAATGGAGCTCTATGCCCATCATGCACAACTCAAACAATATTTGCCGATAATTCGAGAAAGCCCTGTGTTCCCTGTTGTCTATGATAGCAATGGAACTGTGCTGTCACTGCCACCGATCATCAATTCTGATCATTCGAAAATCACGTTGGATACTAAAAATATTTTCATTGAAGCTACTGCAACGGATGAGACCAAGGTATAACAATTTTTAGGGGAGAGATCTTCTTGATTTTTTTTTCTATTAGTTTTATTTCAAGTATTTTTTTTTCAATTTTGGAAATTTCTAAATAAATAAAATGTTTTTCACAATTTTAATATTTTCAGAGTTCTTGGAATTCTCAGAATTATTGAAACATTCAAAAGTATATATATATACACATTCTTAAAAGCTTTTGGAAATCTTTTTTCGAGATTCAGAAATTTAGTCTGTATATATTTTTCAAAATTTATGTGATTGCATGATTTTTATTTTGATGCCAAATTAGTTTATATAAACCTTTGTTGAAAAATTTCATACAAAATCTCATCACCGAAGTTTGGCACTTCGCCACTGATTTGTCTTTAATTTTATATCATTCCAGGCGAGTATCGTTCTCGACACCCTAGTCTGTGCCTTCAGTCAGTATTGCACCGAGAAGTTCACTGTGGAAACAATTCAGATCGATCCAACGTCCTGGGACTCCAAAAAATCCTACATAAAGTATCCAAAGTTGTCGTACAGAAATGTGAAAATAAATAGCCAAGAGGCCGTGAATTACATCGGAGTAAAATGCCAATCGGAGGAGGTAGCAAGACTCCTCTCGAAGATGGGGCTCAGAACGGCAGTGTCCAAGGACAACGTCCTGAACGTCGAAGTCCCACCAACGAGACACGACGTCATGCATCCTTGCGACATCTACGAGGACGTCGCCATTGCCTGGGGCTACAACAACATCAAAAGAACTATTCCCCAAACGTCGACAATCGGAAAAGAATTTCCCCTTAACAAATTGTCCGATCATCTTCGTCAAGAGCTTGCTCATTCAGGCTTCACTGAAGCCCTCACCTTCTCCCTGTGCTCCAGGGAGGACGTCTCCGAGAAGTTGGGATGGGCTTTTGACAGTATACCTGCTGTCACGATATCAAACCCCAAAACTCTTGAGTTCCAAGTAAGTATTTTCATATCGTCATATATTCAATAATTTTATGACCCCCCCCCCCCCCCACCCACTGCTACAAAATGAAATATTATAGAATTTTCTTAGGTACAGTAGAGTCTCGATTATCCTACCGCGTTATCCGCGAGACCGAATTGGCCCGGACAATACGGAAAAACTCGGATAAGACGGATGGAGTCGAATATACTTGTCACAATACACTCTGCGCGCTCTTCCTTCCTTCCGGAAGTACCGCCTAAACCCACTGCAAGTCATCATTTGTTGATCAAACGTTAGCGAGATATCGCGGCTAAAAAACGAATGAGCAAGTTGAAGCAGTGTTCAATTACACCTTTTCTTAAACCTTATCAGTGGCTATCTAAACTTTCTATTCACCATTATTTTTATACCAAATATTAAAATATGACAATGCATTTCTATTTTTATATATTCATCTGATGAACTTTCATTTCACCATTCAAATTACGCGGGAAATTATTGAAATTTTCGAACTCCCTATTGCCTCCGTGTTATCCGAGTCTTCGCGCATGCGCGGAAGCCCTTCCCCACATTACCTCGGATAATCGAGACTACTGTAATAATCTGAAATTTTCTGGTGAATTGCGCAGGTAGCGAGAACATGCCTTCTATCAGGACTTCTTAAGACCATTTCCGCCAACAAGAAGATGCCTCTTCCGTTGAAACTCTTCGAGGTATCTGATGTTGTACTGAAAGACAAGGCCGCAGAATGTGGAGCTAGAAACGAGCGACGATTGTGCGCAGTTTACTGCAATAAATCTGCTGGGTTTGAGATCATTCATGGACTGTTAGATCGGGTAATGCAGCTGTTGGAGGTGCCCTGGAGTGTCGACAAGAGCAAAAATGGATATTACTTGGAGGCAGCTGAAGGTAGAAAGATAATCTTTTTGTAATTTCAATGACATCTCGCAACGTTGTATATATATATATATATTTTCTGTTTAGATCCAACGTATTTCCCTCAGCGATGCGCAAAAATTGTCGCCAATGGCCAAGTAATTGGAAAAATGGGCGTTCTACATCCAGATGTCCTCCAGAAATTCGAGCTACATCTCCCCTGTTCATCAGTTGAAATCAACATTGAACCATTCTTATGATCATTGTGAAAAGTCTAAAAGAGCTTTTATTTATTGCGTTGGGAGAGATTTAATTAATGTTTTGCATCCAAATAAATCAATCATCAAATACCTAAATTATTTGCTTGTATTGTTTCATGAAATCAATTTTTTTACACATTTTTTTTACAAACAACAATTTCAGGATGTCATTATTTGGATTTATGAGAATTTTTTTTACCAGAATTTTATCTCATTGCAGGAAATTGATTTCCTGAGTTAAACTTGAATATATTGCGTTAATTCAACGCACTCATTTCCGAATTTCTACAATGGAAATTGCCAGTCACATCATAAATTGATCACAATCATGTCATGCAACGAGAAACCATAATTTTTTTCGTCAATTTCAGTGACGCGTCACATGACCAAATCGTGATATGTTGGGTCATTGTATCATATCCCTGGACTGCGTAAATGCAGAAAATCACCAAAAATACCTTTTTAAATGTAAGAAAATTGCAACGCACATGCGGTGAATTGTTTATTAAACAAATTACGAGTGTTAAAATTCCATAAATAAATGAATATAGTTCAATAATTGCTGAACCAATTCGATTGCAGTGATCGGAGTAGCACAGTGATCTATACCTATATTGCATTATAGTAACTATAGATGGTTTGGGATAAGTAAGATTAACTAATTTAGTGGATAGTTTCAAATGGTTGCGCTAGTCTTGCCCTTAATTTCCGGTTTTTAGCAGATTTCATCTTTTTATAATAGTTTATAGATGCGCGCGTGCAATAGGAAAATGTCCTCTGCCTGATGTCAGATCAAGATCACTGAGGTCGCAATGGTCTTCAGGTAACTTAGCGTCAGGATTCGCCATTTCAATTACACAAGTATATTACAATTTTTTACGGGTCAAATCAAAGAAAATTGAATAATTCTGTATCGGTGTAATGCGGGTAAATTACGCCGATAGTTTTCAACGTTTTCAACATTTCAACGTTACGCAGCGCTATCTGTTGACATAGTGAAAAAGTGAGGATTTTCCAGTTTTGAATGGTGAAATGTGTAAGTGTTAACTGTGTAATCACTATTCCATAGTGACAATGTGTATTCCATAGTTCACTATGTTTTTACTTCTGAAAACGGAATCGTTATATATATATATATATTCCTCTGGAAGATTCCAGGCGCCTGGAACATTCCTTTAGAATGTCACGTTTCTACATGTATAAAGTGTTAATGTTCTTTCCCAATTTCAGCACTCGTCAAATTTACAAAATCGCTGAAAAAAACTAATTGAAAACTGCGCATGTGTCAAAACTCTTCTAAAAATCGAGATCTGTTTCGTCAATGACAGGTGTCAAAGTTTAACATCCCATCAGCAACTTTTCTAGCGCATTCCACCGCTCACTTTTTTTGAAAACCCGCGCCACTCGCTCTATCTAAATCCGCCTTGCCCCGCGCCTACCCCCACCACCGCCCCCAAAAATACAAAAAAAAAAAAAAAAAAGCCGAGACGGTGCCGTAGCGTCACCTATCCTCAATCTCCGCGAAAATTTCTCGTATCAGCCCCCCTATTCCCCCCAACACCCCTCGCCAGTTTGCCGAATGGTTCACCAACTCTCGCAATGGGAGTTAACATCGTTCGTGTACTAGGAAACGTAGTCGTTGGCTCATGGTTCGGCCACAGTCGGCCATAGTAGACATGGCGGATGTTAGCTTACGTGATGACGGGCGAAAGAATCGTGGTGAAGGCGACTGAAAGTTAAAAAAAAGGCAATTTTAAAATCACTGAATCATTAGTTAGACACCCGCTGGATAATTGAACAATACCCCGGGCCCCAATTTTCCCGCGAAATATTCGAAATTTTGACGAATCCACCACCCATCGACAAGTAAAAAAAAAAAAAAAACGGGGAAAAATAGAAAACGTCCCCGGAGTGATAAAAGTGTGTGTTGTTGAGCCCACGGGGTAGATTAAAAAAAAAAGGAAAAAAAAAAGAATTCTGTGTCATATGATTAATCCGGTAGGTAAAAATGCAGAATGTAGCACAAGGAACAACCTCGGATAGCCAGAAGCACGATAAACCCTGTGTTAAAGAAATTACATCTACAACACCACAGTCCTCGAACTCTAGCCCAACAAAGTCAGAGACCGAGACCTTCTCCGAGCTTCAACCACGATTTATGACAGACTCATCGGAAAGTGAGGAGGACAGTATTTCAGAGGTAATTGTTGAACTAAATTCCACCATGGCCATACCCACGGGCCCCCCTATCCACATCAATATGATTTCATGTATTCAATTCAGTGGTAATGTTGCGTTAATTGGTGATTTTTCTCGTCATCGGTCGAACCTTCGTTTTTTTTTTTTTTTTTGGCTTAACATTTTTTTCTTTACGACCATTTTCATTGCGCACGAGGGGCGGCCTTTCGTTCGCATCGCAGTACAGAGTTCTGCCTTTTTCCTCAGGGCCTCATGCACTCCAATGCAATTAACTAGTTTTTTTTTTTCTCCTTTTTTTTACTTTACTCTAACGCGGGGTTTTAATTCGCGGTGAAACACCAATATGTCCGACTGGTTTTCGGTGAAGGGAATGCGGGCAATGCAGCGAGAACGGAGGGTATTTCGAGGTTTCTCAAGGTTTCGGGGGTTGGGCACCCCCCCCCCCCCCCCTTTTTATTGTGCATTATTTTGCAAATTGTTTATGTGGACTTGTTGAACGATGACATGGTCGGATAATTAACGTTTTGGCCAATTGAGACCGATCACGTCGTGCGTCAACAATAAATCGTCACCATGTGAATATATTAAATGAGTTTAAGAGTGATACAGTAGTTTTTTTTTTTTTTTCTATAGTGAAGTCCAGCGGAAAAATGTCAACACAATTTTTCCCGCTGGCAAGTGAAGTCTCACAAAACAAATCTGATACCTGTCACATTTTGCAATTCAAAAATTAATTTCACGTGACCAATACGGTGAAATTTTTTTTTTACTTTTTTGAAATTTAAAGCCCCCTTTTTTTTTTTAAGGGAAATTCCAATGGTCTACGTAAAGTCAGGTTGTCCTGAGTTATGCTCTCCTGTGCCTGTTTTCAGTGCCTTTGATCCGAGAGGCCTACGACCTAGCCTCTTCTCCCACTATAACACGGGGGGCGGGGGAGGGGGGGGGGGAGTAACTCCCAACAACCGGGGGGTACCAACTCAACTCGGCTTTGTAAATAAAAACCTCGACATCACGAGTACAATCACAACGCCAATCTCCACTTTCATTATAAAATAATAATAATAATAATAATAATAATAATAAAAATAATAATAACAGTAATAGTAGTAGTAGTAGTAATAATAATAAATACAAAAATAGAAAAAAAAAATATGAATAATTTTCACAATCATCCATTTCGTCAGTTTGTCCTGACTTTTTTTCATTTTAAATAACGCGCCAATGTGTATTTGCGTTTGATTACATAATACAACAGGAACCTAAAGAGAGATTGTCAGGTGTAAGTGAGTTGGGAGATGCCAAACTCCCAGTGAAATCATTTGTTTGTTTGTTTGTTTTTTTTTCACTTATTAAATGTTGACCACGTGTCAGGAATTTTGAATAATTGGCGGGAAAATTGAGGAGCGGCATTGACGTTGAACTTTTGTGTCAATTTGGATTTCTGGATGGAAAAGGTCTTTGGCATTTTAAACGGGCGCATTGCCCACATATTTGTCGATTTCTAGAGGAAGAGGGAGAAAAATGAAGCGCACTATGACGTGAAGAAGTGAACGAGATTTCAGTAGAAAGAGCGATCAACAATGCAATGACAATCGCATTATAGTACTGCCCCCATCCCTCATTTTCCAGGGCCCGCTTTCAATAACGAGAAAAAAGAAGAGCCTCATGTCAATCCGCTTCGGTACAAAATCAAAAAATCTGACCAATTCAAAAAAAATATGTGACCCCGAAAATAACCTCAAAATCTGAAACATTACCACTTTGCGCCGAAAACAAAATCGTCTCATCACTATCCTTTGTTGCAACAAATTCCCCCGATCAGTGCCGTATACATATATATGCAGAAAAGGGACTCTCGCGAATGCCCAGTAAATTTTCTCTTGCCCAGATATTGCGGCCCCCTCCCTTTCCCCCCCCCCCCCCCCTCCCCTCCTCCACCAAGTGGATGGAAATTATCAAGTGTCAGTTTCATCCACCTCTGTGGAATGGCTGCACATTGTTCAATCTCCTCATTCCTTTTTTACCATTATAGTGTTTGTGCGCGATGGTAAAGCCAACCCAACCGACACGAACCCGAGTCAACCGAGGCTCTCAAACCCATTCGCTACACAATGACGTATTGAACTATACGAACTATACTTCACAACTTATACTTTCACTCGACTAGTACCATCCCCCCCTCCCCCTAAATTAACATGTTTAAAATTTCGCGGCACAGAATTCAATCCACAAAATTAAATTAATATTATTATTATTATGGAAAAAAAAATTCGTGTATTGGTGTGAAGTTGTCATCATAATAATGACTATTCCCGTGATTTTCCTAGTGTAAAGTCAATGGTGAATAGGCTGAACTGAGTGTCACGGAGTCGTTCGATGCCCCCCGGTCGTTTGTCCTTGTTCCAGAAATTTTTTTTTTCCACTATCATTAATTACTCAAAACGTGAATTAATGAGTGATTAATACATTGGGCCTTTGTTAAAATCCCATTGCTAAGTGCATGTGTATTTTCGGTGGCTCATGTAAACTCACCTAGAACTTGACGAACTCTCGCACCGCATTTTTTCGTGATGAATGTAGGGGCTTCCCCCCCCCCCTTTCCCACCGGCCGCATCGGCCAATCGCGTTCCAACGCTCATAACCTCAATTTCAACCGTGCAGTCAATCTATAGAATTCTGTAATTCACGGAAAATTAATGATTACGGTGTAACGCGTGTTGTAAAAAATTGGAAATATTAAATGTTACCAGTTAGTGGTTAATGTTATTGAATATTTAGCGGGAGAATTTGAAATTTAACATTATTGATTTTGTCATTTTTTTTTTGGTTGATTATGGAGTAGTGAATTGAAAGAGAATGTCGAAATTTCCATTTCAGCCCGAGTTTTTTCGCGCTGCCATTGAACAGGCCGCACTTGAGGAGGATCATCATCTTGAGTCGTCAAAATTTTTGTTAACACCGGAGGATCCAGAAAGATCAGTGGATCCTGAGACACAGGCAAGATTGGAGGCATTACTTGAAGCGGCGGGCATTGGTAAATTGTCATCTGGAGATGGAAAACATCTTGCTGATCACGAAGTACTCAGGCGTTTAACGTCCAGTGTGTCTTGTGCACTTGATGAAGCAGCAGCTGCTTTAACACGTATGCGCAGTGATAATCCGAGGAGCCAGAACGAAAAGAGATCACTCGTGGAGGCTTGTACGGACGGTGACGTTGGTACTGTTAGGAAATTACTTACTGAGGGTAGAAGTGTACACGAGACCACTGAGGAAGGGGAGAGCCTATTGTCACTTGCTTGCTCCGCTGGGTATTACGAACTTGCACAGGTGAGCTTTCGAAATTTTTGGGCAACAAAATTGGATGGGTGTCCCAAGCTTTTAGAAAAAAAATTAGTTTAACAAAATTGGAAAAAAAAAACAAAATGGGGTTATGTTAAATCGGTTTTATATACACGTTTTTTGGAGGGTAGTTTTAACAGGGAAATTAAAGGGGAATTTTTTTTTGGTGGAGAGAATTTGCTCCAAAGGTCAAAATTCGAATTTTTTGGTTTTGGAAATTCAGAAATTAGGTTTTGGGGTATAGTAGACTTTCGGGAAAATTCGAGGTTTGTCGGATTGTTTCGTGATTTGGGCTTACTGTTTGTGTTCCAAAGTTCAATTCGTAATTTTTTTTTTTTTACGTAAAATTTTTGGGATGAACTGTCATTTGGGACTTTTTTTGGGGGAACATTTGGGGGGAAAAACTCATTTTTTTTTTTGGTTCCCACGTGGTCGGATAGAGTAAAATGTTGAAATCATTTTTCAGAGTAAGAAAAAATTTTGCAGAATTTTTGTGATTGGGACTTTTTGTTAGAATTTCGCATTGCCATTTTGTTATAATTTGTTTCAAAAATATATGTTTTATACAATTTATGCGTGATATATTTAGGCATGTAGAATAATTTAATTGGAAGAAAAAAAATTGTTTTTGTGGAGAATTATTTGAAAGTTGGATTTAGACTGAATTTTGTGACTTTGTAGACTGATGTACAAGTTAAATGGACTAATGTGAGCCAAACAAAATTTCCAGTCAACACGTAAACAAAATCTTGCGCGATCCGAATAAATCATTTTCTCTTATCATTATCGCAATGATAAAGTTCAATTTTTACAGTATAGTCTTTGTAAGGCTATGAATGAAGTATATTGTCGAAATTTATTTTCCCTACAATGTTGACTTGAAAATTGTAATACTATTTTTTCCATATTTTTACATCGAAACTGAGTGTTTTAAATTTTTCCCTGCAGACCATTTCCGTCTATAACACGATATAGTCTTTTAGAACCGAACGAAAAATTGCTACAAATTTCTGGATATGTGCACTCAATAAAAATCATGTATATAAAAATAATTTGTTGATTCCCCTCAGAAATTTTGTAAAAAGCCAACAAACAGCAGCTTCCTACTTCAGCAGAACCTACATTATTTTTTTTTACACCTATCATTTCCGGAGTTATCTTAAATATGATAAATCTGTTACCACTACTTTGACCCCAATTCTCGCAATATAGACTGAATAGATTTTAATGACATTTTCACTGTTAAATAATTCAAGGTTTCAAGTTGAATTTATGCTATCATTTATTGCGTTGCATTGCAATGCTTAGTACGTAGTATAGAATTGTCTGGAAAATTATGGAGAACTCTATTTTTTAAATTTTTTTAATTTAAAAAAATTTTTAATTTAATTTTTAAAAGAAAAATTTTTATTTTCTTTTTTTATACGTAATTTTTTTAACCCCCCTAAAATCTCTGATTGCAGGTCCTCCTAGCAATGAACGCCAACGTTGAAGATCGTGGAATAAAGGGTGACTGTACTCCCCTGATGGAGGCAGCATCAGCAGGTCACGTGGACATTGTGAGCTTACTGATAGCCCACGGTGCAGATGTCAATGCTCAATCAACCTCCGGCAATACTCCCCTGATGTACGGTTGTGCAGGTGGCCACGAGGATGTCGTGAAGGTTCTCCTGGAGGCAGGTGCCAACGTTGAGGATCACAATGAGAATGGACATACACCACTAATGGAGGCAGCAAGTGCAGGTCATGTGCCAGTAGCGAAAATTCTTCTGGAGCACGGTGCAGGAATAAACACTCATTCCAACGAGTTCAAGGAGTCCGCCCTCACCCTCGCCTGCTACAAGGGTCACCTGGACATGGTGCGTTTTCTACTTGAGGCTGGTGCAGATCAAGAGCATAAAACAGACGAGATGCATACAGCATTGATGGAGGCCTCCATGGACGGCCATGTTGAAGTTGCAAGACTTCTGCTGGACTCGGGTGCCCAAGTTAACATGCCAACTGACAGCTTCGAATCACCATTGACACTTGCTGCTTGTGGTGGACATGTGGACCTGGCTATGCTGCTAATTGAACGTGGTGCCAATATTGAGGAGGTCAATGACGAGGGCTATACACCCCTGATGGAAGCAGCGCGTGAAGGACACGAAGAAATGGTGGCATTATTGCTCAGCCAGGGTGCCAACATCAATGCCCAAACTGAGGAGACCCAGGAGACAGCATTAACACTTGCTTGCTGTGGTGGCTTTCTCGAAGTTGCTGATTTTCTCATTAAAGCTGGCGCTGATATTGAATTGGGCGCTTCAACACCACTCATGGAGGCTGCCCAAGAAGGACACCTGGATCTTGTTAAATATTTACTTGAATCAGGCGCTGATGTACATGCCCAAACACAAACTAGTGATACAGCATTAACTTATGCATGTGAAAATGGCCACACCGATGTTGCTGATTTATTGTTACAATTTGGTGCTGATCTTGAGCATGAATCAGAGGGAGGTAGAACACCATTGATGAAGGCATGTAGAGCTGGCCACCTATGCACTGTTCAGTTTTTGATATTAAAATTAGCGAGTTTAAATCGCAATACAACGAACAATGATCATACACCATTGTCACTGGCTTGTGCTGGTGGTCATGTTGCTGTTGTTGAATTATTGCTAGCCCAATCAGCTGATCCATTCCATAAACTAAAGGACAATTCAACGATGCTGATTGAGGCGGCCAAGGGTGGACATACTAATGTCGTGCAATTGCTGTTGGATTATCCGCATAGTATCATGATGAATTCACCGCATAATGGTGCACCAATGATTCAGCAGATGGGACAGGTTAGTCAGCCAGTGACATTGGCACAGGGTAGTGCACCTGCGGGACAGCCTGTGACCCATCAGCAACCAGTTCAACAGCAACAGCAGCAACAGCCCCAGCAACAACAACAGCAACAGCAGCAGCAGCATGGCCAATCTACCACTGAGGTTAATCAGAATAGCAAAGGAAATGGAAAATCTTTATTGAGGAAAAATCATCGTTCATCTACGGCGATGCCTGATGTTAGCTTGACCTCGGCTGAGGCACAACAAGTTAGGACACAACCTGCAGGTGAGGCGGGAAATTCAGGGGTGGATGATACCAATATACTGGATAAGGGGAGTGGTGGATTTGCTGGACTTGCTGAACCCAATATCACACTTAGTCCAGCACCAGGAACTGCTGCTGCTCCATCTACTTCTAATGATAATAGGAAGAGTGCAAGGCATGAGCAGATCATGCACAAGCAGCAGATACTCGAGGAGTTACAGGTAGATTACTCATTTTTTTGGTTTCATCAGTTTTAAGGTATTTTCTCGATTTAGGCTCTAGGAAGACACATTTGAAAACAATTTTTTTTTTTCTTAATTTAGTCAATTGGTGACAAAAAATATATTTTTTTATATTAGAGAAAAAAAGAAAAAAAAAATTAAAAAATTAAAAAAAAATCTTCATTAATTTTGAAAAAAAAGGCTAAAAATAGGCAAAAATTATTAGTTTTAATGGAGCTAAGAAATTTAAAAAATGGAGGCCATATTGTATACAAGCAAAAATTGATTTGCGTGAAAACATTTATTCCTAATTTGTCATGCATGAGCTACAAATTATGGAATGGAAGGAATGGCTGCAGACGTAGAGAAAAAAAAATGTACGTTATCGTCTAACGCTTATTTGTATTAAACGACTTGTGTGCTGAATTTTATCGACTAATAACTATCTTATGCTGTATATAGGAGATTTACTTTCATGTGAATATGTGTTTTGTTGCGCAGTGAAGTCAATCGAGTTGGATTTTTGTCTCGTGTCACTTCTCAGCAAATATGTGGAAAATGAGATGAGATACTGGCAATTTTATAGAGATTTTTTTTTTTTTTTGAAGATGAGATCTGAAAATTTTGACTTTTGAAACGAATATTTTGTTATTGCAAATTGTATATTTTTTTTTTAAATTTAAATGCTTGTCGAAATGAAACTTGCAAAATGATCTGAATTTTCAAAGAATGAATATTTTTCCTGGAATTTTAGTAAATAATTTCCCTCCTAAATCAATGCAAAAAAAAACTGAAAAAAACGTGACTTTCCAGAGGGTAGAGCGTCAGCTTCAGTGCAAGGGTGCTGGCCATCTATTCCTGGCAACGCCGAGTCTCGACGATCAGACACGCCAACAATCTACCAACGATGGTGCCGATGCAACCGATGCAATATTACCAGGAATGTTGACCATCGACTTACCAGGTCAACCCGCCACTGTTCCCTGTGGTAAGTACCCCCTCAATCATCAGATAACAAAACATCCAAAATATCCCAACCTTCCCAATGAACAGGTAAAATGAAACATGAAATGATGCATTAATTATTCGAACAGTGATCCAGGGCTTGATCACCCCAAAACTCTTGCCTTATCCGTTACTTAACATAAAATTTTTTCACTGGTCAATTGGGCCTGCTTTTGCCAAAACCATGTTACAATTTACCCCTTCACTCCTGATTCCCCTGATGAAATAACCGATTCAATCCCACCTACCACCTCACTAAACTAATAGGCAAATCCGTAATTGAGTGTTTCACAATTCCACAATCACTCTCCGTTTAACGAAAATATCGGTCTCTTGAATCTCTCCCAACTCTGATAATCCAAGAGGCTCTCCCTCATAGAAAAAAAAAACGAAAAAAAAAAATTAATAGTAAATCGATACAACTAAAAATTCGGAGTAATGGCACAATCGTTCGAATGGTATTGGTGTTTCGTTAGGGCTTGTCTGCGGTACATCAGGTGTAGCATGTGACTCATCAGTTCACCAAGATCCTAAGGCATTGGCAGTGTGCCAGGCAATAGCACGTGGCATACGCATTGGACAAGATTTGCTGCTCCAGCAGGAGCTAAGAGCAGTAGCAAGAACCCTTCCAATAGTACCAACAGAATCTCAGCCAGCAATTGTTAATTCACCACCAATAACAACAACACCACCACCAACAACAACAACAACACCATCAACAACAAGCCTTACAAGCCAATCATCAATAATACCAACATCAGCAACAACATCAATAACTGTATCAACACCATTTAGTATCCAGGCTAATGCTCAGGGTAATTTGCCAACATCCCAAGCTAATGCGATTAGCCAGTTACCACCAAGTCAACCGCATCAACCAATAACAACAATCAGCGATGTCAGCCAAAATACAGCAATTCGTGATCGGCCAAAGGCTAAACCAGTGTCGAAAAAGGAGAGCAAAAATTATCGTAAAACTGCTATAGCTTATGGACGTCTACTTCAGGGTGCTGCTGCACTTGAAGCTGCACAACAAGAAAAACAACAAGCTGTTACAACACTATTTAGCCTGCAGCAACAGTATGAGGATAAACAACATGGTCATACATTTCCAACTAAACAGGTACAGCAATTACAACAGTTGAATCAGCAATTGCAGCTGCAGTTGGATCAGGTGCGTCGATTGTCATAATCTCGAAACCTAGAACTAGAGCAAAATCTGACAAGTCGATTTAGGGCCCTAGTAATTTTATTCTAAAATTAGAAAATTTTGAATACACTGTTAATGACTTAGCAAAAAAAAATTTATGCATAAAAAAAATTTTTGTTCATGTTTAACATAATGTATTTTAGCAATATTTTGGTTATTTGATGATAACGCAGTGACCGAAAAAGTGAGAAAACTGGGGGTTGGGCTTATGCAATCGGATTGTGATAAAACAGTTGTCGATAATCTCTGAATGCAGGTACATCTAGAACAACAGCAACTGCAACAGCGAGTTGGAGTACTGGGCATTGGTGCGGATATTGCGATGCCAAGTCAACTTGCTCCAGATCTACACACCACTGAGATTATCAACAAGTTGATACCGCCAGATAATCAGCATGGTACTGTTGGCAGTTGTGATGATATTATGATGCCAAGTCAACTCGTTACAAATCTCCATCCAACTGAGTTAATCAACAAGTTAATGATCCCAGATAATCAGCATGATAATCAACAAGATCAGGTACATTAATTGATTGGGCAAAAAAAAAAAACACCTTTTTTTTTTTGTTGGTTTTGCTATTAACCTGAGTATTGTTAGTACCTGTAGAATATTTGTTTTGGAAATTTGTCAATTATTATTAAGGGCAAGTGTCGAGGAAATTTTCTGTTGGATATTGTAGAAAAAAAATAATTGAAATGAGACATTGGAAGTACTTGAAGAGAATTATCAACCTGATGTTGCATTTTCAATTTGAATGTACAGCAAAGCAGCCAGCAAATAATACCGGAGCACGTGGAGAGTGAGTTAACGCGATTACACAGAGACAATGCATTTCCATTTTTTGATGCTGCACGACAAGCTAAGGAACTTGGTATCGATGACGATGTGCTAAAATTAGCTGATGGAATGCCACTCATCAAGATACGAATGGATGACGAGTATGCCGAAATTATCGAATCCATTACCTTCGATGTGCCTAACGGTAATTATCTAAACGTCAAAAAAAAAAAAAAACAGAAACAAAAAAACGGAGATTGTGTGAGATTTGAACTGATTACGTTTGGGATGATGAAATTTTGTTGTTTAGTGGACACTTTTTTTTGTGTATGCGAATTTTTGTCGTTAATTTGAACACTTGTTGATGGTTTTTTTTTCAGCTGGTAGCGAGGAACAGGAGAAGGGTGTATTGGCGAAAGTTGATGTTAGAGGGTTGGATAGAGATCAGAGACGAGAGTTTGCCGAAGAATTGTTGTCTGCTGATCAGAAGACCATTCGAAAGATGTTTGAGCAGGTAACATTGGTTTAAAAAAAAAAACAAAAAACAAAAAAACAAAAAAACAAACACAAAAAAAACAAAAATAAAAAAATAAAAAACTAAAAAATTCTATTTATTAAAATAACAAAATTAAAAAAAAAAAAAAAAATTTCAGGAGGCTAGTGAGAAAGCAAAACGCGAAGCAGAGCGTCTGGACCCAGTAACCCTGGAGGCATTCCAGCGTGGTTATTCCTACGCTCGTCGCCAGCGCAAACTAGACAGCGAGCCATACGAGCCCCAGCCACCAACTCGCCACCCCCAGCCACCAGCCCTGGACCGTTTGAACCAGCAAAATGGTTTTGTCCAGCCCACAAGCTCTCCCTGCATTGCACCAACACCAACAAACGCAACTGAAGGGGAAAAAACTCCAACAACCCAAGTCCAAGTGGCAACTCAAACTCAGGGTCTAGCCAATTCTCTAGCCTTCGGAAAATTGGTACAATTTGTTGATAAAAAACAAGTCCTAACACCAGCTGCTGGTGCAAAGGGAAAGAAGACAAGATACCCAGTGGCATCACCCCAGCAAGTATGCCCCCAAACCACTGCCACAACCCCAGCTCCCCAACAACAAAACTACCAATTGGAGGCCAACACTGGCACATTAGTTCAATACACCAGTGGTGTTGCAACAACAACAACACCCTCCACAACGTATACCCCAGTGACCCCCAGTACTCAAGCACCAATGACCCAATTTTCCGTGATGGACGTGGACTCCGAAACCGACAGCAACCATGATACAGCCCTAACTCTAGCTTGTGCTGGTGGTCATGAAGAGCTCGTTGAATTTCTCCTTAGTCGTGCAGCAGACATTGAGCATCGTGATAAAAAGGGTTTCACACCCCTGATCTTAGCAGCAACAGCTGGCCACTCGAAGGCCGTGGAAATTCTGCTGAATCATGGAGCTGATATTGAAGCACAGTCTGAACGTACCAAGGACACACCCCTATCACTAGCTTGCAGTGGTGGTCGTTTCGAAGTGGTCGAATTACTGTTAACCAGAGGAGCCAATAAAGAGCACAGAAATGTGTCTGATTACACTCCACTGAGTCTTGCAGCATCGGGTGGCTATGTCAACATAATTAAGCTACTTCTGGGCCATGGGGCCGAGATTAATTCACGAACTGGCTCGAAGTTAGGTATTTCACCGTTGATGCTAGCAGCTATGAATGGACATACAGCAGCTGTTAAGCTACTCCTGGATATGGGGAGTGATATTAACGCCCAAATTGAGACCAATAGAAATACAGCATTGACACTTGCCTGCTTCCAGGGTAGGCACGAAGTGGTGAGCCTGCTGCTGGATAGAAAGGCCAATGTTGAGCATCGAGCGAAAACGGGATTGACACCACTTATGGAAGCTGCCAGTGGTGGTTACGTGGAAGTTGGTCGTGTATTGCTTACTAAAGGCGCTGATGTTAATGCAACACCAGTGCCATCATCAAGAGACACTGCTTTGACTATTGCTGCTGATAAGGGCCATTGTAGATTTGTGGAATTGTTGCTCTCTCGTGGTACTCAAGTTGAGGTGAAAAATAAAAAGGGTAATAGTCCACTGTGGCTTGCTGCCAATGGTGGACACCTGAATGTCGTTGATCTACTGTATCATGCTGGTGCTGATATTGACTCACAGGACAATCGTAAAGTATCGTGTTTAATGGCAGCCTTTAGAAAGGGACATGTCAAAGTTGTCAAGTGGATGGTTAATCATGTTACCCAATTTCCCAGTGATCAAGAGATGACAAGGTACTTTGCAACAGTCAATGATAAAGAATTGTTAGTGAAGTGTCAGGAGTGTGTTAAGGTGATAAGAGCTGCTAAAGAGACACAAGCAGCCAAGGCAAATAAAAATGCCTCAATTCTACTCGAAGAATTGGACATGGAGAAGACGAGGGAGGAGTCGAAGAAGGCAGCTGCTGCAAGAAGACGTGAGCGTAAGAAAAAGAAGAAACTCGAGAAGAAGGAGGAGAAGAGAAAGTTGCATGAGGAGAATAAGAAGAATGAGACAATTTATGAGGATAAGGAGGATGCTAAAAAAACGGATGACGAGGAGGAGGCTGGCGATGAGAGTGATAATGATGAGGATGGTGATAGTTGTGAGAGGCTTGATAATGTACCATCGCCATCACCAGTCAATAGAAATCCTGATGATCCTGATAAGGAGGAAGGTGATAGTGGTATTGATGCTAATAGTCAGGGAAGTTGCAGTAGTAATGATGTTAAAGCTAGAGAGCGAAGGAAAGAGAAGAAGAAGAAGAAGAATAGTGCGGATAGTAATGAAAAGGATACTTCACCAATGAGAGGTCAGTCCAGTAATTTTTCATCTAGCTTGAATCAGAGTCCCATGGCAAAGAGCCAGGATAAGAGGACAAGTGTGCCCACTGCTGGTAACAGTACGGCATCATCATCAGGGTTGAATAATCGCTCATCAGGAAGTGTTGCATCAACTTCCGGTACAGCTGATAGGAAGATCAAGGGACAAGTGTTTGAGTCGTCTAGGCATCCAGCTGAGCGTGAGGACTTTGAAGCAACTGGTAATGAAAATTATGTACCTGGTAAGGGCAAGAAGAGCAATGGACCCTATGAGGAGATCTTCAACACATCGGTGAAGAGCAATAGCTCGACAAGTCCTAAAGGTGCAAAGCGCGATGAGGGCTGGAAGGAAGTTGTGAGAAAAGGACAGTCTGATGATTCTAGTAGATTTATGAATTCTCCATTTCGCTCGAAAAAAGTATCTGTACCACCCAATGCCATCAGCCGTGTTATTGGTCGTGGTGGTAGTAATATTAACGCCATACGTGGAGCAACTGGTGCTCACATCGAAGTGGAAAAGCAGAGCAAGTGTCAGGGTGAGAGAATAATAACAATTAAAGGCTCAACAGACGCTATGAAACAAGCTCACAATTTAATAGCTGCACTGATTAAAGATCCTGATGTGGACATACTGCAAATGTTGCCCAAGAGTAAATTGACGGGTATTACATCGTCAACTTGGGACAAGACAATGGTACCAACAACAGCGGCTATGAAGCCCAAAATGGGAAGTGTAACAAAATTGCCAGCAACATTGCCAGCAACTGGTGTACATCCGAGCAAATCCTATACTGCACCAGGTATATCAGTTGGTCAGCTGATGCCACTGCGCTCTACATCGTCCATCAAACGGGCTGGTGCATTTTCAACATCACGCGCTACAGCACCAAGATTAATTGCAGCAGCTGAAAAACGTCAGAGCCAAATAACAACATCCACCAATACACGTACAACAATGTCCTATACCAGTGCAATTATGACATATGGTAGAGCAACTAAAGTTGTAACAACCACAAATCAAACATTTGCGGCTAAATTGTCAGACATCACTGCCCCACCAATGACCACAGTTTTATCATCAACTTATCAGGGAAGTAAGAAAGGAATAAGCAGTAATACCGTAACTGTGATGTCATCATCATCATCAACACCAATGACATCGCCCCAGCAGATCATGACATCGCCGAAGCACTGCCGTACACTGCCAAATTTATCAACACCACCAACAATCGGCCACTTCCAATCAACCAAGCCATGTTACTCATCATCATCACTGGTGTCATCAACATTGTCCAATGGGCCTGATGTATCAACAACACCAGCGATAAATACCACTGTACGTGTAACACCATCACCACCAGCGCCCCAAATAATCCTTCCCCCAGGAACTCAATCGCAGGTACACAGCCATCAAAATCCAGGATTGCCAAGTCAATCGCAATCACAGAGTGCCACACAGTCGCAGAGTCATCAGATGAGAAGTACAACGCCCGTAGCATGTCATGAGCAGCAGACGCAAGGTCATAGCCAGCCGACTCAGCAGGGCTCAGTTCAGTCGACAACACCACTCGAATATTCCCTCTTTGATGACACCTTCTCCAAGGTCACTCAGCAATCAATGTGGGGCCGTGAAAATGAGTCACACCAAAAGGGCATGAATTTTGCAACAGTGGCTGGTGGTGGTTCATCAGCAGCATCATCAACAACAACTTCCAATAAATTTATCGATAGTGCACCACCTCAGGCTGATGCCTCAAAAGCCCCAGGTTATCGTGGTACTGCCATGTGTTCACCAGTGTCAAGTAAGCCTGGTACAACTGGTGCCAATAGCACCAATCAAGGTGTGTCACCAGGCCTCCAGCCCCAATTTCAATCTGCCATGAATTATGCAATGGAGCCAATGCCGAATAAGTCAACAAGCTTGGCTGTCACTCGACCAGTGATGAATCAGCAGAATATTGAGCTACCAAGTGTCAGTGGTATGGGCCAGTTCAACAGGGTCTACCCGGATTTACCAACGAGAAATGTTCAGAGAGATATGCCACCTCAATCGCAAAGTGCACCACCAGTACAACAGGAGCAGCAGAGCCAGAGTCAGAGTCAACAGCTCATAATGCCAACGAGCTCGCAGGCCAATATTGATGTGGGGATGTTTAAGGGTAATAATGGTGGCTTTGATCATGCCTCCTCGATTAATAACGTCAATTCGAGTTTGCTGAAAATGGTGGCCAATGAGGGACAGGACATGCGCACTTCCGGCCATCCTCTGCTTCCTTTTCATCCGCATATGCAAAATTTTTCACCCTCGAGCCAATCTGGAAGTGTTAATACCACGGTTAGTATGTCCAGGCTCAATCCACGTGCGCCAGATTTTTCCAGCTCTCTTCATTTGAATAGTAAGCCTCAGGTGACTATGTTCAATGCTGCTAGTGGCATTCATCCTAATATGTTTGCTGTACCACCACCACCACCATCTGGTATGCAGAATAATTTGACAATGCTGGGTAATTATCCGATGGGAAAGTACCAGGGAAGGGGTGGGCCAACACCTGGAAATATTGGGCCCAATCCTACCAATGGACAGAGATGGTTTGGCCCACATGGAAATTATCCACCCCATCAGGATCCTATGATTGCCCAGATGAGCTTTCCCAATCATTTGGGCAACATTGGCCCCCAGAATATGGATTTAATTGCCGGATTGGAGAATGGTGGGTCACCAGCTATGTCACCTTCATCACCTGGACAAGTTGCACAGGAAATGAGCCAAATGAAAATTGAGGATAGAAAAGTGCCCAGGCCCATTGGCACGGAGCGCGCTTGGAAGAATTATAATGCGGGAATGGGGCCTGGGGGTGATGCTGAGTCTATGAATTGGATGCTCAATAATGATAAGGTCGTTGCGAATTGGGCGAATGTTGGGGGTGGTATGGAGAGACATCAGATGTTTAGAGGTGCGGGGTATGGAAGAGTTGGCAATATTGATACGGAGCTGCATCAGATGATTGAATCAACTTTTCAGGTGATTTTTATTTTATTTTTGTGTTTTATTTTATTTTATTTTTAAATTTTTTTTAATTTTTGTGTTTTTTTTAAAATTTTTAAACAAATTATTTTTTAAATTAAATTTTTTTTTTTTAATTTTCGTGTTTTTTTTTGTGGATGAGTTACATAGGGACTTTTAGATCTTCGAGTTGGGGGGGTGGGGGAGGGGGGGATTTTTGGAGAAAAAAAAATTTATACAAGAAATTTTGTTTTTCAAAATTTTTCTTTGATGAGTTGAAAACAATTGAATTTTTAATTAATAATTTTGACTCATCACAGGGACACATGGAGACCCCACAAGCATTCCCAAATGGCAACGCAGCAGGATTATCATTGATGCCAGGTTTAACATTAATGCCCGGCCAATTTTCTAATGCACCAAGCCTCCAGGAGCTGCCACCGCCATCAGAGCCAACGAAAATGGATGGTCCAGGTTGGGGAATGGATCCCAACAGTCAAGAAAAGCCGCACCCGGTAAAATACATTTATTAAAATTGTCACGCCCTTCCCCTAAACTCGCAAAAAAAAAAGAACGACCCGAAAATTAAAAAGACAAAACAAAATAAAAAAAAGGAAACCACTTGTACGACAAAAAGCTTTACTCATGTAATTTTTCTGTAGGGATGGAACAACAAATGGACCCATTAAATGTTAGAACTTGATGCGAAAATAATTAATACAAATTATTACAAAACAAAATGCCACCAACTGGGAGATGAAGACGAATCCCTTGATATAATGGAAGACAGCAAGAAAAACTGCGAGAAAAGATGATTAAAAAATAATTAAAAAAAAAACTAGTAGTAGTAGTTGATGAAAACTGGCATACAGCAAGCAAAATGCATTGGTTCTAGACACCACATTAATTACATTACTATATTCATTGACACCCAGACGAAAAAAAAAATTAAAAAAAAAAATCAATATTACTTGTCATGTTAGGTGATAAGAGAAAAAAATGGTAAAACAAATCCTTATTACAATTTATTGCTATTATTATCTTCTAATATACTTATTCGATACCAATAAATAAATTGGAACAAAATAAAAATAAAAAAAAATAAAAATAATAAAATGGTAAAAAAAAAAATATATATTAAATGATTAAAGTAATGAGGAGTTGATTATTGCGACAGCGTTCAGTGGTCGAGCGATAAACCCTGAATTATGAGCTGCTCACGATTATGAAAAAAAAAACAAAATCATTTAAAATAAATAAATAATGAAACACGGGCGTGTTTGTTTTATTGGTCAAACGCAAAAACCAATTATTGTGCGAAAATAAATGAAAGATGATAAATAATATGAAATATACCGTAAAATAAAAAAAATGCATATTTGAGTTTTTTCTCTCTTGGTTAGTTTTGATTTGAGGAAAAATGGATACGTAGATTGAGAAAATAACAGAGCTCAATAATCGAAATTTAAGAAAGTTCAGAAATTTTGATTTGAGAATCAAAAATTTTTGAGAATTTTGAGAATTTGAAGGAGTTTAAAATGTCTCAAATGATTTTAGATAGTCAACATTTTTTTAAAAAATCATTCACAATTCCGATCTTTAAAGATGAAAAAAAAAATATGGAAAATTTGAGATTTTTTAGAATGTTTAGAACGAATTTGCACAAAGATTTTTCGATGCAAATTCGAAAGACAAATTTTTATCGAGGAATATAATCGTAAGTTTGGACATAAGTTTTTGGTCGAGAAATTTTGACAGGTGTAACTATTCTTCAAATTATGATCAGATTGGTAAAAAAAAAAAAAAAAAAAAAAAAACCGAAATTCAACAATTCACGTAATTTTCGAGTATAGATATAATTGTCATAAACTGTTCATTTTTTACACGAAATGTCAAGTATCCTTCATGCCCGATGTTGACAGAAACTATTACTATAGCAATTGCGTCATTTTTTAATTTCAAATTATAATGATGTAATTTGTCATAAAATACATACAATTTTGATAACATGTGCCACGACGTGATAAGTTTGCTTTGATAAGAAACTGTCAACATTCGATATTCCATTGAAATTCAAAATATCTGCTAAAATTTCTTATAATGTGTCAGCCATTACCGTTTGTCAAAAAGTTACCAGAATCTCACGTTTAATGCCACTCTGACGTTGACATAGAACGACAAATTTACCTTTTTCCCACGACGCTATATAACTGGAATAGCGTAAATATAGCGTAAGTGTGTGTAGATGTTCATTATATCTTAAAAAGCCTGAAAATTATGCAAATAACCTAAGTTACTAAAATTGAAATGAATTTCCCGCGCAATACCCCCTCCCCTCATGTCGACCTAGTGACATTTAAATCCCTAGCCACAACCCAATTTCACTCGCCACTATTCAATTTCACTAAAAACCAATTAATCGACGCGCATTAACATTAATTACCTCACAAATCTATGTAATTTTCATTACCATACGTCATTATCATAATTTTTATACCTTGTAGGTTAAAAATGTGCATTTACAAACATGTACGCTATATCTATACTATTCCCTAGTTCCGGAAGTTCCTATATCGTCAGACTATAAAATCACCAAACTTTGACATTACCATTATATCATTCGAATTATCATTTAGAGCGTTCAAAATTTCGCGCTATATGAAGTTAATTTAATTGTCAATATTTTACTATCGCAATTTCCATTTTTCCTCGAAAAATAATCGAACGTGCTTGATCGATGATGGCGTTTCTGCTCTATCGACAAGTCCGCCATATTGTGACGTAATCCTTTCCCTTTCTCCCTATAATTCTTCTCGCAAGAGAGGCAACTTCGTGTCTCGGCCCGAGCTCTCCCCACTCCACGATATTCCCCCCCACTCCTGCCAGCACGTGCGTTCGGGCGTCGAGGAGTGGGGGGAGCTCGGGACGAAACCCGAAGTCACTTCTCTTGCTCCGAACATTATATCTGATTGTTGGACTCTTGGACCCGAAGAATTGGAGCTTCCACAGTACAAAATTCATTTATAAATTATTGAGTGAAGGTAATTAACGTGATTGAAAAATGGCGAGGGTCTTGGTTGGCGTAAAACGTGTCATTGATTATGCAGTTAAGGTAAGTTAATACTTAGGTACTAGTTTCGTTCTTGTGATGATGTTTATCATCACAGGTTGAGGACAGTTCAATTCGATTAATTTTTTTTTATTATCAAGATTTGTAAGTTTTTTTTACCAATTCCTGTTTTACTTATGATGCTCCAAGATGACACTTTTTTATTCTGAATTTTTTGGGACATTTCACGAAAGTTATACTTATTTGGAAAAAGAATTTTTTAAAATATTTTAATCTTTTTTTTAATGCTAATTTTCGGGGGAGATTATTTGCTAGGTTCATTCGATAATTAAGACGAGTTCTAATCAGCTGTTTCGAAATTGTCCAATTTTTCTCTTGATTTTTTTTTAATGCCAAAAGTTCAATATTTTTTTTTTTTTTTTTTTTTTATTTAAATGCCAAAAGTTCAATTTTTTTTTTAAATTTAAATGCCAAAAATTCGATATTTTTTTTTTAATTTAAATGGCAAAAGTGCAATATTTTTTTTTTTAGTTTAAATGCCAAAAGTTCAATATTTTTTTTCATTTAAACACCAAAAATTCAATATATTTTTTTTTATTTAAATACCGAAAGTTCAATATTTTTCTTTTTTTTTAATTTAAATACCAATTTTTTTTTATTTAAATGCCAAAATATACTTTTTTTAAATTTAAATGCCAAAATATACTTTTTTTAAATTTAAATGCCAAAAGTGCAATATTTTTTTTTTTAGTTTAAATGCCAAAAGTTCAATATTTTTTTTTCATTTAAACACCAAAAATTCAATATATTTTTTTTTATATAAATACCAAAAGTTCAATATTTTTCTTTTTTTTAAATTTAAATTCCAATTTTTTTTTTATTTAAATGCCAAAGTATACTTTTTTTTTATTTAAATGCCAAAAGTTCAATTTTTTTTTTTAATTTAAATGCCAAAAATTCAATATTTTTTTTTTAATTTAAATGCCAAAAGTGCAATATTTTTTTTTTTAGTTTAAATGCCAAAAGTTCAATATTTTTTTTTCATTTAAACACCAAAAATTCAATATATTTTTTTTTATTTAAATACCAAAAGTTCAATATTTTTCTTTTTTTTAAATTTAAATTCCAATTTTTTTTTTATTTAAATGCCAAAAGTTCAATATATTTTTTAAATTTAAATGCCAAAAGTTCAATATTTTTTTTTTAATTTAGATTCAAAAAGTGCAATATTTTTTTTTTTTTAGTTTAAATGCCAAAAGTTCAATATTTTTTTTCATTTAAACACCAAAAATTCAATATATTTTTTTTTTATATAAATACCAAAAGTTCAATATTTTTCTTTTTTTTTAATTTAAATTCCAATTTTTTTTTTATTTAAATGCCAAAATATACTTCTTTTTTATTTAAATGCCAAAAGTTCAATATATTTTTTAAATTTAAATGCCAAAAGTTCAATATTTTTTTTTTAATTTAGATTCAAAAAGTGCAATATTTTTTTTTCATTTAAACACCAAAAATTCAATATATTTTTTTTTATTTAAATACCAAAAGTTCAATATTTTTCTTTTTTTTTAAATTTAAATTCCAAATTTTTCATTTTTTGATTTAAATGCCAAAATTTACTTTTTTTTAATTTAAATGCCAAAAGTTAAATATTTTTTTTTTAAATTTAGATTCAAAAACTTCAAAATTTTTTTCTAAATCTAAATGCCAAAAGTTATTTTTTTTTTATTTAAATGCCAAAAGTTCAATACCTTTTTTCTTTTAAATTTAAATTTCAAAAGATCAATTATTATTATTATGATTATTATTACTATTTTTTTAAAAGAATTCAATAGAAAGAAAAATTGTAAAATGACAATTTCGAATGTGCTCAATTATTGAGAAAAGTGAATTGACACTTGACCTCACTGTAATACTAGAACTAATGAAATATTTTTGTTAGATTCGCGTTAAGCCGGACAAGAGTGGTGTGGTGACAGAAGGTGTTAAGCACTCGATGAATCCATTTGATGAGATAGCTATTGAGGAGGCTGTGAGAATGAAGGAGAAAAAAATAGCCCAGGAAGTGATTGCAGTGTCTTGTGGTACAGCACAAGCCCAGGAGACACTCAGGACAGCTTTGGCTATGGGAGCTGATAGAGCAATTCATGTGGAAGTATCTGGAGCTGAATACGAGAAACTTCAGCCACTACACATATCCAAGATTTTGGCTAAACTGGCGGAGAGTGAAAAAGCTGATCTTGTGATTGTGGGAAAACAGGCCATTGATGATGACTGCAATCAGACAGCTCAGATGACAGCTGGGGTGCTCGATTGGCCTGCTGCTACCTTTTGCAGCAAAGTAATTGAGTCATTTTTTTTTTATTGACTCCCATTTTTGGATTTTTTTTTTTATTGATTTTCCCATTTTTGGAATTTTTTTTTATTGACTTTCCCATTTTTGGATTTTTTTATTATTGACTTTCCCATTTTTGGATTTTTTTTTTCATTGACTTTTCCATTTGTGCATTTTTGTTTTATTGACTTTCCCATTTTTGGATTTGTTTTTTCATTGACTTTCCCATTTTTGGCTTTTTTTATGGACTTTCCTATTTTTGGATTTTTTTTTATTGACTTCCCCATTTTCGGCTTTTTTAGCAAAAATTTTATGGGGTTTTTTTCTGCAAGAAAATTTTTTTAGCAAAATTTTGCTGAATTTTTAGGGGGAAATTGAAAAGAGAAATTTTTAGTATTTGTAGTGTTTGATTGAGATAAATTTATTTTCTAGTTTTAAGAGATAAATTTTTATCCAAAAATTGTCATTTTAATTACAAATTTATGAGGGACTTGTTGGGTGGGGGGGGGGGGGGGGGGGGGAGGGTGCTTGGATATTTTTTCCACATTTTTTTTTTCTTAAATATCAATTCCTAGGGAATACCTATTTATTTGCAAAAATGCACGATGGATAGGATCAGCGTTTTCCTGCTCAGATATGCAGGAAACTCTTGTTCCAACATAAAAATCATGTACACATTTTTTTTACGCGAAATTTACTGACCAACATTTTCGTATTCTATATTTTTTTTTTTCATAATATTTTTTTTTTATCATATCAGTCATTTTCATAACATGCTCAGTTATTCATAGAAAATGTTAAAATATGTTATCAGCTTCTTTTGCAACGTATCTCGTGAGCAGGTCGATTCAAAGAAAAATTACATAATTTTTTTTTGGAAATCAAATTCTCGAAAAAAAAATGCAATATTTTTGGGTTGAACTACTTGTTAACGTGATAATCACTTTTCACGAAAATTTTTGGCATCAATCTTAATTTCCATTTGGGTGATCCACCCATAAGATATTTTTTTTTTTCAATAATATTTTTTTTTTTGAGTAAGATATTTTTTTTCAATAAGATATTTTTTTTCCAATAAGATATATTTTTTTGCCAATAAGAATTTTTTTTTTTTTAATAAGATATTTTTTTTGGATAAGATATATTTTTTTCCAATAAGATTTTTTTTTGAATAAGATATTTTTTTTCCAATAAGATATTGACTCTCGTTTATTGAAAAAAAAATTAATTCTACGATTCAAAATAATGAAAAAAAAAAGGGAAAGTCTATTTTTGGTGCTGGTATCTTCCAATTAAATTTTATAAAAATATTAGTTATCAATTTTTAATTTTTCCTTTTTATGTTATCAAATTGATACATGATTCTGCTTTTCAGGTTGAGCATGGATCTGGAGAACTGAACATTACTAGAGAAATCGACGGAGGTCTTGAGACAATTAAAGTGAAGACACCAGCAGTTTTGAGCGCTGATTTGCGCCTGAATGAGCCACGCTACGCCACATTGCCCAACATAATGAAAGCGAAGAAAAAGGAGATCAAGAAAGTCACTCCCAAGGATCTAGGAGTCGACACAACCCCAAGAGTCGACATTTTATCTGTTGAAGATCCCCCAGTCAGGGAAGCTGGGGCAATTTTACCCGATGTTGATTCCCTCATCGGAAAATTGAAAGAAAAGGGATTTGCTTAGATAGGAAAAGGGAAAGAACAAAATTAATAAAATTCTGTTAATGAGAATAAATTTAATTCTCAGTGAGTAACTAACATTAGTTATGGAAAGACAAAGTTTTTAATGGTTTCTACAATTTTATGATAAATTGTAAATAACATTTTATTTTTTATAAAACATTTTTATGTTCGAATAAAAAATTTAATTGGCATGGTTATGTAGAAATATTGAAATAGTTGGATTGTAAATTTTTTTTTTCTGTTGAAACGAGCTTTTAGAATTTTTTTTAAGATCATTTTATTTTTAGATCAAACTATTTTTATTTATTTTTTTTTTTATTCAATTTAGTCGCATCTACGATGTAACTAGCAATTTTATAAAAAAAAAAAAAAAAAACAAAAAACAAAAAAAAAACGAAAGAAAAAATCAAATTATTGTAACGGTAACGCGAAATTTTTTTTGATACCATGATAAATTGGCAATGGTCTCAAGCTCACTCTACAAGCACGTTTATTCTTTGCCAAAATTACTTTATTATTAAATACATTATAATGCATGTAACATCGATCAGGTCATTCAATTAACATTGAATAGTAAATAAGGTCCCGTAAAAACTTGAATTTCACTTCTTCGAACTGCATTAAACTACAACTTCCGGTGGTACATAGTACCGTCTCGATTATCCGGGGTTCGATCATCCTGTCGAATTGTCTCGGACAATACGGAAAAGCTCGGATAAGACGGATGGAGT
The DNA here is from genome assembly GCA_026005395.1 of Asobara japonica. Lineage (NCBI taxonomy): Eukaryota > Metazoa > Arthropoda > Insecta > Hymenoptera > Braconidae > Asobara > Asobara japonica. The sequence goes on from BQMI01000510.1 coordinate 1,626,949, forward strand.
CGAATATACTTGTCACAATACACTCTGCGCGCTCTTCCTTCCTTCCGGAAGTACCGCCTAAACCCACTGCAAGTCATCATTTGTTGATCAAACGTTAGCGAGATATCGCGGCTAAAAAACGAATGAGCAAGTTGAAGCAGTGTTCAATTACACCTTTTCTTAAACCTTATCAGTGACTATCTAAACTTTCTATTCACCATTATTTTTATACCAAATATTAAAATATGACAATACATTTCTACTTTTATATATTCATCTAATGAAATTTCATTCCACCCTCCAAATTACGTGGGAAATTATTGAAATTTTAGAACTCCCTATTCCCTCCGTGTTAACCGAGTTGTTGCGCATGCGCGGAAGCCCTTCGCCCCATTACCTCGGATACTCGAGACTGCTGTTCTCAATCAAACCGGAAAGTTGGATAGACCTGCGTCGGATCAATACACAGATCTGGGATTCTCCCTGAGGTACTCATTATAGTTCTGCGCCAACGTATAAGTCTTCTCTCTCAACGGCAAATAGTTCACCCTGTTCCGCCCATCCTCAATAAACTTCCTCACACTCTCATTCCCCGCTTTCACCTTCTCATACTCCTCCTCTAGCGCGTTAATTTGCACATAAATCTCATTTTTCTCCAGCTCCCGCTTCAGCGTCTCATGCTCCTGTCTCACCGACTTCAGCTCCTTCTCCAAAGTCGGCCGCTTCCGCTTAATCTCTTCCTTCCTATTCGCCAACTCTTCGCACTCCACTTGGGACCTCGTCCTCAGTCCCTCCAGATCCTCCAGAACAATCAGCTCCTTCTCCCTGCTCCCAATCTTCTCCTTCAGCTCCACCAACTCATCCTTCAACTTCACCTCCAAATTCTCCATCTTCTTCAACGCCTGCTGGAGCTTCAGGTGCTCTCTGCTAAGTCCCGCAAAGCTCTGATCAACATTCTCCTCACTGGCCTCCAAAAGTGTAATTTCATCAATGCCAAATGGCCCAGCTGCATCATCAATAGCAAAGGCAAGCTTCCTCAATTTCTCCACAATAGCTTCCTCAGCATGAGTGATCTTATCCGTCTCCTCTGCCTTATTCTGATCAAAGGTTGGCATGAACTGCTCAATGGCTTCCTCCCTCTTTCGCAGTTCATTATACTTCACCTGCTTCTCCGAATGGTTCTCCTCCATGTCCGTCTCCAACTGCTCCATCTCCACTTCAATCTGATTGATCTGCTTCTTCACTTCGTTGATCCGCTTCTCCGCTGCCACAATGTCCATGTTATCCTGCTTGACCTTCGCTAGCAGCTTCTCCCGTTCCTCCTCCGGTGACAGTTTGTTCCTCTGCTCCTCCTGCAGCCGATTGCGCCGCTCCTCGATCTCCGAGATCTTCACGCGCAGCTTCACCGCTTCTTGCTTAACCTGGGAGAGAGCAATCTGCTCCTCCAAGTGCAGCCGCTCCGCTGAGAGGAGATCTATTTCCTTCTGCATACCCGTTATCTCACGCTCCAGCTCGTTCCTCAGGGCTATCCCCTTGTCGTACTTGCTGCGGACCTCGGAGGACATTCCTTCGACGATTCTCTCCTCCTTCCGCTGCTCCGATTCAATTTTCTCCTCCATGGCGCGAAGCTGTTGCTCCTTGAGCCGGCGCTGCTCATAGAGCCTCTCAATCTCCTCGGTTGCCTTATCGTTCAATCCGCGGAGTTCAAAGACCTGTAATGATTGTGCTTTTAGTAATCGTTCGATCGAAATCGGATGTCCGGATGATCAGGTCACCTGGTCCATGGTGGGCGCCAAGCTGTGGGATGGAGGTTCTTTTGGCGAAAGAACCTTCGTCTCAAGCTGGACTCCTACGCATGTACTGGCGAACCGGAGAGATCTTGGGATTGATCCGGTCGCTGATTACGGGATTAATTAGTCCGCTGATTACGGGATTCATTAATCCGGTGATCTCGAGATTGATCAGTTCTCTCAAGATTGATTAGTCAGCTGATCTCGGGATTGACCAATCTGTGATCTCAGGATTGATCGATCCGCGAATCTTGGGATTGATCAGTCCGCGGATATCGAAATTGACCAGTCCTTTGATCTCGCAATGGATCAATCCGCCAATCTCAGGATTGATCAGCTCGCTGTTGTCGAGATTGATCAGTTGGCTGATCTCGGGATTGATCAGTCCGCTGATGTCGAGATTGATCAGTCCGCTGATCTCGGGATTGATCAGTGCGCTGATCTCGGGATTGATCAGTCCGCTGATGTCGAGATTGATCAGTCCACTGATCTCGGGATTGATCAATCAGCTGATTTCGGGATTGATCAGTCAGCTGATGTTGGAATTGATCAATCCGCCAATCTCGGGATTGATCAGTCTGCCAATCTCAGGATTGATTAGTCCGCTGATCTCGGGATTGATCAGTCCACTGGGAACCACCGTTCTCCGAAGAACCACTATTACTTCCAAGGTAGAAAAACTTGGAGAACAAATTTCGGGGGAAAAATTTCCGGAAACGACTTTCCAGGGTATGTCACACCAGATATCACAATGCATGGAAAGAATCAGAACGATGTTTTTTGTGCAACATCACCTCCTGCTCCATAGCATCTTTTTCGATATTCGAGGTGACTTTATCGATGACGATATTGTAGTCAGCTAGTTGACCCTGCAGCTCAGTCAGCTCAGTCGCCAGGTGCTTCGCTCGGTCATCGTAGTGGAGAAATGTCGCGCGTTCCTTGTTCTGCGCATCAATCTCGCGAGTGATCGTCGAGATCTCTTGGGTCAGCTCACGAATCTTTATTTGAATCAGACCCTCGTAGTATCGCTTGTCCTGAATTTGTCTACGTACATCAAAACAGAGATTCGACATTAGATCGTAGTACAGTGTAGTCTGGATGATCCGCGGTAATGTGTCCTCAGGGATCAAGTTAGATCATTCTGATTTGGACCTAAAAATTTGGGGTGACAAAAGTGTTCAATATTGTCTCCTGGCAGGGCTTGGTGCAGGAGCGCTTGCTTGGACATTGGTACCTGGAGAGCAGGGATCTGGAGGACGGCGAAGGGTTGTCAAGCTATCTGTACCTGGTTAGCCCGCGAGTAGTTCCGGGTCTGATTCCCGCGATTCCCTGCTGCGTCACCGGCCGCTCCATCATTCCGGAGTTGGCATGGGCAGTGGGTGGTAGCCCGGTATTCATTCTGTTCATCCCCACTGCTGAGTGCACCGCATAGCGTCCAGTTGCAGTGCTTCCGCGACCTGAGTAGACCGAAGCTGATGGTGGTCTCATGCTTCTCGCTGGTGTTGCAGCTCGGTAACCACTTGCTTCGCGCGATGGCTCATTCTGCACACCTCTGCGCGATACTGGACGCTCCACCCGAGTTTGAGGTCTGCCCGTCTGGGGCCGCTCAATTGGACGGTTCGGATCGTCATCGTCGCGCCGCCATTGGCTACCCGGGCGATCTGAAGGTGGCCGGCTGCCCGTTTTCGGACGGTCACCATCCATTCCACCTCAATACCCAATTTCAGGACGCCTACTAAAAAAAAATATCAGATAATTTCAGATGAAGTGCATAGAATACATTGTGCGCGCCTGAGTCAGACCCCACACCCCGCAACCGGTAGGGTTTCCGTCCGCCGTGTGCCGCATGCTTAAAAAGAACAGGGAACAATCGACAGGAGAATCGACAGATCGACATGAGAGTCGTTTAGAAGCGAGTAATCGATTGTTTTGCGACTGACATTGAGAAATCGACACACGATACATGAACTCTCATGAGCGACACTTGTGTAATGCGCACGCACAATTTGCGATTGACGCATGCGCAGAAACATTTTTGCATCTGCGCATCTGTAAGGCATGCGTACTGTGGTCCCGCGCGATAGTTACGTACTCTGAGTGTCATAACCGTCTTTTCGTCCAGGCACGTCCTCGACTCAACGTGTTGTTTGTGCATCGTCGACTTCATCCACCACTAATCCTTCCTAAAAATGACCAACCATGTCATGGCAGCGGCCATTACACTAATTTCAATTGTCATGGGCTGTCATGTGACCCGCCATACTGTTTTCGTTCATGTTCAGTCTGATTGGCTTTGAAATGCGCGTCGCCATGTTCCTCTTCGCGCGGCCTCATATTTTAAATTCAAAAAATTTACAATTTCATTTTTCCAATTCTAAAATTCAATTTCACGTTGAATTTTTTTTCAAATTCAAATTTAATTCAAATTCAAATTCCAATGCAAACATTTATATCTAATTTTAAATTCACTTTAAAAAAATTAAAATTAAACTCAAATTTAACTATTACAAAAATTGAAAATCAAAATATTTCAAATTTTATTTCACATTCCAAATCATTTAAATAAAAAAAAAGTTCATTTAAAAAGCCGGTCAACATCGCGGCCGCTTGAGCCCGGGGTGGCGCTAGTGCACTAAAATGAACATCGTTAGAGTCGAAACTCGTAAGACGCTTCCGTATTGGTCCGTCATAATTTATTTTTGAATCGTGATTAATCTATTGGTTGATCAGATAAGTCAGATAACGTCGTGAAGTTGGTTGGTAATCGCGCATGCGCCGATAAATATCGATATTTGGGATATCGATTCACCTTTGGTTTTCAAAAGTATGACAATTGTTCAAGGGGTCATAACTTATGTAGTTACTGAAAATTATATACACAGAATATTTTTTGAGACTCTGTTAATTCATCAAGTTTTCAGTGTTTTACGGATTCTGTGCAGTGTTGCAAATTTTATATGGACCCGGTAATTACGGAAAAAAACAAAGCGCGCGAAAGTATGACAGTTTTTAAAAACGGGTTTTAGTTAAGTAGTAAATACCTGTTTTGGTAATTATTAATTTTCTTCGTGGATCCAGTTAAGGCTACATGCAGAACTTGTCTTGATGTTGGTTGCTATGGAAACGAGGTAAATTTCTAGGGAAATGGTAAGGAAGTTGGCCGCCAGGTGTGGCTACCTGTGATTGGTGTCCGGTTGCTAGGGTACGGGAATGCCAACACGCGGAAGTGAAATAAACACGTTAATTACTTATATATGATCTTCGCCATTCATTGTTGACACTTTAACGCTCTAGTTACTGCATTTGCGCACTTCAGAATAGTTAGTGCAATTGACAATTTTTAGTGTGGAGGGTATTTTAAATTGCGGAGAAATAGTGAGAGGAGAGTTGGAGAATTTTGGGGTGAATTATGATCAGCCGACAAGCTGTGGTGGATGAAGATCTGTATGGGGGGTATAATGATTATCCCTCGATATATAATACCAAGGATTTGGATGAGGACACCATGTTCCAGGAGGCCGTGCAGATGAGCAGCTACAGGAAAAATATGGTGAGTTAAATACAGAAAATTTAAGTTTGCCTCCCCATAAGGTCCCAATGTTGAATTTGGCCAAAATCGAAAAAAAATAATTTGACTTGTTCGACCCAAATTCGACGGGAGTGTCCTCTAGGGGTTCCTAGTGGATAGTACAAACGCACACGGGACCAAAAATTCAATTTTAAAAAAATTGAGTTTGCCTCCCCATAAGACCCCAATGTTAAATTTGGCCAAAATCGAAAAAAATTAATTTGACTTTTTCGACCCAAAATCGACGGGAGTGTCTTCTAGGGGTTCCTATTGGATAGTACAAACGCACACGGGGCCAAAAATTCAATTTTAAAAAAATTAAGTTTGCCTCCCCATAAGACCCCAATGTTAAATTTGGCCAAAATCGAAAAAAATTCATTTGACTTTTTCGACCCAAAATCGACGGGAGTGTCTTCTAGGGGTTCCTACTGGATAGTACAAACGCACACGGGGCCAAAAATTCAATTAAAAAAAAATTAAGTTTGCCTCCCCATAAGACCCCAATGTTAACTTTCGCCAAAATCGAGAAACATTTGGCTTTGGCTCCAAAACCGTATCAGCGTTGATTTGCATTTTTTTAAAATTAAAGCGATCAAGTATAACGAGGGTTTTTCTTCTGATACAGATAATATCAAAGGCACCTGGAACAGCAATGAGATTGGGGACCTCGTCTGGGGTAAGAACCGAATCATCAATAATTTCTAATTTTGCACTTTTAGTTTGGTCCTACAACAAACGCTCTATACATCCCTATACACACACACACACACACACACACTCAGTGGGACTTCTGGTGTGGTGGGCACCTGCCTACCCCCTGAACGGTCCCGGGTTCGCGTCCGGACTTCCTAGCACCTTTTCCATGAAAAAAATTCAATGACCTTAATCAATACCATAACCCTACAAAAGTTAAGACCGTCCTTTCGTATCTGAATATACTAATTTGTTTGTTCCACTTCTAAACGTCAGAAATTTCTGAAATTTTCAAGATGGGTTAAGCACCCCTTCCTTTATTAGATGTAAAAATTTCATTCAATTCTATCTATGTCGTTTCATCCAAGAAATTCATGAAGGCAATTCCAATGCCTCTAGTTCCATCGAACTGGAGGTTTGACAGGTCGTCCGCCAACAGGTCCGCGACCCATGACAGCAGTGCGGGGTGCCGGTTATACCAGTTCTCGTCAGGTTACTTTCGACCCATTGAACATGGGCAACACCTCCAGAGGTCCAGCACCACCTCTCGAGTCCAGCAAGGAGGATACTCCCGAGGAAAAAATTAAATCCTCCGAGCGGCGGATAATGAAGCTGATAGAGAGTTCCGCAGAAGCTGCCGTAGAGGGCAACATGAGAGTGGCACTGGAGCGAGCGCGGGAGGCTTCATCACGGGAGAGAGTTCTCATACGTCTTCAGGAACAGGCGGGCCTGAGTGACAGTCACAATGTTGACTTGACCCTTGCTGTGCTATCTAATTTGGCTACTCAGTACACCAATAACGAGATGTATACGGAGGCAATCGCGACTTACCAAGGTATTTTAATCGAGAATTGTGAATGATGATTGCGTAAGAGAAATATTTTCTAAGATCACGACAGCACCTATCCATCCGCCCACTTACGCGTTCACCCATTCATTCACTCGCCCGCCCACCTCTCATTCACTCGCCCACTCGCTGACCGGTCCACCCACCGATTCATCGGACTGCCTACCTAACCACCCACCGGCCCGCCCACCCTGCTATTCACCCACCTACGCACACGCCCATCTATCTCCCCGCCCACTCACTTACTCGTCCACTCACCCATTCATCCGCCCGCCTACCTAACCACCCGGCGACGCACACGCCCATCTATCCACACGCCCACTCACCCATTCACTCGCCCGCCTACCGAGCCTTTCACCCGCCCACTCACTCACCCATTCATCCGCCCGCCTACCTACTCCCCCACGCACACGCCCATCTATTCACCCGCCCACTCACGCATTCACCCACCCATCCACGCACACACACATCGTTTACGTTCTTCTTACTGACTATCTCATCAAGCAATAACGAGGAACAGACTCTTCGGCAATAGTGCACGGCTGAAAGTAAACGTCGGCAACATCTACGTAAAAATCGGGCAGCTCTCGCAGGCCATCAAAATGTACAGAATGGCTTTCGATCAAGCGCCAACCGCCCAAAAGGACTTGAGGATCAAAATTACTCATAATATTGGCATGGTGCTGGTGCGAATGGGGAGGCTCGAGGAGGCTGTCAATAGTTTTGAGTGGGTGATGAAGGAACGAGCGGAATTTAAAGCTGGATTACATGCAATCTTGTGCCACTTTGCCTTGGGCCACAGGGACAAAATGAAACGCGGATTCTTGGAACTTCTGGAGGTGCAACTGAACATTGATCAAGAGGAGAAGTACACTATTACTACTGTGAGCATTATTTTTGCTATTTTGTTTGTAAGTACTTTACTGTGCAATTACAGAAGAAAAATGCCAGCTTTCGTAGTACAGTGGAGTCTTGATTATCCGGTGTTCGATGGTCCGGCCTACCGCGTTATCCGCGAGGCCGAATTGGCCCGGACAATACGGAAAAACTCGGATAAGACGGATGGAGTCGAATATACTTGTCACAATACACTCTGCGCGCACTTCCTTCCTTCCGGAAGTACCGCCTAAACCCACTGCAAGTCATCATTTGTTGATCAAACGTTAGCGAGATATCGCGGCTAAAAAACGAATGAGCAAGTTGAAGCAGTGTTCAATTACACCTTTTCTTAAACCTTATCAGTGACTATCTAAACTTTCTATTCACCATTATTTTTATACCAAATATTAAAATATGACAATACATTTCTATTTTTATATATTCATCTGATGAAATTTCATTTCACCATCCAAATTACGTGGGAAATTATTGAAATTTTAGAACTCCCTATTCCCTCCGTGTTACCCGAGTTTTCGCGCATGCGCGGAACAGCTTCCCCACATTACCGTGATGCGTATGGAGAACATATCAAAGTCGATTCTTTCAGGACGATGTTGCTGCTAACATCTTGAACGAGGTCATCAAAACTGATGAACTATCCATATTGGAAGCAGGAATGAAATCAGAGGCGGAAAAAACTATTCTAACTGCGGCGAAGCTCATTGCTCCTGTCATTGAGGATAGCTTGACCACCGGATTTGCATGGTAAACCCAGTTTTGTCTATCAAAGAAGCTCCAGCTGACATTAAACCGCTATAAACAAATGCCAACACATGACACTTGAAAATAGGAGCTCTCCGCAAAATGACCAATAGCATTTCACGCCCTTCGGGTACGAAAACCGCAACCCCGAATCTTGCTTTTCCATCATATTCCTAAGTGGGTATGGTGCGGCAGTTAAATCCGGACAAATCAAACTTTGTTCCGAAATATAATTTATCGACGCAAAGTACAAGTGTACAAGGAAATGCTTCTAGTCAATATTCGTGTGACCTGTCAGGAGTACAATTGCTCAATGTAACCACCGCTGGCCTCAATGACCGCCTCCATCCTCGTCCTGAAGCGCCTGCACGCTCTCTGTAACGCAGCGCTGTCCATATTGGCGAATGCTGCTCCGATAGTGGCGCGTAGAGACGCGACATTAGGGTGCCGCAACTTGTTGGTAACTCGTTCAACAGCGCTCCAAACATAGTAGTCGAGGGGGTTCAAATCCGGGCTATTCGGGGGGGCCAAAACTCTTTGGACCAGAACATGTCTGCATTATCTGACAGCCAGTTTTGGACTAAATGGCTTGTGTGAGCCACTTCGGACTTCTCCGACGCATTGTAGTTCGCCACAACATCATAAACCGTCGATCTCGGCTACCCGAAGAATCGAATGATCTCGGTCGCCGAACGCGCAGCGCGCAGGCTTTCAATAATCGCGGCTCTTCGATTGCACTCCGCACTTGTACGCAGCATCTCGGCCCTTTCAAGATTATGACTGTTTACTAGACGCCCATGACATTCAAGCGCCTCAATCGCGACCTCTGGCGGAACTACGATATGGCGGGAAATTCAAATTGAAATTTGTTCGGATCTAACTGCCGCATCCTGCACTAGCGGAAAAATTGTCATGGCATTTCTATATGATAAGGTAAATTTCAGGTGAGCACATTGATCAATCTTTACACCGTCTTCGAATCGGAAAAATTCTGAAAATAATTTTTATTAGGTGTGTAGATGCAATAAAATCATCAGCGTACAGTTCTCTAGCTGCAGACCTAGAAATAAATAAGGCAATGGTATTTCTTCACAATCGTGAAATTGGATTAGCAATTGACACGTTGAAGATGTTCGAGAATCGCGACTCAAAAGCTAATAGCTCTGCATCTACAATGCTGTCATTTATCTATTACCTGGTAATAATTTTCCCATAATCTTGTGTTGCTCCGCTGGAAATATTGTATTCGGTTATAGTGCCATCATAATTTTAGCAAGGAGATTACGATCAGGCGGAAAAATGTGCCGAGGCAGCGAGGAAAGTTGATAGTTACAATGCGGCTGCTTACGTTAATCTGTCAGCTGTTGCCATTAAAAGGAACCAATTGGATAAAGCGAGAGAATTGCTGCTCTGCGCACTTGACAGTGATGCCAGTCATGTTCAGGCACTCTACAATTTGGGTAAGTAACCAACTATAATATATTTTCTCATCTAAAAGTATGATATCATTTGTCTAATTGCTTTTTTTTTCATTGGTCATCTAGGATTGGTCTATAAGAGACAAGGATGGTACGAAGAGGCGCTTGAGTGCTTTTGGAAACTTCGAAATATCGTGAGATACGATCCGCAAATGCTGTATCAGATCGGGCATTCCTATCAGCTTATAAAATACATGGATCAAGCAGCCGAATGGTATTGTAGTTTAATCTTGTCCGATTAAAGAGCTCTTATGTATGTTTTAATCTTTTTATACAACAGGTACAATCAACTGCTAACAATCATGCCTTCCGATCCGGGAGTCTTGCAGAAGTTGGGGGAAATGTATGATAATCTTGGTGATCGACAGCTGGCCTTTCAGCACTATCATGATGTAAGTGCGATTGAGTTGGAGCAATGGTTGTTGAATTAAAATGAAAAACAGCAGGAACTGGTGGCACAACTTTTCCACCCTCTGCCGGGGTTCCACATATACATGTCTTTGGCTTGTAGTCTTACAGATTTTATCCAGCGAACTTCGAAGTCATTGACTGGCTCGGATCTTATTACATCGGAATGCAAGTACGTAATGCGAAAGGTTGTTACATGTATTTATCGGTATTTAATATGAGCAGTACCAAGGTTTGGTAATGATATTTCGCCATGGAAAACAATATTCGATGATTGATTTTAGATACTATATAAATTTCACCATTAATTGTGCCATAAGTAATTTGGGTGCATTCTTTCTTCTTAATTGCGGGAGGTCTGGATTCGGTTACCGTGTAACGGTCAAAGTAAACACAAGTCTCATAATATGTACCTTCAATTTTGTGTTTGTTTAGGCGTCTTGTCTTAACTAAGCAAGATTGCGAGATTGGATTGAATATTCATTTATTCAATAACTATACAAAACAAATATAAGAAATTAGTAATATGAGCTGTATAACTGCAAAGTTGTCACCCAAAACAATGAAGTCTCGGTTTAAACATTTGCTTCAAGGTGGCAGAGAAAGCTTTACCTTATTTCGGAAGAGCAGTGGAGTTAGCACCGGATCAACCACGCTGGCGATTGCTCGTTGCCACTTGTTTGAGGAGAAAAGGGGAGTTCCATAAAGCCCTGGAGGAGTACCAAGCGATCTATCGTAAATTTCCGGAGAACATCGAATGTTTGAAGTTCTTAGTGAGATTATGCAGTGATCTGGGGATGAAGGAGGCCCAGACTTATGCTGCGGAGTTAAAGAAAGCGGAGAGAGCGAAGGAGCTGAAGGAGCGCCAGGGATCTGGACGACCGGGGACAACTGGAAGCGGTAGATAAGAACAGAATAATTTCCATTTTTTTAGGTGGTTGTGTGATGCTTGAAAATTTAATGCATTCTAATCTCCCATTATATTTACGATCGCTTTGAATTAACAATTGCAGGCTCAAGGCGTAGTAACAGTGGCAATTCATCACGAGGTGGTTCAGGAATGAGTGCACAGTCGGATTATCGCTCGAGTCCAATCGCGCTACGCAAAGAGCTGCGCTCATCTCTTAGTGGTGGCGCGTCACGGTTCAATCGTCTCAGTATTTTAGATGATTCTGAAAACGACCTACCTGAGGTCCAAAACGGTAAGTGATGGAGTAATTAGAAGACGCTGAAGCGCTGGGTGTCAATGAACGATCTAACGGCAACACGCCGTAAGCAAAGCCATCGAGAGTCATATAATTTAAGTGAAACTTCTTATGTGAGGTTCTTGAAATCTGGATCGGCAACCTTTTCGTTGACGGAACGGAGTGGGGGGCTGTCGCCCACTTGTATGCTTCATGATTTTACGGGATCAGTCAAAGACTAGAATGCCCATTAGGCATTGTACTCCTTGGTTTGAACTGTATGAATGCTCTACAGGAGGAAATCGGTTTCCGTTAGAAAGGGGGGAGGGGGAGGGAGGGCCGAGGCATATCCTAAATCTGATCAAAGCGTAAGTAAAAACAGTCGGTATTGAAGGAATAAAGTAAGACTGAATCAATTTACATTATTGTAATGCCTAGATGTACCAATGACCTTTGTGACGTTCGCGCATACATCGTAATGAGTTAAGCGCATTAATTTTCTAGTGACCATTAGTGGTGGATGGCGATAAGAAATGGAAGTCAAAATAGTAAAGGAAAAGTCAGCTGACGTGCGTGAAAAGTTAGGTGGCGTGCATGACAGATTGCGCGCGCATCTTCCATGAAAAGTTACGAAAAGTCCGGTTTTACGCACTAAAATTGGGAAGAGGAACTTTTCCAAGTACAAATGTGAAAAAGCAATAGATTATGTCATCAGGAGGTTGATGTCGAGTAATGATATCTACTATGTTGCAATTCAAATGCTGCCTCTGTACTGACATAGCAGCTCTATTATGCGCAGTTACAAATCCTAAACATAACCATTGTGATCTATTGCGTATTACCTTAATGGAGTGAATGAAATGATAAGTAACAGCTCATTTACATTGTTTATTTGTGGTCCAAGAATACATCTCCCATTCCCGGGGATTTATGATTGATCCTTTATCAATACCTGGCGGTGCTCACGGTAGGATAATTATAGTCCATTTGCGGAGCGCGTCCCAATGCCGCAACACTCTCCGTATTCTGCATCAGAGCACGATTGTTTATGGCTGAATTACTCTTTTTTTATACCCTTTTTAATTCCTCGATTTCGGTACTTATTGTAATGACCTTGATTTTGAAAATTGTGTATTGGGCATTCTAAAGTGATCTCTCAAAAAAATTCTGAGTCACGGATTTTTGCAAGTGAAATTTCTTATGGGGCTATCTAAAGGTGTTACGGTGTCCGGACACTTACGCTTAGATGTCATAGTAACGGGCCATAGCAACGGACCATAGTAACGCGCCATAGTAACGTGCCATGGCAACGCGCCATGGCAACGGGGCATAGCAACGCGCCATAGCAACCCGGCATAGCAACGGGCCATAGTAACGCGCCATAGCAACGCACCATGGCAACGGGCCATAGCAACGCGCCATAGCAACGCCCCATAGCAACGCCCCATAGCAACGCGCCATAGCAACGCCCCATAGCAACGCGCCATACCAAAGTGACAAATGTTCTCATCTCCTTCAGTCCTCTCAATGCTGTACTCTTCAGCACTTTCATCGTTTTACCCAAAGCATTATTTCAAATGCATAAGAAAGAATTTCTATTTCTTTTCTGAAATTTCACTTCTCTGGCGCCTCAGAAAATACACGTCCATTAATTTTTTTTTCGGGGTATCCGCCCCCCCCCTCCCCTCAATTATATTGATAAATCAATTTCGATTAATTTTTTCACAGACGCGAACTACAACGATCCGATTGGTCCATTGCCGACCCGTCCCATGACAGCAGCGGGAAAAAGAGATGACGACTTTGGCGATGAGGAACTCGGCGATGACCTTTTACCCGTGTGAACTATCAGCTTGACCTGAGATTGATGTAATACTTGTGGATCATTATCTTACGCGCGCAATGTTAATCATAAATTCTCTAATACTGCAATACCAGTGATTACAATTTGTTTGTAGAGATAATGTACCAAAGTTGTATTAAATATTTCAATTAATGAATAAATAAAATATTTTAATTTTTATGAAAATTTTGCGGGTGAAATCCCGCTGGCTTATTACGTCAGATTATGTAATATTGATGAGGTAACAGAGTGGACGGTAAAAATTGGGACATATATGGGGAAAAAATTGCAAATATAGAAAAAAAATTTTTTTAATACAATAGAAAATGCAGAAGCGGAGATGAAGTAATGAAAAATAACTCTTTCCTTGATATTATATAGGTGCAATTTTTTTTTTTAATGCAGCGTCAGATGACATGAGGCGACGAAAAATAAAACTGGTTTCGATAATTTATTCAAACGTGTTTTTTAGTCTAGCAGTCGCGTGAGGTTTTCACGTGTCAATCGATATACATTTCAATCTCGCAAATTGCCCTTAGGAACAATCATTGTAGTAGTTAGTTCATTAATCAATTCCTGGTAGTTGAATCCATCTGGACTCTAGGAAAGAGGAAAAAAAAATTATATATGTTGCTCATAAACACTTGCGTAATGTGTGAACTCTACAATATTGCGCAAAAAAATACGAGCGAGAGAGGAGCGGAGATGTAAGAGGCTTTGCATCTATTGACAAAAATTAAATTACAGATACAATTATATATATATATATAACCAAAAAAATTTTTTTTTCTTTTTTATTGATCAAAAAAAAAAATCAAAGTAAAATGACATGTGAAAATGTTTCCAAAAAAAATCGTAAATTAATTTGAATTTTTTTTTTTTTTTTTTTTTTAACTTTCCAATATAGGGAAACTCGTCTTTTGACCCCCAACTGTGACAAAATTTTATTATCATCAAATGTTGTAACTGAAGAATTTAATTGGGCCGTTTAATCAGGAGAAATCGCGCTCGGAAATTTAGTCTATATATATCCGACACACCCATATAACTCTTCTAAAACGTCACAGGAGATCTAGAGGTCATATGACGCCAAAGATATCATGTAAATTTTACTTTCGATTTTCGAGGTGATTATATTAATGCTCTTAGTGGCGAGAAAAGAGTTATGGTATCCTTTATCCAAAATGAAAGTGATAAAAAAAAAAGTGTGATAATTTTTTTTTTTTTTTTTTTTTTTTTTTTTTGCAACAAATACATAAGTGGTGATTAATTTGGAAATAATTGTTATCTCAGGTTGTTTGTGTGAGCCCTAAAATCCTAACTCTGTGTGTGTGTGTGTGTGTGTGTGTTTGTGTGTGTGTGTGCGTGTGAATGGATGGGTGTGTGTGTGTGTGTGTGTGGGTGTGTGTCATTACTACCCGGCAGGGAGTTATTGTAATTACACACACACACACATACACACACAAAGTCAATAAAAAAAATTGAATATAAAAATTTTGTTTTCACAGGTTTAGAAATTTTTCATATTTTTTCCAACCAATATTCACTTCTCTCTATATTTTAATTTTAATCATACTTTCAATCGCATGGATGGAGAACATAATTTTTTTTTCTGCGTCTTATCATGCAATAGCTTCTGACGTCTCATCATTGCGCAACTATTTTTGTTTATCTGTTTCTAGATTTTTGGGAGCAATGATAAATCTTTATGAAAATAGTATAAACATTGTTAGATAGCGACAAATTTTTTGCCTCGGCAACTCATCATAGAAGGCAAAAAAGTGACATTTCAGCCCTCTTGCTATCAATTTTTTTGACCCTCTCAAAAATTTTTATTTCCAATTTTTTTTTTTTTTTTTTGGAAATGGAATTTTTTCATGTTTTCGAAATTTTCAAAATTCCTCAAAAATTTCACTATCAATTTTTGGGATGAATATCCGATATATACTGTACTTACAACTGGTATAGCGATGACTTGAAAGCACATTAATTTCCTGATAGGAACATTCGTGATAAGACAACTTTGTATGTGTGCGCTCATCACTGTATTTTGTCGAATGGTTATACCGATTTTTCACCCTAACGACGATATTTTGATTTATTTATCAATATTTTTTTTCACGTCGTTTATCCATTTTTTCCAACGCAGAGGACCATGCCATGAAAGATCAGCATCTCCAGCATCCCAGTCCTCAATGATCCGGGTCTGGACCACTGCCCAGTAGCAGGGATAAATTCCCGCGGACATCATATGCCAAAACCAGCCGAGTCCACTTTTCTCGGACGAAGTCCGACCAGCGGTTCGTGCTGGACCAGGTGAAGCTGCTGAAGAGCACTTAGCAGAGTCTCCAAGAGACATCCTGCTGCTTGGTATACCATTCGAACGATGTTGAATATTCCTGGTCCCTGTCCAATCTTCCGTCTCCCAAAGTCTCCTCTGCCCTGGTCCAGACCCTGCTGTCCTCCAGCAGCTGGATCCTGGGTACAGGACATCACCATTCCAAAGTCTGTGTCACTTCTCATTTTTTTATTTCCCCATACTTGCATCACACCCTTGCACAGATTGCCTTAACCTTTGAGAGGCCCCGATCGCTTGCGCCACGGTGCTCGCGTGTATAGCACATCGCCGCCCGTGGTGAACGAACCGAATTTTTCAGTATCTCCACGTTTCAAGGTGTTTCCAACATTTCTAGACCATTTTCAACAAAATGTCTGTATGTGTGTGTGTGTGTGTGTTACTAGGTATGTGTGCCGTCAAAAATTATGTCCAACGATTTCTCGTGAACGAATAGTGCCATCGAGGTCCGCGATGACGCAATCGAAAGGTATTCACTTAACTCAGACCTGATTAGATTTTGCGCTTAAATTGGTGCAGTATATATACTGTTATTAACAATTCCAATTGTTTATAACGTTCTACTGGATAAACTATTAGAGTGAGCGAAAAATTTATATAAGAAAAGTTATTCGTCATATAACAATACACATTTTATGTGATATGACTTTTATTCATAATTTGCATAATTAAGGAGGTATGGCCGTCTGAAGAATTATGTATGGAGTAAGTGAAGGAATGAAACTGGCGCTGTCATGGAGCTCTCAATCGAAGTAGTTCCAGGCTGAATCGCGCACGTGTAGAAATGCATATTTTGGGTCATGTGACTTTTCACGCTGCCTCGCATAATTAGTGAGATATTGCAAATTTTTGCTGAATAAAAAATCTTGATTTTTTATTCTGGCGGGCCCGCCATCCCTTCAGCGAACGCAACGCCTAAGATAAAAAAAGAAAAAAAAAACTGAGTGATACGTAGATGTGGTGGGGGGGATTGGTCTGGAGGCACGGTACTCGTGGTCAGTCCTCCGACAACGACGTACATTCGGTAATTCCACGGCCGCACGAACGGTTACGTTACAACCAAACGGATACCACAATACGTCAAGAGCAACCTCCCCTCCCGCGCACGCCCCCCCCCCCCCCCGCCCGCCGCCTGCTGGGGCACCTCGTGGGTCGAAGCTGGATTGGGCTTCACGTGACGAAACTATTCCCGACGTTATCGAGAAAAGTTTTAGTGCCTTTGGACAGTGATTATTTTTGGTGAGTCTTAACAATTTTATTAATAATTTTAGGAAGTTTTGTATAAGGAGTAACGAGGGGTTTTTTAAATTTGCGCGGTTGGGAATGCGCATGCGCAACAGGTAGGCAATTTTTCCAGGGGGGATAAAAGTCCGGTTGCTTTTGAAGGATATGCAGGCAATTGAGATTTTTATTATAGCGGAAGTATTGAGGACAGTGTGGTAACTATTGGGGTACTTCCGGTGGTGGTGGTAGGTGGTTGGTGGTGTAGGTGAAAATTGCAGGGATGTTGATCGGGGGTTTGAGGGATGCTGGAGATTTAGCTTGAGTTAATTATGCATTTTGAGGGTCACGACAGAAGAAACTTTTGCACCGGAAATTCAAGAAACCGGATATTGGGGAGTGTGGGATAAGGGGAGAGACAATTTGGGGAGTAATGGAAGTTGGGCAGATTTGTTTCACGAAATGGTGAACTTTTTTTTAATGTGGAGGAATTGGAAGAGACATTCAAGAGGTTTTTTTTTTTTTTTTTTGATTGAGTTTATGGTCGCTGCATCATTTCGTCGGAAATGATCCGATGGACCAACCGTGATTTCGCCCAAAATGCCGCATCATTGCGGCCATACAAGCAACTTCTCGATTTGCTCTTTCCATACGATGTTTTTTCCATTAGGTTTTCTTGACTAGCCAAATATCGCGTTATCATTTTTGAGGAGAAATTTTGTCGAACATTCTTTGTAGAAAATTTGATTTGAGATTATAAGGCGTGGGAATTTTTCTATAGTTCGACTCAGGCTCGAGGGAAATTGAAGTTTTTTTTGGGGGTAAAAAACTTGAAAGATCCAATTTTTGAAATTTTTCGATTTTTTAAATTGTCCAATTTTTCGAATTTTGCCAGATTTTCAAATTTTTCGATTTTCCATTTTTTTGAATTTTCCAATTTTTAAAATTTTCGAATTTTTCAAATTTTCAAATTTTTCAAATTTTTCAAATCTTTCAAATTTCCCAATTTTTAAAATTTTCAAATCTTTCAAATTTACAAATTTTTCAAATTTACAAATTTTTCAAATTTTTCAAATTTTTCAAATTTTTCAAATTTTTCAAATTTTTCAAATTTTTCAAATTTTTCAAATTTTTCAAATTTTTCAAATTTTTCAGATTTTTCAAATTTTTCAAATTTTTCAAATTTTTCAAATTTGTCAAATTTGTCAAATTTGTCAAATTTTTCAAATTTTTCAAATTTTTCAAATTTTTCAAATTTTTCAAATTTTTCAAATTTTTCAAATTTTTCAAATTTTTCAAATTTTTCAAATTTTTCAAATTTTCCAAATTTTCCAAATTTTTCAAATTTTTCAAATCTCTCAAATTTTTCAAATTTTTCAAATTTTTTCAAATTTTTCAAATTTTTCAAATTTTTCAAATTTTTCAAATTTTTCAAATTTTTCAAATTTTTCAAATTTTCCAATTTTTCTCAAAATTTTAATCAAAAGTTATGTGAAGACACACCCAGACCCACAGACACACACACACACACACACGTGTGCACGCCATTTTCAATTCTTGCCGAGAAAATTATTTGAAATAAAAAAATTGTTTATTTTATATTTTTCTCATAATTTAGGAATTTGAGTTTCATTCTCAACATTTATGGTTTTGAGTTTAATTTATGGAATTTTTTTCCACTACTTCCTCATGCTTAATGATTATTTTCTCTCATTAAGCACGTACTTTCTTTGAAGGCCACGTACTTATCGTAATTACAGCGCTAATATAAGCTAAGTGGAGGAAAATCAGTGGAATATTGAACGAGTCATCAACATTGTAATGATCATAGGTCGTATTTTGTAATGACCTTCGCCGTGAAGAAGTAAATTGAGAGGTTGTGTGAACTCGATTCGCAGTTTAGGAGTATTCAATAGCGCCATTAGTTTTAGTGGTATCTCGGGATTTTTAGGAACAGCTGATTTTGATTTTGTAGTGTGATAGAGGCATATCAATGGCAACGTCCAATTACGGGACTGCGGAGTTTCCGGAAGTCGTCGTTTCGTTATGGGCTGAGCGGCACTATTGAATAATGATGTAAAAAAAGGGACCACTCTAATTGAGACATTGTGGGACGTATTGGAGCAAGTGGATTTCCTGGAGCATTTTGGGAGTTACAATTTTTTTTTTGGAATTTTCGAAAGTTTGAATTTTTAGGAATTTTTGGAATTTTAGAAATTTTTGGAATTTTTGAAGTTTTTGGAATTTTTGGGATTTTTGAAATTTTTGAAATTTTTGAAATTTTTAAAATTTTTGAATTTTTTGAAATTTTTGAAATTTTGAAATTTTCAAAACTTTTAAAATTTTTGGAATTTTTGGAATTTTTGAAATTTTTGAAATTTTGAAATTTTCAAAACTTTTGAAATTTTTTGAATTTTTGAAATTTTTGAAATTTTTGAAATTTTTGAAATTTTTGAAATTTTTGAAATTTTTGAAATTTTTGAAATTTTTGAAATTTTTGAAATTTTTGAAATTTTTGAAATTTTTGAAATTTTTGAAATTTTGAAATTTTCAAAACTTTTGAAATTTTCAAAACTTTTGAAATTTTTGGAATTTTTGGAATTTTTGAAATTTTGAAATTTTCAAAACTTTTGAAATTTTTGGAATTTTTGGAATTTTTGAAATTTTTGAAATTTTCGAAATTTTTGAAATTTTTGAAATTTTTGAAATTTTTGAAATTTTTGAAATTTTTGAAATTTTTGAAATTTTTGAAATTTTTGAAATTTTTGAAATTTTTGAAATTTTTGAAATTTTTGAAATTTTTGAAATTTTTGAAATTTTTGAAATTTTTGAAATTTTTGAAATTTTTGAAATTTTTGAAATTTTTGAAATTTTTGAAATTTTTGAAATTTTTGAAATTTTTGGAAGTTTTGAAATTTTTGAAATTTTTGAGTTTTTTGAAATTTTTGAACGTTTTGAAATTTTGAAATTTTGAATTTTGAAAATTCTCAGAACTTCCCAAAAGTTTGATTCACAATTTTGCTGAGGCACATGAAAAAAATTGCTCACGCGAGTGTTGAGCTCGCTTACAATTTTGCGTGGCACATGTGCTGAATAAGAATAAACTCTAGAGTCAAATGAACGTTAACTGATCACATTTGACGTTTACACCATTCAATTGATTTTAATTGACATTTATTCGATCTTGGCAGCTCAACGAGGAGCATCTCATCATCAAGTAACCCACAGCCATCTTCAACTCCAACTCTTGTCATCTCCTCTCCCCTCCCCCTCCCCCCTCTGGACCATCCTCCAGAATTTTCCCACAGTCGTAAATCTCTCTTCGCCCTCGTCATAAAATTAGGAAACTCAGCCATTCCGTTCTAAGTCTTTTCCAAGGAAAAGCGAGAACGATATATATAGATATATACATATAACAGATACATATATAGATATACTACATGAAAATTTATCTGAAAGATTGATAAGAAATTTGTTTGAGTCGGGTAAAATTGAGCGCTTAAGAAGTCGATGGAGTTTTTACGTTTTTTGAAAATTTCCGGATTTTTGAAAATTCTTGAAATTTCAGAAATTCAATTTTTCTTCGAATTTTCGATTTTTTTTCACGTTTTAAAGATTCCTAGAATTTCTTTGGAATTTGTCACTTTTTTTTGAAATGCATAAAATTTTTGTGATTTTTGTAATTTTGGAAATTTTTGAAATTTTTTTTTAGTATTTTTCAAATTTTTGAAATTTTTTTTTTGGTATTTTTGAAATTTTGAAATTATTTTTGTACATTTAGAAATGCTCTCATTTTTAAAGAACCTTTTCTTGAACAAAATTTTGGGGTTTCTAAATTTATGGAATTTTCAAATTTTTCGAAATTTCGATATTTTCCCTCTCAAATTTTTTTTTTTGAGGGAAAAAAAAATTTCTCTCAAAATTTTTTCTTTAAAAATTTCGTAGATAAATTGAAAATTCACCTTAAATACTTAATTAATATAAAAAAAAAAAAATTATGAGCAACAAATTCCAATTAATTAATGAATTAAAATTTTTCAGAAATAGACAGAAACATGAAAGTTCCAAAGTAGCATTTTATATCCGGGAAAAATGTTGTAAAAAAAAAAATTAAAAGAACGTAATGAGATTTTTTCAGTGTAAAAAGACCGCAATTAAATTATCATAAAAATAGTGGATGCGTCTCGGGAGGATGAAGGACCATTTTCCATTTCGATCGAAAACCATTTGATTGACAGTAATATCGGAATTAGGTCAAACATGGCGTCCCCATATCGCGCATGTGCCTGCTGGGCTCTCACGCTTTCATTATTCGCAAAGTGCTCTTAAAGTTCCATCGCCGTCAATTAAATCCCCAAAAATTGTCCGAAAAAAATGAGCCCCCTTAAAATTAAACGAATGCGTTCAAATTCCGCGTGAATGTTCAATCACTGTCGGCGCCAAAGGCCAAACCACGTGTTCTATTGACCCACATTCCAACTCAATTCTCACGAGACGAGCTTCATTAATAAGCCAATCCATGGAATATTGAACCGCGATTGTGCGCGAGTTTTTCGCGATTTCTCGGGAAACTTCCCAAAATTTCAATTTTTTTCCAAAAAAGTGGTACTATAAAATTTTAATTATTGGTTCAATAATTAATTTTTTTTTAACAATATTTTTTTTCGTTCCTTATAATATTTAAATTACAGCGGCAATATTTAGTAATTAAAAAAACAATAACTAATCATGCATATGCCGTTCAACCCCGTGCGTTGCCAATCGTGTGCGTAGTAGTGAAACGACTCAACCATGTGGCGCAGACAACTATTCATTACAAGTTCCGCATGTCGCATATTACCCTGTGCTTCAATCACGTAATACCAAATCACCACAAATAGCGAAAAATTACAATACAAGAGAGACAATACAATTCCGTCGCCCATTCATAATTGCATAGTTATGATATCTATAGTGAATGAAGAGTTATGAATGGAAAATTTCGGTGATTGAGGGCGACTGAATGTGTTCAAGGGCGCAATTTGTCCATGTGTTTTAGGTTGAAATTAATTATTTGTCGGAATACTGGTTTTGAAGTTGGCGAAAAAAAAGTTTGCCCAGTGGTGTCGGGGTAGGTTCCCGCCCGGACCCGCGGTGTGTGTGCATCTGGGTGGATCGATCTGTGGATGGGTGGGTGAATGGACCTGTGAGTGAGCGGGTGAATGGATGGGCGGGTCGGTGGATGGGCCGGCAGGCGGCTGGGCGGGTCGGTGGACAGGCAGGCGGGCGGATCGGTGGATAGGCGGATCGGTGGATAGGCGGATCGGTGGATAGGCGGATCGGTGGATAGGCGGATCGGTGGATAGGCGGATCGGTGGATAGGCGGATCGGTGGATAGGCAGGTGGGCGGATCGGTAGATAGGTGGGCGGGCTGGTGAGTGGATAGGCGGGTACGTGGATGGGCGGATCCGTAGATAGGTGGGCGGGCGGATCGGTGGATGGGCGGGTCAGCGGATAGGCAGGCAGGTGGGTGGGCGGATCGGTGGATAGGCAGGTGGGCGGATCGGTAGATAGGTGGGCGGGCGGATCGGTGGATGGGCGGGTCAGCGGATAGGCGGGCAGGTGGGTGGGCGGATCGGTGGATAGGCAGGTGGGCGGATCGGTAGATAGGTGAGCGGGCGGGTGAGTGGATAGGCGGGCAGGTGGGTGGGCGGATCCGTGGATAGGCAGGTGGGCGGATCAGTCGATAAGTGGGCGGGCGGATCGGTGGATGGGCGGGTCAGTGGATAGGCGCGCAGGTGAGTGGGCCGATTGGTGGATAGGCGGGTGGGCGGGTCGGTGGATCGGTGAATAGGCGGGCGGGTAGGTGAACCGAGGTGTGAGTAGGCGGTGACATGGTTAGATGGGTGGATGGGCGTGTCGGTAAAATAAAACACGTGATAAATACCAACTCCAGATATTATTCATCTTTTCCTACTGGATCACATTCCCTTCTGCCTATATTATTTTAAAATTCAACAGGAGGAAAAAGAAAAATGCGACGGGAAAAATTGTTTGCAACCATTGTTCAAGACCTTGAAAAGTTTTTTAGAATTGAGAGTAATTGCAAGGTGAACTGGAGCAACAGATGAGGAATACGAAATGGGGCCCTCTGCATTAACAAAATGCGGGTTTCACCGGCTATAAATTCCCCGCCCAATAATTTGTTGTTCGCCAGTTTATCAGTGTTGTACGATCAGTGAAATTATCGTGGTGGTCCCGATAAGGAAAGTCGGTTTTAGTTTGGAGGCATTTGTCTCAGTATGTAATATCGATAATATTACTTGATTGATTTTTTGGGAAACGACATGCTTTCAATTATATTTGAATTTATTTAGGCGCCATAAATTACCCGAATTTGGCAATTAACAATTTTTTTGAGTCTTGAAAAAAATAATTTGGATAATCCAATGTGTAGCAAAAATACTTTATAGCTCTAGGCACAAAAGTCTGCGCTTCAACCTGCCTCCCCCCCCCCCCCCGGGCCGCCGTTCCGTAAAGTCGGGACTTTTCGGCCTCGTCGTATAAACCATCGGGTACCACACGGGAATAATGATGCAGCGCATGTGTGATAAGGCCGATAAGCGGAGGTTTCTGGGAGTGTAAAATCTTGCTCTACAAATATTTTGCCAAGTATAATTATTATAGTTTCTTTGAATCTACGTTTTGACCAGTACGTTTATGGATAAAAAAAGTGAGCTGACATTCTCTTCTCATTCTCCTGGAAACTATTCTGCTATATTAATTTTTTTTTAATGAAATTCCACAAATTTTCCGGACTTCCAATGAATACCTATCAATTAATATACAGAAAAAAAATTAATATGTCTCCGTTTTTCTGACAATTTTTTTCGCTCTGATATTATCTACAATTCCTGGATATACATTCCCAGCATTGTCGGGGGAATTGATACAGAAAACCTTCGGAATTTTTCTCCTGAGCTGGGCAAAACACATAAAACTTGGAACGGAATCGTAACAGAATACAGTAGAGCCTTGATTATCCGAAGTAATGCTTTTTTTTGTCTCCGTCCCTTTCGTTTGTACTCCCCGCGGTAGCTTGGAGGAGGATTCCTTTATAGGGCATAGTGGACACCCATCCATACGGCTGGGGTCGATTTTCGCCATTTTGGCCATTGTATCTTTAAACACAGGGTAAATCTCCAGAAACTCCTATGCTACGATGACGGGGACCTATGATGGATCCCCCCCCCCCCCCTCGGGCAGGTTAGGTTCCCGTTCGGCCGTGCGGTTACATTTTATGAGTACTATGTGCGTCCGACCATGTGTGTGTGTGTGTGTGTGTGTCTGGATGGGTGGGTGGGTCGGTGGGTAGGTGGGTCGGTGGGTAGGTGGAAAGGTGGGTGGGTAGGTGAGCAGGTGGGTGGGTGAGTGGGTGAGTGGGTGGGTGGGTGGGTGAGTGGGTGGGTGGGTGGGTGGATGGGTGAGTGGGTGAGTGGATGGGTGAGTGGGTCAGTGGATGGGTGGGTGAATGGGTGGGTGAGTGGGTGAGTGGGTGGGTAGGTGAGTGAGTGGGTGGATGGGTGAGTGGGTGGATGGGTGAGTGGGTGGGTGGGTGAGTGAGAGGGTGGATGGGTGGGTGGGTCAGTGGATGGGTGGGTGGATGGGTGGATCGGTGGGTGGATGGGTAGATGGGTGGGTGGGTGGGTGAGTGGGTGGGTGGGTGAGTGAGTCGATGGATGGGTGGATGGGTAGGTGAGTAGGTGGGTGGGTGAGTGGGTGGGTAGGTGGGTGGGAGGGGGGCTGGGTAGATGCGGGGTGGCTAAGTGGGAGGGTAGGGGCGTGGCTGGGGTCACAATCCGTACTCCAATAGCTTCAATTTCAATTGCATCAATGTAAAGTGCAGTTTATAAATTTTCTCTATTTCAACAGAAAATTGAGGGCCTGAGAATGACGCTACCAAATGAGAGAGCTCTGCATGAAGCCATTCAGGTTGCCCCCCTGGATCTCCCTGATGATGTCAAACGGCAGAAGGTAAATATGAAAAAAAAAATGTTCACAATTAGTTTGTTTACTCGAATGACAAAATCATACATGACTATAATTGTGATATCTGTATCGAGATTTAATGATCGGATGTTATATAATATTCCGGTGTTTTCCCCTCTTTTTAATGAGCATTAATTATTGGGTTTAGGCAAATTGATTATTGTCCTCTCTTATTCCACGAAATTTTTTTCCCTCTTAAGCAAAATTGTATCGAATTAAAATTATCAGTGTACAATTACAAATGACCAATTAAGATTGCCATACGTGTTTGCGTGTGAAAAATTAAAATTGAGGCAATTATATGTTGACTGGAGTATTGCGGAAAAAGAAAAATTGACTATTATTCTGATTGAGTCAACCCTTCAATATTGTAAAAAAAAAAAAAAAAAAAAACTAATAATAGACTCGCTCTTGTCACGCGAATTAAGCCTAAGTATCTGAAGTGATAAAGTCAGGAGGGCACGGTGGATGTGCGATAAATAGTATTTCATCTGATAAAAAATAGCGAATGGAATTTTCTTTTTATTTAAAAATTTAAGGTACTTCGACAGAGTTCGGTTTAGGGAGAACAAATTGACACACTTTATGATGGGCCGAAGCTACTATATATATATATATGTACATGCCTCTGTGTGTGTGTGTGTGTGTGTGTATTGGATTTCGTTTCAATTTGATTGCAATATGATTTATGCTTCGAAAAATGTCGATGACCTTGAAAATTGGGTCAGCAAGTGGTGGTCCCCAAGAAATTCCAAATGGAATCCATTATGTCACTCGTCCTCTCATGATTGAGACGTTAGTGGGTGTGGGACCATCGTTTTTGAGTGTTTAGGCTGGGGAATGATAGTTGAGAAAATTTGTTTAAATTTGTTATTAGGGAGATGGGTGGCCGGTATTAGCTGCTGGACCCCGCAGTCCCCCCCCCCCCCCCACCCCCACCCCTCCATATGTCGCCCCCTATCTATATATATATATATATATAGATCTATCTCTATATATATATATTGAGTCGAAGATTATTCCGTCTTCTTTTTTTCACCCCAGTTGTGTGACTCTCTGACTTTATTGACAATTATTAATCTTGTGTTATGAGACCTACTATCTTGAGGGTCAGCGATGTGGAACATCTCAGTGACCTGAACCTGATTATCACAGTGTGTTATCAATGACTGGTGATTACAAGTTCAGGGGGCCGCGTGCATAATCTATGTCGCTTCACTGGTTTATGAATGGGACTATCTGTATAATTATAAAGTACGTAGACGTTAATTGTCAAATTAACATCAATTATTGCAGTGATGATTTTATCCGCGCTGGTGAATTACGGTTTGAAATTTGATGTAACAATAAATTCCGATTTTTCAATTTTCCAATTTGAAGCAAGCATCTTTTGGTTTTTTCTGTAATTATCGCGTACATATAAAGTTGGTCAACACTGAACAGAATATGTAAAACACTCGAAACTTAATAGATTAACAGAGTCTCAAAAAATATTCTGTTTATATCATTTTCAGTAACAATTAATTAACAATTAATTAACTTGAACAATTGTCATAGTTTTGGAAACTAAAGCCGAATAGATATCCCAAAAATGAGCCATAAGGCGCCAAGAACACCCACGCCAAAAAGTTTCGCGCCAAAAAAGCCAACGCTGAAACTCCGGCGCCAAAAACTTTCGCGCCAAAAAATCCAACGCTGAAACTCCCGCGCCAAAAATTTCCGCGCCAAAAAATCCAACGCTGAAACTCCCGTGCCAAGAAGTGTCGCGCCAAGATTCCCGCGCCAAAAAATTCCTATCGATTTGTCTGATTTTGAAATCCATATAAAATTTCCAGGACTCAGTTCGGGAAACTAACTACAAATTTTTGACCGTACCACCTACTACTTTCACACTTGGAACTTGTCATCACAAACGCTATAGCCCTGAAATATCTCCGTATTACAGTAAATGATCGTTCGATGATGTCAGCTAATTAGTAAATGACATGCTTGCACATTAATGCATTGGTCAGTCTCATTGGAAACCGTTATCACGTGTTTATGACAGAGTTAAATGTTGAAAGTCCTCGCTACTCTGGTTTACGTGGTCAGGTTTATCGTTGGCTTTGATGAGTGGGTGTGTGCCTCGGCGACATTGGAGGGTGGCGTTACATCACATACCGTGAATTCCATTGATATCTTTCTTATGTACAGCGAAAAAAAAAATTGAATGAATAATGATGAAGGTGATAATGGAGCATATGAATTGGCTGGATGCTGCGAGCAAGTTCAGCCTTGAGAAGTTCACCCAGAGAACCCGCCGTGAGGCTACCAGATTTTTCTAATCACGGTGTAATACACCTTGAAAAACTCTTCGATGTGATAGCGGGCACCTATTATGGAATCCCCTCCCCCCTTTCCCCGGGGTGGGGCCCCACCCTCCCGCCCATTCGCTCACCTGCTGACCCGTGAGCCCGCCCACCCGTCCGCCTGCTCACCCGCCCACCCGTCCGCCTGCTCACCCGCCCACTCGCTCCCCCGCCCGCCTCCCCAGCCGCTCACCCGCCCAGCCGCTCACACGCCCACTCGGTCACCCGCCCAGCCGCTGGCACGCCTACTCGCTCCCCCGCCCGCCTGCCCAGCCGCTCAGCCGCTCACACGCCCACTCGGTCACCCGCCCAGCCGCTGGCACGCCCAGTCGCTCCCCCGCCCGCCTGCCCAGCCGCCCGCCTGCCCAGCTGCTCACCCGCCCAGCCGCTCACACGCCCACTCGGTCACCCGCCCAGCCGCTGGCACGCCCACTCGCTCAGCCGATGGCCCGCCCCTGGGCAGCACACGCCTAATATTCCTAATGTCCCTCAAAATCCATGAAAAAAAATTTCGATTGAAAATTATTATTCACCAAAATTAGTCATTGAATTTGAATAGTATTTTTGGGAAGAAAAAAGAAATGGAAAATTGGGGATTAAAATATACTGGAATGAATTTCACTGGGTTCACCAGTGTTTGCCTCATACATAGGAATCATGATATCATAAGTATTCTATTGCGCCGCAACAAAACAAAATTAAGGAAACATTCATCATATTTCCCTCCTTATGACCTTAATGTTATTGAATTTACGAGTTTTTTTTCCCCCACGCGGAGATAAAATAATGCGACATATTCGATTGATTCCGTGGTTGTAGTGGTCTCATTAAAATCGATGATTATTTAGTGCAATTGAGCATAAAAACATGCGCTAATCATAGAGAAGGGAAAGAATGGACGTTGATGCGCAGAAGTGAATCTTGCCATTGAATGGTAAACAATGTGTCGTCCGTCCGGATGTCCATATATGTCCCGCCAAAATTTGAAATGACACGCTCTGGTACAGTTTCAATATTCTGATCATTGCTCGGTTGATTCACATGTGAGAGGTTATGATCCTCAACGTTGACATTGATTGCTTTTGCCCTGGCCCCATGATCCCTCATACGTTCGGCCGCACTTTTGCCTACTGTTTTTGTTTTCTTTGGTTTTAAAGCATTCTTCTCACGCAAACGATCACGATATTCTTTGCAACGTTCTGCATTGGTTTTCCCCATAATTGACAGTAGCAATACACTCGGTTCACGTCCTTCTCCCCACTCTGCTACAGTGCCATGTAGCGTGTCGGAATTTTCGTAACGCCCCCCTCCACCACTCGCGCTGCATCCCTTCCCTTAAAAACGTTGCATCGAATTTTGTGTTACGCGCCATAAGAAGTTTGACCCCATGGGGGCGCCAACACATTTTGTATAGCCATCTCTTAACTAATTCATTTACTTCCTTCTGTTTCAGATTGAGAATCTATTGGCGCAGATGAGATTGTCTGGTGCAACTGCGCGAAAAATTCAGGATGTATTTTTATCAGAAATGCATAAAGGAATTCATCAGCAAGAATCGTCATTGCAGATGGAGAATACATACATTCCTGAATTGCCCGATGGAACAGGTATTTTTTTTTTCTCAATCACTATTCTTACAAGCTTCTTAATAAATTTAAATCCTGGTCCGCTTGGTCCGGTTTATCCATCCAATTACTTATTTACCCATTCAATTTTTTTCCCAGAGGAAGGTCTATTTTTGGCACTTGACTTGGGTGGCACAAATTTCCGGGTTCTCCTACTGGAATTAGTTAACGGTGTGGTAGTGCGGGAGGATGTGAAGAAATATCACATTGGTGCGCATTTGAGGGTTGGCTCGGGGATCCCTCTGTTCGAGTACCTCGCTGAGTGTGTCAGCAATTTTGTTATCAGCGAGGGTCTTCAGGATGTAGAGCTTCCCTTAGGTAATTCATAAGGAATTTCACTTATTCATTCAACCTGCACTTGTCACTCTGTATTTTCATTGCAATTCAAATCAGTCGCGGATGGGAATATCGATAGTCATTATCGATCTAATGCGACAATATTGTTCATGATAACAACACCTGTTCTTGGGAGAAGAACTTTGAAAAAACTCTGAGGAGAACGTTGAAGGAAGTCTGAGAAGAACTCTGAAAGAACTTCGAGAAGAACTTTGAAAGAACTCAGAGAAGAACTTTAAAAGAAGTTTGAAGGAACTCCGAGGAGATCTTCGAAAAAACTTTGAGAATAACTTTAAAAGCACTTCGAGAAAAAGGTTGAAAGAACTCCGAGAACAACTCTGACAGAACTTCGAGAACAACTTTAAAAGAACTTTGAAGGAACTCCGAGGAGATCTTCGAAAAAACTTTGAGAATAACTTTAAAAGTACTTCGAGAAAAAGGTTGAAAGAACTCCGCGGAGAACTCTGGAAGAACTTTGAGGAGAACTTTGAAAGAACTCCGAGAAGAACTTTGAAAGAAATCCGAGAAGAACTTTACAAGAACTTTGAAGGAACTCCGAGGAGATCTTCAAAAAAACTTTGAGAAGAACTTTAAAAGAACTTCGAGAAAAAGTTTGAAAGAACTCCGAGAAGAACTTCGAGAAGAATTTTGAAAGAACTCCGAGAAGAACTTCGAAAGAACTCCGAGAATAACTTTGAAAGAACTTCGATTTTCTTTCGATGATTTTTTTTGCGGAACCTTAACAATTTTTGCTCCCTTATTTTCTGGTGGTAACTCATGTGATTTGTTTTTCTAGGTTTTACATTCTCATTTCCGATGATCCAACACTCGTTACAAATTGGTATTCTTGTTACTTGGACTAAAACATTCAATTGCCCGGATGTTGTGGGCAAGGATTGTGTGGCATTGCTTGAAGATGCATTGGAGAGACGCGGAGATACCAGGGTCAAAGTTGTGGCTGTGTTGAATGATACCACGGGAACTTTGCTGCAGGGTGCCACTCAGGATCCTCATACGGCTATAGGGCTCATCCTGGGTACTGGCAGCAATGCCTGTTATCTCGAGAGAGCTGATAAGGTGGAACACTGGGAGCCGGAGCGACATGGTGAACGTGAGGTAATTAATTTTTGAGGTCTTATGAATGCGTGGGGGGAAGGGCGAGGCTAAATCAAGATTAGTGGCGGCGCGATAGACGAGAGAGTCGAGAAAAGACGAGAGAGCTGAGACGAGACGAGACAAGACGAGAGAGTCGAGACAAGACGAGAGAGTCGAGACGAGACGAGAGAGTCGAGTCAAGACGAGAGAGTCGAGACGAGACGAGAGAGTCGAGACGAGACGAGAGAGTCGAGACGAGACGAGAGAGTCGAGTCAAGACGAGAGAGTCGAGACGAGACGAGAGAGTCGAGACGAGACGAGAGAGTCGAGACAAGACGAGAGAGACGAGACAAGACGAGAGAGTCGAGACGAGACGAGAGAGTCGAGACAAGACGAGAGAGTCGAGACAAGACGAGAGAGTCGAGACAAGAAGTCGAAAAAAAATGAGAGTGCGAGAGAGATGAAAAAAATTATAATGGAGTTTTTTTTTCTGAAATTTTTTCCAGGTAATTATCGACGTTGAATGGGGCGCATTTGGTGATAACGGAGTTCTAGATTTCATCAAAACGGATTTTGATAGGCAGAACGATGCCAATTCCCTTCTTGTCAGTTCATTCACGTGAGTATTCTTCTCAACTTTTTTAAAAAACATATACTCTCAAATAATTTATTATTCATTATTTTTTTAATAATTCCAATGTTGCTCCAGAAATTTCAATTTTTTTTTTCAATTAATAATTCTTATCACCTCTAATAGTTTTTGAATCAATTATTTGAGAAATTCAATATTGTGGAACAATGTGTGATTTTATTTATGCAATTTGTAGATTCGAAAAATACATCAGTGGAAAATACCTCGGTGAAATTGTACGGTGTATTCTTACAACATTATCGAAGGATGGCTTATTGTTTACTAGAGATATACCAGAATCCCTTCTCATTCCAGGAAGTTTCTTAACGGATTATATTTCCCTGATTGAGCAGTGAGTATTTTTTTAAATATATTAATTTATATTATGACCCTTATATAAAAAGAACAGGGAAAAATCGACAGGCGAATCGACAGATCGACATGAAAGTCGATTAGATGCGAGTAATCGATTGTTTTGCGACTGACATCGAGAAATCGACACAAAATACATGAATTCTCATGAGCGACATTTGTGTAATGCGCACGCACAATTTGCGATTGACGCTTGCGCAGAAACATTTTTGCATCTGCGCATCTGCAAGGCATGCGCACTGTGGTCCCGCGCGATAGTTACGTACTCTGAGTGTCATAACCGTCTTTTCGTCCAGGCACGTCCTCGACTACACGTGTTGTTTGTGCATCGTCGACTTCATCCACCACTAATCCTTCCTAAAAATAACCAACCATGTCATGGCAGCGGCCATTACACTAATTTCAATTGTCATGGGCTGTCATGTGGCCCGCCATACTGTTTTCGTTCATGTTCAGTCTGATTGGCTCTGAAATGTGCGTCGCCATGTTCCTCTTCGCGCGGCCTCATATTTTAAATTCAAAAAATTTACAATTCCATTTTTCCAATTCTAAAATTCAATTTCACGTTGAATTTTTTTTTTCAAATTCAAATTTAATTCAACTTCAAATTCCAATGCAAACATTTATATCTATTTTTTAATTCAATTCAAAAACATCAAAATCAAACTCAAATTTAGCTATTACAAAAATTGAAAATCAAAATATTTCAAATTTCATTTCAAACTCCAAATCATTTAAATAAGAAAAAAGTTGATTTGAAAGGCTGCTCAATGTTTTTTTCTGAGGCTCAAAAGACAATTAGTTCTACCTCTAAAATCTATAAAATATTTTTTCCAGAGACACTGTGGACGGTGGCAGTGAGAACGCAAAAGAAGTTCTAAGTAAATTTAACATTGTACCTGACGAAGATGATTTGAAAATTATCCAGTACGTTTGTGAAGTGGCGTCTAATCGTGCAGCGCTTCTAGTATCAATTTGTAAGTTTGTAAATTTGTAAATTTGTAAGTTTAAATTGGTGGCAAGAAACATTGATCCCACAATCCACCTCAACCAAATGTATTCGCTCATTTATTATGAATTACAATCTAAAATTTGAGTGATTAAAACTCAATTGCTAAATATAAATATAAACAATTCAGGAATATTGCAGATTGACCTTGAAAATTTTACTCCAATTTTTCAGGTGTTGCAACATTGTTGGACCACATGGAGAGGGAGGAGGTCACAATTGCCGTCGATGGCTCTCTTTACAAGCACCATCCAAGACTGGAGAGCTGGATGAACGAATATATCAGTCTGTTGACACCAGCCCGTAAGGTAAAGAAGAATTTATTCGAAGCGCGATTAAACGAGTACGGACTTAAGGATATTCAACACGTATAGTCAAAACCAAAGTTTATGACCCTTTCTATAATTCGTTATATTTATCGCCAATAATTTTCAATTAATATTTCAATGCGTTAATTCGTTGAAGTGATAGCCATAGAAAATTATTATATTGTATTTGATTTTGCGAATCAATATTATATTGTTTAAACAAATTAATGAAAAAAAATTTTAGTCAATCGTCATGAAATTTTTACCATCGTTTTATATCTGCTTCAATAGTAAATTTTCCAAATTTCAACACATTTTTATATTTTGAACTGTATTTACAGAAATTTTTATTTCCCCCATAAGAGGCCGTGTTAATTGAGAACTTTGATAATTAATAACTACAAAACGGTGTTGTGAATCAATCTCAAATTTCATACAGGCATCTGTTACCGCTTCAAAAACATTATGTCAAAATTTCAAGCAATTCTTATATCTTTGCCAATATAGGTGGAATATCCTTAAGTAGTTGCGGTTTGTACTGCGCAGCCGCAACCCCCAAAATCAGGACCCCCTAGCGGCCACATGGGGTGACCATTCACCCCAAGCGCCAAAAATGTGCAATTAAACTGCAACCAATAAATATTAACTGATAATTTTACCAATTACTTTACAGTTCAAACTCATTCATGCACAAGATGGCAGTGGAAAAGGTGCAGCAATAGTAGCCGCAATTGCCCTGAGATTAAAAAAGCGATTGGAATCCGGAAAGTGAATGTAGAAATAGGAAAATTCGCGGGTGTCATCGTTCAGTCCATCTGGCAACCAAATATGGATGATTAATTTGTAATTGATCGAAAAAAGGGCCATTATTGCCTTCACTCAAATTTCATATTATGTTAATCTATTAAGGATAATCTGATTCTGAATGACAAATCGTTGAAATACTTTTTTAATTAAGTACAATTATCGCTGTGTTTTTTTTAATAGTCCACTCGGCAGTTATGATTTTGGAGTCATTTTTGATTGGATTGGAAATCGGGAACTTGCAGGATTTTTTTTTATCAGTTAGTTTATGAGTACATGACTCGCTTAATTTTTTTTCGATGACAAAAAAAAAATTTGGCGGCTCAATGAGGCTCTCAACTTGTCCACAACTCCTAAAGGGTTCCCCCACTCTAGCTCTTCACGCGTTCTTCTCCTCCAACCTTCCGTTCTCCTTTGCGGTGCGCGCTTCCCCCACCACCGCGCACATCTGTATCGGCCAATGACCGTCAGCGCTCTCCCTCTCGCCCCGCCGGAGTGGGGGGCCGTTCTCGAGGTGTCCACAATTCCCGAACATGGACAGCTCTAAGGCTTTTACTGTAATTAATTATTAGACCAACTAAATTTAAAAAAAAATCATAAGCAACCATTCCTTCAAATATGAACACTGAATCGTAGCGAGATTGAGGGGAGGACCCGAAAAAAACTTGTTCCTTGAAAAAAAAAAATCCTTCATGGTTTTGTTTGAGGATTTTTTAGAACCACAAAAAATATTCAAATTTTGCGATAGAATTTTTTTTTTCTCGGTGTAACCTTCTCTTAAGGACTATAAATTTAAGTAGCGATTTATTTCTTGACAGTACAAAATATTTTTCCACTTCATTGTTTTTGTTTTTCTGTCGCAATGACAAGATCGACAAAATATAGAATAATACTACGTTGAAAAATTGAAATAATTTGTATTGTATATAAGACTTTCTTAGAATATTTCAATTGCTAGAATTGAATCATCACGAGCCGTTTTTACCGCAATATAGTGGGCAGTAAATGTGCAATTATTCTCTTACTCATTGAATTCACTTGTGATTGTCCAGTGGATTTTAATGACTCAGTGATTTAAGGATTGCCAGTCACGGAGAATATTTTTATGTAAATAAGAGGATATTTTCTTTACGCACAATACATAAAATAAATGAAATGAAAATGGAATGAGCAAATCCGATGGCAATCGATTGAATTTAGTGTATCATATTGATGATTATTAAACAATCGGGTTCGTACAATTGTGTTACATTTTGTGATTTTGATTTGAAGAGCCAAAGGAATTGTTAATGAATAAACATGATACAGGACATTGTTTGCGTTTAACTTGCACTTTGACCGAAGCATTTTTCAGGTGAAATTTATTTCCTGTACATTTTTTTATGGATAGTTGTTATAAAATAACGAGACTTGCTGCAGAATATTTTATTCTGAATTTATACATTTTTAGTTGTTATCACCTTCAATATTGAAGAGTGTGACCGTTGAAGGTGGGGGTATTAAAATGAGACCCACGAATTCTGGAGAGACTTGTTTAATTCGTACTTCCGTGGTATACTCTGAAACGTCTTCTACACTAGTCCTTAGAAGAACGAAAAGTAATATCGAAATGCTCATCAATATATACGGAGGGCTAGTTGCGTATCCTCGTGGTCACAAAGTCCTTGTAAATGAATATATATATTTCCAATACATACATTACAAATATACAAATCTCTCAGTGCAAGCCGCCCTTGTGACGCGCGTGCGGCCGCAATATAGAAATACGCGGCAGCGTATCGGCCAAGTCAATTTGCAAAAAATCTGCGAAATCGGGAAAAGTTGGCAGAGATACATATATATACAGCAGCGTTGCCAAATTCACTCTTCACCGCCCGAGCGTGTTTGGCGAGATTCAGCAACAGCGCATCCGACTTCATTTACCGCGGGACCACTTCGTTTAACTATAAATAATTTTTTTGATGCGTGACATTGGAACGATCGGCCCTTCAAAAAATTATGATAATTTCCGGGAGACTTTACCTAACTATGTCAAATTTTTCAAATTTTTATATAATTCTTTATATAAAAAAGGAACATGCTGACAATTTCTCGATCACCCAAATTTATCCTATGAAGAAAATTCCCAACTTCCGCAACTGCTCAACACGTGGGCCTGCGTCAAAAATAAATATTGTATGTGAATTTAGGGAAAAAAAACTATCGTTCAATTAGTTAAAAGAATTTACGTACCTATTGATCTTGTTGCTAGGTGGTGTGGGCGGGCGCGCGGGTTTTTAACTGCTTGTCAAGTTGAAGGTTGGCTTGAGCGCCGCAAGATGGCGCAGGCGCACTTGCCCGCGATTCTGACAATTCGCTCGCTAACTGTCATACGCCACCTTCAATGTCACATTTGGCTGTTAATAAAATATATGTCATGGTTGAAATTGTTTAGAGTAATTTTAAAAAATACTTGACATTTATTCGCGCCTTTTTTTATAGCGCAACAATTGTTGTTTAACGAATTAGAATTATTGAAAATTTAGGTGCGAATGGGGGGTGTGACTGCTGGAGAGAACGGCTTGCCGGTTCGCTCAGTCTACTGGAAGATTCCATTGTGAATGGGTTTGAATAAGTTTTTCGCCAGTGAATTGTTGTGTTATCGTGCTGTTCTACGTTAATTATCATTATTTCAGTGGATTATTGAGGTAGATTAGTGATTTACGCTACTATAAATTGTGGATTATTGGTGAATTAAATTGCGGGTGGAAAATTTATGGGCTTAATTGAGGTACGAGGCTATAGTGAGAGGGGATATATATAGCTGTCCTTTTCTACACGGTTCAGCTGGGTTCGTCAGCTGATGAGAGTCACCTCCAGTCGACCGGTTTGATTTTTCTTTTTCACTATTTTAAGGCTTTTCAGGCCTTCTTATTGCGGGTGAATTGGCGGGAAAAGTTCGGCCGCCATCTTGGTTTTTTAAATTTATTGATGGAATAATTGGCGCGAAAATGGGGGGGGGGGATTTTTATTTGAATTTTTCCCTCCCTTTAAAAAAAAAAAAGTTTTTTTTTTACTCGTTATTTGATATAAACAATTTTTTTTTTTTTTTTTTTCAATATAGTTTGACAGTGAAAAAAAAATTAATTGCAGGGGGATTTTTTTTTGCAGTTTTACCACTGTGCAGTACTTTAAACATTTGAAGTTACATTTTTTTTTGCTCGATATTTTCTCCGGCTGGTAAATTATTGGCCATCACATTTTTTTTTCACTCGGAAAAAGTAGGGAAAATGTTGGGTTTAAAAATAGAACGATGGACAGAAATTTCAGGAGAAAGTTTGCAATTTAGTTGGTCAACCATTTTGAAGGATACTAATGAAATTATTTGTTTTATTCTGAGGGAATTATATGAGTAGGTTTCATTGGGAATTGTCGAGTTATTGTCAATTATTTTGGTAAATGACATTGTTGAAAACAATCGCGGCCTGTCACAGTTAATTGATCCCGATCAAATCAGAGCGGTGGGAATTGCATTCATCAATACTACTCACGTTGCAGTCACGTTTAATTACAGCCAATTGTGTTCGATAATTTGCATTTTTCCTCCTTGCTGTTATCAGATCATTGGCTCATTTTCTATCGTAACTAGTTCAAATGCACTCGAAAAAGTATACAATAAAAATTAACGAAGTAAAAAGTAAGCTCGAAACTTTGCAATTTATAATTTCTACTAAATACGATTTTCTTCACTACCGTTTTTAAATTGGAATTAGCGCCTCACTGAGTGGTTTTGGGGAAAAGCGCTATACAACATTTTCTGTAGAGAATTTAATTTCTGACAAAAAAGGTATTGGTGATATTTGCGTCTATTGACTCGTTCTCGAGACAGATACTAAATTTCAATCCAAGAGATATAGGGGTGATGTGTGCGGCCCACCCACTTACCCACTTACCCAACCCACACCCATTTACCAACACTCAGCCACCCACCCGCCCACGTACGCTCACTCACCCACTCACCGACCCACTCACCCACACCATTTTACCCACTCACTCACCCACCTACCCACCCACCCACTCACCTACTCACCCACCCACCTACTCACCCACCCACTCACCCACACCATTTTACCCACTCACTCACCCACCTACCCACCCACCCACTCACCTACTCACCCACCCACCTACTCACCCACCTACTCACCCACCTACTCACCCACCTACCTACTCACCCACCCACCTACTCACCCACCCACCTACTCACCCACACCATTTTACCCACTCACTCACCCACCCACCCACTCACCCACACCCACTTACCCATTCAGCCAGACCCACTCACCCACATACACACACACAGACACAAATATATATATATATATATATACAAAAAAAGTTGAGAAAAACACGAAGGTCCAGTTGAATGCAAAGCAAGTTGTAGCACAATATCAATTCTCATTGTTGCATATGAGTGAGCCTACTATGTTTCTCATTTGGTCAGGAGATACAACCGTTCGGTGAAACGGCACTCTCAGCTCACAACGGAAACTCAGCGATTGGTCTGTCATACATGCAAATATCCACTTACCCTTCTTTCCGTTTACCTCTTTAAAATTGATTTTTTTCCTTTAATTATCTCATCAGGTCAGCTGTCATCAGCTTATAGTGCTGCACTCGATTATATATATATATATATATATATATATATATATATATATATATATATATATATATATATATATATATATATATATATATATATATGTGTGTGTGTGTGTGTGTGTGTGTGTGTGGCCGGGAGTTGGGAAATTATTGGCATGGCCCTTGTGGGCGCCACCCATCACTATCACTTGTTCATGTGTACAAAAAAAAATAACGAGAAGAAATAAAAATGAAGCACCTGAAATTATTTGACGTCTAAGCCGAGGGCTTTCACAATCAGCTGACTTGAGGGGGAATCCCCCCACCGCCCCCCCCCCTCCCCCCCACCCACTTACCATCCCCTGCCCCGCTACACCTACCGTTATTTTCATACACTCATCGACAGTAACTCTGTTTCTTTTTTGTTTTCAACATCACCTTTTGCATGACCCGCGTAACAGAATCGAGGTCGTGGATGTATATGAAAAATCGATGTCTCGCTTGGTGAATCATTTTCTGGGATCTTGGAGCGGTAAACAATTGTAAAGTGGCGTTGTTTTATTTTAAAAAAATTTTTTTTTTTTTTTTTTTGGCTTCAATTGTTAACATCCCGATAGGGGAGTTATTGTTCTGCCCCCGAAAATGAAAAATCGATTTTCCATCAGGTCTCCACGTTTCATGGCATTTCTGACCTTTCTAGACTATTTAAAACAAAATGTCTGTATGTGTGTGTGTGTGTGTGTGCCGATGTACGTATGTAACCAAAAATTTCCCGGAACGATTTCTCGTGAACAAATTATCCGATCGAGGTCCTGTATGGCGCAATCGAAGCGTCTTGCCGTAACTTAGAGCTGATTAGTTTTTGGCCCATATATGTCTCCTGGTTTCTATTGTTATTAACAATTTCAATTGTTTATAACGCTGTATCTCACGAAATATTATAGATACGCAAAAATGTGTCAAATAAATGTTGTTCCTTATAAAAAAATACATATTTTGTGTCCTCTGACTTTTTTCGTATCTTCAACCGTTTCGGCGTTAGAGCGTTATTTTCACAACCTTTTTCTTCATTCAAACTGAAATAACGTAGAACCGTTGAGAGATAGGGGAAAAAGTTTCAAATAAAAATTGTTGCTTGGCTAAAAATGGAGAAGTTAGGTGATATAAGTTTTTTGCCTAACTCCAATAGTTTAGGCGCTAGCGTCGACGAAGCCGCATGAGCGCCCACGTTTGGCCCGCTCATCGTTCACATGCGCCTAACTACTAAACTATGAGAGTTAGCAGAAAAAGTTATACCACCTAAAGTGTCTATGTTGACACGAGCAACAATTTTTATTTGAAACTTTTTGCCGTATCTCTAATACGTTTTGCGTTATTCGATTTTTAAGAAATGAAATGGTATAAGCAGATGGAAAAACCGGGTTTCTGGGGTGGTCCATTGGTCCATATCCTCCAAATTCTGCAAATCCTTAACATCATATTTAACATATTCGACTAGATCTCATTATTCTGACATCAGCCATGTTTTCTCCATTATTTTTTTATTTCTCCAGTAGTTTTATCTCTAAATTATCCCCACTCGATGTACTCGCGTGAGTGAGTTGCCTTTCACGTGCACCGTCCACGATGAGAGAGGATCTTTTGCTAGAGCTATCTTTTCACTTCAATCTTATGTTTTATATGTACTTTGGTATCTCTTGGTCTCAACTGGTGGACCCCCCCCCCCCCCTCCCCCGCCTCCTCGCCCCTCCCGCCCTGTTACTTCTTCGCTACCGCCCAAGTGAAATGACACCGGTGTATATAGGATAGGATATCCTTTATTGTTCGTGCAGAGTCGTCAGTAGGCCATCGTGTGTATGCGATCGTCCCATGTAATGGGACTTTAGAAGCGTTTGGGGTTAGCGAACTTGTATCATCGACAAATGCTTGCTAGTATTTGTACTTGTACTTCTGCAATTTTTTTTCGGATTTTTTTTACTATTTTTGTGGGGGTTTAGGTTTACTTGTAGATTTTTCTGGCTTGACGTCACTTTTTTTATGAAATTTTGGTGTGTGTGTGTGTGTGTGTGTGTTGACATCTGTACATTGGAAATCAGAAATTTTTCGGTGTCACACACACACACACACATCCACTCACCCACTTACCCACCCACTTACCCACTCACCCACCCACTTACCCACTCACCCACCCACTTCCCCACTCACCTACCGACACCCATTCACCCCCACTCGCGCACCCATCCGCCCACCCACACATCCCTCCACAACCTCCCACCCATGCAACTACACTTATTCACCCACCCACACAAACTCAGCCACCCCCACTCACCCATGTATTTAGTGACCACCCACTTACCCGCACACACACCCACCCATCGGCCCGCCCACCCGCACACCCACCCACCCGCCCACCCATCCACCCATCCACCCCCACTCACCCACCCAGCTACACCTACTCAGCCACCCACCCACCCTCACCCATCCACCCCGACTCACCCGTCTACCCACTCACCCACACTCACCCACCCACCCACCCACACATTAAAAATAACGACCAAATTGTAACGAGCCAGTGCCTCATGAAATTAATTGTCACTCATTCACCACTTCATGCTATAAAACTGATTTATACCTTCCTTTCCCCCTTGCACAAACAGAAAAATTAGTCGAAACAATGCGTCACTTGACCTTGTGATTCAGTAATAAACCTAAATAATTGTTACTCCACTGAAACACTAGTGTAAGGTCAGCATCACTTGGTCATTGAGCTAACTTGCATAAACATAAAAATTACATTTTTATTTTTTTCAAAGCATTATTTAGGTCTTTTCTGAGATGATGTGTGTATGTATGTGGCCAAAATTTTGGCGAACGATTTTTCACGAACAAATAATTGCGATGGTTAAGGCCGGAATTGAAGCGTCTCGCTGCACAATCGAGAGGAATTGCCTCAGGCCATCAATTGTTAGTAACAACTTCAATTGTTGATAACGCCGTAGCGCCCAGACCGTTCAAAATACGAGGAAAATGTATATAACCAAAGTTGTTCCTTATACAAGAATACACATTTCATATTTTATGACATTTTTTGCTACGCCGTATAGTTTAGAAGATATCGCAAGTTGAATTAGAATATACCTGGCGAGCGAATATGTCGATAATTGCTGGAAGCATGTCAAAGAGGGGGGGAATTAAGTAGGTACAGAAGTAGAGAGGGTAATTGGTCAGACGATTTTCAGTTGAAAATTTTTATGAGCGTTAAAAAACAAACTCAATTGATTGCGACCACCAATTATCAGTCGCAATTTCAATTATTGATATCACTGTTGAGTTTGCTCATCACAACGGTTGCGTGCTTATGCGTAGTATATTGGAGGAGAATAAAGGTAGTATGCTGTGCTGAAATACCAAATCGGGAAGTTTTGTTTGTACCCCGCTATTCACACCATCAGTTTCAATCGAACTGCACTAATTTATCAGTCTCTTGGCTCTCGTCCTCACGCGATATTGCAAACATTTCACCTTAGCACTCGCCATTATTTTCTCATTCTCTCCCTCTCTCTCCCTCAACTCAAGCAAGAGTGAATTTGTGAAAAATTTCGTGTACCAAGGCATTTACATTTTTATATCGTTTCGCGTGAAAGGTAACGATTAAAAGTAAGTCACGTAAGCTTGCACCAGCATGAGCACAATTCATTTGGCAATTTGCCATGTACATTTGGGGAAGTTGAGTAAATTTTATGGATGGAGATTAATAAGGTGATTTATCAGGAAATGATCCATCTGTGAAAGAAGTTAGACTGGAGTTGCTCGCAACTATACTTTCCTTAGAAACACAACTTTGAGACACGAAAGTACATTAACTTTGGCCATTGACCGAATGCGATCTCAAGGTAACCTTAGCTTATGGTAAGCCGGCCTGAGGGAGAAAAATCATGGCGTCGAGTAAGTTTTCCGTGTGAGAAAAAAATCGTTTCTTGATCATTTTCAAGTGTGAAATTTTTTATGGTGAATATTAGAGCATTGGAGTCGCCTCCAATTTTTGCAGAATTTTTGCAGAACATTTTGAAAACTGGGGGGGGGGGGGGAGGGGGCTGAGATGAGAGAATCTCTCAGACAGAGCGCTCTAATTTGAAAAGATTATACTCTGTAAAATGTTTTACATATTGTTTTCGTATACCAACCGACTGCAATATGCCAGTGCATCGTTTCGTTTCGGCTCGTGCGCAGTCTTAGTCCGAGTAAATACGCTCCGTAAAACCTACTTGGGCGATCACCGTGCATTTCGCTTCGATACGGGCCAATTGGAAAATCTCCACCCCCCCCCCCCCCCCCGCCCCCCGCCCCCTGCCATCACAACTCATTCATCCTGAATGGTTCTTGTCCACAAAATACATTTGTGGTTCGCTGATTGGAGTGTCGTTTGATGGGCGATATTTCATACGCGTGAACGATTTTACCGGATACGGGCAATTACATTTGTTGCTACAACTTTATCGTATGATTGAGCGCTTGTGGGCTAGGATGGAACTCATTTGATGGGTGTACATATACCTGGGGTACTTTGTGTTTCAGTAAATATTGGATGTATTTAGTGGACACTCGCCCACACCCACCCACTGGTCCGCCCACTCGCACTCACCCACCTACCGGCCCGCCCACCCGCACACACCCACCCAATGGTCCGCCCACTCGCAAACACACCCACCTAATGGTCCGCCCACTCGCAAACACACCCACCCAATGGTCCGCCCACTCCCACACACACCTACCCAATGACCCGCCCACTTGCACACACACCTACCCAATGGCCCGCCCACTCGCACACACACCCACCCACCGGCCCGCCCACCCGCACATA
This sequence comes from Asobara japonica, assembly GCA_026005395.1. Classification (NCBI taxonomy): domain Eukaryota; kingdom Metazoa; phylum Arthropoda; class Insecta; order Hymenoptera; family Braconidae; genus Asobara; species Asobara japonica. The sequence goes on from BQMI01000510.1 coordinate 1,669,994, forward strand.
GACCCGCCCAATGGCCCGCCCACCAGCATACGCACCCACCCACCAACCCGCCCATTCACACACAGACCCAACCAATGCAATATTGTTTTTATTTATTCTATTGGAGACCTCTTGGTACCTGACCTGATATTCGGCTGATCAAAATAACCCGCCGGAAGATGTAATCTACCGGTCTCATATGGGCGGGGGGAGGGGAGGGAGGGGGGGGGGAGTGTCACGACCAATAAACATCAATCGCCACTCCCCGTGCTAATCATTCACTCTTCTCTTTTACCATTTGTATCGTCCATTTCTCTTCAAGTTCACTTGAACGCAATGAAGGATCCATTGCAACCGAGTTTCTATTTCTGTATCTGAAACTACTTGCCCGATTATCGTCGACGATAATTACAAATAATCGGGTATTATTGGACGCCCTCGGGGGTGCGGCCAATGAGGTTGGGAGGGGGCGGGGTCCACGTTGCAACCGACAGTGTCCCAAAGAAATTGACCCCGATAGGACCCCCTGCATTCGCCGTACCTACGACGCAGCCATAAACATAGGGAAAACGGTGAATTTTTTTTTTTCATCCTTCATACACACTTGTTATTTTGTCCGATACTTTTCCTGTTTTTTTCCTCCATCATCTTGTATTTCTACCTTCGATACCATCAACCCGAATCGCACGACTACGTTTATACTGGCAGCACAAAAACACTGTGCGCCGAAGGCTGACACGACGAGTCACGGCTACCGATTTTACGGTTGAAGATTACCGAGAGAGAAAAAAAAAAACACAACAAGCAAACTTATAGCTGCAGTATTTATAAACTATACTGAAATTGAGTAAACTTCTAATTATAGAAGAGAAAAAGACTGGATAATTACGAAAATGAGGTTGACAATTTTTACAGTTTCGGAGAATTCGTCAATTAGCTCAGCGCTGTGGTATATGACGTTTCTTTTTTTTCAGGTAACTTTGCTAATGTACCCACCCAGGTAGACGTACCCAGCCGTTCACTCACTTACCCGTACCCACCTGTCCACCCACTCACCTACCGGTACCCACCCGCCCACCCACTCACCTTCCGGTAGCCACCGCCCCACCCACTCACCTACCCGTACCCACCCACTCACCTACCGGTATCCACCCGCCCACCCACTCACCTACCCGTAGCCACCAGCCCACCCACTCATCTACTCGTACCCACTCATCTACTCGTACCCACTCACCTACTCGTACCCACTCACCTACTCGTACCCACTCACCTACTTGTACTCACCTACTCGTACTCACCCACCCACTCGCCTACTCGTACCCACCCACCCACTCACCTACCCGTACCCACCCACCCACTCACCTACCCGTACCCACCCACCCACTCACTTACTCGTACTCACCCACCCACTCACCTACTCGTACCCACCCACCCACTCACCTACCCGTACCCACCCACTCACTCACTTACTCGTACCCACCCACCCACTCACCTACCCGTACCCACTCACCCACTCACCTACCCGTACCCACCCACCCACTCACCTACCCGTACCCGCCCACCCACTCACCTACCCGTACCCACCCACCCACTCACTTACTCGTACTCACCCACCCACTCACCTACTCGTACCCACCCACCCACTCACCTACCCGTACCCACTCACCCACTCACCTACCCGTACCCACCCACCCACTCACCTACTCGTACCCACCCACCCACTCACCTACCCGTACCCACCCACTCACTCACTTACTCGTACCCACCCACCCACTCACCTACCCGTACCCACTCACCCACTCACCTACCCGTACCCACCCACCCACTCACCTACCCGTACCCGCCCACCCACTCACCTACCCGTACCCGCCCACCCACTCACCTACCCGTACCCACCTACTCAAACACCTACCTGCACCCACCTACTCAAACACCTACCCACCCACCCATACACCTACCCACCCACTCACCCACACACAACCACCCACCCACACACATTCAGGAACAACGATATGGATATATTCATAAATACGTAAAAAAATTTTTAATAACCTAGCAAATGAACAAAATAATTAACACATTGCGACAATCTAATATGAAGTTAGTTGTGAGGGATTCAAAAAAAAAAATGCAAAAAAAAAAAATATTATATGTCTATGCTTGTACATTTACATATCATAGAGCGTTGAAGAATTCCCGCGCCATGCATAGTGAGTAAATAAAGCTGAGCCTAGTTGGATTATAGGTGAGAAAGCGCGTGAGAGCTTTTGTACTTGTTCGCAAATATTGAGCAACAGATTTCCGCGTAGTTGGTGGGATTCGTAGTGTGTATATAGATATATACTCTGGGTCCGCGACGATCAATGGCATATACATAACAAGAGGAGATTCGATGAATATTTTAAAAGATTTTGTGAAATGATTTTACATTCACGAGATGATAAACAAACATAGGCTAGATGGAACACAATTAAGATACCTATCGTAGCGTAAATTGCCACCGTTTAAATCTGACGTAAATTTGATAGGCAATAAGAAGAGGAAGCGATGGATTCAAACTGTTCGTCTGGCAGTGGTGCGTCAACTAAAGGCGATGAAGTGGAGATTGTCAGTAGATTCTTGGCTCCCTTGTGTGCACGAGACGAGACAGCGAGAAATATTGCCCTTGCTGCAGCACGTACAACTGTCGAGGGATGGTTAGGTGGTATGTCGAGTCCGAATCAAGGGGATGATGCTGCGGAGATGGAGCAGACGGGCAATTTCAAGGGCCAGAATGGCAGGTGAGTTCTAATCAACTATGTCACATTCTAGTTTTAGGAATGGCCAAGATGATCTTGATCCGGTGATTTGCTCATGTCCTTTGCACCAGCTGCAGCCCAATTTCACCAAAGCCTGATCCTCACCTTCTCGTGCATTCACATCGATTGTCCTCGTCTTATCAATGAAGATGAAGGCTGCAGGAGTCTTCTCCATTATTCCAACCTCTTTTTATCCATCCGAATTGCATAAAATCATGGAAAATGAAAAGGCGGCGCTGTGCTCATTATGCGAGTGAAGGAGCGTTACTTTGTCCTCAACAAATTTTCCATCACTCCTCTTCCACAAGCGGCCAGGATGTTGACCAACCTTTTAAATTAACTTTTTTCTTATTTTCAATGATTTGGAGTTTGAAATGAAATTTGAAATATTTTGATTTTCAATTTTTGTAATAGTTAAATTTGAGTTTGGTTTTGATTTTTCAAAATTGAATTTAAAAATAGATATAGATGTTTGCATTGGAATTTGAATTAAATTTGAATTTGAAAAAAAAATTCAACGTGAAATTGAATTTTAGAATTGGAAGAATGGAATTGTAAATTTTTTGAATTTAAAATATGAGGCCGCGCGAAGAGGAACATGGCGACGCAAATTTCAAAGCCAATCAGACTGAACATGAACGAACACAGTATGGCGGGCCACATGACAGCCCATGACAATTGAAATTAGTGTAATGGCCGCTGCCATGACATGGTTGGTCATTTTTAGGAAGGATTAGTGGTGGATGAAGTCGACGATGCACAATCAACACGTTTAGTCGAGGACGTGCCTGGACGAAAAGACGGTTATGACACTCAGAGTACGTAACTATCGCGCGGGACCACAGTGCGCATGCCTTGCAGATGCGCAGATGCAAAAATGTTTCTGCGCAAGCGTCAATCGCAGATTGTGCGTGCGCATTACACAAGTGTCGCTCATGAGAATTCATGTATTTTGTGTCGATTTCTCGATGTCAGTCGCAAAACAATCGATTACTCGCTTCTAAACGACTTTCATGTCGATCTGTCGATTCTCCTGTCGATTGTTCCCTGTCCTTTTTATATAACCATACAGTACATTTAGTTTCGTTCTCTCAGTGACGCTCATCATTTCCAACGTTTCCAAGATATCATTTACTCTTGTCCGTCCTTACCGATAATAACCCCAAATCTTTGTTTTCCCAGATACGACATGAATATTGAACGATCACCAACGAAACCTGTGCCGAAATCTGGGGACCACCAGTATTACCATAGCAATCGTGCATTTGACACTCATCCACCAGCGTATCATTACCATCTGCGCGACACCTTCAGAACGGAGGGCTTCTTCTCACAGAGTGTAACCGATAACAACTCATTACCAAGTGACTGTAGTCTTGATAACACAGAGAGATATCCATCCGGCTCTTTTGATTTCGTTGACGGTCGTGTTGGTAACGAGGCATCAAATTTTCCTACATCAAAGGACAGATGGAATCATAATCAGGTAGAGGGTGTAATCGATAAACTTGGAAATTCTACAGCGTCGAAGGAAGCAAGTGGTGTTAGAATTGATAATGTAACTGACAAATGTAGCAGAGAACGTGAATCAAGATTCAGCTCAAGTAGTGAGAGCGAGCGTAGAATATTTGAGCTATCATCCAATGAAAAGCTGAATGACACCTATCAGGAGGAATCGAAGCAGCGGCTCGGTAGGATAAAGGGAGCGAGGCAGAAGCAGTTAGAAGATGACGATTTGGATTCGGATACACGAATATATGGTAAAAGCCCGAAGTTCGATGATAACATGGGCAACTTTGGACACTTTGAAGCGAATTATGGGAATTATATATCGAAACGTGAGACACGTGGTTTCATTGGCTTTGGGGATGAGACGTCTGCGGAGGATGAGAATGCTAGGCACATTCGTAATCATGATGGTGTTGTCTTCAATACATTGGAGGGCTTCAAGAATCGCTCGATGGTGGTTGGTGTGGAGCAGGATGCCTTGGAGAATATGAATTTGGGGAGTGGTGATCAGCACTTGAATCCTCAGCAAGGTGCATATTTGCGTAATACGGAAGAGCGGAAGTTCAGTGCGGGGCAGATTAAACGACCGTTGTCTCAGGATGAGGATGTCTCGTCGAAGAGTGGACGAGTTCTGGAGGGGCCGGAAGTTACACCTGGAGATGTTGGACGTATGCTAAATCTTGGGAATGCTCTCGATGGGCCTCGACTACAGACTCAATCCAATAAATACCTGAGTCTCGTGACGTTGCATCTACCTGTTATTCTTCGGCTCAGTGTCAACTGTCCCTTCCAAAATGTCAGGACCAAGTGTGCTGAGATTCTGCAGATGGTCAAGGTGAGTTACCACGGATGGTGTTTTTTGATGTGGAACATCTAATGCCGAGGGTGGGCTTGGAAAAATTTGCGCTCGGGATAGGCAACTTTCCTTGACAAATATATATAGATATACTCCACTGCTTTTCCATCGCCCCCTATCTGCCATTGATGCACAGGCGATGCGCATAAGTTGTATGTACATATCGAGATACGCTACAGCGTTTGAAAAAAATTTGAAAAGGATTGCAAATTTTTTTTAACAAATTAGAAAATTTTTGAAACAGGTTCTCCAAAATTTTGACAAAGTTTGGAAAATTTTTGAAAAGATGTGGAAAATTTTTTAAAATTTTCAATAAATTTTGAAAAATATTGGAAATGTTTGGGAAATGTAGAAAAATGTTGAAAAAATTGGAAAAATCATTCGGAAAAAATTTGGCTCATTTTAGAAAAATTTGGAAAAATTAGAAAAAACTTACAGAAAAATCGACAATAAAATTGAAAAAGTTCTGCAAGAATTCAGAATTTTGAAAAAAATTGTAATTTTTCTTTTAAATTAAAAAAACATTTTATTACAAGGTTCAAGAAATTTGGAGCACTTTTCTAAAAATTAAAAAAAAAATTGGAAAGATTCACAAAAAACTTGGAAAAAGTTAGAACAACATTGGAAAAAAATTCCAATAATTTTCAAAAACTGTGGACAAATTTAGAAAAAGTTCGGAACAATTTTCAAGCAGTTTGAAATTTTTTGAAATTTCAGATTTCGATGGCGATTTTTTCTGAAGATGTACCATGAGAAAAATGTCGTCCCAAATTTTTTCAGATTTTTAAAAAAAAATTTTTTCACGAAAAAATTTGGTCGAAACGTGTTCGAAAATTTAAGCAAAAAAAATTAAAGATACTAATTAAAGCTGGTCTATTTGCGCTTCAATAAGTTTTCAATTATACTTCATGCTATTTCAAAGATACGCCATGATACTCTAAGAAAATAAGAAAAATACTAAATATGAACTCTAACACAAACTGATAGAATCGTGAATCGTGACTTCTCTCTTTCATTTCGTGATATGAATTATTTATGCTGTCAGCACGTATTGCCAAGAGTTGTAGTAAGTGTGACCCAGTTAAAAAGGCTTGGCGGGAAGTATAACGGACGACTATTAAAGGAAAAGAAAAGCAAACAGGATTGATTGAGGTTGAATTATGAAGATACATGATGGCCAAGGAAAAAAATATAAACGTATCAATTTAATACAATGTTGCACACGTCGCTAGTCTCGCTGAAGATCCATGTTGATCATCAGCGTCTCCACTTGTTAGAAGCTGAAGGAGGAGACGGGGAGTGGCAAGTTAATGTAATGGGCTTGAAAAGATGAAGCATGCCGATTGGTTTTTCGTCAATATTACAATGTTTGTTGTCAGAGTGATGCAATATGCATAATTTTCCATGCAATTACCGAGACGGTTTTGACCTTGAAGCATTTTTAACCGAATAGCCGTATGCATTGGTAGGCTGCTCTATGGAGTAGAAAGTCTTTTGAAATTATATCGCTCTAAACCTGTCAACGTAAAAATTTACAAATTTCAATGTTCAAAAATTTAATTGTTCACAAATGGAGAGATCCATTAATTGCTCAATACCATACCTATAATCGCATAACTTCACAAAGTTCTAGCTTCGACAGCTTCCTAAATCTATAGCAGGAGTCCACGACTCCATACTTATGTGTTCTATAATTCGGTGAGTTAAGAGTTTCATGGTGATAACACGGCATGTTTCTCAATTTCATACTTACAAGGATTTTTGCATGGAACAGTTATCCTTGCTCCTTGCTCCTTGCTCCTTGCTCCTTGCTCCTTCCTCCTTCCTCCTTCCTCCTTCCTCCTTCCTCCTTCCTCCTTCCTCCTTCCTCCTTCCTCCTTCCTCCTCCTTCCTTCCTCCTTCCTCCTCCTTCCTTCCTCCTTCCTCCTCCTTCCTCCTCCTTCCTCCTCCTTCCTTCTTCCTTCCTCCTTTCTCTTCCTGCTTCCTCCTTCTCCTTTCTCCTCCTGTTTCCTTTTTCCTCCTTCCTCCTTCCGCCTTCCTTCCTTCTCCTTCCTCCTTCTTCCTCCTTCTTCCATCTTCTTCCATCCCTTCAATTTTGACGTTTTAACTTCGTAACTTCTTGAATTTACAGCTTCAGGAAAATACATAAATTATTGGCACCAGGTTTGTTTCACACACAAAATAAAAAAAAAAGTTGTGTATTATTGCTAAAAAATGCAAAAAATATTCGCCCAACGTGGGGCTCGAACCCACGACCCTGAGATTAAGAGTCTCATGCTCTACCGACTGAGCTAGCCGGGCTTGAGGTACCCGGGCGCCTATGTTCATGTTGTCCCGCGTGGCGCCAAAAAAAAAATTTTTTCAATGAAAAAAAAAATTTTTAACGAAAATAAAAAATTTGCTTTCCTCAATTTTTTTCTTGGGACACATGTAGTTCTATATGGTCTGTGCTGTACTGCCTTTTACTTCTAAAATGCGATGGTAAGCGATGGCAGAGCGTTCAATACTCATGCCGGTACAGATGGTTTCGCTGTTAGCAACTCTCCAACGGTCATACATCGATGTATTTATAAATCAACCTGAGAACATTCTGACGAGATATAGATTGCCAAGCTCTTATGGTATTCTAGAGTTCATCACTCTTGGACCTTCATAATGTTCCCATTGTACGTTTTTCGAATCCGTCAGCATGGTTGCAACCTCCCAACTGCGCCGCTTCGTACCATCCAACCAGGCTACTGGACCTACCTTCACTACACCTTCCCTGTCTTTCAATTTCCATCCCTTCGTTCGATATTAACTCCACAGCTCCACAACTCCACTCCCATCAGATTCTAATGATGTGATTATCAATTGCAGGAAAGAGGACTTCCAATACCGCAGTCGGCATTCGACGGACCAAGCGCCTTCATACCAACAACCGAGGTGAGTCAGCAAACTTCAGTTATACAATTTCATCTCAATGCTCGAATTCTACTTGATGAAGCTCCACAACTTGAATACAGTGCATTTGCGCCGGATGGTGGAACAAATTTGTGGTGCTCTGCAGCACCTGCTGCTCTTCCTTGAACTCCACTGTCGACGGTGGTAATCGGTCGAATGGCTATTCCAATTTTCGTTCCATTGAAAAGTTGGTTAGAACTGGCCAGTATCATTCGTTGAAGGACGTTTTTTGAATATTCAGATGACTTAGCACCATGGAGCCCATTGTCTTGATCCTTAGCGCTTCTCGCGTCTAGTGAGCCCAGAGTACTTTTCGTATGCTCTAATGGAGGGTGATAGTGAAATCAATAAATGTAATGCAAGAAAATATTTTAAATTGAACTCTTTAACTTTGCATGAGGAAGGCACCACTGTCTCCTGAGACCGACGTCCAAAGACTAACCACTAAGAGTGAAAGCCCAAAGCTAGCTACACGAAGGCATAGTAAAGACCAGAAAAGTTTATGACTCAAAACGATACACAGAGCCTTTCTTCAAATTTCAACATGTGTTTTAGATTGACGCGTCAAATCCGGACCCTTTCCTGGACACTTCTTAAGTCATAAATATGTCGAGTGATCTTTTGTAGAACAAGGAAGCGTTGTGCTCGAAGATTCCAACGGGCTCCGGTTACATGACGCTGGAGAGATGTTCGGCCGGAGAAACAAGAAAGATATTCGGTGCAATCAGAGACAATTGCAGTCCGTTATCGTGGAGGATTGTTTGACTGCATAGCGAGACCGTACTTATCGACGCAGGGGGTGGTCTGCAATGCCGACCGTAGCTGAGGACGCCAACGCCGCTGCCCGAGTCTGCTTGTATGGGTAGGCCATTGGCAGTCTGTAATGCAGACATTCTCCTTACTGCAAGAGATAACATTTGGTGATCTTCATCGCGGATGGGAAATTGCAAGAATGGGAAGTCTCGTAAATTTTTGAAACAGACATAATCTCGATAACTCGAGTTACCAAATCCGGAAGTTTGCATTGTGTCCTCACTGAGGGCACAAATACATCCCATCGGCTAGGTTATTTTTGAATCGTGATTCATTTATTGATTTATTTATTACATATTCTGTTCAGTGTTGACAAATTTTATATGCAAAAGTATTGAAATGATCAATAAACGTTTCACATTTCACCAGGCTTTTTGGTTAAGATTGTTTATAATCAAGCTGTGGAAATGCAACTTCGATTTTCAAGAGAGGAATTGATTTTTTTGACGCTGTTTGTAAGACGTACTCCGCATTTACACAAGCTATCAAACGTGCATTAACATCCCGACTTGGTAGTTCATCGCATCACCTCCACAGAACTCTTCCGGTAAACATCATTTGCGAAATCACATTACCAAAAAAGCATCTACGACACGCTGGTATTCAGTGTACCAAGACATATAGCAATGGATGTCTCAGTCTGACATCTTAACCTCAGCACGTGTTCGCCGAGCGGGAGGTGGTAGGGGGAGATGTCGTTGGATTTCCAACGCTGCTGTCGTTCCACAGGACAGCTCCAACGGCCCACCTTCACTTTTTCCTCGATTATTCATCTATTCAGGTATTCATGCTTCGCTTTCGGGTACTAATAACGCAGCAACGTCTCTAAGGCATTTTGAAAATATATCGTCCGTATAACGATTCCCAGGTGTCTTCTCCAAACGCTGCTAAGAATTACCATCTTTCGGTTGCTTTTGTCGTCTCATGAATTTCTAGATGATTTAGCACCGAAACCTGATGGATGAGGGACGGAAGTTACAAAGTTCCATCGGATTTTATTGCAAGAATCCTCACATGTCAATCGCCCGAGGATCTTCAGCCAAGTGATCAAGACTCTTTGAACTAATTAGAACATTACTAGAGGTCTCTTCTACCGAGCCATCAGCACCATCCAAAAAAATCCTGTCAATGAATTACAACGTCATTTCAACAAGTCCGTAAGACGAGACAGCCGTTCTAAAAGATGCAAACCATCATTGCGATGCCGCAGCTAATTTGTACTGCTTCGAATGACGCTCCTTTGACAAATTAGGACGGATCGTATGTTCCACAATGATTACTATTGATGGCGATTACAGTTGTTGACCCGGGGCGGAGCAGTTGAACGATGACGGAATCGATGCATCCTCTTGAAGGCGAGACCGTCACTCGAGGCCCTCAGGTTTGGGTCAAATGGATGATGGCAGTATCGAAGGCCATATACAACGAACATATCCACCGGCGATGGTGGATTTAGTTGTAGGCTATCTAGTGTTCTGCAGTAGGTCTCCAGTGATCTGCAGAATCATTGTGAGGTGTTGACGATATTGGGGGGAGTAACTCCTTACCGGATGCCCAAAAGTTGGAGCAGTTGATATCATCGAGAATGAGCCTGTGATAAGCTGGGCGTTGTCCTGGAGTGGTTCCTTGATGAGGTTGTTGATTATCAGGACATACTGGGAACTTGCAATTACAGAAATGATACGTTGTTTCATCTAGTCTGCAACGTAAATTGCCAGATGCTCTTTGGAGTCGTGACGCGCCCCCACTACGCCGGAGTCGTGACACGCCCCCACCACAGCGGACTCCTGACACGCCCCCATCACACCGGAGTCGTGACGCGCCCCCACTACGCCGGAGTCGTGACACGCCCCCACCACACCGGACTCCTGACACGCCCTCACCACACCGGACTCGTGACACGCCCCCACCACCCCGGACTCGTGACACGCCCACATCACACCGGAGTCTTGACACGCCCCCACTACATCGGAGTCGTGACACGCCCCCATCACTACTGACCAGCCGGCCGTGCAATCACTGTACGGGTCCATTAGTGTCAGTGTACATACTTACGCCGGAGCAATCAAGAGTGGGGGAAACGAGGAGGTAACTAGTGGGACAGTGACGAAAACCTGGCGCCCTCCGTAACTCAAAAAATTCCACACACCCAGTTACGAAAAGTAGTATCTCCCCGCCAACGCTCTCTCCAATTTCAGTGGAAATCAAATCCGTATAAAATTTCTCCAATAGTGCGCATTTTTGTTCACCACGTTCTCCATGCTAATGGTAATAGCCTACGTATTGGCGCTGAAATTCTCAACCAAATCCTCCACTGAACTGAATATTCCCATTGCCTTTTATTCGCAACAGTGGGCAGAAATAATTATACCGTAAATATAGCAGCGGTTCCTCCGAGTATTACCGATTAAAGTAATTGGACTCTATGATTGCTAGGGACCTTGAGAATGGGCTTCTGTTCAAGTAGAATTCGATGCACCGCATTATCGTTTTTTTTCTTCTTCTTTCATTACGTGCTCGTTAAAGTTCCAATGCTGGGCGGAATTTACTTCGAGATTTAAATTGAGTGATGTAACTTGATGGTGGAGACTTCATAAGAAGATTAAAAGCAAGTAAGTAATGAATATTTTTCTCAAGTGATGGATTTTCCTTGTTTTTCCTCCCCTCGCTTAACCCTATGTCGGCAATTTTTGTAAAAGCTACCGATGTAAGCATCAATATATCCGGTACTAATGGACCCAGCATCCCAAGGAGAGTATCTCGCAAGAGAGATGTCGCGATGAGAGCATACCGACGCGAAATAATGCCAACAATATTAGTGTTGGTGTGTGTGGGTGGCTGTGTGTGTGTGTGTGTATGTGTGTGGCCTGGGTTTTTGTGTGTGGGTGTGTGTGGGTGTATGTGTGTGTGTGTGTGTGTGTGTGTGTGTGTGTGTGTGTGTGTGTGTGTGTGTGTGTGTGTGCGATGTCCGCCTGAATACATCATACTCTTGCATGTATCTCGGAAAAAAATCACTTTTTAAAAAATATTGTAAGAATTTCTCTCCAGAATAACATTGCCGACCAAAAATTTTGCCCCACCATATTTTTTAATAAAATGCCTCGTTCACGAGGTATTTCAATTTGAAAAATTCCAGAAAAAAACATCCTGGAATCCGAAATTGGGACATTTCTACAGCCGTAACGCTGGCTCACACGCACTCAGCCCGCTGTCATATCCATAACTCTGTACCAAACCATATTAAAAATCAGAAAAAAATCATAGATCACCTCTCAATCCATAGGAAATACCTCGATTTTTTCCCGATTTTTCCGACAAAATTGTGGAGAGTTGGGTGGTAGAGTTAACTGAAAATCGTTCATCCACTTATTCCGATTCGCCTGCACCGCGAGATACAGGGATGAAATCGCGCCAAGTTAGAAATCGATGTTACGGATTTTGTATGTTGCATGTGCGATAATGGTTCACCAGTGTTCGATTGTGTCGAATGGAGAATGGTTTTGGGGTGGCGGGGTGGGTGGGTGGGGGGGGGGGGAGGGGGTGGATGGGGCAGGATAGGGGGGTGGGCTGGGGGGGTGGATGGGCAAGGAAATGTGTGGAGGCGGGTGGGCGGTGAGGGGGTGGGGTGGGTGGGGGGTGGATGGGTAAGGAAATGTGGTACGTAAATTTCAGAGAGGAGTCGAGTGAAACCGGGTGCTACCCACGGAATAGGATAAGAGAGGGTGGGTTGGGTGGTTACGATGCACACATAAGGGGCAGTCGTTTATTCGTGGCTTTCGCCTTGCCAGAAAACCACCGTGACTTATGGCCACGTTGTCGTAATGATCTCAAACTATCTGCCACTGTGTATGTATATATAGGGTTGAATTTTGAAGTGGTGCAAGGGATGAGGGGGAGGACAGTTTGGCGGGAAATGGAATGACTCGGTTTTTTTTTTTTTTTTTTTTTTTTTATCTATTGCAATCGGGGAGACGAGGGAATATATAAAAGAAAGGATCGAGGAGGAATTGGATGGGAAACTGGAGAAGATGCATATATTCAAACGGGTGAACACATTCTATGGGTTTAGCAGGCGGTGAGGTAGAGTCAATGTGGATGAAGGGTGATAGAGGAATTTCATCACTGATCGACGAGGCATTATTCAAATAGAGGTGGGTAGATCCACTACTAGCTCATGTGTAATCTATATTTTTCTTTTTGCGGGGGGAGTCAAGGTAAATTGCACTTACGTGGAGGATGGTTCTTCTGTATACGCAATTTGGCAATTGTCGGATTGCCTCCTATGCTATGTCAAAAGGAGAGACGAAGGGAACTATCGATATATATCGAAAGTATCGAAACGCGTGAGAGCGAAACCGACGCGCCACCAGCCCGCGCGGCGGAAAACGGAAATGCGCGTGCGCAGCACGCGCAACCGCACTCGGAGTAAAAAGGGGAAACGAAAGAAACTATCGATATATATCGAAATTATCGAAAACCGTAAGACCGAAACCGACGCGCCACCAGTCAGTGCGGCGGAAAGAGGGAGTGCGCGATAAATATTATAGTAGTCTCGATTATCCCGGGTAATGTGGGGAAGGAGTTCCGCGCATGCGCGAAAACTCGGATGGCACGGAGGGGATAGGGAATTCTAAAATTTTAATAATTTCCCACGTAATTTGGAGGGTGAAATGAAATTTCATCAGATGAATATATAAAAATAGAAATGTATTGTCATATTTTAATATTTGGTATAAAAATAATGGTGAATAGAAAGTTTAGATAGTCACTGATAAGGTTTAAGAAAAGGTGTAATTGAACACTGCTTCAACTTGCTCATTCGTTTTTTAGCCGCGATATCTCGCTAACGTTTGATCAACAAATGATGGCTTGCAGTGGGTTTAGGCGGTACTTCCGGAAGGAAGGAAGAGCGCGCAGAGTGTATTGTGACAAGTGTATTCGACTCCATCCGTCTTATCCGAGTTTTGCCGTATTGTCTGCAGGAGTAAATAGTAAAATTAGGATGTCTGAAAGAGGAAATTCTTATGAGCCAGCGAGGCATTATGAGGGGGGGGGGGGGTTGGACATGTCCCCCGCCCCAGTTTCAACACGTGTCCCATTGTGCCCCCTCTTCCCCAATTCTGGGAAGTAAGGTTAGTAATCCGCGCAGGTATCCTTATTACTTATTTTTCCATTTTGAGGAATTATAACAACTTTGAGAATATTTTTTCTCGATCATTTCGGTACTTGCATCGATTTTTTTTATGTGTGGTCTAATTAATTTGAGTTTCATTATATTTTTACATCATTCCAATTTTTTTTCAATTACTTCTCATCTTGTTTTCTGATGACTGCAATTTAATTGACGAAAATTTAGTTTCATATAAGTAAATGTATGTAACAGCTGAAAAAAAAAATGAAAAATCTTCGCTGTCAACATTTGTAGTTGCCTGAACGACCATGGCAGTAACCCTTAATGAGCCCGCAGTAATTAGAAGTGCCTAAATTGTTGCATTGAAGTACCATTAGGCCAAATAGTCGGAGTAAGTTTTCGTTGAATATTTTATAACCTTAGTTGTGGAACCCCGACGGACCTTGGGCTGTGACGCTCCATGGGTTTACATGATTTATGGATTCATGGACTTCCTAGGCGCACGTGATTCGTAAATGACCCCCACTTTGTGAATTTTGGAGACATTCTCAAAGTGAGGTAGAGATGCAGAACCAGGAATGTGTGTATGCGTGTGGGTTGGTGGGAGGATGGATGGTAAGGTGGGAGGGTGGGTGGTACGGTGGTACGCGGTGGGGGGGTGGGTGCTAGGGTGAGTGGGAGGGTGGGTGGTAGGGTAAGTAGGAGGGTGGGTGGTAGGGTGCGTGGGAGGATGGAAGGTAGGGTGGGAGGGTGGGAGGGTGGGTGGTAGGGTGAGTGTTAGGGTGGGTGGTAGGGTGGGTGGGAGGATGGGGGGTAGGGTGGGAGGGTCCGTGGTAGGGTGGGAGGGTTTGCGGTAGAGTGGGAGGGCGGGTGGTAAAGTGGGAGGGTGGGTGGTAAAGTGGGAGGGTGGGTGGAAAAGTGGGAAGGTGGGTGGGTGGGAGAGTGGGTGGTAGGGTAAGAGGGTGGTTGAGTGGTTTGGTGGGAGAGTAAGTGGGACGGTGGGTGGTTGGGTAAATGGGTGGGAGGTGAGAGGTGGGAGCGTAAGTGGGTAGGTGTGAACGTCTGTGTGTCTCCATGTGTGGAAAATTTTTTCAAACATTGCCTCGGAACCCATTGAAGCGATTGTAATCCGCGTGTCTTCCAGATGCGGTCTCAATGATCCATACATTGGAAATACCAATTATTCCTGCGTATTCCATTCCCAGGTAAAATATACTGTTCTCCTTTCCACACCTTTAAACAAAAATCCCACCTGCTTTTGATACTCCATTCGTGTTCACTCACCAAGAGCCCTTGTTTTCAATTTCATTTTCCCGGCGTTTTACTCGGCCTAACACACTGATCGAACTTGCCGCTCGTGCTAGTGCTGTGTAAAATGAACAAATTTCGTAGTTACCGGATTGCAGGGAAATGAAAAAAAGCTTCAGTCCGGCTGGCAATTTCATCAGACGCATCAATAAAAATCTGAACGTAAAAATGGGCGGAGGGGGGGGGGGGGGGAAAAAAAAAAACAGAGCAAAAAAAAAACTGCACATTTATTGAAGGCAGACATGCGTGACATCGGGATTAGGGGTGTAAACTTGACGTTGATATGGCTGAAAGCATTTGGCATGACATATATTCGCTGACAGCTTTATTATACGATGCACTACGTTGATTCACATGCAAAAGGGGATGGAGATATCTGTCAATGCGCAAGACTTCGTTAAATCGGATATATCGGAATGTTCCATCATCAATTAGAGAGAGCAACGTAGAACATCAATGCGTTATATGTTGCTTCGATTTTTTTCATCAGGTGACACGAATCAGATAGGGACATCACGAGCATTCAGTAATTGGTATTGTTGATGAGAATCCCTCTCTCTGCCCCCTCCCCCGTGCTCTTTAGTATTTCTTCGATAGGGCATACTGGACACCCATCCATGTAGCTGGGGGCGTCTTTCGCCACTTAAGCCAACGTATTTATAAACACAGGGGAAACCCCCGGAAACCCTTGTGCTACGATGGCGGGCACCTGAAGGGTAGGGCATACTGGACACCCATCCGTGTAGCTGAGTGCGGCTTTCGCCACTTAGGTCATCGTATTTCTAAACACAGGGGAAACCCCCGGAAACCCTTGTGCTACGATGTCGGGCACCTGAAGGGTAGGGCATACTGGACACCCATCCACGTAGCTGGGGGCGACTTTCCCCACTTAGGCCATCGTATTTCTGAACCCGGGGTGAACTCCCGGAAACCCTTGCGCTACGATGGCGGGCACCTGGAGGGTAGGGCGAAATGGACACCCATCCATGTAGCTAGGGCCGATTTTCGGGAATGGCAAATTTTTTTTCTCCGCTCATTTTGTTTCAATATTTGCAATAATGAATATAAGAGCTTCAGATGTTCAAATGAATCTCGCATATTTTGCTATCGAATGATCCTACAATTAAGTATATTCTTTTTTTTCCGGGCTCGTTATATTTGTAACTACCAACACCTGGATTATTCCTTTCGAGTTGAGCGGAACCAGACGACGGATATTGTCCCCTCCAGTGTTGGAATTCGTCAAAGAGTTTCCTGGCCAAGTTTTTTAGGCTGGGCTTGGGAACCGACGAAACCACTCTGCCGGTTAATATAAACCTCAAGTGCGCTTGGAATACGTAATATCTAGCGCTCACTGGGGTGAGTGGAGTACAGAACGAGTGAGAGGGAAGAGACAGAGAGAGCGACGGAGAGAGATCGATGATGGCAGAGAGAGAAAGAGAGAGAGGGAATATTTATCCGGCTTTCGTCCTCACTTCTAAGGTTGGACACTATATACCTGATCTTGAATACGAGACGTAGCGAGTTTTGATGCAGTACATCTCCATACCTTCGAAACACGGCTGTGCTACCAATACGTGATGCTGCTGTTGTGGGATGAATTCGGTATTTGCATGTCTTTTTGTGGTATTCCCCGTCCCCTAGTTATTCGCCTGTGTATCCGATTGAAACGTGATCAAGATCTGTTTGGACGAGCTATGTGGGATTCTGCGCCATCTGTCGTTCCCGGACATGCTCTCCCCGTAATTATTTCTGGTAAGTTTTTGCCTTGGCGGAAAAAAATTTCAGCGGAACAAAGATCCCCAGAAAAAGTTCCCCAGCGGAAATTCCCTAGGAAAAATTCTCCAGAAAAAAATCTGCAGGAAAAATTCCCTAGGAAACATTTTCCTAAAACAAATTATCCAGAAAAAATTCCGCCCAGAAAAAATTCTCAGAAACAAATTTCCAGGAAAAATCCCCAGAAAAAATTCCCCAGGAAACATTCCCAGAAAAAAATCCCCATAGAAAAATTCCCCAGGAAAAATTCCCTAGAAAAAAATCCCTAGGAAAAATTCCCCAAAGAAAATTCCTCAGAAAAAAAATCCCCAGAGAAAATTCCTTAGGAAAAAATCCTCAGAAACAAAATCCCAAGGAAAAATTCCCGAGAGAAAATTCCCCAGAAAAAATTCCCCAGAGAAAATTCCCCAGGAAAAATTCCCCAGAAAAAATCTCCCCGGAAAAAAATCCCCATAACCGTTCAAATTGGGGAGTTCTGCCCCTCCCCCTCTCCACGGCTTCCCACGTGATGATGTATTACCTGTTTGGACGAGCTATATACCATTCTGTTCCATCTGCATTTTCACCAAGCGTCAGGATTTACCCATCATTGAATTCATCGGATTGACTGGAAATCTATCGGAAATTCTGATCCCATGGCCCCGCATTATCACGCAAAATGATGAGCAAACTGTCAATGACAATCCGGAAAGATTATACCGGGTGGAATTTCGATACTAGGAGTTGGTGAAATGTGTTTCACATGGGGATTTCCCGTGGGAATAGTCTATACTGTCCCATGGCAAAGTGACCTTCATCACGTAGCGGTAGTATGTTATCTAATCATATTTGAGAATTCCAGGTGTTGGTGTCTCGCGGGTATCGTTAAATTCCAAGTGCCGCTGCAGCAGACATCTGATGGATCTTAAGTTAAACTTGATATCCATGTCGGAGATTCTATTATGCAGAATATCAAGTTATCGCACTGTCTCGTGTGGTCAGAATTCCACCGTTCTAGATACTTTCTTGAGAAAAATTTTCTTTATGTTTCTATGTGATACACACCTTCTGGGGGATTACGTGAAAGACATGGAATGATATCGTATTACTGGCGCTAGATAAATATATTTTAGGTGGGGAGTAATGCTGCAGTTACTCCTGGATTTTCTTGGCGGCTAAATGTCGCGCAAGACATTTACTGTCGTACAATTTTTTAAGGGATATTGAACTGTGCAACTATTTTGGTGGGTGGACGGAGGGGGAGAGGGTGTCGTCTTGAGAGGAGGAGGGGGAGTTGGGAGGAGGAAGCGGGAGTTGGGAGTCGGGAGGAGGAAGAGGGAGTTGGGAGAAGGAGGGTGAGTTGGGAGGAGGAGGGGGAGTTGGGAGGAGGAGGGGGAGTTGGGAGGAGGAGGGGGTGTTGAGAGGAGGATGAGGGAGTTGGGAGGAAGGAGAGTGAGTTGGGAGGAGGAGAGGAGTTGCAAGGAGGGAGAGGGAGTTGGGAGGAGGAGAGGAGTTGCAAGGAGGGAGAGAGAGTTGGGAAGAGGGAGAGGGAGCTGTGAGGAGGAGGGGTGTTGGGAGGATGAGGGGGAGTTGGGAGGAGAAGGGGGAGTTGGGAGGAGAAGGGGGAGTTGGGAGGAGAAGGGGGAGTTGTGCGGAGAAGGGGGAGTTGGGAGGAGGAGGGAGAAAGTGAGTTGGGAGGAAGGAGAGGGAGTTGAGAGGAGGAAGAGGGAGTTGGCAGTGAGGAGGCGGATTCGGGAGGAGGAAGAGGAGTTGGGAGGAGGAGGGGGTGTTGGGGGGAGGATGAGGGAGTTCGGAGGAGGGGGGGGAGTTGAGAGCAGCGAGAGGGAGTTGGGAAGACGGAGAGGGAGCTGAGAGGAGGAGGGGTGTTGGGAAAATAAGAGGGAGTTGGGAGGAGGAGCGGTGGGATTGGAAGGAGGAGCGGTGATGGGAGCAGGTAGGGGCGTTGGGAGGAAAAGGGGGGTTTTGTAAGGCGGTCTGAGCATTGGATGGCGGAGCGGGGGTGGGAGGGGAGGAGCTGACGATCATCTACCCACTATGCAATATCAATAAACCCTTCAATTCCAAAATATGTTTCATGCCGGAGTTAAAAATTTTTTCATGCACAAAATTCTGAATTGAGGTTATCATCTGGAACAAGTCGGAAGTTTTGCGGTAGCCATGATACCCCATGACCCGGAAAATTCAGAAATCTCCGGCTGACATTGGCCGGATGGTGGTACGCGAAGGAGCCAAAAGAGGGGGAAAAAATGGGGGAACTGTGTAGCTGATCAACGATACGAGAAAGGCCAATCGCTTTGGCTCCGAACTCCGTATAGTACAACCTGCGGATCGCTCGAGACTGGTCTTGGGCTTTTTATTAAAGGATTTTGTCATGGTTAAGTCAATGGCAAATAGGGTCGTTGGATTTTAATTATCATTCGCTCCGTTTATTAGCGCATTAATTGTTCTCCTAAGATATCCTGTATTTTTTCCTGTTATACACAGGAGCACTTGTTCCTGAGTTCGCCTCTGGTCGTTGCCTTCATTCCTCTTCTGTTCATGGCGTAAGCCTTCAACTTGGAAGGCATCGTACCGCGAACACTCAGCCACCTACTTGTCTGGCGATGAAAGGAGAAGGCTTGTTTTCCAAGAAAAAAACCCGTGGGGGAGGAAAAAAAAGGGTCTGAGGTGGTAGTAAACTCCTGGGGCCAAACGGCCTGCAGGAGGTGAGCTGATTTATCGAGGGGTTGTTGAAAATAATACGATTTCTTGGTAGGAAGATGTGTGTACGACAGCGGGGGCAAGCTGATAGCGGTATTTTCGCAATTTATGGTACTTGAGTTGCGAAGAGGGAATTGTTGAGGAAAGTTGGGGAGGATATTTGGGTGGTGAAGCACTACGCTTACTTTTTGGGATTGATTAAGCGGCGAGCGACTCATATGATTAGCAGCCATAAGCTTCCGGTTCCACTGTAAAGAGATTTGTACGAGACTAATTCTAACAACTAAATCATTTGCAATTGTTACTCTATACCTGGGACCTAAATATAGTCTTATGGTTCACCATGCCTCATTCAGAAAAACTCATTGAAAGTATTTTCCCACTTTTTATACATTTCCAGGAGATCACCATAAAGCAATTGAATCGTCCCTTCCGGGCGTGCAGGTAATAAGCATATATAGAGGTAGTTGTAGTTTGACGGAACATAAGTTTTCACAAAATCCAACAAAACTGTGTTTCATTTCTTAAGGATATTCCACCTATATTGGCGAAGATATAAGAATGTCTGTATGAAATTTGAAATTGATTCACAACACCGTTTTGTAGTTATTAATTATCGAAGTTCTCAATTACCGGCCTCTCATGGGAAAAATAAAAATGTCGGTAAATACAGTTCAAAATATAAAAATTTGTTGAAATTTTGAAAATTTACTATTGAAGCAGATATAAAACGATGGTAAAAATTTCATGACGATTGACTAAAATTTTTTTTCATTAATTTGTTTAAACAATATAATATTGATTCGCAAAATCAAATACAATATAATAATTTTCTATGGCTATCACTTCAACTAATTAACGCATTGAAATATTAATTGAAAATTATTGGCGATAAATATAACGAATTATAGAAAGGGTCATAAACTTTTGTTTTGACTATACGTGTTGAATATCCTTAAGAGTGTATACGTGAATTCTACTTGATACGCTACAATGCAAGATTATCGGTAAATGCAGATGGGGGTGTCAACTGTCGCTTGGTCAATGCCCGAATGTCGCTCCGTGCCTTGGCCGTTTCTGTCCTCCGGCCCTTGCGGGTATTTTTTCAGTTCGTCAACTGCTCGTTGGTCCTTGTCTCTACGGTAACTATCCTTCTCATACTTGGACAAATCGGAATGAAAAAATCATATCGCTTCACAATTGGCGAAGCCTTTGTCACCGAGGAATCGGGTGGTGCTCGATATCAGAGGTGGCATCGAGATGGCGAGTCAGATTCCCTCGGTCGAATGGGTACGCCCATCATTTAACTCACCCATGCCTTAGATCCTCGCACATGCAGCCCTGCCGTTACATTTGATAAACGTAACGAACTTTGTAAATACTTTTTGCGAAAAGGTTTTGTCAATACCCACAAAAACTGTTAACAATTTATTCTTGTTCTCTACTTACACGGCTTCTCAAGGTGACCGTTGGTGCCAAACTGACTCGCATTTAATTATAATCCGAAGTTTCACCGAAACCAATCGATATTCTCTGTATACAAACACTGACAGCACCAAATTCAGAAATGAGATCGATGCACCTCACATAAACAAACATTGTTACCATTCATATTGATCTGCCGATGTTGTCCGTAACCAAAGACCCTGAACCAGTGCACCATGCCCTCTAATATGATAACAGCATTACGATTTTTGTTTCGCATTGAAGTGAATGTGCTTGGCCAACGTAAAATACTGAACTCTCGTGCATAACGCTTGAAATTCATCCAAGATTTCCCCATTTCATGTTGGTGAAACAATACCTTCGTGTGCAATCGGTTTTAGATGCCCTCAAGGGCATTCCCTATGCTGTATAATTCACTCGCCAACTCATACCACATCTCAGGGGACTCCAAATAGTGTTGACTGAAAATTCAATGAAATACGAGGTGCATTGATGGAGTCGAAACTTCATTCGCTGGACCATTCTGTACTGTCAACCGCAACTTTTTCATGGTTAGTTGATCTCCCCTTGAACCTGAGAGATAGGCAAACTATCTCGTAACATAGTCGAAAATTTTATTAGACTGAAAGTGGTTGGGAAACAGTTGAGACGATGCTAGGTTGATGTGAGTTTCAGCTACGTGGCGGGTTTTTGGAGTATTGAATAGTTGGAGTCTTCTTCCTATGGCTGCGGGTCAATGGAGTGAGGTCAAATGACCACAAGTGGCGGTTAAGCTCGGCACGCTGTCGATCGTGACTTGGACCATGGTGCATCATTCAAATAATTTCTTCAGTTAACCTTTATGTTGTATACCCACTGTTTTCACATGAATATTGTTAATGAGTTCCTGCACATGTTGCAAAAAGCTCTACCCTGGACCTAGCTATAGCTAAGGTCTAAGATAAATTACTTTAATTCCTACGCCTCCGAAGGTATAACTCTCCTATTTTTGGACTTGCAAATCTTTCTTATAACCGACGTCAGAATAGCCGAGTGGACTAAGCGCGCAGTCTTAGCGCTGCCGCTTCGGTACCTGGTTCAAATCCCCCATATAGGGCGAGAATTTTTTCGGAATGTCTGATGAGCGGGAGGTTACTCATAGAGTCGTCGCCTGTACCGACACAGGTTTTCTGTGGTTTCCTGTGTCTTATCATGCGAATGCGGTGCAGCGTATGGACCACACGCCCATATATCCATCAGGGATCGAAGGCGTTAAAGATTAAAAAAAAAAAAAAAAAAAAAAAAAAAAAAAAAAAAAAAAAAAAACTTTCTCATATCTTGTGTGTAACAAACTCGACAGTACCTAT
Organism: Asobara japonica; assembly: GCA_026005395.1. NCBI lineage: Eukaryota > Metazoa > Arthropoda > Insecta > Hymenoptera > Braconidae > Asobara > Asobara japonica. The sequence continues at coordinate 1,692,599 of BQMI01000510.1, forward strand.
CCGTCTAGCTGATCGGCGAGTACAACTCAACCTATTGGCGATGGGTAATAAGAATGCGACACCCTGTGGGCTCTCCCGGTACTAATAAACATGGCCGCTCTCATAACTGCATTCGCATGCGTGTATCTGTGATTTGTGTTTACAGTATTAGTACTTTTTGTTGGTGATTTTTGCTTCATTCTCCAGATTTTTCAAATTTGATAAGTTAAATAAATTCAGTCGAGAGTAATGCACCCGAATCAATTACCGGCACCGAAAAAGCGAATATTCAACCGGAAGCCAACATTTACAATTGTTCTACAATTTGCATGGACAATTGTAAAATTTATTATCAGTGAGGATTTGTTGGATTATCCCAAAAAAGCAATGAAGCACTTTCTTCTCTTTAATAATGATTTTAATAAGAATTATCTAAAAGACTCTATACAGTCAAGATACATTAAAATTGTCAAATTGATTCCCGAATTATTGAAATTCGTAGACTTTCATCAGCACCACGTCAAATAATGCTAATCAACACCGATGAAACTTCGCTGATAAATTCACCGTGGTTGTGGGGGGGGGGGGGGAGGGGGGGAGGGAGACGTCGGATCATTGAGTTTTAGGTTTGACGGTGGCGTGAGTGAGTTAAGCCCCATGGTAAATTCATCCGTGGCAATTGACGCACACGACGGAGGTTACGACAGTCGTGTAACGTGTTGCTGCACTGAATCTCAAATAACCTCTGCGTTAGTACGAAGGCCATTAGTCGCAATAGCAAGACACATACCGTGCTTCTGGCTCGCATTGTTGAGCAATCTATGGGATTACTGCATGAAGGCACGTCGAGGCCCCTCCTGCATACACCCCCGGTCCACCCCCTCCCCCCCCCCTTCCCCCCTCAAGCAAACAATCGACCTTTGAACTTGCATTTCTATAAGCCGAATAATGGATGCATCTTACTGATGTCATATACTAAGCCGAAAAAAAGGATCCTCGAGTTCGGACGTGCAGCATAAAAAAATCGATACCATGGAAATTTGATTTTTACTCGAGAATAAGCCAAGTTGGGGAAAAATGGTATAAAACTTTTCTCTTCCAAATGAAATTTCCTACGAAAAATGTTGAACATAATTTTTTCGTAGAATCACTTGTTAACGAGATATTTCAGTTTTTCTGCAAATTTCCGAGGAGAGCAATGATGGTGGCAGGAAGTTACGTAATCGAGAAGTTAGTGGTATGATCCGGATGCGTCACACCGCTCACTTGTATCTTATTCGTATGATTATTCCATTTATTTTATTTTCAATGGCATGGCAGAAGTAAGCGTTGGCTGTCACTCCTATTCGTATCCCACGGAGACGACGCGCCCGGGAGTCAGCGAAAAAGTCACTAGCTCAACATCACGCCCGCATTGGAGAGCGATTCGTACTGGGATGATAAAAAAAAAGTAAAACGTAGGAGGTGGAGGGAGGGGGGGGGGGGTGGGAAGTACAGAAAAAGTAAAATAACAAGTGATCCTCTTTCTCCATCTTTCCTCGCCGTTTTCATCCTATTCGTACGACTTTTAGCGTCCCAAAGGAGATAGAGATAACATTTATCACATTCTGGGAATCCCCCCGGGTGTAACGCGGGTATTACGTCACATGATAAATGCACCGAGACGTGATGTAAGGAGACAGTATCTTTTGTGTTTATTCAATACTCGTAAGAAAATAATTTATTCAAAAAGCGAGGTACAAGTATTCTGATGTTGCATTCATATTTATTGGATAACGATTTTTGAAGCATAAACTACTGTATATACTATATATATATCCAGGCCGGGCGACGGGTGGGTGGTTGGGCGGATAGGTGAGTGGGTGGATAGGTGGGTGGGTAGATGGGTAGGTGGATAGGTGGGTAAGTCGATGAGTGGGTGGACGGTTGGGTGGGTGAGTGGATGCTGGGTGGATGGGTGGTCGGGTGGGTGGATAGGTGAGTGGGTGGATAGGTGGGTGGGTGGATAGGTGGGTGGGTGGATAGGTGGGTGGGTGGATAGGTAGCTGAGTGGGTGGGTGGTCGGGTGGGTGGGTGGTTGGGTGGGTGGGTGAGTGGGCGGGTGGGTGAGTGGGCGGGTGGGTAGATGAGTGGGTGGGTAGGTGAGTGAGTGGGTAGGTGAGTGGGTGGGTAGGTGAGTGGGTGGATTAGTCGGTGGGTGGGTGGCTGGGTGAGTGGGTGGGGGGAGGTGAGTGGGTGGGTGGAGAGCTGGGTGAGTGGGTATGCGTGTGGGTGTAGACCATATATATATATGTTGTTACGTAAAAAAATGCAACAGAATTTTGAGTGGTGTCTCAGGTAGAATTACAATTCAATGAAAATATCATGGTTGCAGACCCTGTCTCGAGTATTCATCGCCTTTCTCCAATTAGGACGTACCATGAATTTTCATAATGGACACCATGGAGTTGGAATAAATTAGCGAGAGACGATTAACGCAGCAAGAAAGCCCTCGAGTCATTCTCTCTTGGGGGTTTAGAGTCAAAAGTGATTATAGACCGAAGTTAAATACCGAAGTTGGACAGCCGTATTACAATAAATAGGGCTAAATCATCAAGGAATACTCTGTGGAATATCAAAATTCAGGTCCTGCATCTATACCGTTATTCATTTATCAACACAGTGCGGATTGAAAAAACAAACGGCGCAGCGCTCATGGTGCCACCAGATACGTAGTATAAAAATTCCAAGTGCTTTTATGGAGGATAAAGCCGGGTAAGGACAGTCTGTAATATTTTATGCCCTATTCCAAATCCGACAACTAGGGTTTAAATTTGAGACTCAAGTCCCGGACCAAGGGTCGGAAGTACTTATCGTATCTTATCCATTGCTCTAATATATTCCAAGTGACCGAAAGAATGTATGTTGTTTGAAAGTTCCAGAGATGAAGCTGCCAACTTGGTGGCTCAGGAGTTTGAACTCAGTTGTTGGCGGTAGTTGCGATATTGGATATAGTTATTGTTGTGAGAAAGCTATTCGTATAACATCCTATTGGAAATACATAGATACTCCGATTTCGGTTAAAAGTCAAGAAATTATTTTGACAAAGTTCGAAATCTCGACGAAAATGCAAATACATAGACACACCCACCTACCTATCCACCCACCCTCCCTCCCTCCCACTCACACACACACACCCACCCACCACCCACCCACTCACACACACCCACCTACCTACCCACCCACCCCCCCCCCCCCCCCCCCCCCCCACCCACTCACACCCACCTACCTACCCACCCACTCAGCCACCCACCCACTCACACACACCCACCTACCTACCCACCCACCCTCCCTCCCACCCACCCACTCACACCCACCTACCTACCCACCCACTCAGCCACCCACCCACTCACACACACACACACACGCACACACACCCATCCCCAGCTAGAGATATATATATGGCACTGATATTTGATCCTATTTCTGCAATTCTAGAAACGACAATAATACTAGAGGAAATAACTACATTGGGAAGTCATTGGTGCGGTCCCAATAAGCCACACTCACCCGGCCGCTAGTCATTTATATATGTCCAATAAATCCTCATTGTCAGGTTCTCCATTGCAGCTTGTTTACACATATGAATCATCCATTGCCATTGGCCCTGTCCATTATACTGTAGATGTCATGCGTCGACTATGGGTGTAGGGTCGATGTCAAAATATGATCAGGCAACATCAAAGGTAGTTTGACTGCGCAAAACGAATACTCATTGAAAGAAATGGTTGTGGGGGACGGGGGGGGGGAATGGTATAGGAAGCGTTGCCCGGGTAATAATCGGATCGTTAATTATTCGCGAGAATGGTGGATGCGATATCACGCGTCCACCAGGCAGGAATATAACCCGGCTACCACCTGGAGGCACGAGGCCGAATGTAATATAACTGGTGTCCTCTTAACGCCGCTCCAGTGGTCATACATATATATATGTTCATATATATCAATGGTTTTTTTCGATGTATATACATATATACTTATATATCGAAACATATCGATCTATATCGATACATATCGATATATATCGAAACATATCGATATATATCGAAACATCGATCTATATCGATACATATCGATATATATCGAAACATATCGATATATATCGAAACATATCGATATATATATAGAAACATATCGATATATATCGGAACATATCGATATATCGAAATAAATCGATATATATATCTCGAATTTTTTTTCGATATGTAACCAAAATATATATATAGGAACATTCCAGCTGCGTTAACCCGCCCACATCATTCCCCGCACTACCATCCAAATCCTATAAATACACACGCACACATACTAGTCGCGGCAAACCGAGAATAATTAATTTTACGCTGGCAATGCCGTTCATTACCCGACAATGAAGGCGCAATCTCTCGTGCTGGGGAGTGAAAGAGAGAGAAAGTATGATTGAGTAGGGGGCCTGAAAACCATGAGGGGTCCGGTGGTTCATATGCGTGACACCACCGCAGCAATTTTGACCGAATTAGAGAATCCGATATACTGAAGCGTGTGAAGATTGAGGGAGACCGAGTTAATTGCTCTAAAAGCGGACCTAAAAAAAAAAGTGCGGAAAATATCGACTTTAACTTAGATTAGCTTAGATAGATTAGAACACAAATTTTCATCGTGAAATATATATTCTGAGCCATGTACTTATGAAATAAATAATCAAAAAAATGCATATGCTTGCTTATATCAATAATTTAATTGACTATTTATGAGCACTTTGCAATACTAATAATTCATCCCAAATTATTGTACTAATAAATTATACCTTGACCTGGGACGAGGACATAGCAGGTATTGAGTTCCACAGCCCTTTAAATAAAATATACATGATATATATCTTTAGCTCAAAAGCGGTAATGAATAGTCTTATGATGCAGCGTCTCGGTGATCTAATGTCTCCGTAATGAGTAGAGGTATAATCGTCTCGACCTCGATGCGTCTATATGGGCTCTAGAGCGGATTAGATTTTGGCTACAACTTGATTGAAGTTTTACACATCGTAGATTTCCGTCGCTGATTAGCACTTAGGTAGAGAGCATAAATATAGCGATGTTAAATAATAATAATAATAATAATAATACTAATAATAATAATAATAATAATAATAATAATAATAATAATAATAATAATAATAATAATAATAATAATAATAATAATAATAATAATAAAAACACTTGGTTGAAATTGTTGAAATAGTAATAAATGGACTGTGGGTTTGACCCGCCGCGGATCAAAATTATAACTTCCCGATCTCTGCGTGTGTGTGTGTACTTTCTTTCCAATCTCTCATTTTTCTCACCATAGAGCTCTCCAAATGATTTCAATTGTCTATAACGCTCTGACGCCGAAACGGTTAAAGATACGAAAAAAGTCAGAGGACACAAAATATGTATTTTTTTATAAGGAACAACATTTATTGGACACATTTTTGCGTATCTATAATATTTCGTGAGATACAGCGTTATAAACAATTGAAATTGTTAATGACAATAGAAACCAGGAGACATTTATGGGCCAAAAACTAATCAGCTCTAAATTACGGCAAGACGCTTCGATTGCGTCATACAGGACCTCGATCGGATAATTTGTTCACGAGAAATCGTTCCGGGAAATTTTTGGTTACATACGTACATCGGCGCACACACACACACACACACATACAGACATTTTGTTTTAAATAGTCTAGAAAGGTCAGAAATGCCATGAAACGTGGAGATCTGATGGATAATCGATTTTTCAGTTTCGGGGGCACAACAATAACTCCCCCTACCCGGAAGTTGAAAGAAGAATTGTTTATGTTTACATTTTTGCGCGACCTCAAACATCATTTGCGGGCATGAAAGAGTAGTTGGAGTTTTTGAAGAAATCCAAGTTGGAAAATACAGTCGTAAAGAGACCACTGACCCTAGTTTTCTACTCCGCACCGTTTTACCCTGTGCGTCCCGAACAAGTGGCATTCGTTCTCGATCGTTTGTCGTTACCCGCTGCTTCCACAACTGAGGGAAAAGTCGGGGAGGTACTCAACTCATTGGCCCATGGATACCTCGACACGCCTCCGGCTCTTTTTCCCGTAAATTCACCGAGTTATCGGTAGAAATCCCTTCGAGTTCTCTCTTATCGCACATCGTCACTCGCTCCCAAACTGGATGCTCACGTAACTTTGAATTTCTGTCGAGAAATGTGACATGATAGTGACCACCTGACATTGAAAATGAAGCTGGAGGAACACTTCGCATTGAACGAAGAGTCAGAAGAGCTACAGAACTTGTTGAAGATTATGTTTAAATAATGAAAAATAGTTATCAATAATGAAAAATGGTTTATTATGAATCCTTATAGAAAAAGAACAGGGAACAATCGACAGGAGGATCGACAGATCGACATGAAAGTCGATTAGATGCGAGTGATCGATTGTTTTGCGACTTACATCGAGAAATCGACACAAAATACATGAATTCTCATGAGCGACACTTGTGTAATGCGCACGCACAATTTGCGATTGACGCTTGCGCAGAAACATTTTTGCATCTGCGCATCTGCAAGGCATGCGCACTGTGGTCACGCGCGATAGTTGCGTACTCTGAGTGTCATAACCGTCTTTTCGTCCAGGCACGTCCTCGACTAAACGTGTTGTTTGTGCATCGTCGACTTCATCCACCACTAATCCTTCCTAAAAATGACCAACCATGTCATGGCAGCGGCCATTACACTAATTTCAATTGTCATGGGCTGTCATGTGACCCGCCATACTGTTTTCGTTCATGTTCAGTCTGATTGGCTTTGAAATTTGCGTCGCCATGTTCCTCTTCGCGCGGGCTCATATTTTAAATTCAAAAAATTTACAATTCCATTTTTCCAATTCTAAAATTCAATTTCACATTGAATTTTTTTTTTCAAATTCAAATTTAATTCAAATTCAAATTCCAATGCAAACATTTATATCTATTTTCAAATTCACTTTTTTAAATCAAACTCAAATTTAACTATTACAAAAATTGAAAATCAAAATATTTCAAATTTCATTTCAAACTCCAAATCATTTCAATAAGAAAAAAGTCAATTTGGAAAGTCTAACGAGGAAGTGAGTTTTACTCTTACAGTCTCGACCAAGTCACTAGCGCCAACGAACTATTATATAGTCCTGCTGCATATATTTATGCTACTTTTATGTCTTCATAGAGGTATTAATAACGCGGCGGCGTATTCCTCATTATGCGAGCAAGCCGGGGTTAAAAAGTAATCCATCAACTTTTCGTTATCCATGGAAGCCTCATTCAGCATCTCTGGCTAAAATTTCAGAAATTCTGCAATACATTTGGACATATCTTATCGGAATCCTCTGTGCCTCTGAGAGCCTCTCAAATATTCTACTGGTATTCATTGAATGCCAACGCAAGGGCCATGATGTAGCGTATGTAACAAGTAACCGCACAGGTGGGCGAGACGAGGTCGCCTATTTTGTAGAATGCATCTCTGGAAAATTGAGAATGCCTTTTCTATCCTTACCCACACCCTCAGGCATACCAGACCCGCCATTATATAACTTTGTCATACCATCACGTAGACATATTAGTTATGGTCTTCATAACAATGTATGCATAATACCGTTCAACAATAGCAAAGTAGGAGTAGCACTTTTGCGCATAATATGTGGCACATCATCACAGATATTTACAATGCTTACTTTTCCATGAACATGAGATATAAGTAGCAACATTGAACATGCCCAGTAAGTCCGATTTAGGGAAGTTATTGTAATGACCCCGATAATGAAGTCTCAGAAATGGAAAATTTTCACTTTTCTCGACGTTTTACATCATCCTGACAAATTTTAGATGAGGGTTCTGTGTGTCTGTGTGTGTTCGTATGCGAGTGATTTTTTAGCCAACGCTTCCTCGTAAACGGCTCGATCGATTTGTTTCTCCTTTGACCAAAAATCACCTCTCACTGATGTCCAGGCGGGAGAGGAGTGGCAATCTTGAAAAACAATTCCTTCAATTGTTATTAACAATTTTAATTATTTAAAACGCTCTATCGTGAGAACGGTTAGAGATAGGAGAGAAAGTGTGTAATGAATGTTATTCCTTATACAAAAATACACACATAATGTTTTATGACTTTTTTTCATAACTTTCATAGCTGAGGACATATCACTGGTTAACAGTTTTAATTGTTTATATCGCTCTATTACATGAACGGTAGGAGTTAGATGGAAAAGTTTCAAATGAAAATTGTTCCCGATGTAGAAACAAACATTTTTTGTTGCATGAAGTTTTCTGTAACACTCATAATTAAGGCGATAGCGTTTAATTTATTCCAAATTTTCAACACACAAACACACACACACACATATTAACCCATCGGGAAGCTCATGATGCGACTCGTTGAGGTCATACGTACATGTGATTTATTCTTATCGGCTTCCGGCTTCACTTATCACTCTTGTACCATAAATTGTTTGGAAAAAAACGAACTTCTTACAAACGGAAGTGCAATCGAATTATGTGAATGCGTCACATATTGCTCCTTATCTTTTAATATTGTAAACACTGATGAAAACACCACGTGATTGGACGCAATACTTGGCATGTGACATATTGCTTGCAGATCACTGACGCACTGATTGAAATTTTAAAACCATTAACCCTCTTCGGCCTCGCTGGTTCAATAAGCGCTTTAACGTATTTTCCTGTTTTTGGTTTTGCATTAAATACATATCAGTGGAAAAATTGATAAAAATACATTACATCACTCGAATTTTTTCCCCATAATGATGGTATTTTCTCAGAATTATCACATGTACCAATTAACGAATATTCCTGTTCGGAAAATGTTATCAGATCCCAGGTAGGAATGCCCAAGGATGACGACGAGAACAGGCCTGTGCCAGCCCTGTTCCCCCGACTGAAACAAGCCTGCGCCAGGCTTAATCTCATCTTCCAAAGCAGCTTTAAACTCAGGGCAGCAAATAAGGCTATTGCTAAGGCTGGGTTCAGCCTTGCCTCAGGCTGAAGCTCTCGAGGCTGAAAATACCTACGCTTAGCACAGGATAGTTCAATGGATACGATGGTCGCCAGAATTATCCATTGGAGGCGCTGATGTCTGCTGATGGAGGTTGGGCTAACCAATTTCCTCAATGCATACTCCCTGATCCTCGGCCTATTGATACGGTTCCTTCCTCAGTTCCTCGAAAAATTGTATGACATAATCGACCGTGACATATCAATAATAACCGCGTCAATTAGTCGATTTTAGTCAATGGCGATGAGCCCCAGTTAAACCCTCTTACCAATGTGGTGCAGTCTTTGAGAACAATACCTTTCGAGGCTTGTCTCAGGCCGCGCTCGTTGGGATTTCAAGACTGCGTTGAGGCTACCCATGAACCCTGAGCTAAGGCTTGGTTTACGAGCCTCAAAGGGCGTTATCATTTCGAGCCTGAAACAGGCCTGAATCAGGGTTGGCACTCAGCCTCAATCCAAGATTCCCCAACCTCCCTTGAGGACTGAGACAACCCTGTCCCGATCGCCGGCAAAAATTTCTGAGTTTTCTGAGGAGGCATCCTGATTAGATCGTGCAGTCGACTTTTCTACCTGAAATTCTCGTTCGTTCATCTCTTCCAGGCTCTTCCCAGCATTCACTTTACAATTCACAATGAAATGTCAGTCGAGTGTAGAAAATGAATCGCGAATATTTTTCCAAATGGTTTGACGAGTGCCGACGCGATCGAACCTTGGACGTAATAGTATTTTTCTAACACAGGAAAGTAAAATATAGAAGCCAAATGTACCAGCAGAATTACGGAGGCACTTCATTCTACCCACCGTAGTTAGAACAGATGTTTCCATTCCCATGTATGTGCAAAGTAAAAAAATAGCGGAGAGAGTACTCAACCAATTTCGATATTTCTTCCAAAAACTCTCGTCATTAAGAGAAAACTCATAATTAATTCCATAGTCCGTTCACATTCTCAACTATACTCATTCCATTCAGCCCAGAAATAGTTCTCCTGCAATATTTTGCTTCTACTTGTAGGATCCATCGTCCCACTTCTACGAAGAGACATCTACTTTTTGTATATACTAATCCGGCCTAGCCCGCATTACCAGTTTCCGCCGCACTTACTGCTGTCGCGTCGGTTCCGATCTCACACTCTTCGATAACTTCAATATATACGCCTAGTTATAACACTAGAAATAACAATGAATTGGTAAATTCAAGGAAAAGAACTAGAAATGCGGAAAGAATAATAGATTACTATGGGTTCGATTTGTGTAATAAATTAGAAGGTGAGACTAAAAATACGAGATGGTTAACAGTGTTTAAAAGACACTCAAGAGAAGAAATGAAAAGTGGATCTATATAAGTATATTATCGGATATATATATATATATATACACACTTAGTATATATATATATATACACTGAGTGAATTGTATATGGTAGGGGTAATCGGGCGCGAGATTTGAATTTGAACGTGACTTGGCCCGAGACACTACCGTGTATCTTGATGTAATTGTATATGCGGAAGTGGCTTGAGGCTAAATACACATTATTATTATTATTATTATTTTCCGTTTTTTTCCTTCGTTTCTCTTTTTTAGTGTAGAGATCACGAATCGGATGCGTATCCCATTTTGCCCCTTCCGGTTAATTCCAAATATCTTCAATCGATCGAAGAACATGTTACCAGCTGATCTGAATCACGCCTAGCAGAGTATCATGGATTTAGTACTAATATTGTTGTCTGATGTAGCCCAGCTGAGTGCTCTGGGTAAGAAGCTGCAAACCGAGGACCCGGAAGCCTTGGTACCTTGGACGGAAGTACCCGGAGGCCCCAGGAGGCTCCTCGAGAGCAACAATCTGGGTTAAATCATCCCCTGAAACACTAAAATATTACAATGGAATTATAATTGGAATTCTGAGAGCTCTAGGTCAAAATCCGGGTACAAGAAGCTGAAGTCAGTATAGGAAGAAGACGAGGAAATTTTAGTATAGGGAACCTCGTGAGAACCTTCGTGTAAAATTGATCTGAAAAGAAAACAGAGAAGTTTTTGAAAAAGAAACGGAAATCGTTCCGAGAAAGAGACGTTGTCAAGTTCAAGGTCAAACGCTGTTGTGATGACAAACAGGAGTTGATCATAATATAAACTTTGCTGCCAAGGGCACATCACTGCCATTTGAAGGTCATTTATACGAATTAGAGAAGCAAAGAAAACTCAGAAATGATCAAAAATTGAGTTGACAATTTTCGAGTTAAATCCTTGATGACCAATGGACACTTTGATAGTAGTGGAAATTTATTTAAACATCTATAATTTTTTCAACTTTCCGGTAGGAACTATTAGAGTGACCTTGAAACTAAAACGTGTGATATGGGTAATACTAATATCAGTCACTACAATGTTTGCAAAAATACGCGGGACTGTCAAAGCAAATTCGATAAAAGGACATGCAAAGCATTCGAGACGGGTTATTTGTGTATCGTAAATGGAAACTATGCATATGAATGGTAAAATGGACACTTCAGACGGCTGATGTCAACGTTTATGGTAGTTCGTGCGTACGTGCGAGCACGCTTAATAACCTAGCAAGAAACTAAAAGACAAAGTCTGCGCCAAGAAAAAATGTCCTTCGGCTTTCGAGCCGAACCTCCTACTTCCATGTTAAGACCGAGCATAAGTTTTCACAAAATCCAACAAGTATTAACACAGTTAGTTGCAACGTGTTTTTAACTTCCCGATAGGGAAAGTTATCGTAATGACCCCGAAAATGAAAAGTGTCAGATCGATGAAATTTTCACTTTTCTCGACGTTTGGCATCATCCTGACACGTTTTCAATGAAATGTCTGTGTCCGTGTGTGTGCGTATGTATGTACGTATGTGAGCATTTTTTTGTGACACAGTTTCTCCTGAACAGCTGGACCAATTTTTTAATTTTTTTTTTTTTCAAAAATTACATCTAGCCGTTGCGGAGAGCGGAAAGGAGTGTCAAGTCTAAAGTACAATTCCTTCAATTGTTATTGACAATTTCAATTCTTTAAAACGTTGTATTACAAAAATCGTGAGAGATAGAGGAAAAAGTTTCCAACGAATGTTGTTCCCCACATAAAGATACGTATTTTATGTTTAATGACTTTTTTCCATAATTGCGCTAATTTACGAGATATCGCTTAATTAACAATTTTCATTGTTTATAACGCTGTAGTTCGAGAACGATCACAGATACGAGAAAAAGTATCAAACAAAAATTGTTCCGCTCGTGACACCATATATTTCATGTTTTATTACTTTTTTTGCTAGGTATCATATTTTACGAGATATCGATGAAAAAGCGTAATAATCGATTAATAGTTGAATTTGCGTTACTGATATACAACTTGACTTCATACGTGTATCGTCACACACACACACACATACTATCGGGAAGTTATAGATTTGACCCGTCGAGGGTCACACATCCCATTTATTTGCATTTGTTTTGACCGGCGGTTGTTTCTTATTGATTGAGTTAGCTTTGTTAGTCCCTATCTCAGATATTGTAAGGCTTTTCCTATATAGATATACTTGAAGAGTACTTCTTTTTTAAAGAAGTTGGCTGAAACTGTGTGAATGCTGTGCAGTTTGGGAAAAAGTCGGTTTCCACTCGCATGGAAGGCTGGTAGTGGGGGCTCGGCTCGAAAAACCGAACGGAGTACCGTCCTTGACGACAGCAATACAATAGACTCGAGCTAACTTCTCACTCGCGGGGAAATAGAGGAAGCGAATTCGAGGAATGCGAAGGTATTTCGTTACCCCCACCACGCGCCGACGCCGAGGATCAGAACTCGCAAGTTGAATTGACAAATTAAATCACGCTGATTTGATTTTCCAGTTTGCATATTGGATTGGAAATTTTGTTCGACAGTTGTAAACATTAATTGAGCATTGATTTTTTTATAATTGATATTTTTCACATTTGTATTTATTTCAATATTTAGATTTCCAGTGAACTAGAAAATTTTTCTCGTCGATAGAGGGAAGTTATTGCTTTGCCAATTTTTTTTAAAATTTTTTTCAAAATTTTTTTTAAAAATTAAAAAAAAAAAAATTTTTTTGAAATTTTTTTTTAAAATTAAAAAAAAAAAATTTTTTTTTGAAATTTTTTTTTGGAAAAGGTTCTTTTGAAAATATATATTTTTTGAACACTCATAATCAAAGGGCCATTCTTGGATCTCAAGCTTCTGGCTCATGATGCATTTGGTCCAGGAGAAGGCTCGGAGCATCTTGGCACAAATTTGCAATACTATCGCTGTTTTTTATCTAATCGCTATGAAACAAAATGGCTTATGCAATGTTGGGCTGTGGGGTGCACATTGTGAGAAAAATATTCGCACTGTCAAAATTTGCCTGGATAACGAGATAACTCACTGGCAATTGGGATGTGACTTTTGTTTCCCCGGAAATTCGGGAGGCTGGCCTGATGCCAGCCGTTTCCGAACGCGCCATGATTTCTATTTTTTTTTATTGCACAATGAGCCATTTGGAGCAACCCAAACCACAGGGACAGATCTTCCATGAATTTGTGTTGGGGATGGGGAGAATATTTCTATTCGTGAGAGTTTTCCAGTGTTTCAAATGTTAATACGCGGAGCAAGATAAGATAATTCTTATCGCACGATGGTTAAGATATTTGTCGATATTTTTTTGAGGAATAAAGATCAGCGTAGTTTGTCGATTGTTAATGCATCGTATTCGAAAATCTTAATAATCATTGTAAATTGATTAAACTTAGGCACTTCCCGATGGACCGACTCTCAAAATTGGATCTCCCAAGTCACGAAAAAAATGAACATGTGTGTGTGTGTGTGTGGGTGGCTGAAGAGGGTGGGTGGGTGGCTAAGGAGGGTGGGTGGGTGTGTAAACAGAGCGGGTGGATGGATAAAGAGGGCGGGTGGGTGGCTAAAGAGGGTGGGTGGGTGGGTGGCTAAAGAGGGTGGGTGGCTGGGTGGCTAAAGAGGGTGGGTGGGTGGCTGGCTAAAGAGGGTGGGTGGGTGGCTAAAGAGGGTGGGTGGGTGGTTAAAGAGGGTGGGTGGGTGGCTAAAGAGGGTGGGTGGGTGGCTAAAGAGGGTGGGTGGGTGGCTAAAGAGGGTGGGTGGGTGGCTAAAGAGGGTGGGTGGGTGGCTAAAGAGGGTGGGTGGGTGGCTAAAGAGGGTGGGTGGCTGGCTAAAGAGGGTGGGTGGGTGGCTGGCGAAAGAGGGTGGGTGGCTAAAGAGGGTGAGTGGGTGGGTAAAGCTGGTGGGTGGGTAAAGAGAGTGGGTGGGTGGCACTGTCCTTAAAGAGATCATTATTCAACTCTCAAATTAATCCAGGGATTGTCGAGAGAGATCCACATTTCTCATATGCACGTCATTAATTGAGCGCTCCATAAATTACACAAGAACAGGGCTTATTTTATAAAGTCTGATTTCTTTCGATTGGAATTTCAACGTACGATTAATATTGTAGAAATATGTTTCACCAGAGTTTAATGCCATTGGGAGTAGCATGTGAAATTGCAATTGTGGATAGTCTTCGTTGAGAATTCATCTGCGTACCAAAGACGAATTCTGTACAACGAAAAAAACATGGAAAATGAAAAAGCGGTCTTTGCCCATTCTACGGAAAATGAATACAAAGTGTAGCCGGTGGATGGACTATTGTTTCCCGAAAAAGCTTTGACATTGTAGTGCTTTATTGTCATCATTTTCTACAGACGGGCTTTTCTATCGATTCATGAAAATTCATGAAATTTTCCGGCCAGAAGACCATTTTAGGGTAAAAGTGTATTGAACATTCTGTCCAGTTTCGCGGAAAGCCGATATTACATGGAAAACAATGTCCTTGGATGAGTAGAAAAAAGTCTGACAAAATTATAGGATGTTACTGATGGAAAAAAAAAATAACAAACAAACCTTCTCCTGTAGAAAAAAAATCAAAATCAATCTCCAATGAAAGATCCACCAGCCGCTGCTGTTTGGTGCAAATTACCTCATTTTCTGGGCCATTGAATATCCATAGACCGGAGGTCTTGTCGCATACCATATAACAGTGGGTCGTAAGCTTGTGACGTTGGCAAGGAGTCAGAGCGACCAATCATCATCAAGGACCTCTTGGAATTTCGGTGGATTCCTCCTGATGCCACAGTGGAGGGACTTTGAACCAGGGATCAAGGCATTCACGGCAGTCGATTGTACTATCACAGAAGACAACTTGGTGAAAAACTTTTTTCATCATTTTTTTTTTTTCATCATGAAAAATTGATGTCTTCCTCGAGATTTAATTCTCATACACCGCATTTATCTTTACAGCTCCATCACCTATCATTTTATAGTGAGAATCATTCGCCAGACCTCGCGGCAGTAAAAATGTTTTTAAATTAAAAATCATAAAATTGCCAGTGACGTTTGTCGTAAAAATCTTTGATGTGGAAATTTCAGAGTGGAAAAAAAATCGCGGAGGAGAAGACGTTGGGAACTTATTGGAGATGACGGACATTGAGATTGATGGAAAAATATGATAGACCTCAATTGGACAATATTAAAGAGTAG
Organism: Asobara japonica; assembly: GCA_026005395.1. Taxonomy (NCBI): domain Eukaryota; kingdom Metazoa; phylum Arthropoda; class Insecta; order Hymenoptera; family Braconidae; genus Asobara; species Asobara japonica. The sequence goes on from BQMI01000510.1 coordinate 1,708,201, forward strand.
GCGAAATTGATCGACTACAGTAGTGTCTCGATTATCCGAGGTAATGTGGGGAAGGGCTTCCGCGGATGCGCGAAAACTCGGATAACACGGAGGCAATAGGGAGTTCTAAAATTTCAATAATTTCCCACGCAATTTGGATGGTGAAATGAAATTTCATCAGATGAATATATAAAAATAGAAATGTATTGTCATATTTTAATATTTGGTATAAAAATAATGGTGAATAGAAAGTTTAGATAGTCACTGATAAGATTTAAGAAAAGGTGTAATTGAACACTGCTTCAACTTGCTCATTCGTTTTTTAGCCGCGATATCTCGCTAACGTTTGATCAACAAATGATGACTTGCAGTGGGTTTAGGCGGTACTTCCGGAAGGAAGGAAGAGCGCGCAGAGTGTATTGTGACAAGTATATTCGACTCCATCCGTCTTATCCGAGTTTTTCCATATTGTCCGGGCCAATCCGGTCTCGCGGATAACGCGGTAGGGCGTATAATTGAACACCGGATAATCGAGACTCTGCTTGGATTTAATTTGGTCCTAACTTAAGGGTAGCTCCATATGCCCGAAGACGAGCCAACTAGTATTGGCTGAATCCTGGGACAATCATGGCGTGCTAGTCTCTCGATATCAATAATGTGTCGTATGTGACCTGTATCGAGCCGACGCTGACCCCATGGGCAATAGACCGTAAACTCCTTCCAAGTTGTATTAATATATAAAGAATTGCTCGGTCAACTGGGTTTTTCTGGAGACGAGAGGATCAATATGTTCATCGTCTTGTTGAAGATCATCTTCGTGACGAGAGACGAGAGACGAGAGACGAGAGACGAGAGACGAGAGACGAGAGACGAGAGACGAGAGACGAGACCAGAGACGAGAGACGAGACGAGGGACGAGACGAGAGACGAGACGAGAGACGAGACGAGAGACGAGACGAGAGACGAGACGAGAGACGAGACGAGAGGAGAGACGAGAGACGAGACGAGAGACGAGACGAGAGACGAGACGAGAGACGAGACGAGAGACGAGACGAGAGACGAGACGAGAGACGAGACGAGAGACGAGACGAGAGACGAGAGACGAGACGAGAGACGAGAGACGAGAGACGAGAGACGAGACGAGAGACGAGAGACGAGAGACGAGACGAGACGAGACGAGAGACGAGACACTAGACGAGAGACGAGAAGAGAGACGAGACGAGAGACGAGACGAGAGACGAGACGAGAGACGAGACGAGAGACGAGAGACGACGAGAGACGAGAGACGAGACGAGAGACGAGAGACGAGAGACGAGAGACGAGAGACGAGACGAGAGACGAGAGACGAGAGACGAGACGAGACGAGAGACGAGACGAGAGACGAGACGAGAGACGAGACGAGAGACGAGAGACGAGACGAGAGACGAGAGACGAGAGACGAGAGACGAGAGACGAGAGACGAGACGAGAGACGAGAGACGAGAGACGAGACGAGACGAGACGAGAGACGAGACACTAGACGAGAGACGAGACGAGACGAGACGAGACGAGACGAGACGAGAGACGAGAGACGAGAGACGAGAGACGAGAGACGAGAGACGAGAGACGAGAGACGAGAGACGAGAGACGAGAGACGAGAGACGAGAGACGAGAGACGAGACGAGATGAGAGACGAGACGAGATGAGAGAATAGATTTTTCAATCGATCGCCTAATTTCACATTTCAATCCATCAGTCAGTGAGTCCGAACTTTGCACCAATGTGTATCGAAAAAGACCCATCCGATAAAAATGACAAAAAAAAAAATACGAATTGCTACCCATCGATAACATCAAGTTATTCTTGATAAGTAAAACATGTACAATACATTTCCGATAAAGATTGCCCCAAATCGTTGTTATCAACTCATCCCAAAGTCGGAGGCTCGTCCGACCCATTGAATTCACCCATATGACGTAGCAAGTGTCCAACCACTCGTCGACCAAAGCGTCGTGCGCAAGTCGCGGAGGGAGTTTAAAAGATTGGCGAAGTGGGGGAAAGCGGCGGGAGCCGTAGACTGGTCCTTCATGAAAGCATTCAGTAGTCGCGGTACTACATTCGCGTGCCATACACACACTAACTATCAATAAACCAATTAACCAAAAAATAATTTGACTTGCCAATGACAATAGTCCATTAATTGCATAACAAGTGATCTGGGATAGTTGCAGTTATTTTGAAGTTCGAGGTGTGCCATAGTCAATTATTGTATTTCTTCAGTTGATATCAGAGAGTTGGAGACATACTCGCACGTGGCTTCATAACAACGCATGTACAACGATCTGTCAAAGGTAGTTTTAAATACTTGAGACAATTTTTAAAAATATTTATATCATAGTATGTGGTTTTTTTTCTGCTTTAAACGAGAAGGAATCAATCCATTCTGCAGATGAATCCAACATTCTGCTCATACGCACACACACACACACACACACACACACACACACACACACACACACACACACACACACACACACACACACATATAACGACCCATCTAGCCACCCACCCATCCACCTAACCACCGAACCACCCACCCGCCTACACCCCCCCCCCCCTCACCCACCCACCCAACACACCCACCCACCCACAGACCCAGCCATCCACACACACACTCTCACAGACACACACACCCACACACACATCCACACACACACTCTCACACATACACACACACAGACACCCACCCCCCCACTCACTCACCCACCCACTCTACCCACCAACACACCCACTTATCCACACACACACTCGCACACACACACACACACAGACAGACACACACCCACCCACACACACACACATACACGCACTCTCACACAAACACACACACTCACACACAGACACACATTTGACTGATAACAGCATAAAATTATGTTGAAACGAAGGGAATAAATTCCAGGTATAATTGTGTAAATTCCACCTCATTCGGCAGGTATAAACTACAGATCAATCAACATTGTATGCTGTACCGACAGCTTAAAATCCACGACAGCTTCGTTGCGAAGTAACTATAAGATAAAGCGGTGCAAATTCCAAATAGGAAGCACGAGGGATTTTAGGAAGAAGACTCGCGTCATTCATGCTATGGGGGAGGCTGAGAGGAATAATTTGGTGGATTTTGAAGGTCGAGGGCGCAGCTCAGTATTTTTTCCCTTCGAATTTCGGGCGGTTAGGGCGCGGAGTGCCGCGGCACCGTAGACGGACACGGAATATCAATTTAATTTTTTTTTTTTTTTTTTTTTTTCAACGCGTCCATTTGATTAGGCGCTACAGCGGATCAAGACTTTTGCAGGACTACAGCGGATCAAGAACCGGTCCAGGTTCCAAGCTGCCGGATGACACTTTTTTTTTCAAGAAAATGATGAGCGACGCTGCAATTATCAATTTTATCATTCACTTGTCGGTCTCGGAATCACCAAAATAAATTATGTTGGATCGCTCTTGATTTTTGGAGGAATTAAAGATATTTTAGAAGCGACTTTCTCTCTAAATAAGTACAAAAATCGCCGCGTTCGTCTAATAACCGAACGGAAAAATGCCCCGAAGGTTTTCTGTAGACAATATTATTTTGCCCATGAACTTTTATATCATGGCTCTGAAAAGCGGTTCATTTACGAGATGAAGCCCATCACATTAATGGTTTCAACTTGTAATATCGCCTGAGAGATGGATGGTGGAGACGAAAGTCGATAGCACCTGAAATCCGTAGTGTTGACTCAGAAACAATATTTATTCCAAACATTTGTTGTTATCTTCAACGGGATTTATTATGGAACATTCTGAGGGATTAAGATTGTTAATAAATAAATAAGCTTTGCGCTACACCCACCCACCCACTCACCTACCCCCCCCCCCCCACCTACCCACCCCCCCAGCTACTCACCCACCCACCCACCCGCCTACTCACCCACTCACCCACCCACTCACCCACCTACTCACCCACTCACCGACCCACCCATTCATTCACTCACATACCACCCAGTCATTGACCCACCCACCCTCCTCGTTCACTCACCTACTCAGCCAGTCTTTGCCCCACCCACCCCCTTGTTCAGCCTCCCACCCACCCCCTGGTTCACCCTCCCACCCATTCCCTTTCTTCACTCAACCACCCACCCACTCCCCTTCGTCACCCACCCACCCACCACCCTCCTCGTTCACTCACCTACTCAGCCAGTCATTGACCTGCCCACCCCCTTGTTCACCCACCCACCCACCCATTCCCTTTCTTCACCCAACCACCCACCAACTCCCCTTGTTCACCCACCCACCCACCACCCTCCTTCACCCAATCACCCACCACCCTCCTTCACCCACCCACCACCCGCCCTCACCCACCCACGTTTCTTTTTCACCTGCTATTATTTCCATACTTATAATCGACAAAACTAAAAACGACACATCCTAGAACCAATTGAAAGCATAATTTCCATCCGACTTCCCACTCTGTCACTCTCATTATAAGTATTGGAAAAGATTTACCCTTATTCCCTATTGCATACCAGAGTAAAACTTGATGGACCTCTCCAGTTTCGGGAAAATTTGAAGCAAAATCGATTATCCAATCTGGGCCACGAAGACTCCTGATGAACTTATTTGGAGAACCTGATATTTTTATTCGAGTTCTTCCCGGCTTGCTGTGACAGGAAAATTATTGAAACCTGTTCTAGGTTGAAGTGCCCATTTAAACATATTTAAAAAATTATCAGATACAAAAATATCCAAATCGAAGATACCTAAAAATTTCATCTTCACCACATTTTGGGGTGGTAGTCCCCCGCGGACCCCCCCCCCCCCCACCTCCGGGTGCGACTAGCACGCACTTTGGGGTGGTGCTCCCCCGCGGAGGAAATTGAATGAAAGAAAAAAATGACCGGAGTTGAAGGAAGCGGAATGATAAATTCATTCAATATCAAATGATAAATTTTTTTTGCTCATTTAAATAAACGAAAAGAATTGCCAATATATCGGAAAATTTCCAACCGCTGAAAAGTCTTGGTGTACTTTTTTCGCAGTTCACTGAGAATACTTTGTGCTCCCGAATGAGGCGCGCAAACATTGGACTTTGATCTGTTAACATGGTCATTGCATACCACAACGCATTTTAATCCACTCGCGATAACTTTTATTGTGTACTGCGGAAACAATTTGTACGGAGAGAAAACGATAGTCGAGACTCTCGAGATTTCTATTCAGAGACGCCGGTGGGGGGGGGGGGGGGGGGGGGGGGGGGGGGGGGGGGGGGGGGGGGGGGGGGGTGGGTCCTTTGATATTCAAAACGTGACGGAAGTGAAACTTGCTAGTGGTTCATTTCATTAACTGCGAATTTCTTTTTTTTGCCGTTTCGATCAATCAATTCAGTGAATAACATATCAAAAATTTACTCATTACCCTTCTATCTTTAACCACTTATCGGCTGAATTAATTAATTACAATCATGATTAAGTTTTATTTCATTTACTCTTGTAGCTGTCCCGACAAAATTCGAAATGACATGCTCTGGTACAGTTTCAATATTCTGATCATTGCTCGGTTGATTCACATGTGAGAGGTTATGATCCTCAACGTTGACATTGATTGCTTTTGCCCTGGCCCCATGATCCCTCATACGTTCGGCCGCACTTTTGCCTACTGTTTTTGTTTTCTTTGGTTTTAAAGCATTCTTTTCACGCAAACGATCACGATATTCTTTGCAACGTTCTGCATTGGTTTTCCCCATAATTGACACTAGCAATACACTCGGTTCACGTTCTTCTCCCCACTCTGCTACAGTGCCATGTAGCGTGTCGGAATTTTCGTAACGCCCCCTCCACCACTCGCGTTGCATCCCTTCCCTTAAAAACGTTGCATCAAATTTTGGGCTGCGCGCCATAAGAACTTTCCTCTAAACTGACCTATTCATAAAATCTGCAGTTCCGAATGGGGAACAATGATGATGGAAGTCTTGCTCTGCTGAATTATAATGCTCATACGACTCATCTTAAATTGTGGAAATTCCACCTATAGTACCTACTACCGCTCTCAAAATCTCAGTGATTTTTGTAAATGCTTCGTGCCAATAAACTTATATGTCTACCATGTCTTGAGAGGATCACCCCGTCATTTTGAATTCCGAGTGGAATTTGAGACATTAATTTCGAGAGACTATTTTCCCGTGAAATTCAGCCAAGAGATATACAAGATGAAAAAAAAAATTCACCTATTCGTTTTAACGAGAGGTCCAGTGGACCACAACATTTTCAAGTTACTGATAAGAGAAGTTATTGTTTTTTCCCGAAAATGGAGAATCGATTTTCCATTAAACCTCCACATTTTAGGGCATTTGCAAGATTTCTGGACCGCTTTAATCAAATTTCTATATACGTGTGTGTGTATGTGTGTGTGGATCTGTCTGTGTGTATATTTCCGGCTTCATTCCTCCTTGTGTATGTGGGTGGGTCAGTGGGTGGGTGGGTGGGTGTAGGTGGGGGAGTGGGTGGGTGTAGGTGGGTGAGTGGGTGGGTGAGTGGGTGGGTGAGTGGGTGGGTGAGTGGGTGGGTGAGTGGGTGGGTGGGTGGCTGAGTGGGTGGGTGGGTGGGTGAGTGGGTGTAGGTGGGTGGGAGGGTGTGAATGGGTGGGTGGATGTGGGTGCAGGCGTGTGTATGTCTACAATACCTTTGTAATATTATAATATTTTTATAATATTTTTCAATGTAATTTAATGCTGAACGAAAGAGATTGTGACAAATTATGATCGTGAAATTTGAGATTTCATCGGACACTTCCGCTCGAGGCCCTTCATTTACGCTGTGGAAAGTGGCAGTTGCTCGGCCTCTCGTCATCTCTGTGCATTTCTTGAATATGTAACACTCCAATTTTTGGACAAGGGGGTGGAGGGGGGATGAAAGGGGGAGGAGGGCGGAGGGAGGGAATATTTCGTGTACACGGCGATGTAACGCGTTCAGTTGGAATACGGTATTCCGTGCAAGCGAAGCGTTCAAAGGGCCTCGGGGTCTTGCAGTTATTTTCATCCCTTTTCCTCACATTTTGTTGGCTTTTTCCCCTGTTTATTCTTTTATCAAAAGCCCTAGACTCGCTTCAATGCCGCGAAACGCGCTCTATACCCTCCCCTCTGCAATCTGCATCGTGAAAAATATACGTGCATGCTCAGCATGCATGCATAAGCAACCGACAATGAAAAATACTGAGTGTGGATTTTTTCGAAAAAAAAAAAAATGATTTTCCCGGAAAGATTGTGAAACTGGTGATATTATGTTACGTGTGAAAAAAAACAATGGAATTCCTCGGGCAATAATAAATCTTAATTCTTTTGAAGATTTTTGATTGCCCGACGGTCAGGAAAATTATTGTAATGAGCTCGAAATCGAAGTTTTTTATCTTCGTGGATGGGTGTGGGTGGGTGGATGGGTGTGAGTGGGTGGGTGGGTAAGTGTGAGTGGGTGGGTGAGCGAGTGGGTGGGTGGGTGGGTAAGTGGGTGGGTGAGTGGGTGGGTGAGTGGGCGGGTGAGTGGGTGGGTGAGTGGGTAGGTGAGTGAGTGGGTGGGTGGGTGGGTGGGTGGGTGGGTGGGTGGGTGGGTGAGTGAGTGAGTGGGTGGGTGGGTGGTTGGGCGTGTATGAGTGGGTGGCTGGGGGGGGGGGTTAATGTGTGAGTGTGTATGTGGGTGTGTGACTGGGTGAGTCGGTTGGTGTGTGAACGGGTGGGTGTGTGCAAGTGGGTAGGTGGGTGGGTCCGTGAGTGAGTAGGTGGGTCGGTGAGTGTGTGGAAATATGGGGGAATCCCTCGGTTTCCCCATCACAATTTTGCTTATCTTAAACTATTAATGGTAAAAAATGGTAATCGTAAAACGGTGGAGGAGGTTTATTTCTTTGGAATTTTTAATTACAATGTCGAGAGATGGACGACGGAGAGGCTCACCTTCAAAAAGTTTTTGAAAAATTTGGTAGGGGAGGTCTGCGTGCTGAACATACAACCAGAAGAGGTAATTTATGACTTTGCTTAAGAATTCGAATAACGTCGATGAACCTTAGCACATCAATGTTCATAGTTGCGATTTGTGGATCTCGATTCCAGCAACCTCCTCGTGGTGAGCTCCGGGTAACGCCAATACTCCCAAACTTTACGGGCCATCCATTTCCGATATGTGGGAAAATAATAATTTTCATTAGCACTTTATATTTTACGAGAATGTGAAAAATTAATCTCATATTTCATTTTTAACAATTTTTCGTTGGCCCAGTATCTATGAATTCTTGAAGAAGTCCAAGCTTTTTTGAAAATGCTTCGCAAAGTCTCTTCACAAAATCCTCCAACTTCGATTTATGTAATGGTGGAAGTTAATAGTTTTTCGCAGCAATGAAAAAAAAAATTAGTGAATGGGAAAATATTCGGTTTCATACCGTCAAAGGAAATTGTCAACTTTATTTATTTTCTCTCAATTCTCTATTTTTATTTCATATCACGATACGAGAAAATTTTTGATTGCATTGACTCGGGCTTTTGACTCTCCAGTACAATGCTTCAAACTTCCATTATTATTAAAATATGACAAAAGTTGGACCAAATGCATTTCACAATTTTCCATATTCTACAGAACTATTAACAAGACAACTTTTTATACAATATTGTTACTTAAAACGTATGGCCTGATCAATTACTTAACTTTTAAAAAAAATTTCTCCGATAAGGGCTTCATCAATATATATGTATATATATATTGGGGCCCGTTGTGCTAACAAGTTCACATATACTTATACATAATTGAGAACTTCGACCACAAATCGATTGAGAGAATCGCAATAAATCGATTATCGAAGAAAAAAACTCGATTATCGAAGAAAAATCTCGATTATCGATGCCATGATAAAAATTGAAATCGAAATCGCATTTGGAAATGCATGTGGCCTCGTAGCGGCCACCGGCAAGGAACTAGTCTATATAAATAATCGAGAGCTTCGACCAGGAAAATAGATCGATTATCGAATGCGAAAACTCGAAAGTCGAACAAAAGATCTCGATTAGCAACCTCTGACGTCAGGGACGTTTTATGACCAGACTGTCCATACAATACCGCGTTTCTTCAGTATAGTGATGTCCGTGTCTGTGGCATCAAGCTTTAGGTATTTTAACATTGAGCCCTCGCCATATCAGCCTGGGATATCCAGTCACGTGACCTGTAACATATACTACTAGGAGACTTCCCATAGGTAATTTTCAAAGGCTCATGAAGCTACATGAAGATGTGATACACGATGTACTCGATAACCGCAACTTGGGTGATTGTAGATCCCCAAGCTGAGAGAAAACAGCTTCCTCCTATTGGAAATATCTGATGAGACCACGGAAAATAGATTAAATTTTGTGTGCACCGGCGATTAATGCGCAAAGTTTCGCTGGGAAAATTCAACCACAGGGGTTTTAGAACAATTTCTCTCGGGGACAAAATTAAATCCGTGAATTAAAGGATAACATAGCCACATATGGGCTGAGATGGATAATGAAAATTTTGTACTTATAGACTACGGTGATAAATTGGCTGAGTGGCAAGTAAAATTCAAAGTGTATATAAACAACAGAAAGGAAGGGGCACGAGGGTACGTGACGGAAGTGAAACTTGCTGATGGTTTATTTCATTAACTGCGAAATTCTTTTTTTTGCCGTTTCGATCAATCAATTCAGTGAATAACATTTCAAAAATTTACTCATTACCCTTCTATCCTTAACCACTTATCGGCTGAATTAATTAATTACAATCATGATTAAGTTTTATTTCATTTACTCTTGTAGCTGTCCCGACAAAATTCGAAATGACATGCTCTGGTACAGTTTCAATATTCTGATCATTGCTCGGTTGATTCACATGTGAGAGGTTATGATCCTCAACGTTGACATTGATTGCTTTTGCCCTGGCCCCATGATCCCTCATACGTTCGGCCGCACTTTTGCCTACTGTTTTTGTTTTCTTTGGTTTTAAAGCATTCTTTTCACGCAAACGATCACGATATTCTTTACAACGTTCTGCATTGGTTTTCCCCATAATTGACACTAGCAATACACTCGGTTCACGTTCTTCTCCCCACTCTGCTACAGTGCCATGTAGCGTGTCGCAATTTCGTAACGCCCCCTCCACCACTCGCGCTGCATCCCTTCCCTTAAAAACGTTGCATCGAGTTCTGCGTTACGCGCCATAAGAAGTTTCTTCTACGTTTTTCATCATCAAGTGTTATATACAATTCAACTTGTTAATAAATAAATATCTACTGAACTAATTTAATGGAGGCATCAATGAATATTCGTAATTAATGAACGGAACGTCACCATACTGCCACGTGTGCTTTGCATCAATATTATTCATATGAATATCCAATTATCTCGGATAATGAGAATATTTTGGGGTTCAAATAATGTTTAGTATAAATATTCTAGCACATTATTATTCCTCTCACATAATATAAAATACAATCTAGTAGTTCATCACACTCGAAATATGCCCTACAGTATTAATTAACAATTTCCCCATCATGTTTGGCATAGGAAACAGTTTTCCTACTGAACAATCACGTCTATGTAAGCGATTCAGGGCTTTTCATTCGTTGGCAATTTTTTTCAAAGGGCTTCTTTTGCAAACAGTCCCTTTCATACAGCATAATACTAGCGTAATGAGACTGCTCCACCATTTTCTTTATTTGTCCATGTTATTTTATTTTCACCTTTTTTGTTCCCCCATTCCCTGCATCCCTCTCCATCGCTATTCACCGTGGTACCTAGTCCCAGTTATTGCACGAGCGTGTTGTGACTTCCACCCCCTCCCCCCCCCACCCCCCCCCCCCCCCCCCCACCCACCCTTCGAAGAGAATAATGAAAGGTTACAAAAAACACAATTCTTCCTCCTTGAAAAATATAGTTTTGTCTTCATTTACCTTGGACATTTTCGCTTGTAATTTTCGGGATGAAATATATCGGATGCTGTTTGGCTGTGGAGAATTGCTCGACGCTTGAGTAATGAAAATTAAAGGGCTCTGGGGGATGGAAAAGAATTTTCGGTGTTGGGGTTGAGGTCGCTTCTTTAATGATCCATTCTGAAATTGTTGTAAATTGCCCAGACTTGAAGTCTCCAGGAAGACAATCTATCTTCGTTCATCAAGGCCTTCACCTGCGTAAGAACGTGATGGAGGGTTAATAAGTATTTGATAGAAATTTTGGAAGGTACCTCATTAGAATTTCCCCTTCAAGAATCTATTTTAAGAAATCATTTGCTTTTACGAAAGAGGTGGGGGTTCTGTTATCCGGCCTACCGCGTTATCCGCGAGACCGAATTGGCCCGGACAATACGGGAAAACTCGGATAAGACGGATGGAGTCGAATATACTTGTCACAATACACTCTGCGCGCTCTTCCTTCCTTCCGGAAGTACCGCCTGAACCCACTGCAAGTCATCATTTGTTGATCAAACGTTAGCGAGATATCGCGGCTAAAAAACGAATTTGAGTTTGATTTTGATTTTTCAAAATTGAATTTAAAAATAGATATAGATGTTTGCATTGCAATTTGAATTTGAATTAAATTTGAATTTGAAAAAAAATTCAACGTGGAATTGAATTTTAGGATTGGAAAAATGAAATTGTAAATTTTTTGAATTTAAAATATGAGCCCGCGTGAAGAGGAACATGGCGACGCACATTTCAAAGCCAATCAGACTGAACATGAACGAAAACAGTATGGCGGGCCACATGACAGCCCATGACAATTGAAATTAGTGTAATGGCCGCTGCCATGACATGGTTGGTCATTTTTAGGAAGGATTAGTGGTGGATGAAGTCGACGATGCACAAACAACACGTTTAGTCGAGGACGTGCCTGGACGAAAAGACGGTTATGACACTCAGAGTACGTAACTATCGCGCGGGACCACAGTGCGCATGCCTTGCAGATGCGCAGATGCAAAAATGTTTCTGCGCAAACGTCAATCGCAAATTGTGCGTACGCATTACTCAAGTGTCGCTCATGATAATTCATGGATTTTGTGTCAATTTCTCGATGTAAGTCGCAAAACAATCGATTACTCGCATCTAATCGACTTTCATGTCGATCTGCCGATTCTCCTGCCGATTGTTCCCTGTTCTTTTCATATAAGGATGGAGTACTGTACATAGCACTAGTCGGAATGAAAATCAGGCACATCCGAGACTGACAGCAAAGCCGATTACAATAAGTAGCAAGGAATTATAAAATGCCGTGGATGAAATAGCTCGCTCAGAATATGTATGCTCTCGTAATTTCGAGCCTGTAAGATGAATGAGGTACAGCAAAATTGCATGAACCAAATGCATTTTCGGTACAAACACATTCCAATTATTTATCTGAGCTCGGCATCTTCTATTATCCCGTGATATCGTGAATGGTTTTACATAGAGTGTCAATGCGCTTGTTCGGTTTATATCTGGGTTATAATTCGGATGAAATCTAATCACGGCCTAGTTCAGAATAGCGTTCTTCCGTAAATACTGCACCAATCGCAATGATTCGGATATTTTTAGATGTTGTATATAGACTCGTAGATATTGGGATGCTGCGTGTGATGTTCCAAACTGAGAAAAAAAATAGTGGCATTGGGCAAGCTGGCTGCGGGTGACAAAATTTTTTTGGCCCAATTATATATTTAATTTGTTAGTAACCCACTTAGTCATACACACACCCACCCGCCCACCTATCCATCCACACCCTTCCACCAACCCAATCCATGCCCACTCACCCACTCGCGCACTCACCTATGCACCCACCCACCCACTCACCCACCCACCTATACACGGACCCACCCACCCACTCACCTATACACGCACCCACCCGCCCACTCACCTATACACGCACCCACCCGCCCATTCACCCACCCACCCACTCACCCACCCGCCCACTCACCCAGCCCACCCACCCGCCCACTCACCCACCCGGCCACTCATCTACTGACCCACTCACCCACTCATTCATTCACCCACTCACCTACCCACCTACTCACCCACTCCCCCACTCACCGACCTACCAACCCACACACATCTACCCATTCACCCACCCGCCCACTCTTCCACGCTCACCCACCCACCCACCCACGACCACGCACACACACACACGCGCACGCACACATACACACATACACCATCAACACCCAGGGCATTAGAAGCTTTGTGAAGAAGTCCCATTATTTTGATTACACATAAAACCAGGTTCAATAAAAGTAATATTACAATAATTTTTTAATGATTGAAATATCTGACGTAAAATAATTGGATGATGGATTATCCGAGCACTGACACTGCCTCTAATAGAAATTTTAGATAGTAAATGGAAAGAATTGATGAATGGTGGGGCACTATTATTGGATTATCGGAATTTTCATTAAAAGCATGATTGATTTCGTATGAATTGGTATTACCGACTTTGTGCAGAATGCTGATATATTTTCAAAGTGGAAAGCTGGAAATTGAATAGCTCATCGTGACACCTAGGTGGTGTGTGCAAGCTGTTGGAATTGCGAATTGCTAGCAATCCGTTTCAATTACGCCAAGTAATTGGGCTTCATGGTGTGTACAATCTTGGGACAACATAGGTTGGTCAAAGAGTGTGTGATGAGTCCCACTGATGTCTCTGCTGTTACCTTGATTCATAGTTAGCATGAATTACCTGTGTATTGACGAATTGATTAGGCCTCTGATTGTGGCGGATGGAAATTCATTGATAGACCGGTGCGTGTATGCCAACAGAGCCGCTCCAATGAATTCTTGATTGAGTGTAGGGTGCGCCATCAGTTCCTCCGGTATGAGAATGTTGACTCACCTATGAATGAAACATAGATTACCGGTGATGGTGGTCCTCATTTGGTTCAATCCTTCATAATTTATGTGGACTACTCTTACGGTACTGGTTTGAAGTTTCCAAAAAAGATCCAAAAGTGTAAATCGGTCGATAAATGTCACTCACACCCACCCACCCACCCACCCATCCACGCCCACCCACCCGTCCATCGACACCCACCCACCCATCCACACCCACCCATCCACCGCCACCCACCCACCCATCCACCCATCCACCGCCACCCACCCATCCACCGCCACCCACCCACCCATCCATCCACACCCACCCACCCGCCCACCCATCCATCCACACCCACCCACCCATCCACAGCCACCCACCCACCCACCCGCCCACCCATCCACACCCACCCACCCATCCATACCCACCCACCCATCCACACCCACCCATCCACACCCACCCATCCACAGGCACCCATCCACAGCGACCCACACACCCATCCACAGCCACCCACCCACCCACCCATCCACACCCACCCACCCATCCATACCCACCCATCCATACCCACCCACCCATCCACCCACCCCGCATCCACACCCTTCCACACCCACCCATCCACACCCTTCCACACAGCCATTCAATCCACCAATCATGACATTCTGAAAATAACTCACTCCAAATCAATTCCCTAAATTCCTCACCCTCATTTAATTTTCCCTCAATTTCTACTGACGAATGAATCAAAATTGAATTTACCCGAAAGACCGAATTTCCACCTCAGCCGCCGAGATCGAAGGCCCAGAGTATCTCTAATATGGTTTTGTGTAGCTCAAGCAATTCTCCACCGTACCCAGCCATACATACAATAAACTATCAGTTATCTTTCCGCCTAGCATTGAGTCTCCTAAATCATATCCGGACGTTATTATTACATCCTCCCACCATTCTTCACGATTCCGCGTCATTTTTTTTCCCGCCCATCGATTCTGCTGCTGCACATAGTGATTCCAATTTGATTTTACGTCAGTGGAAATCGGAGAAGCATTGAAAGAAAATTTATTTCTCAGGCAAACTTGCAGATTTGAGAATTTTAAACTGTCCCATTTATCGGGGAAATAATTATGAAGATTTGAGTAGCCGCAGGATGAGCGCGAAGACGAGACTTATGCGTCTTACGTGAGTGGGAGTGAGACGCCAATAGGGAGGCCACCGCCCGACGGTTAAACCCGTCGTACTTACTTGATTATGACAAATATGAAAAAAAGTGATAAGAAATTAAACGTGCATTATCTCTTACAGAACAAGTTTTGCTTAACACTTTTTGCCGTATCTCTTACCGTTTTCGCAATAGAGCGTTGTGAGCAATCAGTCGCTCATAGCAAGAAAACTGCTCGGTCAATTTAAACCAAAAAATTTGAGTTGAGCGGATACTTCTGTATTTTCTATTGGATGTATTTGCTGGAGTCACGTTTAAGGCGACGTGTGATTGGCAGTGGACAGAGGCACCTTGACAGAGGCTGTGACGTCACCGCTGTTGTGTAATTACAATCAGAACAAGGAGAGAAATTTTTTGCTAGTATTTTTTTCTCATTGCGGAGTATATATTAAAAAAAAATAAATAAAAATAAAGCTCCCTATTACTGGTTAAACGAAGGAATACGAAGGTTACTGGGAAGCTGAATTCATCGTCGACTGCTCTATACTATTTTAGGTTACGGCATGCAGAAGCTTATTCATTTGGACGGGGCGCTAAGCCGGTGTACAATACATGCAGCTTTCTACAGAGAATGGCCTAAAAATCATTTATGTCGGCTTGTTTATATCCGTTATACAATAGAATATGATAAAGGAAGACAGAATGGTGTGGTGCTTGACAGAAGGATTAGGGGATCACTTAGCAACGCTCATAAAATTTTCATCTGATCTTGATAAGAAAAACTCAAGGAGTTCTCAAGCGCAACTACAATTATGTTGGCATTTAAGAAGGAAGTAATGTTTCTTGCAACGATGCACAGAGCATAATATATGAGAAATTTTATCGGCAACTTCTTGAGCAATTCTTCTGTTCCCCCAGAATCGAAGTTCCACCACCTGGGAATGAGGTACATTATGGCGCGTAACGCAGAATCCGATGCAACGTTTTGAAGGGAAGGGGTGCAGCGCGAGTGGTGGAGGGGGCGTTACGAAAATTCCGACACGCTACATGGCACTGTAGCGGAGTGGGGAGAAGAACGTGAACCGAGTGTATTGCTAGTGTCAATTATGGGGAAAACCAATGCAGAACGTTGCAAAGAATATCGTGATCGTTTGCGTGAGAAGAATGCTTTAAAACCAAAGAAAACAAAAACAGTAGGCAAAAGTGCGGCCGAACGTATGAGGGATCATGGGGCCAGGGCAAAAGCAATCAATGTCAACGTTGAGGATCATAACCACTCACATGTGAATCAACCGAGCAATGATCAGAATATTGAAACTGTACCAGAGCATGTCATTTCGAATTTTGTCGGGACAGCTACAAGAGTAAATGAAATACAACTTAATCATGATTGTAATTAATTAATTCAGCCGATAAGTGGTTAAGGATAGAAGGGTAATGAGTAAATTTTTGATATGTTATTCCCTGAATTGATTGATCGGAACAGCAACAAAAAGAATTTCGCAGTTAATGAAATGAACCACTAGCAAGTTTCACTTCTGATAAAAACCCCTTATAATGCGGCAGACTATACTCTGCTAGAATGTACCTTACTTCAGATTCAGGAGAGCTATTGCTGGTCAATAAGTGAGAAAATAAAGTTTCTCATTATGTCAAGCGCTCTTGCCTCACGAAAAAAGTCAAGATCTGCCATAAAACATCGAGCAAGGGGTGAAAAAAAATTGTAAAAAAAATATCTTTTATGGCTTTAATAAAGCGAACGATCCAACATCGTGACTGCAATTAGCCACTTGAATACACATCACGAATGAGAAGAGCTCATAATGAGGAATCTTGATAAAATTATACCATATTTCTAATGAAATTATATTTGACTTTGTTCGTTGGACTCGGGTGGAAAAAATATTTGCCTCGTTATGACGTCACAAAATATCAAACATTAAAGCCTTGTACGTCTTTTAGCACAGGTCACGGTTCAGGGCCCATAGTCAACATGCACTTTAACGTGTCCACGTTGAATGCTGTAAAAATATAAAGCAAACTGAAAGGGTTTTCAAGGGATTGTGTGCATTCTCCTCGTTTCTAAATTCACAATTCCCTCGTTGTAATGTGAATTTCATGTCGCCCTTCTGGCTCGACCTTTCGCAAACTTATTGAGGTGAGGGACTCGGGGAAAGTAGTTTTAGTATAGGACACCCCCCGGCCCCCCCCCCCCCCCCCACCGCCGGGGGGGGGGGTGGTTATAAATTGGAGAAATTGGGCGGCCATGATGACGCGAAGCCAGATGGCGACAAGTAAGATGAAGAAGTGGAATCATCGGTTATATTACCCTGCCGATAAGAAGTTATTGTAGTGATCCCGAAAGTATCATTCTAGGCTAATTGCATTTTTAGTGCGCATGCGCACGTGGGGTTTTCTGTCCGTCAGAAAACTTCGGTGTACGCTAGCGACCAGCTTTGATGGACGCCTCCCCCCCCCCCCCCCCCCCAGCGGGGTTAGGTTCCCGTCCGGCTTACCGATTTCGCTTTATGCGTATCAGGAAAAGTATTCTCCGGAAGTTACGCGTAAAATTTTTACGGAGTAGGTAGACGCTCTATTTGCCAAAAAAACCCCGACTTTGTGTATGTTTTTTTTTCCACTCTTTCTCTATTCGTATTCACCCACGTAACCGCTGGTAGGCATTACTTCATGGGCAATACTACGGATCAGAGTACCCACCCATTGCGGCTGGGGCCGACTTCGCCATTTCAGCTCATCGTATTTCTAATCACAGGGTAAACCTCCAGAAACCCCTGTGATACGATGGCGGGCGTCTACGATGGAACCCTCCCTCCCCCCCCCCCGCGCGACGGGTCGCGTTCGGTCCCGGCTCACGGTCTCACTTCATGGATACCGCCGATAGCACACACGGAATGTTCCTGCCATCGGTCGGAGTCCGTGAGAAAATATTTTTCAGAAAAAATATTTGCAGTGAGCGGGAATCGAACGCGAGACCTTTAGAATAGTATGCAGACACTCTACCCACTACGCCAAAGCCCCGTCTGGGTGTTGATGGTATATGTGTGTATGTGT
Organism: Asobara japonica; assembly: GCA_026005395.1. Taxonomy (NCBI): domain Eukaryota; kingdom Metazoa; phylum Arthropoda; class Insecta; order Hymenoptera; family Braconidae; genus Asobara; species Asobara japonica. Next base: position 1,726,247 of record BQMI01000510.1, read on the forward strand.
GCGTGCGTGTGTGTGTGTGCGTGGTCGTGGGTGGGTGGGTGGGTGGGTGAGCGTGGATGAGTGGGCGGGTGGGTGAATGGGTAGATGTGTGTGGGTTGGTGGGTCGGTGAGTGGGGGAGTGGGTGAGTAGGTGGGTGGATGAGTGGGTGAATGAATGAGTGGGTGGGTGGGTGAGTGGGTCAGTGGATGAGTGGCCGAGTGGGTGAGTAGGTGAATGAATGAGTGGCCGGGTGGGTGAGTGGGTGGGTGGGTGAGTGGGCGGGTGTAGGTGGATATAGGTGGGCGGGTGGCTGCGTGTATAGGTGAGTGGGTGGGTGGGTCCGTGTATAGGTGGGTGGGTGCATAGGTGTGTGTGTGTGTGTGTGTGTGTATATGTTGTTTGTCTCCTTTCTTCTCGTTTGTATTCCCCGCGGTAGGTGCTGTTTGAGCATTCCTCCAGAAGGAGTTGATGTTGATGTTATCCATACAATGAACATTCACACATCTGCAAGTTAGCTTCTTCCTGAAGACAATCACATACCCTTTATTTCTTCTTATATCTGTCTCACCCTCTGTCTCTCTCTCTCTCTCTCTTGCCATTTACTCAATTATCTACTTAATTTGAACGGTACTCATCGTATACCTAATAGAACGAGAGTTCAGAGTACTCGGCGATCGGATAAAGAGAGGGAAGCGCATGTTGGAGGGAAAAACAAGAAGCGCAGAGGAAAAAAAATGGCAAAGTCGAAGGAAATAGGAAAGTACGTGAAGTCTGGTGAAAGTCGAGGAGATTACGAGACTGTGGGGATCCGAGTGGACTTGAGGTGGACTACTATCAGAAAGTATCGGGAATGAGATTACGAGTTATCGGTAAATTACTTATCGTTAATCGAAGACAGCGGGGTCGTGGGTCCAGAGTCAGAGACTCATATTGTTTTTATGGTCATTACTTGTTGGACCAATTCATTTTGTTTCTACTTTGCTGATAAGTCAATCAATTTTTACATCTGATGGATGATGGAGAAATAATGCGGGGTCATTCATCGATGAGAAAAATTGAGGCGCATTTTGTTATTTAGGTGAAGCATTCTTTTTGCTCTTTCTTCAATTCTACGTACTCTTGTGAGAAACCCGAAATGCCTGAGTTTTTTTTGTTGGGTAAGTCCAATAAATGGACGAGCATTGGAGCAAGTTTAAGGAAATTTTAATTAGGTGTCTGTATACTCCGTAAAGCTATGTCGATTATATCGCACCCTATACCCGTAGTTTTTCAATCATCTCCAATGCCAAACAATGTATATCCAGCAGCAATTCCATCCAAAATCTCATCCCCTCGATTCTACATGGAATCGTTTCAGTTGCGGTCTCAATGACCTCGATGGCTTCATTCGTTCATTCATTACATAAATAATTTTTCAACCAGTCATACCTCCTTAACGGTGCAGGCTATAGGAAAGAATCATCCTACATAAAATGTCCATTTTCACATAGGGAATAAGTTTCTTCAGATAAGTTCTCCGCTAACTTCAATATTTTATTCAGTGGAACAGTATGAACAATTGAAATTGTTAACATTGCCCATACTGCACGAATGTCATCCAAAATATACTCCCCTCGATTCTGCCCGGAAACGCTTCGATTGCGACCTTCATGACAGCGCCAGTTTCATTCGTTCACTTATCCCATACAATTCTTCAGACGGCCCTACCCCCTTAATTATGCAAATTATGGAAATAAGTCATATCACATAAAATGTGTATTTCCATATGAGGAATAACTTTTATCATATAAATTTTCCGCTAACTCTGATAGTTTATGCAGTGGAACGTTATAAACAATTGAAATTGTTAATACCAATATATATATATATACTGCACGTTTTGTTAAAAATGGTTTAGAAATCTAATCCTAAAATCTTTAGCAAGTGTAAAAATATGGCGGAAGGGTAAACAAAATTGTGTCACAGCATCCCCGTAAAATGTAACAGTCCAGCTGAGAGATACTACGTGCCATTTCTTTTTCTTTTTTACGAACTACCAGCCCACACAGAAACAGATCTTGGGGCGTAAAAACCTCCGTATGACTCACTTCGTACTCCCTTAACTGTTCAAATAGGTGTATTTGCGCCTGGTTTTTCCCCCCCTGTCCCAGTATACGAAGCTGCAAGGGCCATCTTGCGAGACGATTACACGAGTATCGTGGACATAGTGTACTATCGTACACCTATATCTATATCCTCGCAAGTCGTAAGGTACCACTGGCCGTTGGGAAGAAAATACCGGGGGAAAACGAGGAGACCTAGACCATAGTTACCGCCGCAGGGATTAATTTATTCTTTACTGCTTGGGTAAAGATGGGCGACGAAACATTCGCTGGGTTAATTGAATTTCCCGCCATTGAAACAATTTTCTCGAAATTTTATAAAAAAAATCGACAAGTACTTCTGCACATGCATAACTTTTTAACGGCATTATTATATTACGAAATAGTCATTTTTTGGGCTTCAATCTTGGGGGTTGGTCGCGCGTATAGCAGAGCGCCGCCCGTCGTATTTTCAGTTTTTAAGGTATAAAATGTTTATTGAGGCACTTCCTATTGTTGGACATTGCTTCAGAATCGCCGAAACTTTTATCTGGATTGATATGACATTCAGATTCGACTGATAAGATAAATGTGATGAGGAACTGATGAGATTTTGATCTGGTCTACCGGGTTCAAAATCCTCAGATCCGTTTACTTGGGATCATTTGGACAGCAGTTAGGTTTATAGCTTCTAGCGACCTTGAACGGATGATCTTCCTATCATCATCTAGGTCCAGATGAGCTCAGCTTGGCTCCCCAAGCAGTCCACCTGCAATGGCTCTCCTCAAGTTTGTCTTCAGCAAGGCTAACTGCAACCTGGAACCTCACCTGAATCCATCTCCAATTACTCCGATCACGTTCGGATTGATTCCCGGTTTAAATATCCAGTCAAAAATGCAAAAAAAAAATATCCAATGCCAAAATATCCAAATAAAAGATATCTGAAAAATAAATCTCCAACAGATTTTGGGGGGAGATTCTCCTCGGAACCGCCCACTCGGGTGGGGTTTGTACACTCTTTGAGGGAGTGGTCTCCGTCGGAACCGCCCACTCGGGTGCGGTTGGTACATATTTTAGGGCGAGGTTTTCCTCGCAACCGCCCACTCGGGTGCGGTGAGTACACTCTTTGGGGGAGTGGTCTCCGTCGGAACCGCCCACCCGGGTGCGGTTATACACTCTTTGGGGGGAGTCGTCTCCGTCGGAACCGCCCACTCTGGTACGGTTAGTATACATTTTGACGAGAAATTCGGCTACTCGTTCAAAATATCCCATCCGATATTTTCGACATTGGATAATTTATTAATTGGATCATTTGAAATTGGATAATTCATTAATTGGATATTTTCACGTGGATTACCTCACCTGTTATTCAGGTTGGTCTCCAGACCAGCCTGAACCAAATGTTGACTCATGGCATCCAGCGATCAACTAAAAAATAGTCCTAAAATAAATTTGAACCTCGTATTCGACCTCGCCAAAATTCTCCTCTAATTCCTCAAACGCTTTACCCAAAAGGACTCAATTTAACCGTCGACACAATTCGGTTCCACCACGTTAGCCGTGGGTATCCCAGTATGATATCTAACACAGAAGCACCCGACAATAGTATCGCACGTTTCCAAGCTGCGCCATAGAGAGCCCTTCCCATTGCCCGAACTATAGATGTGTTGAAGCATTAGGGCGGAGAATTTCCGAGTGAGGAGTGAGAATTGGACGAATTTGGTGTCCTCCAAAAGGATAGAGAAATGGAGTGGAGCAAAGTCTAAAGTTAAAGAGAGATGTGTAGGCGTTGACTGTTAGTCCCGCGGCTGTATTCGGTTTCAAGTGAATCGAGGGAGAGACTGGACTGCCGTTTGCAAGTTCGAGGAGGCTTCTAATGTGTTGGATGCAGTGGGCTAGGTACATGAGAGGCGGAAAATCGATTGGAATTAGTGGTGAATGAGTGAGGATTGACTGTTAGGTACCATTCTGTGGGGAATATAAATATCACCGGCAGAAAGTGCTATTTTATAACAGAACAGTTATGAATCCTCGTTGGGAGCACAAATCAAACTTCCCGATTTGTAATTTCTGTTTGCCATTCCTAGATTTTCCGATACGTCAATTAAACGTTAAAAGACGGGTTTCAGAGAAAAAAAAAAAAAAGGAATCGTGAAATTTGCGACAGGACGGTCCCTCAAGGAGGGCTGGGAAATCTTGGATGGAGGCCGAGTGCCAACCCTGATTCAGGCCTGTTTCAGCCTCGAAATGATAACGCCCTTTGAGGCTCGTAAACCAAGCCTTAGCTCAGGGTTCATGGGGAGCCTCAACGCAGCCTTGAAATCCCAACGAGCATAGCCTGAGACAAGCCTCGAAAGGCATTGTTCTCAAAGACTGCACCACATTGGTAAGAGGGTTTAACTGGGGCTCAGCGCCATTGACTAAAATCGACTAATTGACGCGGTTATTATTGATATGTCACGGTCGATTATGTCATACAATTTTTCGAGGAACTGAGGAAGGAACCGTATCAATAGGCCGAGGATCAGGGAGTATGCATTGAGGAAATTGGTTAGCCCAACCTCCATCAGCAGACATCAGCGCCTCCAATGGATAATTCTGGCGACCATCGTATCCATTGAACTATCCTGTGCTAAGCGTAGGTATTTTCAGCCTCGAGAGCTTCAGCCTGAGGCAAGGCTGAACCAAGCCTTAGCAATAGCCTTATTTGCTATGCTGAGTTTGAGGCTGCCTTGGAAGATGAAATTAAGCCTGGCACAACCCTAGCACGACTAACCCAAGCGATAATTTTTCTAGGCAAATTTTGACTGGGGTATCAAGGTTGCCTTCTAGTATTGGAGAACCATTTTTGGGGGTAGTCTAATTTTGGTAAGCATCAAACTATTGAACTAATTTTTGATCTATAATTGAAGACGACGACGAAGTGTAGAAAGGTGATGACAGAGATTTTCTGCTGGCGAAAGGGTTTCGTCCAACACTCACTTCACATTTCTTGACTTCTTCCATTTCTGCTAGCTCCAATCCCTCTGCTCTTTAACTCGTTCCCTATCTCTCAACTCCCCCCCAGTACACGCCTGATTTCTTATCCCTCTTCTCTTCGCCCACTCTCTCCCTAATGGTCTTCAGCGACGAGAGAAAACTGGGACGAGATTAAAGCCCGGAAGCACACGTTCGACGTACGTTAACGGAAGCTTCTTTTCTCTTACCCTTCAGCACAAAATCCTGAGTACGTTCTGTCTGCATTCATCCATAGTGCAAGTTTAAAGTAGCCTTATCGGGCTAGTCGAGTCGTTCAGTGGAGACGGAAATATGACGGTGATCCGTTAAGACCACGTCAATGATTTTTCAATTATTATTAGGTGTGTAAAATAAGTTTTCTCCGTCATTTCAATTGAAAACTATTACTCGAACGTATCGAAAAAAAAGTGAGGCGTCATCGGATACCTGGTAGAAGTGAAACATGGAAACACTAATTTTGATGTAAATGGATCCAAAATTTTTGACGATTTCTCGAGAATTTTTGGAAATTTTCAAATACTCGGTTCTTTCAAATGTTTGGAAAGTTTTTTAACAATTTTGCAGAACTTTCCCAAAATTTTCAGAAAATTTTTCAAATTTTCCAAAATTTTTACAATTTTTTTCCAAATTGTTCCAAATTCTTTCAAAATTATTGCACATTTTTTCTAAATTTTTAGAATTTTATTCCACCTTTGGTCAAACTTTTTCCAATTTCTTTGTAAATTTCTTTTCAAATTTTTAGAATGTTTCAAATTTCTTGGAACTTTTAGCAAATTTTTTTCAATTTAGAAAAAAATTTCCAAATTTCTCCAAAATGAGCCGAATTTGTTCCAAAATTTCGTCAAGATTTTTCCAATTCTTTAAAAAATTTTTCTAAATTTTCCGAATATTTGCAACATTTTTCAAAATTTATTGAAAAGTTTTCAAATTTTTTCCATATTTTTTCAAAATTTTCCCAAATTTTTGAGAATCGTTTCAATAATTCTCTAATTTGTTTAAAAAATTTCCACCTCTTTTCAAATGTTTTTTGAAACGCTGCAGCGTATCTTGATATGTACATGCAACTCGTGCGCATCGCGCTTGCGTCGATGGCAGAGAGGGGGCGATGGGTAAGCAGTGGAGTATACCAACGAAGTTGCCTATCCCAAGCGCTAATTTTTCCACTCCCATGCGTCGCATTAGATGTTTCACATAAATAACCCGAGAAACGGATGTTTAAGTGTCTTTAATCTGCAAAAATGAGAGATAACGTGGATACTTGAATCACTGCGAGCGATCTGAATCCCGTTGATACAATTTTCTCCCTCTGCTCTCTCCGCCTTACAAGGCTTTGCTCTCGACATTGCTGCATACTTCATCCTCATGGCTTGCAGGTGTGTAATGTGCATGTGTAAAAAAAACAGATTATACATCGTGGTGGATAGTCGGCGTGAGCAAGGTGTGAACATGAAAAGGTCATTACCTTAGAGCACACGTCCAATCTTATGAAAAAAAAAAACGCCCTCGCCTCCCCACCCTCAATCCCGGGTCTTTACCCCCCCCCCCCCAGCCCTCCCCCCCCCCCGCGCATTCGACCGCCCACCACCCTCCTCACATTCAACCCTCGCCCCCCCGCATTTGACCCTCACGCCCCCCCCACCCCCCTTCCACCCTCGCCCCCACCCCCCGTAGGTGTCCGGACAGCGTAACACCTTCAGAAAAGAAGCGCCTCTCCTTTAAACAGCACGATCCCCTTGAGATAGAACTGCCTGGGAAAATTTATTGTGATTCCTGATCACCAGACCTATGCAAAACAAAACCGAAACCAACATCTCGGAGATCGAAAAGTTAATTAGAAATTATTCCTGAGCCGTTCTCATTACCACCGACACAGTTTACCTGTTTCGTTTCCATCGCGCTTCCAAGTTTTAGATTTTTCGATGAGGCAGAAATGGATGATGAGAAGTTGAAGTTGTCTGTCGAACGGCTCGAGTGGCAAATTGCGCCGGCCGGAATTTTCACTAGGGTTATACCTAACGAGCGTAAAAGACAACAAATTAAGGAAGTCTTGGAGTTTGCATTCCTCTGTTGGCTGAGAAAATATAACTGATCTCCGAGTCGTTGAGCCGACTTGTGTATTTACATGCTATGTCACTCGGAGTATTAAGGTACGACGAGCTGGGAGATGGTGTCATTTCAAGTGGAAATGGAGAACGATGCGCGAGAGGAATGAAGGATTCCTGGCACGAACTAAAATCCGCGGAAGTAAGGGCGTAACTGCCGCTTGGGCCAGCCTTGTTTTACCAAGCCTCAACATCGTAGGTTGTGCTTAGCTTGTACCACTGGTGATACCAATCTCATGCTAAGGTTGGCAATCAAGACCATGGATGTCAAGCTTGGATCAGTATTGTCGCAGAGCTGGTAGCCAAGATTGGATGTTGTCGGAGTAGTACCAGCCGGTGTCCAAGGTTGGTGCCAACACTTGGCATTGTCATGTATCACATGGTACTTTAAGGCTTGCTGGCCAGCCTTGGTACATCTTATAACCAGGTCCGGAGTTCAAGGGTCGGTTATACCGATTTGGGCACAGGCTGTATCCAATACTGATGCCAACCCTCGGTGATGTCCTTCATTACATTTCACCTTGAAGCTCTCTCACCAGTCTTGGTACAATCTATAACCGCGTCTGGTGATCGAGGATGGATTACACTTTATGCATCCGAATTAATCAACAAATCAACAAACTTGGCCACCAGGTTTGTCTCAGTCTGAATACCAAGCTAGGCCCAGGTTGAATAACCCGTCTAGTTCCCATCCTCAGGTCTAGCTTGGCCCAATGTTCCAAGCAGGACTGTCACCGGCTCGTTTGCCAAGACTGGGAGGGGGCAGGCAGGCGCCGCTCATCTGGGAAGTCAATCTACTTCTTTTCCAGTATATATCGTGAACACTTGAGTTTACAGAAAAATGACATATAAGTTTTTTGTCGGTAATCGAATTCTCTTCAAAAAAGTCGACAACAAAATTTTGCGTAATTTCAATTGTTAACGAGATAATTAGGGTTTCCAGGAAACCTTCGAAAACACATTTTTGCCATTTTGGTCGGTAGGTCACATGCTGTTTATATTGTTGATAATTTTTGCTCATGGCAGGTGAAAAACTAGGATAATGTATTCACATCTCAGCTGATTTTAGCCAAATGGACTGCACATCCAACGGCACATTTATCTCACTGGAAAAAAAATCCTCTTCATGCAGTCAGTGGGAAAAAAATTATATAACATGGCTCGAGTTTTTTTGTTGTGCAAAAAAAAACAAGCTAAACCATACATAACTGTGCAGCAACAATTCTCGCACATTTCCATCTGTCAACGTCGCTTTTCACATCCGCAATGCTCACCCCCTCCCCCCCCCCCCCCCCCCCCCCCCCCCCGCCCCCCGGGAAAAGCTTATTTTGCGCATAAACACGCATCCAACCGCAGCATTCTATGCGTATCATCGCACACAACGAAAATCACGTAGCATTTACGCCCGATGTACTTTTTTTACGCCTCATTTTATACTCTCATTAATTACACTGAAGGGCTCCACATTTCACCTAGGGTAGTGTAGTGTTGTTGCCCAGAGGGCGTGAACTCATTTTTATGTTTGTCAGGAAAAGGCGAATTATAATCATCCTATAACCCACCAAATGATAATAATTCGAGAAAGTGCACACACAAAAATGAACATCGTCAGAGTTGAAAGTCGTAAGACGATTCCGCATTGGTCTGTCATAATTTATTTCCTGATGGATGGTGTATGGAATAAGTACTCTGTATTTATTATATCAATTATTATCCTTTATTAATATCTTTGGACGCGGCGAACCGTACACGAGGTAACCCTAACTTAAACTGTAACTCCCATAAGCATGATAATAATACTGTAGCGCAAGGGTGCTGTAGTCCAACTGGACTAGCTCAAAGGGTAAGAGCGGACGCTGTAAGGAGACTGGCGAGAGGCGCCAAATTCCAGCATTTTTGAATCGTGATTCATTTATTGGTTGATCAGATTAGTCAGATAACATCGTGAAGTTGGTTGGTAATCGCGTTTGCGTCGATAAACATCGATATTTGGGATATCGATTCGGCTTTAGTTTTCAAAAGTATGACAATTGTTCAAGTTGTCATAACTCCCCAGGCGGGAAGATCCAAGCCTTGACAATGGGGCCAAGCTTGGTAGAAGAGATTGCCGAGCTCAGAACAAGCTCGATGCCATCGATACGCCTAGGTAAATCCAAGCTTGGGGCTACCAGACAATTCCAAGCTTGGCATCCAAGCCTGTGCCAAGCATGGTCCAAGCTTAGTTTCCAAGTTTGACCTCAGAATGCTTAATCAAGCTTGGCCGGACATAGGTTACCAAGGTAAGCCCAAGCTTGGTGGTACCATTCGCAGCCTAGCCTGAAGTCCAGGGCTGGTCCAAGCATGGCCCAATCTTCGTTTCCAACCTTGAACTCAGAATGTTCAACCAAAAGATGCTTGCTCCAAATTGGAAAATTGAAAGCTCTCATTTTTTCGGAATCAATATGTTTTCCGATGTTGAAGATACTGTTAATCATTGCTTCCGAAATAATGAGATTTCTCAATTTTGCAGTTTGGAGTAAGCATCTTTTGGTTAAACGTTCTGAGTTCAAGGTTCGAAACCAAGATTGGGCCATGCTTGGACCAGCCCTGGACTTCAGGCTTGACTTCAAATGGTACCACCAAGCTTGGGCTTACCTTGGTAACCTATGTCCGGCCAAGCTTGATTAAGCATTCTGAGGTCAAACTTGGAAACTAAGCTTGGACCATGCTTGGCACAGGCTTGGATGCCAAGCTTGGAATTGTCTGGTAGCCCCAAGCTTGGATTTACCTAGGCGTATCGATGGCATCGAGCTTGTTCTGAGCTCGGCAATCTCTTCTACCAAGCTTGGCCCCATTGTCAAGGCTTGGATCTTCCCGCCTGGGGAGTTATGACAACTTGAACAATTGTCATACTTTTGAAAACTAAAGCCGAATCGATATCCCAAATATCGATGTTTATCGACGCAAACGCGATTACCAACCAACTTCACGATGTTATCTGACTAATCTGATCAACCAATAAATGAATCACGATTCAAAAATGCTGGAATTTGGCGCCTCTCGCCAGTCTCCTTACAGCGTCCGCTCTTACCCTTTGAGCTAGTCCAGTTGGACTACAGCACCCTTGCGCTACAGTATTATTATCATGCTTGTGGAAGTTACAGTTTAAGTTACGGTTACCTCGTGTACGGTTCGCCGCGTCCAAAGATATTAATAAAGGATAATAATTGCTATAATAAATACAGAGCACTTATTCCATAGACCATCCATCAAAAAATAAATTATGATAGACCAATGCGGATTCGTCTAACGACTTTCGACTCTGACGATGTTCATTTTTGTGTATGCGCGTCCTTGAATAGGATTCCCCACTCGCAACGAGAGGGAAAAGACCATCAAGCCATGTAATTTTTACTTTTTCTTTCAGTCGTCCCATGTTGACCTCAGAGTTGAAATGTAAATTTGTGTTTCTTTCCTCCCAACGACTGTTTTTTTCCACCCTCCAACTTCTTCATCTTTGCTCATTTTGGAAGCGGATTTAAACTTTTAATTAATCTTTTTCCCCTTTTTTCTCTCTCTCGTATACCCACGCCTCTCTATCTGCTACATTTTCATTTTCTCGTACAGTGCATTGCTTTCAATTTCTTGTTCTTTTTTTTTCACAACTTTAAAATATTAAAAATTTTAATTTCAGCATTAAAATATAAGAATAACTGGGTTAGGTGAAGGCGGAAAATGAGGTTGGAAGTCGAAGGATTTATATAAAGACCACTGCATAATTTCGCGGGTTATTCAAATTGGGCATAACTCTTCACCTCTGACTCAATTAAAGCTGCACTTATTTTACCGGTCAAATATTTTTCAATTGGATTATCTCCCCCTCCCCTACCCCCCACCCACCCCCTTTTTTCAATACAGTATCTTCTGCTTTTCAAAATAATCGAAGTGGAAAACGAGGGACATTTGGGGGATAAGAGTTGGTACAGTTACTGGATGGCTCAATAAATTTTTATCAGGCGTTCACCGATGGCGGACCCCATCTATATACATCACTTCCGGTGTCTTCGTCTGTCTCGCTTAAATCCTTTCAACTTTTGCGAATAGTGTAAGTTTGTGGGACAGGAAAAAGTTGGAGTAGCGATGGTCCATGTGTCGATTCTCACTCCCATTGAGGGAGGAAAAAATGGGTGGGTGGGGAGTGGGAGGGAGGGGGGGGGGGAGTTGAAATAATTAAATTGAATGAAAATTTTTATTGTAATGGAAATGAGTTTAAAAATGAAGAATAATGATAACTTATTGTAAATGTTACCGAAATTATTGACGAATAACTGGTAATTAATACTCTAACTGTGCGAAAAATTTATTATTATTCATAAATTCATTACCCAAGTTTTGCCCATTGCTTTCGTCTTTATTGATCCCGAGTTTTAGGACAATAAAACGTAATTAGAGCGACTGTGGGAATTGCGCATTTGCCTGTCGGCCATCAGAACTTTCTTACCCAACAAATAATGGCCATCGAGAGAGGGAGGAAATTAAAGGATGGGGGAAAAAAAGGGGGGAACAAAAATGACGAACGGAGATTAAGGATACTCATGATGCGCCTTAAGACGCCGAGAGAGAATTCTAAAGATTTGTCTCTTCAAAGATGAAAAAGAGAAAAATAGGAGATTGGTTCTAAGGAAAAAGAAAATTTTTATTTGAAGACACACACCCTACTTTCCAAACGCCGCACACGCCCACCCTCCCACCGGCCCACACCGCATACGCCCACCCTCCCACCGGCCCACTCCACACACGCCCACCCTCCCACTCCACACACGCCCACCCTCCCACTCCACACATGCCCACCCTCCCACTCCACACACGCCCACTCCATACAGGCCCGCCCTCCCACCTGCCCACTCCACACACGCCCACTCCATACAGGCCCGCCCTCCCACCTGCCCACTCCATACAGGCCCGCCCTCCCACCCTCCCACTCCACACACCCCCACCCTCCCACCGGCCCACACCATACACGCCCACTCTCCCACTCCCACACGCCCACCCACCCACACCACACACGCCCACCTCCCCACCCACATCTACTCCACTCCAACCCATTCCATTGAGGTAATAACATTTCGCAAAAATTCCCATAAAATCGGATTTTCCCTGAATTTTACAGGTGGACATAAGAAAAAAAAATGATGGAACACGGTTTTCTTATTGGGACCACTCAATATCAAGTTGGGCTTTTCTGGCTTTCAATTTTCTTGAAATAAAATAATACCGCTCCGCCCTTTCCACATCCCGTGAAATGATGATATCCTTTTATTGTTTCGGCTTTACTGCTCTTTTCCGTTTCGCTCACCCTGACCGACGTGTTACCCCAACATGTGCGCCGAATTGCCCGATCACAAATAAACTTTACGAAGGAGGGTGGGTCGGGCGGGGGGGGGGGGGGGGGGGGGGGGGGGGGGGGGGGGGGGGGGGGGGGGGGAGGGGGCAAAAGCGAGGGTTGGTAAAACCACGCTGACATTACTGAAACCCCATACGGAAGACGCTCATTGGGTACGAGCAAAGTTAAGTTGGTTTATCCGCTCGTTTTATCTAACACAAGCCAGATGAAGCTGCTACCTATACTCCAAGTTGTTCACTATTACGTGCATTATCTGGATTATTGGCACTTCGTCTGTTAATGGGAGCAAATATTTAGAGGACCTTCCATCGCCCAATTTTGCAATGGCTATGTGATGCTCTATATGTCATTTCATACATTATCCTCATATTTCACTCACTACTTACTCAATAATCACTTTTTACTGAATATTCATGGATGCGTACGAGGGTGAGTCACAGAAGTGAAACTTGCTAGTGGTTCATTTCATTAACTGCGAAATTCTTTTTGTTTGCTGTTTCGATCAATCAATTCAGTAAATAACATATCAAAAATTTACTCATTACCCTTCTATCCTTAACCACTTATCGGCTGAATTAATTAATTACAATCATGATTAAGGTTTATTTCATTTACTCTTGTAGCTGTCCCGACAAAATTCGAAATGACATGCTCTGGTACAGTTTCAATATTCTGATCATTGCTCGGTTGATTCACATGTGAGTGGTTATGATCCTCAACGTTGACATTGATTGCTTTTGCCCTGGCCCCATGATCCCTCATACGTTCGGCCGCACTTTTGCCTACTGTTTTTGTTTTCTTTGGTTTTAAAGCATTCTTCTCACGCAAACGATCACGATATTCTTTGCAACGTTCTGCATTGGTTTTCCCCATAATTGACACTAGCAATACACTCGGTTCACGTTCTTCTCCCCACTCTGCTACAGTGCCCTGTAGCGTGTCGGAATTTTCGTAACGCCCCCTCCACCACTCGCGCTGCATCCCTTCCCTTAAAAATGTTGCATCGAATTTTGGGTTGCGTGACATAAGAAGTTTCACTTCAAAAATTGATGTGTGCTAAAATATAGTTTGGCAGGAGCACCGAAATTTTTTCTTGGCGTGTAGCAGATGCCGGCTTAAAAATACTCCTACCACCCTTCCGTTAAAAACTCCAAGGCCTTGAGAGAAGCGTGCAATGCTATTTTCAAATAGTATTCAGATAAAATTGCAATCGATTTAAACTCCAAACTTTTTATCTCAACAGCAAATATTTTCTTACGAAAAGTTCGCCAACCGATAGCGGCCTTGCCATCCCACTCCACGCCAAACTCCACTATCAAAAAGTACGAAAAGTCATGTACTCAATTATCCGATAACAATCGAATCCGACTGTGGCTACCATCTTTTACACGAGCCAAGTGTCTACCGGTGTTGGTAAGTTTACAATAAATTACCAAAGTCGTACGCACGTAGCCGAATTTCATTTCGCCCGAAAAGTTTCATCCCTTTACGACAAATAGTTTATCGCGACGCAAAATGTTCTCATTCCCGTCTGGCTGCGACTGTTCTCGGTTCTATCCTATTTTATTATGTTTCAGTTCTCTTTGGTAACAACGAACGTTTGTGTCTTACTCTACTATTTGGCTCCCATATTTTTCGTTGTTAACTTCGAGGGATGGGGAAAGTTATTGTTCAAGTCACCCACTTATCTCTCACCTAAAATCCAGTCTGCCACCCACCCACCCACTCTCTCTCACACCCAACACCCACCCACCCTCCCTCACACCCAACACCCACCCACCCTCCCTCACACCCAACACCCACTCACCCACCTTCCATCACACCCAACACCCACCCACCCACTTTCCCTCACACCCACCCACCCACCCTCCCTCACACCCACCCACCCACCCTCCCTCACACCCACCCACCCACCCTCCCTCCTAACCATCCATCCACCCTTCCACCCACCGAGCCCCCTACCCAACTACACTCCCACTCACCTGGCCCCCTATCCAACCATTCTGCCACCCAACCACCCTCCCACCCATCCAGTCCCCTACCCAACCACCCTCCCACCCACCCACCCACCCTCCCAACCACCCTCCCACCCACCCAACCACCCACCCACCCACCCAACCACCCTCCCACCCACCCAACCACCCACCCAGTCCCCTACCCAACCACCCTCCCACCCACCCAACCACCCTCCCTCCCACCCACCCAACCTCCCTCCCGCCCACCCAGTCCCCTACCCAACCACCCTCCCACCCACCCAACCACCCTCCCACCCACCCAGTCCCCTACCCAACCATCCTCCCACCACACACACTCCCACCCACCCAACTACCCACATACCCATCAACACACCCACACACACTCCCCCTCGCCAACCCACCCACACCCATTTATTCACGAAAATACTAAATCGGAAACTTATTAGTGTGGGCTTGATGGGCAACACTCACTCGGCCCTTGTGTTATTTTCTTCCTCCCCTATTCAATATTTTTTTCCATACACTTTTATGGTGGATGTGATGGTATTTCTGTATTGTTCTCGTTAACGCTCGTTGAATTTGAATTTTCAACCCTGCTACGTGTCATTCGGGGAAAAGAAAACAACACGTCGTATTCTCCCAGGAGAAAAATTCACCGCACTTCCGCCACCTCATCACTTCCGCGTAGCCTCTTTTTACTCCTCTTTCTCATATTCCTTTTTTATCCCCGAAACCTCAGCGTTCGTTATAATCCAGAGGTCGTATTACAAAAGGCCAAAAACTTTCTAACTAATTCCTTCGCTTCTCCACCTCGTCGCCTCATCAAAAAACATTGAATACACCCGACGACAGTACACATAGCCATTAAAAAGTTTTTTCACCCCCAATTCGGTTATATAATATTACTTTCTTTTATATCTGTAATAAAAAACTGTCTGCTCTATGTTTATCTTTCATGAATGAGATTTCCAGTTTTCTCAAGGGAAAGATGTATGCCGAAAGTGTGGGATAATATGAATCTTTATGGTTTACTCAATGATATATATCAGCACATAAAACAAATATCCATTACAATTTCATAATATTGCATGAAAATGCAAATGAAATGTGGCTAAGAATTTTCTTAATCCGACCAAATTTATGGAGCACCCTGAGGTCCGACCCTGTGTGCGTGCGCGCGCGCGCGTCCGTGTGTGTGAGTTGGTGGGTGGGTGGGCGTGTTAGTGGGTGATTGGGAGTGGGTGGGTGTGTGTGTGGGTGGGTGTGTGCGAGTGGGTGGGTGTATGTGAGTGGGTGGGTAGGTGTGAGTGGGTGATTGGAAGTGGGTGGGTGGGTGAGTGTGTTAGTGGGTAAGTGTGTGAGTGGGTGAGTGTGTTAGTGGGTAAGTGTGTGAGTGGGTGAGTGTGTGAGTGGGGGAGTGGGTGGGTGGGTTCGAGTAGGTGGGTGTGAGTGGGTGGATGTGTGCGAGTGGGTGGGTGGGTATATGTGAGTGGGCGTGTGGGTGGGTGTGTGAGTGGGTGTGTGATTGTCTGAGTGGGTGGGTGTGTCCGAGTAGGTGGATGCGAGTGGGTGTACGCGGGTACGTGGGTGTGAGTGGGTGGGTGTGAGTGGGTGGGTGTGAGTGGGTGGGTGTGAGTGGGTGGGTGTGAGTGGGTGGGTGTGAGTGCGTTTTGAAAGAGACGGTGGGCGAATATTTGTGGGCCCCCGAAAGACAGACCCAAACACCCCTGGAGTATTTCGACAAAGTTCCCCAATGCAATTGCCCCACATACTTACATATATATAGACATATCCATATATATACGGCGGTTTTTTCACCCAGTTGCCCCCTCCGCCTCCCCCGCCATTTCGCGTCATTTAATAGCCCATAAAATTCTGTAGATTTCAAAACCATCCCATAACATCAAGTTTTATGCATTCTCCAATAAGATAATCAATGCAGAAACCAAATATTCCATCTCAACTTCCCATTACTTTTCCCAAGAATTGCCATTGGAATACCTTCACAAATAATCTCAACTATTGATGCAAAACCTAGGAAAACTCACCTTAAATTTTTCATTTTCAGGGAGAGCCGGGATAGCACCGATTAAACGAAGATCGCTGGAATCTTCAGCAGATTGCCAGAGGCGTGGGAAGTTTGCTTAACAGCCAAAGTCGATAGTTTAAGATGCAGATGACACGGATGCTGCTGCAGGAGCCAGGCTGGAAATTAGAGAGAAAGGGATCAGCATTGTTTCTACGTCGTGACAGTTCTCACCCAAAGGCAACGCGCGTTTGCTTCAGATGTGATGTCGAAGTTAGGGAGTATGAGAGAGATGAGGATTATGGAATTGATGATCAGAATGAGATAGCAGCAAGTCCATTGGTAATGTGCGCCAGTTGTCTAGCAGCACTCTGCGTTACTGTCATCCTACCCTGGCTACTCATTGGTGGTTAAGTCATTTTGGGCTGGATAGAACTGTGATGATCAGATCCATCGAGGGACACTCGTCGGTGCTCGAACTGAAAACGTGAAAAATCGGAGAAATTTTGTGACGAAATTTCTTGGACAATTTCAGATTTGTTAATTTTTTTTTCCCCATTTGAAACCTGAAAAAAAAAATTTGAAAATGTGAAAGAAAATATTGAGCACTAAGATAAGTGTGTGAGAAATAAAACATGTGTGAACGAGAACATTTTTATAAACGCAAAGAAATACAAGAGGGAAGGGGGGGGGGGTGGGGGCGGGAGGGAAGTGCTTAGGGGCATATCCTCATACTGCGAGAAGTAGGAATTGAATAAAAAGGGAAACTTCAAAGGCAAAGGGAGTGAGGAACGTTGGAGAGAACGTTGGAAAAATATTCGAACGTCTGTGGATAAGATTTCTATTTGTATCTTCTGTATTCTTCCGGCAAAAAAATTCATGAAATCTCTCTTTTGCTTGGAGATAAAAAATAAAAAATAGAAAAAAAAAACATTTGTATGAAAAAGTTGTCTTATGCTCAGCTCTCTTTTCATATTTTTTCCTCTCCGAATTATAACAAGTCTTTCGATAGCTCTTTAACGTTGTATTTGTGGAAGAAATCTGGAATGAAGCTCGTTCAGGCGACTTCTTTGAAGTGGACATTGCAGAGATTGTCTTTTCCCTAGAAAAATAAAATTATTGATAAAGTTGCAAGCTGCAATAAAAGTCGCACTTTCACTTCTTGGAAGAAATTTTATTAAACATGAATTCAAAGTGACCAGATTTTATTTATCGCATCAAGTATGTGAGATATTCCAGAAAATTTTGTAGCACAATCTTTGTAACTATTTTTATGACTATGAGGAATTTCTATTTGTTTAAATAGAGAACAATCAATAATTAAAAAAATAAAAATTAAATGAGTAAAGTAGAAATTATTGAGAATAAAACCAGAAAAAAGCAAATCTCCCAAGAGATCTGCTTTGTTTTCCAATTGTTCCCAATTTATTTATATATAAAGACCTCATTTTCTCAATTTATTTATATATAATATGGGGTAGGACCTGCAGGCTTAATTAACTGCAAAAAACCGCCATGCTAATTGTAATTTTTCAATGTTTTCCCTCCAATTACACTGGACTTCTCGTAATCCCGCCAGCGCCGGCGAGCAGAGGGGAGCGCGTCCCCCACTCCGCGCGACTTCCCCCACTGCGCGTGAAGGACATGGCCGCTCACTGGCCTGCCGTCGCGCGTGGGCTCTCTCTGCGGTGACGCCTAGCGCGTGGAGGGGGTAATCTGTAACTCCTCGTAAGCTGTAACGTCAGCCCACGAACTGCAGACGTCAAAGAAGTGCTGCTATGTTAATTAATATTATGTACTAATTAATAGTAGTTATAAAAATGAACGAACGAAATTTTATGGAATGTCTCATAGAATCCCGATTTTTGCATACCAAAATTCCTAAGTTAAATTTTGTTGAATGTGATACGTGCAAAAAAAAAATGTGATGAGTGGGACGCATGCGCAGTAGGACTGAAAATATGACTTGACAATGCAAAAAAAACGACGAATAAATGAAAATGATGAACACAAAATGGGAATTGATGAAATTTCTTTTGATATGCCTGGAACATTTGTAAATATCTTGCAATATCGATTGTACATTGCTGCTAATTGAGTGAATCCTGATATTTGGTAGAAGCATATTTGTGGAATTAATTGCTATTGCCAGTTACATGGCTCCGGCCGATCCAATGGCAATGCATTTGGCTAGTCATAATTGCCAATTATCACTCAATATGATAATTACCAAAAACATCATTGAACATGTCTTACCATCGACAAATTGTGTGATCCAATACTGTGCTCTAAGCATTGCAATTAATCTCCATTTGTTTATATTTTTTCTTTTTTCATGAAATAAAATTTTATTACCGTGAAATTAAATCCGCCTTGTTATTGCCGCATTTCCCATAATTCCACATTTGTTCCTTACCCGCAAAATCAACGCACCCATTTGATCACACTGATAGAATATTCCCACAGGACAATATTATTTCATTTCATATCTCTGACCTCAAACTGCTGGGGGAAAAAAAATAACGAACAATAAAAATGAAATATCCAGTTTGTTATTCCCTCTGCACACCTGTTTCAATGAGAAGAAAAAACAAAAAACGGGGGAAATAAAAATGAATAAATAACGAAGGTGGACCCATTAAAATTTCGTATATTCATTGGAAGTTACGTATGAAAATTAAATGGCATACTTTGCACGTGTGGGGGTCAGACAGGGTCACTTGAAAAATTGATTAGTTGAATGAAAAGTGACAAGTGGCATGTGACATTTATTTTACATCCTATCGACGATCAATATTGAAAAGACCGTGCAACGATAACCGGAAGTTCCTGTTTTTTTTTATCAGCAAAACATCGCAATAGAATATTCCACTTTTTTTCTACACCATTGGCAGCCAACGCTAAACTTCCTGACCGACTAATTATGCACAACCGGGATTAATTAAACTGCATGGTCGTTGGTAATGAAGCACCCCGCTAGACCTCACTCCATTTTAATTGAATTGCTATTGAATTTCCGGTAATGGAGTGCAATCAAATGAATACATATAAAAGAAGCATTCGTTTGAATCGAATTAGTAAGCGCAGTTGATTTTGCTATTTGAAAATCTCACGTGTATTTGGAAAGAACATTGAAGCTGAAGGACTATTCATTCAAGTTATTTAGCTTTTATTGCATGTGTACAATACACAAATTGGGAGTTTAGTTAGAAGAAAAGAGAGATGAATGAAAATTGGTGACCTTGAAGTGGTTCCAAATATTTTTTCATGTTAATTGAGAGGTGCTTGTAATGTGGAGAGTGGGGAATAATGGGACACGGGGCATATTGGGACATGGGGCATGGAACATAATGGGACATGGAACATGATGGGACATGGAACATGATGGGACATGGAACATGATGGGACATGGAACATGATGGGACATGGAACATGATAAGACATGAGAAATGAGGGGACATGGAACGTGATGGGACATGGAGCATAATGGGACATGGAACATGATGGGGCATGGGATATAATGGAACATGAAACATGATGGGACATGGAACATGGTGGGACACGAAACATAATGGGACATGGAACATAACGGGATATGGGACATGGAACATAACGGGATATGGGACATGGAACATGATGGGATATAGGGCCTCATGGGACATGGAACATGATGGGACATGGAGCACGATGGAACATGGAACATAATGGGACGTGGAACATAATGGGACAGGGAACATAATGGGGCATGGAACGTAATGGGACATGGGAAAAGGGACATAATGGGACATGGAACGTAATGGGACGAGGGGTATGATGGAGCGTGGGGCATGATGGAACGTGAGGCATAATGGGACAGAAGTAATAATGAACACTCCCCGTCCCATTCTGTCCCATTTTTCCTCCCATCCCCTTATGCCTCACCCCAGACCCTCATATAAAGGGAATAATTTCTGATGTTTGTGCCGAAGTGGATTGAACCGCACATCTCATTGACGATTTAAAAATTCGCTAAATCAGCTTTTCTTGATCGCTCTGTTACATCAGCCTGATTTGAATTTCCACTTCAGAAAGTCTCGTCGAATACATTTGCAGGGAAGAAATCTTCTAAGGATGTTTTATGCGATTTCAGCGATTCTCCTCCCCCCTCCCCCCCCCCCCCACGGTTGGTTATATTTCTGGCAAAGTATTGATCGAATTGACATGAAAAAATCTTTTGCATGATTATTGGTCAGTCACTCGTCGATAAATTTCTTTTTTTCGGAAAAAATATTCTTTATTTAGGTGAAGCAATTTCTATTTCGCTTTTAGATGCCGACAAAAGTACAGCTCCATGAAATTTTTAGTATGCTCAGCGGCGTGGGATATTAATTCATAATTCATTGAAGAACCTTCATTCAATTGATTTTTCCATTGCTACTACACCCACGCACCCCCTCCCCCCCCCCCCCCCTCCCGCCCCGTCCATTAACGAGGTGCAATAAAGGTCCCGTGACGATATATTATCATTGGTAGAAATTGATTTCGGCACGCGATTTGCGGCGAAATTGAATTTCTACAGATTGTCATCAATTATGGTCAATTTGTAGCAATTTATGGGAATTAAGAGTGCCTCCTAGCGACATCTACCCGCGGATATCATTGCGGTTTTTTTAAACGAAGACGAATCGCGCAATTCGCACAGTTCGCACTTACCGACGCGCGATAAAAGCTTCGGGATCTTCCACCGCGACGCGCTAATAAAACAGAGCTCTACTTGGAGCTTCTCCCGCTTTCCGCTAGATGACTAAACCATCACTATGCACTCCCATTGATCATTTGAACTTGTAACACGTATTTCATTCACGTATTCACTTCTATTTTTCTTTTTCAGCTTCCGGACTTGAATAATGTCGACGAGAAGGTGAGTAACTTAACGCAATAAATGTCTTTCGCTAATCTATACAAAATGATCTAAATCGAGGCTCGAATTAATGAACATAATTTAAATGATTAGATTTAAAAAATGTTTAAGGTGAAAATTAATTTGAACAAATTTGACACTTTTTGAAAATAGTTCCAAAATTTTTGGTAATGCCTCGAAATATCGATCGGACGAAAAATCGATTTTTCAAATTCGGGTGGGCGGGTGGGTGGTGTGGGAGGGGAGGGTGGGGGGGGGTAGGAGGGATGGTGAGAGGGTGGGCGGGAGGGTAGGAGGGAGGGTGAAAGGGTGGGTGGGAGGGTAGGAGGGTGGGAGGGTAGGAGGATGGGTGGGTGGAAGGCGGTGGGGGCAGGGGGGAGTGATCAATAATGTCCCCCATGACGCTAAAAAACCGCCATTATTTTCACTGCATTTCCAACCTAATTCCACGTAATGCTTACCCTGCTATGCTCGTAAAAGTACACGCCCAATAATTTTCGAATTTGGACGAGCCAGTAAAGAATTGGCTCAATTAACCTGTGGAATGTATACTCTGCTGCAACTGGCAACGTTGATGTTAAGGAGATTCGAACATTTAAATTACATGGAAATGATAAATTGTTAGTTGAGGGGTTTTGGACGAGCGCCCACTTTTGCCCGGGATTTTCTCCTTTTTTTTTTTATTTATCACCATTTATCATTTGTATGCACACGAATTTAGGAAAATTTCTGTGCAGCTAGAAGAATTATTTCAAAGGTAAATGATTCGAATAATTCACTCCCCCATTTCCGCTTTGGCTTTTTCGACCTGTGTATAAAATTGCCAGCAAAGAGGAGATGAGTGAGAACTTCTTATATTTAAATCTCTAATTCGCCCCCCCCCCCCCCCCGCCCCCTTCTGTGGGATACGGACTTACTCTGCCGAATTATTTGAGGTGCCCATGTAGCCTCCGAACTCCTGCACCAGAGTCCTGCTCACCAGATATTTGTTGCTCCAAATTACAAAACCGACACCTACAGAGCCGCCCTTGGTATTGCTGGTGCAGAGTTATGGAACTCGATTTCTCCGCATGTCCGCCACCTTCAAACAATAGGATCTTTCGAACAGCAGTTGCGCTGCTGGCTGCAGTTTCACGATGAGCCAGCCTGCTAGGCCCTTTGGTGCTAATCCACCTGTCCATGGATGTCTAACAGATTCTCAGTTCTTCGATTTTGATCTTCAACTTATACTTACTCAGAAGAATTCGTTCACACACATTTGCTTTTGCTTTTTCTGCTATACCTACCTTTCTCTCCGTAAAAATTCACGATCAGACATAGCTTTACCATGTACGCTTCGCTCAAATTTCTGAACAATCAACATCTAGCTCCGATATGACGAAGTTCTAAGAGTGCTTTTAGGAATCCGATCCGTCATCCCGAATCCTTACCTCTTGCTATAAAATTCTTCTACTTTCAAAAATCTGCAGCTCCGAAGCATCATACCTTAATCGCTTTGCATTGGGGTCGCAACGATCGTTCACTGTCCACTTCATGCGGATGGTATACCTATGCATTTGATGCCTAGTACCGTGTCTTACAAATACATTCGTAATCTGGAGGTCTGCACAATTTAGGTTAATGTCTTTTGGCACCAGGGGGCCAGTTATACCCTGGCAAATTCAATTCCATCATCATTTTGCCTACCTCGTCAATCAGAATGGGTGGGACGGTCTTTACCATACTGACAGGGCTCATTGCAACCAACTAAGGTGTCTCGAAGGTGAGAGATGAAACACTTCGTCCATGAATTATTGACTTGGCAAAAATAACAACAGCAAAAGAAGAATATTCACCAATTCTGCATATGCTCATTAATTGATACTGCACCAGATAAATGAAAGAAGTCATCATCATTCATAAAATATCTTCAAACAGCACACTCCCTTGTCTCTTGTCCCTCCAACATGCCTAGCAGCATGATATCACTTCGCTGTGTCTTGTCACGAATTCAGATCTTTTTTTAAACTCAAAAGGCATAACTGTCACAATTAATCACCCACCCCTCAAGTGTGAACGACTTGAGCACGGTCATATGCATCGTCTGGACACGCGTAAAACAACCAACAACAAAATATCAGCGCTAAAGCAACGCCACAACCGGTTGATATAGCTATGGCTGGCAGCACTTTGCGATTGTAAACAGGATGGAATAATATGCATATTCAGGAGGAAGGGTCGGAGGCTGTTTTATACTACAATGACAACGAGAAAGATGAGGGTGGAAATCTTTATATCGGGATAGTTTTCTGTTCCTCATCATTGTGATTCCCTCAAATTTGAAAAATCTCGTTCTCATTGATCTTTCGTGTAAGCCCTCCGGTTTAAGGCATTTATAATCATGTTCAATTATTTTCCAGGAAGCGGTGGGTGTGGATATGTGGGCGGGCGTGTGGGTTGAGTGGGTGAGTTGAGTAGGTGGGTGGGTGAGTGAGTTGGGTGGGTTGGGTTGCACAAGTGGGTGGGTTCCGTTAGGCAAGTGGGTGAGTGGGTTGAGTAGGTAGGTGGGTGGGCGGGTTGGGTCGGGCAAGTGGGTGGGTTGCATTGGGCAAGTGGGTGAGTGGGTTGGGTTGGGTGAGTGGGTTGGGTTGGGCGAGTGGGTGAGTGGGTTGGGCGGGTTGAGTAGGTGGGTGGGTTGGGTTGAGCAAGTGGGTGAGTGGGTTGGGCGGGTGGGTGGCTCGAGTGGGTGGGTGGGTTGAGTTGGTTGGGGTGCGTGGGTGGGTGGGTGAGAGGGTAGCAGGTCGGATATATCACTCAGTCCATCTGCTTATTCCATAATGATTTTTCTAGCTCCATTAACGCAACAGATTCTGTAATATATATCAGTCAGATATTTTTTCACGTGAGTACAAGCACACAAATGCAGCAGCTTTTCGAAGAATTTCAAAAGTTGCCAGGGGGAGTTCGGTCGAATGACCGTCCCAACTCTAATTGCTTGTCTGAGGGTTAGCAACGGCAGACAATTGGAAACGATAAGGGTCAATTTAAGGATGTTTGCCAACTCAAGCGAACAAGTGTAGCAAAAAGAATGAGAAGAATATCCGTCTACGATTAATACACCGTATCTATAATTTCATCTGTGTTATTCTCCGTCATGTATTATAGTTCTCACTATATATATGAGAGTTTCCACTATAGCTCTCAGTATATAGATGCACTGTTGCGAATTTTCACTGTGAAATTATGCTTATATACCTGAATATAAGAAATAACGAAATATTCATCAGCTGATCAAGCACTTTAATTTATGGACACAAAGTACAAGTGTAAAAGAAAATGTTTTTAGTCAATATTCGTGTGACCTGTCAGGAGTACAATTACTCAATGTAACCACCGTTGGCCTCAATTACCGCCTCCATTCTCGTCCTGAAGCGCCTGCACGCTCTCTGTAACGCAGCGCTGTCCATATTGGCGAATGCTGCTCCGATAGTGGCGCGTAGAGACGCGACATTAGGGTGCCGCAACTTGTTGGTAACTCGTTCAACAGCGCTCCAAACATAGTAGTCGAGGGGGTTCAAATCCGGGCTATTCGGGGGGCCAAAACTCTTTGGACCAGAACATGTCTGCATTATCTGACAGCCAGTTTTGGACTAAATGGCTTGTGTGAGCCATTCCGGACTTCTCCGAAGCATTGTAGTTCGCCACAACATCATAAACCGTCGATCTCGGCTACCCGAAGAATCGAATGATCTCGGTCGCCGAACGCGCAGCGCGCAGGCTTTCAATAATCGCGGCTCTTCGATTGTACTCCGCACTTGTACGTAGCATCTCGGCCCTTTCAAGATTATGACTGTTTACTAGACGCTCATGGCATTCAAGCGCCTCAATCGCGATCTCTGGCGGAAGTACGATATGGCGGGAAATTCAAATTGAAATTTGTGTGGACTTAATAGTCACACCCTGTACTAGCTCCTGCAATGGCTGATGAATCCTGATATATACTCATCTAAAACTCATAGGAATCAAACTTGACGATAGGTTGAGCACCCACGGCCTATGCTTTCTATGTAAAACCCTCAACTTCTTCTATTTCAAAAGAATCGCTGGAATAGTCAAATAAATATCATCACATTCTCAGACAATACCACGTGAACACAACCTCGGGTTCACTTTAAATTCTCACGAGGCGCGTATCGTAGACATTATGTGCAAATTCGCATGCGCAACTATATTTTTTTTTTTTATACACTGCACACGAATGTGCATTCGCGTGTTGAACGGATTTCATAAAAGGTGCCCACCTCAAAGAGCCACAGATGATGGACTAGAGAGAAAGAGAGAGGAAGGCCTTTTTGTCTGATGGAATTGATAATTTTCTGAAAGTTAATCTAACATGAAATCTAGAATCAGCTACTGAACATAAGAAAATTTATTGTCAATACTACTATACCGTTAAATTAATTCTTATCGCGCGTCACACAAAATTCGATGCAACCTTTTTCGAGGGAAGGGATGCAACGCGAGTGGTGGAGGGGGCGTTACGAAAATCCCGACATGCTACATGGCACTGTAGCCGAGTGGGGAGAAGAACGTGAACCGAGTGTATTGCTAGTGTCAATTATGGGGAAAACCAATGCAGAACGTTGCAAAGAATATCGTGATCGTTTGCGTGAAAAGAATGCTTTAAAACCAAAGAAAACAAAAACAGTAGGCAAAAGTGCGGCCGAACGTATGAGGGATCATGGGGCCAGGGCAAAAGCAATCAATGTCAACGTTGAGGATCATAACCTCTCACATGTGAATCAACCGAGCAGTGATCAGAATATTGAAACTGTACCAGAGCATGTCATTTCGAATTTTGTCGGGGCAGCTGCAAGAGTAGTTTTGAGTTTTTTTAGTTTTGAGACACTAGTTCCTTGCCGGTGGCCGCTACGCGCCTACATGCCTCCCCTTGTCATCGATAATCGATTTTCTTTTCGAGTTTTTCAATTCGATAATCGATTTATTTTTCTGGTCGAAGCTCTCAATTATTTATATAGACTAGTTCCTTGCCGGTGTCTGTATTCTCGTTCGATCTCGATTGTGTCATCGATAATCGACATTTTTTCTCCGACTTTCGAGTTTTCGAATTCGATAATCGATTTTTTTTCGACTTTCGAGTTTTCGAGTTCGATAATCGATTCTTTTTTCGACTTTCGAGTTTTCGAATTTGATAATCGATTATTTTTCTGGTCGAAGCTCTCAATAATTTATATATATAGACAGAGAGAGATAGAGACTACAACTGCCAACGGAGCGGTTGCGCGCGCATTTCAGCGTGACGGACTTTCGATATAATCGATATATATCGCAGATTGTCCTTTCTAGAATATGATGGTAAAAGTAAGTCAAAACTTGTTAACAGTTTGCAATTTCTACTTCATTTATGTTCTTGAATAATGCATAAGGAAAGGAGATAAACGAGATAAATATAATGAAGCTATAGATATATCTGTAAGAGCATATACCACAACAGTCATTCCTCAACACACGTGTAAAAAAAATTTCTGTGTACATTAGAATACACAGACGGTCATGCTCCGTACATGGATAGACACTTAGTAAACACCAGTGGTTGCCAAATAGCAATTCCTATTTATAAATTGAAAATATGATTTGCGTAATGAAGACATGTATATGTGCAGAAAAGGCATTACTTAACATTGCTTGTGATTTACGCTTGACCGGTTGTGAAAATTGATGGTTTACGAATTCATTTGATCTCCCTGATTTTTTGGCGCAAGAGGTGACCTTGAAATGTGACTATTACATTCTTTATGGAAGCCAGTGTTTATTGTGAGAAATTTCAAGGTCAAGTGGGAACGTTACAAGCAGATTGAGGAAGGATTTGCTCGGATTAATGTATACAGTTTTATCGTAGGTTATTTGCGTAGATCATGTTGCTAAGGTGATTCAATGATGTTTTGAGGTTCAAGTTTATTCATAAGATTGTGAAAATCTGAGGGAGTTCAAATGGTTGCGTAATCAATTCCATTTAAGTTGTTTTATTATTTTTTTCTTTTGTTATTTTACATCGCTCCACTACCTTTTCGGCTTGTATTCACGAATCTGATCACGACTTTAAATTGTTAGATCTCACAATTTTGGCCGACCAGGATTTAAACTCGGAACCTTTCGCACATCAGTCCAATGATCTCACCGACTGGGCCAGGCCATCGGCTGTTTTATTATTTTCCACTGAAAATCCGGAAAACTGGGGGGACCAATTGGTGGGAGCCTTGAGGGACGCGCGCGTAAGCTTGGTCACGTGGGCCAGTAGTTCTCGACGCGGCCGCACAGTGGGCGCGGCAGAGACAGCGACTCAGGCGTGGCGCGGAAGCGTGAGCGAGGCGACAACAACAGTGGGGCCGCTCGAGGCTTGAACCCAGAATATCTCCGTAATTACGCGCAGGAGAAGGAAACTCATTGGACATAAAATGTTCATTTTTCCATGAGGAATAATTATGGCTATTACTTTATCATGCTCATGCATTTTGTCATGAAAAATTTGACCACTTCGAAAAAATTAAGGAGATACCTACCCTCATGGAACTGTTCCTTTTTCCAATATTGAAATGCTAAATTCATAGGGCGCAGGTGGTCAGCCGCTCCGTAATTATGAAAGGCAAATAACACCCCAGGGGATACCTAGGGCATCTAGGAAAAAAATGGCATGAGGGAGTTCTGGAGTGCATTATCAAATTGAGGTTAATTGCGATTCATTTCACAACTATTTCTTAAAGACTTGACAATTTCCCCTCCTTAGCCTCTTTACTTCTCACTCAGTTTTTTTTTATTATTCATACCGTGCTTTGGTGGAATCGTTAGTTTTGAATAGCAATCGAGACGAGCGATAAGTGATGATTTCGTCTTGAATTATTACAAAGTGGCGTATCAACTTTCACGTACAACTTCGAAAGGAGAGAGAAAAAAAAACGCACTCCGGCTATCGTGGGATCGGGGCGTCAGCAGTTTGCACCATCGTTTGTGTATTAAACTCGTAAAAGGCACTTGCGAGCGGTCAGGATTACTGTTGAGAGTAGGTCAGCGTAGTTATGGCCGATAAGAAGATTATTGCCTATATTCTGTAGGCAAACATTTGACTTTATGAAATATGTGCTAAAGTTTATTTTTCATTTTCCCTGATTTTTTTTTTTGAGGACTTAGGGCGGTTCTTTAATGCTGCTTGAGTGATTGAGTGTGAAAAAGCAATTGACAATTAATAATCAATTGCTACTATTAGATCTATATATATCTATTTATACATATCGATCTATGTATATATCGATTTATATATATATCGATCTATATATATATCGATCTATATATATCGATCTATATATATCGATCTATGTATATCGATCTATATATATATATGATCTGAGGTTTCTGGAGGTTTGCCCTGTATTCAAAAATCCGATGGCATAAGCGACGAAAGTCGGTTCCAGTTACACGGATGGGTGTCCAGTAGTCCCTTACGAAGAAATGCTGAAGATCGGCAACCGTGGGGAGTACAAGAGAGAGGAATGCAGGAAAAAGAACACACACACAAACACACATTTTTCGGCCCAATAAAATAAAATTGAGGTGCACTCTTAACATGTAAAAAATAATGGTATATTTGGAATGAATATGCAACGAAATACTTTCATTTCTGTTGTTATTAACAATCGGAATTGTTTCTTATGCTGTATCTTGAGAACCATCGGAGATATGGAAGAGAGTATTAAACAAATTTCGCTCCGCTCATAAAGATACACATTTTATGTTTTATAACTTTTGTTGCCAGCACCCATCATTTAGCAGATGTTATAGGTTGAAAGTATTATTGCTATTTAATTTCTCTCGTAAATCATTGGGTCCAGGGGAAAAATGATATAAAACGTTTGTACCAGGAAGTACATTTTAGAATATTTTTCTCTGAGATCGGTTCAGTTATTAGACGTAAACAATAATAGTTACAATTTTTTTGCAATCTATAACAGGTTGGCTTCAACAATAACATTCGATTTTTTTTTACAAATGGAAGTCTCTACAAAAACTATTTTCCCAATCAACCGTACGTAAAATTAGACGTTGCGCAGCGGGCTTGGCGCAAGCGCGGTGGTGGGGGCATGACGCCAGCGTAGCTTGAAACACCCCTGTCCTCGCCCGGGGAGTTATACGTTCCTCGTCACCAATCCTCGCAATTCAGTAAATTCTAATTTGCATTACCTATCTTATTATACGTGTATAACGTAATTCCGTGGACGAGTGTAGATAATATTCTTTAATTTACGGAGATTTAGTATGTTAATGGCAAATTATCCTCCAATTAAGGCAACTTTTTCCTGCATTTTGCGTTATTATCCAGAGTCACTATGATTAGAATCAAAGATCGGGTTTTCCTTCTTTTTAGATACTGACATTTTATTTGTTTCAACCTGACAATAATTGAAATTTTCTATTTAAAATTAAAAGTCAATAATACGCCTATAAGTTTTTTTTCAACTCAAGTGGCGCTTGAAAAGTAAATAAGTCATTACAATTTGCGCGGGATGGTAAACAAAACAGATGGAACTTACCTCAGTCAGTATGCTTCCGGTAAGTTTCGACATTCTATGCCTATTTAGATTTCCAATAGCGTATTCTGAGGCACGTGGTCAAGGTCACGATGAACGCTCAGCATTGGTGTATACATCAAAAGTTTGTTTTAAACGCTTAGGAATTCATCCGGTCCGTTGATTTATTAGCAATAGAATAATGGCGGAAGTGACAAGCTGATACAAAAACATTGGCCAAAAATAAAGCTATTTCTCGGCCCACCTCACCTCTTGCCAACAGTTTTCACTCTCTCCTACGTCGATCATCATTCGCGTGCTAGCTGGCGCCAGGACTATACATGAATGTTGTTTTCCACGTGCCTCAAGCACTTGAGTAATGAAGCGGCGCCGGTGCCAATGGCTCTAAAAATCTCTTAAAAATTCATATTTGCAATGCACGGTCTTAATGTGTCCCACATGGAAAATAGTCAGGGGATATTTATATAAGACTCATCACATTCTGTATAAAATAATATGGAAAATACATGTTGGATTTTGTGAAAACTTATGCTCGGTCAAAATACAACTACCTCTATATTTGCTTATTACCTGCACGTCGGGAACGGACGATTCAATTGCTTTATGGTTCTCTCCTGGAAGTGTAGAAAAAGTGGGAAAATACTTTCAATGAGTTTTTCTAGCTGAGGCATGGTGAACCATAAGACTCCATTTGGGTCCCAGGTATAGAGTAACAATCGCAAATAATTTAGTTGTTAGAAACAGTCTTGTACAAATTTCTTGACAGTGCGCACGTACCTTCTGATTAAGTAGAGTCAAGAGCTCAAGAATAAATAGTTGAATTGATTTCATACATTTCTTTTTGTTTTGTTATTCAATTTCATGATCAAGAACAGATAAAAAGGCTTTTATTGCACAACGATAATATTAAGAGCGTGCTCCTCCGGATCTCCCTCGTCCTGCTACACATACCCATGAAGCATATATGGAATTGTTGCTCGTGGGTGATACGATTTTGAAACGCCAACTGTAGGAAAGGCGAAGGGTCTATGTTTATATTTCTAATTATACACAAGTTTTTCCACTTAACTGGAATTGAGACGATAAAAACTTGGACAGGAACTGCGAGGATGTAGATTTCTAACTGTTCTCGATGAACTTGGGATTTGAACTGAAGGTTGGGAGTTGTGGACAAGTTCAAGAAAATTAAAAAAAGGAAAGGATAGGTTGGAGAATCAGGATTGGTTACTTGCAAATTGAAGAAAATACTTCTATTGGACAATTTGTGTTGAGACGGAGAAGAGGAGCTTCTCACTTTCCGAAAGAGGAGGCCCAAAGGTACGAAGCGTCGAAAGGTAAATGGTTGACGAACAAGAGTGGCGGCAAAGAAGGTAAACCGTAAAGGACATTTGGGGTTGAGGATTAAAGCGAAATAAAAATAAAATTTTGTATTTGAAATCACTTTGAAAATTTTGTGGGAACATTCAAGAGACGTACTTGTTGACTGTCAATTTCTTTCAGTATTTTAACACTTTTTCCTCGATGCAGACGAATGACCTTAATCTTTCCATCGACATTTTTCCCCTGCAACCTTTTAATGTCTCTGTTTACGGTCCTAGCGCTCGCAATTTATATTCGTCAATCCATACATCATAGTTTCCGGCCCTCTCGGATGACGGATACACGTGCAATATATACCATCCACGCCCCCGCTCATCCACTCATCTGGCCGCAGCATTATTTTTCACTCCGTGAATATTATTTGCATATTGGGCTTGATGGCGAGTAATCGCCTGACCTGATTTCTCATCATTTCTCTTTATGTACCATTTTCATCATCTCGTGTTGTTCTCTCTCCAATCTTCAGCAATTCATCGTTGATTCTGTGACACACGTATTATCCGCTTGTTTTTGCGTTTCTTGATATCATGTTCCATTGGCTATCATTAGTGTAATAGTCGCCTGGCTTTTATTGCAGAATATGCGTTAGACGAAGAAAAAAAAATTGCACTTGCCCATTTATTTAAGTAAGTCTGATTGATTAATTCTTCCTGAAATGAATTTTGGAACTTGAGGTAATTTTTTCTCTTGAAGTGTACCCCCCCCCCCCTCCCCCCACCCACCCTCCTTAAGGAGACGGCCCAGCAGTTGTTCCTTGTATGAGACCAGCTATGGGC
This sequence comes from Asobara japonica, assembly GCA_026005395.1. Lineage (NCBI taxonomy): Eukaryota > Metazoa > Arthropoda > Insecta > Hymenoptera > Braconidae > Asobara > Asobara japonica. The sequence continues at coordinate 1,758,448 of BQMI01000510.1, forward strand.
ACTGTGATATATATATATATATATATGTCCAAGTGCCCACAGCTGCCAAAGTGCAAAGGGTCCACTGGCCCAGAACTTTCAGTTCCGAGAACGCTTCCAAGTGAACAAGCAGTTCCAAGAATCGCTTCGCTTCGAGGGTGCGTTCTGGGAATTGTTCCAGAAGGAACTTCAGTTCCGGAAACACTTACCGGAACGGTTCCAGTTGAAAGTTCAATTCTGGGAGTGGTACCAGGTGTCAAAACGTTCCCAAGAATTGCGTCAAGTGGAGAACCAGTTTTAAGAAATGTTCCAGGTGGAAATTAAATTCTAGGAACGGTTCCAGGGGGAACTCGGATTACGAAAACGAGATCAATGTACAAGAACCGTTCTCGGTAGAGATTCAGTTCTGAAATCTGTTACAAGTGTATGGCACTGGAACCATGCCTGCAACAGTTTGCAGAACTAAAGTTCCACCTGGAACAGTTCCCAGAATGGACTTTTCAATGATAACAATGCTTGGAACTCTTCGTTCATTTGGAACCGTTCTCGGAACTTAAAGTACTGGGTTTCCTTATTTCGCTGCAATGAGTACTGTCGCGTCGGTTTCGATTTCACGTTTTTCGATAATTTCGATATATATCGATATCTTGAATCACCTCTTCGTTACCTATTTACTATTTTTTTGCCAGTGGCCGCCACGTGGTTACATGCCTTTACTTGTCTGTATTCTCGTTCCATTTCGATCGTGTCATCGATAATTGAGATTTTTCCTTCGACTTTCCAATTTTCAAATTCGATAATCGATTTCTTTTCCTGGTCGAACCTGTCGATTATTTATATAGATAGTCACTAGTGTCTTTTTACATACCTTTCCCGCGTGATTTCGAGTTCGATTTATATTGCAACATCGATAATCGATTTTTTTTCGATAATCGATCTATTTCGATTCTGATTCGATTCGTGGTCGCAACTGAAAAGTATATTCTTAGGCCCTTGCCGATGGACCTATCCGTGTCGTGACATCGATAATCGAGATTTCTTGTTTCGATAATCGATTTATTTCGATTCGTGGTCGAAGCTTGAAATTATATCCTGGGGCATAATGCAGAATTAATAGTCTCCTAGTGTCTCTTAAATGCTTTTCCAGGTGTGATTTCGAGTTCGATTTATATTGCAACATCGATAATCGATTTTTGTTTTCGATAATCGATTTATTTCGATTCTGATTCGATTCGTGGTCGCAACTGAAAATTATATTCTTAGGCCCTTGCCGATGGAGCTATCCGTGTCGTGACATCGATAATCGAGATTTCTTGTTTCGATAATCGAGATTTCTTATTTCGATAATCGATTTATTTCGATTAGTGGTCGAAGCTCGAAATTATATCATGGAGCATAATGCGGAATGTATAGTCTGTCCAATTATTATAACAGCAATAAATTGAAGCGATCTATTATATTCCATTATGACGTTCCTTCATTACATTTTCCAATAATCGAGGGTAGACGCCATTCGGAAAAATATTACCAATTGGTGAAAGTAACGGCGAACAACTGATAGTGTAAAGAAAATGCCGATATAGAGTGACCGCATACTTGCTTCCTTCAGTTTTTGCAACTCTTCTCATCTTAGTTCATTAAACTTTCGACGATTGTGTGCTAATTGCAGTTGATTAGAGTTTATCAGTGGCGCGACGTGGCGGTGAAGTAGAGAGTGGGAGGGAGGGGGGGGGGGGCAATACATGCACGAATCATTCAGCCAAAAGAGAACGAAAACGTAATATGAAAAAAATGCTAATTAAGTCATGCTAAATGATTGTGTATTATTTATAACCAAAGACACTACATGGTGTATTCTTTGTGGAGCTTATTGTTATCATTAGTGTAAACCCACCTGGAGATTTATTGTAGTCGCGGTAGAAAAGTGTAACGCGTTAAAAGGAATTCCACATATGTCCACAATGTTCATAAACAAATTGGGAATCTGCCGGAGACTCTTCCGGGATCTTCCTTCCCTATGAAGACTTTGAGACTTGGACGGAAAATTGTAATCATTGGAAGTAACGTGCTCTACGTGGATAGGTAGGTGGGTAGTCGAGTGGGTGGGTGGGTGAGTGAGTGCGTGGGAGTGTGGGTGTTTGAGTAAGTCAGTGGGTGGGAGAGTGGGAGGGTGGGTGGGTGGGTGGGTGGGTGGGTGGGTGGGTGGGTGGGTGAGTGAGTGCGTGGGAGTATGGGTGGGTGAGTAAGTCAGTGGGTGGGAGAGTGGGAGGGTGGGTGGGAGGGTGGGTGGGTGGGTGAGTGGGTGGGCGAGTGGGTGAGTGGGTGGGTGGGTGAGTGGGTGATTGAGTGGGTGGGTGGGAGGGTGGGTGAGTGAGTGGGTGGGTGGGTAAGTGGGTCAGTAAGTGAGTGGGTGGGTGGGTAGGTGGGTGGGTGAGTGAGTTGGTGGGAGGGTGGGTGATTGAGTGAGTGAGGGGGTGAGTGGGAGGGTGGGTGAGTGAGTTGGTGGGAGGGTGGGTGATTGAGTGAGTGGTCGGGAGGGTGGGTGAGTAGGTGGGTTGGTAAGTGGGTGGGTAGGTGGGTGGGTAAGTGGTTGAGTGGGTTTCATTATTTTCTGGTTTTGCCATAAGTGGCGTATCATTCGATGGAAGAGCGTTAGCACCCAGTACAATAGCACGATTACTTCAGACAAAAAATGAGCTTCTTGTCGCAAAGTTGAAAGATACAATTATTTCCTGAGGTCAGCATCCCTTGTTACTCTTCTTCATTGGGCGCTTCAGCCGCTGCCTACCCTATAGTAAAACCGATAAACAATGAAGTGAATAAAATTCCTCCCCTCATGCGATTGTTCCCTCTTCGAGAACTCGCCTCTGGTGACCCGTATATAAACGTTATCATTGTCAACGGATGTGTCATGGCGGGCGTTATAAACCGCAAACACGTATCCACCCACAAGGTTCGTCTCATCTCGCATCGACACACATCAACCACAAACTCATATTACACAAAATGCATATGCCATATATGGATGTGGTATATGCAATTACGGTTGATAACAAGTTTAAGTTATGACATCTCTTAATAAAAAAAGAACAACAGTTGCGATATCCGTATGATCAATCCGTATGATCAATCCGTATGATCAATCCGTATGATCAATCCGTATGATCAATCCGTATGATCAATCCATATGATCAATCCGTATGATCAATCCGTATGATCAATCCGTATGATCAATCCGTAGGATCAATCCGTAGGATCAATCCGTATGATCAATCCGTATGATCAATCCGTATGATCAATCCGTAGGATCAATCCGTATGATCAATCCGTAGGATCAATCCGTAGGATCAATCCGGAGGATCAATCCGTAGGATCAATCCGTAGGATCAATCCCTAGGATCAATCCCTAGGATCAATCCCTAGGATCAATCCCTAGGATCAATCCCTAGGATCAATCCCTAGGATCAATCCCTAGGATCAATCCCTAGGATCAATCCCTAGGATCAATCCCTAGGATCAATCCGTTTAATCAATCTAGACAGATAATGGATTGCAAGGTAAACAATTCGCAATAAACAGCCGCAGCATCAGTTCTGGAGCAAATTGAAATATTCCGTCTTTTCACACCAATTTTGAAGTGTTAATAATTTTTCATCCGAATTTCCCTTTCCGTCCAATCACCATCGAACGCGTGAGACCGTGATTAATTTATTAATCAATCACTTCACTATTTATTCTGGCTGGAATGAAACTCGAGTTCTCTGTTTACGTAGGCATTAGGAAAAAAAGGGTGAAGTGGATTGCAGGAAATTGATTGGAGTGTTTTCATCATTATCGCGACTGACCTCACATACCCTCTGATCACAAGGTTGTCTGCGTGTGCAAGGTCACTTGGAGAGTTCTAGCTGAACTTACTTCATCAACAAGTGAGATGACTAAGTGTAATCCATCAGGGTCATACCAATAACTTTCCAATTTCCGATTTTACTGCCGCTTAATTTCGCTAAGCAAACCCATACACCCCCCTCCATCCATACACCCACCCATCCACTCATCCATCCACCCACTCCCCCGTCCATCCACCCACCCACCCATCCATCCACCCACCCACCCATCCATCCACCCACCCACCCATCCATCCACCCACCCACCCGCATATCAGTCCACCCACCCTCCCACCCACCCACTCACCCACCCACCCACTCACCCACCCACCCACTCACCCACCCACCCACTCACCCACCCACCCACTCACCCACCCACCCACTCACCCACCCACTCACCCACCCACCCACTCACCCACCCACCCACTCACCCACTCACCCACCCACTCACCCACTCACCCACCCACCCACCCACTCACCCACCCACCCACTCACCCATCCTCCCCCCCCATACACACACCGAGATACAGACACACATACACACACACACACACACACACACACACACACACACATGTCGGTCTCCTCGGCGCTGGTCCGGTATAAAATTCCCCTACAAAAAATCCCGAGTAGCACATTTTTTGATGTTCCGCGTCCATTAGATATTGCAGTATACCGGCCGGATTCCGAGGAAAGAAATGCTGAGTGGGTGGGTGCGTGAGCGAGTGGGTGGGTGAGTGGGTTGGTGAGCGGGTGGATGAGTGGGTTGGTGCGCGGATGGATGAGTGAGTCAGTGGGTGGGTGGGTGGGTGAGTGGGTGAGTGGGTGAGTGGGTGGGTGGGTAGGTGAGTGAGCGAGTGGGCTACTACATTGGAAAGTTATCGGTGTGCTCCTGAAGGGGGCGCGCTTGTTATAGACCCTCTTGCAATGAATTAATTATCTCTGTGATGTGCTAAAAAAAATTTATTTTCCCATTTTCTGCACTATCTAAATTACCACTCACGCATTTCCACTATCACTCACTGACTCAGTGTTTTCCTCATCGGGTACCTCTACCTCTCCCTGCATAAAGATATGCCATATTTTGCTATATACATCGCACGTGCCGCTTATACTGCGCCGTATTTTTAAGATCTATATTGTCACTAGACTCCTCTAGTTTGTCCCTACTCAGCTAGCTTTTAACTAGGTATGCATTCATTAAAGCGTAACGCACATATCAACAATGCGCCACTTGTTAGTTGTATAGTATATTACTAACGTGATATATGCTTTAAGATTCCACATGCTCCACGTGCACGATAGGTAATCTATACATACTGACGCGTCGATGAATAACCCGGTAATTAGCATGGGGCTAGACACATACAACAACTTCCATCAGCATTCAACGTTGATTACCCTGTTTTTGAACAATATCAGTGTATTTCACCCATTGCCTTGGTTACCTGACTCCTTGATAAGAAATAAATATCAGATCACATCTCATTTCGTCTGTTTATGCATTGTTTGTCATGTGGAACGGAACATGAGAATAATAGGAATGCCAGTTGATGAGGAGATTTTAACTTGCCTGGAGAGGAGTTATTGTAATGATACTGACAATGGAGAATAGGGAAATCGATAAAATTTTCATCTAGCATTTCGATTTATGTTGATATATTTGTAATAATGGTTGTGTGTGTGTGTGTGTGTGTGTATGTGTGCGCGCGCACATGCGTTAAGATGCACGTGTTCGTATGTGTGTGTGTGTGTATGGGTGGGTGGATGAGTGGATGTATAGGTGAGTGAGTGGGTGGGTGGGTGGATGAGTGAGTGGGTGGGGGCGTGAGCGAGTGGGTGGGTGAGTGGGTTGGTGGGTGAGTGGGTTGGTGAGCGGGTGGACGAGTGAGTCAGTGGGTGGGTGGGTGGCTGAGTGGGTGAGTGAGTGGGTGAGTAAGTGGGTGGGTAAGTGGGTGAGTAAGTGAGTGGGTGAGTGAGTGAATGAATGAGTGAGTGGGTGGGTGGGTGAGTGAGTTGGTGGGAGGGTGGGTGATTGAGTGAGTGGGTGGTAGGGTGGGTGAGTGGGTGAGTGGGTGAGTGGCCGGGTGGATGGGCGGGTAGTTGAATGGGTGGGCAAAGGGGTGGGTGAATGGGTGGGTATGTGGGTGAGTGGGTGGGCGAACGAATGAGTGGGTGTCTGTCTGCAGTTACTTAACTCTCATAACTTGCTATTCGCACCCAGTACAACTACACGATTACTTGATGCAAGAAACTTCTATATACGCTTTACTCGTCCAATATTCAGCGTAAAAAGTTGTACATTTGAACATGATTAAGAAACGAATTTCTTGTCACAGGTAAAACTTACTCGGCAGAATTTTTCTTTCTCAATCAGGGCAAATCCATGTCGCGCTAGATGATAAAATTACCGATGTAATTTATTTATAAGTGCTTTGCTTACAAACACATCGTAGAACTACGTGTCGATTATCACTTTAAGTGGCACAAATAAAACGGCGTTAAATAACACTGAAAATGAAAAAAAAAAATTGTTTACGATAAACGAAAAACAAATCAATTGTTCAAAATCGGCCGCGTTCCGCAGCTCCAACAGCGGCGCGACGGTTTCATGATGTGCGCATGCGCAGACGCACCTTACGCCAATTGACCGCTACGGCGCATCTTTTCGAAAGTCAATAGCAATTTGGTTGAGGATCAAGCGATACAAAAAAGCGCATAATGTGATACACGCGTGGAAAAAATATTTGTACGGATGGAGTTCTTAGATGTTTTTAGAAATAGTCATAGGCTACATGCGCCGAGTTATAGATGACACGTGGGAAAGAGCCGGGTGAGGGTACGCGTGGCTTACGCATGTTGCTAATAAAAATTGTGCCACGAGTTATCTATTTTTTCTTTAAACTAGTCATTGCAAAAATGCGATATAGATAACCCTCGAGTGGGTGAAAAATTTCCTGGTGGAAGAACATCTTATTTTGCCATTTCCATTTCAATTTGGATTTTTTTTTGAAAATTCCTAAAAAATGTGATGCGAAAAAATGTTGAATTTTATTTATTTATTTATTTTTTATTTTTTATTTTTTTTAAATGAAACAGGGAAGCTTCATATCGACTTGAGGATTGTAAATAGAACCACTTCACCCCTTATCTGTGAACGAAGAGTGTACATCAGTAGGGAAGTGGGCTATCGAGTTAAGTCTGTTTCGGCCCGGCCCAAGTGTTCGGTAAAAATCTCAAAATCTAAGAAACATAGGGGCAACTCGATTAGGACCTTTTTTTTAGAGCATAGTGAGATCTACAAATTTGTTTTCATGCAAATTGCGCTATCTTTCTTAGATTTTGAGATAGAGAAACTAACAGCAGGCCGAAAGAGACTCAACTCGATTGACCGCTTCTCTAGTGATATCCACTTTTCCTCACAAATAAGTGGTGAAATGGTTTCATTTATAATCCTACGGTCAAGATTAATGATACCCCAGCTGTGGGTTTGACGCTCCGCGAGCCAAAATAATAACTTCCCGATGTCTGCGTGTGTGTGTGTACTTTCTGTCCAATCTCTCATTTTTCTCACCACAGAGCTCTCCAAATGATTTCAATTGTTTATAACGCTCTAGCGCCGAAACGGTTGAAGATACGAAAAAAGTCAGAGGACACAAAGTATGTATTTTTTTGTAAGGAACAATATTTATTGGACACATTTTTGCGTATCTATAATATTTCGTGAGATACAGCGTTATAAACAATTGAAATTGTTAATAACAATAGAAACCAGGAGACATATATGGACCAAAAACTAATCAGCTCTAAGTTACGGCAAGACGCTTCGATTGCGTCATACAGGACCTCGATCGGATAATTTGTTCACGAGAAATCGTTCCGGGAAATTTTTGGTTACATACGTACATCGGCGCACACACACACACACACACACACATACAGACATTTTGTTTTGAATAGTCTAGAAAGGTCAGAAATGCCATGAAACGTGGAGATCTGATGGAAAATCGATTTTTCATTTTCGGGGGCAAAACAGTACCTTCCCCTATCCGGAAGTTAAATGGTCTGAAGTCCCTTTCTGAAAAAACTTGATAAAATTGATAACGAATCCGATCGATAAAATTCGTTATTTAATGGCCTATAAATAATGCACGTGGCAAATACTCAAAACGCCGTCTCATGCGTATTTGTTGAAGTATGGTACAAGGGTTTACACGTGCAGATGAGATAGACTATGTGCAACATAACCAGAATCCATGATAGTTGAAACGCGTCATTGTGCATTCCAATGTATCAATAAATAGACCAAGAATTTTCATTGTGCCTGTGTGAGGGATTTATATCGAGTAAACAATTGTAGGTGGAAATAAGTTTATGGGCAACAATCCAAAGATTCTATTGAAAACATTTTCACCCGCAGCTTTGCGGCGCTGATGTTCGCCGAAAGATGTTGAATTGAATTGAATTTTTCAATATGTCTCTACGTTTCATGACATTTCTGACCATTTTAGACTATTTTTAACAAGATGTATGTATGTATGTATGTATGCATGTCTGTATGTATGTATGTGTGTGTGTGTGTGTGGGGGGGGGGGTGAGCGTGTGTGTGTGTGTGTGGGGGGGGGGGGTGAGTAGGTGGGTGGATGTGAACGGGTGGGTGGATGGCTGGGTGGGTATGGGTGTGTGTGTGTGTGTGTGTGTGTGTGTGTGTGTGTGTGTGTGTGAGAGAGAGAGAGAGAGAGAGAGAGATCGAGTGAGTACGTGGGTGGATGTGAGTGGGTGGGTGGGTGTGGATGAGTGTGAGTGGGTGGCTGGGTGTGTATGTGACGATGTATGTATGAAGACAAATTCTTTCTCCAACGATTTCTCACCATCAAATTATGCGATCGAAATGCTGTATGGCGCAATCGAAACGTCTTTGTGGCCTTCAAAGCTGATGAGGTTTCCGTTGCAATCGGTTTTGTAGTTGTTTCATACTTTCGAAAAAATTACCGTTTTACATAAAAACAAGTTATGAACACAATTTTTTTAAATTGCGCGCATGCGCAGTGTGATTGGTCAGTGCGTCACGTGACATATTCGCGTGTAGCGACACCTGTCGTATTCCAATATTCCAAATTTCATGATTCCTAGGTTTTTTCTCTGAAAGCAGTCTTGAAACATTTAGTTGACGTGTCGGAAAATGTAGGAATGGCAAACAGAAATTACAAAGCGGGAAGTTTTGCTTGCGCTCCCAACCGGGGCAGACACCCTTCCATCCGACTAGTTTCAATGTGTAATCTTTTCCACTTATCGCTGAAATGATCGGTCGTCACAAAAAAAATAACAATGCATGCTCGAACAAAACTTTTATGACGCTAGTGCGAAAACGCCTCTTTCACACATCTATCATAAAAATGTTGCGCGGAACACACGAAAAAAAAAGTGTTTCTGACTTGTAACTTCCACAGCTGTCGGGTGATCGCATCTTTTTCGCCGATCCGAGAATATGAAAGCTATAAGAAAAAAAAAGGAAATTCAAAAAAAAAAAAAATTTTTGTTTTTGAAATCGAATTTTTAAACCGGAAGTATTAACTTCCCGATAGGGAAAGTTATTGTAATGACCCCGGAAATGAAAAGTGTCAGATCGATGAAATTCTCACTTTTCTCGGCGTTTGGCATCATCCTGACACGTTTTCAATGAAATGTCTGTGTGTGTGTGTGTGTGTGTGCATGTACGTATGTGAGCATTTTTTTGTGACGCAGTTTCTCCTGAACAGCTGGACCGATTTGAATTTTTTTTTTCCAAAATTACGTCTAGCCGTTGCGGAGAGCGGAAAGGAGTGTCAAGTCTAAAACACAATTCCTTCAATTGTTATTAACAATTTCAATTGTTCAAAACGTTGTATTACAAAAACCGTGAGAGATAGAGGAAAAAGTTTCCAACGAATGTTGTTCCCCACATGAAGATACATATCTTATGTTTAATGACTGTTTTCCATAATGGCGCTAATTTACGAGACATCGCTTAATTAACAATTTTCATTGTTTATAACGTTGTATTTCGGGAACGATGACAGATACGAGAAAAAGTATCAAACAAAAGTTGTTCCGCTCGTGAAACTACATATTTCATGTTGTATTACTATTTTTGCTAGGCATCATATTTTACGAGATATCGATAAAAAATCGTAATAATCGATTAATAGTTGAATTTGCGTTACTGATATACAACTTGACTCCATACGTGTATCGTCACACACACACACCCACCATCGAGAAGTTATAGAAGCGAGCCGTCGAGGGTCGCACTCACATCCCATTTATTTGATTTTGCAATTGAATAGTATCCATCAACTTGGTACCAAGTCCAGAACGAGACACAATCCTAGTCCGAAATGCCGATCATGGGTGATGCAATAAACATAATTAGCAGGACTATGTTCTGGCAATCCCTCGGAGATGAAGCATTGGCCTAACACCGAATAATCGTACATCGCCTATCCACCACTGCTACATATATTGGCGCATGCTCGACGAGCCGAACATTGTCGCACCACGGGCGCGGTGTTCCCCACTGGGGACACGCATAAAACTTCCCGATAGCTACATTACTTACACGTCTGTATCGCCAGCTTCAAAATTTACAATCTCTTCTGATGATGCAAATGGATGTATTGACACTGACGTTTTCAAGTAGGATGTTTTATCGCAAAATTTTTCAAAATGAAATTGTACAAAGCACGCACAGTTACACCGGCCCAAGCAGTCTTTTTCGATACAGGATCGATACTTTGGCGGATCGATACTGAACTCTTCGATTCGATTCACTGCAGAGTATCGATACTCTTTGGTGTATCGGAAAACACTAGGCCCAAGCCAAAGAGAAGTTCTTGGGTAGAAGTTGAGAGTCATTTTCTCTCCAGATGGCGCATATGGGACTTTGCAAGTTTGAATGTGAAGACAAATTTCGCGCCACTTGCAATAAGTGAATAACTATTAAATGTGTAGATGAATTTTTCCCAAATTTCACACAAGCCTGAAACCCGCATTTATCTTCCAATTATGACTTTTATCAACTCGATCATAACATGCGCTAAGAAAAGCTGATCCATTCAAAATTTTCATGGTTCTGGGGCATCATACTTTTCTGGATAAATTTGAAACCACTGTATCGATTTAATCCAAAATCTAATCAGCTCTTAGTTACGTGAAAACGCATCGATTAAAAAAAAATTAATCAAATCGCTTAATTGGTGTTGAAGAAATCGTTGGACAAAAATTTATGGCACATACATGCGGATACACATACAGCGTTACATACATACAGACATTTTCGTTACAACAACTTTAAACGATTGGCTATAGCTTGAAACGTGGAGATATGATGAAATTTTAATTTTTGATTTTCGGGAGCATTAACTTGACTTTCCCTGAAAAAGTTACAGCCGTATGATTTGCCCTTGTAGGATAAATACGTTGAATTCCCTCCCAGTTGTGCTATTTCCAGTCGGCCGATGGACTCGCCTTATCAATTGGGTTCGAAAAATACGTCGGGACATTTATGCTGTATTATCGGCATTACTCTCAACTACCAACGAGACTATAACGAGATAATTGTGAAAATAAGTTGATAAAACAACTATTATTCAATGACTAAGTACTGCTAATGTAGATTTTACCAATACAGGTTTATTGTCATGTGTCTCTTATCTGAAAAAGCTGGATTCCACATCCGCATGATCAGCACTGGTATCAAAGGTCATTGAAGAGAACAAATGTTGATGGACTTATTCACATATTATCGTATGACTTACATATAATTTTTTTTCCCCCCTTACTGTAATTATTAAATCGGTTATTAAGTATGTGCGTCATACGTCGTCATTGAAAAGTTTTAAAAATGCGTTGTAAACAGCTGAAGAAATTAGTCAAGATAATCTCAATTGAAGAAATGACATTATCCCAGAAAATTTCACGTCATAATTCGCGGAAATCTGTTGCCAAGTGTTAAGCGTGGACAAGTGATGAATTGTGTTGCTGAGCCAATAGCATGCATTGTTAAATTGACGTTAGGGGAAGTTATTGATTTGTTACGAATTATTGAAAATCGATTTTTCATATGTTGTCTAGAAATGACCTGTGCAAACTGTCCTGAATGTTTTTTTATATCCACCCTATCCCACCCTCCGATCCAAGCACCCACCCACCCACTCATTCCCACCCACTCACTCCGACCCACTCACTCTCACCCACTCACTCCCACCCACCCACTCACTCCCACCCACCCACTCCCACCCACTCACTCCCACCCACTCACTTCCACCCACTCACTCACTCCCACCCACTCACTCCCACCCACTCACTCCCACCCACTCACTCCCACCCACTCACTCCCACCCACTCACTCCCACCCACCCACTCCCACCCACTCACTCCCACCCATTCCCATCCATCCAGCCACCCACCCACCCATACACCCTTACCCACTCACACACCCTCACCCACCCCCACACACACGCACACACACACACACACACGCATGTATGCAATACACCTTACGTTTCCGTCCAGCCTCCGGAGAATGATCCACATGATGAAAGATTTTCTCATGGATTCCGACCGATAACCGGAACATGGACCGTCAACAATAGAAATTTTGGATGTATTTCGAGAATAACGGGGTACAGAGAAAAATCATATAAAACTTTTCTTTTCTGAATAAAATTCTCTACAAAAAATATTCAATAATATTTTGTTGTTGACGCACATGCTGACGAGACATTTGGTTATTTTGGAACAAATCATAATGCCTGGAGGCAAATCCTGAATTAGGAAAGTTACTGATGTGGCCCCGCCAGGTCACACACACTCCGTTCACTTTTTTATTGTTTTTGTTTTTCACAAAATGACGAAAGTTCACGGTCATTATCATCGTCCCATGAACGGCCAATAAGTTATCTCTTTGTTATTTCATGTAAACCCCTTGCCCCGTCCATATGCATTCTTCTCGTGATGGCAATTAAACAGATTATATTCGATGGTTCAGAGGTCCCGTATGACGGAACACATAGCAACATTTTTTTCCCTTCCTTTTTAATAAACAGGGGAATTTTTTACGCATACACGTGCCGTTTGTGAGTTACGCAGGAATTATTGAATATGAGAGAAACGAAAGAGCAGAAATGCTTTTGAGTACCTCCATTTAATGATGATTCAGCCACTTGTTGACGCTGTTAATTCAAGTGTAGGCGTCAAGGATGCATTGAATAATGGATATGCTATGATATGTTTGTTGAAATGATTATTCGGATGGTCATTTGAAATAGAAAAAAAGTGGCGTTGAAATGCACAATCTTGGATAAAAAATTCTATAGTCAAGGTATTTTTCTGCACGTTTGAGATGCTTCGTTTGTATATTTTGATATTTATATTTTACTGCACAATTTTAAAAATATTATGTTTTTAGCAGTGCGTTCAATCCATTGCCAAATATATTTAGATGATTCAACTGAAGCACCCACCCACCCACCGACCCACTCACCGACTCACCCACCCACCCACCGGCACGCCTATCCACCCACCCACCCGACCACCGACACATCCACCCACCGACCCGCCCACCCATTTACCGACGCGCCTACCCACCCACCGCCACGCCCCTCTACCCACCGACACACCCACCGGCACGCCCACCCTTCTCCACCGACACGCTCATCCACCCACCGATACGCCCACCCACCTACCGACACGCCCACCCACCCACCCACCGCCACGCCCACCCACCCACCGCCACGCCCACCCACCCACCGCCACGCCCACCCACCCACCCACCCACCGACACGTCCACTCACCCACTGGCACGCCTATCCACCCACCGACACACCCATCCACCCACCGATACGCCCACCCACCGACACGCCCACCCACCCACCCACCGACACGCCCATCCACCCACCGACACACCCACCCACCGACACGCCCACCCACTCACCGACACACCCACCGGCACGAGCCCCTCCCTCCCACATTAACACCCACCCACCCACTCCCCGCCCTTCCCACCAAAAAATTCTGATTGAGGCAATTTGGTGGTACATTTCATCTTTCATGATTGGGTTTCCTGACCGGCATAACAAAACCGCAAGTAGAATCTTGGAATAAAAACAACGAATTTTGAATCGACATGTTTTTTGTGACCCCCATCGGGGAACACATTTAGCCCACTATAGTACACTCACATATATTCACTCTCTCCTACCGGCTCGCACGCAATTTGCTTGCAAATTGCCTAAAATTTGAAAAACAGGAATGAATTTGGTGTCGCTCCCACGCAGCACTCAGGTGGTCAGAATAAAAAAATACCCTGTCCAGTTGCGATACAATAATACAATTCAGTCATTTGCACAGGTGACGAACTATCAAACAAAGCATCTCATGATTTCCTATTCATTATTCTTTTATATGGCCAATCCAAATAGAATACATTACCTGACCACACTCACCCCTCATCGCTGCATATTTGAATTCTATTTCCCGGCGTAAACAGGAAGATGCCCCGTATCTTGATCAGGCGTCTATCAAATTCAATTTAGCGGATTTTCGCTTGAATCTTCTGAATCAAATGAAATTGAAGAGTACATGTGACAATGGGAATTCCATTCATTACAGAAAATCTTTTTTTTTGTCTCCGTTCCTTTCATTTATACCCGCCAGGGTAGCTGCTTGTTGATCATTCCTCCATAGGCCCTACTGGACACCCATCCATTTGACCGAGCCCGACTTTCGCCATTTGGGTCATCGTATTTCTAAACACAGGGTAAACCCCCAGAAACCCTTGCGCTAACATGGTGGGCACCTATGATGGAACCTCCCACCTGCATCCGAATAGGTTCCCGCCCGGCCTTGCGGTCTCATTTTACGGGTACCGCTGATAGCACCCACGGAATGTTCCTGGTATTGTTCCTGGACCATTCTCTGACAGGTCCCCCACTTTGGAATCCAAATTTCATCCCTCCTCTCCCCCCCCCCCCCCCCCCCCCCCCCCCCCCCCACCCCCACCCCCGAGGCAAGTCCGCAGTTTTGGAACACCCTGTATATTTAGAGCCTTCTCCTGTATTTCCATTATTTATTGGAACCGAGTCCAGTCAAACTTGCTCCCAGCATCCGCTGAGAGGAATCTCTGTTGTGGTCCAGAGAAGTGGACACCCATCCATATAACTAGGACCGACTTTCGCGAGTCAGGCCCTCGTATTTCTAAACCAGGGTAAACTCCCAGAAACCTCTCCGCTACGATGGTGGTCACCTATGATGGAACCTCCCACCTGCATTCGGATAGGTTCCCGCCCGGCCTTGCGGTTTCATTCTATGCTCCGGAGGCTGGGCGCGAGTATAGGACCTGTAACGGAGTAGCCTGATACTCTACCCAGTGCACCAGAGCCCCGACCTCATTACATGGGTGGCCAGTATTACTGAGCACTGTAGCCCTCGCTCCCCCTCTTGCGAGGCCTTTCCGGTGGCTCAAGATGTGTAATAAGATACTTACCACTATGTACTAAGCCATGAATTAGAATTTATTGCTCATGCCACTAGGATAGTCGAGCACGTGTAACTTGTTGAAATCAATGCTAATCTTTGTTAATATGATAACCATATTAGCGATGATCACTCAAGGAATTCAATCTGCTGGTTAACTTACCGATCTAGGGAAGTTATTGTAATCACTCTGAAAATGACTTATATTGTTACGATATTTTTACGTTTCTCGACATGATTTCAGAAACATGTATGTGTGTGTGTGTGTGTGTGTGTTTGTATGTGTGGAATCGGAATTTTCCGTTAACGATTTCTCACGAACGGGTCGGACGATCTGAATTGTTTACAACGCTCTATTTCAAAAATGGTAAGAGATACGGCAAAAAGTATTAAGCAGAATTTGTTATGTGAGTGGAAATGCATATTTAATTTCTTATCACTTTTCTTCATATTTGTCAAAATTAAGGAGGTATCACGGGTTTAACCCTCGAGCGTTCGCACCCCTATTGGCGTCTCACTCCCACTCACGTAACGCGCATAATTTTCGTCCTCACGCTGACTATGCTAGTCAAATATTCATAATTATCTGCTTAATAAATGGCATTGAAACATTTAATTGACGTATCTGAAAAATGATTCGTTCAATTGTTATTAACAAATTCAATTGTTTATAACCGTCTACTGCATAAACTATAACAGTCAGCGCAAAATTGATTAAGAAAAAGTTCTTCCTTATGCAAAAATGCACATTCCATGTTTAGTCAGTTTTCTCCATAACTTGCATAATTGAGGAGATATGGACCGCTGAGGAATTATTCCTGTACTTAGTGAACGACTCAAACCATCGACAAGTTCAAACGTTTATAACGCTGTATCTCACGAACTATTACAGATACGCAAAAGTGTGTTAAGTAAAAGTTGTTCCTTATTAAAAACTGCACATTTTTTGTCATTTGACTTTTGTCGTATCTCTAACCGTTTCGGCGGTAGAGGGTGTTATTAGGCGGCCTTAGACGGGCTCAACCCCACAGCCCACTTATTCATCATTTTATCCATCAGTGATATTGATTTATATAATTCACTGGTACCTATAATTCGCAATTCAATAATTAGCCTTACTTGAGAGATTATGTAATTATTGATAGTCTTGTGGAGACTATCTGCCACAATAGAGGCTTTCAACCATCAGATGGTTTGCCAGCAAATATTTGCTAATCGGCCGTATATGATCGGCTCTTATCTAATAATGAAAGACGCATGAAATGAAGGAGGACATCTATATGATCTGGAGAATTACGCGAGCGCAGACCGCATGGGTTTTCCAACTATAGACAATCACTGATCACACGTGCGTTGACTCTCCCAGAACATGCTCATCACGCGTCCTTCACGTGACCCATGTTGTCGTAATAATTCATGAAAATTCTCGGTAGAATAGTCAATCATCGCAGCATCCAGCTCAAGAATCTTCTCAAATTTGTTTGATTGAAATCGCGGGTAATTTGATAAGCAAGGCGAGCGCAGCTTTAATGAAAATTGGTTGATTCAACTGTTGCATTGATGCTTCAATTTTTATTATAAACTATTGTCTATTTTTTCAAAGCTGCGCTCTGGACCACGACGGAGATGACTCTCAGCGGATGCTGGGTGGGATCAAATTTGGATAGACTCGCTTCCATTAGATAACGGAAATACGGGAAAGGGCTTTCAATATATAGTGTTCTTAAACTGCGGACCTGCCCTGGGGGCGGGGGGGGGGGAGAGGGGGAGGGATGAAATTTGGAGTCCAAAGTGGGGAAAGTGCAGGACCAATACCAGGAACATTCCGTGTGTGCTATCGGTGGTGCCCATGAAATGAGACCGCAAGGCCGGGCGGGAACCTAACCTGCCGCTGGGGGGAGGTTCCATCATAGGTGCCCACCATCGAGCGCAGGCGTTTCTGGGGGTTTACCCTGTGTTTAGAAATACGATGACCTAAATGGCGAAAGTCGGTCCCAGCAGGATGGGTGTCCAGTAGGCCCTCTGGAGGAATGCTCAAGGGCCTATTCCCAAGTGGTAACAATTCTCTGAAAATTCACCAAGAAAATTACCTATGAAATACAGCCAGGATAGAGAAAAACGATAATGAAGCCGAATAAATTGTAAGATTAGATCTCCTGTGAAAAGTCAATATTTGTTCGCAATCCAGTAAAACACGTCTTATCATTAGATAGCTTTGGGGAGAAAAAAAAAATTATTTGTCCTTAGACGCGATGAGAGGATGAACAACTATAGACATATTTGCACAATATATTTTTTTCCTTAAAAAAAAAAAAAAAAAAAAAATTGAGTGGCCTAAAATGACATTAAGAAAGAGCTGACTCTTTGATGGCTAAATCCGTTGCACGAATTTGTTACCTGCATATTTCGTTTCAAATTTTATCACTTTTTTTTCTAGCAGATAAACACCCTTAACACATGTGGATTGCCGTGTAAAATATTGAAGTCGGGGAAAAATGTCGTTGACCGACTTGAAGCTATCGAACTTTCATTTGTATTCCAAATGAGTGGTACACCTATCATTTAAGTTGCTTTTTTTTATGGCCATCGGGCGAATCAAGTTCACACCTCGGCATTATCATTGCTTCCATGTCCATGCTTGTGAAACAGACAAGGCAAAAATACTATTTTTAGATAAACACAATCGAGCCTCTCGATCAATGCTTCGATGACACGAATGTCCTCCATTTTATCTTGTAATCGTTATAACCATCTCATTTTTTTATTCACATATTTTTCACCGTGGAGTTATGCATAAACAGGAGCACTTATCTTATTTTTACATATGATAAGTGACGATGACTTGGGCGCTTTTTCCCCTAGCGCATTAATCTCCGACAAAATTTTATCTACTGTCATTGGAGCACCATCAGGACTGATGATGAATGATGTCCGATGTGCCCCCTTCGGGGCACAAACAAAACTTCCCGATTCGGTGTTCCAGCACAGCATACTACCTTTATTAACTTGCCGATCTAGGGAAGTTATTGCAATGACCCCGAAAATGAAAAGTGCCAGATCGCTGAAATTTTCACGTTTCTCGACGTTTTGCATCATCCTGAAGTGATTTCAGAGAAGTGTCTGTGTGTGTGTGTGTGTGTGTGTGTGTGTTCGTCCGTATATGGCAAAATTTTTCGTTTGCGTTTTCTCGGAAACGGATCGTGCGATTCGATTAATTTTTTTTTCAATCGTTGCGTCTGAGTGTAACTTAGAGCTGATTAGAGGTTTGATCGAATCCATCGAGTAGTTCCCCTGTTGTTGAAAAATTCATGTTGAGTAAAAATCGGCAATAGTGATAATGAACGTTCATTCACACCAAAATGTTGTAATCCAGGTGCTCAATGTCACAGTTGAAAGATATAAGCATATTTTATAACTGATTAAATTTTGAGTAAAAGTGGTCCAGTACTTATATTGTTATCAGCAATGTCAATTGTTCATAATGTTCTACTGCATAAACTATTAGAGTTAGCGCAAAATTCATACAAGAAAAGTTGTTTGCCATATAAAAATACGTATTCTATGTGGAATGCCTTTTTTCGATAATTTGCATAATTAAGGAGGTATAGCAGTCTCCACAATTATGTATGTAATAAGTGACCGAATGGACCCAGCGCTGTCATGACGGTCCCAATCGAAGCGTCTTCATGCAAAATCGAGCGGATCACATTTTGGATGGCATTTGTGCAGTATATGCAATGTTATTAGCAATTGCAATTGTTTATACTGTTCCACTGGGTAAAATATTAAAGTTTTTGTTTTGCAGCCGCATCCTTATTGGCGTCTCACTCTCACTCAAGTAACACGCATAAGTCTTATCCTCATGCTCACCATGCGTCTACTCAAGTATTCATAATTATCTGCTTCATAAATGAGTCAGTTTGGAATTCTCAAATAGGCATGTTTTCGTTATGATAGTAACAGGGGTCACACTGATTAACCGTAGTATATTGGAGAAGAATAAATTTAGTAGGTTGTGATGAGCAAACTCAACAGTGATATCTATAATTGGCATTGCGAGTAATAATTGGTGGACGCGATCAATTGAGTTTGTTTCTTAACGCTCATAAAAATTTTCAACTGAAAATCGTCTGACCAATTACCCTCTCTACTTCTGTACCTACTTAATTCCCCCCCTCTTTGACATGCTTCCAGCAATTATCGACATATTCACTCGCCAGGTATATTCTAATTCAACTCGCGATATCTTCTAAACTATACGGCGTAGCAGAAAATGTCATAAACTATAAAATGTGTATTTTTGTATAAGGAACAACTTTGGTCACATACATTTTTCTCGTATTTTGAACGGTTTCGGCGCTACGGCATTATCAACAACTGAAATTGTCAATGTTCCTCAAGAACAAATGATCTTTTTACCTTAATTTCATTATACAATGCAGAAGTGAATTTATTCTTTAACAACCCCTCTCCCGGGGTTCTGATTCTCGATAAACACTTTATTTCTGTCCATGTCGAAACTTTGCGGTGGGTACCGCATGCCGTGTGTGCGGCGGCCACTAAAAATACGCGGGTTTTGCCACTGTTCACCGCAAAGTGAAACTCCACCCAAAAATAACCCATCGGAACACCTGGCATCACAGGGTATCTTTGTAGCTGTACGTACAGTACGGGCCACACTATCCCGTACTGTTTCCAATTAAACCGTCGAATCAGAGTGAATTAAGGGCACAGAACGAAAAAAAAAAATCATCCGATGCGTGCGGGGGGCGGGGGCGGGGGAGGGGGAGTGGTGGGCGGGGGAGGGGGGGGGGGGGGAAGGGTAGAATATCCCCGATTTGGGGATGGAATATCTCCGATATTGCCATCAGGAATCACATATTGCCCGATCTGGGATAGAAATATCCAAAAATATCTAGAAAGTATAAAAATAGTTAAGTCGCGAGTATGAAAATTTAAGAATTATCCACAAAAAACAGTTCTATTCAACCCAGAATAGAGCATATTTATATCGGCAAATGGAGGATATCAACGATAAATCGGGGATGCCATCCCCGAATTGTGAATATTTGTAATCCCTCATCGGGTATATGCTCTCGTTGAATTCGAGATATGTGGATTCCAGATTGGGGATAGCTATATCCCGAGGTTGGGGATATTTATCCCCACTTTGGGGATATTCATCCCCCGGTTGGGGATATTCATCCCCAGTTTGGAGAAATTTATATCCCCAGGTTGGGGATATTCACATCCCCAGGTTGAGGATAATTATCCCCGACCTGGGGATACTTACATCCCCAAGTTAGGGATACTTACATCTCCAAGTTGGGGATAATTACATCCCCAAGTTTGGGGATATTTACATCCCCAGCTTGGGGATATTTACATCTCCCAGGTTAGGGATATTTACATCCCCAGGTTGGGGATAGTTTAGCCCCAGAATGGCGACATTTATATCCCGAGTTTGGGAGATATCCACATCCCCAGTTTGGGGATATTTATATCCCCAGTTTGGGGATATTTATTTCCCCAGTTTGGGGATATTTATATCCCCAGTTTGGGGTTATTTATATCCCCAGATTGGGGGATATTTATATCCCCAGATTGGGGGATATCTATATCCCCAGTTTGGGGATATTTATATCCCCAGTTTGGGGATATTTATATCCCCAGTTTGGGGATATTTATATCCCCGGATTGGGGGATATTTATATCCCCGGATTGGGGGATATTTATATCCCCGGATTGGGGGATATTTATATCCCCAGTTTGGGGATATTTATATCCCCGGATTGGGGGATATTTATATCCCCGGATTGGGGGATATTTATATCCCCAGTTTGGGGATATTTATATCCCCGGATTGGGGGATATTTATATCCCCAGTTTGGGGATATTTATATCCCCAGTTTGGGGATATTTATATCCCCGGATTGGGGGATATTTATATCCCCAGATTGGGGAATATTTATATCCCCAGATTGGGGAATATTTATATCCCCAGATTGGGGAATATTTATATCCCCAGATTGGGGAATATTTATATCCCCAGATTGGGGAATATTTATATCCCCAGATTGGGGAATATTTATATCCCCAGATTGGGGAATATTTATATCCCCAGATTGGGGAATATTTATATCCCCAGTTTGGGGATATTTATATCCCCGGATTGGGGGATATTTATATCCCCAGATTGGGGAATATTTATATCCCCAGTTTGGGGTTATTTATATCCCCAGATTGGGGGATATTTATATCCCCAGATTGGGGGATATCTATATCCCCAGTTTGGGGATATTTATATCCCCAGTTTGGGGATATTTATATCCCCAGTTTGGGGATATTTATATCCCCGGATTGGGGGATATTTATATCCCCGGATTGGGGGATATTTATATCCCCGGATTGGGGGATATTTATATCCCCAGTTTGGGGATATTTATATCCCCGGATTGGGGGATATTTATATCCCCGGATTGGGGGATATTTATATCCCCAGTTTGGGGATATTTATATCCCCGGATTGGGGGATATTTATATCCCCAGTTTGGGGATATTTATATCCCCAGTTTGGGGATATTTATATCCCCGGATTGGGGGATATTTATATCCCCAGATTGGGGAATATTTATATCCCCAGATTGGGGAATATTTATATCCCCAGATTGGGGAATATTTATATCCCCAGATTGGGGAATATTTATATCCCCGGATTGGGGGATATTTATATCCCCAGATTGGGGAATATTTATATCCCCAGATTGGGGAATATTTATATCCCCGGATTGGGGGATATTTATATCCCCAGATTGGGGAATATTTATATCCCCAGATTGGGGGATATTTATATCCCCAGATTGGGGATAGTTAAATCCCCAGATTGGGGATAGTTAAATCTTCAGTTTGAGTGTATGCTTCCGGGGCTCGAGCCCAAAAATTTTAAGCAAAAATTGGTTGGCACTGCTGATGTGTCAGTTATCAGCAGTGCTTCCAGCCTTCCCTTCCACTCCTCATAATTCATCACTCTTAAAAATCTTACAGTAATTGTTTGTTCTCATTCTTTGCGTTATTCATACACGCACCATTGCAACCTCAAATAGATATTCCTTAGCGTTGCTCGCATGTATAATTATTATGATGTATTATGCAATTACAAGCGGCCTTAATTGCATCGTCCGCTGTTACCTCAACAATGAGCTTGAATTATCATTCTCATTTGGCCAGCTAAGACTAACGAGAAAATCATTGAAAATTGTCGATTACTTAACTTGCGTGACGCTAATCTCCCCTGTTTTTATTACTCTAATTTTTCTAATTGTTAATCACATATAATCAAAAATAACGAATGTAACTATTTTTTCAATAGAGATGAGATTTAAATGAGGCTGAGAAAATGGAAAATTGTCAAAGGAAAAATCAAATTGAGAAAAAAAAAATTAATTATAGTGAATCACTTCTCATTGTTGGAGGATAAGTGACACCATAAAAGTATATCAACAGTTATAAAACCATTTGCCAAGTGTTCGAGTCACGAATTAATTGCTTGCGCGCCTTCGTATGTGCTTGTCAGCGGTTTCATTGCGCATAGAAGACTCTTCATCATTATTTTTTTTTTTGTTTTTTTTTTTTAAGTTTATAACGCGAATGGCACTTACCACTTGCTGCGTCATATATTTATGTATTATGCAATATAATTTACATATTTACAGTTTGAGGATACTGAAAATTCTGGTCCTGTTTTTGGGAATGAGACCGCAAGGCCGGGCGGGAACCTAACCCGATGCATGGGGGAGGTTCCATCATAGGTGCCCAGCATCATAGGTTTCTGGGGGTTTACCCTGTGTATAGAAATACGAGGGCCTAAATGGCGAAAGTCGGCGCTAGCTACATGGATGGGTGTCCAGTAGGCCCTATCGAAGAAATCCTGAAGAGGAGCTACCGTGCAGCGTACGAGAGAGAGGGACGGTGGAGAGGAAGTTCCTCCGTTGTGTTTGTTTCACGCTTTTATTAAGTCTTTCATCGTAGCGACACTAGAGTTCAAAACTTTGGGTTCAATATTTTATTGAATTATGCGTAATTTGCGACAATTCCGGTTTGTTGCAGTCGAAGCTAGCATATAATTAATTCCCGGGGTTTGTATCCACTTCATGGCTGTAAAAAGAACCATTTCACTATATCTCAGTGCCGGAAGAGTGTATAGCAGAATTAGTCGAGATAAGTGTCTTTTGATCTGGTGTAAGTCACTGGTAGATGTATCAAAGCTTAGAAGTGATGAGACGAGACGAGAGGACACGAGACGAAACGGGACGAGAGGAAACGAGACGAGACGAGACGAGACGAGAGGAGATGAGACGAGAGGAGATGAGACGAGAGGAGATGAGACGAGCGGAGACGAGACGAGAGGAGACGAGACGAGACGAGAGGAGACGAGACGAGACGAGAGGAGACGAGAGACGAAACGAGAGACGAGACGAGAGACTAGACGAGAGACGAGACGAGAGGCGCGACGAGAGACGAGATGAGAGACGAGAGACGAGAGACGAGACGAGAGACGAGACGAGAGACGAGAGACGAGACGAGAGACGAGACGAGACGAGACGAGACGAGACGAGACGAGACGAGAGACGAGACGAGACGAGAGACGAGACGAGACGAGAGACGAGAGACGAGAGACGAGAGACGAGAGACGAGAGACGAGAGACGAGAGACGAGAGACGAGACGAGTGACGAGACGAGAGACGAGAGACGAGAGACGAGAGACGAGAGACGAGAGACGAGAGACGAGAGACGAGAGACGAGAGACGAGAGACGAGAGACGAGAGACGAGACGAGACGAGAGACGAGACGAGATGAAATGTTATGAATTCTTGTATAAATACTGTTAGCCTACTTATGTACAAATTTTTCTGCATCACCCCTTTATACCTTGATCTAGCTGAACCCATAGCCATGTAAAATATGAGTGTTTAGAAACAACAAATGGCTGTCAGATAAATTTAAAAATAGTCCCATTGGCTATGATCCAATGGATGCCACAAGCTGGTGGAATTTTCGACCGCCAACACGTTATAAACTTCTGTGCACAGGTCAACGGCACTAGTTCCACCATGTTAGAACTATGATGGAATAGACGCAAGAGTTTACTGGGTTAATCACCCAAGTGAGTCTTTTAACTATTTGCATCTTAAACCACTGGGGGTATAGCTTGCGCAAATACAATGGGAAAATTGCAAGTGAGTTGAATGAATATTACAAGCGTATTTCTTTCATTCGTTAAACTTATCACAATACTCACTGTGCAATACTATTGGTGGTATTATTGCCATGGCTTTCAATGGCTATTGATAGGTTACACTGCGAGTCTCCAGTGATTGCACATATATTGGCATATTCATGATGTGGTTTTATGATAAAAAGTTGGGAGAGTGTGGTGAGGTGGAGGCTGGGATTAATAATGCATGAGAAAAGCAAGAAGTTTTGAGTAATACGCAAACATGAAGAAAAATTTCCTCCCCTCCCCTCCCCCCCCCCCCCTCCCCAAATTTCACCATACAAAAAGTACCCCCACTGCCCTCAGTTTTTTTTTTATTTGATAGGGGATCAAAATGCAAACCAAAAATCGCATTATTTAAAAAAGGCAATATGAGAAAATAAGAAGATAATCAAAACCCAGGTGGGAATTGACCATGCGATGAAACTTGATCAAAGCTTGGACGAGGCTTGACTAAGCTTCGCCAAAGCTGTGTTTTGACGCTTCGATCAATCTGTGCAGAACATGCGAATGCAACACCAATCCCAGCTTAGAGAATAAGCTTCGTCCTAGCTTGGTTACGTAGGTTAATACAAGCTTCGAACTTTATCTTCATTCAAGCTTCGGACTTTATCTTGGTACAAGCCTCGAAATTCATTTTCGTCCAAGGTCCAAAGTTTCTCGTGGTCGAAGCATCGAAATTGATCTTGGTCCAAGCTACAAAATTTATCTTGGTTCAAACTTCGAAGATAGGAACATTGAGGTTGGACCAAGCTTAGTTGAACATTCGTTTCCAAGCTTGGGTTTAGGTGGTGCAGCAATCCTGGATTTATATATGTATCCAATATTAAGCAGAGTTTCGCTGAAGCCGGTAAATCGAAACTGGGAAAAATATGCTTCAATCCAGCTTAGTTCAACCTTAGTTCAGAAGCTTGGGTTTTGATGGTATGAGCAATCCGGGATTCATGCTTGTTAAAGCTAAGATTCAAAGCTAGCAAAGCTGAGCTCGGACCAAGCTTAGCACAACGTGGTTTCTGAAGCTCGGGTTTGGATGATTCAGTAAGCTTGGATGTATGTATGTATCCAGTATTGGACGTAGATTGGATTCTGCCTGTGGACCAACGCTAGGGACGCTAAGATTGAGCCAAGCTTGGCACACGCTGGGCCAACAAAGCTTGGATATCTTTGATATAACTAAGCTTGGTTTGATCTGGGCTTATACATAGGATGAAGCTATGTCGAATCTATCAAGTCCAAGCTTTGGCAGCGAAGGTCGGACCAAGATTGATCTCATCGTTCAAGCTTCGCAACCTGGGCAAAGACAGTACGACCGTTTCTCCGACCGAGCGTACAGGAGTAGCGCGTAATGCGGAGCGCCGGCCGTCGGTACAGTCCGATGCGAAAGCATCGCAACCTAAACCGCACAGGAGCATTTGTCGAAGGTGTTGCGCGGATAACGTAACTTACTGATGTTCTGTCACACTTGCGTGATTTTCCTTCCTTTCGCCAACCATAATCCGCTAATTAGACCTTGGAGAATTGCACTGATGTCGTTTGCTAATTAGTAAAGCGGGGCACATGACCGAGACCGGTCACGGTCTCCTCTGGTACCGATTCTCGAGATGGTACCTGGAAGTCTCAGCTGCATGAGATAAGATCGAGATGGAAACCTTTAAAGGGTCATGACATCATCCGAAAACGTACACTACGTTCTGAACCATTTACGTGACGAGTTCTTCATCAGTAAACCGGACTAATTTTTGTCTTGCAGAAGTGACTGTACTTGGTGAGACGGGTGAGCGATCCACCAAGGATGAAGCAAAAATGATCCGCAAAATTATTGAAGTTCACGCACATCCGAATATGTAAATATATAAGACATAGATTCTTACGCAATTGGAAAAACGGCAAGTTGTTTGTTCAGTCCTATCAATGAGTGAGTGAGATAGGGAATTACGGAAATGTGTATGTTCGCGGTCCGCCCACCCACTTCATACTGGAGATGTTGCGGCTGTAGTGGGTTGGCCATCGTAATGGGCAAGCTTAATTTGTCATTAACTAATTGAGATATTCGAACGAATATTTTGACATGTGTATTCTCACCCATGCACACACACACACATACACATATACCTGTGCGCTCACTACCACCCAGCCATTCTCTCTCACACACACACATACACATACATATAACTACCTACCCCCCCCCCCCCCACACACACATATACCTACCCACCCTCACACATACACACACACATATACATAGCTACCCCCCCCACACACACACACATATACCTACCCACCCACACATACACACACACACACACACACGCATATACCTACCCCCCCCCCTCCCACCACACACACACATACACATAGCTGCTCACCCACACACACACATTTTTGGAAAAATGAAAAATCGACTTCGATCGTTAATACAGCATCCGATTTCCTCATTATTTACAGTCTGTATAGGGCTTGCGGAAGTTGGATAAAGGAGTCTTAAATCTTGATACATGAAGAATTTCATTTCATTGGCACAATTCCACGAATCTGTCAACCCCCGCAGCTGGATAAAAAAATGAGGAGCCAACATTCCATAAATGCATTGAAGGAAATTTGAAGACGAACAATTTAGTAGCGTGTGGGCACATGAATGAGGCATACAACAAAGGTCCAGGAGTGTGTGTAACATTGCCAACTGAAGTTTGTTGGGCTCCCTCGGGAGTGCTCCACCCTCCTTGCCCACCCGGTTGTAAAAGCATATAATTTTCGAAACCTCTCCGATGTGCCCTCGCCAGTTTTATTACCACGTATTCGTTTCGCTGTCCGTTAAAATCGTAAAAATGAATTAAAAAGTCATAAAAACTCTTCACAATGGAGGGAAATGCATCGGCCTATTCACTTTTCACGGGAGAAAAGATTTCAACGTTTTTGGAGGATCAAAAGAATAATGAAGAGCCGGGTGATAACTTTTGGATTTTGTTATATTTCACGATTATCCGAGGTGATGTGGGGAAGGGGTTTCGCGGATGCGCGAAAATTCGGATAACACGGAGGGAATAGGGAATTCTAAAATTTCAATAATTTCCCATGTCGAGTCCCAAGTGTAAGTACAGTCAGCCCCACCAGTGCACGTCCCACGAGTTGATGGATGCCTATAGTCACTATCGTCATGACCCCACCACTGACTATCTCCTCAAGCGCCGCCTCCCCACCACTGTGCAAATGGTCCCGCGTGACTTTGCACGCTACCTCACTGCGCTTACGAGCATGTCCGAGTGGGAGAAGGAGGGGAAGGTCACTTGTGGGATATTCCTATCATCTCTAACCACCGAGTACTCCCTCCGAATACAATCGAGTGTCCTTGACTCCGCCCAGCTCGAAGGGAGGGGAGTGTCCTTGACTCCGCCCATCTCGAAGGGAGGGGAGTGTCCTTGAGCGAATTTCGCTGGAATCCTGGATTAAGGAACCGCCCCACTCCTTCGCTAGCGGAGCGCATTGGAGGGGGTGTATCGATGGGGGGTGGGGGAAATTGAATGAGTGGGGGGGAGCAATGGAACATGACCCACCACTGTCGAACACTTAGACTTGATCGCGATGCCGAAGGCCAAGAACTTGGATAATTGCGCGTACGTCGGGGCAAAGATGTTTGGAGGGGGAAATGAATAATTTGGAGGGGGGGGGCGGAGGCTGAGCGGGGAAGTAGTGGCCCGATTGCACAAGGGAACTCTACTGCACTCAAAATTACTCTGCATCTCGCCTTTTACGATTGAACAGCACAACATGAATCCAACCCAAGTAGTGGTCGGATTCAGGTCATTGGTCTCTATTTTGGGAGTTTATATTCATGCTTAATGGAATGCAAAGTACTCAACATCATGCTTCACAAAACATTTTATTATCACCCCAAATGCATACCAGGTTCTCGTGTTGTACGTCTTTTACTGACGTCAGAGGTCATGATTGATGCAATATAACAGCCCGTTGGAAGTCGCCCCTCGTTTTTCGTTACTCCTCTCAAGAAAGTAGTTTATGGATTTATCGTGATAGCCATTAGCTTTCTACAATAAGCCCAAGATTTCTTAATTTCGGGGGAGATTTCAAAATCATTTGACCTATGATGAATGAGATTGATGATTAAAGCTCGATCTTGGAGTGCACCAACCAATCAAATTAATGTAGCTGTAGTGCATAATTAGCACACCCATGCTAAACATCGTGGTTTATTAATAAACGATATGAGATAAAATCAGAATCAACCTGTTTTGAGCATGCTACATGTTATAACTAGGAAGAAAAATTTTGTTGACTAATGCAATGCTCTAATCAATGACTTACCTCTTTCTCTTTGGCTATTATGCATCGTGGCAGTTCACGCCGACTTTCTCGTATGGCATATTAATGTGAATCGTGTTCCGGCGCAAGTCAATCGATTCGTGCACAATTCTTGGTGGGCGAAGTGGGAGGGCAGAATGCCGCTTCGCAATTTGCATGCGGATGTCGAATTTCTATCCTATTACATTTGTAGTGCAAGTGGTACTACAATGCTGCTATGAGAAAATGGAATTTGGATAATAGCGTGTGTTGAGGCGTTGCGATGACATCAATATGATTGGATGATGTGCTAAGAGAAGTAGGCTTCGTTTGATAGGTATAGCTTAAAGGGTCAACACCACTGTAACCATTCATTTTCGAGATTTTTATTTCCACGGAAGGAATGGAATTAATGAAATGAAATTTTAATATCTTGTTATACATATATCGAAGCATCAACATGAATTTTTTCAATGAAAAAAAATCAAAAATGGCGCCACTAGACCTAGATGGGAGACGCGCGGAATTGATGCGCTCCGCGGCAGGCAGCGTAGGCATACCATCGTCATCTCTCATTTATTAGGTGTTATTGTTCGCGCAGATGAATATTCTGCAGGTGTTTCTGCCAATAGAATGTATTATTGCAGGTTTGACCAGAGGAATGAGTCGGTATGAATCAACTGTAACCGCATTGCATCGCCATACTGTTCTTCTGACATTGGTCTAGACTCTAGACTCACACGCGTAGACTCCTTTTGCAAATAATCGCTTCGTCCTCTCTAATGCTAATCTTCGTCTCGCCACTTATAAGATGCCTCAAGTAATTCTAAACCGCTGAGTTTCAACACTCATTGTATTTTTATGTAATATTGTCATTGTTACCTGCTGCTAGATGAATGTCAACAAAAGATAATGGATGCCGTCAGGGTATTTTGAATGAGAGAATGAGAATAGTGAGGTGACGCGATGTTAGACTTCTCGGCGGACGCTTCTGAACCTAAATCCCACCCGCTGCGACAATTGTATACCTGAGGCCATGGTGAGTGAGAAGTTACTAATAGCCGAAGCCGTGTTACGTATGCTCGTATAGCCCACCGTTTGAGGGATTCGCTGGGAAATGCTGGTGCAGAGTTATGGAAGTCGACACCTCCGCAGATCTGCGACCTGCAATCAATAGGGGCTTTCAAACAGCAGTTGCGGTGCTGGCTGCTGACCCAGGAAGGTCCTGCTAGGTCCTTTGCTGCTAATCTCACTGTCCATGAATGTCTAAGAGATTCTCGATCTGTACGGATGCTCTGTCTCAACTGGCTCGGATATCCAGCACCAAACACCACCACCTAAGTCGTCTCGATGAAGAGCCTCCTTACTACTGCCAGCACTAGCATTCCAAACAAACTCAAACTCTTCACGAGCACCAACAGTATTCACAGGAAGGAGAAGGTTATCACCAAGCTTATCTATGTATGTACTTGTCTGTACCACGACCATCCAGACACGTATTTTCTAATTCTAGAAGACCTTAATGCTAGAATCATGGCACGGGTGATAGGCAGCATGCCGCCAAAGGCCTTACTTCATGAACTGGTTAGATAACCCAATTAGTCCAAAAAACATACTTTGGCTGATAAACGAACATACGTGCGTCGCCGCGCAAACGTACTGGGACAGTTCCATGATAGATAATGGATGTGAATCTAAACCTCCTTTGATAGTGTGCCTCTAGTGTGCCTCAGGTCTTGCTGCTAAGAGCATCATTTGACACTTCGTTCTGGAAGGGATGCTTTCTCAAAACTCGACCGCAAGGCCGGGCGGGAACCTAACCCGCAATGGGGGGGGGGGGGGGGGGGGGGGGGAAGGGGTCCATCGTAGGTTCCCGCCGCCGGAGCCCAGGGGTTTCTGGGGGTTTACCCTGTGTTCAGAAATACGATGACCTAAATGGCGAGGGTCGAACCCAGCCGCATGGATGGGTGTCCACTGGGCCCTATGCAGAAATGCTCAAGAGCAGCTGGCCTGGAGTGTCCAAAACGAGGAACGGAGACCAAAAAATACGTCTACATATTTACCTCCAGGAAAACACACACACACACACACACACGCACACATAGAGATATACCTTCCATACATTGTTCAATCCAACTATAAATATGATCATATATTCCACGTGGTCTTCAAGTTATTATTTATGTTTTTTCCATTTGTTTTTACACAGTTTTGAGGATTGGTTTGATAGATGAATTTCTAGTCTGCATCTGCCTTTCTATATTTACCACCATAAAGAGGGATATATTGACCTACGGCCTTCCACTCAGTGAACCACACAATACTTAATGCTGTAGTAATTCCGTATATGGCAGCTGATGTCCTCCTTACATGGAAAGATACTAAACTTGATTGTAATATATACGATGATAAATCCTGGATGTTAGTACAATAATGTGCTCAATTTTGGTATAGTTTGAACTAAAATGATATTTCAAATTCTGATAAAAAATCATAGTATATGTTGTTAAGGGAGCTTAAAAAAATGGAAATAATAAGAAAAGTGGATAAATTTATAAAGCAATTTGTCCAGAATTCCATTTAGACCCGAGAGAATAACAGCGTCAAGGTGAGTCAAAAAAAGATTATGACTAACCGAAAACAGAGAGATTCGTAACAAACATCTCCAATATCTCCGTTAATCGCGTTACCAGATTTATCACATGGAACTGTTCATTTGTCTGCCAAAAAAAAGTCTATGAATCTCTCAACCTTTATTAATCACTCTGTTATTCATATGTTCAATAAAATTCATTTCTCAACCTCTCAAAACATTGGAAAACGGAAATATTCCCAACAATCTTGGATAAGAATTATAACCAAAAATTTGTTGACTCACCACTGAAAAAATTTCTCTCGTAAACTTTTGTACTTCAGCATCTCCAGTTGCCAATTGGTTGTAAAAAAAATTAGTAAATACACTATTCATGGGTGCCAGAAGAAATCTCACGTATGGCTCAAATTTGACAGATACGAAGATCTTCTTTTGAAAAAACAACGGAATTTTTAGTGGAATGTGCGTAGTAAGAAACTTTTTTTTATTTGTACACCACAATGAGGAAAATCGCAAAAAAAAATTTGTACCATTTTTTAAAATTTTTTTATTAGCGAATATACCGAACTTCTGGTTCTCAAAGGGCATGGTAAGCGCGTAACGTGACGTGACGCCAGCGCCGCTGCCAGCGGCAGCCAATCACAGGCCGCCTGGAGCGTAACGCGGGCGGCGGCGGCCAATGGACGCTGTGGGCGGTATCCATTATTCTACTTATGCGCTATTGTCCGCCGTCTAATATTTCTTCTTCTTATTGCTATTTGTATTTTCACTACTACGTCTATTGTCACTTTGCTTTCAGCTTTGCTGTTAATGAATCATTCAATCTCTCGCTATTGCTATTATTAATATGTGGACGCTGATCCATTTCTTTGTGCAACATAATGTACAGTAATAAACCATCAATCAATCAATCTCGTACACACATACACACACGCAGGCAAGTACGCTTTCTCGAATTCAAATTTGTGAAATGCCCATTTTGAGAAAAAATAGGAAAAAACGTTGTGTGTATGTATGTAGAGCGTTTATTTAGGTCCTAGGGCCGAAAGCCCCCTGAGGGCCAATATATATATATAGCTGTAGATTTTCATTGTCCTGATGATGTAGTCCAGCGTTGTGCGGTTCTCATCATGAATTTATGAGTTGTCAGTTAGCGTGCGACTGGCATATTCTTTGTTCCAACTCGCGAATAGTCGCGCTGGTTTGCGGACATTCGGTAAGCGCGCATGGGCGATAAACGCGACCTATAATTTGCCTCGAATAACCAGGAAGAGTTGCTTTGGACGTGCGAACACCTCCGGTCAAAGATCTTAATTCCTAGATCATATTTTCCGTTAAATAAACAATTTGATGGGAAAGCCTCAAAACGTGACTACTCGCGGGCTACTAGCAACGAAGTTGAAAATTTTGTCAATTGAACTGGGTTAACATTCACCTGACTCACAAATATATCCCCCACTGTATTAGTGAGGTTTGTTCTTGGAATGGTTTTCGAAGTGAGGTGATTCGACTTCGCGGATCGAAAATATCCTTCGCATTTGGGGGCCGCCCGAAATATCCGACAGTGTTGCTTAGCCACACATCTTGTTTCCTACGGCCATTACTTGAGTGCAAGAAATTTTCCACTCTCCGGATATATTGCATATTTAGTTGTGGATATTTTAGGATTTTCAAATGTTCCCAAATTTCGTTCCAAGAATTGGTGATGATCATTTCTGTTTTAGTTTTGGTCATTTAGGATCCAATATTTGACTGATGATATTGAAATTTTTGAAAAAATTGAATGAAACGATGAATGGGGAGAGCAAGTAAGGAATGGTCGCTGGATTCTTGGGCCTGCCAGACCTCCGTAGCCTTGCCCGGCCGGTCCCAGTATTGGCAGCCTAGATCCAACCTAGATCTGGCCTAGGTACAGCCTAGGTCGGGCCTAGGTCCAAGCCTGGCCTGGTCCATCCCAGTCTCAACAAACGACCTGGTACCAATGCTGCTTGGAACATTGGCCCAAGCTAGACCTAATTATGAGAACTAGACTGGTAATCTAGCTTGGACCTTGGCATTTAGACTGAGACAAGTCTGAAGACCAGACCTGGGTTATGCTCTGTACCAAGACCAGTGACAGAGCTTCAAGATGAAGAACCCTACCTCTGGTTGGTGTCTTGGATACAGCTTTCGCCAGGATCGGTATAACCTACCCTTGAACCGCGCATCTGGTATTTAGGCACGCCTTAAAGCAAAATGTGATACATGACAGTTCCAAAATTTAGCACCAACCTTCGACCTGACCAGCAATAGTCAGGTTTGGTACCAGCTCTGTGCTAATAGTGATCCAAGCTTGGTGTCAACGGTCCCAGTTGCCAGCCTTGACATGACCTTGGCACCACCTCTGGTACCACCTCTGGTACCAGCCAACCTAGGATGCTAATGCATGGGGAACCAAAACTGTCTCAAGCTTCAGCCAATTATTGAATCTTGGAGCTTTCCACCTGGACTTGAGGCAGTCTCCCTCCCGAGGTTAGGTACATTGATTTGGCATCCAATGGGTGTCTATTACCTAGTGTCAAATATTTTCATGTGTTACACCTGATCCATACGCTGATCCTTCCTCACGACTCTCGTCGACCCCACTCCCTGCCCCCCGATTTTTGTGCCCGACCCGCTGCTCCCCAATTTTTGTGCCCCACCCGCTGCCCCCAATTTTGGTGCCCTACTCGCTGCCCCCCAATTTTCCCCACTCGCTGCCCCCGATTTTGTGCCCCACTCTCTGCTGCTCAATTTTTGTGCCCCACTCGCTGCCCCCCGATTTTTGTGCCCGCCGACTTTTGTGCCCCCCAATTTTTGTGCCCCGCTCTCTGCCACGCGATTTTTGTACCCCACTCGCTGCCCCCCGATTTTTGTGCCCCACTCGCTCCCCCCAATTTTTGTGCCCCACTCTCTGCCTACCGATTTGTGTGTCCCACCCGCTGCCCCCCAATTTTGGTGCCCCACCCGCTGCCCCCCAATTTTGGTGCCCCACTCGCTGCCCGCCAACTTTTGTGCCCCACTCTCTGCCCCCCAATTTTTGTGTCCCACTGTCTGCCCCCCAATTTTTATGTCCCACTGTCTGCCCCCCAATTTTTGTGTCCCACTGTCTGCCCCCCAATTTTTGTGCCCCACCCGCTGCCCCCCAATTTTGGTGCCCCAGTCGCTGCCCCCCAATGTTTGTACCCCACTCCCTGCCCCCCGATTTTTGTGCCCCACCCGCTGCTCCCCAATTTTTGTGCCCCACCCGCTGCCCCACTCGCTGCCCCCCAACTTTTGTGCCCCACTCTCTGATGATATTCATTTTTGTATATGCGCTTCCTTGAATAGGACAATTCACAATCCTGAGTTGCGGGTATTTCAGTGCCACCTTGGGTCTGATTCAGAAAGCCTCTAGCTGCCGAAGTACCCCATGTTTAGGGCCTTTAATTTCAATCCATATAAATTCATTTCGGTTGCATTGTATCCCCTTTCCTCCCCATCCTTGCTAAGCCCCCCGCATCTATCGGCTCGTCCAAGCGGATATTCGATGCCCGACCTCTCATTTCCGGGCACCGATTCTCCTCATCTCCCTTGGCAGGCCTGCAGGCCATTACCATCGCCCCGACGCTCGTTTGATTGGTTAACGCGACACCAAATCGACGCTTGATCGTTTACACTGCTCGCCACGGATCATTAACCCCAAACATATCTGACTTCATATTGTTGGCAAATATATCGCCGGCAATTTATCGATTTTATGTTTACAAGGGAGAAGAATATTGTAATAATGCAGCTATGTTCATGGCTTGCCAACGAATAATAGAAGGAAGAATTATGAATTTATTGTGCTCAACGGATTTATGTCAAACTGTGTGAATTAAATTCTGTCTGGCATATCGAGAAATATTCATCTTGCCTCCCTTCCAGGGCACAGATCAGAGTTCAGTTCAGTTCAGTACTAGGAATGTTCTGGTAAGATCAGAGTATTGATGAAATATTAATCGATGGATGGTTTTTGTCCAACATCGCTTGGTGGTTTTTTGTTCCAGAAGCTGACAACAGATGGTCAATATCTTTGTCTTGCTTAGCCATCCTGTTGAAATCTTTCATTTCCAATTAAAGACACTGAGTCACGCAGATTATATGCATCAGGCATCATTCTCACCGCGTAGCATCACCTTACAAGCACGCCCTCTTTGTACCACCGCTGAATCGGTATTCGTACCACAGAAAGTGCGCTCGTTTAAATGCATCAACTTGCTTCCTAGAAGGCGCACCTTATCTCCAGAGTTAAAAAAATCTTGCTAGGTGAGTGAATGCCACACCTAGGTGAGGATCTGACCAGGAACTTCCCGATTATGTATTGTCCTACCATTATAGTGTTTCCCAAATTTCTGACAGATGCCAACATGTCTGGAGCTGCAGGGTTTTCGACTGTTTTACTGCCGGAGAATGTTTCAGCCATGAGATGAGAGGGCAAGGCCGGGCAGGAACTTAACCCGACGGGGGGGGGGGCTACATTATAGGTGATATCGTAGCATTGAGGTTGCTGGTGGTTTACCCCGTGTTTAGAAATACGATGGCCTAAATGACGAAAGGCGGCCCCAGCCGCGTGGATGGGTGGCCGGTAGGGCCCATCAAGGAATGCTCAGCAGCTGCCGTGGGAACGATAAAAGAAATGGATACACACACCCACGCACACACACACACACATACACACACTTGGATACATTTTATTAAAAATGTTCGTCAATAGTCCCCAATCCGGAAGTTAAAAATCTTAAACAGGAACTCCATAGTTTTTAGTCCAATGATTTCTAATTTCCTTTTGCAATGAGCTTCCTACTCCATAAAATATGTCAAATAATGAAATTTTCCTCTTGAATATGATGTGTCAGTCCCACAATTTCCCTTGTTCCTTATTGAATTCTCATAATTGATAAGAGAATAGAGAGGTTTACTCATTTATATGTGTCATTACGTCAACAATGTTGCCAACAAGACTGAAAGAAAAATGAGTTAATCGTCATTGCCTCATACTTCGCGAAAGCAATTTAACCAAAGTAGTTTCAAAGCCCATTCT
This sequence comes from Asobara japonica, assembly GCA_026005395.1. Lineage (NCBI taxonomy): Eukaryota > Metazoa > Arthropoda > Insecta > Hymenoptera > Braconidae > Asobara > Asobara japonica. Next base: position 1,795,071 of record BQMI01000510.1, read on the forward strand.
AAGCAACTAGCATTGGCTCTTATGCCTCTCGTGTAACCGTAGCCAATTTACATTTCCGTCTAGAGTGAGTCTCAAGCAAGTGTCTCACTATCCTTTTGAATCATCAGTATGTGGAAATTTTCTGAGTAAATGGAGAGTAAATGGTACGTGTACTGATTTATCTCTTTCAACAGAAGGGCTACAGCCGTTGTTAATGCACCCTATTCCATTAATTGTTTAGTATATGCCAGCACAATTAATTGATTGTGTTGCGAGGCAATAATTAATAAGTCGAAAATAATGCAAGACATACACGCCCACCCACTCATCTGCCCACCTGCCCACCCACCCACCCTCCCACCCACCCACCCACCCTCTCAACCACCCACCCTCCCAACCACCCACCCACCCACTCTCCCACCCTCCCACCCACCCTCCCACCGACCCACCCTCCCACCGACCCTCTCACCCTCCCACCCACGTACACGCCCACTCGCTCACCCACCCACCTACCCACCCACCCACATCCACGCCCACCCACCTACCCGCCCACCCACATCCACGCCCACTCGCTTGCCCACACATCCACCCACCTAACCACCTACCCGCCCACACCCACGCCCACTCACCAACACACGCCCACCGACCCACCCACTTACAGACCCACACACACACACACACAGGCTCTCGTCGAATTATTACGATACTTTTGCAAGTACAAACTTCAGTTGTATATATAGTTTCTACCTTGAGGACTCATCTCGAGAACCCGTCGAATGACGTCACAATAAAAAAAGTAATCCAAAATGGAAATCTCGGAAAAAAATCTTCAATGCCACTTTTTCATAAAACGATAACCACATTTTACTTCTCATGAAAATCTTTAAAAAAAATAATGTCGGGAGGGTGGCTGGGGGGTGGGGGGGGGGGGGGTGGCACGAATTCCAAAAAATTGTGTTCTACTTTTACCGCAAGCTTCAACAAAAGTGAATTTTCTCAGACACCGCAGTTACCACTCAAGATACTTGATACAGATACGTTTGATCTCATTGTGCCACGAGCCACCAAAAAATCTGGGTGTAATGCATCCGTGGAAATAAAAGGTAGGCGCGTGTTGGCTGAAAGCAGGGGGGGGGCGGCGGTGGAGGCGGGGGGGGGGGGGGGAGGGACGGAGGCGATGTCGACTCATTTGCCCGTTCACCCAGCTGAAGTTGAGGAAGGAGGTGAGGAAAATAACAGAGGTTGTGTATGCGGTTGGCAACGACTGACGCCCGATTCTTGCAGACGGCCTGGTGCCAGAGGATCGTACCGTGCAGTCTCATCGTGCTCTTTTTTTTTTACACGTTTATTACAGTCTACTTTACCTTTTTTACCATCACTACCTAACTAACGCGCTAGAGGTGAATATACCAACTTGTTTTCGCTCCCGTTTCACGACTGCGTGAGGGGGTGGGGCGGGTGGGAGGAGGGGGGGGGCGCGGTGGTGCCCGATGGAGGGGGCGAACTGCTTCTGTTACGTAATTCTAGATAGCACCGGTGTAATTGGCACCTTCAGCACCTCAGGGACGACCTGTCATGGAAATCTACTCTAGACTTTTGTCATATCAGTAGACAAAAACTATTCGGTTATTGTCAAACGATACTTCTTCATTGAGTGGGTAAGGTGACCGTATCAAATGGTAGGAAGGGTTCTTCGGTCTCGATTCCCAGAAAAACAATCATGATCACGTGTCAATGTCCATTCGGAAAGATACTTCTTCAGCAAATGGATTTCACGAAGCTTGGGCCAGCCTTGTTTTGCCAAGCCTCAACATCGTAGGTTGTGCTTTGCTTGTACCACTGGTGATACCAATCTCATGCCAAGGTTGGCAATCAAGACCATGGATGTCAAGCTTGGATCAGTATTGTCGCAGAGCTGGTAGCCAAGATTGGATGTTGTCGGAGTAGTACCAGCCGGTGTCCAAGGTTGGTGCCAACACTTGGCATTGTCATGTATCACATGGTACTTTAAGGCTTGCTGGCCAGCCTTGGTACAGCTTATAACCAGGTCCGGAGTTCAAGGGTCGGTTATACCGATTTGGGCACAGGCTGTATCCAATACTGATGCCAACCCTCGGTGATGTCCTTCATTACATTTCACCTTGAAGCTCTCTCACCAGTCTTGGTACAATCTATAACCGCGTCTGGTGATCGAGGATGGATTACACTTTATGCATCCGAATTAATCAACAAATCAACAAACTTGGTCACCAGGTTTGTCTCAGTCTGAATACCAAGCTAGGCCCAGGTTGAATAACCCGTCTAGTTCCCATCCTCAGGTCTAGCTTGGCTCAATGTTACAAGCAGGACTAGCACCGGCTCGTTTTCCTCCATTTCCTTTATTTTTCAAGCCTATGTTATTTCATTTGATTTTATTCTAGGATGGAATTGCGACGGGATATGGGCATTATCAATCGTTAATTGCACTTTGCAAAATGCATGTGAGTTGAAAGCTAATTTTTCCCAACCGGAAATTCAAGAAGCAAAAGGAAAATGCAGAGGGGAAAAACAAGTCATCGACAGATATATACTGCCTGGCAACGGTGGAGCCCAATCTAAACTTGTGTGCGCGCCCCGGGCGCACTAGAGTGTCGCATCAATGCATGCACCTGTGCGTGCATTTCATGGACACACGCCACCGCAAAATAGGTAATGTTACCTGTTGAAGTAAGACAGGAGATGATGCATCAGTAATGGAATGACGTGAATTGCCAATGAGGAACTCAGCACTCGCACCACTTTAAGGATGTTTGTCTGTCGGAGTGGCGGAAAAAAAAACATGGATATGCTAGTTTGAAATTCAATTCGTATGCGCCTGCGCCTTCTGATGATACCGATGTAGGGAAGTTATTGTAATAACCCGGATAATGAAGAGTCTCAGAAATGAAAAATTTTCACTTTTCTCGACGTTTTACATCATTCTGACAAATTTTAGATGAGGGTTCTGTGTGTGTGTGTGTGTTCGTATGCGAGTGATTTTTTAGCCAAGGGCTCCTCGTAAACGGCTCGATCAATTTGTTTCTCCTTTGACCAAAAATCACCTCTCACTGATGTCCAGGCGGGAAAGGAGTGTCAATTTTGAAAAACAATTCCTTCAATTGTTATTAACAATTTTAATTATTTAAAACGCTCTATCGCGAGAACGGTTAGAGATAGGAGAAAAAGTGTATAATGAATGTTATTCCTTATACAAAAATACACACATAATATTTTATGACTTTTTTTTCGTAACTTTCATAGCTCGAGACATATCACTGGGTAACAATTTTAATTGTGTATATCGCTCTATTACACGAACGGTAAGAGTTAGGTGGAAAAGTTTTAAATAAAAGTTGTTCCCCATGTAGAAACAAACATTTTTTGTTACATGAATTTTTTTGTAGCACTCATAATTGAGGTGATAGCGTTTAATTTATTCCAAATTTTCGGCACATGCGCACACACACACACAGAAGCGAAGAAAGATCCTAAATGAGTCGAAAATTTGACACACATAGCCCATCTATCTGAGCATTCATTGATGTATTATCGATATGAGTTAACCCATTATCTATTATCGCAAGAATTATATTATCGAAAAGCAGATTGATCAACCGAGGAAAAAAACATGAGCCCTATCTTCTTCATAAGCCCTGGGTCATGGTAACCGTTGATCAGTATCATCCGCTAAACCCGTCTGCAGTTGCGTTGATAAATGTTTCCAGTCACACACCGACCCATCCATGCACCCACTCACATACCGAGCCACCCACCCACCCACCCACTCACCCACCCACCCACCCACCCACCCACTCACCCAAACACCCACCCACCCACCCTCCCACCCACCCATTCACCCACCCACCCACCCATCCACTCACCCATCCACCCACTCACCCACTCAGCCATCCATCCACCCCCTCACCCATCCACCCCCTCACCCATCCACCCACTCACCCACTGACGTACACAGTCATACACACATATAAACCCACCCAAACCCCCACCGACCCACCCACCCACCCACACACATCTTGTCCAATGAGTGTCAGGAAGTTATGACCCATCAAGAACTATGGCGAATTCATGGATCCGACATAGTTCATTTTCATAGTGATTACATTTCTTATCAAGTCAAGTTAAGATCGTAAATGGGCCAACACTTAGCGAAAAATCAAATGCAACACAATTCCTCCCTGTAAAATTCTCACGGTATTGTTCTCCACTTTAATCTTCTTCCTGTATTGTTCGTAGTGAATTGTGGATACATAAACGAGGCATAACCATTAGGATAAGAAAAATACCACCGAATATTAATACTTTGTATTCACCTCCAGTAGACCAAGCAGCTCGATATTATCAGTTTATTGCGGATAGCAGCAGTTGCAGTTAGTTGCGTTAGTGGTAGTTGTAAAAGGTTTTGTTATTTCTCCCGCGGAGAAACAACGGTGAAATATTTTTTTTCCCCCGCCCAACTGTTTGCATAATTTAGTGGAAAGAGAAAAAAAAAAAACATTGTAACCAGGAGTTAATGGAGTCACTCTTATCATGTAAGTAGGAAACGTTTGAGTAAACGATAAAAAACCAATAATAATAGTTGTTTCCCGCAGCTCATGGTATTAACTTTGCTAATTGTTGTTCAGCAACTGATAGAGTAATCGGTCTATTTGAGACTAACGGAATTGAGCTCACCCGCTGTGTAATGGAGTGTTATTGCATTTAATAGTTCTGTCGAGCATATTCACTAATTTAATTACCAATTTTTAAAATCAATGTTTCATGTACTCTCAGGCGTCAATAACACTGGAGATTGTCAAAACTTCTACCGTTAATTATTGCTGCTAAGGTTTCAAAACGACATTTTTTTTATCGTTTCCAATTTTTCCTATCAAAATGTGTGGGTGGGTGTGGGTGGATGTGTGTGGGTGTGGGTGAGTGTGGGCGACTGTGGGTGGGTGTGGGTAGGTGTGTGTGAGTGTGGGTGGGTGTGGGTGGATGTGTGTGGGTGTGGGTGAGTGTGGACGACTGTGGGTGGGTGTGGGTAGGTGTGTGTGAGTGTGGGTGGGTGTAAATGGGTGTAAGTGGGTGTGGGTAGGTGTGTGTGGGCGGCTGTGGGTGTGTGCGAGTGTGGGCGGGTGTAGGTGGGTGTGGGTGGGTGGGCCGGTGTGAATGTGGATGTGAGTGGGTGAGTGTGGGTGGTTGTTGGTACATGTGGGTGTCTATGCATTGGACGCATGCACATTTAAGGTCCGAGTATCATATTTCCCTCCCCCCCCCCCCCCTCCCTCCTCTAGTTCTGGGACGCCGCCACTGATGCCACTCCGAGGCGACCTCTTCAAGGTCAACTTGGGTACCACAACCTGTCGTGTGCGCAGCGACTAATTGTAGACTCGTTTTTCACATAAGAGGGGTGCAAAAAAAAGTACAAACTGAAAATAATATTTCACAGGTCGGTAATTGAGTGTCGGTGTGATATAGTGGGGTGGGAGGAGGGGGAGGGGGGGGGAGGGAATGTCCCAAGAACCGCGCTCTTTCTATACGACATGAAAAATAAGATTTTTATCTCCACTGAGATAAAAAAAAATCTAGGGTTAAACGAAATGAAAAATATTTTTAATCTATTCATCATGGTCTTCCCAAGAGATACATTTATTATTAACTTCACGAAGTGGAAATTTCCATATTTACTGAAGTGTACATTAACGGGCCAATGGAAGATATCAAATCAGACGAAAAAAAAAAATAGAATTAGGAAGTTGTTGATAGTGTATATAGTTCAAGAGGTCACTCATTATAATAGACAAGTTGATTATACCTCAGCAGTTAATGTAACTGTGACATATCGCACGAGATTTTTTTCATGACCATTTAACCGTAAACAATCGTGTTTTTGCCGTCGGCCTACGCTTGCAGATAATAAAAAGCCAATCAATGTTGCGTCATTTTGCAGAATACAGTAGGAAAAAAAATAACTGCAATTACACGAGCCAATGGGATACCCTAACAACTGTTTGATTCACTGGTGATGCCGCAAAATAATAATGAAGTGATTAATATACCACGGGATTTCGGTGTTTTTTTCGTAATTTCAGGGGGCGGGGAATCATTGACGACCAGTTATGATTAATGGAACACTTATCACAATTGTATTCAATAACAAGAATTTAAAAAAAAAATGAGCGCTATCATAAAACGTAATGTTAAATTCCGAGGGAGTGGAATTCCATGTGACGTTCGCTCGACGATTTCGTCATCATCGCTGACGTGGAAATGATTAACGGAAAAATATCAATGCAATAGTTAAATTGTTGCCGATTTTTCGAGAAGTTATTGTAATGACCCCTAAAACGATTTTTATTTTCGATTTTTAACTGGTGGTTTAAGTATACCAAAATGCTTCCTGTCCAATTCTGAGCAAATTTGTGTGTGTGTGTGTGTGTGTGTGTGTGTGTGGAACTTAGATGGAACTAATTTCTGGTTTAAATTGCCCGAGCAATTTTTTTGTTATCACCAATTGAATTGTTCACAACGCTGTATTGCAAAAACGGTGAGAGATACGGCAAAAAGTGTCAAACAAAACTTGGTCTGTAAGTGAAGCTGCACATTTAATTTCTTATGACTTTTTTCCATAATTGTCATAATTAAGGAGGTATGACGGGTTCAACCCTCGAGTGGCCGCACCCCTGTTGGCGTCTCACTCCCACTCACGTAACGCGCATGCGTCTCGTCCTCGCGCTCACCATGCCTCTACTGAAATGTTCTTAAGTATCTGCTTGATGAATGGGATAGTTCAGAATTCTCAAATCAAATTCTTATCGATAGGGACATCTATTGAGCCCTAATTGTAAAATTGGTCTCTCGTTTTGTATCGAGTTATAATTATCTCGCCTTGTCTTGCGGGTTCAAAATTGATTAATAATTTCGAAACGTGAAATATTCGATGTATCGACATCCCCGCAACACGGGGAATAAAAAGTTGGCACACGTATATATCATGCGTATGATATTTCAGGTTTCGCTGAAATAAAAATAAATAATAAGAATTTTTAAAATTCTATAGAGGCTGAAACCAGATTGAACTGGTTGCTGAGTACAAATACTTCGACAAGTGCAGTGCTCCGTTACACTTACAACTCGAAATCCTACTTTGGACTTGCACACGACATTTTGCAATTTAAACACTTCACTTTTCCCGCCAATATTTATTTTTTAACATGGAATTGTAAATTGTAATGAATTGCATGTGAATTGTAAAAGATGTGGTGTAGTTGAAATGTCTTCGTTGTTCCACTCCATCCAATATTTTCTTTAGTGAGCTTCGCAGAACCATAATTAAAAACAAGTATTTCATGAATGATGACGATCGTGCAGATTGCGAGAAATAAACAACATTAAGGCAGTGATTATCGCCTGAATAAGCATCCTTAATGTTGACAGACCAATCATTGTCTGGTTGAGTTCCGGCTTGTTCCGGTCTGAATGCTTAGCGAGAAATAGACATAAATATGTAGAGAATTTTGTACACGAATACACACGGGCGGTGCTGTGTAAGTAACACCCCTGACGTCACAGGGTGAAGCTACAGCAGGTCGTAGGTAGGGTCCTACCCCCACTCTTACCACGGTTGCGGACTGACCTGGGCAAGGGTCACCAAGGGACATCCAAGGGGTACTCCTCTTGTGGACATAAACACCTTTTCGTCTTTTGTATTTTCTAGTGACGGCTAAATATACGTTTGGTTACAAATCTCGGCCTTATATTTATTTCTTACAAATAAGTGAATAGCACAGATAAATTTTTCATATAGCTAACTTTCTGATGAGGCAATATGAGTGACTGATATTGTCCTTTCTTCAAAATATTTATGCACAATTATTATTTTTTTTTTAACCCTACGGAAATTATGGCTTGGGTTAGTCGTGCTAGGGCTGATCATTACCACTTTTTAACATTCCGATAGGGAAGTTATTGTAATCACCCCGAAATCGAACTTTTTCATTTCGACCTGTAAGTGGTGTATTAAGGGTACCAAAATGATCCCCGAAAAATTCTGAGTCAATGTCTGTGTGTGTGTCTGTATAGGTTTGTATGTATGTGCCCTAAATTTTGGTCGCCGATTTCTCACGAATGGATACACCAATCGAAGCCATCGAGGTCCACAACGTGTGGGCAACACACAAAGTTCTTGGCAAGTTTACGTCCGTAGAACCAAGGTCGAGCTTTGTTGTTCCCATAATAATCGAAATAAAATTTGCCCTTGGGGGAGGTCGAAACATTGGATTCACTTTTGGCCTCATCAAATGAGTTAGGCTCTCTTTTTTGAATAACTTCTTGAAGTCGGTCGGAGGAACTAGGTAAAGATCATTATCACTTAGCTCAATCATTGGGCCGATTGGGGGCCGTCAGTTCTGGAGGTGGCGAGTGTGGGACTTCGGAGCAAGATCTTAATTACGCACTTTGGCAGTGCTCGAAGTACGATGAAGGTTGGGCAATTTCAACGGAACGTCTGAGAGCTACTGGGTCCTCACCCATTTCATGTTAACGTTTTTCTCCTTCCACTGAATACTCAAATAGTATATATAGTCAATAATTATCTCGATGATGCAACTCTTAAAATATAAACATAATGAAATTTGAATTATATCGAATGCTCAGTCAAGGAGACTTCACATGTTCAATGGAAGATCTTCGTCATCTTGGTGCTGAAGAACAGATCATGTATGTACATTTCGCTAATGGTCCTGAAATGAACATATATAGGTATACTGTAATATTGTCTCGTTTTAACGATCAAAATCTCTCCGTTTCCGTGACTCCATTAATCATCGTTGGGATTTGTATGGGCTACTGGGCTACGCTCCGACCCCAGCATTTCGTTTTACAGATAGGGAGAATATGTTGGCCCATTATCAACATTTGACGGCTACCGGCTACAGGTTATGATTGAAGATGCCTTAACGAGCGCCTTTTATTTTCTCACTATCCAACCTTATTTTTCTGTAGATTCTCAATTCACTTTGTTATTCTAGCTCCATACGAATTCATTCAACATTTCCGACCATTTAATCTTCCACTATTTAATTTATAAGTTCAGGATGACATGAATCGTTTGAACTGCAGATTCTACGCTAAGTTGTCACTGTCAAAATTTCAATAGCATGGTACTTCAGGCTCTCGATTTTGGAGAGATTTATTGTATCATTTTTCGTGTCATTGCAATTTAATCCAGGAGTAGTCTTCTTAGCATTTGTTAAGAGCACATTCATAGAATTTCGTAGATTCCATTGGGTGAGCGGGCCAATGGGTGGTTAGCTATGTGGGTGGGAGATTTAGGGAGTAGGGTGGGTAGGTGGGTGGGAGATTTTGGGAGGTGGGTGGGTGAGTGAGTTGGGTGGGGGGGGGGGAGTGGATGGGTCACTTGGGCGGGTGGGTGGGTGAATGACTTGGGGGGGGGGGGGGGGGGGGGGGGGGGGGTGAGTTGGGTGGGTGGGTGAGTGAGTTGGGTGGGGGTGAGTGAGTTGGGTGGGGGGGGGGGGGGAGTGGGGGGGTGAGTGAGTTGGGTGGGGGGGGGGTGACTTGGGCGGGTGGGTGGGTGGATGACTTGGGCGGGTGGGTGAATGACTTGGAGGGGGGGTGAATGAATGGGGGGGGGGGTGGGTGGATAGGTGAGTTGGGTGGGGAAGTTGGGTGAGTAGGTGGGGGGAAGAAGAGTAAAGTGGGTGGATGGGTGGCTGGCTGAGTAAGTGAGTGGGTGTGCGTGCGAATATGCGTATGGATGGCGATCCATCTATGTAGTCCAAATTCAATTCCAACGACTCATCCCAAACAAATTACGTCATTCAATGACGTAATCGCGTTATCTTCACGTAACTTAGATCTGATTAGATTTTGGTTGAAATCTTGAAGAAAAATCGTCCTAGGTAGGAATCATAAACCTGGCATTCAGCACCATATTTCGACCTATGTTAAATGCAAATTTCACATTCCAAATCACAGACCAGCATCACCAAGGTACTGTATTTTTCACATCGACGCTGAGTGAAAATTGACTTTTATCAAAATTGTTAAAAAAAAAAACGGAAAAATTACGTAAGCCCAATGAAGCGATAGGCTTGAGAATGTAATCTTGTTTTCGCATTCCACGAAGGTTCCCAAAAAACACGATATTTTTCCCTACTTCAATAGGCAGATTTGATGCAATACTCCACATGTCTTTCAGGAGTGAGCAAAACATTTAATCTTCGAGGATATGGCACTGATTAATTATGAAAACATTAGGGCTCGTAACATATGGCCTCCGCTTGTTTATCTCAAATTTCTGGAAATGAAGAACTGGGTTATTGGCTAGACAACGATTAAGTAAACCTCGGGGCGGGGGGAGGGGGGGGGGGGGTCATTCGAGGTGAACCCCTGGCCGGCTGGTCAGACCAACACCAAATTGTCTCATCATCCACAGATCTCACTTGATCGGCATGATGCAATTTGTTTCCGTGTTGCACCAGGGAAAATGATAACATAATCCAAGTTCCATGGTTGGTGGATGATTATCGGTATCAATTGTTTTTCCGAAAGTAAAATGATACAACAAATGCTATCAATGCTGATGCATGATTGATGGATCTGACATTTTCTTGTTTGGTGGAGATAAACACAAAAGTCGAGATCATTGAATTCTCATCTTTGCTGTATCTTCATTCAGCGCTGATGGGGTGGGGGGTGGGGGGGGGGGGAGTGAAATACACTACAAAATCCTCATTTTTTCCCGTCTTTGTTGGACCTTTTGCCTTGTCGATAATATCACCAAAGTGGAGAGTGTAATTCATGTTAGTCACGATCCATCGGACCCTTTGGTGGTAGCTCGTAAATAGTTTTTATGGTCCCTTGGAATATGTGTGCTGCCGGAATTGAGCTTTGGCAAGAAAAAAAATATACCGACCTTCCAACCCCCCCCCCCCCACCTCCCCCGGGCCCTCTTTCAGCGGTCTTTGAATTCGACCAGAGTGATTTTTCAAATTCTATCATCCATGATTATATTTTACATATTCAGCAGTGGTACAGCGCCATCGCCTTGGGAGCTTGATCGAACATCTCTCTAGGGGTATCAACCGTTGCGAACGGCAACCCATGTACACGTGCGGTTTTTATGATTGCCTCCCCTAGTTTAACGTGTTTTTTTTATTTCTCTTCATCGCCCTGCAATCGAAGTGGTGGAGACAAAGCGCTCGTCTCATTTCCTGCTTTGCAAAATTGTATATATTTATGTGTTTTCATCTTGTTCTTGTGCATTTTATCGAGAGGAGTCCGGTGGCGCGTTCTGCGCATGCGCATTTCCTTTTCCGCCGCGCTCACTGGTGTCGCGTCGGCTTCGGTCTTACGGCTTTCGATAATTTCGATATATATCGATTGTTTCTTTCGTTTGACGTTTCTATGGGAGAAAAATAGTGGGATGAAAGTGTGTGTGTGTGTGTGTCCGTTGGGAAAACAAACAAAACTTCCCGATTTTCCGATACGCTAATTAAAAATTGTCTCAATGCCATTTATCAAGTAGATAATTATGAATATTTGATTAGCATAGTCAGCGTGAGGACGAGAATTATGCGCGTTACTGGAGTGGGAGTGAGACGCCAATAGGGGTGCGAACGCTCGAGGGTTAAACCCGTCATACCTCCTTAATTATGACAAATATGGAAAAAAGTGATAAGAAATTAAATATGCATTTCTACTTACCGAGCAAATTCTGCTTAATACTTTTTGCCGTATCTCTTACCATTTTTGAAATAGAGCGTTGTAAACAATTCAATTGTTAATAACAAAAAAACTGCTCGGTCAATTTAAACCAAAAACTAATCCGATCTAAGTTCCATGAAGATGCTCCGAATAAGACCTCGATGACCTAGATCGTTCGACTCGTTTGTGAGAAATCGTTAACAGAACATTCCGATTTCACACATACAAACGAACACACACACACAGACATTTGTTCGGAATTCGACGGGAAGCATTTTGGTATACTTAAAATCTTAGTTACGAATTGAAATGAACAAAATCGATTTAGGGGTCATTGCAATAACTTCCCGAAAAATCGGCAAGTTAACAAGAATTAACGTTAAGGGGTAACACCACTCTGCCCACACAACCGCCTGATCAACTGACCAAAAATCCCGTACGTCATGCACTGCGGAATGGTGTTCTAAATATGTGCTTAAAAATTCATGTAAAAATATTCACAATTTTTCGAGTTATGGTGCGTGTCATTTTCAAAAACCACGTTTTGAGAAAAACGTATTTGAAGTTTCATCTCTTGTTGCGAAATTTTCCGGTCTCTTCTTGTCTCCCATCATTACAACTTACATTGTTAACATATATCGCTCGCCGTTTCTCCGCCTCGTTTTCTTTAAAGAAAAGTGTCCTGCTATTTTTGCAACACTGCACTCGCCCTGTTGTATCGGGGATTACTTTAGTGCTGACTCTTTTTTTTTATCGGCATTCATAGCTATATGCCCGCTCAATGGCGTATTTCTCGGCTTTCCAACCCCTGTGTCAACATACCAAGACTGAAAATGCCCTCCTCTCACAATTGGATTTATGGATTGACAATAACTATCTATTGCCGCATAAATTTTGTTTTTGAAACCGTTAGTCGATCATCCGTTGAGAATGTTTACTAGCCTTTGTGGGTGCTCATCGTCTGCAGATGGTAACCATAAAGTTATATTACTTGAAACTCAATTCAGGGTATAGCTTTTTTAGCATCATCACCGAGCCACTTTATGCCGAAGGAAGAATTGGTCTTCATTCGGAGGTAGTCCCTTTGTAACGTGCAAACGGCTTCTCCATTTGTCAGATCATTATTCAGTTATGATGGTGAAAAAATGACATGTCAACGGTTTTAAAGTGGAAGTGCTTAGGGATGTTCATCTACCAGAAGAAGAAAAGCTCTTGCCCACCAGATATTTGTGGCTCCAAATTACAAAACCGACACCTACAGAACCGCCCTTGCTATTGCTGGTGCAGAGTTATGGAACTCGATTTCTCCGCATGTCCGCCACCTTCAAACAATAGGATCTTTCGAACAGCAGTTGCGCTGCTGGCTGCAGTCTCACGATGAGCCAGCCTACCAGGCCCTTCGGTGCTAATCCACCTGTCCATGAATGTCTAACAGATTCTCAGTTCTTCGATTTTGATCTTCAGCTTATACTTACTCAGAAGAATTCGTTCGCACACATTTGCTTTTGCTTTTTCTGCTATACCTACCTTTTCTCTCCGTACAAATTCACCATCAACCATAGCTTTCTCATGTATGCTTCGTTCAAATTTCTAAACAATCAACATCTATCTGTCTCAATTTCTATTATAATGTATATTATTTTATTTTTGTAGTTATTTGAACATGAAAAAATTACGATATTGTATCTTAATGACGAGCATTGAGGCGCTCGTTGGGTCACGCCCTAAAATTTTGCTCCCTTCATCGGGCGCAGGTACCCAGAAACTGAATCTGAAACGTAAACTGGAAAATTTTTCCCCCACCCATTAGACAGCCAAACCTTAATGAAGTCAAGGCATATTTGTTAGCTTTTTTTTCCATTCGTGTACATCGAATGGAAATATTCTAAACTCATTTGGAACGATGTTATATAAAGATCGTAAACATTGTAAAGCAATTGCTACTGCATATAATACTTGACTCAAGGTTGTACATCCACTCATCAATGTGCTATTTAGCCGAAAACTCCTTATCCAACTTCCCAAAATCGAATCCGGTTTCAATTTAAACTGATCTCGTAATACCATAGGATTTAGGATGGAACTAAGGTAACATTGCGTCACAAGTTACGAATGAACTTTCTTATCTACCAGGGATTTGCCAAGTTTTATCCGTTCCCCTTGAAACAATTCGATGTACACTGATTCAAAGTTTGCAAGTTAGTTCTATCTGGTTGATTAATCATCGTGTTGACTGTTACATGCTAGGTCAACTGAAATTTGGGATACTACATTAGATAATGTAATGTGTAATTGATAATGTGATGCAATGTGTTTAAGTAAACTAATACAAAATTCGTTCAACTTCGTGTCTATATTTTGTATTGGCTGCGTCCAGCCGCGCTATGTTCACGACGGTCTCTGATTGGCTGCCGCGGGCCGGAGCGCTCTCCTGACGTCACCGCTCTTTTCAGATGCTATGGAAAACTCTCGTTTTGAATGTTCGATAATTGAAAAAAAAAACAAAAAACAGATTTTTTTTTTCTTTTTTTCTCATTGCAAACTTCATATCTTCAGAAAAATAAGAAAAAAAATATGCAAATTTCCTAATATGGTGTACTATTCCAGAGAAAGTTTCTTATACCTTGTTTTTTTCCCTTAGCTCTTATAGTATTTACGAAAAAATCTACACACGATTATCTCTATAGATTACTACGCCCTCTTTACGGGTTTCTATTCTATGCTCTGGGATTAAGCGATAAATTCAAACAGCTATGTAAACTTAAGATTTAAGTGCATGATTCGTCTCTTTGACATATTGAATCTAACTTTATTGTAAAAATGAACTATCCATATCCGATTTTTCATCGCTTCAGAATAGGTATATAGCACAGAAAAATGTCGAAAACATCTTTCGTTTGCACAGATGTGATAAATATTGACAGCTGATATGGAGTATTTTGAACTTTGTCATTATTATAGGAATAACATTGAGACTTTACGGGTTACGTGGTCTACATGTCATTTGCTGTAGATGGATGATGTATTATTACAAAAATATTCTGTTAAAAATATTTCATTAAAAATATTCTATTAAAATATTCTTTTAAAAATATTATATTAAAAATATTCTATTGAAATATTCTTTTAAAAATATTCTATTAAAAATATTCTATTAGAAATATTTTATTAAAACATTCCATTAAAATATTCTATTAAAATATTCTATTAAAATATTCTATTAAAATATTCTATTAAAATATTCTATTAAAATATTCTATTAAAATATTCTATTAAAATATTCTATTAAAATATTCTATTAAAATATTCTATTAAAATACTCTATTAAAAATATTTTATTAAAAATATTCTGTTAGAAATATTCTATTGAACGTATTGTATTTAAAATATTTATATTACTTCCTCGGTTTCCGAAGTTTCCTATGACGCCATAGACTTTAAAAGGCTCAGGCGGGCCGCAATTTAATTTTCACTGGATTTTCCAATGATCTTCCGCTACTCAGCCAAAAAATATGCTCAATTTTTATAAATATTCTCATTGAAAAAAAAATTAATTGGAGGTGCCGGGTATCGATCCCGGTACCTCTCGCATGCTAAGCGAGCGCTCTACCATCTGAGCTACACCCCCTGAGTAGTGTTTAAGTTTGGTGAAAGTACGGAGAGGTGATGTGGACTAACTATCAGAAATGCTATGGTAAGAACACAGAGTTAAGAATCTTTGTGTATTAAACAGGAAGATAGTGATCACTCCTGTGTCTTAGTCTCCATCTTTCGCCTATTTATCCCTCTCCCCCCACTATTTGATATAGGGTATGTACGCTGCCTGAGTGGAACTCGGCGTGCAAGTATTTGAATTAGAATTCTATAGTGGTGAGAACTCAAGAGGGGAAAGACAGTGAGTGTAGTGGACATTTTTGCTTTCCCGTAAGGGACGTGGTTTCAAAACGGAAGCGACTGTAAGGGCAGTCCGACTGTACAGTCAAAACTGCCGAGCTGTCCGTTCTGGAGCTGCCCAACACAATGCCTCGGGGGGATAATGGCTCCCCCACTCTAGAGCTCCGCGCGCGTGCCCCTCCCGCTCCCATTCGTTCTCTTCCACGATGCGCTTCCCCCACCACTGCACTCCTATGTATCACCCAATGAGCATCAGCGCTCTTGCTCCCTGACTAACGGAGTGGGGGCGTTCTCGAGTTGTATTCTAGAAATTCTCGTAGTCTAGAGATTCATGTACCTTTGCGTAAAAAATTTCCAACTTCTGGTTACAGTGTAGTGATGCGTCGGTAAGTCCGATGATTCCCTAGTGTCCTGCCTTTTCTCGTTGTCGTACTTCCTAATTAATCTGAAACGTTACAATTTTCTCATAATGATCATTGGTAATTATTTTAACCGTCGGATATTGATAAGGCTAAAACCCATAGCGTTATGTGGTTCTTCGTACCTTATCAGTGTTATAAGTCTAATTTAGTAAATATCTTTCATGAAGTATGCAAGATAATGGTTTAAAAAAATCGCGGCATTGGAAAAACCGATGGGGAAAATGATGTCAGTTGTTTTTTCTCCTTTCCAGAAATGACTTTCTTTTTTAATTGGACTAACAAATGGCTATATATAACGAATGGGGGGATTAAGGTCGAACCGATTAAGGCATACGGTGAATGTGTAGTGAGCATCGCCTGTTAACAAATTTTGTATATCGCTACTTACAATTTCAGATTTGCAGTAATAATATGCTTTTGAAGTTGAAAATACTGTTAGTTATTGATTCCAAAAAAAATGAGGGCTTTCAATTTTCCAATTTGAAGCAACCATCTTTTGGGTTTTTCTGTAATTATCGCGTACATATAAAATTTTCAACACTGGACAGAATATGTAAAACACTCGAAACTTAATAAATTAACGGAGCCTTAAAAAATATTCTGTGTATATCATTTTCAATAACTACATAAGTTATAACAACTTGAACAATTGTCATACTTTTGGAAACTAAAGTCGAATCGATATCCCAAATCGCGATGTTTATCGACGCAAACGCGACTACCAACCAACTTCACGATGTTATCTGACTAATCTGATTGAATAATATTGCCTTCGTTTTGAACGTTCTGGAGTTGTAAATCCCAGAAATCTGACCTACACAGAACAATATTTGCAATATTTGCTACATGCAGATCGAATTCTTATGCAGCTAGTTATAATAAAAAGGGGGCGTGAGCACTTGTTGAGACGTGAGGATGTTGGATGATTGGAGACGAAATGATCACTCACGAATTCTAACACTTCAACACAATGTTTATTATAATACCAATTTGGTTTAGGGTTATACGAAAAGTGAATCTTTCTGATTAACCAAAAGTTTAAATAGAAATACAAGGTTGCTTATTCAAACATCAAAATCGAACAACATACGAATGTGATAAGAAGATCAGACAGGTATTGGTTTGCCTTACATGTTCATCAAAGTCGAGTACCATGATTCATACTTAAATTTGCATTGCAATTGCCGAAGGTTTAATGTCAAATCGATCAGCACAATGCTTCCCTAATTTACGGAGTGACTAAACTCCCGTTGAATATATTTAAGACATTCGGTGCATCATTTGCACGAACAAATGTCCAACCAGTGAATCAGAGAACTAATTTTGCAATGCCCTGGCTCTTTCTTCATCGAGTGAATTCACCGGCTATTCCTAGACCACTAAGGCTTCATCGCCAGTTAAGGTATTAAGTGGTAATTAAGACAAGCAGCCCGATGAAATGAGAAATCGTTACTACGAAGGCCAAATCAACGCAAACAAATAATTCATCTGCACGAATTGACGGTTAAGATTATACTTCGTTAACGTCTTCGATGGGGTAACTTATTGATTTGTCCCTGAATTTGCAAAGTCGAATTTTGATCCGATCTCCATGTGTCCAGACGTTCCTAACGTCATTCATGATCTTCTCATCATCTTCTATATTGGGTTTTTTTTTCCATGAGGAGGACTTTCATTAAAGATAGTCAAGAAGTGACAACTACCTGCCTTCCCCCTCCCTTCAGTAATGGGCCGTACGAGACCCCGAAGCGACCCACCACTGAGGCACCAGTACGAAGGCTTTTCTGACCTGCATGAAGTGGCCTAAAGATGAGATTTCATAATGAAGCGGTGGAAAATTTTGAATGAGTATAAAACTAAGGAACAAGGATCGCTGCCGAGGGAATACTGTAATTACGGGTACCTTACACACCCTTCCTCTTAACGAGACGGGGCCCAACATATTAGAGGGACAACTGAGGATTACTTACGTCAGGAGCTGAGGATGTATTTGGGTGTTGACCTGCAAAGAGTTTTGACATTGCGCTAGATAACATTTGTATTACTCGACTTACTTGAAAATTATTCCGTTAACCACACACCTCCGAAAAATAACGTAAACCACACACATGGGTCCAGCGGACCCGAGCATGAGAAGCGTTAATAACTCTCTTATGTATCCATATAATGGCTTCAAATTTTTTGACATATAGTTTAAACATTATTGAAGAGAGCTGCTCAATAATTATGGTCAACTTTAATGTTGTAAAAATCAGAAAAAATCGTCGAAAAAAGGGAGACATAGTATATTATATCATGAGGCTCACAAAAGATTTTTCGATGAATTTTTTATTTTGAACTTCGAATGGGAAGAGATGAGGCAGAGTTTGCATCATTTATTTATAAAAAAATAATTGATCGTTAGATGGTACATCAACTCGTTGGCGGAATTTTTGACCCCGATGGGTCAGTCACTCGACTAACTTGTCACTTTTATGATCGGTATTCTTTAGCATTCTCTAACATCTCCCGCGATATCTACATTCTATTTTTT
Source organism: Asobara japonica (assembly GCA_026005395.1). NCBI lineage: Eukaryota > Metazoa > Arthropoda > Insecta > Hymenoptera > Braconidae > Asobara > Asobara japonica. The sequence goes on from BQMI01000510.1 coordinate 1,813,644, forward strand.
TTCTCTCTTTCTGACATCATTTGTCCTTGTCTCCACATCACGGTCAGGAGGCAAAGAAAAAAAAATTAACAGATCGCTGTTTTTCTGGCATACGTATCTATATCAAGAGTTGAGTCACTGTTGTCGAGTTTCAAGGGCAAACGGTTAACTTGATGTTTGAAGCAGGGGGAGAATGAAGAGTTGAAATGTCGTGATAAAATCGTTACTAAAAACTGCCCTTCAGAGCACAGGTCCTTGTAGAGAAGTATGTAGACGTCTGGGGCAACGGTCAAGGAGTTTAATTGTTTTTTTTTCATATTCATGACAGTGCGAAAAGAGGATAATTTATTGGGTAAATAATTGCAATTCTATTGCACGACTAGACCTCCGCGACAGAATACCTGCGCCAATATAGTCTCCCGCCGATTTTCTCGTGTGCCAATATCTCCATTGCGTAGCACCAGCCGCCAAGGAACCTAACAGATACTAAAACAAATTATATTGAATCCGATTTATCCTATAGCAAAAAGGAGAGACGAAAGAAACTATCGATCCATATCGAAATTACCGAAAAGCGTAAGACGGAAACCGACGCGCTACCAGTCTGTGCGGCGGAAAAAGGAAACGCGCGTGCGCAGCACGCGCCACCGGACTCGTCACTCAAATAAGAGATACTTTTGGACTTTACCATTGTAAACAGAACCACTTCACCCTGGGTCTCTGAACGAAGTACTCCAAGATATAAAGGAACAGAGATGAGGGAGAATTTGTTGACGTTGGTGTAGCACCATTAGTCAGCGACTTCACTCTATTTCCCTGTAGCTTTTCTGCTTACATACCGAATATTGCTCCCTTGTTGCAATTTCCCCTTGCAGGAATTTTTCTAAAAAAATTATTGCAGTGAGTAAAACTATTATTGCTGCCGAGAATGAATAATGTCTTTATTTAAAAATATTACACGTCTGGTGAGTTCAGGTAATCAAGGGGTGAGACTAGCTATATTCAATCATTGATTACCAGAGGAGTATGTAGGAACGAACTAGCATCGGCGGGTAGACTCTTGTCTAGCGAGACGTCAGGTGGTGTGATGCGAACTCTATGAAGAGTAGGCGGTCACTGCCCCCCTCCAGTCCCTGTGCGGTCCTCCTGGGCCCCGCTGGCCCTATTGTCCCTTGCTGTCAACTCCCTGGCCGGCCGGAACGGTCCCGGAGTACTGGCCCTAGCATGTAGGTTTTTCTTAATGATTACGCTCTGTGTGTGTGTGTGTAGAAAACCATGTCAAGAAAAATATTTCACCCTGAAGATTTTTTTAGAAAACCTCTCCTATTACGTATTCTAGTATTTCGCGACAATTCCATTCTTTATTTTTATGGAGAAATCGAATGACAATAACCAAGTGAATTCATGCCTGACCTATTGCAACATAAAGTATGCGCTGATGGTCAGGCTCATCCGCCTTTGTCAGTTCGGCTTATTATTTAGGCTCGATATGTTGGAATGGTCGATTTGTAAGTTAAACAGCAAGTGCCGGAGTAGTGACCAGAAGCGAAGATGGGAAAGTTGAAGCGAAAAATAAATAAATAAAAAAACACGTTACCGCGTTTGGACTGGTACTAACGGACGACTGGATTATATTATGCGTACGGGTGGATTCTTACGTGTTATGCATTGCAACAAGCTATTGCTATATATAACAACATCGGGGAGGCACCGTAGGCAATATACCCAACTTGGTGTGCTGAAGAAGTAGAAAAAAAAAGCATAACCGGTTTGGCGGGTTCACTGTGCTGCCCATCACTGTCTTTATGTGTTTATCCCTTTTAAACAATATATCGATAAATAAGCCTGTAACGTTTTAATAGTGGGAAATAGATATTACTTGCAATATCGGGATTTTCAGCTTTAGGCCTGAGGAGAGTTCTCAGCGCGGAGAATCAGCATTTGAACGTGTGTGTGTGTGTGTGTGTGACGATACATGCATGAAGTCAAGTTATACATCAGTTACGCAAATTTGACTACTGATCTACTATTATGATTTTTAGCGATATCTCGTAAAATATGATGCCTAGCAAAAAAAGTAATCAAAAATGAAATGTGGAGTTTGATGAGGGGAATAACTTTTGTTTAACACTTTTTCTCGTATCTATCACTGTTCTCAAGATACAGCGTTATAAACAATTAAAATTGTTAAAGACAATTGAACGGATGGGCCAATTACAAAAACAGTCCTTTCAGACCTGGAGACCGCTGGAACGCGTCAATGAAAAAAAAGCGAGTCCCTCCGGTGGTTCCGCCGGAAACGTTAAACACAGTTTTTTGTTTACACACACACATACAGACTCTTTTCTTCAATCACCTCAGGATGATGCTAAACGTCGAGAAACGTGAAAATTTCATCGATCTGGCACTTTTCATTTTCGAAGTTAACAAGTGGGGAGTTGACAAGTGGGAAGTTAAGAAGTGAGAAGGTAACAAGTGGGAAGTTAACAAGTGAGAAGGTAACAAGTGAGAAGGTAACAAGTGGGAAGTTAACAAGTGGGAAAATACTTTCAATGAGTTTTTCTAGCTAAGGCATGGTGAACCATAAGACTCCATTTGGGTTCCAGATATAGAGTAACCATCGCAAATGATTTAGTCGTTTCAATTATTGTTGTACAAATCTCTGTACAGTTCGCACGTACCTTCTGACCAAGTAGAGTCAAGAACTCAAAATAAATAGTTAAATTGATTTTACATATTTTTGTTTCTTTTATTATTCAACCTCATGATCTAATAAAAATGATAATATTTTCTGAATAAATGGGGGTTGAATGTCGGGTGGCATGCGACGTCGCCAGGTAGCGCATGCGCGGGACCCCAGCTCTGCGCAAAGGGAAATTATAACAAGAACCTCCCGGTAAAATCGTGAAGTTAAAAAAACTATATAGCCGATCAGAATTTTATGGAGTCTCAAACCTTAAATAAAAAAAAGTAGTAACTTAACATGGCGACTGTTTACTATTTTCCAATCGAAAAATCTCAGCAAAAGGTCAACCACTCTCTGGAGGCGGAGACTGACCCATTTTGAACTTTATTTCGCAAACTTCAACTTGAATCATGATCAATTATCAAGCCGATTGATTGTTCATTCTCATGGGAAAAGGGGAAAGCATGGAAAATATTCAAGGTACATTATGAGTCATTGGATAAATAAGCATTGATAACTTATTGATAAATTTATAAATGGAGCACAATATGAAGGGTCTATAAAATATTGGAGACACGTTGAAGGAATTGGCAAACAAGTATTCATATATTGTATTCATGTACTCAATCTAATTTTTGAAATTTTTGCATTGTTTGACTTGTCGTAATTTCTAAAATTTTACTTTTTTTTTTCTTTATTTAAAGTCGCGTCGACTACTTGGTGCTTAGCGACTTTATCATCAATATAGTACATTCATTAGTGGTTTACATTTTTTGATTATCTATTATATGAGATGGTATATATTCATTTTTCTAAGAAGTTTCATAATTTTTCTTGCATTCTCATTGTCATTGAGTAGTTCTGGCAGCCTTATTGGCAACTTCAGCATTTTTCTCTCATCCAAGTACGTTGGGCATTCAATTAATATGTGTCTCACGGAAGTGCTCTCTTGACAGCTTTTCGTCATTTCAAAAATTTTACTTGTTCTACTTAACCGAAATTCCTCAAATTTTCGACCAATGATTTTTCTTTTACTTGTTAATTACGTTCGGGAGATGGAGTAATAAATACATTGCTTGTTAGTTGATCGAACATTTTTTCGAACACATAAAATACTCTTAAATAAATTTCCGTTCAAATAATTTCCATCTGTTGATTCTCCCGTAAGCGTCAAGTTAAATTTATGGAAAGTTCACGGAAGGTTGACTAGTCAGTTAGTTCAGTAGAGACCGGTTGCAAAAATATGATTCCTCATTATTCCGGGCTTGATAAATACTCTTTCTCACTTTGAAAAAAAAAAAATTTTCATTGAAGTTTGTGAATTTTTCCATTAACAATTGAAAATTGATATTTCAAAATCATTTATCATTCGAAACTATAATTCCAAATTCACATATTTCTCATAAAAGCTTCCGAAAGTCTTCCAAAATTTTACTGATTTTTTTTGGGGGGGGGGGGGGGGAGGGGGGCTCTCTGCAATATTTTTCAACTAGATCAATATACTTCAATAATTCTCCATTCCCATTTGAAAATTGACAAATGCCGGCAGAACCCCGGAAATCATTATTCCGATTGAATGCTGGAGGTGAAACGGTAAAAAACACTTCGCTCGAAAATAGCTCCAAATACTTTAACCCCTAACCCAATGACCGTTGTTCTACTAAGAGCTAATATAAGTGGGATAACGCAGAAAAGTGGGGACAATATGATCGAGTGGGTGGTGGATAACAAAGAAGATCGACTGCAGTGACTGTAACACAACGTTGAAATGTCCCTGCCACAGCGGCTGAGGGGCGGGAGGGGGAGTACGTGATAAGCGAAGGATATCATGGGGCCATCCCTTCGATGGAATCGGATACCCACAGAATTTTTTCCCCAGCATCAACACAAAGGACCATTCCAGGATATAGAGGAACAGAGATGAGGGAGAATTTGTTGACGTTGGTGTAGTCCCATTAGTCAGCGAATTCACTATATTTCCCTGTAGCTTTTCTGCTTACATACCGAATATTGCTCCCTTGTTGCAATTTCCGCTCGCAGGAATTTTTCTAAAAAAATTATTGCAGTGAGTAAAACTATTTTTGCTGCCGAGAATGAATAATGTCTTTATTTAAAAATATTATACGTTTGGTGAGTTCAGGTAATCAAGGGGTGAGACTAGCTATATTCAATCATTGATTACCAGAGGAGTATGTATGAACGAACTAGCATCGGCGGGTAGACTCTTGTCTAGCGAGACGTCAGGTGGTGTGATGCGAACTCTATGAAGAGTAGGCGGTCACTGCCCCTCACCAGTCCCTGTGCGGTCCTCTTGGGCCCCGCGGGCCCTATTGTCCCTTGCTGTCAACTCCTTGGCCCGCCGGAACGGGCCCGGAGTACTGGCCCTAGCATGAAGGTTTTTAGGTGCGGAAAAAGCATGGACACGTTGCGGGTGTGAGTTTCCACCTAAAATTGTGGACTTTCTTGGCCGGAAGATGTGGTCCAGTATTACAAGGACATAAGTAGAAGAGTCCAACCTCCCTCGCCAAGACCAAAATCTCTTAATTACTTTTTTCCGTTTTTTGATAGGCCATAATGCTGGAGAGACTTTCAGTGTGTAATCGGCTTTTCCCGCTGGTCTTTCTCGACACTGGAGAACTTCACTTTGCGTTATAACGGCGTATGAATCAGTAGAAAATGCTAGTAGCTTTGAAATGATAGAGATGGAGGATAGATTTGCCGGTACGGTGGGTCTTGGTCTCTTGGTAATAGCCGGTATGGCAGTGCCGTAACGAGAGATACTCTTTTGGTTTCTCTAGTTCGTTGACCTTACCCAGAGATTCTCGGCTTATTTTGATGTTACTAACCTCGCCCAAGTCAATGAGAATTATTCAATCGGGTTAATAATAGCAACGGAAGGGCGTGGGTGAAAGGTATGAAATGAAATGATAATTTTCATCTTTTCTTTCATTTTATCTTCATTGTTCAATTTAGTAAAAAATTCAATTTCACAACATTTTGCATCGTTGACCAACTAAGATGCTTCCATTTGGAAGCCATTAAGCACCATGTAAATTGAATATTTGTACAAATTGTTCTTTGTCAACTTGGCGTTTCAAAAAAATCATTATCTTTTATCAATAAACTGAGACTCTTTTGTTTCACCCACCGCTTTGCATGTCACTATTCATTTATGCGTTATGTGTACTGTCATGCAGAATTATGGATCGATACGAGGTTAAGCAGAACAGCGCGAAAGGTGTCACGGAAGTTCGGGTGCACCGACCGTACGATTTCATTAACATAATAGCATAATGTCTACCGAGTTTAGACGGTAAATATGAAATGAAAGGATGATATATATGAAAACAGTACTTGTTACCCTCTTTTCACTTCTTGTTCGGCTCATTTTGACTATTTATGTTGAATGAAACCCCGGCAGTTTTAATGCCATTATCAAGTCTCTTTGACATCGATACCGAGTATTGGCGGGTGTCTATTTAAAATTATTGGCTGGTCACATTGTGAATTAATCCATTGTTTAATTGTCGGTGGTTGCAGTTCGCCATTGCTGATTTAGTTTGGTTACAGTTGACAGAAAGCCCAGCTCTGGGGAAAAGCGCGCGAAGACGAGTCTCCTTCGGTATCGCTCGGGCCTTTGTTCACTTCGGGTCTTCGCGTTACGCGCTGGGGAGGGGGTAACGCTCGGGCCCAGTCCGAAGACATCTCTCAGATGCTCCCGACTATATACGAGTGCAGGCTCAATGGCTAAGCAAGCACTGTGGAGTAAGGACATTAAATTTGGAGATCAAATCGGAAAAACTTAATGCTGAATGTCATTATTCGTCGTTGTTTTTGTAATTCGAAACTCTCTGAAGCCTTCCAATCTCAACTACATCCCTTCTCTTCTCTACTCCCTTCATTTAATTTCGACCTTCCTACTTCGTGGTTCCCTACAAAAACACTTCCACTTCCTGAGCCCTTTGGGCCTCGAACCAGAGTTAAATACGAAGGGAGGTTGAAGTTTGAGGGACAGAAAGATTGGATGAATTCATGTATTGTATAACGCCTGAACCATGAAAAATGGGGAAGTATGACAAAGAGACGGGAAGCCTGCTGCATCTCTCCCCAGTTAAACATGCCGTTTTTCCAAGGAAACCCTTGGTATCTTCATGGGTAAAGACAAAGGGCTATTACGGAATATATTGGTGATAGCTTTTCATCTCTCCTCTCATCATTCGCCTATCTTGGTGGGTGGACAACAGTCCTGAGCTCATCGATTCTTATGTAACAAAAAAACACTACCAACAGCAAAACGCCATGCTGATATCCCCTCTAGTCGTGTAATTTTCGATTTCACCTCTACTCCCCTCTTGAGCAGACTTCCGGGTGGTATTCGCCTCCACGTGTCGAGGGAAAACTCGAGGGTGAAAATAAAAAATATTGCGGAGGGTTCAAGGTCGACGGGAGTAATGAATAGGAAAGGATCTAGGAGGGTAAAGTAGTACGGAGAAGCAAGTCAAGTATTATTCGAAAAACCACAGCACAGACACTTCGTTAACCCTTGAGGGCTTGTGCTGGGGTATAACATGTTTCTTGAGATGCGAACAGGCTCTCGTCGATGAAACCGAGTATTTGTGGTGGTGCCAGTCCATGGAAGGGACGGACAAAGCAGAGCTGTCGGGTTAGGTTCCCGCCCGGCCATGCGGTCTCATTTCATGGGTTCCTCCGATAGCACACACGGAACGTTCCTGCTGCTGCTGCTCTGTGTATTCCTGCGTATGTGTGTGTGTGTGTTTCGCACAGAAAATTTCCATATCTTCTTGATTATATAGCTTGATTGATATTGTTGGAATGATTTGAATACAAACGTCAAAATCACGTGATCGAGCTAAAATTAAATGCCGAGAAATATCAAACGCCAAATTTATCGGTGCTTCCAATTTTATACCCTATTCTTTGGAGATATCTATGAAAAACAGCGTGCATGCATGGAAGATACATCAAGAGTAATCATCAAATGATCGCCACGCGATTCTTATCTGATCTTCTTTCTCGTTGACGGAATGACCGCTGATTAGGGACAGTTCAATCAACACTATGGCAATTTTTAAAGTGAAACTTCTTTGACGAAAATTAATCGTTCACGTGAATTTTACGTTTAATTAACGTAATTAAAGTTCCATTGACGTAAATCGAACAGAGAACTTGAATATTTAAAAAAAAGTGGTCGTGAGGCTGTACAATAAATATCAAAAATCACGGCTGAACCTATATATATATATATATATATATATAACATACTTAGTACACTTGTAAATTTAAAAAACCGGAATACCTATTTTTATAGTGAAAGATATCAAACGTTGGCGGTCATTTAGATAATTCGTTATCTAATATATTTCAACAAATTCACACTACATATCTTTGTCGTATGCTCAACAATATTATAAAATTAGTAAAAAAAAAAACTGTCCGTCTCCCAAATTCGAAAATTTAACAAGACCTCCTATATTTAGAAGATTTTAAAAATATATAAAAAAACGGAAATACTAAAAATTTTAATGTTCCGAAAAACAATTCAAATGTCTGTATGTATAGTTATATGTGTTTTTTTATTTGGTCCCGTCAACATCAAGGTTATTAGCGACTAAAGAAAAAATTACAAAAAAACAGATATAATATTTGATAATACATTAGATTCGGTCAAACATTTTCCTTGCTTTCAGAAATTCGATAATAGTTTCACATTATTTTGGATCTGTTATATATTCACTTATGTGTCCATTAATTTTTAGGCTCTGACGATGATTATTGTATATAGCACAAGATTCTATAATATGTTTCACTGTGAGCGGTTCCTGGCACTGAGTGCATACAGGGGGTTCTTCTTTGTTCATGAGAAAGCCATGAGTTAGGGTTATATGTTTATTACGGGACTCCCCTAAGGGTTTGCGGGAAAAATGGTCAATACAATTAATTGAAATAAAAATTGACAACACTAAAAATATTTACCTTGACAATACTAAAAAAAAACCAAAAAAATCAAATATTATAGGGACAGAAAAATTTCCAAAAATATTCCCAACTTTCGCATAATAATGCGATTATAATACCCCAATTATAATCGCCTTTTATTTTTTTAAAATTGACCATCCCTCGCGCGCAGATCTCTGACGAATTCTGTTTATCCCAAGCGGCTCGCAATTGCCGGACAACGGAGTGCCCTAACGAAGCCGATATTTTTAGCACGGCTACTAACTCTTGTTGCTAAGGTATCAGCTGATCCAAGCCAATCGCTTGTTATGTGCCGGCTCAGTGACGTGCGCCCTCACACCAACTGCCCAGCACTTGAGTTCTTTGTTTGAACATCACTCCACCCTCGACCTCCAGCTCCTCCAATTTATTCATCCTCCTCGAGAACATCATTATTGTTATGAACACCTATAAAACTAAAAATATCCACATGTATAAAAGTCAAAAAGTGCTTGTTTTACTTCAAATATGTAGGTCGAACCTAACCTATCGCACTGCCAATCGTTTTGAATTCTCCGCATTGCGCGCCAAACAGCTGATCGAGCCGTACCACGAGTTTTGCCAACAATGTCAAATCATTTTCAATAAATAAACAATTTTTTCAACTAAAGTGGAAAATTCACTACGTCCCTGAGTTAAAACAGCGAAGGAGAAATCATCCAGTCCTTCCCACCCCACTTCTCCGGCTTACTGAACATTTTCTCCTCCGCCTACCCCCTCCACTAACGCACAATTTCCCCCACCACTCGCACCCCGGCCATATGATCGCATGGCAGTGGCTAATGTATGAAGTTCGAGGCGTCAGTTAGCAACCGGCTCTCTTTCCGTGTAGATCATGTTTTTTTTTCTTACCTCAACTAGTTGAATGATTTCGTCATGTCCAGTGTAACTTGAGAGCCTGAATTTTTCGTTTTTAGTTAAATAATTTCAAAATTCAATTTCGACATTAACGAATTGTGAATTTTGTATAAGAAAAAAAAAAACGATTTAAGAGAAAAGAAAAATTCGTAGAATTGTATGGAGTGACAGAATTAGTTGCAGTTTTGAGGACAATTTAATTTTCCTTTTTTTTTTTTTAATTTTCAATTAACTCAGTTGATTACTGTCGGGTTAAATAATCACACCGACCGCTCGATGAATGTCTGTGATATGACTGATAGTTTTTCATTCGTGTTGTTTAAAAGTGACAATTTTCGGACGTACTGTTATCAGCAATAAGTAATTAAATAGCACGACATTTTGTGACGTTTATGCCAAGAAAAGAAGCCAGTGATTACGATAATTTAATATTTAATACATTCAATTTCATTGATTGAAGTGAATGGATTTTTTTAAAACCGAATGAAACAATTGGAGGTGTAATTGGAGAATTAGTCTGAGTGTTAAGGAGTTTTGGAGATTAGCGGAATTTTTTTTGGAGAAAGCGCACGTGTTTTTTTTTTGTTCGAGACCAGTGTAATTATTGGAGCTTTCAAAATTCCGGTGGCAGACGAAATCGGTTTTTACCCCGAGGCGGATACCTTCAGTGCGGGTGGTGCGCCAATAATGGGTCAAATTGGAAATGAAGTGAGTTTTTAAAATGTTTCTAATAGTCTTTCCTTGGGATTAAGGCTAGTTGTCTAAATAGATGATCGTCAATGATAATAATTATCGTGGTAATTCTGTTGTCCGTAATCGGCTTCACTCATTGAAGGTAGATAATTTTTGAATTTTGTTCAGAGCATTCGATTGGTTTTTATCAGAGCGGCAGGGGAGGGGGGGGGGGAATTACAAAATTACAAAATTGCAAAAAAAATTTTCTGCACGATAGTTACATAAAATTGTTAACTTTGTGCAATTAACAAGTGAAATATTTTGAATTGATGGTCACGTGACTACTGGTCACGTGGTGTCATATAAGCGGGAATTTTTTAAATGATTTTTTATTCACCTAGACAAATATGGAAAGTGTATTTGTGTGAATTTTGATAATGTATTGGACATTCCATGGGTTTTAATAACGTCGCGATGACTGATTGTGCCATGATAAATTAATATTGACAATAAATGAATTGATCAGATAATAAATCGATTTTTCCCACAATCTAGAACAATATGGTGATAATTTTTCAAACGGTATCGCAAGATCTTTTTTATTGAACATTCGATCAGCTGGTATAATATATATATATATTTTATAGATTCAGAAATATTTGAAAAATTGTTCTTTCAAAGTGCTGGGACTTTTGTTGCACTTTAATACACCGTGCCGTTAAAGCCGATGTGCTCATTACCGCACCTTTGACGTAAAGCAGTTGACCGAAACTCTCAACATTTTTAATGGAAATTAAAAAAAAAATTTACAAAAAAGGTATTTTAAATTTCGCGGTTGAAAAAAAATGGAGTGAAGTAGCAACTTATGATCAATCATTTCCCGAATTATCCACGCATGCAATTGCACAATGATAATAATTTGAGATAAATTCCACTTCGCCGATTAATTAATAATACTGCATTTTGGCACTTTTTTAGAGTTTTTTTTGCAATTAAAAAAGAATTCTGTAAAAATTCGTGAGATCTCATGTTTGAATAGAAACGGAAAATTCGCCTTCCCCCCCCACCCCCACCCCACCCACCCGCCACCCCATTTCATCATACCGGTTAAAATTATAAATGTGACGAAGGTATCAACAAAATTATTATCTCTCACAATCCTTCAAAAAACGTAAAATTGTTTTTCAAGATGTAAAACCGGTTCCCATCAAGATCTGGGTTCTCGTTTCCAATGTTGTTTACGCGTCGGTCATAGGCCGCCTTCGCCCCCCCCCCCCGGCGGCACCGCGCGAAGACCTCGAAGAATTGGCACCAACTAACACAGATGAAAAATGTTGGCTATATATCGTTTAACCAGGCTCAACTATAGTATTCATTTTACCAATTCGCCCATCGTCACCACTTGACATCCATAGTAGCTTCTTCAAGAGCACTCAAGCTCCATTTTTATTCAGTCTTTTTTTTTTCACCGAGGGGGAAAATTGAAAATTGAAATTGAAGACACTTGTTGGGTTATCTGTGGGTCGTGTAAATTGTTTAAAATGTGTGCACATAATTTTACATTATTTTATTTTTAGCTTTTTGCTGTCTCTTCAAGCACGGCATTTTATTCGTCATTATGAGTGTATGGGTGTGCTGTGAAATTCACGAAAATTGGAGATAACAATATTATTGAGACACATTTGTTGGAAGTTTTAACAAACATTTTTAACTTGGAGATAGGGAAAGGTGTGTGTATGTTTGTGTGTGCGTGGGTAAGTGGGTGTGTGAGTGGATGGGTGTGGGTAAGTGGGTGGGTGAATGGATGAGTGTGGGGAAGGGGGTGGGTGAGTAAGTAGGTGGGTGAGTAAGTGGGTGGGTGAGTGAGTGGGTGAGTAAGTGGGTGGGTGAGTGGGTGAGTAAGTAGGTGAGTGAGTGGGTGGGTGCGTGAGTGAGTGAGTGGGTGGGTGAGTAAGTGGGTGAGTAAGTGGGTGAGTAAGTGGGTGAGTAAGTGGGTGGGTGAGTGGGTGAGTAAGTGGGTGGGTGAGTGGGTGAGTGAGTGGGTAAGTGGGTCGGTGAGTAACTGGGTGGGGAGTGAGTGAGTGGGTGGGTGGGTGAGTGGGTGAGTGGGTAAGTGGGTAAGTAAAAAACAAGAATTTTATATTTATTATTATCACCCCGGAAAATTGGAAATGCAAAAATTATTGCGACCCACTTTCCTATTGGTGTTTATGTGATATTAGAAGCTACTAAGCATGGCTTCTTTTGTATTTCATGAGAAAAGCACTATTCTACATGTGGGAATCGTGATCAGACGATATCACGGTGATACCTCCCTCCTCGCCTTTTAAAACCCATCCCAGTTAGAAAGTCATTGTTTATGGTGTTGCTCGACGACCGGTTATATCTCCTTCGAATCTCCACGGGAGCACAGCATACGGACATCGCTGGTGCAGACGATACTACGGGACTCGTAATTGGAACAAACATGAGCTAAATGTTAATTATTAGACCTTTAAAAAGTGCGCTAAATCGTTGGTAATGGGCTATGATAATACAACGAAACAGCTATTCCAAAAAAAAAAAAATCCAGACAAGTAATGAAGTCTTCTATACCGTTCTGAGAAAAAACGAGAATTGAGGATCATCCTAGATCTTCCTCAACTTCGGCTAGAGTTAGGCAAGTCAGGCAAACCTGGCTATTCACCTTGGATCCAAACTGACGATTATTCTGGAAACTGAATTGATCTAATTAAACTTTGGGCAAATTAATTATTCGAAGAGCAAGGTAAATATTAATCTCATTGATTTGTCGAGATAAGCATGGGAAAACAAGAAAAATACTGTTGGTATCAGCACTTTTTAAGATATTGATGTAGATATTGCTGTGCCCCCGACAACGCTCATCCATCCTGATGTGTGTGCTAGCTACCAATGTCTTCAGTGCTCAGCTATTGGTCCAAGGTCATACCCTCATTGGGATGCTATGATGGATAACGATGGGGGGGGGGGGGGGGGTAGGTAAGGGGGGGGGGGGGTCAAACGGGTTAGCAGAGGGAACAAGGCTCTAAAGGGGTGGAACCTTGAAATTATGCAGAAGCCAAATGAGCCTGTTCCCTAGGTTTGGACCTAGGGGAAATCACAGCCCCTTGTCTCGCAAATGGCCCCACATCTTTTCCCCAAAAAGACATGAAAGAGCCGCCCAAAATCCCCTTCCAAATAAACGCGTCTGCGCAAAAAATAGACGAAACCCCTGCTTGTCATGTGGATAATAATCGATTGAATGACGTCAACTATACAAGTTGCTTTTGGCCAATGATACGTGAGTTGCTGCAAAATCGGGCCATTTACTGATAAGCCTAGAGGGGAGCATCGAACTCTGTTGCTTTGTTCTAGTAGACACTTTTCTTATGCTCCTTCGCAACAAGTCACACTGTAATTTATTAACTCACCCACTCACCCACACCAATCGACCTACCCACTCATCCACGCTCATCAATACCCTCGCCCACACCCATTAACCCACCCACCCACTGGCATCCATCAAGCCATCCACCCACCCACCTGCACCCATCAACCCACCCACCCCTTCACCTGCACCCATCAACCGACCCACCCACCCACTCGCACACATTAACCCACCCACCCACCCACTCACACACAACAACCCACCCACCCACCCACTCGCACACATCAACTCACCCACCCATCCACCTGCACCTATCAACCCACCCACCCACCTGCACCCATCAACCCACCCACCTGCACCTATCAACACTCCCACCCACCTGCATTCATCAACCCACCCACCCACACCCATCAACCCATCAACCCACCCATCCACACCCATCAACCCCCCTCCCCCTCCCCCCCTTCACCCATCCACTCCCACCCACCCACTCATACCCATCAACCCACCCACAGACACAAAGACCCGCTGCCCACCCACCCACTTACACACACACACACACACACACACACATGCGGGTACTGCAAATATGCAAACTTCATACACATTCGTGATGAAGTGTTCAGATCCTTTTTTCTCCTCTATGCACTAACGGACGATGAGACGCGACGCGAAACAATCGTTATTGTTTGCTATTTCATGTGCGCTCAGTAGAGAAAAAAAAATGCATAAGGGGGCTCCACAGTGTCTCGCCTCATTGTTCTCAGCCCGCATTTTCTCATCCCAAGTGTTTCTCGCTCTTTCATTAAGTATTCTTCTTGTCGTTCTCCAGAATGACCGTTCCAATCTTCGGTTTGTTTTCTCTTCCACTGCTTGTCCCTGTTATTGCTGTTTGGTTTTGTTGGTGGACCATCCGGTGTTAAATTCCGATGAGAATGGGATTTCTGTCTGAATTAGGGTTTCAGGGAGCGACAGCGAGGGAGAGGGAGAGAGAGAGAGAGAGAGAACCAGGTGATTCGATTTTATTGGGTTATTAATATTCCGTGGGGAGTATAAAATCGAAGATATTATTGTACGTCAACAAACAATGGGCATTCAGCTTCAGCATTCAGCTTCATGCAGCATGAGACATCTTGTATTTTAAGGAATTAAATGCCGAAACATAAACCGCAATTTTTATCGTGAAAAATGAGGCCAGAGTTTGAGTCACTGGGCTCACATCTGATGATTCTCTCGGTATTTTTTTTTTATGGCCTTTAGATAAGCATAATTGCCTAAAAGATACTCCAACAATTGATGATTCATGGTATTTAGCACAAGGAAGCCGTAGCTGATTCAACTGTTTGTTCCTTTTTAGGACAATGTCTTTCGATCTTGGACGTATATTAAAATGTTCTTATCACTGCATTCCACCGAGCATTTGTTCTGAAATTCACCACAGGGTGTGCCTGCCTGTGTGTGTGTGTGTGTGCTCGTTTGACTTTGGCTAGAAGCAGTTCCATGGTGTTTCAGCTATTAGCAGCTAGTGTTCCTAACGCTCTACCATGAAAGCAAGTAGAGATACGGGAAAAAGTTTGTGATAAAAATTGTTCCTCTTTTGAAGACACACATTTTATGTCTTATGACTTTTTGTCTTAAGTTGCGTAATTTAGGGCATACGGCCGTTTGAAGTAGTTTGTACGGCGTTTCCGCCGTCATGCACATGTGGCCCAAATCGGTCGCAGTCCTTTATTATTTTATATTTGAACTCATTTGATATTTTTACAACATGCTAATGAATTCGTGGTAGATCAAGTTCTTTTTCAAATTTTTTTCCCCCACATTTAATTACAAAAAAGAACAAATTACCCGTTACACCCTTAACCTCGAAGATGAACATAGACTTGGCGTTCGTGCGTCATATTTGCCAGTAATCGTGTTTATTTTTCCTCCATTGCTCAACTCTCCAAAAAAAAAAAAAAAAAAAAAAAAACCGATAAATTTCAATCAAGCTCTTTTGGCCGTCAGGCCGGATAATCATCCGCATCATACCGTCCGCCTCACTCCCACTTTCCCTTCCCGTCCTAATGCCAGCAAGTTATAAATAGAGCCCTGCTATAACTCACACGTGCTTCATATATTTTTTTTTTCATTCTCCATCACCCTCTGCACCGCACGATTTTCCTGTGCATGGCCATTGGTGTGTGAATTTTGTGTCTTAAAAGTCGGGCTAAACTGTAGAAAAAAAAAAATTATGAGAGTCATCTTTGACGCAATGCACGCATGATGGTTGATTGGTGCAATATATAGAGAGTTAGTGGGTTGAATAACTGTGACCCCTTGGGGCCGCATAATAAACTTCTCACTTTGTAAGTTCCCGTAGAATGAGGCCCCTAGGGAAGACGGGATCCCACATGGGTTCCCCAGGTGGATGGGTGCCCGGGTGTCCCTAGTGGATGGGTGCCCCAAGTGGATGAGTGTCGCAAGTGGATGGATGTTGTGGTTTTGAATGGGTGGATGGGTGAGTCAGTGGGTGGGTGGGTGGGTGGGTGAGTGGGTGGGTGAGTGAGGGGGTGGGTGGATGAGTGAGTGGGTGGGTGGATGACTGAGTGGGGGGGTTAGTGGGCGAGTAAGTGGGTGGGTGGGTGAGTGAGTGGGTGGGTAGGCGGGTGAGTGGGTGGGTGGATGAGTGAGTGGGTGAGTGAGTGGGTCATGAGTGGGTGGGGGTGAATGGGCAAGTGAGTGGGTGGGTGTGAATGGATAAGTGAGTGGGTGGTTGTGAATGGGTAAGTGGGTGGGTGGGTGTGAATGGGTAAGTGGGTGGGTGGGTGTGAATGGGTAAGTGGGTGGGTGGGTGTGAATGGGTAAGTAAGTGGGTGGGTGTAAATGGGTAAGTAAGTGGGTGGGTGTAAATGGGTAAGTGGGTGTGAATGGGGGGGGGGCGCATTTTGGTTACATAGTTTGGTACTTTTCCTGATGTCCACTCCCGTTTTCTTTCCAATTTTTCTACGTCTCAAACATCATATAGCATTTCTAATACTTCTTCGTAGATGTCCCTCGTAGATTCCTCTGAATGCATCCCCCTTATTTCGCCGGTTCGACAGGTCTTCTACCTATTGATAACTTCCAGGATCCCCATGCACAAAGAAAAAACCCCAATGCATGATATTTCATTGTCATCCTCCCAACAAATCCCAGAGCATGAAAGAAGTGTTCCATCAAAGGGGGAAAAAATAAATTCTGACATTGCATTCATATTTTCGTCCACCTGATGTTGCCACATGAATGCCTCTTCAGCCCAGCATATCCATGAAATAATTACAAACCACATAAATGTGACCCGGATTATCAACTTTCTCCCGCAACTTTCAACGAGTAATGATCGATTGACACATTGAAATTTCTTGAACAACCCAATAATTGAATTAATTCAATGATGAGATTGCTGAACTGCATTTTGCTGATGCGCCGTAACCAAAAATGTGGAAATTTTCTGGACAAAATTACTCGGCCCTATCTGAAAATTCCCACAAAATTTTCGTGGCGTGTAGAAAATTTTTCGGCACCCTAGAAATTTTTGAAAAAAAATTTTGGAGATGAGGAAAAAATTAATCAAGTTCAATCAAATTTTTCCATTTTATTTGCAAGTAAAGGAGCTGGGAGGATCACGCGATTCCTATGTAACAGCTACTACTTACAAGTCAGTCATAAAAGAGACACACACACACACACACACCTGCTATGCTCTCTCTAGCTCACTTGGCGTGCACCTAGATTTTTCTTGTACAACAGAGCAAACCGCGCCTTCTCCCGGCTCTGCGCTTTTTTCGCACACATTACCAGAAAACACATATAAGTGGCGGTTACTCTCTCTCCGTTACTCTCCTACCTGCGCGATTAAACCTCGAAATAGATAGTTTATTTCCACTTAATGGTGGAAAAAAAATATGAGAGAAATAAACGGTGGAAAAAGAAAGGAATATGTTGTTCCAGGTGGCGTTAATGACAGACTTTTCTATCCGCATTTGTGTAATTGAATTAATCGTCGATGTCCAGGGACAGATAATCCTGGAAACATTTTGATTTTATTATTTATAAATCTGGATTGGGATTAGCATTAATTGGGTATCGTGGTGATTGCACCATTGGTTTGCTTATTAAAAAAAATTCGTAATAGTAGTTTTCCGGGCTAGCCGCGGAACCATGCCATCCGCGGCCCACCCGCGGATGGCAACCTAGAAAATGGGAGGGGGCGTCTAATTTTGCATGACAAGCCCTACATGGACACCTCAATGCCAAATTTTTATGTGTGTGTGTGTTTTCCGTGTTTATAGGATCACTTCCGGTTTAACCGGAAGTTACCAAAAAATTTGATTAATTTGTCACGAATACAACCGAAAATGAGATTCAGCGCTTCAATGCACCATCCTCCTTATTTTCATCTTCCATGTCGGATCGTGTGTCTTTTCTCCTCCATTCTCGGTTGTCATTTGCCTGACGGGCGGGGGGGGGGGGGGGGGGGCAACGTTGCTCAGGTGAATAACCACGGAAATGAAAAATCTGTGACACTTTAGGAGGATTACTCACGGTTCAGTGGGTTATTGTCAACATGTTTACTGCTCCATTTTTGTTTTTCCTGTTGCCTCAAAGTGATTGAAAAAAAAAAAAAAAAAAAAAAGTCAATGAGTTCGTTAGCGAACGGCGTTTTAAAGATGCACTTCCTCTATGAAGACTGCTTTTCAATTTTAAATTTAAAGAGAAAAACAAACTCAAGATATTTTCCATTTTATTACTGAAGCTTAATGTTTCTAGTTATCGCTGGGAAACTTATGATTTAACGATCCTAGGCTCCATGTGTTTCTCGTAAACCTTTTCTGTCCCCACGGAAATACATACCATAACTGTGAGACCATCCCAAAACTCATTTCAACTCCAATAACTTGCTATTTTTTTTTTCTTTTTACCGGCACAGTTTATAAGCGGAGGAATGATTATGCGGAATTATTCATTCGGAAAACCGGTCAGTCTTGACGTAAATCCCCTAAGCTCACGCGGACAAACCTGGGGGATTACATCCCTAGGAGGAGCCTCATGCTGGTGCATCCAAGAAAATCCAATGTTTGGGCTATGTTAGTCCGCTAAGTTTGAAATCGTATCGGTTCTGTTCAATTAGACGTGATTGTTGTTTGATTTGGAGTTTTTTTCCCCTCCGTTCGTCTCCTGCACTTTCCACAGTAGCCGCTCTTTAGTATGTTCTCTGGGAGGGACTACTGGACACCCATCCATGTGGCTGGGACAGACATTCGCCATTCAGGCTATCGTAATGCTAAACACAGGGTAAACCCCTAGAGAGCTTCGACCACAAATCGAATGAGAATCGCAATAAATCGATTATCGAAGAAAAATCTCGATTATCGATGCGATGATAAAAATTGAAATTGAAATCACATTTTGAAATGCATGTGGCCGCGTAGCGGCCACCGGCAAGGAACTAGTAGTTGTATATCATCGATGGTTCGATATATCGATGGGTCGATATATCTATAGGTCGATGTAGCGCTGGGTCGATATATCGATGGGTCGATATATCGATGGATCGATATATCGATGGGTCGATATATCGATGGGTCGATATATCGATGGGTCGATATATCGATGGGTCGATATATCGATGGGTCGATATATCGATCCCTTGATATATCGATATCTTCTCATTGAACATCATTTGTCAACTATGCAATGAATTCAATGCAAAATTTAAGAGTCCTCGTATAAAAATGTGTGTGTGTGTATTTTCATATGATGGCAGAAAAAAAAATTCTTCGGCACCTTTGCTAATTTATTCATTATAGAGTCAGATTATGGAGAAGTAGGTCGTATATGAATTTATTCTGATTCCAAGTTTTCATGGTGAATGTTATGGTGTCTGGTCAACCTAGTCATTGGTTGAAAAAATAGTCACTTCCTACTCATATATTGCTTTATATTTCAATATATGACATCATTGGAATTGCAGAAAATAATAATAGAACTATGTAAACATGATGCAACATGATAAGCCGATTACGAATACAGCATTAAAAAACGATTGTAGCGGTTTTCTTGATGGAAATTTTTTTTTTTAGTATTTTTTTTTTCAACATGTGACACTGTTTCCCTTTCGACGAAGGAGAAATTCTCCCCACCACTTTAATAATAATTTAATGCTTGATTTTAGTTTGAAAAAAGAAACTTGCTGGCCTCCAAACAGTTAAAACCGGTCGTATTCAGGCGTTTGCCGCATGAAGACTGCAATTATGTAGGAAATATGTATATCAGATGGGGTGTGATATATCGATACATTCAAGTTATCAAATTTTGAATTTAGATTTAATTCAGTAGCAATGTGTTGTAAGCAATTGGCAATCATGAGATCCCACTCGGTCCATCTGCGCCTCCGACACAGTCCTTGAATGCTATCTTGACTTGCAGGACCAGCGCATAATGAAGTTCACAACTGATGAAACACTTTGCTGCCTCTTGTACTCCTTTTTACACTGTAAAAAAAAAATTGGAAAAGGTATCCCTGGTGGATGGGTGCCCAGGAGTCCCTACTGGATGGGTGCCCGGGTGTCCCTAGCGGATGGGTATTGGGGTTGTAATTGGGTGGGTGAGTGGGTGGGTGGGGGGGGGGTGTGAGTGGGTGGGTGGGGGGGGGGGTGTGAGTGGGTAGATGTAAGTGGGTGGGTGTGAGTGGGTGGATGTAAGTGGGCGGGTGTGAGTGGGTGCAAAAATTGCATGGGCGTGTGAACCTTCACAGGCCGAACCACTAACTTCCCAATTGAGTGCAAAGTCTGAATTTGCTGATGCAACATGCATCACGGAACCACAATATCGTAATTTTCGGTTAGGAAGAAGCATCATGATGTCCATAACTGATAAGACACTTTGCTGCCTCTTCTACCCGTTTTTACACTCTAAAAAAAAAAAAATTGAAAAAGGTGCGCGCGCATCCAACCGATAAATGTGCTAATTTCCCGAAAAATTTCACTTCTGATTTTCAAGGTCATCGATAATAATGAATGAGTAATAAGAAGTACTAACGATATTTTTTCATTTTACAGACACACATGCTGTTGATGGATGCATTCTTACAGAACAATCGACTAGATCATGTCTCTCAGGTCATGTCCTCACATGGATCATACTTGGAACATTTCCTTAGGACGCAAAATTTTGTGCTGCGAGGTGATGGACCGCTGCCCTATGATTATCGACATCTTATTGCCATTATGGTGAGTGTTTGATGAGGTTTCTTGAGTGAAACCAAACGGTGACTGCTGTACCTTCCATAGATCGACCCTTGGGATTCATGTTCTTCGCATTGATCAATTTTGGGACCAATGAACATGCTGAGGATATGATATAGACTTGTGAAAAGTAGTTTACAACGAATATTTATTGAAAGTTAAATTGCGTTACAAGCTATACACTTGGTATAGACGTGTAGTTCCTGATGCGCCAGAGAAGTGAAACTTCAGAAGGGAAATAGAAATTTTTTCTTATGCAGTTCAAATAATACTTTGGGTAAAGCGATGAAAGTGTAGAACGGTACAACATTGGTAGGACAGAAGCAGATGAGAACATTTGTCGCGTTGCTATGGCGCGTTGCTATGGCGCGTTGCTATGGCGCGTTGCTATGGCGCGTTGCTATGGCGCGTTGCTATGGCGCGTTGCTATGGCGCGTTGCTATGGCGCGTTGCTATGGCGTGTTGCTATGGTGCGTTACTATGGCGCGTTGCGATGGTCCGTTACTATGGCGCGTTGCTATGGCGCGTTACTATGGCGCGTTGCTATGGCGCGTTGCTATGGCGCGTTGCTATGGCGCGTTGCTATGGTGCCATAAGAAGTTTCACTTAAAAAAAAAATTAAATGACCTTCATTCGCGAAAAAATAATCTCAATCACTGTCTGCACATGAATGATTAATAAACATGTCACCGAGGAGGGTTCCACGGACAGTTCGTCGCCGATCGAGTAATTCATGATATGATAAAGTCAAGTCCTATCCAGGGCTTCCTAAAAATAGCTATTTCCCCGCACCCATGCGAAAATCTCCCACTAATACGATTTAAAAAAAAAGCAATCTAAAAATAATGCCTATCTGAAAATGTCTCGAAATAAATAACTAAAAAAAATTACAACAAAATGAGGAAACAACAATAATAATACCAGCAATCAGCTAATTATCTCGTTATTTTTCAACAAAATTTATGTGACGTTAATGTTAAACTTTGACTCTTAATATTTTATAGAATTTTTCTAATTCTGAGGTATATAGAGAGTTTTCTTTGATGCTGCCCAAAGGTCTTGGGGGTTATCGCGTGACAAAGAGAGTCATTGAAGCCACGTGGCGAGATGAAAACAATGAAGAAAATGATTGAAATGAAGAAAAACGAGGAGTGAACTGAAAGAAAAATACTTGTAGCTGGTAATGTCGAGAGACGAGACGAGAGAAGGGGCGAGAGGAGACGACAGGTTTTATGAAAATGGTCAGACGAGACGAGAGCAGAAAGAACAACGAGAGAGACGAGAGAAAACGAGACGAGACAAGACGAGAGGAGAACATTCTCGTATTCTCGACGAGAGAAAAAAGAATAATTTTCTCTCGGCGAGACGAAACGCGCCGAGACGAGACGAGAACATTCTCGTATTCTCGACGAGACAGAAAAATATTTTTTCCTCGGCGAGACGAGAGGAGACGAGACAAGACGAGACAGGACCATTTTCGACGAGACGGAAAAAAAAATTTTTCTCTGCGAGACGAGACGAGACGAGACGAGACGAGACGAGACGAGATGAGACGAGACAAGACGAGACAAGACGAGACAAGAACATTCTCGAATTATCGACGAGACAAAAAAATTAATTTTTCTTGACGAGACAAGCTCTCTCGTCTCGTCTCGTCTCGCACTACCACTACTCATATCTGAATAGTCTCACAAAAAAATTCACAACATACCTAAACAATTGTGATAAAGAGACTCATCTCCATTTTCACTCTCGTCAGGTATTTTCAAGCAGTAATCTCACTGAGAATATTGTCCTTGAATGCATAATGAATAAACACAGAGGTATATAACACTCACATTAACTTGGGAAAAGAGAGAAAAAAAATTATGACTCTGATAAATTGAACGAGTAAATATGCTCGAAGTTTTTTTACGAATAAAAAGAGCTCTATACAACTATACGGAAATTTATCGAATTTTTCTCGACTATAAACATCACAATTCCCTTTAATATTCATTAATACAGAGCTTTTTTTGGAAAATTAACGTACAATCGATTATTGTAATGGACCACCGCCACAACTCGATCGATATATATATGACTGTGAGCGAACTCTCAATTATTTTTTTTTTTAATTTTTTTTTTAATGCAAATTTTTCATTTTTCCATCTAGGGACTTTAACTCGTTGATGATGAATCGAGGATTAGAAACTGTAATACCACTTTGGGTCAACAGTACAATGATAATGTGGCCTGATAAGAACAAATTAGTTGAAATAATATTTGTCACTGGAATTGACATTCGGATGAGAACTGATAAAAAATGTTCTTTGGCGGGAAATATTGAATATATTGATAACAAAAATATTCTAGAAATTATGGCAATTTTTTTTAGATCTCTTCTCGAGTAATTAAAATGAAAATTTATTGAGTAAATTGCGCGGTTTTTTTTTTATATAATATTGAAGATGACTCGCACATTCGTTCTGGAAAAATCTCTCATCACCCTACAACTGTCCTGAAAAAAAGAAGATTAATTCGTTACAATACGACTCGTGTACTCGTTCCAAGAAACGGAGACATTTTAACTCTACATATTGAATTCACGCAATCCCTCGAGAAGTGACCCGAGGCAATAAAATACTGGTAGTCTTCTTGTAGATATGGCCTTGTTAGCGATCATTGACGCCGTCGAGAGAAACAGTAATTTAATCGGTTTATGTAATTGTTTTTCTTTTTTTCTTAACAGGCCGCTGGAAGGCACCAATGCAGCTACTTGATAAATTTGCAGAAGGGGGAGTTCCTCCTTCAGGGTGGTGATTCTACTTGGCTACAGGGACTCAGGTCATTGCCAGCTAAATTGCAAAATCTTTATGAGATCAATAAGATTCTTGCCCACAGGCCGTGGCTATTGAACAAAACTCACATAGAGGTAAATGATAAGCAAACATTTTGATAACATTTGGAGGTAACATATGTGCGACCGGAAGTAATCGATTGGGGGGACATGAATAACTTGCCAGATGTATTGCTTGCCTCCAGCACGCACACAGAGACATACACACACACACACCCACCAGCCCAACCACTCCCACCGATACACCCATCCACCCACTCGCGCCAACCCGCCTACTCGCGCCGACCCGCCCACTCCCACTGCCCCGCCCACGCTCGCCGACCCGCCCACTCCCACTGCCCCGCCCACTCCCACTGCCCCGCCCACGCTCGCCGACCCGCCCACTCCCACTGCCCCACCCACTCCCACTGCCCCGCCCACGCTCGCCGACCCGCCCACTCCCACTGCCCCGCCCACGCTCGCCGACCCGCCCACTCCCACTGCCCCGCCCACTCCCACTGCCCCGCCCACTCCCACGGACCCGCCCACTCCCACGGACCCGCCCACACACACACAGAAATTTGGTTAAAGACAATCTATAAACCTTCCTTCTCAAAATAAATTTCCCTACAAAAAATATAGAATGACATTTTTTTGAAAAATTAATTATTCACTCGTAGAAATCGGAGGTTCTCCAACCATTTCCGGGAAAAATTCCAATGCTGGACATTTACTATTACTAAATGGGAAAATTATTGGTGTGGCCGTGCTCGGTCAAACTCCCTCGGCCCACTTGTTTTTCACAGTAATTGAACCACGAAATTAATTTATCTTTTATTTGAACAGTAAATCTACAGTGAAGAATAACTCAATGTCTGACATCTCGTTAAATATTACATCATTTTGATTATCACTGTTCTTTATTTACGAATATGGGGAAAAGAATTTTCATTAACATTCTGATTATTTGCAATCACACCGCAATCAATATTCGATTCGTTATTATATTTTCCTGGTTTATGATTCCAAAAATGGGTGTACGTAACTATGTTTTGCTCTAAAATTCACGTTTATTGTATTTCAAGAGCAAATGGCTTGAACAAGGTCATTAAACTGAATTGAAATACTCTTATCTAAGTTAAATTCGAAATAATTCTAAAACGCAATGATTGATATTCTTGGTCAAAAAATTAAGCAGTGCCAGTTAGATGTAAGGGCCACACAAAAATCTGTAAACCTAACTGTAATTTGTCCTTAACTTTTTTTGCAATGATTTTTGTGGGAGAGTCACCCGCCCACTCACCCAGCTCATCCTCCTATCCACCACCCCCCCCCCCCCCCCGCCGCGCCCACTCACCCTCCCACCTACTCACCTTCCCACCTACTCACCCTCCCACCTACTCACCCACCCACCCACTCACCCACTTACCCACCCTCCCATCCACTCAGCCTCCCACCCACTCACCCTCCCACCCACTCACCCTCCCACCTACCTACCCACCCACCCACAGATCCACTCACCGTACCACCCACCAACACACTCGGCCTCCCACCCACCCACTCACCCTCCCACCCACTCACCCTCCCACCCACCCACCCACTCAACCTCCCACCCACCGACCCACTCACCCTCCTACCACCCACTCACCCTCCCATTCACCCACTCACCAACCCACCTATCCACCCACTCACCCACCGATCCACACATATTTTGTTAAATATGATCTACAAATGTTTTTAGCAATGCTCATAAATGTAAAATAAAAAAAAACTCTTTAATAAAATGAAGTAGTCTGTTTCATCCTGAAAACGAAAATTTGAAATGCCCAATTTCAATTTGTACGTCCATTAATCAATGTTGTAATTTTCCAGAAACTGACGAAGGGGGCAGATAGCTGGTCACTAGCTGAGGTAGTTCACGCGATAGTCCTCTTGGCGCATTTTCACTCCCTATCATCTTTCGTATTTTCCTGTGGTATTAACGAGGAGCTCGACAATGTCACAGGCCATCATTATAAGGAGAACGTACAGGACAATAGCAATAATGTGCAATCTGCCAAAGACAAGCTCATGAGCAGCCCTAAGAAAATACCAGTTGGCGGTGGCAAGACTGGTAAACGAAGTTTATTGATTATCTTCAACTCCTATAATTAAGGATAATTTATAAGAACTGTAAAGCGTCGAGGCAAATTTAATTCTTCTGATTTATGTCTAGAACTATGTCTCTTATGTTTGTAAAATATCTCATTTCTTTAAAAAAAATTTATCTCAATTATGTTAAGTTTGTCTCACTCACATTTTTCCTAAATATTCCAAAAACTAAATAAGATAGTAATTTTTGTTAAGACAAATTTGTAGAACTTATTGTGCTCTACAAAAATCATTTGTGTCAAAATTTCGATAAAAAAAAGACTTACAAAAAAAAAAAAATTCCAACGAAAAATTGCAAAATTAAAATAATTATGATTTTCAAAAACTATATTGAATGACTATATTGTAATAGTTTTTGGAATAGTTTTAGAAATATTCAACAAAACAAGTGTCGCATACATAATTGGGTATATCCGAATCTATTTGAAGTAACCACAATTTTTCTAACGAAACATATTATTCAGTCACATTTAACATGTACTATGAAGATCAAAATTTTTAATGAAATACTAAAAACCCCTTTGCCTGTCAGAGAAAAAATATTAAAAAAGATCTTTGTCAAAATGGACCAGTGACCACAAATTATGCTTGCAAAAAAATGAATCAACTTATTTAGTTAAAATTCCCAGTTATGGACCACTAATGTTACCAATAATTATGTTATGGACTGTCACTAATTATCGAACACAACCTCACATGGTTCCAGTAATTAATTAATCAATAATTCCAGAGTTAATTTTCAAAAAATTTCTACATAGTTGAAAAAATTTGTTTTCAATAATTCAATAATTATTGAATCAGAAATATTCAATAATTAATGATTTCGCCAACTGCATTCATTAACTTCGGACTTTTTTTTTTTAATTTTCAATAATTTCTAATGAAAATTTTTGTTCTTTTTTTATTTTAATAATTCTTAATTTTAAATCAATTTTTTTTTTCAAAAAGTTTTCAAAAAAATTAACAACAATCAAAAAATATTGTTGTGACCAAGGTCCCAATTTACCACATAATTCATTCACGCTTCTCCATTCTGCTCCACTGACACTAATATCGCCATATTGCTCCACAGATACTATCCCATCACCGCCATCCTCACCAAGTATAGTTGGCGACCAAGAAGTGGGTGTTGAAACCCTAATGGAGAGAATGAAACGACTTTCTGAAAAATCCGAATCCTACCAGATAACCCAGGAAGAGTTATCCAAAAGATTTGAAACTGTTGAAACCCAATCAGCTGAGTTGGCAGCAGCCCCACAGAGAAGTAGTACAGTAATTGACTCTGATATTGGATTATTCATTGACGATCCCACATTTATATACCAAGATTTTGCTAAAAGGGGACAATTGAATGAGCGACCGACGTTTCGGGTGCAGGATTACTCCTGGGACGATCATGGTTACTCGTTAGTCAATCGTCTTTACAATGACGTTGGCTATCTTCTCGATGATAAATTCAAAACCGCCTACAATCTCACGTATTATACAATGGGCACTCACAGCAAAGTCGATACATCTCGATTCAGGCGAGCCATATGGAACTATATCCAATGCATGTTTGGAATAAGACACGATGATTATGATTATAATGAGGTGAACCAATTGCTCGAGAGGAGTCTTAAGACCTTCATTAAGAGCGCTGTATGCTATCCGGAGCGCGTCACCAAGCGCGACTATGACAGAGTTATGAGGGAGTTCAAGCACAGTGAGAAAATACATGTTAATCTCATGATACTTGAAGCTAGAATGCAGGCTGAACTGTTGTATGCACTTCGTGCTGTTATGAGGTATATGACATAATCTTTGAACAATTGTGGGAGATATATATTATCGGATTTTATGGATTTCGGCGATTGGAAATTTCATGAGTGATCCACCTCTTCTAGTGACCAAGAAAAATTGCATTGGTTTTTTTTTTAGCGGCATCAATAGGGGCAAAACAGGTTGATGACTGTAAAGTATGAGAAACGTAAATTTTGGAAAACTTTTTTCTTTTGGCGAGACAATTTAGTAGTTTCGTGGTTTTTTTGAACTGGAAATTTATTGGTGGTTGAAAAAAAAAATGGAAGAATTTTTGTTCACTCGAGACCTGATTTTTTTTTTCGGAGTAATTTTATTTTTGCTTGTCACTTGTAGAGGGCCACAAAACGCTCATGGGGTGGTGTTGAAAGACGATTAGTGAGATGATTTGAGCTAGTGACAGTAACGTTTAAAAAAAAAGATAAATTGAATGATAAATTATCAGATGGTAAAAGATGTGAAGGCAGCGTGTAAATTGTAAGAAATTAGGATTTTATCAATTGAGGAAAGATGTGGAATAATTGACAATTAAAACTTTTCTTTTTCCCCCTTCTGGAAGAACAATGGGGCTTTTTCAAATTAATTTGTAAATAATATATCGTGTATTGTACGTCTGGCACGTTCCTATGAGGTATTTTTTAAAAATATTCCCGCCATTATTTTTGAATGGCGTTTTAAAATTGACTTGAATTTTTTTTTAGAAATTGGCAATTTTTTTTTCTAATTCGATTTTTGAGATTGTCTCGTTTTTTTTTGTCATTCAGTTCAATGGCGAAATAAATATTTCGAGTCTATTCGCCAACTCAATAATTCATCTCGAAATTGAATTTTATTCAATTGGAGTGTTGGCAAAGAAGTCTATTGTAATAATCGTAAAAAGGCCGGTGATTAATATAAAATATATAATATATCTGTCATTATCCTTGTTGGGACTAACATCATACACATAATCCTACCCGCCAAGGGGGCACACGTGTAAATAATTAGCAATATTCCAACGGCTACAATTACAAAAATTCAAAAAAAAAAAATTTTTCTTCAATTTGCAATTAAGGCAAAAATTGAAAAATAGTGGACCTGAAAAAAACAATACGAATTAATTGACATTTTCAAATCCAAATTATTGGCAAATAGCGATTGTAGTGAACAACGAATATTCATGCCTTCGATGTTAGGATTGAAATTCAATTGGCAAAAAAAATTTTTGATGTTCTTACAATTAATTAAACCGATGAAAAATACGTGGAAAAAAAATTTCAATTTTTTTGAGAGAGTCTAAACAAATTTATTGGCTACTCAGGTAATATAACACGTATACAGATTTGAAAAGGCAAATCCACGTAAATCACTGTGACCATTTTAGCACAACGCATACACACGAATTAATGTTCTGTGATCGCATTTTAAATTATGTAAATAGATGAAAATGTAAAGAAAATATATGTGTATATATAACACGTGCACTTAAGAATAGTGAAAAAAAAATGAAAGAGTGACATTTGTGGAAAATATCTGATTGTGTGTGCTGAGGATTTACGTGGGAGATGCCCTTAAAAAAAAGAAAAAAAATTTAAAAATGTGATGAAAAAAAAAGTTGAGAATGAATGAGTTTCATTGAATAATTATCACAAAAACTTTGAAACAAAAAAAAAAAATGAAGAATCCCAGAACCAATAGAAATTTCAAATTGTCATATTTTTCAACATAAAACCATCTTTACATATCAGGCTCTCACTTTCGGCAAGAGAAATATGCAATTATTTTTTTTCATATAAACAAAAACTGAGTGAAAAAAAAAGCTGTGTGCTGCAATCGATAGTTTAATTCACGATTTCAGTCGATAATAGTGGAAAATTTTGTGGAAGCAAAGTGTCAGTATTGAGTTTAAATTTAATTTATAGACAAATTTTTACGTACTTCTCTTTCTCTCCTCTTTCCCCCTCCCCTCGTCCCCCCCACTCCCGAGTCACTTGTCCCTCCAATCAGTCCTTGAAGCCTTTTGTAACTGTTCAAAGGCAGTCCACTACCATCGATAAAAATTAAGTATAAATAACTCAAATCAAAATTATGGGAACAAACGCAGCAAGAAAGAGAAAATTCAAACTATTGAATTTAATCATAAACCATACTTCACTTGTCATTAGAATTTTTTTTCCGTGGTTTGTAGCTTTAAATTTTTGTCACGAATGATTGCTTTCTGATGACTGACAATTGAATTTTGGTAATAATAATTTTACCGAATAGTGAATGGTTTGCAAAATAGTTGAATTGAATATTTGTGTTTTATCAAAGAAGTATTTTAAGAGATTTCAGAAGTGGAAAAAAACATCGATATGGGTAACCAAAGCTTCATAAATATTCAATAAATTAACGTAAAAAATATTAATATTAATAGCTCAAAAAGACTCATTTTCGAAATTGTGGAATGCAAACGCTGAGATTGGTTTGAGAGGTGTGAACAAGTAGAGAGAAAACATTGGCCAACAGATGGCGCCACCTCCCTCATATGGAGGAGGGGAAATTAAGATGGCGGCCAGATTCGCTGTCCACCTCGAATGTTCATCATTTTTTTTAAATCACTTATATTGTTCAAATCACCCTCAACTGACGTAATTCCGTTAGTACGAAAATGATATTGTTTTTTGCATATTTTTTCGTAATATTTCGAAGAATTTATGATGGCTTTTCCATAGATTTTTTTTCTCCTTCACTTCTGAAAGCTCCATACCTCTCGATAGAATGATATTTGAACATGCAATAAGATTTACTTTATCCATTTCCCATATCCATCTCTTCTTGTCCCTTTCTTTTCTTCTAACCCCAATCATTGTTTTCACTATTCGTATCATCAACTATAGTTGTTATTTTATTTTTTTGGAAGATCAGTCCCTTATTGGCATTCTGCCAACACCTTGTGGAGAATTCACAAGGCGTATTTTTTTTTATAAGTTAAGGAAACAAAAACATGAATGAGGATAGACGTTGAGTTAACTAATTAATCATGGGATTAAATGGCTTTGTTTAAAAAAAAAAATGTAAAGTAACGACGTTAATCCTCATGTAATGATCTCTTCGAGGGACTGAGCAAGGAAAAAAACCTAAATACAACTGTTTTTAACATGAAGAAAAAAAAATAAAAATATATATATATAGATATATATATATATATATTATATATATGTAAAACCAAGACACTTCTCTTGTATTTATAATTAATTTTCTTCTCTGTTTTTGTACTCAGAGGGGCGACGATTTATTCGTGAGGAAAAAATAATAATAATTTACGAGAGAGAATTTGTAACAATTATTTTTGTTTGTTAATATGAATGTAGGTAAAACAGTTTATTATGACGATGTAACAGAGTGTCAGAATGTTTAATTTTAAGGATTTATTTTGATTGATTTTTAAGAAATGCGACGTATGGAATTTTTTTTTTTCGTTTTTTTAAAGATGAATTCAGTAGTGAAATTGTGAAACGTAAGTGAAATTATGGAGAAAATGTTTATACAAAAAAAAATCTTGCGTTTGATTAATTCACTGCTGAATTGTGGATTGATGTGGAATCCAATAGGAGGTTGAAGCAAGGCTTGTGTAATTTGATATTTTTTTTTTCTCGTTAAAAAGAAATGGACATAAACAACATTAGATCGTGATATATCTAACTCAACTAGACAAAACAAATTTTATTTCTTTTTTTTTTTAATCACAAAAATCGAGCGCCAAGTTCGTTCGCCATATAATATGCGAAGATGAATTAACGATCACACCAATTAGTTTTTTTTTAATTTTTTTTTTATAATTTATTTAGTGAAGAGACAGATGGGAAGGGAAATTTGAAAGTAAATAATGCAATTTTGGTAACATACGAAAATGCATTGTAAACTATTGTATTTTTACAATTTGTCACCGAAATGCCCTGAATAGTCAGAAATTAATGGAGGCAGATGAATCGATGAATTATCAATAATGTTGATTTTTCTCAATGAAATGTTCAATTTTTAGTTTTTTTTTTGTTTTTTGTTTTTTTTTTTTATTAAAAATGGGAAAATTAAAAAATGAGACGAAATGTAATAATTACTGATAAAAATCGGTCGTCACCTTCGAGAGTCACAAAACATATTAATCGTACTAGAAATACCACCGCAGAACAGAATGATCGTGATATCAAGTGATTTTGAGTTGGACCCTTCCAAAGATTGTTGGATTGAGCAGGGAAAAAAAGCACTTTCAATTTCAATAAGTGAAGAACCGATTATAGGCGATGTTAATTTCACACTTGCAATCAAATCTCCAAAAAAATGAAATATGATGTAAATTGTCGCATTTTTTTTTCACCTGTTCGGATTTTTTTTTAATTGTTTTTTTTATGTTTTTTTTAAATTTTTTTTTAATTTTTTTTTTTAATTTTTTTTTTTTTAATTTTTTTTTTTTTAATTTTGGACATTGAGGTTTAATTTTGAGGAAAAGAAAGCTGGTTTTATGACTTGATTAAGCTCTGCGGTCATTGTCTAATCTTGTCATTTACCAGAATTAACAAGTTTTTTTTTATATTTATGGAGAGTGTGATATATTTTTTAAATTGATCAATTGATTTGGAGATTTGATAATCAGTGATAGGGGAGGGTCGTGATGTGATGTGATTTTTTTTTAATATCATAAACGAACAATGAACACTCTAAGAAATGTTATAGTTTCATATAAACGATATGTTATTTGTCATTTATTTTATCCCTTAATAAATGATGTTATATAAAAAAAAAACAACTACTGGTTTTTGGTTGTATTGTTTTTTCTCTTATCTTTCCAATGCTGATATTTTTATTTTGTAACCTAGATCCATGCGTACACGTTTAATGACATCGAACATCGAACAATTACGCATTATTTGGTCATGAAATTGGGGGGAAAGAAATGTGACGGAATTGGGGTGAGGGGGAGAATTTTACAAAGCATTTTCACAGAATATTGTAACACTCTTTTTCGCCAATATTTTTTTCAATTTCAGTATTTTTGGGAATTTTTTAGGATAAATGATGCTGATCATCACCTGAATCTGGACCCCTTAAAGTTTGCAGCGAGGTCGGAGGGGGGTCGGGGGGTCGCTCTCGGACTACCGAGAGAGGAGAACTAGTGTGTGTGTGTGTGTGTTAGCGGGCAAAGCCCCTCGGGGGTGCGGTCGTATCCGGGGGTGCCGTTTGGCACACACAGGTACACACACGTACCCGGGGGGCGCAATGGGCCTGCGAGGCACACGCGCATGCGCACCAGCCCCAAATCGGATTTCCAGCGGTCTCGTGAGCCCCAACGATCATGTTATGATAAATGATAACAGATGAAAACTCCTGTAAATTGTCCACGTGACTCAATCAATTTTCGTGACGCAATGGGCCATAATATCAGAATCGTAATTGCACTAATTGCAGAAGGGTTGAATAAATGGGGAGGATGCGGGGTATTGCACCAAAATTACAAAAAATCCAAAAATTATGGGAAAAAATTGTTACAAAATTTTGTGAAATATTTCGCATGAGCCAGTCTAATTTTTTTTTTTTGTACAAAATACCAAGGGCTACAAAAACTAATTTCATCGTATTTGTCTAATACTTTCGGAAATAAACAGCTCAGGAATTTTTCAATTGTCCTCTTCATCATTTCAATCCGATTATTTAATCACTAATTTAAATCAATTACAACTGTCAGTAACAATCTGCGTTTCTTGTCGCATTTATTTACAAAATTTTTTTCGTCTATGCTCTTCCTTGATGGAGAACTCTTTGGCTCAATTGTGGAATTGGGGAAGTTTATGAAGACCTGTATTATTGCGAACTGTGCAAACTCACTCATTCATTATCTGTTTCACCAGTATTTATGAATGAGAAAGACGCCAAGGCGCATTAGAGGTGATTTATCAGGGCCAAAAAGGACGGATGAGCCGTGAAAAATCACCTGAAATTTGGAGGTGGTCTTCGCCCATTCATAATAATTTTCTTAATTTTTTTTTTTCACTCAGTGCCGACAAGTCGCATTATCATCCATTACTATACAAAATTTGTTTCTAATATTTTTTATCTTCCGTGATTAATGAGTATCTCCTTAGGTCCAAGAATTTTGTCGTATAAAAAAATTGGTGATAGTTTATGTTTGTCAATTATCATCGAATTCGTGGGGCACATGATGATGAATGTGAATGTGAGCTGGTATATCTCCAGATGCGCCCAAACTGCTTCGCTGAAATCCAGAAAAAAAAATGATATAATGATCGTTTGGAGGTACCTTGGGGTGGAATAATTCGGTCCTTAAGTTGATTCATGTTTCAAAATGTTTCGCAATTTATCGTAAAGAATAGGTGGAGCTTCTTTTATTGGTGGGAAATTTTTCAGGTTCAAACAAATCATGGGACTTCTTATCTAGGGGGATCCGGGAAACTGATAATATACGGGCAAAACTCTTCTGCAGAGCCATCAGCGCTCCGCTTACCACGGGTGCGGTAAAAACCTATCTACTGCGCATGCGCGCACAAGTGGTGGGGCAGCGGTACGCGACATAGCCCGCCAGTAGGCTCTGGGGCCCACGCATTGCGTTGCACTTTGGAAGTGGTGGGGGCATAGGGATCAGCAGTCTGGTTAGGACCACTGCCGGGTGAGGATCGCGCTAGCGGCACTGCTATTTTCTACTCTTATATATTTATGACTGATTTGAATACGAACACCTGAAAGTAGGATTAAGTTAAAGGACAAATTAAGGAAAAGAGAATTCAAATGTCCTTTTTCCCGCGCAGTCTATTTGATGTTCACATGAAAAATTCTGAATATGTTACCCCAAAATGACACCCCTCCGCCCACCACTCTACAATTTCGTCAGAATATTTTCATTCACCTGAGATCTCATTCCATTGAGAGGTGTGGCAGGATTATCCAGTGTGTAACCAACTACGTGCGTTGAACACCTTTCGCAGGGCCTTCGACGACGTGATGGTGCATGACAGCGTAACGCACGGCACAACTCACGTGCCATTTCCGAGCAGAGTGATTCCTGACTATTTGAATTTAACTGCTGTGAATTTTGACTGATAGACTGCAGGGAGCCGGAGCACGTTGGGGGTGGTGGTATGACCTGTGCCTGGGGAAAATTCAAGAATAAATTCTTACAAAATTTTGTACGACTTTCATATCCCCCCCCCCCTCCCCCCCAAGCAACATTTGGAATCACGAATTGCAGCTCTTCCATACTTCCCGGGTTTCGCGCCGGACACTTTTCCAACTAAGCTACCTTGCTGCTAGAGACATTCCACCCTCAAATTCGACAAGCAGCCACGTTCACCATCCAAAAGGCATGCAACGAATCGAAGATAAGTTGAAATCCTCGCTCTGCTTTCAAAATGTTGATGACCTCACCTAATTACGTATGTGCATCATGAATCTGTTTGCAAATTCTATGATGCCGGCCTTCCACATTATCATTAGTACGAGACTCATCAACAATGACAGGGTCATATTGATTCCACAAGTCGATTGCAAATGACGAATTTGGCAAGTGTCTTTAATTCTTGGACACGTAACGAATTTGCGGTAAAACAGTTTGGTTCGACAGTTCGTGAATGTAAATGAAGATAGGGAATACAGCGAGGGTAGGCTACCTGCATTCCGAATAACGATTGGCCCTGAAAATAATCTTGTATCACGAAGGTACGTTAAATTACAGCGACGAAGGCAATGCTTCAGGTGTCAACGACTTGGTCATGCAGGCTAGCATTGCTATGTCAATAATAGATGCGTCGAATGCGCTGGGGACCATGATATCAAGCTGTGTATCAGTTACTCTGTTAGGTGTGCTAACTGTGGACAGAGCCATCCAACCAGGTTCAGGTGGTGCAGGAACGAACCGAGATTCAGAGAATTCCAAAAAACGAGAGTCTATCATAAGACATCCAGCACTTCATCAAGGACCTCAGAAGGAAGACTCCTCCGGATCCCTGAATTCCCTGAGCTGCCTTTGACTGCATCTGCGACAGAGCTGAACATGTGGGCATATGCTTTCTGTTTTCC
This sequence comes from Asobara japonica, assembly GCA_026005395.1. Classification (NCBI taxonomy): domain Eukaryota; kingdom Metazoa; phylum Arthropoda; class Insecta; order Hymenoptera; family Braconidae; genus Asobara; species Asobara japonica. Next base: position 1,849,328 of record BQMI01000510.1, read on the forward strand.
AACTGCGGAATCTCAAACTGATAAAACTGCCAAGATGACGTGTAATTTGAGTAGCATGATCGTCCGCTTATGAAGAACGAAGGACTACAAGAAAATTACCACTATCTTGAAAAGGCAAAACTACAAAATTTCCAGCGTTAGTTTAAGAAATGAGCGATCGTATTCTCGCCAGTTTCACTGGAAAGAATGCCCGAGGGGAATTTCAAAAAGACAGGATCAACGTATTGTAGGTACGGCAGATAATGAAGGTGACGAAAATGGAGAGAGTAAGCCGCTACCTGTGTTTACGATCACGGTCGGCCCTGAAGTAACACTGGGCAGTTTTGCCGACGTCAAAACAGTTATGAATCATACGTACAAAGTAGAGAAGTAGGTTCAATGGGAGCAACTAACGCAATGCGTCAGGTGCCAACGGTACCGTCACGCAATCGATGATTGCCACCATAATCGGTGCGTCGAACTGTGTGTTCGTTAGTACTCCAAGTGTGCAAGGTGTGGACAAGCCCGTACAGCCAGCTACAGAAAATGCAAACTTATGGATCTCGCTGAAAAAAAGGACATCGAAAACACTCAGCAGAGCGGAAACTGAGATGCCCGACAATTACCTATTAAAAATGTTCAGGAAAATCTCCAAACAATTCCTGAAGATTTAATAAAAAGCTGAAAAAAAGCCAATTTCTTTCCAACATAAATCACATTTTCAGGTCCTCTTGTATCCCTGGAGTCATAATCTTTTCATGAGCGACAGACTGTGTCAACTGACTTTTTTTATTCCGTTACATAGAGGAAACGATATGCGACACTGAATGTTTTCCAAAGAGGCAAAATCCTCATGCTCGTATATTTCTTCTCTACCATTTGATATTGAGCGTTATACGTAGTCGTCTCCGGTTGAGCGAACAAAAAAATTAATTAACACCGTCTGTTGTCTACAAAAAGAATATTACTATCCAGAAGTGTGGAAACTCAAAGAAGAGGAATAGGAAACAAAGTCCTTTTGGTTTATGAAAGTAAAAAATACGATCGACATTCGGCGATCAGAAAAAAAAAGAATAACAGTTTTTTGTCAAGAAATGCGTCCAAAAAAAAAACCAGTCGGTTTTTTGGTTGCTAAAACATTTTCAGTTTGCACATTCTGAACATCTCAATGTGTAGACACCTTCATTTACACTTGATAATTGGGCAGATTTCTGCATATGCAACAACGAATATACATTCGGTCAAAAATCCTGTATTGGAAATAGATGTACGATATATCATGAATATGTTAAAATATGGTAAAAAAATACAAGTAATGAGAGAAAAAATATGGAAGGAAAAAGGAGAAGGTAGCAGGTAGTAGCACTTTAAGATGAGTAATGAAGAGAAGTACAAAATCCTGTCTCCAGGGAGAGAAGCCAGCTTCGCAGGCGATTCCTGAAGGAGCCCAGAGTAGGCAGATCTCTGATAGACTGAGGAATCGTGTTCCACAGTAAGGCAGCAGCGACTGCCATAGCCGCCCTGTAGGTGTCAGTTCTGTGGTTAGGTACCATAACCGTACCAAAGTTACTGTATCACTTATACGTGAATATTTTTTTTTTATTTGGTCGCATCAACATCGAGGTTATTAGCGACTCAAGAAAAAATTACAAAAAAAATATAATATTTGGTAATACATTAGATTCGGTCATACATTTTCGTTGCTTTCAGAAATTCGATAATAGTTTCACATTTTTTTGGATCTGTTATATATTCACTTATGTGTCCATTAATTTTTAGTCTCTGACGATGATTATTCTATATAGCACATGATTCTAGAATATGTTTCACTGGGAGTGGTTCCTGGCACTGAGTGCATGCAGGCTGTTCTTCTTTGCTCATGAGAAAACCATGTGTATACGTGAATATTATCAACCATCGCATAATTGATATATTCCATTGAAATTTCAGCGTATGTTATTGATATATATAATTTTCCGTGCAGGTTATTAGCTTGACGGAGAGGCTAATTACACGCTCTTGATTTCTAAGCAATTGCAAGTAAGGATTATGGTGAATATAAAACATGAGCCTCAGAAAGGGGTGGGGTGGGGTGGGGTGGGGTGGGGTGAGGGGGGTGGGTGGGTGGAGTGGTTTCCTCGGAATTGGTATGCCAATGTTTTTTGTGTTGCGTGAGATCGAGTGAATGTGAGTGGGGTGGTCAAAGAGAAGGTAGGCAAGTAGCTACAATCATGTTTCGTTTGCCACGATCGGCACAGTCGTCCTTCAATCATTGCAGGATGAGGTGTAAAGTTTGCTTCTTGTGAGAATAACGTCCGAGATCTAGCGGGCAAATTTTTTGTAATTTTTTCTAAATGCAAAAATTTTGTAATCTCTCAATTTTACATTTCTTCTTGAAATGGAAAGGTGATGCTGATGGACCTGGCCGATTCTACTATCGTTCAAGAGTCTGAGTTTCCTCGATGTTTGAATTCTACATTTGTAGGACTGTAGGATTGTAAATAGAACCATTTCACCACTTATCTGTGAGGAACAAGGGTGTATCTCTTTGAGTTGAGTCTCTTTCGGCTTGGTGTAAGTTTTTGGTGAATATCTTAGAATCTAAGAAAGATAGCGCAATTTGCATGACAACGAATTTTGTAGATGTCATTATGCTCTACAAAAAAGGTCTTCATCGAGTTGCCGCTATGTTTCTTAGATTTTGAGATAAGGGGTGAAGTGGTTCTGTTTACCGTCCTTGAATGATTCAGATTCTTCATGGATTTTCCTGCGGTTCATGGTTGATGATCAACTGAAGCACGAAGATTTTTTATCGCTGGGGAAGACGTTCACACGTTTGAATCCAAATTCTCTGGAAATCTCAACTATGGAAAAAAAAATTGCAGCCTGAAGTTAGGCAGCTCAGAATCATCCGAGCCATTTCTGAAGCGTCTTTAGAGCACATTATGGCTCAAATTTTTGGAAAATTTCCACATGTAGTTGACGAATTTCCAAAGGAGAATGATACGATAAATTGGTTTAGGTACCCAGCAATTCAACATGAACCTATGTTCTTTAAAAAATATATCTTCACTGTGGAGAATAAAATCATAGAAATGCCGGTCATGCACCTCAACCGTCAACAACTCAATAGGGGCGTCTGGGCGTTTTCCATATTGATTGCTGATATGTGTGTGTGTGTGTGTGTGTGGGGGCCTCGGTGGGTGGGTAGGTGGGTGTGGGCCTCGGTGGGTGGGTAGGAGGGCGTGGGTCTCGATGAGTGGGTAGGTGGGTGTGAGTCTGGGTGGGTGTGGATGGGTGGGTAGGTGGGTGTGGGTCTGGGTGGGTAGGTGGGTGTGGGTCTGCGTGGGTGGGTAAGTGGGTGTGGGTCTGGGTGGGTGGGCTATTGGGTGTGGGTGGGTGGGTAGGTGGGTGTGGGTCTGGGTGGGTGGGCTATTGGGTGTGGGTGGGTGGGTAGGTGGGTGTGGGTCTGCGTGGGTGGGTAAGTGGGTGTGGGTCTGGGTGGGTGGGCTTTTGGGTGTGGGTGGGTGGGTAGGTGGGTGTGGGTCTGCGTGGGTGGGTAAGTTGGTGTGGGTCTGGGTAGGTGAGTGTGGGTTCGTGTGGGTGGGTAGTTGGGTGTGGGTCTGGGTGGGTAGGTGGGTGTGGATCTGGGCAGATGGGTGTGGGTCTGGGTAGGTGAACGTGGGTCTGGGTGGGTAGGTGGGTGTGGCTCTGGGGTGGGTGGGTAGGTAGGTGGATGTGGGTCCGGGTGGGTAGGTGTGTGTGTGTGTGTATGTGTGTAATTCAACAAAATTCTGTATGCTTGAAATCGAATATGTCCGCACCATACATTATTGTTCCTGATCATTGCGCTTTTACTATGTACCTGCAACATATTTTTTTTTTTTTGTGATTCATTAAGTGGTGCGCGGATGGTTTCAATTATCCGCATTTCCTCTTTTTCATCTATCTCCAATGCTAATGTTTTAATGGTGTTTATTGCGAGAAACCTTTCAAATGTCCACTGAAGGCCTCGCACCAGGTATGTACAATATTTACACAGAGAAACAGTTATTACACATATGTAAAGGTCCGAGAGGGTATACATTGAAAGACAAAAATAATCATGATAATAAAAAAAATAATTGCAGAAGGCAAGAGGAAAAATTATTCACATGTTAAGTTTCCGGAAGTAGTGGCAAAACAAGTTAACACAATTTTTTCAATTTCCGTTTTTTTCTCAATGTCGCATTCGGCCACGGACCATCTCAACCGTCCATAAATAATAAAAAAAAAATCTCAGATAATTTTTTTCCACTAAAAGTTGACTTTCACAGAATTTCCATCAGCGATTACGCAACGCAACGTTACCCCCTCACACAAAAAAAAACAACAACAATAACAACGGCTCGACAAAGCCAATGCATTAATAGGTAATTGTCTTAAGGTACGCAATCGTGCGAGGAAAAAAAATCTGGGGCTTCTGGCTAGACTCATTTAATGTACCGAGAGGTGTGTATTTGAAGGGACTCTCACCTTTTTCATTCCACAGATTTCCCTGCTCTCAACTTAGTCGGTATCAACATGAAGTCAGTCAATGAGTTCGTGCTTTTACATTCATGCAAAACATAGATCTAATAAATATTTATCATGCACTTTTTTTTTTTCATTCACATGTGTTAATTACAACTTACACGTTCTGATGGTGATTGTCTGCGTGAATTGTAACAAAATTCACATATAGCTACGAGAACTGCAAATGCCAAACCGCAGAGTAGTACAACGAAAACTCCACCTGAAATGTCAATGGAGTAATTATTCAACATATTTTCCCACGGACTCCTTCAACATGTTCGTCTATTGCCGGGGGGTGGGGGGGGGGGGGGGGGGGGGGGGGGGGGGGGGGGGGGGGGGGGGGGACCTCGCGGTCGCGCGATTTTTCTAACGATCCGTAAGCGCGCATCGACAGAATCTCGAAGCTTGTATCTCCCAATCTGAAGGAGATAGCGCAATTTTTGTAAGGACATGTTTTGTAGTGCAGACTGAGAGCTACAAAAAAGGTTTATACGAAAATTGGGGGGGACGCGTAGTTTGGGAGATATCGGCGATTTTAGGCGGCGGTGACACGTGGTGTCAATGGACAACTAGCTGAGCGATAAGTATCATGGGAAAATTCTATGGTTTTTTATTAACAATTTTTTGTTGATTGATGTTGGAAATTGTTTAAACAAATTAGGTTCAAAATTGCAGGGTTTTAGGTTGAAATAATTTTTTTTGAAATTTTCAGAGGGGGAATTTTGAAATTGTAGTTTTTGGCAATTTTTATGATTGATCGGAAATTCTGATGTTTTTTTTTAATGAACAATTTTTTAACCATTTTTTACATTTTTTGAATCGTTGGAAAAATACACCATAATTAAAAAAAAAAATTCCAATTGTTCAAAACGAGTAAGAGACGGCTCAATAAAAAAAAACGAAAAAAATGAATAGGAGAAAATTACAATGAGAAAAAAAAGAAACAGGACTAATTTGAGAGCTCTGCGAAATACAAATCCTTGGCAAAAGTTTGCAAGCTTTTAACTTGATGCAACGAATTGAATTATGGATGTAAATATGTTTTTCCGAATGCACATGATATAATATTAAATTGGTCAGTTTATTTATTCACTGGGGAATGATATTACGCAAATTCTGGAAAAGAAATAAAATTTTTGGATCGTGGAATATTCAAATTTCGAGATGATTTTTTTTTTATTACTCGAGATGATTTTTTTTTTTTTTTATTACTCGAGATGAAATAATGTGCAAATTTGTTCTGTAGCCGAAATAGATCTTTAAGGGGCAAAAAGTCGCACGATTCACACAGTAACGCGTTTCCTGATATTTCAATATTTTTTTCCTGGGTTTATCAAACAAATTTTGTCCTATATTCAATTAAAAAAATTATCGACTAAACCAATTTTGATTCCAAATCGGTATCCTGCGACAAATATAGCATTGGATTTGTAATTGGGCGTTACAACACCACTCCTAAACTGACTGGAATCAAACACTCGATTAACGTAACCCGAAACAAGCCATGAGCCGAACAGCTAGATCTGGCCATTTAAAGTCCTCATCAGCAGCATTTCCCAAAAAAGGGATGGACGCATGAAAAAAAACACTATAATAATAATAGTGTAAAAATAATATTTTTTTTTATTTACGCTTCGATCCGATTTAGGACATACCGGGAGACCGTCGACGTCAATGGAAGCCGACTTTTGCATCCGCCCACCCCACCCACCCACCGACACCCGGCCACCCCACCCCACCCACCGACACCACCCTACTCAACCACCGAGATCCGCCCACATCATCCTACCCACCCACCGCCCTCCGCCCACCCCGCCTCACTCGCCCACCTCACCCCAGCCACCCGCCCATTCCGCCCCAGCCCCCCACGGACACCCGCCCACCTCACTCCACCCACCCACCGAGACTTGCCCACTTGACCCCAGCCACCTGGCGAAACACGCCCACTCCGCCTCACTCACCCACCGACACCCGCCCACCTCACCCCAGCCACCCACCGAGACCCGCCCACTTAGCCCCAGCCACCTGCCGAAACACGCCCGCCCCGTCTCAGTCACACACCGACACACGCCCACCTCGCCCCAGCCACCCGACGAAACACGCCCACCCCACCTCACTCACCTCCCGACAACCGCCCACCCCGCCCTAGCCAGCCCGCCTTACCCATCCACCGATACAACCCTACTCCACCACCGACATCCGCCCACACCATCCTACCCGCCCATCCACTCCGCCTCACCCACCCACCCCGCCCCAGCCACCCACCGACACCCGCCCACCCCGCCCCAGCCACCCACCGACACCCGCCTACCCTACCCCAGCCACCCACCGACACCCGCCCATCCTACCCCAGCCACCCACCGACACCCGCCCACCTTACCCCAACCACCCACCGACACCTGCCCACCCACACACGCACTCCCTTGCCTAGGCTTCCTCCTTCCCCTCTTTTCCATCTTTTAATGACGAATATGAAACAAACACACGGCTACTTGGTCGCGAAAAAACTTGCTTCTACGGGCGATCCTGATAGCTTCTCGAAGAATTAATAAAACATGAAGACAATGTGGATACCACTTAAGTAAAGAAAATTAATTGAGTGTTCACCAATATTTGCTGGGCCTAAAGCATTAGCTTTACTCTCCTTCCCCTTCTCCTTCCTCTTGCACGTATCTCCGGGTGTCTTCCACCATTTATCATACAGCATCTGAATCTCTCCTTTCTCCTGCATCTCCAGTATCGCTAGTGAGATTTTATCTCGCCACGGTGAGCCTACATAAAATTTTAACAATGAAACTTCTAGATTCACACGTTCCCATCTGTTTCGCAATATATCAATCATGTATACCCATTGGCGTTGCTATTCCATAGCCCTTACTATCCAATAATCCCCCGACTTGTGTGAGATTGCAATCTCTTTGTACGATATAATCCAGCATTGTCGATTCCATCAGAAAGGCATAATCACCTTGCAGAACACGTTGGATACCTTCCTCGTACGTTGGCACGAACACAGGTGGCTTCTTATTCTCCATAAAACGCCACATTTTCTTGTATGTTTCAATCATCGAATCCTGGAAGAAATAAAAATAAATTAATTCACGTAATTAATTTCTCATTTTGTGTAAAAAATTTTCCAAAATGTCCAACATTTACAAAAATTTCCAAAAATTATCAAAATGTCAAGAATTTTTAAAATTCCCAAAATTTTCAAAATTCCCAAAATTTTCAAAAATCCCAAAATTTCCAAAATTCCCAAAATTCCCAAAATTCTCGAAATTTCCAAAATTTCCAAAATTTTTAAAATTTTCAAAATTTTCAAAATTTTTAAAATTTTCAAAAATTTCAAAATTTCCAAAATTTTCAAAAATTTTCAAAAATTTCCAAAAATGATCAAAATTTCCAGAATTCTAAAAATTATAAGAATTTCCAGAATTTTCAAAATTTTCAAATTTTCAAAGTTTCCAAAATTTTCAAACCTTCCAAAATTTCCAAAAAAATCAAAATTTTCAAAATTTTGAGGATTTCGAAAAATTTCAAAAATTCTCAAAACTCCCAAAATGTTCCAAGTTTCACAATTTTCAAAATTGCCAAATTTCCCAAAAAAATTCCAAAAATTTCCAAAGGTTCCAAAATTTTCAAAATTTCCCCAATTTCAAAAAAGAATCAGGTGCATGTGGTATGGGCATTTTTTCATATCAAATGACTTTAAGGGTGCATCCTGGTTTAACGCTGTTCGACAATCTTCCCCCGATTTTGTCTCCTCTTTTCTACCTCCGTAAAAAGATTGGAAGACTTCAGAAATGGCGGGAAAAAATGGTTCAAAAAAATTGCAGGTTCGTGAGTTGTTGACTAACGACGAAACGCAAGAACGTGCTATTTGTCCGCGTCAATCCAATTAATAGTTTGCCAAAAGAAAAAAAAAATGTGAGGCTGGACCGAAAGGGTCCTTAAGATTTCCGACAAATTGCTGGGCAATTGCTTCAATTGATGTGAAAAAATGGAGCGCCTTCGATTTTCATCATAACTAGAAATTTTATTACTGATCTACTCTTTTCGTTTCCTCACCTAAAGATTTGGACTATTTTCAAAAAGTTAAAAACAAAAAAAAAATTAGTCACAGCATCCGAGATACAGCATCTCATCATTCTCACTTGGAAGAATTAATTAATGAAGATTGACTAATTACCGCGGTCGATTTTCGAAAAAAATCGGCAAATTTTTCATCAGGAATATCTAAAAAATTATATAAAATTTGACAGTCTCGGATCTATAAAGTTGACACCTGCGATCTTGACAAGATTGGTCCATTCGCCGTAGGTGGAAAGTGCGCAGTCTTCATCGTATGTCGACTCTCCTTGGAAGCTCTCGTTAAACTCCCAAGAATAAAACAAGATAGTTTTTTTTATTACGCAATGGAAACAAATCTCTCTTTTTTTTATTTTCCTTGTCTCCACATAATATTTTTTAAAAACACTGTCTTTACCTGTTGCGCGTTATTACAATAGGGTACTTGCATCAGTTTTTTTATTTGCAATTTACTAACTGGAATTAAAGAAGAGAAATATTGAAATTCTTTTTCATTACCACAATTATCTAAATGCAAAGAATTCTGACGAGAAAATTCTTTTTCCACTTTTTGATTAGAAACACCCCTGAGGGGTTCGGAGGGTGAGAAGGACAGCTGCTCTGCGCACTGGGACCGGGTTTGCTGCAGGGGGTCAGGTGTGTGTGTGTCTGTTGGCCTGGGTGGTTGGGCGGGTGGGAGCCTAACAGGACAGTGGGCGGGTAGGGTGCGGTGGGCGGGTACTGTGCGGTGGGCGGGTACTGTGCGGTGGGCGGGTACTGTGCAGTGGGCGGGTACGGTGTGCTAGGCAGGTAGAGTGCGGTGGGCGGGTACTGTGCGGTGGGCGGGTACTGTGCGGTGGGCGGGTACTGTGCGGTGGGCGGGTACTGTGCTGTGGGCGGGTACTGTGCGGTGGGCGGGTACGGTGCGCTAGGCAGGTAGAGTGCGGTGGGCGGGTAGGCAGCGGTAGGCGGGTCCGGTGCGGTGGGCGGGTCTCGGTGGGAGGTGGGACAGGCGAGTGATGGGTGGGTAAAAAATTATCATATTTTTTCCGCCATTTATTTCCATCCGAACAAGTTTAAATTACTGAAGAACTTACTCGAAAAAAAGTCATGGTACTACCACTCTCCAATGTCCCATAAGCAATATCCGTTTGTCCAGCGAGATCCTCAGCATTTTCAATAGGTGTTATCATTCTCTCCACTGTTAAAAACGCTGCTAAATTGGCCGTATAAGACGATATAATAATCAATGTAAAAAACCACCATATACCACCAACAATTCTCGTACTTGCCGCCTGAAATAAATTAAAATACACATGAGTTTAATATATATATCGATCATTGCATATATTGTTATTATCAATGTACCGATGGGTGAAAGAAAAAAAAATCTTATAATTTTTTCAAGGTTCAGAAAATGCCTTTTTCATTGAAAAAAAATTTTAATCGCCTCAATGTCAATTATTTGTCACCAGTATCGTCGCCTACCTAATTCAAGCATCTGCTGCGCTTATAATAATTGCGAAATTTTCAGTGATACCAGATTGGACGTTATAACCGTAAATAATTACATAAAATTGACCGATATTGTAAATGATGTATACGAGAAATATTCGCGGTAATGCGTATCGCTAGGTCGGGCGGGGGGGGGGGAGGGTGGGGCATAATGGGATACGAGTGCAGAGTGGTGCAGTGTGTCATTATACTCGACGTTCCAGTTTGCCCACGTGTCCCGATATGCCCCACTCTCTCCCACATCGATGTATGTGTGTCTGTGTGCACATAGCATTCCGGCTTGGCACTACTTATGAATTTTTCGCTGTGATTAAAAATTAAAAATGAGTCCTAAAAATATGTATCATTTAGTTCCGTCCTCCAAAATCCGAGCAAAATATAGTTAATTGCAAAATAAAAGTAATTGTGGGAAACGAGAGAGAAAAAAATGTGTGTGTGGGCAGAAGTTTATAGAGATCGAAGCCCTCTGTTTATATTTCTCAGGACTGGCAAGCATTACCTAATGGAGGAGATAAATAAGAACAAGAAAATGGTCCATTGGCAGCTTAACAGCTGAGTTAAGAAGGCAAGAGTGAGACAAGTAGATAGCTTTCGTAATAGTTACCGAATCACTAGTCGGTGTAACATCTTTGTTCTTTAGCACTGAGTAACGATTGTCATGTGAAAGTCTGAAAATCCGCGCTGGTTAGATGCAGAAATGCCGTGATAATAGATTGAAAAAGGTTACGTTGCAAATGGAAGTAACATTACATAAATAGAATACTACTTAATTTTGAAATGTCTGTATTATGATAGGCTAGTATTTGTTTCAAACTCGAATTGTAATGTTTATGTAACATCTTGGGTTGGTCCGAAGGAGCTTTGCTCCAAAACTCCGCTAAACTTCAGTCAGTTTTTGTCGCCGGGCAATTGGTGCTCCGCACTTACCACCTACACAGTCACCCGCCCACCCATATACTCACCCACCCACCCGCCCACCCATATACTCACCCACCCACCCATATACTCACCCACCCACCCACAGACTCACCCGTCCACCCACTCTGTGGGTGTGGGTGGGTGGGTGAGTCTGTGGGTTGGTTGGTTGGTTGAGTCTGTGGGTGAATGGGTGGGTGGGCGGGTGAGTGTGTGGGTGGGTGGGTGAGTATGTGGGTGGGTGAGTGTGTGGGTGGGTGAGTGTGTGAGTGGGTGGGTGAGTGTGTGGGTGAGTGTGTGGGTGAGTGTGTGGGTGGGTGAGTATGTGGGTGGGTGGGTGGATGAGTGTGTTGGTGGGTGGGTGAGTATGTGGGTGGGTGGGTGAGTATGTGGGTGGGTGAGTGTGTGGGTGGGTGGGCGAGTGTGTGGGTGGATGGGTGAGTATGTGGGTGGGTGGGTGGATGAGTGTGTTGGTGGCTGGCTGAGATCCCATTTAAAATGTTTTTTTTTTATGTTTTTTCAATTTTTTTTTTCATTTCTGTTTTTTTCATTCCTTTTTTTTTATCTATTTTTTTTTTATTTATTTTTTTCTTTTTAAAAAAAATCCGGGAATGAGTCCTAGTTATCAATGCATGCCCAGCTCTGTGAACTTAATCAGAAAAAAAAACGCCCAATCAGATTATTTAACTAGACATAAGCAAAGCCTTCTTTCCATCCATGTAGGTTCATGAGAAAAACCCGTAACCGAAAAGACGCAGGAATGAAAATAAAAGATTATGGGATTGTAGAAAGTAAGGGGTGTGGCGCAGAAAGTGTTGCTAGACAAACGAGTTGAATGGAGTAAGGAAAATAGAAATAATGGTAAATGCGATCGCCTCTGCGTTGAGAGTTCACAAGGTGGGCTTGTGCACTAGAATTGCAATAGTGAATTGCAGAACGGCACGTCCTGAGGTTTTATTTGGATAAGATATATTGTATCAAAACTGTCTCGTCAGAATTTTCTTCTTTTTTTTTTAAGACGTGGTTTGTCAGATATTTGCTGCGGGAATATGAAGGAAAAAAATTATGCATATTGTGGTGTATGTTTATACGCGGTAATTCAAAGGATTGTAATATGATTTTTTGGTTTATTTCAGGTACCAATTACACTTGTAGCAAAGTGTTCTGAGATCACAACAGAAGGTGCTCCACATTTCAAGACAATTCCGACATTTCGAGACCATTTTCACCCAAGTGTGTGTGTGTGTGTGTGGGTGAATGTGGGTCAGTGCGTGGGTTGGTGTAGGTGAATGTGGGTCACTGTGTGGGTGGGAGAGTATGTGAGTGGGTGGGTGAGTATGTGGGTGGGTGGGTGGCTGAGTGAGTGAGTGGGTAAGTGGGCGGGTGGGTGGATGTGTGGGTGAGTAGGTGAGTGCGTGAGTGTGTGGGTGGGTGAGTGTGTGTGTGTGAGTGTCTGTGGGTGGGTGGGTGAGTATGTGGGTGGGTGGGTGAGTGGGTGGGTGGGTGAGTGGGTGGGTGGGTGAGTGGGTGGGCGGGTGGGTGGGTGGGTGGGTGAGTAGGTGAGTGCGTGAGTGTGTGGGTGGGTGAGTGTATGGGTGGATGGGTGTGTGTGTGGGTGGGTGAGTGTGTGTGTGTCTGTGGGTGGGTGACGAGTGTGTGGATGGGTGGTTGAGTGAGTGGGTAGGTGGGTGGGTGGGTGAATGTGTGGGTGGGTGGGCGAGTGTGTGGGTAGGTGAGTGGGTGAATGTGTGGGTGGGTGGGTGAGTGTGTGGGTGGATGGGTGTGTCTGTGAGTGGGTGAGTGTGTGTGTGGGTGGGTGAGTGTATGGGTGGATGGGTGTGTGTGTGGGTGGGGGAGTGTGTGGGTGGGTGGCTGAGTGGAGTTTGGATGGGTGGTCGGGTAGATGTGACAGTGCATGCCTGCAGTCAATACTTTTGTGCAGCCTCCATGGACCACTAGCTTCACCTTGACTTTAATACTACGGAAAGAATTTTTTGTCAACCATTCATGAATGAAACCATGGAAAAAAAGTTCGACAATTATTTGTTGAGGTAGTATCAAACACACTCGACCATGTTAATCAATTACATTGCGTGAAATGATGTACGCGTTATTAAAAAGCCTTTCACCACGTTGATCTCATACCGACTTCATTTAATCGGCTCTGGACCAAACTTGTAAATAGTCGAGCCAATGAATTTATGCACAAATTGACCAGTCGCAAAAAATGACAGAAAAAAAGGGAAAAAAAACCAGGTCCGTTACGCATCATGAATTGAGATCGTTATGAACACGTGGAATGTGAAATATCAATCACGATGTGTTCGCATATGGTCACTGGGATAAAAGGCAATTTCACTCGTATAAGCTTTTTTAGTAGGCGAGTAATGGTTTACGGTTTTGTGGCGACGTATAAAAGTATTATGAGGTTTTTGTGTATCGACCATGTTCATTCCGCGGAAGTCGAGTGAGTGCACAATTATCGAGGACAATTCCGTGTTTTAAATTTCAATATGGAATATAAAGTTATTCAGGAATGTACTCAGGTTATTGTAAATTTTCGACAGAGAATTTGCTGAAATATTCTCTAGTACCCCTCCCCCCCCCCCTCCTCCTTAGCTGCACTTCATAAGTTTCTTGGAAGGGGCCCACTGGACACCCATCCATGTAACTGGGGTCGACTTCCATCATTCAGGCCATGGTATTTTTGAATACAGGGCAAACCCCCAGAAACCCCTATCCTTCCAGGGCGGGCACCTGTGGTGGACCCTCCCCCCGGGTCCGGTTAGGTTCCCGACCGGCCTTTGCGCTAGCATTTTGTGGGTACCGCTGATAGAACACACGGAACCTGCTATCGGTCGGAATCCATCAGAAGATAGGAACCTAGGAACTTTAATGTAGTAGGTCGAAGCCCCAGACGTGTGCGTGGGTGGGTAGGTGGGTAGGTGAGTGGATGTGTGTGTGTGTGCCAGTGGGCGGGTGGGTGGCTGTGTGAGTGGGTGTGTGGGTGGATGTGTGGGGAGTGACTGGGTGGGTGGGTGGTTGGGTGGGTGAGTGACTGGGTGGGTGGCTGGGTGAGTGAGTGGGTGGGTGAGTGGGTGGGTGAGTGGGTGGGTGAGTGGTTGGGTGAGTGGGTGGGTGCGTGGGTGGGTGAGTGGGTGGGTGAGTGAGTGGGTGGGTGAGTGGGTGGGTGAGTGGGTGGGTGGGTGGGTGAGTGGGTGGATGAGTGGGTGAGTGGGTGGGTGGGTGAGTGGGTGGGTGAGTAAGTGGGTGGATGGGTGAGTGAGTGGGTGGGTTGTTGGGTGGGTGAGTGGGTGGGTGAGTAAGTAAGTGAGTGGGTGAGTAAGTGTGTGGGTGAGTGAGTGGGTGGGTGGGCGGGTGGGTGAGTCGGTGGATGTGTGGGTGTCTCATATGTTCCTACGATATTTATTTTCTCAAATTATCTGTTCATAATATAGGTGGTTTGTTGGTGAAATTTCGGGAGAAATAATAATGCTGGAGAAAAACTAAATTGAACATCATTGCTGCTATATATTATCTCATACAGTACGAAATGAAAATTTATTTACCTTTGGATTTAGATCGCTGCCTTGTTGCATCAGTGTGCCAATGGTAAACCAGAAACTATTGGACAGGGAAAATTGATTTTCGAGGATTTCGGAGCTCGAATGACGATGGCAGCGGTGGGGGCTATTCCACTCGTAAGGGCTGAATCTAGCTACTACAAACATGGTAACAGATACCAGTACGTAAGCTGCCAATACATACAGCCAGATTTCAATTGCCAAGGGGTTCATGAAGGAAAACAGTCTTGCTGGATGGCCCTTTGGGACCTGAAAAAGAAAAGAGTATGAATAAATTTGGAGATACCTTGAATGTGCTGGGGAATACATGGAGATATTTAGAGATTCCAGTACAGCGTTATCAACACCATCAGATTTTTTTTACATTTTCAACCTCTCAGATTTTTGAGATTCTCGTTTTTGATTTTTTTTTTAAATTTGGGATTTTTAAAATTTTTGAAATTTTTCTAAAATTCTTCAAATTTTCGAACATTTGATTTTTTTTCGATTGGTTTCTAAAATTCTGAAAATTGTTCAATTTTATTGACAATTTTTGAAATTTCCAAAAAACGTTTTTAACGTTTTAAAAATTTCAAAATTCTTGAAATTATTTTCCAAAATTTGCTGTTCATACGAATGTTCTATTTTTTCAGATGTGTGAACTTAGTCATGAACGTCTCAATTATAAAATTATTCGTATTTTGAAGCTTGGGAATGATATGTGGCCGTCCACATGAAAAGGGCCCACTTTCTCGTATTCACTTTGTGAGATATTGACGCTTTCATCTTCGAGTCCTCCATTTACACTAATGTTAATTGCATTGTTTGGACTTCCGATAACTCGATACCGACAAAGTGGGCCCTTTTCACATTGAGCCTATTTCATTAAATTTCGCAGCTTAACTTCGAATCCACCTAATAAACGACGATTACTCCCAAATTCATGCTAACCAATATTCATATGCAATGTCTCGCGGGTTAAGTCATGTGGGAAAAAATGTATCGATTTTTCTCCTGAATATCGACTAGAAAATATTCGTTCCTGCAACACGTGTAGAGAAAATGGTAATTTGCTTCATCAGCATGGCCAAAAAACAAGCAGAACGTATGAGCTTACAATGGAGTGTGTCAAATTTTTTTTATTGAACGTTAGTTTGATCGACACGCCCGAGATGGAGCATATGTCTGTTAAACTGCTTGTTCCATATAAAGATTTCAATGTTGATTTAAAAAAAAAGCATCAGCTTGTTTTCCGACAAGAAAGGCTATTCTCGTACCCATTATACCAAAGTTTCGACCACTGTGTGTGTGTGTGTGTGGATGTGGATGGGTGGCTGCGTGTGTGGGTGGGTGGTTAGGTGGGTGGGTAGGCGGGTGGGTAGGTGGGTGGGTAGGTGGGTGGGTGGGTGGGTGGGTGGGTGGGTGGGTGGGTGGGTGGGTGGGTGGGTGGGTAGGTGGGTGGGTGGGTGGGTGGGTGGGTGGGTGGGTAGGTGGGTGGGTAGGTGGGTGGGTAGGTGGGTGGTTAGGTGGGTGGGTGGGTGGGTAGGTGGGTGGTTAGGTGGGTGGGTGGGTGGGTGGGTAGGTGGGTGGGTGGGTGGTTAGGTGGGTGGGTGGTTAGGTGGGTGGGTAGGTGGGTGGGCGAGTGTGTGGGTAGGTGAGTGGGTGAGTGAGTGGGTGAGTCGGCGAGTGGGTGAGTCGGCGAGTGGGTGAGTCGGCGAGTGGGTGAGTCGGCGAGTGGGTGAGTGGGAGGGTGGGTGGGTGAGTGGGAGGGTGGGTGGTTGGGTGGGTGGGTGAGTGGGAGGGCGGGTGTTTGGGTGGGTGAGTGTGTGGATGGACAGGCGTGTGTGTGTGTTCAATTACTTATAGCACTATATCATGAAAACAGCTCGAGATAGAAGCAACAGTGCTGAATAGGATTCATAACATGAAAATGCATATTTTATATCGAACAATTTTTTTTTAATTAAGTCTGAAAAGTTGAGAGGTATCGCAAGTTAAAGTCGCCCGGACGAGGCTATCCTATGATCCGGAAGCTAATAGCGGAAGTTATGAGTTCTACCTGTGGAAAGTCTCACACTCAAAGTTTCACCAATCAAAAAGTTTATTTATCCAATTATTATCCTATTATTATCCAATGAATTATTTCCGTCTTCAACATATCAGATATGTGGTGTATTCATCAACTGATGATTATCATTCACAACATTCTCCCTTGCATGCCTGTGGTAATTTTTCCCTGTTTCAATTATCCGGTGTGGTACAAGGAGCTATTTCCTTCGGCCACAACTGCATACGATCACTTTGGGAAGCGTTAATTAACAAGCCTAATTGCTCATGCATTTCGGGGGGGCTTTTGTTCACGTACACCCATCCATCCATTTTCGTCCTATCGATCGGCTGCACGTTTTCAACTAAGCGATACTGTTATCGGGGTTTAAATGAATTTGGTGGATCAGATAGTGAAAATAATTTCAGTAAGCTGAACTTGATGAGCTTTAACCAATTGAAACAAAAATTACAATATACATGGTTAAAAAAATTTTCCTGAATTTATCGTTGCGATTCTTGAAATATTTATACATATTTGAATTGGACACCCGCCCACCCACTCACCCTCACATACACACCTAACCACCCACCCGCCCACCCACCCCCCCCCCCTCATCGACCCGCACACGCCAACCCCTTCGCCCGCCTACCCGCCCATCCACCCTCGAACATCTACCCACCTACTTTTGCACACCCACTCGCCCACCCACCCTCTCTCGCACACCCACGCACCTTCTCTCGTACGCCCGCCTATCTACCCTCGCACAGCGCCTCACCCGCCCACTCACCCTTGCACACCCACCGGCCCGCCTACCTACCCTCGTACACCACCTCACCCGCCCACCTACCCTCGTACACCACCTCACCCGCCCATCCACCCTCGCACATCTACCCACCTACCTTAGCACACCCACCCCCCGGTCCGCCCACCGACCCACCTTCTCTCGTACGCCCGCCTACCTACCGTTGTACCTCACATGCCCACTCACCCTTGTACACCGCCTCACCCACCCTTGTACACTGCCTCACCCGCCCACTCACCCACCCACTCTTGCACAACCACCCACCCGCCCACCTACCCTCGTACACCCATCCACCCTCTCTCGCACAGTCACCCACCCACAGCCAGCCAGCCCCCTACGTACCTATATACCCACAAATACGCCCACCCACATACACCCACCCACATAGTGTACACACGCACGAGAAATCGATTTTCTGAATTCTGCGGCAAATCAATAGTTCCCCTATCCCGTAGGTCAAAATATTTCATTGAAATTTTCATTAAAAAGAGGCAAAAAAACATACGTTATATACTTTCGCCTCAATTTTTCCTGTAATTGTGATTCAATAAATGCTCCGTGGATGATAGAAATGTCCATCCATCGAGGAATCGTTCAATATTCCAGTGAGGAATCTAACGCATTGATGGATCGACGTATCTGATGCTTCAAAGCTACGATGCGCCAAACGATGATGGACGAGAGCTCTCTGAGTCGACATTAATTGTAATTAATTGGTCACTCTGATCACGATATTCCCCCTCCTCCCCCCAGCCCGCCATTCGAGAACACTGATTAAACCAATCAATAAAAGTGTATTTTATCAATTATGAAATTGGCGCCGATAATTGACCAATTTTTCAACGATTTTTAATTACTGGTAATTTCGGTATAAATTATTTTTACTGGCATTATATTTCCCGGAGAATTGTCCACAGACAGGGGGTGGAGTGGGGGGGGGGGGGGGGGTGGGTGGTAGGTAATTTAATATTTTCCTCCGCACTTACGAATAATAAACATGGAGAATTTCCATCGTAAACTGTCATTACAATTCTCTTAATTAAAAGCTTCATTATCATGTACCGTATGGAAATATTTTATTATCATTTTTATTAGAAGATAAAGACTATAAAATAAGTTTATACCCCTGATTTACCCGGTGTTACCAGTGTAGCAATTATTATCTCGATAGAATTGCATAAGAATGATAAGAATGAATCGTAATGATAAAATAACGAGATTTTTTTTTTTTTTTTTTTTTGATAATGAGAATTGAGAATAATGGATTTATCAGTGGAACAACAGAGGCTTGTGTCAATTTCATCCCTGAGAAAATCCTCGTGAAATTGGTAACACAAAAAAGGGCTTTACCCCCCCCCCTCCCCCCCCACCCACCACCCCCTCGCCACCCACCCCCCTTGGTTATCAGTTGTTGCTATTATCAACAGTAATTCAATGGAAATATTATATCAGGATGAGAGGAATGTGCCGGCTTTTCCTGGGGTTTGTCGATTATCCACTAAATTTTTTTTTTTCGTCAATCTCAGTCTTTTCCTGGCGCACAGTGAATTCCACGCCATATTTTATTTATCTTGCTGGTGTAGCTCAAGTTTGAAAAGCATCAGAGTAGATAAATACGGTGAATTTTGCGAGAGGAAGATAATTTGTCGCTGGTGAAATGTCAAAGTGAGTGGAAAAGTCGGGGTAGGAGTGGAAAAGTACACCTCTGGTGGATAGTCAAACGAGCAATTCGCGTCATTAGCGAGGTAATATCCCGAGAATTTTTCTACGCTTTTTGCTTTTTCATTCTGCAAGTTGAGGTAGTGCGTGGAAAAGTCAGACGAGGATTTTTGTCCCCCAACCTTTTTTCGGTTTAAAATAATTCGTTACGGAGAAAGAATTTTTCGCGAAAGTTTGTAGGACGAGAACAATTCAGTATAGATTACGAAAACAGTTTCGTAATTCCGTACTGAATTTTTTTTCAGCTGCATAGTACAGGAGGAATCGGAATTTCGAGGGAAGAAAATTATAGGGGAATGTTTAATATTCGTCATTTTCTTTGAAAGGCCCTACTGGACACCCATCCACGTGGTTGGGGCCGACTTTCGCCATTTAGGCCATCATATTTCTGAACACAGGGTAAACGCCCAGAAACCCCTATGCTATGATGTGCGCGCATATGATGGACCCACCCCCTCTCCCCCTCCTCCACCCCCCGCGGTCGGTGGGGTGGCGCGGTCTTGCACCCTCGTTTTCTGCGTTACACAGATTGCGCACATGGAACGTTCCTGCTATAACCATAGTATTTCCCCACAGTGCTCTTGAGCAGTACCTCAGTAGGGCATAGTGGACACCCATCCATGCAGCTGGGTCCGACTTCTACAATTTGACTCATCGTATTTCTGAACACAGGGTAAACCCCCAGAAACCCGCGTGCTATGATGCGCGCGCATATGATGGACCCCCCCCCCTCCCCCCGCCCCCCCGCGGTCGGTTGGGTGGCGCGCGACCTTGTGCCCTCGTTTTCTGCGTACCACAGATTGCGCACATGAAACGTTCCTACTATGACCATAGTATTTCTCCACGGTGCTCTTGAGCAGTGGCTCAGTAGGGCCCAGTGGACACCCATCCATGCAGCTGGGTCCGACTTTTACCATTTGACTCATCGTATTTTTGAACGCAGGGTAAACCCCCAGAAACCCTTATACTATGACGGCGCGCCCCTATGATGGAACCCACCCTCCCTGAAGACACATCCCGAAGAAAAAAGGTAGAAGCCAAACATTACAGGCTGAAAAAGACTGTAATTCTCAGCGGGTTTTCAGCTTCATTTTACACCTCTGTTGTGGTTGAAATCGTGTTCATTCATCTTTTAATCTCCAGGTGCCTCCTGTCATAAACTGGACCATTAACTCACTATAACTTTTATGAAAACAGTATAATTTTTTTTTCCCCCGGTTTAAGAATCAACGTTTCAACTGCACTAGGTATTCTTTATCAGAAATACCAGTTTATGTTCCATGCAGATAGATGGAGTGAAAGAGCAGTACAAATATATAGAGAGTATGCCTTAGTGTCCGTAACAGCCGGGCCGACACCGGCGTAGAAAAAAATTCCCCGACTATGGAACAAGTAATAAAAAAAAATCATAATTTTTTTATAATTTAATAAGGTTGGGAATGTATTCAAGGGCCAAGCCGATTTAGGTGGAAAATAGAGAGGGGACTCAACTGAGATCCAGATTGTGGTTAAACCAGGGAGAGATTTATGTAATATGTATCTTGTAAAGCAAATGTCTATATGCCATATTATGGCTATAGAGCGAGAAGATAGGAGCAAAAGGAACGTAAATGATTCATATACAGTGGAAGCTCGGTTATTCGAAATAATGGGGGTCGGCAGTACAGACTTCCGTTAAGTGCCCATCCGTTAAGCGTCCATTCGTTAAGTGTCCATCCGTTAAGTGTCCATCCGTTAAGTGTCCACCCCTTAAGTGTCCATCCGTTAAGTGTCCACCTCTTAAGTGTCCATACGTTAAGTACCCATTTGTTAAGTGTCCATCCTTTATGTGCCCATCCGTTAAGTGTCCATCCGTTAAGTGCCCATTCTTAAAGTGTCCATCCGTTAAGTGTCCATCCTTTATGTGCCCATTTGTTAAGTGTCCATCCGTCATGTGCACATCCGTTAAGTGTCCATCCGTTAAGCGTCCATTGATTAAGTGTCCATCCGTTAAGTGTCCACCTCTTAAGTGTCCATTTGTTAAGTGTCCATCCTTTATGTGCGCATCCGTTAAGTGTCCATCCGTTAAGTGTCCATCCGTTAAGTGTCCATCCGTTAAGTGTCCACCTCTTAAGTGTCCATACGTTAAGTACCCATTTGTTAAGTGTCCATCCTTTATGTGCCCATCCGTTAAGTGTCCATCCGTTAAGTGCCCATTCGTAAAGTGTCCATCCGTTAAGTGTCCATCCTTTATGTGCCCATTCGTTAAGTGCCCATCCGTCATGTGCACATCCGTTAAGTGTCCATCCGTTAAGTCTCCATCCGTTAAGTGGCGCAGTTCAATATTCATTGGTACTCTACGTACAGTAAATTGAAATACGCCAGATGAATTCGGGAACACAGCTCAAAGTAGATTGCATCATTAAAATCTGCTCCAGTGATCGTCAAGAAGGACATCAGGAGATAAGATCTCGATAGGCTTGATTACTTAGCGGACCGTCAGAGCGGTAAGATCCCTCAAGTATCAGAAGTGTTATGACTTTCCCGAGGTGGGATATCTGCTTGTAGTACTGTGTATCGGAAAAGACTCAATGGAATAGCGGCCACAAGGCTCCTTGGGGTAAATGCCCACTCTGCGAAGAGGCACTCCAGGTCACTTGGAATAAGTGAAATGAGGGGCGACAAGGAAGTGGTCTATAGAACGTGTGTGTGTGTGTGTGTGTGCACTTTCTTCCCAATCTCTCATTTTCCTCACCACGGAGCTCCCTAAATGATTTAAATTGTTTATAACGCTCTAATTTGTTCACGAGAAATCGTTCCGGGAAATTTTTGGTTACATACGTACATCGCTACACACACACACACACACACACATACAGACATTTTGTTTTGAATGGTCTAGAAAGGTCTTTTTTCTCGACGAATTACAAAACAAAAAACAAGTCATCATACATCAAATAGGTCCGAGCCTTTGGAGAACCTGGAGGCACCTCTGCAAGATATGTCTAGGTTGGAGATGAAGACATTAGCCTGTCAGTGGAGAATGGCGGGAGAGAAAGTCGAGGGGTGATAATGGAAAGTGGTAGAGAACGTCTTCCTATGCAATTGGATAGGACTGATGAGATCGAACCCCTCGATGGTATTTGGGAGGACAATAGATGGCGAAGAATGAAAAGATCCTATACCACTTTGAACGCAGCCACAAGGGTAGCCATTCCAGCAAAAGGGGGAGAATAGAGTACGAAGAGATTAGTGATTAGGTTTGGACACATTGATCATTCGCCCCGTATTGAATCAAGCGCTTGAACATCTGGGGTTGGATTGAAAAAAAGCGATCTCCCCAAAAACCACCAACGAATATGCTCTTAATCTTCGTGAAGAAGAGCGAAGACGAGGATATCGATCTATAGAAAATATTTACCGCTGATTGAGCCTGTGCGCTAAAAAAGGCGAACGGTAAGAGGAGGGAAATTTCGTACTGTGGGATCGCCGCGACATGCCTGCGAGGTGGCCGCGACTTGCCTGCGAGATTGCCGCGATATGCCTGCGAGGTGGCCGCGACAGCCCTGCGAGGTTGTCGCGACATTGCTGCGACATGCCTGCGAGCTGGCCGCGACATCGCCGGTAACTCGCCACGGTGTCGCGGCTATTTACGAATTATGTAATTTTACGGATCGTAAAATTACATCATTTTTACAGCCTTGGACTCAAATTCGGAAGAACCCACATTTTCTACGATTTACGCTTTTTATGATCATCACCCATCTTTTCGCTAACACATATTGCCTCTAATGAGAAATCCTACCACCATAATACACGTAAGATCTAATAAATGAAATTCCTAAGTGAATGGAAATCCAATTACGGTAGGGCAATGAATTTTGCGATAAAAACAGAAGAGAATGACATCGAGGGGGGAGGGGTCGATGAGAATGATTGTCTTTGGAAAAAAATGGTCGGAGACATCTACAGTTGAATAATAATAATGAAACAAAAAGAGACACAGGTGGAGGGAAAACGATGGGTCGTAAAGGGCGGCGGTTCTCGCTCATGAGAAATAAAAATATGATCCTTTTGCCCGGAGGGGGGGGGGGGGCTTTGGGGGGGTAATTTCCGATGGCGAGGTCAGAATTAAAGTGCAAGTTTATTTAGGGGAACCAGGCTCGTTTAAATGCACACCGCTCACCCAGGACGAAGGTAATTGCGCGTTGGTAATGGTTGGGAGTTCGGCCCTCCTGTGCGATTAAGACAACTCCCCCCCCCCCCCGGACTTTTTCCCGCGATCTTCTCGTCCACACTTTTTCTTCATCCACCACCATCCTCCAAACCCCAACTTTTCCACTAGTTTCGAGTTTTGTGTATTGTACATACCTTGAACAGAATCGAAATGCCCAGATTCATGAATGGCTTGGTGAAGTCGATAACACTCTCGCGGGCGTAGTTTATGGTCATTGAACCAACAGCCAAATCTGCTTTCTGTGGAAAAACAAATTTGTAGTTGAGGGGGGCTTTGTTTTTTTTTCTATGGGTTTTGCATTTTCAAAGTTTTGCAATTTTTATTTTTTTTTTTTGAGAGAAAAATAATAACAAAATTCTAATTTTTGTTTTGAATGCACAATTGACGAATATTTCTGATAACTATAAAAATTATGGAAATGCATTTTTAGGGGGGTCCTCATGTTGTGACATCATATTTTTGGTGGGGGGGGGGGGGAGGGGGGGGGGGGGTAAAAATTTCCCGAAAAAATTTTTTGGTGTTAAAATTGCGGGTAAAAGCAATATCTTGATTACCACCTTGAATTATAAATTTCCATGTAATTTAAATTTTTACGGTATCATTAATTTCTGGGTATACATTGTCCGTGCAATTTTTACTTCGTTATCACTAAATTTTTGTATGGAAATTTTTAATACCTCGGTGATTTGCGCTTCGCTTACTGGCCACGGCGCAAATTCCCCCCGCCCCCCCCCCCCTCGCCTTTCCCCCCATCCCCACCCTCCTCCTGACCCCCATCCCCACCTGTAATAATTGTATAATTTTCATCCACGTACAAGAACTTTGAATAATAAATATAAATTGTATAGCACGGAGAGGAAAAAAATTACGTCTTCCCATGCTCGCGGAGGAGGGATGTACCTAATATTGCACCTTACCGAACAATTTTTTCCCTCTCCGTGCCACAATAAATGATGAGCTGAAATACGCTAAAGCTACAAATACAACAATTATCTGATAAATCTCACCAATTTATCTACAAAATCCTAGCACATATATCACAATTACTTGTCTAATTAATTTTCCATCATTAGACTACATCTAGCTTGGTATAATACCTCAAAAAAAAAATTCCAATAAATAGGTAGGGCAATAAGGGCACCATGATCGTGAAATAAAACTAAAAGTGCCAGCATAAAACGCTGGCCCTAAGCCTCCCATTTTCCGCAATGGAGCGATCGGCTTTTTTCACGAGCTGCCCATATCGACAAAATTTTCCACTTCACTCCCCCCCCCCCCCCCCCACCTCAATCGTCTCACCACAATGTCCAACAATCTCTGAAGAAAATTAATGACCATCCGGCGAATTTAATCCAGGCTCTCATGAAGCACCTGTATGATCCATTTGTGTCCGTCCACTCAAAAAAAAAAAAAATATTTCACATGAAGGAGGTCGCGAGAAAAACTAAATAAATTGAAGGAAAATCTCGAGGAAAAAAAAGCAAGTGGAATGAAGTGATTTGTCACGCTTGAAAATCCTTACAAGCCCACGTGAGAGATTGAAAGAGGTGGAGTGTAGCAAAAGGAATAATGGATAAAAAAAAGGGGGGGAGGGGGGAGGGCAAATGGAGGGATGCCCAGCTGTAATTCACGATTTCCATAATGCCTGGCCAAGCATCACCGATAATCGCGCACTCGCCAACACTCCCTTTTACTCGCCCTTCACCCTTTCGCCACCCTGAATTTTTCACTATTTCTTTTGTCAGTTGTGTGAAAAATGTTTCACACTTGATTTATTCTCTTCTTATATTCAATTTTTTTGACTCGCTCCATTCAACTGCTCCAATTACAGAGATTTTTCTGACTGATTTTTTTTAATCGTGCATTAGAAACCTATTTATTGGGTTTATTAGCAGGTACTACATAAATAATGTATATATGGTTACATAAATGTAATCCACTTCATCATTGTAAATGATGCACTTTAGTTCTCAAATTTGTAGTTCACATTTCTTCAAAAACTTGTCAATAATTATTGTTAAGGTTCTTTTGCTTCTACCATATGTCGTAATTTATTACCTCCATTTGTTTCTGCGTTTACTTTAGCTGAATTGTTATCACACAATAGTGTCATGGGTATGATTGGTAAGCATTAGTTTCAGAATTGTAAATAGATGTTAGTTCTTGATTGGTCTCACTCATAGCAACATATTCTGCTTGACATGTGGATAAAGCTGCATAAGGTTGAGCCTTAAAACACTTGACATTATACAGGGTAATGGACAGTATCTTTTAATCTTCAACATCATCGTTTTCCTGTGCTCCTCGAATCTTGGACATTGCCATACTATGTGATCGACTTTCTCCTCGGGGGACCCACATTCGGAAGAAGTATCATCGACAATGCCAATCCTGGCTGAAGATGATTTTAAGTTGTAATGATCGGATCCAAATTACGCTGTGTCTGTTCAGTTTCTCCATCTGAGTGATTTTCTTACAAATTGATAGACCTGTAAATATGTTGAAATACCACTTACCAATTGATTTCCATCTGCTCTCAATCTCATTTATTTTTCGATTTATTTTGCTGTGTTGTTGGTGTTCTGGACAACACCAGAGGACTAAAGGCTAAATGATCTGCTCCTGAAAGGTAGCAAGTATCACACAATTTTTTCACACAGTCAGTTTTACACGAAGACTTTTCAGTTTTTCCTTGAAGATGTTACCGGGGGTAAAATGAGAGGGCATGGTCCCGGCAGGTGGAGAATGGCACTCCTCCCTTTTTACACTCTCGATCTCCTTTTATCTCCTCACTTGAACTCAACTGGGGTGCTCTGGCATTTTCACCCCACCCCCCCCCCCTCTTTCCATGCACTCTAATTGCAACTTCGTTGATTGCCGGCGAAGAAATTATTTCCACAATTCATATTCAGCTCACAATGATTCGTTACCACTATATTTCTTTTTTCTTTTCCATCATTTCTCCGCAAAATTTTCAAGTTTTCGTGATTTATCGTATTTTATGGTGGTGAATTGTGAATGGGAAAACATTAGTGAAATGCTCGGTGATGTTCCAAAAACTTCGCTGAATATTTACTAGTCCATTTTATGATAGAGTGTATTTGCATCATTCTGACGCATACACGTCAATCTGGGAAATGGTAGTTTTCAGAAAGTGCTAGACTTCGTGTCACAATTGCCATATTTCAATGGCCTGACGTTATTTGCAATGCTAAATCGACAAGTTGAGGTTTATTGAGGCAATCGTGTCTCACGATTTTGAGTGGGGGGTGAGTAGGGGGTGGTAGGGGGTGAGGTGGGGAGGGGGGAGGTGTGAGAAAATTCATGTACTGATGTGAAATAAAATATAAAGATGAAACAAACATTTTGTAGAGATTCACATTCGCCGATTTTTCCTTATACGCAACTGGAAATTTCAAAATTAATACCATTGGTTATTGCGCGTTGCATACTGAAAAAACACAGTGTGTTAAGCCTACGCACGACGCAAGTGAAACTTCTAGTATTCCTCTGTCTATAAAACTTGTATAGGCGCCTTTGGATGTGCATCGAATAGACGCGAGTCCCTATGTTACAAAAACCGACACCATTGGGGAGGGGGTAGCGCCATATATAGAGTGCGTACGTACTTTACTCGCTAGGATGTAGAGACGGTATGCAAGGTACGGGGAGGGGAGCACGAGGGAGAGAAGAGCAGAGCATTCACGCACATCTAGACCCATTTACAACGTGTTGCATGGGAACGTCGATAATGACGCGTTCGTCATACTTTAACGCAGGGCGCAAGATGGCGTTATGCGCATTTTCTATCCACGGTAAAAAGCCAGCTGTTTTCCAGTCTGGTGTGTTAATGTATACGTTGTATATGTGCCGAGCGTTATTTTCTATATCCTAATTTGTGTCCAGAATAATTTGGTGTGTGCGTTAATCAAAAGTTTTCGTTTCTTACTTCAGTTATCACAAACCGATAATTTCGTTTGTAGAAAATCGTGAGATGGAACAGAATAAAAAATCTTGTGCATATTGATATAATTGGATTATTTCAAATCATAACCTCCGATCTACACTGATATTAGAGCCACGGATCCTATCCTATCCTCAGCAGTAGAAAAAAATATTTACAGAATATCATAACATCTGTATAAATTCAGCCACTACGAAGTTTCACTTCTGTCGCGTAGCTCTCCACGCACATATTTTTCAGTTTCATTCAAAATTTCCATTCCATCCTTAATATAAGCGTGCCCATGATTTGAAGATGTTTTTGCAAAATGGGGAGTAAACAAATCCATCCAGAAATATTTCGCAAAATATCAGTATTGATATTTCGATACTCCCCCTCATCCTCCTCCTCTTGCCCCCCCCCCCCCCCGAAGACGGAACTATCCCCCACTACTCACTAGGGACTTCTCGCTGTCCGTCTCACACGCACACCCTGCCTTCATCGCGCAGAGGCGGGCCAACACAAAGTGGGGGCTCTCCCTAAAGTCGGTTTCCCCGCGCAATGGAGCCCGCGCGTGGTTTTATAAACATTTCACTCCACTACCAATTTTTCAATTAATGTCCGTTATGTATCACATTTTGCACGTGCTTTCTGAATGGATTAAATTCCCCCAATCTCGCAGAATTTTTCTTAAATAGTATACATTACAAAAAAATAACGGAAAGGAACATTTCTGAAATTAATTCTTTTTACATTTTTGACTTTTTATTACACAGAGAAAAAAAAAAATCAAACATCCACGAACATACCTTATCCATCAACTGACGGACGATTCCGTTCCACTCGCCGGTCTCGTAATCGTAAACACCGTACTTGCCATCCGGCACTAGCTCAATTCTGTATGTGAATCCCACCATACGTGCTATCTCCCTCAGTAGATCGATGCAGAATCCCTCGTAACGTTCATTACCACTAAAATTTCCCGGGTTCCTCAGCATAACGTATGGTTGTTCCTGAGGGAATCATAAAAAAGAATACGTCCAACAACTCGTTTAGCCTTGTATCCATCACAGCCACTGTAAATTCTCGTTAGTGTCTTATATTCTTTTACGATTTTTCATGGCACTCCTCGCGTCGATCTTAATTTAGACAGTGAAGTTAAATGCCCGTTGCCCATTAACTTGACGGAAAAACATTGTCTAACCCTGTCAAGTATTTCAAATGTAATTCTATCTACGGTGAAATGAATATACTTCGCCTAATTATTGCCCCAAATGCAACTGCCTAATTTTCTGATTTTTCATACAATTATCTACGAACATATATGCAGCATCAATTACCAATGATCTCAGTTATGGACCAAATTAAATAACACAAATTATTTTAACGATTAAAACTAAAAGCACCATCAATTATTTACGGCACAACATCGACACATCGTTCGCCTACCAGAAAAATAAAAAGATAATGTTAATGAAAAGAAAAAAAAAATGAAAAAACAAACCAAATCATACATGTCGCATTAGTTCATGGACCATGCCATTCCACTCGCCCGTCTCAGGATCTTGTGCACCGTATTTACGATCAGGTACTAATTCCAGACGATAGGTAAAGCCTACCTCCTGTGCCACTGTCTCGAGCAGATCCATACAAAAACCGTAAAAGCGATTGTTACCAGTGTAGTTTTTTTCCTGATGCATCATCACGTAGGGTCGCTCCTGTTTATCGAGACAATTTTATTTTCTTTTGAAATAATTTTACTGAGTGTTAATATACATTTTTTATTGGTGACATAGTCATGATTTTGGGAATAATTAGCCCTATAGTAATTGCACATTGGCGCGTGACGTGCTGGGTCGCATGATGAGCGCTCCGCCGCGCAATGTCATGATATTTCTAAACACAGGGTAAACCCCCGGAAACCCCTGTGCTGCGGTGCCGCGCGCCTATGAAACCCGCCCCTCATAGAAAAACACACCGCCGCCCCCCCCCCCCGCCACGCCGCTTTTGCGGATACCGCCGATAGCACCTGCTGCACCAAAGTCCTGAATTGAGTTCAGCAAGCGCGTCGAATGGTGCAACGCTACCCAGTTCCGCTTGAACTTAGACTTGAGGAGGGAGTTCCGAGCGGGGGTACTACCCCAAAGTGTGTGCCAACCGGACCAGAATGGGGGGTTCCGAGCGGAGCCCCCACACCGAAGTGTGTACTAACCGGTCCCGAGGGGGAGGCTCTGAGCGGGGCCACCCCCCGAAGTGTGTACTAACGCCCTAAAGTGTGTACTAAGCGTGCTCGAGTGGGCGGTTCCGAACGGAGCCCCCACCCCGAAGTGTGTACTAACCGCAGCCGAGTGGGCGGTTCCAAGTGGAGCCCCCACCCCGAAGTGTGTACTAACCGCAGCCAAGTGGGAGGTTCCGACTGGGAGGTTCCGACTGGGAGGTTCCGACTGGGAGGTTCCGACTGGGAGGTTCCGACTGGGAGGTTCCGACTGGGAGGTTCCGACTGGGAGGTTCCGACTGGGAGGTTCCGACTGGGAGGTTCCGACTGGGAGGTTCCGACTGGGAGGTTCCGACTGGGAGGTTCCGACTGGGAGGTTCCGACTGGGAGGTTCCGACTGGGAGGTTCCGACTGGGAGGTTCCGACTGGGAGGTTCCGACTGGGAGGTTCCGACTGGGAGGTTCCGACTGGGAGGTTCCGACTGGGAGGTTCCGACTGGGAGGTTCCGAGTGGGAGGTTCCGAGTGGGAGGTTCCGAGTGGGAGGTTCCGAGTGGGAGGTTCCGAGTGGGAGGTTCCGAGTGGGAAGTTCCGAGTGGGAGGTTCCGAGTGGGAGGTTCCGAGTGGGAGGTTCCGAGTGGGAGGTTCCGAGTGGGAGGTTCCGAGTGGGCGGTTCCGAGTGGGGGCACCACCCCAAAGTGTGTACTAAGTGTACTCGAGTGGGCGGTTCCGAACGGGGCCGCCACCCCAAAGTGTGTACTAACGCCACCCAAGTAAGGGGAGGGGCCAAGTGGGAGGGGGGGGGGCACCACACCAAAGAGATTTAATTTTTGGATATTTTTTATTTGGATTTTTCTGTTTAGGATATTTTCACTTTAGATATTTGTTTCGTTTTTCATTGGGCATTTAGACCTACAATCGACTAATGATCGGTTAATTCGACCGGTTTCATGGATTCGCCGAGACTCATGGAATAAGAATATACACGAGGATGGAATTAATCCATTTTAGTCCAGTATATTGTTCCACCTTCGATAGTGATAAGTCTGACTAACCCTCCAAGGTACATTAATGGCCCTAGGTATGAGGGTAAACGAGGTTAACATAGACGATGCGTGATATAATGTCGAAATGTGCTAAATTCTCAGGATTCTCATATGCAAAATCCCTTTGCCTACCCATCCCTTCCTCCTTACTCCATTGAATAACGAAGCCGTTTGTTAATCCAGGGGGTTTGATTTCCCCCGAGTGAACTACTACGGAAATCCTTCTAAAATTACACTTCGATAATTCAACAAAATAGCAGTTGATAATTTATAGAGTAACATTATGGGGAGAGATCCTAATTATTGTTATCGGAAGATTTCCGCTGGTATTATGTTTTGCCAAAGACAATTGCCCTGTACTGAGCACCCGCAAAAGCTCTCATCAATTAGCAAAAATGATACAGGGGAAAAATATGGGACAATGATGGTTTAAGGGGGATAATGCGCGCGCACGGAATTTTGTTACAGAACTTGCGCTGTTAAAACTCAAAGTATCCAATTTGGATAATTTGCATATATTGAGGAGTGATAAATTTAAGGTGACAGAGTAGTACGCTTTATTGAAAACCTCAACAACTCTCGGTAAAGTTCGATACATTTTACCACACTGCTTCAGTAATCCTATCTGTACCTATAGTGCCTTCTCTCTAATCCCCGGGGTAGAGTGACGCAAGTGTTTTTCCCCGAATTTCCGATTGGGATCAGATCGTTTCGAAGTTTTACTTTCATTGAAAAAGGTTTTACACAAATTCTTTCTCCCACGATTTCTCACCAACAAATTATGCGATTGAGATGCTGTATGGCGTAATCGAAGTGTCTTTGTGGCCTTCAAGGCTGATTGGGTTTTGGTTGCAATCGGTTTTGTAGTTTTTTCATATTTCCGAAAAAAAAACTCCGTTTTACATAAAAAATTTATCAAGTTTCCCCGGAAATATTGGCAAAACAAGTTATCACCACAATTTTTTTAAATTGCGCGCATGCGCAGTGTGATCGGTCAGTGCGTCACGTGACATCTTCCCATGTAGCGACACCTGTCCAATATTCCAAATTTGGTGATTCCTATTTTTGTTCTCTGAAACCAGTCTTTAAACATTAAATTGACGTGTCGTAAAATCTAGGAATGGCAAACAGAAATAACAAATCGGGAAGTTTTGTTTGTGCTCCCAACGGGGGCAGACACACTTCCATCCCACTAGTTCCTTCCAAACAAGCCCAGAAAATTTTAAAAAAATTCTAAGGACATTTGACGGGTTGGTTTAGACCACACTCTGTTGAAGTAACGTTTAAAACAACAGATTTATCCAGTGAATAATATTTAATGCTAGAAAAATAATACAAAAAGTCTTGGAACACGTAAAGAGACACGCGGTGCTCTCCTCAATAGTCCGTAGACAACTGAACCATACAATAATGAATCTGCTCATCACCCATACTCATTACGCATACAACACCTCAAAAGTACATTAAGAAAGATGTAAGTACAGTAGAGCTCCCTTTATTTTCCGAGCTCGGGTGGTGACCTTGAAGCAATTTCGTGGAGAAAAAAAATTAAGGAAGCCCCCCACTCTGCCCACTGGTTGGTTGGCGTGGTGGGGGTTGTCGGGAGCGGAAGGGGAAATAAGAGCAGAAATAAACGGACTATGTATCAAGTAAGTAGGTTATGTTTCATGAATGCTCGGTCCCACTATTGAGACGCTGCGCAGTCTGGAGCGCATGACGTCGCAAACAAGGATAGACAAAGTACGGGGAGTGGGAGAAGGTTTTTGAGGGGAGACAAGTCGTGAGGGGAGTACAGCGACAATAAAGGAAGCGGAAAATTGGGGGAGCTCTGCTGTACCTTAGGAGTGGCCGTTACAATTTACCCTCAATAAATCATTATCCGGGATAACGTCAACCCGGGTCATGTTCCAGGTACCAAACTACGTGAATTTAGAATAAGTTCTTCAGGTCAGAAACACTCAAACACTGATTTCGTTGGGTCCAACCCGATTATCACTTTGTAATCTCACTGCAGTCCGAATAATCCATTGCAAAACATCATAAAATGGTCATTGAGCCGAGACCTCCATAAAACCCCTCAAAAAGTTGTAGATCACCCCCCACAATAGTAAAACATGGAAAAAAAAGAAATAAATTGAAAAAAAAAGGGGGCGGCGGATTTATGGAATATAATCCATTAATAAAGGCTGATATAGAGAGAGGTGAAGTGCGATACTGCATGTAAATATTCCTATGGAATCCAGCCGCTCCGACACATTCGCGCCCATCTCCCACTTCCCAACGGAATCGGATGAACTATGAAGCGCTAAACCGAAAGCACTCGAAATGTGCTCGTGATGTCGTACCGAATAACCATTTACTGCGTCGCCTGTGTTGTAAATGCTCGTAAATTCGGAATACGCGTCTCTAGATATATCCACATATATATACATTTTTTTTTTCATTGTATACTTTGACTAAAAGTCAATTGTGCCTCTTCTACGCGCACCAGGGTCGTTATATTCTACGGCTCTTGACGAGGTGCTTGACTTTTATTTCGCTTCCTTATTTTTACATCTTTTTCAAAGGAATATAGGAGGTTTTATCGGTTTATGGTTACCTGCAATTGACTAATAAAAATGGTTGAAATGAATTTTGTAATTACGTATAAAAACATTGTTAGTGGAATATTTAATTTCTGTTAGTGCCATCGTCATTTGGAAAATTATCGTAGGCGATAAATTGTAGGCTTAGATAAAATAAAGATGTTTGGATGGAGTCATTTGAGTGAAAATTTTCATACTTATTTGTTTTTTGCATACAAAAAAAGTGAGGCGTCATGGGACACCTGGTAGATGTGAAACATGGGAACACTAATTTTGATCTAAATTGATCCAAAAATTTTGACGATTTCTCGAGAATTATTGGAATTTTTCAAATACTAAGTTCTTTCAAGTGTTTGAAAAGTTTGTTCAAAATTTTACAAAACTTTCCCAATTTTTTTGTCTTAAATTCCAAATTTTCCAAACATTTCCAAAATGGTTCTAAATTTTTCCAAAATTGGTGCAAAATTTTTCCACAATTTTTGAAAATTTTCAGAATTTCCTTCCAATTTTCTTCAAACTTTTTACAATTTGATGTCTAAGACAATGTCATGAGTGAAGGCAATACTTGAGTATTGAACTTCGCTGGACGTAACGTTGAATGTAACTTTAATCAGGCAAAGGAAGCTCTAATGGTTACTGCAGAACATACCAGTATTGTGATGACGATCAAGGAGACGTTTACAGCCCCAGGCTCGAAAAAAGCGCTACCATCCGTAATGTTGACTCCAAGTCCGGGCCTCCATTCTCCCACCTGCGCCGAGTTTCCATTTAAATGTAGATTAAATCCGTAATTTTTTAATAAAAATTCATGAGACAAATTTATTATGTAGTACCATTCAATTCGGAGACGAATCTAACTGTAAGTATACTTGGTTTAATTGTTTTGAATAGATTACAATTCATAATCATCGAACCGAGTAAGGTAGTTGGGGAAGCGAATTTTCTAGCATCTACATTATGATATTATGGATCCATTCTTCATCGAATATTTTTCTTCCGATATGATTCGCAATTCCATTTGTGTCTGCTTTTGGTTACCTTAACTAGCGCATGTTGCTTCATCTTTAGTAGATCCAACTTGAACTCGATCCTTCTTCCCTCTTTGAACTCAACCGGCCCCGACAATCCCTTCAACTCCACCTGTAACATCACGTGATCAAAATTTAATGTGACTTTATGAATAATGAATATTGTTGAAGATACTGTTAATCATTGATTCCGAAAACATGAGAGCTTTCAATTTTCCAATTCGGAGCAAGCATCTTTTGGTTAAACGTTCTGAGGTCATGGCTGGAAACCAAGATTGGGCCATGCTTGGACCAGCCCTGGACTTCAGGCTTGGTTTCGAATGATACCACCAAGCTTGGGCTTACCTTGGTAACCTATGTTCAGCCAAGCTTGGTTAAGCATTCTGAGGTCAAACTTGGAAACTAAGCTTGGACCAGGCTTGGTACAGGCTTGGATGCCAAGCTTGGAATTGTCTGGTATTCCCAAGCTTGGATTTACCTAGGCGTATCGATGGGATCGAGCTTGTTCCGAGCTAGGCAATCTCTTCTACCAAGCTTGGCTCCATTGTCAAGGCTTGGATCATCCCGCCTGGGAAGTTGTGACAACTTGAACAATTGTCATACTTTTGAAAACTAAAGCCGAATCGATATCCCAACTATCGATGTTTATCGACGCAAACGCGATTACCAACCAACTTCACGATGTTATCTGACTAATCTGATCAACCAATAAATGAATCACGATTCAAAAATGCTGGAATTTGGCGCCTCTCGCCAGTCTCCTTACAGCGTCCGCTCTTACCCTTTGAGCAAGTCCAGTTGGACTACAGCAACCTTGCGCTACAGTATTATTATCATGCTTATGGTAGTTACAGTTTAAGCTACGGTTACCTCGTGTACATTTCGGCGCGTCCAAAGATATTAATAAAGGATAATAATTGATATAATAAATACAGAGTACTTATTCCATAGACCATCCATCAAAAAATAAATTATAACAGACCAAGGCGGAATGGTCTTACGACTTTCGACCTTGCCGATGTTCATTTTTGTGCATGCGCTTTCTTGTCAACTGCATAAAAATGTCTCTTCTAAACACACTATTCCCCCCCGATTCATCCCGTGTATCTTCACCCCTTTGGAAAATCCTATAAATGAAAAGAGCACTTGGAAAGTCGTTATTGAAAGCAGTTCTCACCAGTCATCGATTAGCGAAAAATATATATCTGAAGGGAGTCACAGGGGATGATCCTTCTTATATACTTTTTACCTGGCGGGGGGGGGGGGGGGGGGGGGGGGGGGGGGGGGGGGGGGAGGGGGGAGGATGGGCAGAAGAATTGGAAAGAAGAGAAAGAGATTTCCGAAAGGATTGGCACGATGCTCAACCTTTGAATGCACCATCGGCATTGACTCCCCCTTTTTTCCATCGAATAGGAAATTTAAAATCCACATACCGAACTTAGAGGTGGAAGTACTCCCAGAGTAAGAGCATTTTGAAATGCATTTAAAACTGAAATTTGGAGTCTATTGACGTTCCTCGTATGCATAATCGTGTCAATAAATGGGCTTAGGCGCCATTTGGTAGCAATTGCTAGACGGGGGGGCAATGTTATTACCATTTGAACACCTCATAAAAGGATTCTGCACGGTCTGAATGATGCCAATGGAGGGGAAAAAATGTTTTCATGCTACCAGGTGATGACTTATGATTGCTGGAGGATTATTGCAAGATGGAGATGAATGGAACTCTTGGTTTGATGTCCTAAGACCGCTTTTTTCTCCGCCTACGTCCTAGTTTTTGTGATAAATCTGGAAATGAATCTGGAAGGTTCTTCAAAGGACTTTTCCTCGAGACTGTTTTGTCAGGGATTTTCTGAATAGATTTTTTTGAGGATGCTTCCCGATTTGTAGTTTCTGTTTGCCATTCCTAGCTTCTCCGACACGCCAATTAAATGTTTTCATACAGGATCTCAATTTGAATTTGGGAATGAGGGAAATGAAGAAAATGGTGTTGGATGGTCGTGTAAGGCTCCAAGTTTGGAAGCGTGTGATAATATAAAATAGAGTCAAAATATAAAAATCCAAGAATGATGGTCATGCAGTGACGTCGTTGGTATAATTTGTTCCGAGTGTCCTTTCCGCGTTAAATCCCGTCTCTCCCGGGTTACAAGCCTGCCATCCCACTCCATTATACTGCCATATCTCTTTTGAATGCGCCTGGAATATGAGGCTTCTCTTGACTCTCCCAGGCTTATGGGACACTGCGTTGTCCTGTTTCACGGATATACCCGGAAACTTCTTTTACGTGACGGGGTTGCTTGGCCACTTTTTTTCTTTTTTTTTCTTTTTTGCATATTTTCTTGTCCCTTTTTTTCGCGAACAGCGGCACGAGGCGGGAAATTTAATGTCAACCACATGCCATGTAAGCGAACATCCTTATCTATTTTACCTAATTTATCTTGTCGTGTTTAAGTTCACGTCACTTGTCAGTATCACTTTCATTTGAAGACATTCGAGCTGGTTTGATTTGGCAAAATGTGAGAGCAAGAGTGAAATTTTTGATATTGAATGTACTATATATAACATGTACACATAAGTTTCCGCCCACCCAACCACCCAATCATCCTGCCCACCCGGACACGCAACCATGGCACCTATCCCACCCAACCATAGCATCCACCCAACCACATACTCACCCAACCAAAGCACCCACCCACCCACCCACTCACCGACCCAAGCATGGCGCCTACCCAACCATAGCACCCATCCACCCAACCATAGCATCCATACACCCGCCCAACTATCGCACCCACCCACCCACTCACCCAACCATACCACCCACCCACCCACCCGACCATATCACCCACCTGCTCATCCACCCAAGCATAGCACCTACCCACCCACCCACGCAACCATAGCACCCACCCATCCACCCAACCATAGCACCCACCCATCGACATACTCACCCAACCAAAGCACCCACCCACCCACCCACTCACTGACCCAAGCATGGCGCCTACCCAACCATAGCACCCATCCACCCAACCATAGCATCCACACACCCGCCCAACTATCGCACCCACCCACCCACTCACCCAACCATACCACCCACCCACCCACCCGACCATATCACCCACCTGCTCATCCACCCAAGCATAGCACCTACCCACCCACCCACGCAACCATAGCACCCACCTGCTCATCCACCCAAGCATAGCACCTACCCACCCACCCACGCAACCATAGCACCCACCCACCCACCCAACCATAGCACCCACCCACCCACATACTCACCCAACCAAAGCACCCACCCACCCACCCACTCACCGACCCAAGCATGGCGCCTACCCAACCATAGCACCCATCCACCCAACCATAGCATCCACACACCCGCCCAACTATCGCACCCACCCACCCACTCACCCAACCATACCACCCACCCACCCGACCATATCACCCACCTGCTCATCCACCCAAGCATAGCACCTACCCACCCACCCACGCAACCATAGCACCCACCCATCCACCCAACCATAGCACCCACCCATCGACAAGACATTGTCCTCAGGTAAACCATCATTCCACTACATAGGAGATATTACCAATAAAATCTTAATAAAAGCAATCTCACCTCAATTATCAAAAGTAACATCTACTATATACTTGCAATAAAAGCAACAATATGTAGAACACATGAAAAAATCCACTGTTCCATTTCTTCTGTTTTTTGCTAATGAAACCACGTAAGTGCACTGTTGGACATTACAAGTTTTTTTGTTGCCTTTGAAGAGAGCACGATAGCGTAAAAGATATTGCTTGGGTTTGGCGGATGAAACCAGAAAGCCAAATTGAAACTTGGATTACAAGTAAGGTCATAAATTAAGGAGAAACCGGTTACTGTTCTAGTTGAGGACAAAACTTGGTAGCTTTTGAGACTTGTTATAGCGGCGAGAGCCAAGAGGGCGATGTTGTCTTAGTACTGGTGAAAATCTACTACCCTCACCCGTCAACTCCCTTTGCCAGTCTACCACTTAGACTTTAACCCTTTATACGCTATCAGACATTAACGTGCTAGTGGCTGGTGAGGTAAACGGCCGGGGGATCAAAAGTGGCTACGTACCTCATTTGCTTGGTGGCGAGTGAGTGTACGGTCAACCATCCTTGTTCGTTTTTGACCCACCTCTTATGGTTTTTCCATGCCTCAGTTGTTGGCGGCGTGATTTTCACGTTTTATGTAATTCGTAATAAATACGATCATTGAATAAGTGGGTAAAATCATAGAAAAGCAGATCATTGATTAGCATAAACACTTTCAGACAAGATAAGACGTCGCAAAGGAGAGCAGAAATGGGAGTGACAATGTGTGTGTGTGTGGGGGGGGGGGTGGGGGGGTATGTATATGTGGGTGGGTGAGTGCGTGTATGTGGGTGGATGTGCGTGTGTGTGTGGTTCTGTGGGTGGGTGGATATGTGGGTGGGTGGATATGTGGGTGGGTGTGCATGTGGGTGGATATGTGTGTGTGTTTGTGTGTGGGTGGGTATGTTCGGGTGTGTCGGTACGTGAGTATATGTGTGTGTGGGTGGTTTGGGGGGAGGTGAGTGCCGGGGAGGGGGGGGGGAGTGGGTGAGTGCTAGGACGGGGGGGGGGGAGTGGGTGAGTGCTAGGACGGGGGGGGGGGAGTGGGTGGGTGTTGAGGGTGGGGGGTGGAGTGGGTGGGTGAGTGTACGTGTCTTCCTGTGCTTGCGTCTGTGTGTGTGTGTGTGTGTGCCTAGCCAGTTTTTGTTGCCATACTCTTGCTCTTCTGGTATTGATCCACAGGAACGGCCGCGAGGCCTTGCTTTGTGGGCAATACTGCGGAGACGAGTACCCATCCAATGCGGCTGGCTTCGATTTTTTTCCCATGCAATATTTTCTATATTTTCTAATCACATAGTAAAACACCCAGAGCACATCTGTGATATGACAGCGAGCCATTTCGCGGGTAGCGCCGATAGCATGCCTCAGTCAGAAGCCACGTTTTTTTTATGATGACATTGACTTGATGATTATGACTCCCGTCGACAGGTTCCGCGGTTGCTTGGGTTCGAATCCCGTCCGGGCCATCGGGATTCTTCCCTCTCGAAATCTGATTCATCCTTGATTCATCCAATTTGGGAATGGAAAGGCTACTTCATCGCGGTAGCTTAATCGGATGGGTGCCCGGTGTTAAACCGAGAGTCTCGGGTTCGAATCCCGAGTAGACCATCAGGAAATTTTCCTCTTGATGTTCGATTCATCTTTGATTCCTTCTGATTGGTACAGCGTGAGAGATCGGTCCATTTGCTCCATCATATCATCAATATAGGAACCACCAATGGGGAAGCTTCTCCCATGGACTTTTTATCATTTCATCGGATTAGCCAGGTTACTTCTCCACTTCATCCCTAACGACTAATATTTTCCAATTGAAAGTGACGTATGTTTGCGTTACGACCTAAATTCACTATCACATCTCCCGAATGTTTCGTATTCATGCAGAGTAGTGGGTTATGAGCGAAATCCAGCATCCGATAGTTTGCATGCGCCTGTATGCGTATCGTCACCATGGAGCCACTGATCATTGTCCTGTCCCTTCGAGCTGGGGCAACACTATTGCATTTTCCGTGGCAATTACTTCTCGTTTGGTCCAATTAAGCTAGAGGGCCGGGGACACAACATTTCCCCTGTTACAGAGACCAGTAAATTTGATATGGGTGCAGAGGGAATGGATTTGGAGATGGTAGCCAATTTCCAATGGCGAAAGCAAATTCCTCATGAATAATTTGTTCGATAATTTTTTCTTTTTTTTTTTATGGAATTACATGTGGTTTACATAAACAGATTTATATGGAGCTCTGCGGGATATCGGCGGCGTTGGAACACGGAGAGATAACAGGAATTGGAATTTAACGTTTTCATAAAAACGATGGGGAATCCATAGGCGCATACACAATAAATGAACATCGTCAGAGTCGATAGTCGTAAGACGATTACACATTGGTCTGCCATAATTTATTTTTTGATGGATGGTCTTTGGAATAAGTACTCTGTATTTATTATATCAATTATTATCCTTTATTAATATCTTTGGACGCGCCGAAACGTACACGAGGTAACCGTAACTTAAACTGTAACTTCCATAAGCATGATAATAATACTGTAGCGCAAGGGTGCTGTAGTCCAACTGGACTTGCTCAAAGGGTAAGAGCGGACGCTGTAAGGAGACTGGCGAGAGGCGCCAAATTCCAGCATTTTTGAATCGTGATTCATTTATTGGTTGATCAGATTAGTCAGATAACATCGTGAAGTTGGTTGGTAATCGCGTTTGCGTCGATAAATATCGATATTTGGGATATCGATTCGGCTTTAGTTTTCGAAAGTATGACAATTGTTCAAGTTGTCATAACTCCCCAGGCGGGAAGATCCAAGCCTTGACAATGGGGCCAAGCTTGGTAGAAGAGATTGCCGAGCTCGGAACAAGTTCGATCCCATCGATACGCCTAGGTAAATCCAAGCTTGGGGATACCAGACAATTCCAAGCTTGGCATCCAAGCCTGTGCCAAGCATGGTCCAAGCTTAGTTTCCAAGTTTGACCTCAGAATGCTTAACCAAGCTTGGCCGGACATAGGTTACCAAGGTAAGCCCAAGCTTTGTGGTACCATTCGAAGCCAAGCTTGAAGTCCAGGGCTGGTCCAAGCATGCTCCAATCTTGGTTTCTAACCTTGAACTCAGAACGTTCAACCAAAAGATGCTTGCTCCAAATCGGAAAATTGAGAGCTCTCATTTTTTTGGGATCAATGATTAATAGTGTCTTCAACTTCTCAAAAAATATTGTTACTTCAAATTTCAAATTGTAAATCAGCACGAAGCGCGCAAGTGTTTCTCAAAACATTATGCAAGAATCAGAAGCGCAACAGAGTGAACATTGTTGGAATAATTTTGTTATTCGGGTAAGGTGCCAGAGTAATATTTTCATATACGATTTTATGGGAAGAAGGAAAGATTTATGGCTCCACGAATATGTGAGAAAAAAGAAATGGCATACCGACGTAATTTCAGTCCTCACCCCTTATCACAAGTATAATCCTCGATTTTTTTTCTGCACCGTATGAGCGCGTACGTTGGAGATAAGGTTTCAGTGTTTTCAACAAAAAAAAAAGAACAGAAAAATTGATATAGAGGTCGATGGTGAGAGAGTTAAGGGTAGGAGGGTATGTTTTACAAAGTAGGAAAAAAGTTGACATGATGAGAAGTCGATAGAGTTATCACCATTTATAGCCATCTAAAGACTGTGAAGTGGATTTTCTTGTGATTTTGTTGTGAGTATGTTTTGTATAAACAAATGGTTCTAGGTTGATATCTAATAGATTATATTATATCCCAGTTTTTTTTCTATGTGCACTTCAGATGAGAGGAAAAATGGCTGTTCTCGTCTCGTCTCGTTCAGATCAATCTATTCTCTCGTCTTGTCTCGTCGAGAATTTTGCTTCCTTTGACTCGTTTCGTTCTATATCGTCTCGTCTTTTTTTTCTTGTCTCGACTTGCTCCTATCGACTTCCTCCCCCATCTTCCTCCTCTCGACATCTTCCTTTCGTCTTTCTCGTCTCGTCACGTCTCGTCTTTTTTCTCTCGACTTTCGCGTCTCGTCTTTCTTGTCTCGACTTCCTCCTCTCGTCTCGTCTCGATTTCCTCCTCTCGTCTTTCTCGTCTCGACATCCTCCTCTCGTCTTTCTCGTCTGGACTTCCTCCTCTCGTCTTTCTCGTCTCGACTTGCTCCTCTCGACTTCCTCCTCCCGACTTCCTCCTCTCGACTTTCTCGTCTCGACATCCTCCTCTCGTCTTTCTCGTCTGGACTTCCTCCTCTCGTCTTTCTCGTCTCGACTTGCTCCTCTCGACTTCCTCCTCCCGACTTCCTCCTCTCGACATCTTCCTTTCGTCTTTCTCGTCTCGTCACGTCTCGTCTTTTTTCTCTCGACTTTCTCGTCTCCACTTTCTTGTCTCGACTTTCTTGTCTCGACTTTCTTGTCTCGACTTCCGGCTCTCGACATCGTCCTCTCGTCTTTCTCGTCTCGTCTTGTCCTTCTCGTCTCGATTTCTTCCTCTCGACTTCCCCCTCTCGACATCCTCCTCACGACATTCTCCTCTCGTCTTTCTCGTCTGGACTTCCTCCTCTCGTCTTTCTCGTCTCGTCTTTCTCCTCTCGTCATTCTCGTCTCGTCTTTCTCGTTTCGTCTTTCTCCTCTCGTGTTTCTTCTCTCGTCATGTCTGTCTCGTCTCGGCTTCCTCCTCTCCTCTTTATCCTCTCATCTCGAATTCATCATCTCTCTCCGCATCGCTAAC
Source organism: Asobara japonica (assembly GCA_026005395.1). Classification (NCBI taxonomy): domain Eukaryota; kingdom Metazoa; phylum Arthropoda; class Insecta; order Hymenoptera; family Braconidae; genus Asobara; species Asobara japonica. The sequence continues at coordinate 1,891,861 of BQMI01000510.1, forward strand.
TCCACGTGACCTAATATTTCACTTGAATCGATATTCATTTTCAATCTGTGGTCAGAACCGTAATCGAATTATCGAAAGAAACCGATGTATTAGAACGCAGGCCATGATATACTTCTCTGCAGGAAATGAAATTGCTCCTCTAAATTGTACAATCGGAAATTTCTTCCTCTTCTTCCTGCTCCAAGGACAAATGCTCATTTGTTGCACTGGAAAACCCTCCTAATATCACTTTCATTCGAATTCTTATTTTTCATCCCATCTCTTACGAGATACAAAATGCTGATACAAGAAGTTCTAAGTGTGAGGTTAAACGAACATATTCGTAAACCCATACTACGAAATTGTAAAAAGTTTATGGTCGAAGAAGTTGAAGTACGAAAAATGAAGTTTTACCATAAATTACAACATAAAATGGAGTAGTTTTAACTTTCTTTTGACACGTTTTTTATGTGTTGCCCAATGTGCTAAAAGTCACTCGATGATTTCCGGTACTGAGCGAACTTCGCAAACTTCGTAATGAAAAAAGATGTTCTGGGTGGCGATATTCCCTGCGCGTCTCGAATGCTTCTCAATGATTTGCGAGGCCCTTCGCAAAAAAAAGGAATGGACCAGTTGTGGGTGTGGCCCTCTAAGTGGTAAGCTAATAACTTCCGATTACCGTTTCCGCTGGAAAAGCGACAAACAAATTTTTTGCAGAGAATTTTTGGGAAAAAATTCGTTCAGAGAAATTGGGAAAAGAATATTGGGGAGAAATTTTGGCGTCCTAGATTCAGGTTGGAGAGGAGCTGCTAGTCCTGGACCTGAACGGCTCTTACCGCCGGTACGGACTAGGGCCGTACGGCCCTACGGGCAATGATGCGCTGGTGAACTGGCAGCGTACCAAGTTGGGCTCGCTTGCTGACGCCGCTGCTTCCACGTCAAAAGCGGAATTTTAGTTCGGGGATATTTGAGAAAACAAATTACGGGGACGAATTTCCGGAAGAGAAACTTCGGTGGGAGTTTAGACCCACTACCGGAAATTGCACTTCATTCTTGATTAATGCGACCTTCTGAGAAATTTTGAGGAATTTGCATAACGTGAGGATTCTAGGGTTTGTCAGAGGATTTTTCAATTTTCCAGCAAATTGCGACCTGCATTCATGCACTTCCGGGTACCTGAATTGGGCGAAAATTGAAAATTAGAAACTCCGAAAAACAAATTGGATAAAACAGAAAATTAGATTCTTGGTACTAGCTCCTGGTTATGGTGATGGTGATGATGAGAAGGAAGAACTGAAAGGTTCTCAAACCCTCACCCTCACTGTTTTAAATGATAGCACCATTCGTCCAATTTAATTTGTTACGTCTAGAATAAAACGAATTTCCTTTTATCTATTGCGCTCTCACACAACTCCAGCGACAAGGTAAAAAGTGCAAAAGGGTTATTAATGAACTGCCGGCATTGCATTATCAGACGATGGTTTGATCATTGACAATCAACTTATGATGACTGATATACTTTCCCACGCAATTTTCACTTTTGCCGATGTTCTCAGACATAAAGAAACCAACGGAAATTTTTCAAGGAAATATTTCCGGAAATTTTTGCCATTGATGAAATTTCCAAAACTTAAATTTCTGAAATTTCAATTTTTTTTCTCGCAATTTCACAATCTTAAAATATTTAATTCAAGCAATTTAAAAATCTCTCGATATCGACAAATAATAAATATCATAAAAAAATATTATTAACAAATAATAAGTAATCAGTTTGAATTAATCACTAATTAACATGAGACTTCCAAAAAAGCAAACGAAAGCTCATGAGACCTGAAGACACTGACTGGTCTGGCAATGACAACTCATAATTCCAAGTTATTCCTAATGACTGACAATTGTTGCTCAGTTAACGACAGGATCCACTCTCGTGGATTCCCCCTTCACGTAATTCAGTTCCGTATCTCTACAACGATTTCAAATACACTGCATTAACGCCAACACTCATGTTAGGACGCAGTGGAGTTGAACATCCATTGGCACTTCTCGCCCTTTCTCCCCTTAATCACCGCACCACCCCTTGCCCTCCCCCCCCCCCCCTCCTCCCACCACCCCCGCCCTTTCCCCCTTCCCCCGCCCCTCCACCCCCTCAGGCACTTCTCGCCCTTTCTCCCCTTAATCACCGTACCTCCCCTCCCCCCGCCCTTTTCTCACCCCCCCCTCCCGCCCCCCCCCTCCCAACATCCTTCCCCTGCTCCACCCACCACCGCCTCAAGTTTGCACCTCGTACTTCCTCCTAAGTACATGGCCAAGTAATGCGTACGCAAGTAGAGACATTTGCTGGTTAACTCGACACGTTCTACATGAATTCCACATTCGATCAACGCGTTACAACCGTGATAGAATACCTAATTGTCGGTGGACGAGAGTGATGCGCTTGGAAGTGTGATCATTTGCTGGAGGAATGCATACCATTCTATCATCGTGCAATTAATGAAGATAATTAGTTTTAATGAGATGGAGATTTCCTGGGGATGTAGCCAATTAAGAGATGGAAATTTTGCGGCTAAACTTGAAAGCAGTGATTTTTCACAAGGACAGGACATGCATTTTTCTTAAGGCAATTAAGGAGATAATCGGACAATTATCTCTTACTTTGTCAGGGGAATAGTTTTGAAGGTGAAATTTTGCGATTTTGTGGAGTTCGGTCCTGTTCGAGGAAGCGTATACACGAAAATGAATATCGTCAGAGTTGATGGTCGTAAGACGTTTCCGCATTGGTCTGTCATAATTTATTTGGTGATGGATGGTCTATGGAATAAGTACTCTGTATTTATTATATCAATTATTATCCTTTATTAATATCTTTGGACGCGCCGAAACGTACACGAGGTAACCGTAACTTAAACTGTAACTTCCATAAGCATGATAATAATACTGTAGCGCAAGGGTGCTGTAGTCCAACTGGACTAGCTCAAAGGGTAAGAGCGGACGCTGTAAGGAGACTGGCGAGAGGCGCCAAATTCCAGCATTTTTGAATCGTCATTCATTTATTGGTTGATCAGATTAGTCAGATAACATCGTGAAGTTGGTTGGTAATCGCGTTTGCGTCGATAAACATCGATATTTGGGATATCGATTCGGCTTTAGTTTTCAAAAGTATGACAATTGTTCAAGTTGTCATAACTCCCCAGGCGGGAAGATCCAAGCCTTGACAATGGGGCCAAGCTGGGTAGAAGAGATTGCCTAGCTCGGACCAAGCTTGGTCCCATCGATACCCCTAGGTAAATCGAAGCTTGGGGATACCAGACAATTCCAAACTTGGCATCCAAGCCTGTACCAAGCATGGTCCAAGCTTAGTTTCCAAGTTTGACCTCAGAATGCTTAACCAAGCTTGGCCGTACATAGGTTACCAAGGAAAGCCCAAGCTTGGTGGTACCATTTGAAGTCAAGCCTGAAGTTCAGGGCTGGTCCAAGCATGGTCCAACCTTGGTTTCCAACCTTGAACTCAGAACGTTTAACCAAAAGATGCTTGCTCCAAATTGGAAAATTGAAAGCTCTCATTTTTTCGGAATCAATGATTAACAGTGTCTTCACCTTCGTAAAAGATCTGCGGATGCTGAGCCAATTTTTTCTGAAAGTAAAACCGGAAATACCACTTCACTAAATGGCGAAGTTGTTTGAAATGCACGGATGGAGAGTAGCGTCACACCAAGAATAGACAAAATACATATGCATGGACGTGTGCATCTGGGCTGTACCTTAGTATTACCATAATTATAATTTACATGGCAACAGTGCGATACTACGAAAGAAGATTAATCCAGGAAATATCTAATTAAACGAAAGTGGCAGTTGTGGTTTAGCTCAGATGTCTAGAGTTAAGTGAAATTCCTGGGCCAACTTGATATATTGCCTATAAGTTTCATAGGCTTTTTGTCCCCAACTTTTCTATAGGGAAAAGCGCTATTCCTGGTATTGAAAAGTTGTAAATAAATCAATAGCGGAGAGAAACTTGTCGATGGGGTTTTGCGGAGTCAATTCATGGGGACCGGAAACTAGTTATTCAACAACAACTCCCTTAATCTTAACGAATCGTTATGACAGTTGAACATAGTTTCCGTGTAAATTAAATATCGTTATCGGTTATCTATTGAAAGTGACATTAGAAAATTTTAGATAATTCAGAAGGTGCTCACAGATAAAACAGTAAAAGTTCTTGACGCGCATAATTCCGTTGGGTTGACTTAAATAATTTGCGTTGTTAACTTGCCGATGGGGAAAGTTATTGCAATGCCCTCAAAAATTGAAAGCCCCAAATTCATCATATCTTCACGTTTCATGACCCCCTGAATCATTTTGGGACGTTTTTGAGATGGCGTATGTGTGTGTGTGTGTGCGTCTGTATGTTTGCGAGCGAAATTTTGAGCGCGGTTTCCTCACGAACGGCACGGACGATTGAAACGATTGAGGTCGCAATCGCAGCGTCCTCGCGAACTCTCGCGCTGATCAGACTTTGGTTGAAAGTGGTCCATTGCATTAATTGTTATAAACAATTTTAATTGTTCATAACGCTCTCTCGGGAGAAGCGTTGGAGGCACAAAAAAATGTGTATGACAAAAGTTGATCCACGTGGAAAAACGCATATTTTAGGTTCTATGACTTTTCACGCTAGCTCGCATAATTAGTGAGATATTGCAAATTGCATTCCCAGTGCACATTTTCAGGAAAATTAATTATAACTGTTTAGGGTTTTTTTTGGGGACAATATATCATCTCGCAAGGTTGAGGCTAACAGCATTGGGGATGGGAAGAGGGTCACTCTACGACAAGAGGATTGTACGACGTCACGAGACGGAATTTGTGGTCTCTGTCCATGACAGGTCTTGCACCATTCATTATGCGGTATTAAACAATTTATCTGGTACCGGGCTCAAGTGTTACCAGGCTCCCGAGCTCCAGTGAATACTCTGATAGCGCCGAAATAATTAGAAATTTTCCAATTCAAGAGAAAATAAATCAATTTACCCGTAAAAATTTTTCCGCGTGGACAACAATTGTAGATGAAGATTTTGCATACTTTATCAAATTTTTTTACATAAAGTAAATTTAATGCATTTTTTTTATTGAACATTTTTTTTTTTTTTATATTAAAATTTTTAATTTGGAAACTAAAAATGAGATTTGTACGCGAGACCGTAATTGTCTTTTTCTTTCATATTTTTTTTTTTTTTTAGTGGTAACCAATTTGTATGGAGCATATGAGGCGGTACATGGACCGCAGATGCTCCGACGAGATCTCTGGTTATGCTTAGTTTTGTAGAAGATTATTTGATATTTTAATCTGGCAATTCGCAGTTAAACTACTTTCATAGCTGGGTCAAACGAAAAGCTCGAGCGAGCCAGTCGCGTTATGCGAAATACATTCACAGCAGAGAGCTTTTCCCGTAACGTGAACGGAGCTGCATAAAGTGATGAATTGGAGGAAATTTCGGGGGACTTGAACAAACGGAAATTTATGAATTTTTGGAGAATTTCAATGAAGAAAAAAATCCTGAAATGAATTAAAATTTGAAATTTGGAGTAACAGTATCTTTTTTAAAGCTGAAGATACTGCTAATCATTGATTCCGAAAAAACGCGAGCTCTCAATTTTCCAATTTGGAGCAAGCATCTTTTGGTTAAACGTTCTGAGTTCAAGGTTGGAAACCAAGATTGGACCATGCTTGGACCAGCCCTGGACTTCAGGCTTGGCTTCGAATGGTACCACCAAGCTTGGGCTTACCTTGGTAACCTATGTCCGGCCAAGCTTGGTTAAGCATTCTGAGGTCAAACTTGGAAACTAAGCTTGGACCATGCTTGGCACAGGCTTGGATGCCAAGCTTGGAATTGTCTGGTATCCCCAAGCTTGGATTTACCTAGGGGTATCGATGGGATCGAGCTTGGTCCGAGCTAGGCAATCTCTTCTACCAAGCTTGGCCCCATTGTCAAGGCTTAGATCTTCCCGCCTGGGGAGTTATGACAACTTGAACAATTGTCATACTTTTGAAAACTAAAGCCGAATCGATATCCCAAATATCGATGTTTATCGACGCAAACGCGATTACCAACCAACTTCACGATGTTATCTGACTAATCTGATCAACCAATAAATGAATCACGATTGAAAAATGCTGGAATTTGGCGCCTCTCGCCAGTCTCCTTACAGCGTCCGCTCTCACCCTTTAAGCTAGTCCAGTTGGACTACAGCACCCTTGCGCTACAGTATTACTATCATGCTTATGGAAGTTACAGTTTAAGTTACGGTTACCTCGTGTAAGTTTCGGCGCGTCCAAAGATATTAATAAAGGATAATAATTGATATAATAAATACAGAGTACTTATTCCATAGACCATCCATCACCAAATAAATTATGACAGACCAATGCGGAAACGTCTTACGACTTTCGACTCGAACGATGTTCATTTTTGTGTATGCGATTTCTTGAAAAGATTCTGCAAATTTATTTTCCCCCTCCTCCTGTCCCCAAAGCCCAACGCCAGCAAAATTCACAAAGAATGGACTTTTCAATTAAACTATCCACCTTGATTTCCAATCAGACATAAATAGACCTCTTGATTAAATCTCAAATGAAAAAATCATAATTCACGGTGAAACGATCCCCCCCCCCCTCCCTCCCCCCTTACTTGCAGAAATATCTCAATAAATTCTTTTCTCGACCAAACGAATGATCGTGATATGGTACGCTTTGGATTCACGCCAAATCTCTCTACTGTAATTCACCCTGGCAACTGAAATCCACCGCTATATGGTCACTTCCATCGTTTCATTCAGACCCGCAGGCTCTTACACCAGTGGCCCACATAAAAATTGGCATTTTCTCTTTTTGTCCCTCGCCCTACCACCCCCTATCTCCCCTGACTCCCCCCCCCCCCCGCCCACTCCCCCCATACCCCACCCACTGGCCCTCCCCCTCATCACCCACCCCCTCATCACCCGCCCACTCCCCCCACCCACCCCCTCATCACCCGCCCACTCCCCCCACCCACCCCCTCATCACCCGCCCACTCCCCCCACCCACCCCCTCATCACCCGCCCACTCCCCCACCTACCCCCTCATCAGCCGCCCACTCCCCCCACCCACCCCCTCATCACCCGCCCACTCCCCCCATCACCGCCCCCCCCCCTGCCCCTCCCCCCATCACCCGCCTACTCCCCCAGCCCCGGCCCACTCCCCCCCCCCCCCTCCCTTCCACTCCCCGCCTACCGGTGTCTACTCTATCGAATCTACCGGCTGAAGAATTCAATCGAAAACTCACCGAGTTGATGTAGTTGATGAGAGAGAGACCGCCGTCCCATGGGTGTTCTGCTTCGCACGAGAGATTAGCCGGCCTGAGGGTATGTGACTGTTCCAGGGTGCGCAAACCAACAGCAAACACTTGTACGCTGTCGTATATCAAAGCAGGTTCAGCCTGATGGGGAGCAAAACATTGAGGATAAATTTGTGTTGACAGACACATGAGAAAATTGAGAGAGATATGTCATCTCTCTCAAATGCGGTTTACGCATTAAAAATGGAATTTTGTACACTCGGTGCGATCATCGTGTCGGTCTCATATGACATACTAGATCAAGTGAGAAATGCCAATTTTTGGGCACTGAAATTATTGCGATATTTTGGAAAAATTTTGGAATTGCCAGTTTAATTTTTTTAAATTTGCGAAAATTTGAGAAATTTTCAAATTTTTGGAAAATCCCAAATGTTCGAGATATCCAAAAATGCACATCTGTCTAAATGATGAGAAGAACTACAACTATTAATGGCAAAATGCATTATGAATTCTCCGAGTTCCTCACAAGTTTCCTATCGCCAAAGACTTGTTGATCCTATGCATATTTTTCGCGCGGCAGTGCAACTTTTTCGCGTAACGCAACTCCCCTCAATTTCCGCAAAAAACTATTTGGTATTTGAGCCGAAATCTTCGGCCACAGTTTGCTCCATGAACATTGCAGCTATGTTCAAAGTGAAACCGATTTTTTTCTTTTCAAAGTCACTACAGGAAGTTCTTTATTTTTTTCGTTACACTTTCATCCAGCCGCCCTCGAAGTGAAAAAAAAACACGAATGCAAAAAAATGTTCTTCAGCTATCATGGGTCTTAAACGTGGCTTAAGTTTGGTCTAAGTTTGGCTTAAGCATGACTTAAGCTTGGCTTAAGCATGGCTTAAGCTTGTCTTAAGCATGGCTTAAGCTTGCCGTAAGCATGGCTTAAACCTGCCTTAAGCTTGGCTTAAGCTGGGCTTAAACTTGGCTTAAGCTTGGCTTAAACTTGGCTTAAACTTGGCTTAAGCTGGGCTTAAACTTGGCTTAAACTTGGCTTAAACTTGGCTTAAGCTTGGCTTAAGCTTGGCTTAAACTTGGCTTAAGCTTGGCTTAAACTTGGCTTAAGCTTGGCTTAAACTTGGCTTAAACTTGGCTTAAACTTGGCTTAAACTTGGCTTAAGCTTGGCTTAAACTTGGCTTAAGCTTGGCTTAAACTTGGCTTAAACTCGTTTTCCATCGGCGCCGCTGAGAGGCGTCGCTGTTTACCCCAAATTGGAGTAAACGTTAAATGAAAAAAAGTCATTACTGATTTTTTTTTCTAGGCAAGACTTATTCACCAGTAATTTTCCACAAAGCACTTCCTCAATTCCTAATCCGTGGATAATAATTAATGGATTTGTTCGCACAAATGGGGGCATCATAGATTCCTCGTAATGTGCGGGCGATGCTGACCTTTTCGCAGTTCAATATACCTGAAAAAAACTCGGCATTTTTCAAGGTAGTTGGAGTTTGGAAATGACAGATTTGCCGCCGAAATAAAATTTGAACCCCGATTTCTATTTTTTTTTCCTCCCCAATTTCATCGATATTATCAAAAGTCCGTACATCAAAATCTTGAAAAAATCGTAAAAATGGAGTCGAAACATATCGGAGGGATTGTCGTTAAAATTTAATGCCCTAGTTCACGTGATATTAACCGTGAATTCTAATCCAATTATCCCTTCAATGATAATATTTCTAGCTTGAGCTGAACGCAACGTAATGGTAGAGTCTTCGGGAAAATTTGAGGAATTATTGGAGAAATTGAGCAGCTGGAAAACGTTCAATTTTTCGTGAAATCTCTGGAATTTCAATATTGATAAAATTCCACTTATACAGAAAGGAGGAAGAGCAGATACTTCGCTGCTCTGCTTTTTATTACAATATTTTTATTAATTTTCTTTTATCAGGTCGATGGTTAAATGAAAAATGAGCATATATATACATTGCCGAAAAATTTACCGATTTATTGGTGTTTGAATAATATCTCACGAAAATGTTTTCGGTATGACAATTTTTTACATAATCATTTTTTACATTTTACTCTACATGACATCCTACATTTCTCACGCTGCTAATTTAAAGATTGGAAAAAAAATTAAGAATGTGGACGCCGTTGACCCGTTACAATCCTTGCAACAAAGTAACCAGATTTGTAGTTGGGGACTATGAACGCTGCCTGCGAGCCTCTCCCCACCACCGACGTCCGCGCCGGCGCATGGCAGTCTGCGGTGGGGGTGGGGGCAGCGACACGGTCAGTATGAATTGCGCCGTGCATGCGTTCACAGTGGCGAGGAGAGTTCGGCTGGCAGCCCAACGACTCTGCGATTGTCGCTATAAAAATTTAGACACGACTCGCAACCTACAATTACCGATTCGGTCATTTGATCAGCTTTCCTATCTTCATGAACATAAAATTGAAAGCTGTCAATGCTTCGCTGTCTACATTTTCGTTCAATAAAGAGCGTGTTCTTGGTGAATGGATATTTATTTTCCTTGTTTTTTTGGGAATTTATTCTCAGTTATTATTATATGAATAGTTATGTTTTGCATTTCAAGTGATCCACATTTTTGCATTGGCTCTTTCGTGTCCGATATTCTGCTCCCTGACATTTAGACCTGGAATTCCATGGAAGCCATCCGACACTACTTCATGTCGCAGAGTCCGCCCAATCGATTTCTGAAGAGGTCTAGGTCGCTAAGTGGCCACTTAAGTGTCTCCGCTAGTAAAGAACGAGGTTGGGACGGACCGAGTGACATAAATTGGAATTTACGTACTGCTCGAAAGGCGGGACCCACAGCGGATCAAGATGGGCCATCGTGTCGGATCTTTCCTCGGACTCAGCCAGATTTACAAGCAGAGAGCTTACAGGAGTATCACTTAAGGCCCGAGTCTGATAATTTTTTTCCCATGCTCCTCTGGTCAGTTCGGGGAAAAAACTAATTTTTACTTCATGACAAAAAAATTAGCAGATAATACAAATATGGGATTCGTAATGAAAACAAATTAAAATTAATTTGCTAAAATTAAATTAACCTCCCCCCCCCCCCCCCGAAAAATTAAACACGTGAACACTAAATTAAAGAAAACCAGGGGATAAAATTGTTACCAAAACCATTTCTGAAAACGATTATTTCTACTTTTTGATAAGAATTTCTGGGTTTATGGGCGGCATGTTATGGAACTCTCCGTCAATATCTGCGATCAAGAGAGGTTGAAGGATAAGCCTGCGGCGTAGTCCCAACGGTACATGTCAATAACGATGATGCGGTACAGCATTGATGCCGTCGGTGGTATTCCATGACATGCGCTTCAAAATGTATGCTCCCTATTTTGGGTTTCAAAATTATAAGCAAAGTCTGACTGGGGAGCATAAGAAACTTCTTTTCTGATCGTGCTACGCATGACCAGTATTGTCCAACACTCATGAGAGGCCTACGAAAAACGGCATCTTTCCACCTTACAGGATCAGAGATATACTGAAAGCCTTAAACGTAAAGATTCTACGACTGATTGACTCTTTTTTTACGTCATGTAAACTAAATGTATAAGGACATCATGAGCCAATCACAATGTAATGTTACAATAATAGGTGAATAGATTATATATCCATTTTTGTAGTCTTTTTCAGCAGAATAAACCGTACTCGGTTTGATTGCTGGAATAATGAAAAAAATAAATGGGATGTGTCGCATCTATAACTTCCCGATAGTGGGTGTGTGTGTGTTTGTGTGTATTACGATTTTTTATCGATATCTCGTAAAATGTATGCCCTATTTTTCTCGTATCTGTCATCGTTCTCCAAATACAGCGTTATAAACAATGAAAATTGTTAATTAAGCGATATCTCGTAAATTAGCGCAATTATGGAAAAAAGTCATTGAACATAAAATATGTATCTTCATGTGGGGAACAACATTCGTTGGAAACTTTTTCCTCTATCTCCCACGGTTATTGTAATACAACGTTTTAAACAATTGAGATTGTTAATAACAATTGAAGAAGTTGTGTTTTAGATTTGATACTCCTTTCCGCTCTCCGCAATGGCTAGGTGTAATTTCATCGATCTGACACTTTTCATTTTCGGGGTCATTACAATAGCTTTCCCTATCAGGAAGTTAAGAAAAAAATAAAAAAATTGGCCCATTGGCCTATTTTTAGTACAAAACGAAACGTCTTAATTAATCGTGTGACCGGAATGTGTCACGTCACTCGAGCGATTACGATGATTGGGCTTTTATTAGTTTGAACATATAATTATTATTTAATAGATCATGTTGAGTGATACGGTAGACGCGGGGGGGGGGGGGGGGGGGGGGGGGAGAGACAACTTTCGGGGGGGGGGGGGGTGGGAGAGACAACTTTGGGGGGAGGTATATGTCGCTTCACCGCGGTATATTTCCAGATCGCGGAGAGCTAGGAAATTCATCAAGGGCTCATTTAAGGGGGCTTGAAGAGGTTGAATTGTTCGTAAAGAGCTATTGAGTATCCAAGATGATACTCGAAACCTCGGTGGCTCGTAAACTTGGAAAATTGGAATTCCCGGTGAAAATCGACTTCTATAGAGCGGAAATATATTCATTAGCAGGCAATAAACGAATGAGTTGACTATGGTGATGCAATGATCTGAATGGAAGGAGGGCATTCTCAAATTATTATTAACAGTCATGGATATATAGGATTATATATGTGAGATATACGATACGCTGAAGCGTTTCAAACCAGGTTGAAAAGAATTGGAAAATTTTTGAAACAATTTCTCAAAAATTTGACGAAATCTGCAAAAATTGTGACAAAAAATTGGAAAAAGTTTGAACAAAATTCTAAAAATTTGGAAAATTTAGAAAAAATTTGCAACAATTTTGAAGAAATTTGGAATAATTTTGAAAAAAATGGAAAAATTTCCGAAATGTTTGAAAAATTTGAAACAGTTTAGCAAAATTTTGAACAAAAATTTCAAACATTTAAAAGAACTGAGTATTTGAAAATTTCCAATAATTCTCGAGAAATCGTCAAAAGTGTTGGATGAATCTGGCTCAAAATTCGTGTTTCCACGTTTGGCATCTACCAGGTGTCCCATGACGCCTCACTGTTTTTTTATACGTGGGATACATTCTGACACGTTTACCCTGTGTTCAGAAATCCGTTGGCCCAACCGGCGAAAGTCGGCTCCAGCAGATCCCCGGTATTTCAATCAGACCTAGCCCTACTAGCCCTTGTTTACCTTGACTTGAGGATCATAAACACAGACGCGCTCACTCACTTGTTTACAAACAAGCGGTCAAGTCTCATCTCTTCACAATCCTCCAGTCCAAGCAAGCTGAAGGAAATGAACTCGATCTGTTGACCGTTGTCATGTCACCTTGGAACCTTCCAGGACAAGCCGCCCACTTAGCCTTTGACGCCGATCCCTCGATCCTCACCTCACGGACCTTCAAAACTCCGGAAACCAACCTCAAAGATTTTTTCCAGACCAAATTTCCGGGGCCCTGAACTCCCTTGACAGCCATATAAACAGCACCAATCAATTTTTTATTCATAACTGTCTGGGCAAACCTCGGAATGAAGTTAAAAAAAAAAACAAAGACCTGACTGGACAATCTCCCCCGAGCGTTGGGTGGGTGAACTTTCGACAAAGCCATATCTTTCCTATTTCCCGTAAACTTCCGGGCCGCGTGTAACCGTCAAAAAGCTCAGCCGCGGGAGAAATCCAGCGTCTTAGCTGCATTAATACGCAGCTATCCCCAACTTATTTCATCTGTCCTGCTCTACCCCACGGTAGATTATACGAAAAGAAAGTGCAAGCGTACTTTTTCATCCCCACTTTACCACCCTGGGTACTCCATTAAAACAATTCTTCATCTCGCAAGTCTCGTAACTCACCTCTTTGTCTCCTGCAACTCAGAAACATACCACCCCCTACCACCCACCCTCCCCTTCCCCCCCCCCCCTTTGGCTTTTCCCACCGTCAAAGAATTCAGGAGCAAGAGTTATATTCACCGTGAACTTTTCGCATTTGGAGGCGGTTAACTGAGCTAACGATTCTCAAATCTGCGTAAATGCTGAAGCTGACTCTTTTTTTGGAGTAAGCGACGGTAGATATGGGTAGCAAATGGTGGAAATGCTGGTACAACTGCAATTACATTGGTCGTGAAGTTTGTATTTACCCCGTTAGTCACAAGGGATAACTGGTAACTTTGAATAACATGGGAATTTGGATTCGTATGCAGCTGTCCATCACTAGCATCAGATCTTTCCTGTTTACCATTGAAGTTATAACGAACACCCACGACGCAGCATCACCCCCCCCCCCCTTCCGCCGCCACCGCTGGTTAATTTGAAATGTAGTTCACAAGTAGGTGATCAAACAGAGCTGGGAGACTTGTTGATTAATTCGGGAGTATCTAAGAGGATTATGGTCCAGGGGTTAATTGAGGTGATGAGACTTGAATACTGTGGAAAAATGAAATTTTTATTTTTTTTGAAGATTGTGTAGTGTTAGAAGACCTGAAAACTCCTTGGGGCTTCAACAAATAGAACTCTAGAGCCAATTTTGAGAACCCTTACACTTTGTGCGTTGATGCCCTGAGTACGAAGTGGGAGAATCAAATCGACCCGCTGACCAACTAACCAAACGATCAATCCAGGAAACAATCCGTCAATTCGCCTTCCAATCAATCCATCAATTAGCCTCCCAATCAATCCATCAATCAGCCTCCCAATCAATCCATCAATTAGCCTCCCAATCAATCCATCCATCAGCCACCCAATCAATCCACCAATCAATCCATCAACCCATCCATCAATCGATCCATCGATCAATCCATCGATCAATCCATCGATCAACCCATCCATCAATCTATCCATCAATCCATCAATCCATCCATCAATCCATCCATCAATCCATCCATCAATCCATCCATCAATCCATCCATCAATCCATCCATCAATCCATCGATCAATCCATCGATCAATCCATCGATCAATCCATCGATCAATCCATCAATCAATCCATCCATCAATCCATCCATCAATCCATCCATCAATCCATCCATCAATCCATCCATCAATCCATCCATCAATCCATCCATCAATCCATCCATCAATCCATCCATCAATCCATCCATCAATCCATCCATCAATCCATCCATCAATCCATCCATCAATCCATCCATCAATCCATCCATCAATCCATCCATCAATCCATCCATCAATCCATCCATCAATCCATCCATCAATCCATCCATCAATCCATCCATCAATCCATCCATCAATCCATCCATCAATCCATCCATCAATCCATCCATCAATCCATCCATCAATCCATCCATCAATCCATCCATCAATCCATCCATCAATCCATCCATCAATCCATCCATCAATCCATCCATCAATCCATCCATCAATCCATCCATCAATCCATCCATCAATCCATCCATCAATCCATCCATCAATCCATCCATCAATCCATCCATCAATCCATCCATCAATCCATCCATCAATCCATCCATCAATCCATCCATCAATCCATCCATCAATCCATCCATCAATCCATCCATCAATCCATCCATCAATCCATCCATCAATCCATCCATCAATCCATCCATCAATCCATCCATCAATCCATCCATCAATCCATCCATCAATCCATCCATCAATCCATCCATCAATCCATCCATCAATCCATCCATCAATCCATCCATCAATCCATCCATCAATCCATCCATCAATCCATCCATCAATCCATCCATCAATCCATCCATCAATCCATCCATCAATCCATCCATCAATCCATCCATCAATCCATCCATCAATCCATCCATCAATCCATCCATCAATCCATCCGTCAATCCATCCATCAATCAACCGATTCATCTGCCGTGCATACGTAGATGCATTTAACGCCCTTTTCTTCGTCACTGAATGCCGAGTTCACCGTGAAGTCCACTTTTGCTTGTCTACACTGTTTTCCTATCCACCAAGGATAATAATCCAGGGAAAAGAGTGGGTGAGACTTTCCCATTGTGTCAACGTTCTGCAAAAATTATCGTCTGTATGTAATGACCAGCTGATCAATTAAGAATCTGATTGGCTGACATCCCACGTTTTACCTCACTCGCTATCGCAGGGGTGGCGGTAATGACAACCCATTGTTGTGGTCGCCTCAGAGCAGGAGCTTAGAGGCCTGAAGGTGCAGACTATAATGTGGGTAAAATGTCATCACAAAACTGAAACAAAAGGCGGCATTCATCCGGAAGCTACTAATAATATTTCTAATGATAGTGGCCGCAGAAGTCTCAAATCTCGTTAATCCTGTTGGCTATGTTCATTTAATCCCGATGGGATTATGCAACATTTTGTGTACTCGAACTCATTGACGAATTGGGTCCACATTGGATCCGAATGAGCTAACCAAGTGTTTGGTGAATCGAGTTAGATCTGAATTTGGTCAATCCGCTGCCAGACCAATCCGCTACCAGATCAAGCCGATCTCAGATCAATCCACTACGAGATCAATCCGATACCAGATCAATCCGCCATCAGATCAATCCGCTGCCAGATCAATCCGCTACCACATCAATCCGATACCAGATGAATCCGTCACACGATCAATCCACTACCAAATCAATCCTCTACGAGATCAATCCGATACCAGATCAATCCGATATCAAATCAATCTGATACCAGATCAATCTGATACCAGATCAATCCGCTACCTGATCAATCCTCTACGAGATCAATCCTCTACGAGATCAATCCTCTACGAGATCAATCCTACACGAGATCAATGCTGTACGAGATCAATCCTCTACGAGATCAATGCGATACCAGATCAATCCGATACCAAATCAATCTGATATCAGATCAATTCAATCCCAGATCAATCTACTACGAGGTCAATCCGTTAGCCGATCAATCCGCTACCCGATCAATCCGCTACCCGATCAATCCGCTACCCGATCAATCTGCTATGCGATCAATCCGTTAGCCGATCAATCTGCTAGCCGATCAATCCGCTACCAGATCAATCGGATACTAGATCAATCCGCTATGACTATTTCCGTTCCGAAAATTGGATCCAAGTGTGATTACAATCTGTTTGAAGATTATTCGATCAAGAGGAAAGGATTGAGAGATACTGCCCTTATCATATAACCGAGCACAATAATTTTTTTCGTAAAGCATATGCTGTCAACACAAGCAATGAAAGACCTCGGTGAAGATTATTACCTAAAGCCCCTTTTTCAATACCACCATTAGTTATTTCGCCAAGGACTTCCTTTTGGACTCCAGTCGCCCCACCCTCAAGGTCTTTGGTGATAATCCGATGATCCCAGGACTTTCTCAGTTTCTTTTTATCGCGCCCGTTTTTAGCAAAGCCCAAGTGTCGACGTCCACCCGGTGGAACTACACCTTTAACCCGCCATATCTCCTCGGTTATTAGAGTTAGTAAAAACATTTGTACGACATGAAATATGTATTTTTACGTCAGCAACAAGATTTATCTTGGTCTTGAAGGTGGTTCTCCGTCTCCACTATTTTCCCCATCTCTATCGAATTTCCGCGATTTAACATCATGAGCAATAAAAATTATTAATACCATTTCGATTTTTTTTACGCAAGTAGGTAATGATATTTTGTCAATCCAGAGTCTCTACGTGAATAAAAAAAAAAAAAAAATTGTCGGATCACGATCGTTGCTCTTCAGGATTTCCTCGAGAGGGCCTACTGGACACCCATCCAGATACTCTCCCCACCAGAGTCCCGACTCATAATGAACATGTTCGCCGGTATTGTCTGCTGCTACAGCCCCTCTTCCTGTAAGAAGCTCTCCACCACTTAACCCCCCCCCCCGCCACCCCCCTCCCCCCCTTGACGGATCATACTTGGTGTTAGTTTAGGCACCACTTTATGGATACTGCCGAGCGCACAATGGGAATTTTCCTCCGATCCTAAATACTCAGGAGATACTGTCGAGTGTCTTCGACAAGTAGTTACCTCCAAAATTCTCCCTCCCGCTTGCCCAAGTCATAAGGGAGGGTCTACCTACTCCCAAAACGCAATATATATGTACTATATCTACCGATTTGGTCTCTCCTCATTTGAAGCAGTGGAGTTCTTCATATCCGGTTTCAATTTTTAATTTCGCGGTTGATTTGTTTTATAGAATTACCATGTGACATATAAAGAGGCATATACACACACATGTATATATATATATATATAATCTGTCCGGGTGGAGGCATCCGACAAGGATGCCTCATGCTTCATTTTCTCGTCTCCTTCATACTGTCAAAAGTTTTTCAAGTTCAGGAAGTCGGAAAAATTGTACGAAGTGTGACACCGAAAATCGCCCCCGCCCCCCCCCCCCACCCACCCCCACCCCCTTCAGATAGTCCCATAATAAGTTCCACTCCAAAAAGTGAGGATTGCCATTTGGTGTTGATGGAGTATCCAAATTTAAATTCGTATTCAGTGACGTCAAAGTAGCATGCCATTTACCACGACATATGATCCTCAAGGATCCTTAAGGATCTTGCCATGAAAAAAAAATTGTTATTTTTTTCAAACAAACTACTTGGGTAGATCTCATTAGCGTCGAGTTCTGATTGTTGTTACCCAGGTAACGTGACTCGTCACCAGGTTTTGTTTCAATTTAACTGGGCACAGTCATTTTTTAGACTCCCACAGGAGCCTGCAACTTGCCAATGTCATTTGCTAATTTGCTCCAGGTTTTGATAAGAAAAAAAGGGGATAAGAAAATGAGATAGTTGGAGGGAATATGGTGGAATAAGGGCAGCTGGTGTGCTAGATGGAGGGCATTTGGCAGCGGACAATGAAGGAGCGAACACGGCTTGTCAAATTTACGAGATACTGTCTAAATTGGGGGGGGGGGGGGCAGGGGGAGGGGAAGCGGGGGGGGGGGGGGGGAGAAAAAGGTTAACTAGGGGGTGTTGGAACTTTGCTGCTGGATTAACCAGCATTTCCAACTTGCTAGTGCACGTACTGAACTTCGATACTTTAGAAGAGTTTCGTATACGAAAGTCTAAACAAGATTGAGATGTTTAATTTGGTTGGCGTGAATTTAAGGGTGGCGGAAAAAAAAAAATTAGAACGTGGCATTTCCATATTAGCACTTATTCATAATCTTGTCGTTATGATAATATTAAGGGCTAATTTGCGGATAGAGAAATACTGTTTTTTGCGACACACACAAACACACACCCACCCACACAGACATCCACCCACACACATACCCACCGACCCACATACCCACCGACCCACATACCCACCGACCCACATACCCACCGACCCACATACCCACATACCCACCGACCCACATACCCACCGACCCACATACCAATCCACCCACATACCATATACATCCACCCACCAACATAGCCAGCCACCCACTCACCCACCTACATAGCCACCCATCCACATTGCCAACCACCCACCCACCCACAGAGCCAACCACCCACCCACCCACAGAGCCAACCACCCACCCACCCACAGAGCCAGCCACCCACCCACCCACAGAGCCAGCCACCCACCTACACACACATACACACACACACACACACACACACACACACACACACACGAGCGGATAATATCATCAGATTCAATGCAAATTTTTTAAGACGGTTTGCAAAATTTTAATCACTTTGGTTCGAGTACATGCTGATCTGCTGTGGGGTTACACTCGCTGCCTTATATAGTGGCGAACCTGAGAGAGCGGTCCTAACATTGAGTAGTGGGAGTGGTGGAAGCAAGCCAACCTGGGGGGAGTGGTGGTAGCACACCGACAGCACTATCACCCTGTCACGGCCACACAATGATGATTCGTATCAACGACATCATCGGATTTAATGAATGCAAACCTGTTACTAGCACTGGTGGTCAAAAGCAACCACCCGGATCCCGGTCCATCGATTCGAGCATTCCATTTTTTTTAAATTGTGCATTTTGATTTTTCTCCATTAATTATTCTCTAGACATAAAAAAAGGACTCTCAATTTTTTTCAGATTTTTTTTTAATCCGCAAAAGTCCGATTTTTGCTACCGATTTGTTCTGATAAAAAAAAAAAAAAAATTGAAAAAATTTCAGAGTGCTTTTTTTCCATGGTAGAACCTCAGAAAAAATCGCCATCAAAATCTGAAGAGGTGATGGTCACGGGTTGTCCAAGTTGGTATGGAACACCCCATATATAGAAGACAGTGCTTGGTACCAGTTGGTATCGGTACCACCTGAAGAGCACTTCTCCTCCAATTAATTTTCATTACCAACTTTGTCCATTGCAATGCATGCTTCATGGTTTCTGTCACATGCTGCACCCTCTCCGCATCCCCAATTTTTTACATCTAAAATAGATCTACCAGCAAGAACGTTGAACACCATTTTGCCCAACAAATAGAGAGGTAGAAAAATTCAATGCAATAAAAATCCAGTCCATAATTGCCGGCAACGGGAGCATTGGCTTTTCTCCCCGACTTTAATGGAAGTGAGAGTTAAAATTCCACCTGTACGCAACTAGTTGTATTGCCCACAAAATCCGCTCAACTTTATATCATCAATTGAGCACGTCAAGTTCTCCCATGCCTTTGAAATATCGTCCATCACCCTTTCCTTGTATTTTCTCTTATTAAGTTGGTTATGTCACTTGGAGATGAAAAATTAGCATTTATAGTGAAATGCGAATAGACTGAAAATATATGGTGATAAAATGCAGCCGAGTCTTGACATCGATTGAATATCAATATGGAGTTACACAGTGAACATATCCAATAAAACAAATTCAGGTATTGCCTGATGCTGTGGTTCTAGGGCTTTGAATAAGTAAATCAATTCTGGGTAAGTCAATTGCATGAGTTGTGTTATGGGTTTTCTGATGATTGGTAGTCATCTCGATTTTTCAGGGATGCAGCATCCGGGCGGTATGGACCAATGATGATGCAATGCGCAATGGAGATGACATTCCTTGGTCTTTCTGTTTTCCATTCCTAGATTTTCCGACACGTCAATTAAATGTTCAAAGACTGGTTTCAGAGAAAAAAATAGGAATCATGAAATTTTGAATACTGGAATACAACAGGTGTCGCTACCTGCGACTATGTCACGTGACGCACTGACCAATCACACTGCGCATCGCGCATTCAGACTCGCCTGTGCAAATGCGGGCAAACACGCATGCGCCGGCGGTAGTCGGACAACTTCGGATCTAGACCGAATATGAAAGTTTGAATAGTCATTCAAATTTCGCGCCACTCATAATCAACCAATAACTAATAAATCACTACATGAAAGTGAGTCTAATTTTGATCGAAGCTAAGGTACGCCGAGGGACTCCAATTACGACATTGATTAGCTTGATCACAACTTTCCTTCGTAAAGAATGATTGATTAAAACTTTTGGCGATTTTCATGCTTCATGTTTAAAAACAAAACCGGAAACTAGTGCATGAATTTCTTTCAAAATCTCATCAGGTCTCAGTTGCGTGAAGACGCATCGATTGAAAAAAAAATTATCGAATCGGGTGATTCGTTTGCAAGAAATCGCTGTCCAAAAATTGTGGGCACATACGTAAGCGTAAACACACACACACACATGCATACAGACATTTTGTTAAAAATGCTCTGGAACGATTAGAGAAACTTTGAAACGTGGAGATATGATGAAATTTTCAATTTTGATTTTCGCGCCCATTACAATAACTTCCCTATATCGGGAAGTTAAAAATTCTCATAAAATGTGTCCGAAAAATGTGGAAAAAATTACACACAAGAACAGTTGGAAGATGGAAAATTGGAAAATTGGAAAATTGGAAAACTATCCAAAAATTAAAAAGTAATTTTTTTTTGGGTGTAACCTGCTAATCCATAAATAATAAATCGCAGTTTTTTCGCCTGCGGGCGTAAACAATATTACGTCATTGGACTGTGAATTTTTTTTTTTTACGAATGTAAATTATAGAGGTAGCGAAAGGCGATGACATAATCAGCTATTAAGTGGAAGGAAAGGAGATAGATGATTGCTACTCAGTAACGTTAATAAATATGTATTTAAGTATTCAATAAAAAAAAAAATCCGCAAACAATGTTACATAATGGCGGTACCACGACCATTCTCCCGAGGCGTGCTGAATTATTGACCCTTCGCGGCACGTAGTGTAGCTTAATTAAATTTGAACGGACGAAAAAAAAACGCTTAATCTTGCTAGGTAAATACATAAGCCAATTTAGAGATATTGATTCCTGTTTGATTGATGAGCGTTTAAATAATTGAGGTCAATTTTGGGTCAAGAAATATATAGTCATTGGGGTTGCCGCGATACGAGACGAGACGAGAATTTCGACTCTCTCGTCTTGTATCGGAATGATAAAACCGATTATTCTCTCGTCTCGTCTCGAGAGTCGAGAATGCAATCCAATCTCATTTTGTCTCGCCTTCTCTCGACTTTTTTTTGGAATTCTTGTCGAGACATGTCGTCTCTCCTCACATCTCTCTCGTATTCTATCGGTAATTAGACCACTAATTGTTATCTTGTCTCGTCTCGACAGTCGAGAATGCAATCCAATCTCGTCTCGTCTTCTCTCGACTTTTTTTTTCTTAATTCTTGTCGAGACATTTCGTCTCTCGGGACATCTCTCGTAATGTATCGGTAATTATAGAACCAATTGTTATCTCGTCTCGTCTCGTCTTCTCTCGACTTTTTTTTCCGAATTCTCGTCGAGACATCTCGCCTCTTGTGACATCTCTCGTATTGTATCGGTAATTATAAAACCAATTGTCATCTAGTCTTCTCTCGAGAGTCGAGAATGCAGTGCAATCTCGTCTCGTCTCGTCTTCTCTCGACTTTTTTTTCGAATTCTTGGCGAGACATCTCGTCTCTCGTGACATCTCTCGTATTGTATCGGCGATTATGAAACCAATTGTCATCTAGTCTCGTCTCGAGAGTCGAGAATGCAATCCAATCTCGTCTTGTCTCGTCTTCTCTCGACTTTTTTTTCTTGTCGAGACATCTCGTCTCTCGTCACATCTCTTTCGTAAATTGGAGATAACACTAATTGTTATCTCGTCTCGTTTCGAGAGTCGAGAATGCAATCCAATCTCGTCTCGTCTCGTCTTCTCTCGATTTTTTTTTCGAATTCTTGTGAAGACATCTCGTCTCTCGTATTGTCTCGACTTGGCGATGATTATAATATTGCTCTATCGTATTCTATCCCGTCATAACTATCTCGACTTGTCTCGATTCTCTCGTCTCTCGAAAACTCAATAAATAATACTATAATAAAATGAGAAAAAAATTCCTACGCCTGATCCCTCGAACTTTGAATTTTAATTTTGAGGTAAAAAAATTGGAAACAACTTCACAGTGGTAGTACCCTTCAGTATCATCGATTTTGCTCACAGGCATTAGGAACCTCCGATACGAAGACGGAGAAGTATGGCCTCAATTATACAATACGATATTCAGAACGTAAATTACAATTCCACGATATCGAAACCGTAAATTACGATTTTGAAATGATTGAGAATTCCAGGGATGATTCATGCTCTCATTTTCCAGGTATATGTTCCATTGGGTATTGCTTGGTTGGCATCAGCGCGGAAGGATCCTTATCACGTGACAATTTAGTTTCGGGATTTCGAACTCGAACGAAAAATTCGAAACTCGAAATTTCGAAATTCGAAAGTGAAAATTCTGTTGTCCAAAATATTTCAAATTTATTCTACGACTTTCAATGACGCGTAAAAACCTATGCAAATCTTCGATGACTTTGAGGGTGGGTTGAACGAAAGGAGAACTTGTTGAGTTATTCATGGATGGAACAGCATGAGCATTCATGACCTCAGTATTTTTCCTATATTAGTGAACACTCGGTCCTGGGATCTGTTATCTTTACCTCCATTCAAAGCATCCCTTGGCTCGACATTTTCTACATACACGTCTCTGAACTCCACTTCCCGATTTGGTATTTCAGCACAGTATGCTACCTTTATTCTTCTCCAATATACCACGCATAAGCACGCAAACTCAACAGTGATATCAATAATTGAAATTGCGACTAATAATTGGTGGTCGCGATCAATTGAGTTTGATTTTCAACGCTCATAAAAATTTTCAACTGAAACTCGTCTGACCAATTACCCTCTCTGCTTCTGTACCTACTTAATTCCCCCCCTCTTCGACACGCTTCCAGCAATTATCGACATATTCGCTCGCCAGGTATATTCTCATTCAACTCGCGATATCTTCTAAACTATACGGCGCAGCGAAAAATGTCATAAACTATAAAATGTGTATTTTTCTATAAGGAACAACTTCGGTCATATACATTTTTCTCGTATTTTGAACGGTTTCGGCGCTACGGCGTTATCAACAAGTGGAATTGTTAATAACAATTGATCGCCTGAAACAATTTTGTTCAAAAACTAATTTTCTCGATTGTACAGGAAGACCTCATACACCTTTTCGCCCTGATTACTTTGATTCGCTAAATCAATGTATTGAAAACCAGGTATGTGGTTTTGGAGCAGTGGGTGGGCATTGACATCTCGCGCCTGACAGATTTTGATTCACGAGAATATAAAGCCAGTTGCATTTTGCCCAGCCCCCATGGACAATGGAGAAATGGTGATGCGACCTACTGACGCCCAAAGCGTCACCAAAAACCGATGTACGAAGCGTTGCCAACTATTCCAACCACCCCCCCCCCCCTCCCACCACCTCCCGCGATTCTCTCTCCATCCGCTGGCCCTTCGTCGCCATTTTTACTCTATAACTCCGGATGCCCAGATATCCCTCGACGTGGGGAAAATAAAATAATAAAACCCCGGTGCGAGTGCGAGATAGTCTGATTTACAGCACAAACGTCCAGGGGTTATCCCATCCCCCCACTTTAGTTTCAAGGAAATTGGGTGATTTATTGCTACCAGCACCCAACTCCAAAGTATATGCACAGCCAGTTTTCTAATTTGGGGAAAAAAAGTTTTCTTCGATGCTCCAGAGTTAAGGACATTAACATAATGGGTTGGAAGAGATGTCGACCGACAAAAAAAAAAAAAAAACTTTTTTTACGGAAGCGTACGTGAGACGGACATGGAATGTCGTTGGGAAAAATTGAAAAGTTATAATAGTCGAAATTGGAGTCATGCAAAATTTATTGAAAGCTGATAAGTATAGCAACAAGTAATATATATACTATATATACTATATATACTATATATACTATATATACTATATATACTATATATACTATATATACTATATATACTATATATACTATATATACTATATATACTATATATACTATATATACTATATATACTATATATACTATATATACTATATATACTATATATACTATATATACTATATATACTATATACTATGTATATACATATGTAGCTTATATATACTCCATATCAACTTGGACAACACGTAACCCTCACCTCTTCAACTGAAAAAAAAGTACTCTCAAATTTTTTTCAGATTTTTTTTTTCAGCAAAAATCTGTAGCAGAAATAGGCCCCATTTAAAATTCTGAAAAAAAAAAACAAAAAAATAATTGGAAAAATTTGAGAATACTTTTTTTTTATGCTAGAACCTCGGAGAAAATCGCCATCAAAATCTGAAGAGGTAAGGATCACGGGTTGTCCAAGTTGGTATGGACCACCCCATACCATATATATAGCAATGTTAAATAACAAGGGGGGGGGGGGGGGAAGCTGGTTACTACGTCTGGTGGAAAAGGACCCATGGGGCAAACCATCCAAGTTGGTCATGGTAGGACTCAGGAATTAGCCCACATCATCGCCGACTTGCCTTAGGCACCTGAATAAGCTCAGCATCGTTCCCTCAACATGGATATCGCTGCACAATCACTTCTAGAATGATACTATGGAAGGCGTGGTCCCATCAGTTACAGCGGCGGAGATTCCAAAGCCTGCAGGAGACTTGGTAGCAGAGCCGCTGGGTCTGATAAAATGCCTCATACTGTATTGTGGCATTTCGGACTACATTGCGGGGGTCAGACGCGGATCTTTCCGGTATGACCCTAGAGGTGCTGAGAACGGAAGCAAGGATCCAAGGTATCCAATGATACCAGACGGTCCGGAGCGGTCAACCCCTCTGGGGCGGTGACTATTGACCTTGAATATTCACATTAACCGCCCACATGACCCCGCCAATTATTGAGAAAAGGTCAAACGCTGTCATCCCTTGGATGGTTCCTGAGTATAGATACCATCCGCGGAATGACAATTGAACAGACAGATGGCCAATCGAATGGAGCCTTCCGGTTTCAGAACCACAAATTTATTGGATGGAAAATATTAGTGGCATTAGCTGTAGATAACGCTATATAGATATACATAGATGAGTCTGGGTCTGGTTTCCGCGGGAGCCACTCACCGCGAAACGGGCCGTCGCGAGGTGCTGCCACCGCGCGACAATCACCGTCCTCCGTTTGCTCCACATGCGGTTTTTGGCCGATATTTACATGATTAATAAAGTTTAAAAAAAATTTGTTCTTAATTAAAAAAATAAAAAATTTAAAAAATACAGAAATCAAAATTAACACAATAACAAAAGTGGGAATTAACAAAATAAAAAAAAATGAAAAAAATCGAAGAAATAAACCAAAAATTAAAAAAGATCACAAAATTAAAAAATGTAATTTAACAAAAAATAAATAAATAAATAAATAAAAATTAAAAAATAAAAATTAAAAAATAGAAATTAAAACAATTAAAAAATATAGAAAATTGAAAAAAAATGGAGAAATAAAAATTAACAAGATAAAAAAATGGAAATTAAAGAAATAAAAAAATCAAAATTAAAAAAATCAAGAATTGAAATTAACAAAATAAAGAAATGAAAATTTAAAAAAAAGTTCATAATAAAAAAAAAAATTAATCGTTTCATCAAACTTTTTTCATCTCGCGAAAGATTATAACTTATTTTTTTCCTACAAAAAATTTTTGGTATTTATCTTGGTCCATGATAGAGATGCTGGGCTAAAAAGTGCGAAGCGAGTGTCTTTCATTGAGACCGGAGTATGTCCTAAAGTCTAGATTGTAGTACATGCCTTCGCGGAATGTCTCAAATAAGGATGTGAAAGGGAGCAAAAACTCAGTAATTTTCCAATAGATTTCAGGGGCTGATGGAAGTTCTTTTACAGGAGAATGAAAAGAGAATAAGAAGTGCTTTTCATTGTGCCTGTTTCATATGCGTGGATTTTCATTTGTTCGAGTTTTATTAACTTCCCGATTTTTGGGTTATTATATTTTTGTTTTTAATTTGTCACTGGTGTTTTAAGTGTACCAAAATGCTTTCCAACAAATTCCGAGTACATGTCTGTGTGTGTGTGAACTTAGATCGGATTCGTTTTCGGTTTAAATTGACAGATCAGTTTTTTTGTTATCAACAATTGAATTGTTCACCACGTTCTATTGCAAAAACGGTGAGAGATACGGCAAAAAGTGTCAAACAAAACTTGTTCTGTAAGAGGGAATGCACATTTAATTTCTTATGACTTTTTTTCATAATTGTGATAATTAAGGAGGTATGACGGGTTTAGCCCTCGAGCGGTCGCACCCCTATTGGTGTCTCACTCCCACTCACGTAACGCGCATAAGTCTCGCCCTCGCGCTCACCATGCGCCTACTCAAACGCTCATAATTACGTGCTCAGTGCACTGGACATTTCGTAAAATAAAAATTGCTAATGCCATCGTTTTATTTATTTATAAAAATTGTTTATAAAAAAAAAAAAAAAAAAAAAAAAAAGTTTTGCTTTCTCTTTATGTCGTCAAAGAAAAAAGTTATTGGATAGAAGATGAATGCAGAATGAAGCACGAAAAGCAAATTGTAGAAAATATTGAAAGGCATTAGTATGCGAGCGGGCTAGTCCCGTCCAGTTACAAGCGATCGATTTTTTTTTCTATTTTTCCCCAACTGATATTTTATTCCATTTTTCGGGAAAAAAATAAATTTCTTATTCTCTTCCTCTAACATCAACCGTGCGTGCTTCTTCACCTGGTGGATCACCAGTATCGAGCTTGCGAGAGCTTTCAGGATGGTAACCATGGACCCATCGCGTGATGCTGCGTTTTTACTTCTTTTTTTTGTTGTTGTTGATTTATCAATTTTTTTCTCCCAATTTTTATGTTCACTTCCACCAGCTACTTGTTCTACAGTTCTCTCTGATTGTGGTCGCACTTTTTCTGCGAGTTGCCCCCCCCCCCCCCCCCCCCCCTCCCCCACCCACCACCCCCCATCGCCCTCGGGCCAACTCGTGCGTTTAACTCGGACAAGAATAAAATGAGAAGAAAAAACACACATATATATATATATATATATATACACTCCGCTCTATATATATATATATACATATATATAGCAGAGTGGAGTACGCAATGCTCGATTGAATTCGTTTTTTTGTTGCCGGTGCAATTAATTGCATAGAACTTTAGGAAGTAGCGACGGAAGACAGCGAGTGGCTCGTTAAGGATTTTAAGATGATTAAGAAGTGCAAATAATTTGCTTGTAGCTGATTTTTTTATTTCAATTTTTATAAGGTTCCTCATATTGCCTTCTCGGCTTGTGACACTCCCGTGAGGGTCACAACGAACAATTGTAGATTGGAGAATTTTAAACTGATAGTTATGAGCATTTGAGTAGGCACATAGTGAGCGCGGGGACGAGACTTATGCGCGTTACGTGAGTGGGAGTGAGACGCCAATAGGGGTGTCACCGCTCGTGGGCTAAACCCGTCATACCTCCTTAATTATGACAGTTATAGAAAAAAGTCATAAAAGATTAAATGTGCTTCAGCACGTACAGAATAAGTTTCGTTTAATACTTTCTGCCGTATCTCTTACCGTTTTTGCAATAGAACGTTGTGAACAATTTAATTAGTAAGAGCCAAAAAACATCTAGATCAATTTGAACCAAACACTGATCCGATCTAAGTCACACCCACACACACACACACACACACTCACCCACTCACACCCACTTACCCCCCCCCCCCACCCACACACACACACACACCCAGCCATCCACACCCCCCCCCCACCCACTCGCACCCACCCATCCACACGCACCCACCCACCCACACGCACCCACCCACCCACACCCACCCGCCCACACCCACCCACACTCACACACACCCACCCGCCCACACCCACCCACACTCACACACACCCACCCACCCACCAACATACACACACACATACACACACACACACATCCACTGTGACGGGGCTTTGGCGTAGTCGGTAGAGTGTCTGCCTACTATTCTAAAGGTCCCGCGTTCGATTCCCGCTCACTGCAAAATATTTTTTCTGAAAAATATTTTCTCACGGACTCCGACCGATGGCAGGAACATTCCGTGTGTGCTATCGGCGGTATCCATGAAGTGAGACCGTGAGCCGGGACCGAACGCGACCCGTCGCGCGGGGGGGGAGGGAGGGTTCCATCGTAGACGCCCGCCATCGTATCACAGGGGTTTCTGGAGGTTTACCCTGTGATTAGAAATACGATGAGCTGAAATGGCGAAGTCGGCCCCAGCCGCAATGGGTGGGTACTCTGATCCGTAGTATTGCCCATGTAGTAATGCTTACCAGCGGAGACGTGGGTGAATACGAATAGAGAAAGAGTGAAAAAAAAAAAAAAAAAAAAAAAAAAAAAAAAAAAAAAAAAAAAACACACCCACCCGCCCACACCCACCCACACTCACACACACCCACCCACCCACCAACATACACACACACATACACACACACACACATCCACCCACGCACCCATACCCACAGCCACACACCAGTCACAAATCGAAAAAAAAAATGACTAAAACCAAATTTGATTTCTTGAATTTCAGGAGATAAACCTCCAATTGTCGACCATTTAAATATTCCTTTAATTCTGTCGTTTTATCCGTTGACCCAACAGAGCAAACTAATCCGCGTATTTTCCCTCATGTCAATGGGACAACTTGTTCTCCACTTGAACAAATTGAATTCATCAAGTTGCCAAAATAATTAATTTGACGTTATCAAGCACTTAAAACTGTGCACGATGAAATTCCCATAGTTCCGTAATGACGCAAAATCAAATTCTGAGAGAATTGAATAATTAATGCCGAGGAAATTAACGCGATTTACCTCATCCTGGTACACACGAATGCGAAACATGGGCATTACGATGAACAATATAATCCCATGAAAAGATTTAACGTCTCGACTCACCTGAATAATACGTGATTTATTGAGCACAGTGTTTCCGGCTGGCTGAAAACGCTCCATGTCTCGCAGTATTTCCCTGACTCCAATGTCCTCAGCATCGACTAATCGAAAGGCAGTGATGTTGACAAAATTGTACTTGAAATCTTCAAGATCGAACGTTTCAATATCCTGTCAAGTGTAGGAATAAATTGCAATTCAATGGGCAATTCACCAATTATTTCGCTCCTTCATTCAATTAAATTTACGCCAATTTTCTACTTACAAAAGTTGTGAAGAGGTAGTGGTACTTGTAATCGTTCATCCCCAATTGAAGTATCTGTAATGCAGAATGAGATTGGATTTGTGAAAATTGGCCGCACATTATGATTCATTAATGCTGAGTTTCACAAAAGATTTTTCGAATTTATTGAATATTGCATGGACAATGTATTGCTTTTGCATTACTTGACAGCAAGGGGAGGGGGGGGGGGGGGGGGGGGGGGGGGGGGGGGGGGGGGGGGGAGGGGGGGGGGGTGAGTGTTGATAATGAGTTTCATTGAATTATGCACACGAGGATGAAACATCGATGCTTGGCTCACTGTCAATGTCATACATTCCCACTAATGATGTGTGTGTGTGTGTGTGTGTACGGGTGGGTGGGTGGGTGGACGCCTGTGTGTGGGTGGGTTGGTGGATGTGTGTATGTGGGTGAGTGGGTGGATGTGTGGATGTTGGTAAGTGGGTAAGAGGGTGGGTGCTTGGTTGGGTGAGTGGGTAAGTGGCTGGGTGGGTAAGTGGGTAAGTGGGTGGTTGGGTGAGTGGGTAAGTGGGTGGGTGAGTGGGTAGGTGGGTGGGTAGGTGAGTGAGTGAGTGGGTGGGTAAGCGGGTGAGTGGGTAAGTGGGTGGACTGGCTGGATTGGTGAGTGGATGGATATGTGTGTATGTGGGAGAGTGGGTGGGTGGGCCCACTTAACATAAAGTAGCTTTCCTTAATCTCAATGCTCCATTTCCTCCCACATCTTCCTCTAACTACACAATCACATATTAACCTAACCAACATAATCAACTAACCGTTTGTAAAAAATGCTGCATGTGTTCCGGCTTAGTGTCAACAATAAAATTTCTTATCTCTTTACTCTTGATATCAGTCAGCACTCGTCCATACGAATCAGGATCAGCTTGTCTGAGATACACCTCAAGCTCCGTTGATTTCGGCATTTTAACCAAGTCCCTCAGCTTCAGTAGACCTATGGAGCATAAAAAAAAAACAAACAACCATATGCGATAGAGAGTAGGAGAGGATAGTTTACTCGGAATTCTTAGCTGTCTCTCACATTCTCGGGTGAGGATAAAAGTTTTATTGGTCGTATTTCGTCTCTTACAACACCGGATACAGAGTGAGAGGGGGGAGGGTTGTGTGGGAGTTGCAAGGATCGTTAAATGGAAAAGGAAACCCGTGAACGACACCCGATGAAATCGATACGATGTCGGTGGGTGACTGAGTAATCAAGGTATCATCTCGACTTGTGGGTCTTCCTCTCTCGATCTCTCGACTTTTACCTTTCAGAAAAGTCCAGGCGTCTCTTTGGGAAAGTCGGCCCTTGTCCATGGATGAGGGGGAGGGGGGGAGGTTGAGGGGGGAGGGGGGGGGGGTGGTGAGGGGGAGGGAGAGAGGGAGAGTTTGGGAGAGACCTCCAAGGGATTCACGACCGCGATTTGGCTTTATCCGGCAACTTCGAAGGATGAGGAACTATATATATATATATATATATAGTTCCTCATCCTATATATATATATATGGGACATTCAACGCTCGGACTTGTGTCTGCAATACCAAAATACTTGATAGTTTATTTTTCACACGGCACTGATCGAAAGCGCCCGAAGTGATAGTCTCCAGTGGCCCTTTTCCGGGGTATTGTTAATCGGCACCACCGAAGTTGCTTCAAGGGAATTGGAGTAGTGGATTTAAGTTCTAAAGTTGGATTATCATTGTTAGAGATTAGTTGGTGCAAGTGTCTTGGGAGTGACAATATTGCAATATTTTCTGGGACTTGAAGAAGTCCGGAAGATTCTTTGCGGAAAGCAAGGTGGCCAATTATTGGCATACTGGTCGGTGGAGTAAAAAGTTTAGGCACGACTCCAATAAATTGGGTACCACTCATCCGGCTCTGGGATAATCGAATGAGCATCATGCTCCGCTGATTTCTAGAAAAATAGATGGGCTGTGGGTTTGATCCTCCGCGGGGCGAAATTAAAACCTCCCGATGTCTGCGTGTGTGTGTGTACTTTCTTTCCAATCTCCCATTTTTCTCACCACAGAGCTGTCTAAATGATTTCAATTGGTTATAACGCTCTGACGCCGAAATGGTTAGAGATACGAAAAAAGTCAGAGGACACAAAATATGTATTTTTTTATAAGGAACAACATTTATTCAACACATTTTTGCGTATCTATAATATTTCGTGAGATACATCGTTATAAACAATTGAAATTGTTAATGACAATAGAAACCAGGAGACATATATGGAGCAAAAACTAATCAGCTCTAAGTTACGGCAAGACGCTTCGATTGCGTCATACAGGACCTTGATCGGATAATTTGTTCACGAGAAATCGTTCCGGGAAATTTTTGGTTACATACGTACATCGGCACACCTACACACACACATACAGACATTTTGTTTTAAATAGTTTAGAAAGGTCAGAAATGCCATGAAACGTGGAGATCTGATGGAAAATTGATTTTTCATTTCCGGGGGCAAAACAATAACTTCCCCTATCGGGAAGTTAACAAATGCAGATTTATTGTGATATAACGGTGCGTTACATTACTACAATTAGACAGTACTTTCTCCTGCTTCATACACCGAGAAAAATTTGCCTTTCATTCAGAAGCGCGGCGGACAATTGGATGGCACGCACCGCCAAGTGCGGTCTTTGGTGCGCAACGCTCATCTGACAATTGCATTTTTTTTTTGAATTGTCTTTGGAATCGGAGTCGACAAATGG
The DNA here is from genome assembly GCA_026005395.1 of Asobara japonica. Lineage (NCBI taxonomy): Eukaryota > Metazoa > Arthropoda > Insecta > Hymenoptera > Braconidae > Asobara > Asobara japonica. Next base: position 1,924,446 of record BQMI01000510.1, read on the forward strand.
TTCAGTGGATGTGTCAATTTAGAAGCAGAACAAACGTTGAATTTATGGAGGACACTTGGATCAACTGTGAAGACTTTGAAGCAATTTTCAGAATTTTTTTTTGCCAATGAAAATAATAAAAAAAAAATGGAGGCGTTGGTAATCGGCAATGTTTAAAAGCCGTTTCCGATACTCAACGATATATAATCTAAATTTTGCTCATAGAGTATGTTGCAAATTCGTGGTCTTGTAGTTTTTATGGGGAGACCACGGGAAAATTTTAGAGCCCTTCGGAAGTACCTGGCAACGATCCTGAGAGCTCCTAGTATCAGCTTTAAGTAGAAACGGACAAGCATCGTTCAGACAACAAAATTTCGCCTCGTCCATAGCCTCAACTGAACCAGATGCCGAAATTTTTTATCGACTTGGTGGAAATTTTGATGATAAAATGTGTGGATCGGTGGAACAAAATGAAATATCGAATCATTATAACGCTGTAATTTTTTTTTTTCAAAGTTCTTTAAATGTACGCGGAATTCAAGGTCACCCATTCTCAGAATGAATATTCTTGATTAGATTTTTGGTCAAAACTTATTCATCGTAGTCTTTAGAACCTGCGTGTGTGTGTGTCTGGATCGGTTGGCGGGTGTGTGAGTGAGTGGGTGTGGGTGGGTTGTCGGTGGGTCTGGGTGGGTGTGAGTGGCTGGGTGTGAGTGGGTGGGTGGGTGTGAGTGGGTGGGTGGGTGTGAGTGGGTGGGTGGGTGTGAGTGGGTGGGTGGGTGTGAGTGGGTAGGTGGGTATGAGTGGGTGGGTGTGGGTGAGTGGGTGGGTGTAGGTGTGTGTGGGTAGCTGGGTGAATGTGGGTGGGCGGGTGGCTGGGTGTGTGGGTGTAGGTAGGTAGGTGTGTGCTTTTGTGTGTGTGTGTGTGTGTGCATATGTACAACTCAAGCAGACTGTCAATGTGATTCATGGGGACCGCTCAACAAACTCCCCAATTCGCAGCAAAAAATGATCGATACCAGAGCTCGATGAAAGTACAGAGCCTGCTGTATATAGATGTCAGATGGTGCTACCAGTTCAAAACGGTAACAACTTGCAGGGAAGCACATAATTGTTGACGCATGAGGAAGCATCAGGATTCCTTTCGACTACATACATACACCACATTACACACACACACAGGTTGCATTAGAATCCTACGTATTGTACCTACATACATGCACCACTTTGCACACACACATCAGAAACACGGTCGTCCAGTATCATCTATTGGGCTTTACACCCCTCCTCTCCCACTAGAGAAGCGCCTCCATTTTTTTATCTCAAAATAGAGATCAAATGTCGTGAATAGAGTGTAGCTGGACCAAATCAACTGTTAATGTACCGTGAATCCTGCACCGGTCTCGTATCCACTGATGAGCAATGAGTAATTAGTAATTGGAAATTGTCACTGGCTTCTGATCCCACGTCGATTTATGCGCATTAGTCAATCTCGTAAAGCACACATCCACTTTATCTACAGCCACATGATCATATCCATTTTCCAGCAAATCTCACTGCAACGCCTACTGAATTTGTGGACCCAGCGAAAATCAACATCGACAAGTTGTCCAGGCAAGTTCATTGAAATGAATAAAGAAGAAATGATAAAACAGCTGATGTACCATCCCATTATATTTCCCCCTTGTTGTTGGCATTCATCGGAGGCAGGTGCAATAGGAAAGGGGAGAAAAAAAATGGAGAAAACGTCGAAAGCGGCAGGCGAGTAAAGGAGCGACAAATAAAAGTAAACGTATCGAGAAAATCCGATAAATCCAGCTGCGCCAGGATTCTTGTGCTAAGGAAGACGTCCAAGATAATTGGCTGAATCGCCTGTTTGCTTCGTATAAACGAGCCCAGGAGAGCGACAGAGAAAGGGTCATGGGTGGGGGGGGGAGGAGAAGGGGGGGGGGGGAGGGGGCGGGGAGAAATACAAAAGTCGGCCGCACTCAACCCGGAAAATGGATAATTTCTCTGGGGACTTTTTCGTTACAAAATGTCGTGAGAGAAATTCACATTCCCTTGATTCATGATTTGGTTTGTAATTGCGTAAATTATGTACAAGTTCTGTTACACAATCATTTACAAAATGGTTCGACAGACGGATTTTTTCGGGACATCTGGTCATGAATTCCTGGAAATAAATCCAAAGTATATTCCAAAGTAAATTCCAAAGTAAATTCGAGGTCCTTTCCAGATGAGTGAAACTGAGAAAGTACTTTTCTATGCAGTTCTGCAAGCGGTTCCACGATATGGGAGCATTCTGGGGTTGTTCCACCGCCCAGAACAGTGCAGAGGCCCCGCCCACCGCCTGGAACTGGCTCCGGCCCCGCTCCAGCGGACCAACTGGCCCAGTGGGCGGGGCACAGTGGCACACTGTGCACCTCTGTGGGCGGGGCCATCGTTCTGATTCCTCAACTTCACTGTTCGATAACTTCACAGGAGTGCGTCGCAGGGAGAAGTGCAAGAGGAATTTTCGACTTGGAATTTGACCGGTATTCACCCTTTAGCGGCTGGTGCACATTTTGGGACGAAAAAAAAATCATAGCTGATTGGCGATTGTCCAGGCTTCCTGGGAAGAGATAGATATGATTTTGAGTTCATACGAAACACTTGAAAGGTTGTTCCAGTATTTCAATGACTGGCTATTGGACACGTTCTCGGAGAAGAACTGGATAGTAATATCGGAAAGGTCTTTTCACTTCACCACAATAATGGAATATCACGGGAGAAGGCAATGGAGGGTAGAAAAGGATAGGGTTGCGTATGAAGGAAATCTTGGTGTCTTGGAGTGCTTCCCCAGTTGGGGATCCATCCGAGACTCCAACGGAATGCATTATGAATTGAATTCGCTTCTTGCCACGTTGCGAATGACACATAGGAAATCTATGTGGCATAGTCGAATGCAAGTATCAATCAATTGATCCAATGGTGATATCAGGAAGTTCATACTGGAATATTGACTCTCACACTTTACACACTTTAATCAGGTATGGCACAGACCCGGTCACCAACACCCCCCCCCCCCCCTCCCAGAGAAACCCCGCTCTCACCCAGCCACCCACTCACACCCGCCCACCCACCTACTCACAGCCGCCCACCCACCGACTCACACCCGCCCACGCACCGATCCACCCACTCACATCCGCCCACCCACCCACTCACATCCGCCCACCCACCCACTCACATCCGCCCACCCACCCAGTCACAGCCGCCTGCCCACCCACTGACTCACACCCGCCCATGCACCCATCCACCGACTCACTCACTCATATCTGCCCACCCACCCACTCCCAGCCGCCTACTCACGCACCCACTCACACCCGCCCATGCACCCAAGCACTCACACCCGCCCACCCACCCACCTACACACACCCGCCCATGCACCCAAGCACTCACACCCGCCCACCCACCCACCTACTCACACCCGCCCACCCAGTCACACCCGCACACTCACCCACCCACCCACTCTCTCACACCTGCCCATCCACCCACCCAACCCCCACCCCTTCCACACACACGCATACATCTAGTTAAAAATGATCTAAAAGGGTCAGAAGTATCATGAAACGTGGAGCAAGACTTCTATATGCTCGACGAATTCCAAATATTGAGTCAATATACGGAGAATAGCGAACTGGGAGATCCACAACTTGAACCCAAGCTCTATTTCCGAGCAGTCTCCTGTGCCATCAACAGCCGACAAGTTCAACTCGTTGATCGTGTTCAAAATGAAAATTGTGTACTCTATCTCCGCCTTCACCAAAATCTTATGGGACTTTCGCGATAACGCGTCGCCCAACATTTAACCGTGAATAGATAATGCGCCGTCTTATCAATACTCCTCAGTAGTTGAGTATGAATTTCTAGAATAGGGGCACCATCAACATTCTGGAATATTGATGAATGCACGCTGTTCAATATTAGTGACAGACGGAATTCTTGGTGAATGATCCACACGGCAATTGCGGGAAAAGTTTGAATACCTGTCAAATGTTGAAGGATGCCGTGAGTCACTATCATATCGTTCGTTCGCTGAATGTTAGGTGCGAGGAAATTAGTCAATGTCGAATAAATTCATGGAATAAATTGTGTCATGAAAAATCCGGAGACATTTCACAAGACATCATTTGTGAAGCTCTTCCCTCTATTAATTCTACTGCAACGAGAAAATCTATGCAAATTTCGCATGAGAAAATCATGAGATTTGTGTTGGACGGTGTGGTACAAAAATTCATAAATGTTCATTGAAGTAACTGAACTGATTTCTTATTAAATCTCTAGCAATAAGACACTCTTATCCTCATGAATAATATTCAATTCTTGATACGCGCTGGCAGAAATAAAAGTCCAAATGGCATTCTCCCAGAAGATCAAAATTGAAAGGATCAATTCGTGAATTATTTATGAAATATTTCTCTGAAATAAAGAGGTGGGAGGAGAAAAAGTCAGGAAGAATGATGAAAATAATTTAGCCATGCCTCATGGGAATGAGGAAAATCCGATTTGAGAAGTGAAAATACATATGCGCCCGAGTAGGAAGGGCGGGGGGCCGGGGGTGGTGGGTGGGGTGAGGGGGAGGGGAATAAGACCTCGGGAATCTAGCCACCGAGCAAATATCCACAGGGAAGCTTCCGTGCGTACATATGTGAGTTCGTGGATACTCCTGAAACTTGCCGGGATATCAAATAAATAAATCGAATCATCCATGCGATTACAGTGCACACAGTATCTCCTATTCTGCCCGGCTCGTTTTTTTTTGCCCCTATTGACAGAAGTGAAAAGGTAAACGCCATTTCGTCGCATACCACTAATAAATTCTTGGATGTTTGGGAAAAGAAGTGAGAGAAGGTGTCTGCTGATATTTGGGAAACTGGTCGAATTGCGAGTTGAGCCGAAAATTTTCCGGTTTTTGTTATTGTTTAAAAGAACAAAAATACAAGAGAAGTGAGAACTTTTAAAGAAGCGTTTTAAGTGAGAACTGAGTAGGTGTGGCACCCACCCACCCCCCACCGACACACACCCCCTCACCTACCCGCCCACCTAGCCACACACATTCGCCCGCCCACCCACCCACAGCCACCCACTTATTCATCCGCCCACTTATGCACCCGCCCAGTTAGACATCCGCCCACTTATGCACCCGCCCACTTATGCACCCGCCCACTTATGCACCCGCCCACTTATGCAGCCGCCCACCCACCTACCCCCCCGCCCCCACCCGACCACTTATTCACCCGCCCACCCATTCACCCACCCACACACACCCGTCCACTTATTCTACCGCCCGTCCACCCATCTACCCCCATGCACCCCCCAACCACCCACCTACCCCCCTCATTCAACCGCCCCCCCCCCCACCTACTCACACAGACCCACCCACCTACTCATACGGACCCCACACTCCCACCCCCCCCCCCCCTCACTCACACGCACCCGCCCACCGACCCACACACATCCGCCCACCTACCCACACAGACATACATACACACACACAGAGGACCCTAACCCGCAGAGGCGCAGGCGGGTTCCGTCATAGGCACCCCCCATCGTCGCATAGGGATTTCTAGAGGTTTACCTTGTGTTTAGAAATACAATGGCGAAAGTCGGCCCCAGCCGCACGGATGGGTGTCCAGTGGTCCCCCTTCACGAATGCCCAGACAGCAGTTACCGTGGAAAGCACAAACGAGAGGGACGGAGACAAAAAAAAGACACTTAGCCAAAAATATTCAGCTCCGTTTTTTGCTACTATTGACTAAAGTAAAACGGTGAACGCTATTCCGTCACATAACGCTAATAAATTCTCGAGGTTTGTGCGGCAGTTAAAAAGTTGGTTTACGATGTCAGTTGTGTTGTACATGAAGGCATGAAATTTTGGGGGTAACAAGCTACAGCAAGTTACGAAAAGTTTTCACTCGTCAGAAACACTCGTCGAGAAGAAGCGTTATTCCTGGTATTGAAAAGTTGTAAATAAATCAATAGCGGGGAGAAACTTGTCGATGGGGTTTTGCGGAGTCAATCATGGGGACCAGAAACAAGTTCTTCAACAACAACTTCCTTAATCTTAACGAATCGTTATGACAGTTGAACATAGTTTCCGTGTAAATTAAATATCGTTATCGGTTATCTATTGAAAGTGACATTAGAAAATTTTAGATAATTCAGAAGGTGCTCACAGATAAAACAGTAAAAGTTCTTGACGCGCATAATTCCGTTGGGTTGACTTAAATAATTTGCGTTGTTAACTTGCCGATGGGGAAAGTTATTGCAATGCCCTCAAAAATTGAAAGCCCCAAATTCATCATATCTTCACGTTTCATGACCCCCTGAATCATTTTGGGACGTTTTTGAGATGGCGTATGTGTGTGTGTGTGTGCGTCTGTATGTTTGCGAGCGAAATTTTGAGCGCGGTTTCCTCACGAACGGCACGGACGATTGTAACGATTGAGGTCGCAATCGCAGCGTCCCCGCGAACTCTCGCGCTGATCAGATTTTGGTTGAAAGCGGTCCATTGCATTAATTGTTATAAACAATTTTAATTGTTCATAACGCTCTCTCGGGAGGAGCGTTGGAGGCACACAAAAATCTGTATAACAAAAGTTGTCGCACAGCTTGCAAAAAAAATTGATGATTAGGAAAACTTCGGAAAGCACACGGTACAGTCAATAACAGACGAATACTCTTTTCGTCTGCACAGGATCACGACGAAATATATTTTTTCCACATGACTTGAAAATGGTATTCGTTTATGACATGGCAATGTGATATATACCGTTCCTTTGGGGAATCGTCCGGAGCTAAAAAAATGGGTCCATGGAGGTCCTCGTGACTGATATAAAACTATGGAATTGCTGTTTTTCTTTTCAATTTTCAGCTTTACACAATTCATTCAACTGCATTTCAGTTTACCGGATTAAATTTATCCACAAAAGAGAATAAACAACTAAACAAATAAAACACGGAGCAATAAAAATCATTGGAATATTTGGTAAATATCGTGAACACTTTTTCTTCGTTTCGCGGAATTTTTTCTAAACCTGAAAATTTGATTTCACCAAGGAGAAAAAAACTGCTGGCTTTATGTTTTACGAAATAAAATGAAATGAAAAATCGAGAAAATAAGAACGGGTGACGAAATCAAGGAATACAATGCGAGTCAATCCGTTTTTATGAAGCACATGTTGTTTATGAGGCTGCTTTTTTCAAATACGAATATTCGCTGAGAGTGTAAAATCAATTGCACTGTTGTGATACCTGGTTGCAGGTGACGCACAGCACTGCCAATCTTAAGATATACTCCTTATGGCGCATAACACAAAATTCGATGCAACGTTTTTGAGGGAAGGGGTGCAACGCGAGTGGTGGAGGGGGGCGTTACGAAAATTCCGACACGCTACATGGCACTGTAGCGGAGTGGGGAGAAGAACGTGAACCGAGTGTATTGCTAGTGTCAATTATGGGGAAAACCAATGCAGAACGTTGCAAAGAATATCGTGATCGTTTGCGTGAAAAGAATGCTTTAAAACCAAAGAAAACAAAAACAGTAGGCAAAAGTGCGGCCGAACGTATGAGGGATCATGGGGCCAGGGCAAAAGCAATCAATGTCAACGTTGAGGATCATAACCTCTCACATGTGAATCAACCGAGCAATGATCAGAATATTGAAACTGTACCAGAGCATGTCATTTCGAATTTTGTCGGGACAGCTACAAGAGTAAATGAAATAAAACTTAATCATGATTGTAATTAATTAATTCAGTCGATAAGTGGTTAAGGATAGAAGGGTAATGAGTAAATTTTTGATATGTTGTTCACTGAAGTGATTGATCGAAACAGCAAAAAAAAGAATTTCGCAGTTAATGAAGGGAACCACTAGCAAGTTTCACTTCTGTCGCATAACCGTCTTACGCATACTCCTTCTTTTTCGCTGGGCCCCTATGCAGTTTCAAACGATTAATATTAATCAGCATCTCCCAGCGAATTACATATTTAGATTTCGTCAAGAATTCCATCAACAATTCCGTGACAACATGCAAAGTAATTTCGTTTTCATGAAGTTGGTTTAAGGTCACCCAGAAGCATTAAATTTTCAGGAATCTGAGAAGTGGTAACTCAAGCGTTGAACTTGGATGAGGGAGTATGTTTGTTGTGGCTTAAAGTGGGCTAACTCTCAAGATAATTTCCGAGAAGCTAGAGAGGTTAAAATCTTGGAAATACCTTGGTAATATTATATGCATCGTGTCTCTTTACTCACCCCCCCCTCGCCCCACCCCCCGCTAGAATTGGGTGCAGCGCTGTCGCAAGTAAATAGCCTACTTTTTGATGTTCCATATGTAATGGGAGATGTTGTATTTCCGCTGTAATATTTGACGTTAACACTCTATGGTTTCCCCGGATGGTAATTAATTTTTTCCCACAGAAATGGCGAGGAAAAACCCCGAGTCATGCACATATTCTGTGTATGAATGCATCGTCGAAGACTGGGAATTAGATTTTTCCGCGAAACATGGGCGGAAATACGTAATAGATACACGCGCCCTGTGACTTGCTCAAGCTACCGGAAGATGTCTCCACGTGTGGCTTCAGCGTCCACCTTACACGGTCTCCCCGACTTTTAGGGATTAAGATGTTTGCACGTGAATCTCAAGTTACCCTCTGTCACTCGCACCCTTCTATCTGTAACTGCTGTTTTTTTTTCATATGCGGATAAAATTTCAAATTTGCCCAGAGAAGATTATGGGAAAAGGGAGGTTTTGAAGATTTCATCATCATTAAGCAGATCAAAATCTGAATCGCCATCCCTTTCGCATATCCCAATAATCATTAATATAATCGTTAATCTTCGGGTCGCACTTTTAATAGAAGTCTCTGCAAACGCTCAGTGTAACCATTACAACGCTACAGAAAAATCCTCCATACGGACCTAACCACATCGACACTACCGGACTACAGTGGAAGAAAATTCTTCACCGTGCAGGATCTGAGCAGCAGTACTGCTGTCCAAAGAATCCTTTCTGATGTGAATGAACATAAGTTCGACGAACCGATAATGGTTACTTGAACCGGTCACTGAATGGTCCTCGAGGGTGCCGACTTCACCTCGAAGGCGCTAAGCGAAGCAATGTAACTGTTTTCTAATCGCTCTACAATAGTACTCCCTCTGACCAGAGGGTGAGCCCTAGAGTCCAGATTCATGTTGTCTAAGTAGACGGAGGATCCCAAGGATACACTGACAGAACGATTTGGTTAATACTACACAGGCTCGGTAACTGTTACCTCGTAGCGCGGTTAAATAAGAACAATTGAATGGCCCGGTGGTAGTTACCGAATGGCTCAGTTGAGAGGTTAAGCTTGAGCCAACTGGTGCATTTGGTAATGTACGGTTATTTGAAGCTAATCGGAAAAAAAACCTTCGACCGAATGAGTCAGGTAGATACAAACGAATCGTTCTCTCAGTGTACCAGCCTTCTACATCTGGCCAACTAATGTTGTGGCAGTACGCCGACATGCTGGAATGATCTCAAGTTCAGATACAAAAGACTGCTTCATCCCCCCGAGAGAACCGATGATGAGGACAGCTATATTGACCTTGAAGGGGTTCAGTTGACGTAGCTTGGACAGGAGAGATTGATATTTGAGCCGTCATTCCTTCTCTTTCGTGGTGATATTAGTGTCAGCCGTGGCTCAGAGCTCGGTCACGTAAATCATTTTATCATCGAAATTGAAAAATTATTATTATTATTATTATTATTATTATTTTCCATTTAGGCCTTTTTAAATGTTTAGGGTTACAGGGCTGTTGTATTGCATTGAGTTTTCCGCTCAATCAATTGATGTTGTCTCTCTTGAAGCGATCTTCTGCCCTTAATGATACCAAGAACGATTTACTGCGGATGAGAAAATAAAGAATGTATTCCATTCGGAGAACGTGAAAGTTTTATGTGAATAAGTTCCAAGACATCACTTTTTACATACTATTACTTTTATGGCATTTCTTGTGTGTACGGCCTAAACCATATGCCCGATTTTATGGTCTGACAATATGTATTTTTTTATGAATATTTTCATGGCTAAACAATTTTTTTTTTATGAAACAGTGATCAGTAGGGTACATTAAATTGGTATGTGGAATTTTTCCCGGTAGAAGAAGTTCAATTGTTCATAGCGCCGTAGCGCCAAAACCGTTCAAAATATGAGAGAAATGTATATAACCAAAGTGGTTCCTTATACAAAAATACACATTTGGTATTTTATGACATTTGTTGCTGCGGCGTATAGTTTAGAAGATATCGCGAGTTGAATTAGAATATACCTGGCGAGCGAATATGTCGATAATTGCTGGAAGCGTGTCAAAGAGGGGGGGAATTAAGTAGGTACAGACGTAGAGAGGGTAATTGGTCAGACGATTTTCAGTTGAAAATTTTTATGAGCGTTAAAAAACAAACTCAATTGATCGCGTCCACCAATTATTAGTCGCAATTTCAATTATTGATATCACTGTTGAGTTTGCTCATCACCACGGTTGCGTGCTTATGCATGGTATATTGGAGGAGAAGAAAGGTAGTATGCTGTGCTGAAATACCAAATCGGGGAGAAAAACCATGGTGAACCTCAATTTGTACAGCCGTTTCTTTTACGAAACTCCCGTTCGACGATGAATCCGTATGCGTTAGAGCCTGGACAATTCGACTCTACTATACCGAAAGGAGAGCTCCCCACGGGGATGCGATCCTCGGACCTCGTGTACCGAAGGCCAGCGCTCTGATCACACCAACATTGCCGTCGGTCGTATTTCGAATTGAGTCGCTTTAATAAAGTCAGCATTGTTGTTGGGTGTCTATCCAGAAATCGAATGAGAAGCCGTAACTTCGGTAATAAAGCTCGGACGATCAAAGCTGAATGTCCCAGGTCCTCTTGTAGCTTTCCACGGAAGAGCAGATGTTCAATATAGTACCTTGACCAGCGTGCAGTCATCAGCAAATTCAAAATCATTCGCTCCTGGGGTTGGTTACTTATACAAACGCAAGGGCCAATTAATTTTGATATCGTTAATAATCAAGACTCTACTTTACTACCGTGAGAAAGAGACTTCGCCTACACGTGATTTTCTTAAATGGGTTACACGCCACTAAATGACAGTCTGGGTTTCTTTAGCTACTTGAAAATCGTTTACAGCAACTTCACCTGCAGATCTTGCACGTCAGTTAGATGTCACTCATGTACATTCGTTATTTACTTGAAAATCAGTTACAGTAATTTTAATTACAATGTGTGTGTCTGTGTGTGTGTGTGTGTGTATGTGTGTGTGTGTGTGTGTGTGTGTGTGTGTGTGGGTGGGTGGGTGGGTGGGTGGGTGGGTGGGTGGGTGTATGGGTGGATGGGTGGGTGGGTATGTGTGCGGGTGGGTCTGTGTGGGGGTGGATCTGTGTGGGCGTGGGTAGGTGTGTGGGTGGGTGGGTGGTTGGTTGGGTGAGTGGGTGGGTGTCTGTGTGGGTCGGTAGGTGGGTGGCTATATGAGTAGGTGGATGAGTGGGTGAGTGGGTGTTTGTGTGGGTCGGTAGGTGGGTGTGTGGGTAGGTGGGTGGGTGGTTGTGTAGGTGGATGGGTGGTTGTGTAGGTGGATGGGTGACTGTGTGAGTGGGTGGGTGGGTGTCTGTGTGGGTAGGGGGTGAGTGGCTGTGTGGGTAGGTGGGTGGGTCGGTGTTCTGCACACTATATATATATATATGCACACCATTTATATATCAGATATAATAAGCCGGATGTATGTTTTCTTCCACTAGAGATAGTTTTCAAAAGTCCAATTGATTTGCTGCACAATTCCTCGTGAAGGAAGAACTGTCCAAAACTATTTCCCACTCGATGATAACCAACTGCAGTGTTAGAGACAGTGGGGAAAAAAGAAGAATTGAGAGGATTTCAGTGGATCGTGTCGGAGCTGGAGAACAAGTCGGACAAGTCTCTCTCTGTGTACGCAGGATATCCCCCCCCCCCTCCCACCCCCTACCCGCCAGTAGGAAGGGCTCCCATGAACCGAGAAATACGCGATTCGTACCAGGGACCTCGTAAATTTTGAACGATGCCAGGGTGGAGGCTGTGCCGTGGGTGGGCGGACGTTTTAATCGACGTGTACGCGATTCCTATCGTTTCCTTTTAGGATGGAAAATTACTATCGAAATGAAACTATCAACGTGGAGACAATTTCAGTGATATTTCTCAGAAAAGTTAAAGTTTAATTAAATGGATTTTCTTTTGGTGAGTTCTCTTCAAAATGAGAGCTTTCAACTTTCCAATTTGGAGCAAGCATCTTCTGGTTTTTTCTGTAATTATCGCGTACATATAAAATTTGTCAACACTGAACAGAATATGTAAAACACTCGAAACTTAATAAATTAACAGAGCCTCAAAAAATATTCTGTGCATATGATTTTCAATAACTACATAAGTTATGACAACTTGAACAATTGTCATACTTTTGAAAACTAAAGCCCAATCGATATCCCAAATATCGATGTTTATCGACGCAAACGCGATTACCAACCAACTTCACGATGTTATCTGACTAATCTGATTGAATAATATTGCGTTCGTTTTGAACTTTCTGGAGTTGTAAATCCCAGAAATCTGACCTGCACAGAACAATATTTGCAATATTTGCTACATGCAGATTGAATCCTTATGCAGCTAGTTATAATAAAAAGGGGGAGTGAGCACTTGTTGAGATGTGAGGATGTTGGATGACTGGAGACGAAATGATCACTCACGAATTCTAACACTTCAACACAATGTTTATTTTAATAACAATTTGGTTTGCGGTTATACGAAAAGTGAATTTCTTACGCGGTTTTGAGAATATCTCCGACAAGATGCAATGAATGAATCACGATTCAAAAATTTTTTTCTCGAATTTTCAAATTAATGCGTTTGTTAGAAGCGACATTAATTACAAACTCCATAAATGCTATTTAACACCAAAAAAGAACTCTCTTATTTATCACGCATAGAAACTCATCAATCAATACATAATAACAGTAATCTCGGTCCATAAATAAGTCCAAAGCTACTCGGGTATCTACCCATAGTACCAGTCGCCTGAAAACTTAACGAGCTACCTATATACATCACCATCCCTTTCACCTACAGAAAAGCTCGCCGGGGTCTTTGCCAGTGACGTTGATGAAAAATAGATCCTTTCATTCTATTCTCCCGTCTTATGCTCCATGAAAATATGCTGGAACTTTAAAATAGTGGAAAACTATTGACGTGATTTTCGCGAAAATTATTCCCTCATTCCGTTAATCTTCCCCGAGCATCTTGAGAAATTTTCGACCAGTTTTGAGCTCCCGGAGCTTTTTTTGTCCCCCTGAAAGCGGAAAATTCATTTTGTAGTAAAGCTCCAAGTTTCGAGGTATTCCGAGCATCCTGAATGTGTACATGTATGTGTATGTGTATGGGTATGTGTATGTGTATGTGTACATGTATGTGTATGTGTATGTGTATGTGTATGTGTATGTGTATGTGTATGTGTATGTGTATGTGTATGTGTATGTGTATGTGTATGTGTATGTGTACATGTATGTGTATGTGTACATGTATGTTTATGTGTGTGAGTATGTGTCTATGTTTTTTTTTTTTTTTTTTTTTTTTTTTTTTTTTTTTTTTTTTTTTTTTTTTTTTTTAGAAAGAAAAAGAGAAAGAAGGAAGTCAACCTCCTTCCTCACACTTCCTTCTTTCTCTTTCCTTCCTCTTTTTCTTACTTTTTCCTTTATTAAACAAACTTACAGAATTAACAAATAAAACATAACGTGCAAAGGACAATACCCCTTGTCACGTACAATACAGTTCGGTTGGTCCCCAGAACACGACGGAACATCTGCTGAGCAATACTTCGTTGTGTAGGGGACGATAGCCTTGGCTTCCTCAGTAGCGAATCCTTTCCGCTCGTTGACGGTAAGAAGATCCTCCGGTTACTCTGGATTTTTCCGCAACTGCTCCTCGCGGCGCAGCTCCTGCAAAACCTCCATTGCGAAGTCGCTTGTCGCGTTCCATGCCGCCTCTGATGACAGCATAACTTCCACAAGATTTCCACCGTTGATGGGTTTGCCTGCGCTATTTTCCCATACAGCTCGTTGGACGTCGAAACGCGGACACGTAAAGAGAACATGTTCCGCGTTTTCCTTCATTCTCGGACACTTTGGGCAATCCGGAGAATCCTCATGCTTAAATTTGTGAAGATATTCCCGAAAGCACCCGTGTCCTGAGAGCATCTGGGTTAGGTAGTAATTGACTTGTCCATGTGATCGGTCAAGCCAAACATCTAGCTTCGGAATAAGTCTGTGAGTCCACCGGCCTTTGCTCGAGGCGTCCCACTGCAGCTGCCATCGCTGGATGCTGTGGTTTCGTTCTTCTGTCCTCAGTTCCACTGAGCTCAGCTCAGTTGATGTTTTGCGTGTGTAGAGTCGCCTACGCTCTTCCGCTAGCACTTCAAAAGGTAGCATCCCAGCAATGACACACACAGCATCGTTCGATACTGTGCGGTATGCGCTGACCACTCTAAGGGCACTCAGCCTGTAGACTGGAACAATTTGCCGCCGAGATGCTTGGCTTCGTAATGCATCACTCCATATAGGAATACCATATGTTAATACCGACGTGACAACTGATGATAGCAGGAGCCTTCTCCTCTGTTTTGGCCCTCCAATATTTGGCATAAGTCTTGCAAGAGCAGTCTTCACTGCTCCTGCCTTACTGCTTGCATGTTGAGCTTGCTGTCTGAAACTAAGCCGGGCATCAATCATAATTCCCAGGTACCGTATGTAGGGCTGGGAAATTATTTCGTGCTCACCGACTTGCAGTGTAATTGTCTCTATTTTCTTCCGGCTCGTAATGAGGAGTGCCTCAGTCTTATGCTCCGCAAGTTGTAACCCAATCGAGTCCATCCATTGTCGTATCTTGTTAAAAACATTCTCGAAAATGAGCTGGAGCGTGGAAAGGTGTTTGCCCACGATGACTATCGCTACGTCATCCGCAAAAGCTACTAGTTTGGCCCCCGCCGGTAATGCTATTTTGAGCAAGTCGTCATATACGATATTCCACAAAAGAGGACCCAACACTGAGCCTTGAGGTACCCCCCCAGTCACCCTATATGTTTTAGGACCAACCTCTGTGTCATATCTGAGTACTCTGTCGGTAAAGTAATTACCTACCATCTTTTGCAAATATGCCGGTACTTGCAGCTTCGACAATGCCGTGAGGATGGGATCCCACCGTACCGAGTTGAAAGCATTTTTGATGTCCAGGGTAACAACCAAGCAATACTGCTTCGTGCCTCCTTTCCATCGCCTGCCATCGATTGCTTTTTTTGCTGTTTTGACCACCAGGTCTATAGCATCCAACGTGGATCGTCGTCGTCTGAAACCGTATTGAGCTTCGGCCAATAGGGGTTCCACCACTGCCTCAATTCTCTGATGTATAATGCGTTCCAGGATCTTGCCCGCCGTATCCAGCATACAGAGTGGACGATATGATGATGGCTCGTCCGGTGGCTTTTTCCCCTTGGCGATAAGCACGAGTCTCTGTTGCTTCCATCTGCTGGGGAAAATACCTTCCTGGATGCATGTATTATACATTTCGAGGAACATGCCGGGTGCTGCATTGATGGCGGCTTTCAACGCTATATTTGGCACACCATCGAGACCGGGGGCCTTGTTGTTGCCCACTCTACTACAGGCCTGCAATAGTTCCTCAGCTGTAATCGGCGGTATTCCGTCGATAATAGCACCCTCCACCTGCTTTTCAGTCACACTCATTTGCTGGGGGAATAAGACTGAGACAATTCTCTCCAGGAGCCTAGGACAGGTTGGTGATGGCATCGGCTGGCTCTTGAGCCGCGTCATAACCACCTTGTACGGTCTGCCCCAAGGATCCTTCTCCACTTCCTCCAACAGTTCGTTCCAGCAGTCTCGTTTGCGAAGCTTTATGGCCTTAGTAAGCTTACGCTTAGCGGCTTTAAACTCCACTTCGAGACTTTCGGGGTTGGACTTCTTCCTTGCGCGTTGCCAAGCTCTCCTCGCTGCGAAACATTCCCTGCGGAGGGTCGCGATTTCACCGCTCCACCAATACACCGGTGGCCGTCGGTTTCCACTAAATTTCCTGGGCATAGTGGCATCGCAGGCGTCGGTGACTCTCCGCATGGTTTCGTCTGCTTTCCCTGTGGCATTCTTACTGTCTAATCGGGCAGTCTTCAGTGCCATAAGGAAGGTGGCAATGTCAAATTTTCGCACATTCCAGCCGACTCCATTTGTTCTTTCCGGTGTGGGTGCGGATCTCCAATCAACCAACACCTCCCAGAGTACTGCCTGATGATCACTGGCAGTGTAGATCTCGGATACTTCCCATGCACAGTTTCCTTTCATCAGGCTGCTGCTGACGAAGGTGAGATCTATACATGAGCTCGCTTGTCCTCTGCGAAAAGTATGTGTATGCGTGTATGTGTGTCGGTGTGTGGATGTGTGTGTCCTCTGTCCCGCGTCTCACACTCCCCTTAGTAGTAGCTCTCCAGCATTGCTTCGAGAGGGCGCACTGGACACCCATCCCTGTGTCTGGCATCGACTTTCCCCATTTAGACCATCGTATTTCTAAACACAGGGTAAACCTCCAGGAACACCTATACTGCGATGATGCCCGCCTATTTAATATTTCAAAAAAAAAATCATTCCAAAGCAGAATAATCTCGAACAAAAATTACAAATTCAAAAGTTTTTCAGGTCGTCCGCACTGATTCACACCACTAGTTTCTTTTCCCCGCTCTATTTCAGCGAGATGAAAGTGACAATCATCATGAAAAAGGATTTCTCATGAATATGCATAACAAAGTTTGATCCATCTGTGAGAGAGAAAAAGCGAGAATGATTAAGAGAGAGGGAGAATAGCTCAACTCTCAAGTGGAACGTCTTCAAACCCACTTCTGTTATCTCATTCCTTTTCGCTTTTTCACTTTGGCATTTATTAAAACCGCATTCCTCGGAGGACTCGGCGTTTCATCCAACATTTTCTCGTTTCACCGCGGGAGAGATGGGGGTGTAAAGAAATATGGGGGGAGGTGTCTTGAAGAGTTCGCGCTCTTTGGGGATCAATCGATAGAATTCGAATAATATTGCGTCGAGCTCGTGAACATCAATGGGGGAGGGGGGGGGAGGGGAGAAGAGGGAGGGAGGGGGGAGTGGGAGGGAGGGGGGAGTGGGAGGGAGGGATTAATTCTGTGGTGACGAAGAAACAATTAGCAAAGTGCTAGAGCTAATCGGATTTTCTCCGGGAAATACCAACGAGAACTCTTCGGTGAGATGTTCTATTAAATGAATTATATTCTGGATTAATGGAGCAGGACAAGGCGAGTACAAGGACATATTGACGCCTCCCCCCCCCCCCCCCTTACCGTCGACAGTGAATTTTGTACAGTGGGCTTGGGATGACTCTGCACTCTATAACTCGTCCGGCGTCAGCGAGTGGAGGGGAATGCGTCCCCACTCCGCGTGACCTCGAGCGGCGCGCGTGAGGGGTACGGCCGTTTCGCTGCGTGCCGTCGCGCATGGGCGCCTGGGCCCCGTGGTATAAACGTTCTGGAGGGGGAAGGCTCCAAACGACGTGCGCGGGTCTCACCCAACTCGTCATATTATCTCTCTCCTTCTGTGGCCACGCCCAACGCGAGCGTGGAGGGGGTACTCTGTAACTCCTCGTACGCGGAAACGTCGGCCCTCTAAGTGCAGACTTATGGCAAGGGTCAAGTACGTGCCCAAATAGCGAAAATGAGATTTATAAAATGTATATATATATAGTAAGCATCTCAGTTAGCGTTGGAGCTATAGCTATGAGCCTGATAATCACTCGTTAAAAGCTACATGTGATCTTGCAAATATTTGACAATTCAACAATTTTTCTTTTCTTGAAAATTTCGTTGCGGGAAATAGAGAATTATTATGTATAAAATGACAATAAAAAATGCATGAGATGAAAGTAAATATAAGGGAAGATATATCAGAGGGATTTAGAGAAAAATCCCCCATAACATACAATTTCTCTAGATTGCAGGTGGTTTGTACAATCTCAAAGGGCCTTGTAAGAAGAAAAGGTCTGTGACAAATTATTCTATGCACAGAGAAAACTGTATGCGAACATTTTCCAAAGCTTATGCAAGTTTTCGCATAACTAAAGCGCTATGTGGGGCGAAAAATTGGGGTTGTTACTGAGGAATTGCACTGGATTTTTGCAATTCAAAAAGAATTGGCAATTTTTGAAACTGTCAAAGCAATAATTATCAGTGTGTCGTTACAGGGACGTCGACCAGTACTTCATGATTAATTGACGTTACAAAAACTATTGGCGATAGTTTGGAGATATAGAGACGGAAAAATATGGTCGACATCCGCAATAATGAGACTATTCAAATGAGCTTCACCAACTTACCATAATCATCCTCATAAATAACTGCGACTTTTGTCCAATTGAGGAACATCATAACGTCGTGATAGGCAGAATTGAGTAATTTTTGTGCGGGATGCAGATTTATGCTGAATTCTTTCGCCTCCGCGCCCAGGTCCAGCCTGACCTCCAGATGCGGTATGTCCAGCGCGTCGCAGATACTGTGAATGTGCTGTCCGAGAATTGGATCTGACGGTCCGAACATAGCTTGTACGCCAAATTTGACCTGTTGACAGGCTGAAACACCAATATTCATCAGTGAGTATGAGTACGTCAGTATGCATTAGCAGATATTTACAGTCAAAAATTGAACGCTACACACCCACTCACCCAACCACCCACTCACCCACCCACCCACGCATCCACACAGCCACTCACCCACCCACCCACCAACCCACTCAACCAACCACCCACCCACTCATCCACCCACCCACCCATTCACTCAGCCACCCACCCACTCATCCATCTACCCATCCACCCATACACCCACGCACCCGCCCAGCCACCCACCCACCCATATACCCACCCACTTACCCACCCACCCACCCATACACCCACCCACTTACCCACCCACCCACCCATACATCCACCTACTCATATACCCACCCTCCCACCCATATACCCACCCACCCATACACCCACCCACCCATACACCCACCCACACACACACACACACACACAGAGCTCCATGCAGCTGGTGAAGTCGGACCTAGCTGCATGGATGGGTGTCCACTAGTCCCTACTAAGCAATGCTCAAGATCAGCTACCGTAGGGAGTACAAACAAGAGGAACGTAGGCAAATAAAGAACGAAAAGCATACATAAACTCCACTGAGAATACTCGCAATGCGCTTGAAAAACTTCGAAATATTTACATTGAATGAACAATCGATTCTCCGTTTTCAGGCGAAAACCAATAACTTTCTCTACCAGGAAACTAAAAATATAGTTGCATCATGGGATAGTCAGGCCATTGTGCACATGGTACAATCAGTCACATTATCAAATTTCCTGGTTGTTAACTCATCTAGGATAAGTGCAACTGAGGTATCCATGTATTGAACGCAAAAAAAGATGAAAATGGAATGCTTCTAAATACGGGAAATGAATGCCCGGAATTATATACGTAAACATGCTAGTCAAATTACAGTTATCTAGTGTTCGTGGCGAGTCGAGGAAATACTATAGCGGAATCGGTCTTCCGCAATTTCTAATTTTATGAAGAATCAAGTATTTCGCAATGTTTACCAATTTCCATTCGGAAAATTTCAAAAAAAATTACAAAAAACAACAATAATAATAATAATAATAATGTCAATTTTTTTCCGATTTAGGGAAGTTATTGTAATGATGCCGATAATGACGACCCTCAGAAATGGAAAATTTCCACTTTTCTCGACGTTTTACATCATTTTGTCCCATTTTAGATGAGGGTTCTGTGCGTGTGTGTGAGCTCGTATGCGAGTGATTTTTTAGCCAACGGTTCCTCGTAAACGGCTGGATCGATTTGTTTCTCCTTTGACCAAAAATCACCTCTCACTGATGTCCAGGTGGGAAAGGAGTGTCAATCTTGAAAAACAATTCCTCCAATTGTTATTAACAATTTTAATTATTTAAAACGCTCTATCGCGTGAAGGGTTAGAGATAGGAGAAAAAGTGTATAATGAATGTTATTCCTTATATAAAAATACACATATAATGTTTTATGACTTTTTTTCATAACTTTCATAGCTCAAGACATATCACTGGTTAACAATTTTAATTGTTCATATCGCTCTACTAAACGAACAGTAAGAGTTAGATGGAAAAGTTTCAAATAAAAGTTGTTCCCCATGTAGAAACAAACATTTTTTGTTGCATGAATTTTTTTGTAGCACTCATAATTGAGGCGATAGCGTTTAATTTATTCCAAATTTTCAACACACACACACATACACTATAATAAGGTATTATTTAATACCCATTATATCGTTGCCATTTATACCACCCACAATTTTACTACATCTAGGAAATTCGATTTAACTACACTTCATGGAGTAGCACTAGAAACTGGCCGCAAAACATATATAGATAGCAAGTTGCTGGGGGTAAATTATTGCTGTAATAATAGAGAGTTTAGGATTATGGGCAAATGTTTTCAAGTATTTTGGTTTTGATAAGTTTGATGGCCATGTTGGAAGCATCTCACCCAAGGGTGTACAGAGCCATGCGCCCGAGATATTGGGTTAACTCCTTTGAGATTACACTTAAGGGGGTAGGTGGGTGGGGGGGGGGCGGTGTAACGTCCGCTTTGAACGATGTTATCTCGGTGGATTGTTAGGGTCGTTAGGCCTCATCCAAGAGTATTCCATTGCACATTGGTATGGATACTTGCCACTTGGCTGTTCCATTGCTTTACCTGTTTATTATTATCATTATGTTGTAGGGAAGAGATTTTACGGCTGAGATTAGGTACATTGAGTATTTGGTATTCATGTTGGTGGGGAGGATTTCTCGAGAACTACTTGACTAAGATACTCAACAGTTCAATTATTGTGGAATCAACGCATTTGATTATTTCGGAAAAAAAATCAAAGGAAAAGAAGCGCCACTGTGAAATTAAAAAAAAAAAATTTAATCAAAAAGAAAAAAAAAATTTAATTAACAAAAAATTTTAATTAAAAAAATAATTTTCTTTTAAGTAAAAAAAAATGTTTTAATTAAAAAAATAATTTTGTTTCAATTTTTAAAAAATGTTTTAATTAAAAAAGAAATTGTTTAATTAAAAAATTTTTTGTTTAATTGAAAAACAAATTTGGGGGGGGGGGGGGGGGGGGGGTCGAAAAATTCTTGGAACATAATTTTTCAAATTGGAGCGCAGTAGAATCCACAAAGTTTTCAATACTTTGAGTTGAAATCGAGTGAAAATTTTCGTCGCGAGTTTGAAAAATGATGGACCAAGCAAAGGGAGGAGGGGGGGGGGGGGGTGATTTGATAATGCTGGGCAAAAGTATACTTGGAACTCTCGACTAACAATTTCCGACAGTTGCACCTCTACCGACCACTTTCAGGGCAGCCATCAGTCAGTTTAGATGAAATTGTAAGGATAATTCACAATCATCGAGGGTACAGAATATCAGAAAAAAATGGATGCATCAAATTGACACAGCGATACAGAATAATTTTATAATTATTGCAATTATTCTCTCCCCTCCGATTTCGACCAATCAGTCACCCGACACGTTTTCCAGCAATAATTGCGCCAGTACCGAGCGGGTGATCAGAATGACAATTTTCCCCGCATTTGGCAATTGGTATTTATAAATTTGACGACCTCTTTCCAGACCTCTCTACCTTTTTTGGGCACGTGTAGTCCGCGAAAATTTTGAAAGTGAAGTCGATGGAAAGTTCCTCAAAAATATTTTTCACAACCTCCAAAAATTCCCCTCAATTTTTCCAAAAGGAAAATTCTGAAAATTTATTTAAAGCGAAACATCCTATACCAGAGATTTTGAGATGTGTTATTATACATTGACAATTGTCAATTACGCGCATATTTCGAATTTTCGTTTTCTCCTAATCGAGATAAAAAAAACTTTGCGTATCACAGCGCTTATCACGACGCGGGTTGCGAAGTGCGACTGCTAAACGGTTAAAGTGGAGCCTCCACTAGGAGAGCATCCCCTTCAACGCATTTAAGGGAACACGCCTGGTAACGGCATATCATGTATATTTTCATATGCCACCGGCAGTCCAAAAGTCGTCTCCAGTGTCTGACGATTGTTGTGGAAAAATAGTGTCTCGAAAAAATGGTTTGCCCTGTTCCCCCGAGCCCGACTCAGCCAAGCCTGAGCCAGGCTTAATCTCATCTTCCAAAACGGCCTTAAACTCAGGGTAGCAAATAAGGCTATTGCTGAGGCTTGGTTCAGCCTTGCCTCAGGCTGAAGCTCTCGAGGCTGAAAATACCTACGCTTAGCACAGGATAGTTCAATGGATACGATGGTCGCCAGAATTATCCATTGGAGGCGCTGATGTCTGCTGATGGAGGTTGGGCTAACCAATTTCCTCAATGCATACTCCCTGATCCTCGGCCTATTGATACGGCTCCTTCCTCAGTTCCTCGAAAAATTGTATGACATAATCGACCGTGACATATCAATAATAACCGCGTCAATTAGTCGATTTTAGTCAATGGCGATGAGCCCCAGTTAAACCCTCTTACCAATGTGCTGCAGTCTTTGAGAACAATGCCTTTCGAGGCTTGTCTCAGGCCGTGCTCGTTGGGATTTCAAGGCTGCGTTGAGACTCCCCATGAACCCTGAGCTAAGCCTTGGTTTACGAGCCTCAAACGGCGTTATCATTTCGAGGCTGAAACAGGCCTGAATCAGGGTTGGCACTCAGCCTCAATCCAAGATTGCCCAGCACTCCTTGAGGACTGAGACAACCCTGTCCCGATCGTCAATTCCTACCGGAACCTTGCAAAACAATTGCAATGCCATAATTCCCCAGTGTGCTGATTTGGATGAGTCACACATGTTACAGCTTTACCAATTCATTTTCCGCGTATCGTGAAAAACGTGGGAAAAAATGGAGCGACAAATTTTCCATGAAATTTCAAAGCAGAAAGAAATCCCCTTGATTTCAGTTTATTTCGCCAGGCCATTGGGTTTTGTCTATGTGAACAATAAAAAAAAAAAATCATATATTTCATATGTGAAATATATATTCCCTATTTGGTGAAACATACATCATATAAAGGACAGTGTTGTTCCATAGGCGTTTCCCTCTGATTTCCATGCATAAAAATCTAGTCCCCAACATTGTACATAGTGGAAAAAAATACACTGTCCATTTACTGGGCACGTACGTTCGATCGATTCAGGCCAATGGCCCTCACGGCCATATATCTTTGAGCAGGATAAATGTACAGTGGGGATTGAATGATTCTATGTTCATCGGTATCGTCGCTAAGAGGTTAATCTCGGAAGGTGCCGTTGTCTGGATTCCAACCGATTGTGTACGTGTGAAGGGACCACTCTACCTCCCCCCCCTCTCTCTTGCACACAGGCTGCACCATTTCGCGGTGCTACTCTACCTGAATTCAAATTCACGCTGGCGAACCACTGTGGAAAGCCTCTATCCGATACGAGCACTCTGATAGGCACAGCGATGGAGATATTACCAATATTCCGTCACGTACTTGTAGATCGAATAGAAATAGCTCATTAAGTTTCGTTGGCCGTGAGAGATTTTGTACGGATTGAAAACACTGATTTTTTGTTGTCATCATGGTATTATGAAGGAAAATCGCAGTAGTTTGTTGTCATTGTTCCTGAGCTATTGACTCCACTGCTTCACCATGGCAGCATCCCCAGGTCCAGGTGGGAAGCTCCGTGATTCAGTAATTGGCTGAAACTTGAGACAGTCTTGGATACCCATGCATCAACATTCTAGGCTGACTGGTACCAGAGGTGGTACCAAGGTCATGTCAAGGCTGGCAACTGGGACCATGGACACCAAGCTTGGATCAGTATTAGCACAGAGCTGGTACCAAACCTGATTATTGCTGCATTAGTACCAGCATGTGTCCAAGGTCGGTGCTAAACCTTGGAACTGTCATGTATCACATCTTGCTTTAAGGCTTGCTTGGTAGCCTAGATACAGCCTGCAACTAGGTGCGGGGTTCAAGGGTAGGTTATACCGATCTTGGCGAAAGCTGTATCCATGACACCAACTCGAGGTAAGGTTCTTCATCTTGAAGCTCTGTCACTGGTCTTGGTACAGAGCATAACCAGGTCATAACTTGTCTCCGTCTGAATGCCAAAGCAGGTCCAGGCTAGATTACCAGTCTAGTTTCCATGCTCAGGTCTAGCTTAGATGTTTCAAACGGGACTGGTACCAGGTCGGTTGTCAAGACTGGGATGGACCAGGCCAGGCTTCGACCTAGGCCGGACCTAGGCTGGAACTAGGCTAGACCTAGGCTGGACCTGAGCTGGACCTAGGCTGGACCTAGGCTGGAACTAGACTGGACCTAGGTTGGACCTATGTTAGACCTATGTTAGATCTAGCCTGGACGTATGTTAGACCTATGTTAACCCTAGCCTGGACCTGAGCTGGACCTAGGCTGGAACCTGGAGCTAGGTTGGAGCTAGCCTGGAACTGGCCTGGGCCTATGTTAGACCTATGTTAGACCTAGCCTGGACCTAGGCTGGACCTAGGCTGGACCTAGGTTGGACCTAGGCTAGACCTAGGTTGGACCTAGGCTGGACCTAGGTTGGACCTAGGCTAGACCTAGGTTGGACCTAGGCTGAACTTAGGCGGAACCTAGCCTGGACCTAGCATGGACCAGATGTCCAGTCTCACCTAGATGGCGTCCATGATGATCACCATCAACTCATCATTTGATCTTCAACATATCAGCAGTTCCACACACAATAGCATATCTTGAGTAGCTGAGACGAAAATGGGAGGAAATATTTTTTGTTAGCAATTGAACTGTCTGGTCCCTTCATTTAAACACATGGACACCTACAAGATAATAAGATATATCGCATAGAAAAAAAAATGAAAAAAAATTGCATTTAAGCATCCGAAGATTCTTGATTTAGGAAAAGATCTGGAAAAGGATTTGATTCATATGACACAGGTTCAGTAACTTCAACTATGAAAATGCCTTGTAGGTTTCTTATAAGATTTACTATAAGATTTCCTATGGGAGGTCCCGTAGGGTTCCGATGGAAATTGCATGGAGAACTGAGACTATTCCAATAGGATTTCTTTGCTGGAGTCTAGCCGGACACGATTGATGAAACTTCTTCCAATGGACGTTGGGTCAAAATTGTTGTCCATCGTTTATCATGGACTGGAGATGGTCACATACTGAAGTGAGCTTTTTTAACTTCCTGATAGGGGAAGTTATTGTTTTGCCCCCGAAAATGAAAAATCGATTTTCCACCAGATCTCCATGTCTCATGGTCTTTCTGACCTTTCTAGACTATTTAAAACAAAATGCCTGTATGTGTGTGTGTCTGTGTGTGCCGATGTACGTATGCAACCAAAAATTTCCCGGAACGATTTCTCGTGAACAAATTATCCGATCGAGGTCCTGTATGACGCAATCGAAGCGTCTTGCCGTAACTTAGAGCTGATTAGTTTTTGGTCCATATATGTCTCCTGGTTTCTATTGTCATTAACAATTTCAATTGTTTATACCGCTGTATCTCACGAAATATTATAGATACGCAAAAATGTGTCGAATAAATGTTGTTTCTTATAAAAAAATACATATTTTGTGTTCTCTGACTTTTTTCGTATCTTTAACCGTTTCGGCGTTAGAGCGTTATAAACAATTGAAATCATTTAGAAAGCTCGAAATTCCACGAAACATCAATTTTGTTATTTTCAAAAAGCTGCACAATCTGTGTACACTTGCGACAACTTCATCTATTTTTCACTGAGAGATGATAATTTTTGCAGTTCAATACTTCCATCGCTTCGCATTGCAAATATAAAGGGGCGGCAATTTTTAAATGATAATCTCGTTTATATTTTATTACATTTCCAAATCGATTAAACCCCTATTGTTTCTCATATGAATTATTGTAATTGCCTGGTATCATACAACTGGGTGAGCCACGGTCATTGTATACCAGTAGTATAAAGGGGGAAATGAAGGCAATGGGGTGATAAAACGGACAAAAAAAAAACGAAGAGACGGCAGAAAAGAAAATGGTGGAAAAAAAATAAATAAAAGAGGTGAATAAAACAGACTGAGGGCATGGAAACGCGCCAGCATTCCACGGGGGGAGGACGGGCGGGGTCGGGGTGGGTGGGGGGGGGGGGGCACGGAGAGAGTTGGTTTGGATTTGTTTACGGCGTCGAGACGCAAAAAAACTTTCCACGGCTGATGGCGAATATCTCGAGATAAATAGGAAAGTTAATCTCTTTAACCGCCGAATGACTATAACCTTTGCCAAGATGAATGGTATTGTGTGTGTGTGTGTGTGTGTAAGTCTGGGGACCACGGAAATTGAGATTCAAGTGTACACGATTGACGAACAATTCAACACGTCCGGCTTTTCAGAAAATTTGCATCGTTATATATTTCGATATTGTGCTATACAGTTAATGTTGAAAATGGGGTATATGGACTCACACATACACACGCACCCAGACACAAACTTATGTGCGCCCCCACACCCACCCACCCATACACCCACCCACCCACCCATACAATCACCCACACACCCACCCACCCCACCCACCCACCCACCCACTCACCCACCCAACTGCTCATTTTGTCTTTGCTTATGTTGAGTATGCTCATGTGGATTTGCTCATGTTGAGTTTGCTCATGTGGATTTGCTCATGTTGATTTTACTCATGTTGAGTTTGCTCGTGTTGAGTTTGCTCATGTTACATTTGCTCATGTTGAGTTTACTCATGTTTATTTTGTTCATGTTGAGTTTGCTCATGTTGACTTTGCTCATGTTGACTTTGCTCATGTTGAGTATGCTCATGTTGAGTTTGCTCATGTTGAGTTTGCTCATATTGAGTTTGCTCATGTTGAGTTTGTTCATGTTGACTTTGCTCATGTTGAGTATGCTCATGTTGAGTTTGCTCATGTTGACTTTGCTCATGTTGACTTTGCTCATGTTGACTTTGCTCATGTTGACTTTGCTCATGTTGACTTTGCTCATGTTGACTTTGCTCATATTGATTTTGCTCATGTTGACTTTGCTCATATTGATTTTGCTCATGTTGACTTTGCTCATGTTGTGTTTGCTCATGTGGAGTTTAGTAGGAAGCTAAGAATTCCTGGACTCAATATCATCCAAAATAATCTAAAACTGTGAGGTCTCCTTCAAAAATTTATCACCAATAACAACAGTGGTATGTCAACGATGAAGAGGATTATCTTTCAATTTTTCATTCCTCTAACTTTGACAGGTATTTTCTTCAGCTAGCAATAACCAACGAGATTTGTCATAAGCCGGTGGCGCTGAGAAGCGAGTGATAAATTTAGCTCGACACACGTCAGTTTCTTTTCCTCGTTTGCGACTAGAAAAATGAGAGCCAAAGAGAAGGTGGAAAAAAAAAATATTGGGTAAAAATCGAAGGAACATCCTTGTGATAAACGAGATAACAAGAGTGCATTGCCGTATGAGAGCCGGAGGCACTCGTTTTCGAGGGTTGCCCGAAGCTCTTAAAGGACTTTTCTTCACTTTCCACTCACTTGCTCCCCATTTTTTTTCCTATCCTCGAGGGCAGCTTTTAAAGAAAATTTCACCTCTAATTTTTTTTATCACTGGTACACGAGCAGTTTATCACAAGTTTATCGTAGAAAAAAATTTTACAACGAAACTTAGTCAATGGATATGGATTGGGTGTGATCAATGAGAAAGTGAACACGTACGCAGGAAAATATTGTGGGAAGAGTGGGGAAGTTTTATGGGAGTTTTAAGGGTGGAGGGAGGGAAACTGCGTAAGGCGGAAAAACTCATCTTCAAGCGAAAAATAGTCAGATCGGTGAGTATTATACAGGGGCGAATCTCCTGAAAAATTGCATCGATAGTGCATGTTCGGAGTAGATTTACGCACTCAACGTTTATTTTTACGTATTGATTCACAAATTTTCAAAATTTTTGAAACTTCTTAAATTTTTACAATTTTCCAAATTTTTCATTTTTGAAGTTTTTGAAATTTTTGAAATTTTTGAAATTTTTGAAATTTTTGAAATTTTTGAAATTTTTGAAATTTTTGAAATTTTTGAAATTTTTGAAATTTTTGAAATTTTTGAAATTTTTGAAATTTTTGAAATTTTTGAAATTTTTGAAATTTTTGAAATTTTTGAAATTTTTGAAATTTTTGAAATTTGTGAAATTATTGAAATTTTTGAAATTTTGGAAATTTTGGAAATTTTGGAAATTTTGGAAATTTTGGAAATTTTGGAAATTTTGGAAATTTTGGAAATTTTTGAATTTTTTGAAATTTTTGAAATTTTTGAAATTTTTGAGATTTTTGAAATTTTTGAAATTTTTGAAATTTTTGAAATTTTTGAAATTTTTGAAATTTTTGAATAATTGATGTTTCATTGGCCGTAATCTCAATCCAGCATCCCAAATCTCAGTACCGCCCAAAAAATCCCCCCCCCCCCCCCCCCCCAAAAAGCCCCATCAACTTCACAATTCTGATTTTTCTAGATTAAATTTTCACTCCAGCAATCCATGTACCCAGTCCAAAAATACGGTCCATTTTTATCAAGAGCGCACGCTGGGTTTCCAATCGCTTCGCGTAAAATTGCAAGCTCAGGATCCACCGCGGTAGCATAGAATTACACCGTTACGTATACCAGTGTCGCTTACGTAAAGTGTATTGCCTTAGTTTTCCACACTTTTCTCGTATATATCCACTTGTGCCTACATCCGGGCCGCAACCTACGCATTCTGTTGCCCATAACCGTTCTTCTAGGATCAATAAACTTGCAAATCCATTACACGTTATCATATTTTTTATCCCCACTTTTTTCTAGAAAAGTATTTCAATATCAGTTGAATTCTTTGATGAAAGCCATACTGACGATGCTTGGCTAAGGTCTCGCTGTGCTTTCATTTCTGTGCAAGCAGAAAAGGTACTTTGCCTCTTTTTTTCGGAAGGGGGTGGGAGGGGGGAGGGGGGAGGGGGGAAATCGCGGGAAAAATTTATGAAGCATAACTCCTGAATCTTTTTACATTCGGACAATGGGGACGGACATCAGTGCCAACAGAATAATTCTATGCACTTGGAGATGACCGACATCGAGACAGACAAATCCAATGTCAAAAGAACAGGGCTTGTTCAAGAAAGCGCATGCACAAAAATGAACATCGTCAGAGTCGAAAGTCATAGAACGTTTCCGCATTGGTCTGTCATAATTTATTTTTTGATGGATGGTCTATGGAATAAGTACTCTGTATTTATTATATCAATTATTATCCTTTATTAATATCTTTGGACGCGCCGAAACGTACACGAGGTAACCGTAACTTAAACTGTAACTTCCATAAGCATGATAATAATACTGTAGCGCAAGGGTGCTGTAGTCCAACTGGACTAGCTCAAAGGGTAAGAGCGGACGCTGTAAGGAGACTGGCGAGTGGCGCCAAATTCCAGCATTTTTGAATCGTCATTCATTTATTGGTTGATCAGATTAGTCAGATAACATCGTGAAGTTGGTTGGTAATCGCGCTTGCGTCGATAAACATCGATATTTGGGATATCGATTCGGCTTTAGTTTTCAAAAGTATGACAATTGTTCAAGTTGTCATAACTCATATAGTTATTGAAAATGATATACACAGAATATTTTTTGAGGCTCTGTTAATTGATTAAGTTTCGAGTCTTTTGCATATTCTGTTCAGTGTTGACAAATTTTATATGTACGCGATAATTACAGAAGAACCAAAAGATGCTTGCGCCAAATTGGAAAATTGAGAGCTCTCATTTTTTCGGAATCAATGATTAACAGTGTCTTAAACTTCGGAAAAGATATTGTTCCCTACAATTATAGCACAACTTGAATAGTATACTTTTATGTGGCTGATAGTAATAGTGCCCCATGCTGTATTACCTGGCGAGGAAGTAACGTAGAATCGTTGACTTTCAATGAATCGCATAATTAACTCCGTGCTGGGAAAACTTATCGCTTTCCCCGCGAAAATGGCGATTCGATTTCCCATGGTCTTAATGGTTCAAGGTATTTCCAACAATTCTGGGCTATCTATCACAGGATCAGTATGTGTGTGGCTGTGCACACGTGTGTGTGTGTGTGTGTGTGCATGTGTAGGTGTGTGTGTTTTTTTTTTAAAGAGGAGACAATACCCCTTGGCTGTGTAGGTGTGTGTGTGTGTGTGTGTGGGTGTGTGTGTGTGTGTGTGAATATGCATGTGTGTGTGTGGGTGTGGGTGCGTGTGTGTGTTTGTGTGTACAGGTGTGACTGCGTATGTGGGTGTGTGTGTGTTTCATAAGAAAGAAAGAGAAAGAAGGAAGTCAACCTCAAACTGTGTGTGTGTGTGTGTGTGTGTGTTTACTTCTTCAAATCATAATTTTCTTCTCATGGCTCACACTCAGAATCCACTTGTTCAGTGATTATTCCATTCTACGACATAAAGAACCATAAAATACAAGAAAAATTTGTAAATTGTGTAGAATCAAAATTATCCTCGAGTAATTTATTGAAAAATTTAATAATGTACACACACGAAAGTGAGCGCTGCATAAATTTTTCTTATTCATGTTTCATGAATGAAGAAAATTCCTCCGAGGATAGCAAGCACGTCGGGGGAAAGTGATTAGTTCTGCATGGCGTATCTAGAACAATGTTTATGCGGTCAAGGTCCGCGGTATCGAGATCCGACAACTTTTCTTCTTCAATCAAGGTTTTTCTCCTAGATGAAGAATAGAATTTCTTGAACATCGATTTTATCTGTAGCGAGGGTCGAGAATGGAATCCAATCTCGTATTGTCTCATCTTGTCTCCATTTTTTTACATTTTTCAAGTGCTGCTTCAGAACGACTCTGTTCAAAGGCTGGTTTATTAATACGAAAACACAGGAATCGAGTGAGTGATATTCATGCTGAAATGCTTCTGTGCCTTCATTCGTGGCTCCAGTGTTCATTAACACCAAAATTGAAAAGTGCCATCACATATCCGTTGTAATTATTGAGAAAGAAAATATTTCCTATAAGTGGGTGGTCATGTTGGTGGTTATATTGACAGAAATATATCTTCAATTTTTTACACTGCTGGATAAATTCGATAATTTGCATAATTAAGGAGGTATAGCAGTCTCCACAATTATGTATGTAATAAGTGACCGAATGGACCCAGCGCTGTCATGACGGTCCCAATCGAAGCGTTTTCATGCAAAATAGAGCGGATCACATTTTGGATGGCATTTGTGCAGTATATGCAATGTTATTAGCAATTGCAATTGTTTATACTGTTCCACTGGGTAAAATATTAAAGTTTTTGTTTTGCAGCCGCATCCTTATTGGCGTCTCACTCTCACTCAAGTAACACGCATAAGTCTCATCCTCATGCTCACCATGCGTCTACTCAAGTATTCATAATTATCTGCTTCATAAATGAGTCAGTTTGGAATTCTCAAATAGGCATGTTTTCGTTATGATAATAACAGGGGTCACACTGATTAACCGTAGTATATTGGAGAAGAATAAATTTAGTAGGTTGTGCTGAAAAACCAAATCGGGAAGTTTTGTTTGTGGCCCGAGTAGGGCACACACATGCACACACCACTAGTTATTTCTTAGGATCACCATAAATTCACGAAAATCATTAGTTTGTGAGTGAAATTGATTGGATTGAAACGATTTTTTTTGCGAATTCTTGTCGAGACATCTCGTCTCTCGTCACATCTCTCTCGTCTTCTCTCGACTTGGCGATAATGAAAAAATCTGTAATCACTAC
Organism: Asobara japonica; assembly: GCA_026005395.1. Classification (NCBI taxonomy): domain Eukaryota; kingdom Metazoa; phylum Arthropoda; class Insecta; order Hymenoptera; family Braconidae; genus Asobara; species Asobara japonica. The sequence continues at coordinate 1,956,387 of BQMI01000510.1, forward strand.
AATTTAATTTTCATGCGTTTCCATTATTTTCCAGTGTATATTAATCAGGAATTTTAATCAAGCGTCTGTTTACAACAGATGCCACTGATTATATCCACAAAAAAAAATAACAAAAAAATAACAACGGCGTTGGGATTATCCTCATTCATTTTGAAATTTCTTTCTCAAGTTTTCCTTTCTTCACCGACAATGTCGAACAACGTAGATGCGGAGGGGAAACTTTTTCCTCGAATTGAGTTGCCTGAAGGATACCGGAAATAAGGCGCCTCAAGTAAGAACGACACCGACTGTCGGATGCCACTTGGCTAGCTCACACCAACGTCTAAATGCCTTACTATTTGTCGAGGTGAAAATGAACTTCCTTATAATCAGAAGTCGGGCGAGTTTTACAGGCACTTCCATTTCACTATTTTGTTCTTCCTGGTGTAATTGGATAGAAATTATCTACAATTAAAAACAGCTTTCAAGTTCTGTAATTAATACGTCAACAACTCCAGAGAGCATGTTGGAACGTGGGTAATTACCTAGATATATAAATGGGATGTGAGTGTGACCCTCGACGGGTCGCATCTATAACTTCCCGATAGTGGGTGTGTGTGTATGACGATACACGTATGAAGTCAAGTTGTATATCAGTAAAGCAAATTCAACTATCAATCGATTATTACGATTTTTTATCGATATCTCGTAAAATATGATGCCTAGCAAAAAAAGTAATACAACATGAAATATGTAGTTTCACGAGCGGAACAACTTTTGTTTGATACTTTTTCTCGTAGCTATCATCGTTCTCGAAATACAGCGTTATAAACAATGAAAATGGTTAATTAAGCGATATCTCGTAAATTAGCGCAATTATGGAACAAAGTCATTAAACATAAAATGTGTATCGTTATGTGGGGAACAATATTCGTTGGAAACTTTTTCCTCTATCTCCCACGGTTTTTGTAATACAACGTTTTAAACAATTGAAATTGTTAGAAGATGGATTTTGTCTCAAATTGTTGCAGTATATATACATTATTAATAACTCCAATCGTTTATAACGTTCCACTGCATAAACTATCAGAGTTAGCGGAAAAGTTACATAATAAAAGTTATTCCCCGCATAAAAATACACATTTCATGTGGTATGACTTTTTTTCATAATTTGCATAATTAAGGGGGTAGGGCCGTCTGAAGAGTTGTATGGGATAAGTGAACGAATGAAACTGGCGCTGTCATGAAGGTCGCAATCGAAGCGTTTCCGGGGAGAATCGAGGGGAGTACATTTTGGATGATATTCGTGCAGTATAGGCAATGTTAATAATTTCAATTGTTCATACTGTTCCACTGAATAAAATATTGAAGTTAGCGGAGAACTTATCTGAAGAAACTTATTCCCTATGTGAAAATGGACATTTTATGTAGGATGATTCTTTCCTATAGGCTGCACCGTTAAGGAGGTATGACTGGTTGAAAAATTATTTATGTAATGAATGAACGAATGAAGCCATCGAGGTCATTGAGACCGCAACTGAAACGTTTCCATGTAGAATCGAGGGGATGGGATTTTGGATGGAATTGCTGCTGGATATACATTGTTTGGCATTGGAGATGATTGAAAAACTACGGGTATAGGGTGCGATATAATCGACATAGCTTTACGGAGTACACAGACACCTAATTAAAATTTCCTTAAACTTGCTCCAATGCTCGTCCAGTTATTGGACTTACCCAACAAAAAAAACTCAGGCATTTCGGGTTTCTCACAAGAGTACGTAGAATTGAAGAAAAAGCGACAAGAATGCTTTAGCTAGATAACAAAATGAAACTCTTCTCGGAAGATCCCACCATCTCCGGACTTCATTTCATCGGTTCATACGTCAACGCATTGAACACACTGTCTATTGTTATTACCTGACACAATTTCACGAATGCGTAACGTAATTTCAATTTGAATTTTGTCGTTGCTGGGAATATTCGACAAAAAAGAACGCGTGAAGCGCCAACTTCCCACCATTCCATCTCGCCACTATTCCATTCCGCGGATGTCATTTGTATTCGCAGATGAATGGACCATTATGTCTATGATTACAAAACCGATGATTCCATCGGGATGACAAAGCTGGAAATAGAGGTGAAATTAGTTCGCAAAGTTGAGGCATTTGAAATTGGTTAAAACGTCTGTCTCACTTGTTACAGCTATCTCCATTAAATCCTTTGATGCTCATGACTGGACCGTAGCGTATCTCTGCAACAACACTCACCCAGTGTTCGCTCAATCAAACTAATTGGCCGTTAAATCTCGGTACTCGGGATTGAATCAAATTACATCTAGTTTCGTTTGGCATTGAACTCACGTTTTCAAGATTCTCACGCGATAATAAACAAGGAGAAAAAAAATTGATCTCATAATTTTGCACAACCTTGCAATAAAACGCTCATTCAATAGAGAAGGCTTTCATTTTTTTTTTTTTTTTATTTTTTTCGTGCAACAAGATGAGATCTTCTCACGTTCGATATTCTTTTTTGGTCGAGTGGCGGAAAAATTGATAGTGTCGAGGCTGGCGACAAGTACGTACTAGAGTCCTTATCCGTGAATATATCGAAAACGATATATTGGATTGATCGTGGGGTCATATGTATGCGAGTGACTCACGGATAAGTGATATCAGGTGATTCAGACTTGAGCTAGATTTTCACACATTGGACATGCGGCCCTCTTATTTTCGGGTGACCCGCTTTCGCGCACCTCGACCCTAATGCGACATTGTGAAGCCCCCCCAATTGGATAAATAACTGAATAAAAAATCGTAAATCGCGTAACCCAAAATTCGATGCAACGTTTTTAAGGGAAGGGGTGCAGCGCGAGTGGTGGAGGGGGGCGTTACGAAAATTCCGACACGCTACATGGCACTGTAGCAGAGTGGGGAGAAGAACGTGAACCGAGTGTATTGCTAGTGTCAATTATGGGGAAAACCAATGCAGAACGTTGCAAAGAATATCGTGATCGTTTGCGTGAAAAGAATGCTTTAAAACCAAAGAAAACAAAAACAGTAGGCAAAAGTGCGGCCGAACGTATGAGGGATCATGGGGCCAGGGCAAAAGCAATCAATGTCAACGTTGAGGATCATAACCTCTCACATGTGAATCAACCGAGCAATGATCAGAATATTGAAACTGTACCAGAGCATGTCATTTCGAATTTTGTCGGGACAGATACAAGAGTAAATGAAATAAAACTTAATCATGATTGTAATTAATTAATTCAGCCGATAAGTGGTTAAGGATAGAAGGGTAATGAGTAAGTTTTTGATATGTTATTCACTGAATTGATTGATCGAAACAGGAATATGCGATTTGTTTTTCCAGAATACGAGGTAGGTTAAACCATTCTTGGGATAAGTTGTACTCCGCTTATCTCGCGTCATTCCGCCCAATGTCGTTAGAAATAATGTGGGCTATCAGCAAAGCCAAATGTCAAGCCCCAGCGTCGCCGGTAGTGTAAGTATATCGATGGTAACTGGTTTCGAGTCTAAAATTTGGGTGAATGTTCCTTACAGACTATTACAGTGTGGCTTAAGCCCTCTTGAGTAGTTTCTCGTAGCCTTGTGAATAACTTTGCCAGGAGTTTTGGCACACTTGTATAACTCAGGTCCGAGAACACATGGGTTTTGTGGGTAGAATTTCTGTGGCCCCCCCCCCCGCACTCTTCGGCGGCTATTTGCATAGCTTAGACATTTCCCCCACTTTTACGTTCTCTTCCCCAAAGTTGTAGATTGAGTTTCAGGGGGGGGGGGGGGGGGGCGATGTGACACTTCAACAGGTACTCGAACAACTCTTCAAATCATTTTATTTGCTACAAGAGAGGAAAATTGTGGAGGATGATTTATTTGCATGTACATTGCACGGTGCTTTAGCTTACATATGGAGAATTACTGAAGTAGTGAGTAGTGTAGAGTCTCGAGGATACGAGGTAAGGTGAGAAAGGGGTTCCGCGCATAGGCGAAAAAACGATGGACATGTCGTTCTGGGGTTCCTATTGGATAGTATAAACTCACATGGGGCCATAAATTGAATTTTAAAAAAGTTAAGTTTGCCTCTCCATAAGACCCCAATGTTAAATTTGGCCAAAATCGAAAAAAATTACCTTCAATTTTTCGACCCGAAATCGACGGAAGTGGCTTCGGGGGGTTCCGATTGGATAGTATAAACTCACACGGGACCAAAAATTGAATTTTAAAAAAATTAAGTTTGCCTCCCCATAAGACCCCAATGTTAAATTTGGCCAAAATCGAAAAAAAATAATTTCAATTTTTCGACCCAAAATCGACGGAAGTGTCTTCTGGGGGTTCCTATTGGATAGTATAAACTCACACGGGGGCAAAAAAGCAATTTTAAAAAAATTAAGTTTGCCTCCCCATAAGACCCCAATGTTAAATTTGGCCAAAATCGGAAAAAATTAATTTGACTTTTTCGACGCAAAATCGACATAAATATCTTCTAAGGGTTCCTATTGGATAGTATCAACGCACACGGGACCAAAAATTCAATTTTAAAAAATTTAAGTTTGCCTCCCCATAAGGTCCCAATGTTAAATTTGGCCAAAATCGAAAAAAATTAATTTGACTTTTTCGACCCAAATTCGCCGGAAATATCTTCTAGGGGTTCCTATTGGATAGTATCAACGCACACGGGACCAAAAATTGAATTTTAAAAAAATTAAGTTTGCCTCCCCATAAGAGCCCAATGTTAAATTTGGCCAAAATCGAAAAAAAATAATTTCAATTTTTCGACCCAAAATCGACGGAAGTGTCTTCTGGGGGTTCCTATTGGATAGTATAAACTCACACGGGGGCAAAAAAGCAATTTTAAAAAAATTAAGTTTGCCTCCCCATAAGACCCCAATGTTAAATTTGGCCAAAATCGGAAAAAATTAATTTGACTTTTTCGACCCAAAATCGACATAAATATCTTCTAGGGGTTCCTATTGGATAGTATCAACGCACACGGGACCAAAAATTCCATTTTAAAAAATTTAAGTTTGCCTCCCCATAAGGTCCCAATGTTAAATTTGGCCAAAATCGAAAAAAATTAATTTGACTTTTTCGACCCAAATTCGACGGAAATATCTTCTAGGGGTTCCTATTGGATAGTATCAACGCACACGGGACCAAAAATTGAATTTTAAAAAAATTAAGTTTGCCTCCCCATAAGACCCCAATGTTAAATTTGGCCAAAATCGGAAAAAATTAATTTGACTTTTTCGACGCAAAATCGACATAAATATCTTCTAGGGGTTCCTATTGGATAGTATCAACGCACACGGGACCAAAAATTCAATTTTAAAAAATTTAAGTTTGCCTCCCCATAAGGTCCCAATGTTAAATTTGGCCAAAATCGAAAAAAATTAATTTGACTTTTTCGACCCAAATTCGACGGAAATATCTTCTAGGGGTTCCTATTGGATAGTATCAACGCACACGGGACCAAAAATTGAATTTTAAAAAAATTAAGTTTGCCTCCCCATAAGACCCCAATGTTAAATTTGGCCAAAATCGAAAAAAAATCATTTCAATTTTTCGACCCAAAATCGACGGAAGTGTCTTCTGGGGGTTCCTATTGGATAGTATAAACTCACACGGGGGCAAAAAAGCAATTTTAAAAAAATTAAGTTTGCCTCCCCATAAGACCCCAATGTTAAATTTGGCCAAAATCGGAAAAAATTAATTTGACTTTTTCGACCCAAAATCGACATAAATATCTTCTAGGGGTTCCTATTGGATAGTATCAACGCACACGGGACCAAAAATTCAATTTTAAAAAATTTAAGTTTGCCTCCCCATAAGGTCCCAATGTTAAATTTGGCCAAAATCGAAAAAAATTAATTTGACTTTTTCGACCCAAAATCGACACAAATATCTTCTGGGGGTTCCTATTGGATAGTATCAACGCACACGGGACCAAAAATTCAATTTTAAAAAATTTAAGTTTGCCTCCCCATAAGGTCCCAATGTTAAATTTGGCCAAAATCGAAAAAAATTAATTTGACTTTTTCGACCCAAATTCGACGGAAATATCTTCTAGGGGTTCCTATTGGATAGTATAAACTTACACGGGGGCAAAAAAGCAATTTTAAAAAATTTAAGTTTGCCTCCCCATAAGGTCCCAATGTTAAATTTGGCCAAAATCGAAAAAAATTAAATTGACTTTTTCGACCCAAATTCGACGGAAATATCTTCTAGGGGTTCCTATTGGATAGTATCAACGCACACGGAGCCAAAAAATCAATTTTAAAAAAATTAAGTTTGCCTCCCCATAAGGTCCCAATGTTAAATTTGGCCAAAATTGAAAAAAATCAAATTGACTTTTTCGACCCAAATTCGACGGAAATGTCTTCCTGGGGTCTCAAGTGGATAGTATCCACCAACGCGGGACCAATACTGCCAAACATCGAGATGCGCTGGAAAATTTGTTGTTCCTTTTCTGAGTGTTGATGATACTAAAAAAAAACACTATTCTTGACAAATATATACCTGGGTATGCATGCATAAATTAGGAACTCAAAATTTCTGGGTATGAACCTCAGCGATCGCTATTCTCCACCGCACTCCTTGTGCTAGCTCGATGCAATACAATATTTATTGTATATTATCAGATTTTTATCACTTTTCCGCCCAAATGGACACATTGTCTTAAGAGGCTTAATTCTTAGCATCTCATATTAAATTCCATATCCGTAATCTCTCAAACTGAATAGAGAAGTGACCTAATATGTAAGCGGAGGGGTTATTTGCCTGCCGGCATATTAGATAATGCCAAAGTTCTCTCCCCGACCTAACTACCGACTTAACTCATTCATGGAGATGACATAAAATTTAATTGTGTGTCAGGAATCTGGTTCATTGCTCTTCGTAAAAACGGAATTTTTGTTACATATTCACCCACCCACCCACATACAACCACCCACCCACCTACATACAACCACCCACCCACCCACATACAACCACCCACCCACCCACATACAACCACCCACCCACCCACATACAACCACCCACCCACCCACATACAACCACCCACCCACCCACATACAACCACCCACCCACCCACATACAACCACCCACCCACCCACATACAACCACCCACCCATCCACATACAGCCACATACACCTAGCCACCAACCTACCCACATACACCTACCCACCCACACATCCACCCACCCGCCCACCGACACATCCACTCGTCCACACATCCACCCACCCACCCACACATCCATCCACCCATCCACACAAACACATGGACTTACACTCATACAGTCGCATGGATGGGTGTCCAATACGCCCTACCGAAGAAATGCTGGAGAGCCGCTACCGTGGGCTTTACACGAGAGGGGGAGGAAGGAGGAACTAGCCCACCTCTATCATACCTATATTATGGTACATCTTGATTTCTATCAGACTGCAAAATTTGCACAATTGGTTATTGACGTTCATCGATTAATTCAGACAAGAGGAACTCATTACCGACTTGCAGCACCATGATCTTGTGCAATTTTCGGAAACAATCTATACACCTAGCGCTCAACAATGCAGTTCTCCACATACAGAAGTCTTTTTCATCTTCACGGCTTGATAACATTTTCGTTCTTCGATGGTTTCACTTCACAATGATTGAACTCCCAGGTCAATTGAGCGCAGGAGTTCCTGTTCTTGAAGAAAAAAGGAGGGGAAAAAATAGAAAGAAACAGTTTGGGTGTACAAGGTCTGGCCAGCGGAAAATCTCGATTGCGTTTGAAATTGAGAATAACGAGTGAGCATAATAGAAATAGTCCAGAGGTAAAGTTTGATGGCCTCTCCAATACTATTTCCCTTTTGTTCATTTTCCAGCTCATTGTGATAATCGTTCGCTTAACTGAGAATTTTATCATCAAAGAAGTATCATTCGCGATTTTTATTGGTGAGATAGAATGAAAATGAAATTGCCGTAAAAATGAGAAGGAAAAATCCATGAAATTCTAAGAGGCAATTTTCCTATTATCAACTGAGAAAAGTTTTCCCTCTTTTCCCACATTCATCTTGCGTTATTTTCTTGTTATTTGTCCCAGTTATTGACGCTCAAACTTCCCTGAAAAAAAGTTTACCCATATTCTGTCTGACATTGATTTTTGCGTTGGAGAATAGGAGGAATTCAATTACCATAATTATTAATCTTACTCCATTAGCTGAAACTGCTTCTCTGGTTGTAATCAAGATCTGCCAAAACATAAGTGTGATAGAGATGGGCTGTGTTTTTCTCCTCCGTCCCTCTCTCGTGTACTTCCCACGGTAGTGGCTATTCGCCATTTCTTGGATAGGGACTAGTGGACACCCATCCATGTAGTTGGCGCTGACTTTCGCCATTTAGGCCCTCGTATTTCTAGATGCAGGGCAAATTTTGAGAAACTTCTGCGATGGCGGGCACCTATGATGGAACCTCCTACCTATGTCGGGTTAGGTTCCCTCCCGGCCGTGTGGGGTCATTTGATGGGTAGCGCCGATATCAGACACTTCAATTGGAATCCACGTGTGTGTGTGTGTGTATGTATGTGTGGGTCGGTGAGTGGGTGGATGAGTGGGTGGGTGACTGGGTGGGTCAGTGAGTGGGTGAGTGGGTGGGTGAGTGGGTGGGTGAGTGGGTGGGTGAGTGGGTGGGTGAGTGGGTGGGTGAGTGGGTGGGTGAGTGGGTGGGTGAGTGGGTGGGTAAGTGGGTGACTGGGTGGGTGGGTGACTGGGTGGGTGGGTGAATGAGTGAATGAGGGAGTGGGTGAGTGAGTGGGTGACTGGGTGGGTGAGTGAGTGGGTGGGTGAGCGGGTGGGTGAGTGGGTGAGTGGGTGAGTGGGTGAGTGGGTGGGTGAGTGGGTGGGTGGGTGAACGGGTGGGTGGGTGCATGAGTGAGTTTGTGAGTGAGTGGGTGGCTGAGTGGGTAGATGTGTGGGTGTAGAGGGGTGGGTGCGTTATACTCTGGTAATTAAATTTACTACTTTCGATCAGCCAGTCCAAAAAACCCACCTCTCCTTCAATCATTTCAAATTTGATAAATGGCAAAGAACCGCTCATTGATCAAACCAATTAATCAATTAAATCCTAAAATCGTACGACATGTGGTACAAGAAAATTGAAAATGAATGCGGTCATTCAAATGCCATAATTAACCACCACTGGCTGATTAATGGCCTGAGGCCGCGACATTCCGCCAAATTGAATCCGAACGATTTTGGCTTGAGTTATTTTTCACGCAATCCTGAAATGTTTTCATGCAATTGAGATTTGATTAGACAATTACGGAGAACTGGGTCACCGCTTAATTCGGGGAGATGGAATTCAAGTTCGATTCCAAGGGCTGTTTTCATTCGCCTCAATTTTTATAAATCTCCATTCATTCGTTAATGATTGGGTGGTCGCTAACACCATTGATAAAATTTTGAGTCGCCTATTCGGTAAATGGGATTGGTTCCAGATGGGATTCAGGTAGGGGCGGCGCGGGGTGGGTGGCGGTGGGTGGGATGGGGGGGGGGGGTTACCACCCCCTACAGAAAATTTTTCCGTTCCCAAGATACGAAAATGTCAAACAAATATTTACTATCACACGACTGCCGATATTATCTACTGCTGCGCTACAGCCTCCCCCTCCCTGGACCCCTTCACATCCTAAAGGATTATAATCTTTGCAAGGCTGAGTAACCCAACAAGATATAAAAGATCCAAACAGCTAAGGATTGCGTATCTAGTGCTGCAATATTCCCAGGTGGGTTATGCGGTACACCAATAAATTTCTAGGGTGGAGTACACCACCCTCTTAGTGGACTCACCGACCCTCACACCCGAGTTGAGCTCGAGGGTCGGATTATAACGGATCGCAGGGCAAGAAATTTGTATTTAGTGGAGGGAACTTTATCGCAATGAGAGAAGAAATGAAGTTTTCAAGTACGTCTGGATTCGGCGATGGTTCATTGCACAGTTTAAAATTCGCATGAATTTAATTATTGTTCTTAAAAAAAAAAAAATTATCGGATTTTCCGGCCATCAATGGAGATTTGGTGGAAAGTTTAAAATCGTTATTTTATCCCTTGAGCTCCAGTTACGATTTTTTTTTTGCAAAATAAAATAAACGAGACGCGATTGTACTTCTCGATGGATCGAGCCAATAATTTTCCGCTATTTGCTAAGCGTTTTATCTCGAAGACTATAGGACATACAGAAAAACGCCGATTGAATTTCTTTACAACGCTGTACTGTGAAAATGGTTAGAGATAGGAAAGAATAACCTGTAAGGTATGAGGGGAAATAGGATTTATTTTACAGTTTGTTTCCCTCTCGGCGTCCTCAAGATACAGCATTATGAACAGTGATAGTTAATAAAAATTGAGCACGCGTGGCGCTGCCTGCGCCAGCTGCTTGAAGTTTGTCACTGAGCCCTGCAGCCCATGGAACGATCACGAATAATAACGTAAATACTGTATAAGGATTTCCTCAATATACAAAATCCGTCTCATTGTAACAAATCTCAAACTCAAATCTCAAACAAAATCTGTAGAAAAAAAAATTTTGTGAATATTGTCATGGTTACTTCTTTCAGGTACTTCCGACAATATCACAGTCGACAATATTTTTTCATGGTGACTCTATTCCTTACAATGTTTTCATTGTCATTTTTATCCAATTTGATTTACTTGTGATTATTTGCTGCATTTAAAATTTTATTTTCTGTGCCAATTTTATATTTAGCTAATTTTGTTTTTCTGAAGGTGTGGGGGGGGGAGGTCCGCCTCCCCGCCTAGCCTCCGCGGGGGCGTTCCACCCCCTCCCCCAGCCCCCCGCCGGGGGGTTCCCACCCCCCAACCCCCGCCAGGGGGTTCCGCCTCCCCCCCAACCCCCCGCGGGGGCTCCGCCCCCCTGAACCCCCTCCCGCGCCCACTTCCCATCCCTTTGACCTCGGTTTGGGATAATCTGTGCTAAAAAAACTATCTTCTAACATATTTTCGGCCCACATTCTGCTGTATGAGAATTGCAACCAATAAATGCGTTTCTGTTCCAATTCTATATTTAGGTTATTTTGTTTTTCTGAATGGGGGAGGTACCGCCCCTTCTCCGCCCAGTCCCCGGCGGGGGGGGGGGGGGGGGTCCACTTCGCCCCAACCCCCCGACGGGGGTTTCCTCCCCCCCAACCCCGTCGGGAGGTTCCGCCCCCCCAACCCCGTCGGGAGGTTCCGCCCCCCACCCCCTCGCGGGGGGCACCACCTCCCCGCCAGGGGGACTCCGCCCCCCCAGACCCCCTGCCACACCCATTTCTCATCCCTTTGACCTCGTTTTGGGATAGTCTGTGTCAAAAAATAGTGTTCATCATTCGGATGATCCGCTCGATTTCAAACCCTTGTATAGCATCAAAAGTACTATTCCAACTATCTGTCAACATTTTTTCGGCCCCCCTTCTGCTGTATGAGAATTGCAACCACTAAATACGTTTCGGCTCCAATTCTATATTCAGCTCATTTTGCTTTTCTGAATAGGGGGGTTCGCCGCCCCCCGACGGGGGGTTCCTCCCCCCCCCCCGCCCCCAACCCCGTCGGGGGGTTCCACCCCTCCCAACCCCCCCGCGGGGGGCGCCACCTCCCCGTCGGGGGGCGCCACCTCCCAATCGGGGGGCCCCGCCCCCCTGGACCCCCTCCCACTTCCCATCCCGTCGACCTCGTTTTGGGATAGTCGGTGTCAAAAAATCATGTTCATCATGCGCGTGATCCACTTGGTTTCAAACCCTTACCATCAAGAGTACTATTCCACTTCTCTTTCAACATATTTTCGGCCCACATTCTGCTATATGAGAATTGCAACCAATAAATGCGTAATAACATTGAGTTTCTAATTCATGCTGTAGGCACTCACCCTTTTTGGACGCGTGAAACGAGTCATCTTTGGCCACGTACTGAATGTCGTAAACCAAGTTGGTCTTTGGAAGGATGACTTTCTCTTTGTTGATCTTGTAAATGGCGTACTTGAAGGCCAGCTCTGTGCTGCTATCCTTTTGGTCATGAGTGAATATGGCACCTGAAAGCCAAATAAGATGAAACGCTTAACAAACTTTCTAGTCTCTTGATAATGTTTAAAATTATCACAGTTCAATAGTGGATGTATAACTTGGTGAGGTGGTGTGTAAGTGCTATGGCGTTACATTCGCGGTTTTCCAACCGACTCACTCTTGCGTCAACAGCAAAACCGACACTTAGTACTGGCCAACACTTGTTGTTGGTCGCGCAAAACTTTGAGACCTTACACGATCATTCTTAGTTTCAAACTGAATACTACAAAATGAAAAACTAAAAAAATTCCACTCTGTAACTTAATGATGAATATCTTTCGCGACTACCTTTCTCAAAATTGCCTATTCACAATATCATGTTTTTCATTTACTGTTTCAATATATGGTACCCAAGAAAAGGAAGAATAATACGCAGCAATTTAACGTTCTTTACCTCAGCACAAAAGTCCTTGATTTTTATCCCATTCATGGCATTGAGTGTGCGGCATTGAACTGAATGCAGATGACAGAATGGCTCATTCATAATGAATTCCTCAATCTCAAAAAGCCCAGGAGCTATGTGCTTGCTTTTCACATTTTTCGGAGTGCATGTAGGTGACATGTAGCCTATAGACGCAAGGTAATAGCTCATTAATGCATTTCGAGATTAGAGGCGCGGAGAACTCTGCGGTGGACGTTGATATATATTTGGTGATAGTGGGTTATTTGAAATGCCGAAACACATTTGAGAAAAGGTAGTACAGAAATTATTGTACGTTTACAAACCCATTCATCCATTATCCGTTGACCATTGACCATTGTCAATGATCATGGATCCATGGATGATGAATCCATGGATGATGGATCTATGGAGGATAGATTCATGGATGATGGATCATGGATCATCGGTCCATGTTTCATAGATCCATGGATCATGGTTCATAGATCTAAGGATCATGGTTCATAGATCCATGGATCATGGTTCATAGCCATGGATTATGGTTCATGGTTCATAGATTCATGGATCATGGTTCATAGATCCATGGATCATAGATCATGGATCATGGTTCATAGATCCATGAAGCATGGATCATGGATCATGAATCATAGATCCATGGATCATAGTTCATAGATCCATGAATCATGGTTCATAGATCCATGAATCATGGTTCATGGATCCATGGATCATGGATCATGGATCATGGATCATGGATCATGGATCATGGATCATGGATCATGGATCATGGATCATGGATCATGGATCATGGATCATGGATCATGGATCATGGATCATGGATCATGGATCTTGGATCATGGATCATGGATCATGGATCATGGATCATGGATCATGGATCATGGATCATGGATCATGGATACATTTTGGAAATTTGGAAAACTTTTTTTTCTCAAAATTCCGAAGCACACGTACCGTAGGCGGCGCTGCGCTGATTGCGTACCTGATGCCATTCGGTAAGAGGTGTGACTACTGAAGTGCTAAATTACTGCGGATGGAGTTTCTTAGAGCAACAACCTTTATCTATTGTTCAAAAGTTCATCATGTGCGAACTGTCCTTTGCAAAACTTCTGACAAATGCAAGCCAAGTTCTTAAATAACGGAGTAATTGGTTGGTAAACTTCGCATGTATTTTTTTTCCCACCCAAACTTTTCTTTCAAAGTGGCTCTGAAATCATTTTACCAGGAGATTGCTTGAATTTACAAAGGGAAATTCTCTCAAAGATTTTCTCATATATATATGATGACTTTTTACTATGCGAAGAAAATGGTTTACTTCTAGCAATAATCACCAATATCTTCCTAATTTTGCGAGCTAGCGCAAAAAGTCATAAAACCTCAAATCTGCAGTTTTACAAATGGAGCAACTTTTGTCATACACATTTTTTTGTGCCTACAGCGGTTTTCTCGCAAGAGCGCGAGACGGAAAAACGGTGTTCTAACCACGGGAGGTGAAATGAAGAACGGTCAGCCGCATCAACAAATTCTTCATCTATATCCCTAAGATAAGTTTGCCGTCAAGAATCTGAGACGTTAAATGATGTTAATTACCAGGGGTTGAAGAAGTTTGACAACACCACCACCTTGTTCCTGAGTAATTCATCCCAAGCTACAAGATCCTTTTAAGCTATCTCAGGTGTCACTTCATGGAGAGATCTTCGGCAATCCCCTCAAGGAGCCGGAAGCCGTGCGGAAGGATTGATCCGACGGATTTAGGGGTCGTTGAGATTAATCACGCTAATGCTTCGTAAACAGTTTGCTAACCAACTTGTCAAGGGTGTCCAAGCGTCCACTGATGGCACCTATTGTGGAGCACGTGGTACAGAGTGGAGAACTTTGCTAATGGTCATTGAGAGTAGCAAAACAGGATTTATGTATGGATGAAAAAGTAGCTGCAGAGTTATGATTTTTTATGCGAAACATCTAATGCGGCACATGGGATCGGACAAATTTGCTCTTGGGATAGGAATTTTCCTTGACAAGTATATATAGATATACTCCACTGCTTACCCATCGCCGCGCCTCTCTGCGATCGACGCAAAGGCGGTGTGCACAAGTTGTATGTACATACGCATCACGATACGCTGCAGCGTTTCAGAAAATTTTGAAAAGAGGTGGAATTTTTTTTAACACATTCAAAATATTTTGAAACAATTTCTTAAAAATTGAGAAAGTTCGAAAAAATTTTGACAAAATGTGGGAAAAATTTGAAAAATTTACAATATATTTGGAAAAATGTTGGAAATGAAAAATTTAGAAAACTTTTGAAAAAATCGGAAAAATCTTGAAAAATTGTGGAAAAATTTTTGGAACAATTTTGGAAAAATTTTAATTTTTTTTTTAATTGAAAAAATTTTTCTAAAAGTTCGAATACATTTGCAGCACTTTTCTAAAAATTTGAAAAAAAATGAGAAAAATTTACAAAAAAATTGGAAGAAGTTGGGACAAAATTTGAAAAAAAATCTAAAAGTTTTGAAAAACTGTGGAAAAGTTTAGAAAGAATTTGCAACAATTTTGAAAAAAATTGGACAAAATTTGGAAAAGTTTGGAAAATTTGAATATTTTCTTAAAAATTTGGGAAACTTTTATAAAATTTTTAAAAAACTTTTCAAACATTCAAAAAAACTGAGTATTTGAAAATTTCCAATAATTCTCACGAAATCGTCAAAAATTTTGGACCAATTTACACCAAAATTAGTGTTTCCATGTATCACATCTACCAGGTGTCCCATGGCGCCTCATTTCTTCAAAAAAGATAAAGTGTTGAAAGCCCTTTTATCCGAATATCAGCGACTACTGGATTTTAAAAATTAGTGAAGATAACGAGACAGTTGGCTGGCGGCATTTCGCATATCTATAACCTCGAACATTTGACTATTCTGAGTGGGAACGGCTAACTTCATTCGTCTTCTGGACTGCTTCACCGTTACAGTATGAATCTTGAGGGTAAAATTTCCTTTGCACTCCAGCCAGGAAGTGGGGAAAAGAAATTCACCGCTTTTCATTCCGTCCCACCTTATTCCCCATCTTCATGGTCTCCTTTTCACCTCTCCTCTCTCTCTAATTTTTTTTTCTTTTTTTTTTTATCGAGCATCATGGGCACTGGCTTCAGTCTCCCTGCAGTTATTTCACTCTTGTCAAGTTTTTTGCTTCCAGTCCTCTCCAACGTTAACTTTATGCAGAATCGTCGGCAAATCGAGTATTGAGTGTCTCGGCGGTGGGTGGGAGGGGGGGGGGGTGGGGGGTGGGGCTTGGGATGATAAATTTGAATTAATTTTGGGGGAATATCCGCTTTCCCCAGAAGTCATTCCAACATCGATTATCGTACAATGAGACTTTGATTGTTAAGAATCGATTATAAAAATTTGCAAATAATTATTGATGCAGCAACCTCAATAGCCCTTGGACATTCAGACACAAATTTGTAATAGTGAAGACGTAATGTAGAGCCAACGCGTATTTTTCAAGTGTCGATGTTCCTCTCTTCTCGAAAATTCAGCAAGTCCCATCACCAAAGTTGCACTTGCCTTTCGGGAGTTGCCGGCAGCAAAGAACGGCGAATGCACCAGCGTCAACAATCCGAGAAAGATGCTGAAGCATTGGATGTTATGTAATTGCCAAGTTGATTCAACTCTCGGAGGAAATCAAAATTTGCGGATTGAATTAATTGGGGCATGTCAAAACTTGGGAGAAGAATAATTATTTTTACGGAAAGATTGTCAACAAAATTTCCCGATTTGTAATTTCTGGTTGCCATTCCTAGATTTTCCAACACGTCAATTAAATGTTCAAAGACTGGTTTCAGAGAAGAAAATAGGAATCATGAGATTTTGAATACTGGAATACGACAGGTGTCGCTACCTGCGACGATGTCACGTGACGCACTGACCAATCACACTGCGCATCGCGCATCAGACTCGCCTGTGCAAATGCGGGCAAACACGCATGCGCCGGCGGTAGTCGGACAACTTCGGATCTAGACCGAATATGAAAGTTTGAATAGTCATTCAAATTTCGCGCCACTCATAATCAACCGATAACTAATAAATCACTACATGAATGTGAGTCAAATTTTGATCGAAGCTAAGGTACGCCGAGAGACTCCAATTGCGACATTGATTAGCTTGATCACAACTTTCCTTCGTAAATAATGATTGATTAAAACTTTTGGCGATTTTCATGCTTCATGTTTAAAAAAAACCGGAAACTAGTGCATGAATTTCTTTCAAAATCTAATCAGGTCTCAGATGCGTGAAGACGCATCGATTAAAAAAAAATTATCGAATCGGATGATACGTTTGCAAGAAATCGTTGTCCAAAAATTGTGGGTACATACGTACGCGTAAACACACATACACACATGCATACAGACATTTTGTTGAAAATGCTCTAGAACGATTAGAGGGACTTTGAAACGTGCAAATATGATAAAATTTCCTATATCGATTTTTCCTATATCGGCAAGTTGAAAAAGTAGTATCGCCGAAAATTATGAAATTTTGCATTTATGAATAATAATAAATCAATTATAGGATTTTAATAAACTTAGTTTCAGCTTCATGAGCGTCGCGTTATTAGGCATCCTGCACCCTCACCAGTGAAGCACGTGGAATTTACATAGAACAAAAAGGGGATGAAGCCGATGGTAACTTTCTTTCCAAAACTAGTGGATGTAACAGTGGCCAAAAAGTTGTCGGAACATTCTTCGGGTGCAACGAACGCGCATTTATTCATGGATTCTGTAGCCCAGAGGTGTGAAAAATAGTGTATCGTGAGGTTAAAGTTTACACTTGAAGAGGAAATTCGCTATTTCAGCATGAATGGCTAATCTAGAAGATGATTCGTGCAAAAATTTAGCATTTGTAACTTTTCCCTGATGTCATATTGCAAACTCACTATTTATGGAAGAATTGCAAGCGACAATGATTGCAGCCATCTCCACGATTCTAGGAGCTAGACCCAGGAGCCAGTACTTTGAGAGTAATTTTCAAGATTAACTGGTTTCGGAGTTTCATTATTATTTTGCGTACTTGAATGATGATGGTGCGTTAGTAGTTGGAGGCCAGGTAGGAATGCCGAAGGCTGACCACGAGAACAGGCCTGTGCCAGCCCTGTTCCCCGAGCTCGACTCAGCCAAGCCTGTGCCAGGCTTAATGTCATCTTCCAAAGCAGCCTTAAACTCAGGGTAGCAAATAAGGCTATTGCTAAGGCTTGGTTCAGCCTTGCCTCAGGCTGAAGCTCTCGAGGCTGAAAATACCTACGCTTAGCACAGAATAGTTCAATGGATACGATGGGCGCCGGAATTATCCATTGGAGGCGCTGATGTCTGCTGATGGAGGTTGGGCTAACCAATTTCCTCAATGCATACTCCCTGATCCTCGGCCTATTGATACGGTTCCTTCCTCAGTTCCTCGAAAAATTGTATGACATAATCGACCGTGACATATCAATAATAACCACGTCAATTAGTCGATTTTAGTCAATGGCGATGAGCCCCAGTTAAACCCTCTTACCAATGTGCTGCAGTCTTTGAGAACAATGCCTTTCGAGGCTTGTCTCAGGCCGTGCTCGTTGGGATGCCAAGGCTGCGTTGAGGCTCCCCATGAACCCTGAGCTAAGGCTTGGTTTGCGAGCCTCAAACGGCGTTATCATTTCGAGGCTGAAACAGGCCTGAATCAGGGTTGGCACTCGACCTCAATCCAAGATTTCCCAGTCTATCTTGAGGGCTGGGACAGCCCGGTCCCGATCGTCAATTCCTACCTGGGAGGTGGTAGCCCTACCAAAGTCTCCATCTCCTAAACTATCATTCCAATTGACTTGAAACTTTGGGAAAATATTCTAACCATTTCATAATATTGAAAAACACTCGTTTTTATAACTTTTCTCAATCCAATCCGGGAAAAATGTTTAGTCGCTCTCAGCATGAAACAGCTCATCTTTCGCTTAGTTTCCCAAGCTAATTAAGAACAAGTTCTTTCCTGAAGAAAGTTTGTTTCCTGCGTCTATTCATTTACTTCTTCCACTTTTTTTATCCTCCCCCCTTGATCATTAGGTTGTGTACATGTTATACCCCGAAGCCTGTGGCTATCAGTGCGGATCCGCAAGTGCGGATTGTGAATACTACTGGCCAGTGCTAAAGTATATTCGAGTACCTGATGTGAGGAGGCGGATCGGTATTTGTCAGATAACGTCAAGGTCAAGCAAGATAGCAGCATTTTGGTCATAACCTTTTTTGTAGAGCACACTTAGAGCTACAAATTCGGTCTAGTGCAATTTTTTCAGCAGCCAGTAGTTTTCGAGATATTTGCGGAAAACTGATACCGATTTTTGACCGGTATTGCCGATCGCTAATCCTGAAGCGTATCCTGTTCATAACTTAACTGCAGAAAATTCCGTAAAAATATGAAATGATCGAGGGACTAACTTCGTGGCAAACTTTCTGCACTTCAAATTATTAAAATACGAATTTCATTTTGAAAATTAAAACGTGACAATTAAACTGTAAGTAACCTGTCCCGTTCTCCAATTTCCGCAATAGAAGAAACTTCCCGGAATTAGGAAAATGAAGTAGTTAAAAAGAATAATTCTGTTAAGAGCTGGCACTTCTATGTGGCGCGAGAAGAAAAATACTGAGGGAAGAAGTAAATTACCCAATAAAACTTCACCCCATAACTCCTGTAAGAATCTTAAACACAAAGTTTGAATAAAATGCATGATAACGCGATACAAAAGTCTTGGAATTGTGTATCCAAGCCATAAGAGTGGCTCCCAAGTATTCTCGATTTTGAAGGTACTCCACATGAGAATCGATACTCAACCACTACCTGACTAGAATAAAATGCACATCTAAGAGGGCATAACATACGTTAGATCCTAAGAATATCATCTATCTCGCGTGGACGCATCTGTGATTCATGAAAAACATATCTGGAAACATGTTCAGGGACAGATATGCATTTTGATTAGGGCGGCGGGGGGGGGGGGGGGGTTTATCGGCCACCTAAAGAAAACCGTTGTATTTTTCGAATATATATGTTTCCGAGATACATAAGGGTGAATGAATTATTTAGGTATATACTTCAACTGGAGCACTGATAAATCTTTATATACTTGACATGAACACAACTCCAACTGTTGGTATATCCACTTTGTGGTGATGTGGCGAGAGATGACGCGAGACGAGAGGAGACAAGAGAAAACGAGACGAGAGAAGACGAGAGATGAGACGACGCGAGACGAGACGAGACAAGAGAAAACGAGACGAGAGAAGGCGAGAAATGAGACGACGCGAGACGAGACGAGACAAGAGAAAACGAGACGAGAGAAGACGAGAGATGAGACGACGCGAGACGAGACAAGAGAACACGAGACGAGAGACAAGATAAGACGGGAAACGAAAAATAAGACGAGAGAGGTCGAGGCGAGAGAAGACGAGACGAGAGAGGTCGAGACGAGAGAAGACGAAACGAGACGAGACGAGAGACGAGACGAGACGAGACGAGACGAGACGAGAGACGAGAGACGATAGACGAGAGACGAGACGAGAGACGAGAAACGAGACGAGAGACGAGACGAGAGACGGGACGAGAGACGAGACGAGAGATGAGACGAGAGACGAGACGAGACAAGGGACAAGACGAGACGAGAGACGAGACGAGACAAGGGACAAGACGAGACGAGAGAAGACGAGACAAGAAGGATGACTCGAGACGAAAAAACGAGTTGTTCATAATATGCCATAGCGTGTGATTAATCTATAAAAACAGGATACAAATACATCAAATAACTTCTTTATAAGATTTTGTAACTCTGCGTAAGATATGGAAACTGTCTTTAAATAAAATATGGACATTTTTTTCCCATCATCTAAATATAATCTCCTTTAGGATCCGCGCAACCCTATTTAGAGAGTTCCCAAGAGAAAATAAATCACGCAATAACCAATGAATATTTGACAGTAGTGAATAAATCACTAACAGTGATTTTACTAGTACCAGCATTCAGTTATTGTTAACCAGGCACTTTAACTATTGATGGATGGTGTAGTTGGATGTAACCAAATGAATATTCATTAATCCTTAATAAATATATCATGATTCGTAAATGGATAGGGAACACTCGTCACAGGTCGACATTCGTTAACTATTAACACGTGGAAATTTGAGGTGACTAAATCGGTTCAGCCGAATTTGCTCGTTAATAATTACTAAAGTTTTTTATATTGTCAGTATTGACAAGTGCTGATTAAAATATTGGCCTGGTCAAATGCTTTTTTTCTGTGGAATATGAGGATTGAGCTGGTTGCCTATTGCGACGGTGAAAGTTGGCTGTTTTAATTAACAGCAATATATATATATATATATATATATATATATATATATATATATATATATATATATATATATGTATATATATGTATATTGAAAAAACGCCTGAAATATTAAAAATAATTGAAGCATTAGCATGTTGAAATAAAAAATTACTAGCGGAGATCCACATGAAAAAGGACCACTTTGACTCTCTCAATCTTCCAAAATGTGCTGATTCCAGGTTGGAATCGACGATCGGGGCAAGGTTGTCTCAGCCCTCAATGAGGACTGGGCAATCTTGGATTGAGGCTGAGTGCCAACCCTGATTCAGGCCTGTTTCAGCCTCGAAATGATAACGCCGTTTGAGGCTCGTAGACCAAGCCTTAGCTCAGGGTTCATGGGGAGCCTCAACGCAGCCTTGAAATTCCAACGAGCACGGCCTGAGACAAGCCTCGAAAGGCATTGTTCTCAAAGACTGCAGCACATTGGTGAGAGGGTTTAACTGGGGCTCATCGCCATTGACTAAAATCGACTAATTGACGCGGTTATTATTGATATGTCACGGTCGATTATGTCATACAATTTTTCGAGGAACTGAGGAAGGAACCGTATCAATAGGCCGAGGATCAGGGAGTACGCATTGAGGAAATTGGTTAGCCCAACCTCCATCAGCAGACATCAGCGCCTCCAATGGATAATTCTGGCGACCATCGTATCCATTGAACTATTCTGTGCTAAGCGTAGGTATTTTCAGCCTCGAGAGCTTCAGCCTGAGGCAAGGCTGAACCAAGCCTTAGCAATAGTCTTATTTACTACCCTGAGTTTAAGGCTGCTTTGGAAGATGAGGTTAAGCCTGGTGCAGGCTTGGCTGAGTCGAGCTCGGGGAACAGGGCTGGCACAGGCCTGTTCTCGTGGTCAGCCTTCGGCATTCCTACCTGGGATGTTTCTGTTTCACATTTTTGAAAATTCCCGAGTAAGTATCCCAGACATTAGCATTTTGTTACCGTATATAAAACGCGAAACCGTCGAAACGCTCAAACCTTTTGCACAATTTATTTTTGTTTGCCTGTAACTCTGTAATGGATTGATGAGTCTTATTGCACAATCTACAAAACAAATTTTGAAAGGAAGAGCATGAAAAAACAATTCATGAGAGATGATACACAAGTTGGACGTTTTGAGTGTCCACAGAATTGAATTGCATATCTCGACATTGGAGCGCGGAATTGCACCCTAGTGAAGAAGGGGGTGGGTGGGTGGTTGGGAGGAGGGGGGGGGGGGGGGGGGGGGGTGGGAAGGGTAACTGAAATGTGCGACGTGCCGTGTCAGGGTCGTAAATCAGTTTGTACCATGAGTATAGAAGCCAGGTATGAGCGAGGAAGACAGAAAACAAGCGGAGAAATGATTCCATCAATATCACCTCTTCATCTAACTCAATTCACGCAATCCTAATTTGATCTGATAAAGAGGCCGTACATATAGCGGTGAGTTCAGTGACAAATGATTTCTAGGCCGCACACTCAACCGACACTAGACATGCATGGATTACAGAATTTCAATGCAATTTATGGAACAAGTCGCGTAAACCGTAAGTGAACATCGTGTTCCGTAATTTTTACATAATTGCTCTGTAAATTTTACATGACTGTGTTGTAAATTTTACATGACTGTGTTGGAAATTTTACATGACTGTGTTGTAAATTTTACATAACTGTGTCGTAAATTTTACATGACTGTGTTGGAAATTTTACATGACTGTGTTGGAAATTTTACATAACTGTGTCGTAAATTTTACATGACTGTGTTGTAAATTTTCCATAATTGCTCCGTCAATTCTTCAAAATTTGGAAAGTGTAAAATTTTCGATCGATCAAATAATTCGTCGAGTTGAATAATCGGCCAAAAAAAAAAACAATCGGTGAATTCATTTTCGACCAATCGACGCATTCGACTAATTGGTATTCTAGCAATCGATTACCAACAAATCGTACGGGGCTCACTCCATACCCATAGCGCTCAGTGAAAAATGAAATCGTAAATCATTGTTCTCCATGCAATGTTAGCGGATTGCAAAATGCCCAAAACTTATTGGACAACACATATTTCCTAAGATTTTGCCAATTCGGGGGTGAATCCATTGGAACTGTCAGCTGTGCTCGGAGCAATCTATTTGGAATAAAAAGAGAAATGAATTTTTAATACCCTTCCTACCCCTCATGGATTAATTAACACTTTTTTTTTCGCAAGACGATTCCTTATTGGTCTGCCATAATTTTTTTTCGAATCGTGATTCATTTATTGGTTGATCAGTGTTGCGTATGAAAGATCCAAATATGATTTTATTTTAATCTCAATTTTCCCGAAGTCATTAGTTGATTTTGTTGTCTAGACATACGTACTTTTCCCTCCTTTGCCTTCTCAAATTCTAAATAAATGGAATGTGAGTGTGACCCTCGATGGGTAGCATCTATAACGATCATTTCGTCTCATCATCCAACATCCTCCCATCTCAACAAGTGCTCACTCCCCCTTTTTATTATAACTAGCTGCATAAGGATTCGATCTGCATGTAGCAAAAATTGCAAATATTGTTCTGTGCAGGTCAGATTTCTGGGATTTACAACTCCACCAAAATTCAACTTGAAAACATAAATTCATTGAAATGCAATTGACATGGAAGATGAGTACTTAAACTTTAGCACGTGAAAATTCAATTATTTGTAATCGCAGCAAACAGCCGTTGATATATTATCCAGGTTATTAACGTAATAGGTCTCGTTATGTCACCCGATAAATTGCTCGATGATCTCTTCGTAAAAATAAATAATTCCCGTGATTTTGGATGGGGCCCACCTCTGCCCAATGTCAGTGGAAAATTTACACTTGTCGAATAGCCAGAGTTTCAATGGGTGGTTAACGAAAGCACGAGAAATTGAACTCATTAACTATCACACACAGCGCATGTGACACGCGTGTACGGTTTGTCCTGTGGGTACACTCAGTCACCCGAGCAAAACCAAAATAGAGTCGAGTATGTAGTACCTGTGTGTATGTGTGTGTGTGTGGTGCATCAATAATTTCTATATGTAAACAGGTGATTTATCATTGCAAAATGCTTTTCTGGCCGCTCTATCCATGATGAGTATATACAAACATTCATTAGGAATATGGTTGATTTATCGACATTATTTGAAATCTCATTTCGATAGTTGTCATTTTATGTAGAGATACGAATAATTTAATCACCAAGTTATTTAATTTCATTCGGTTAGAGGAATTTATGTGGGTGGAAAATTTGCAATTCTATGCAAAAAGCACAATTTTATTGGAGCGAAAATGATAACGTGGTTTTTGAAAATTTTTATCGACGATAATTTGTTGAGAGAAATGGAAGCCGGGAGGGCGAGACGAGACGAGAGCGAGTTTTAACTCTATCGTCTTGTATCGAAATGATTAAACCCACGTTATCTCGTCTCGTCTCGAGAGTCGAGAGGGCAATGCAATCTCGCATTGTCTCGAAGGTTTTTTCGAATTCCAGTCGAGACATCTCGTCTCTCGTCACATCTCTCTCGACTTCTCTCGACTTGGCGATAATCATGAAATTGCTCTCTCGTATTGTATCGAAACGACAAAAGCTACTGTTATCTCGCCTCGTCTCGACAGTCGAGAGTGCCATTCAATCTCGTATTGTCCCATCTTGTCTCGACTTGGCGATAATCATAAAATGGCTCTCTCGTATTGTATCTAAACCATAAAAGCCACCGTTATCTCGTCTCGTGTCGAGAGTCGAGAGTGCAATCCAATCTCGTATTGTCTCGTCTTGTCTCGACTTTCTTTTCGAATTCTTGTCGAGTAATACTCATCTCGATTTTCTCGTCTATCGCGTGAACACTTAAACAACCTTGTATATGCCCAATATTTTGGCCAATGACAATAAATTCTTGTGACTATATCGGTCGACTCTGCGATCTCCCTGTGGCATAATAGAGTCACGTTTATCCAATCGTCCACATAGAAAGAGGATTTCCTCGTGCCGAGACTGGCACACCCGTGGGAGTCCCGTTCAATATAACCAGTACAGTTTCAACATTTTTTGTTTTTTTTTTTCCGAGGGTACAAAATGACGTAATAATAATGCGATTATCGAGTCAATATGCCTGATTCGCTCAACTCAAGATGTACCTCTTGAACAATAAATTTCATTCTATTTTATCCCATCTCTTCATTTATATTGTCGATGGAAAAAGACGATAGGCGGCTCGTTTAACATCGAGAAATGGATGGTAGCGACCTTTCCCATCCCATGAATACCCTATCGACTAACGTATTTCCCTGTTTATTTCGTCACGGATCATTCAATTCGTTAGGGGACAATCCCAAGCCGCACGGAGCTTGTAGAAAAAAAAAGACCAAAAACAAATACCGAAAAAGTAAGAGGAGACAAAATTGCGGGTCCAGCGGCGCGCTGATCGGCCTTATAAAAACTGATATGACAAACGAATCAGACACACTGGGTAACAGGAAATTGATAGTGCACTGAAATATCTCGGACAACGTGTCAGCATTCGAAATAAATTTTTTTCTTCCGCTACAGCTTCCGCCAGTGAAACTGGTCTGCATGACGATTTTTGGGGCTGCTTTCATATTTCTAGGATTATCAAAATGTTGCTCACGTTTTTTTTGTAGGAACTGCATTGAGAGAATAATGGATTTTCACGAATGAATATTCAGCTACAGGTACTAATTCGTCAATATTTTTTTTGATGACCAATATAGGATGGACCAATTTGTTGTTACCTGTGACGTAGAATTTCTTGTGATGGTTGCTCTGGACCAATCGCAGGTGAGAATTCACAACTAGGAAACCAAGAACCAGGAACCAAGAACCAGGAACCAAGAACCAGGAACCAAGAACCAGGAACCAAGAACCAGGAACCAAGAACCAGGAACCAAGAACCAGGAACCAAGAACCAGGAACCAAGAACCAGGAACCAAGAACCAAGAACCAGGAACCAAGAACCAGGAACCAAGAACCAGGAACCAAGAACCAGGAACCAGGAACCAAGAACCAGGAACCAAGAACCAGGAACCAAGAACCAGGAACCAAGAACCAGGAACCAAGAACCAGGACCCAAGAACCAGGAACCAGGAACCAAGAACCAGTCACGAGGAACCAAGAACCAGTCACGAGGAACCAAGAACCAGGGACCAAGAACCAGGGACCAAGAACCAGGGACCAAGAACCAGGGACCAAGAACCAGGGACCAAGAACCAGGGACCAAGAACCAGGGACCAAGAACCAGGGACCAAGAACCAGGGACCAAGAACCAGGGACCAAGAACCAGGAACCAAGGACCAGGAACCAAGGACCAGGAACCAAGGACCAGGAATCAAGGACCAGGAACCAAGGACCAGGAACCAAGGACCAGGAATCAAGGACCAGGAACCAAGGACCAGGAACCAAGGACCAGGAACCAAGGACCAGGAACCAAGGACCAGGAACCAAGGACCAGGAACCAAGGACCAGGAACCAAGGACCAGGAACCAAGGACCAGGAACCAAGGACCAGGAACCAAGGACCAGGAACCAAGGACCAGGAACCAAGGGCCAGGAACCAAGGACCAGGAACCAGGGAACCAAAAACGAAGGACCAATAACCAGGGACCAAGTGGGTGTGTGTGTGTTTGTCTGTCTTGAAATTCATTCGTTTTCCCCCTCTTCAGCAGAGACAACATTTAAAGAAATTACGAGCAACAATCAAATGATGGTGCACTCCACATGGAAGTATCCAATATCTCTAGGTGTTAGGAATACGGGAATAAAAACTAGACCATAAGGATAACCGTCTACTTGTTTGTCCTGTTCGCGGGCCAAATGAAGAGCTTGAAGATTGTGTCAACGTTGCTCCTTCACCAGAATAATGTTGACCATAATGTTCCGGGTAACGTTGATGCATTGTATCTTGCAGCAAACTGATGCCTGGAGAATCCCAGTGAATAGCATTGGATCGATCAAGTGAATAGACAAAGTACAGACGCCCCATGTCTAGTAAGGAGAAAGAGATAAAAGTGGTAAATGTATTATACGATGCACCAGTAAACTAACGCATTAACCGCACGACGAGAGAAACCAACGAGTTCTTTCTTTTCCCTTCCTTTGCCACTCTCGTCGTCTCGGCCGCGAATGGACTGTTGAATAATGCAACAACTCCCTCATACCATCATGACCGACCCCAAATGCCCTGTACAAACTTGACTTGCTCGGCTTCCCACTTCAATGTAACCTGGCCTACGTTAATAACGTTGTTTGCAAAAGTGACGACGACACGTTTACCCTATTAATATTACCAAGAATATTCTATTAAAAGTTGTTAATAATATTTACCATTAAATTGGTGCTTTTAATTTTCATTCTCATGCCGCTAGAGTACGTTCTCGGGAGTAATAACTGAATCAAGCGTTCAGTTTTTTTTAATACTCAATTAAAATTTTTACTTTGGAGAATCGCGAATTGAATTTGAAATCCATCAATTCTCCTGTCAATTGTTCCCTGTTGAGGAATTCGGTAGTTCTGATGGTGTTGATGGTGAGAAATCGTTGGAGAAACAATTTGTCTTCATACACCGTTACATACACACCCATCCACCCACCCACCCATCCACCCACCCACCCACCCACCCACCCCCCCACCCATCCACCCCCCCCCCACCCATCCACCCACCCACCCACCCATCCATCCATCCACCCACCCACCCATCCATCCATCCATCCACCCACCCACCCACCCACCCATCCATCCACCCACCCATCCATCCATCCCCCCAGACACCCACCCACCCATCCATCCACCCACCTACCCACACACACACACACACACACATCCACACCAACCCCCCCCCCCTCCCCCCCGCCCACACACAGACAGGTATACATACATTTTGTTAAAAATGGTCTATAAATGTCACGAAACGTGGGGATATATTGAAAAATCATTTTTTTTTTAATCGGGAACCTTTCAATCGGGGAAGCTGAAAAAATTCTTCGGAAATTCCATACAAACAAATTACGAGCTAGGGTATATTCGAAAGCTAAGGTACATTCACGGAACAGATACATCACACGATCCGTGACATTGATATATTTTCAACTTTTGCAATGGTGGAAAAATGCAATTGTGTTATGAATGTTTGTTTCCTCACAATTTTATATCCACTAGCATCGCCCTGACAGTGCTCGCAAAAGTGTACACCACACTTTGGAGCATACCCATCCGTCCAAAAAGTGTTGCTCACATGCAACGCTCAGCGACCATGCAAATGTGTACCTTGTGGCCAAATCGGCCTAGCGGGACCCCATAAACGCTGGGCAGATCCTTGACAACCCCGGAATGGGACCATGGTGTTTTTCATGGGGAAACAAATTTTTTTTACCCACACCGTAGTCAAATTTGTTCGCAAAATTTCCCAGGAAATTCTTGGAGACTGAGAAAAATATATACAAAAAGTCTCATCTACCATGACCTCAATTGGGTGGAAGATGCTGCCTGGACCGGACCCAATGACCCCAATGACCCAGCATGCAGTAAAAAATTGAAAATTCCAATTTTCCTGTTTACCTTTTCCCCTCCTTCGCAAAATGATGAAGTAAAAATTCATGGCCCATTATTCGGGGTAATAGCTGAAGGTCCAGGAGCCCTCTAATTACAGTGGACAACTGGGTTTTTCATTCTTTGCAGTGCCTCCCCCATATTAGCATGGTTGAAGAGCGTTGGCATTATTCCTCCTCCAAAGGAGCTAATGATGCCTATATTTACATTTTTCCTCCTTACCCCCTTCCCCTCACTTTTTACCTCGTGAATTTGTCTCACCCTAAATTATACACATCCCTGGTCCAGATGGTAATTACTAGGGGAGAAAAATCGAAACGACAATCATTGAAATGAAGGTGTAATTCAGATCGTTACCAACCGAGCAATTAGTGACGAGGTGGACAAGGGTAAGTTTTAACGAAAAGGGGGAATTCCCTGAGTTTCTCGTATACGACAAGGGTAACGCATAATTTCCTCGTGGTCACGTACGGCCGCTAACCCTAGGGCCGCAATTCACCTCTATCCGATGTACATATGAGTTTGAACAATACCAAGACAGCTTTGGACTAATCGAAAGGACACCATAGCGCTATGTAAATGTACAAGCGATGTTAAATTTCTCTAATTAAATTCATGGATTTTGGTTTAATAAGAATAAATAAAAACTTCATTTCCGTGATTTTTTCGGTAGGCCCTACTGGACACCCATCCATGTAGCTGGGGGCGACTTTCGCGTTAGGCAACCGTACTTCTAAACACGGGGAAAACCTCCAGAAACATATGTAGTGTGACGGCGGCTACACTTGAGGGTAGGCCCTACTGGACACCCATCCATGTAGCTGGGGGCGACTTTCGCCAGTTGGCCAAACGTATTTCTAAACACGGAGTAAACCTCCAGAAACCTCTGTGCTGCGACGGCGGGTACCTAGAGGGTAGGCCCTACTGGACACCCATCCATGTAGCTGGGGTCGACTTTCGCTAGTTAGGCAATCGGATTTCTAAACAAGGGGTAAATATCCGGAAACCCTTCTGCTGCGACGGCGGGTACCTGTGATGCCCCCCCCCCTCGGGTTAGGTTCCCGACCGACCTGACGGTCTCAGTACAGTCTGTTACCAAATTCTGAAATTGGGTTAATCTTAAGCTATCATATGCGTTAGGTGACTATCAATGGACCATCTCACTCCGTCATTTTATAATAGTCACTAAGTCTATGTAATATTATCCAAATCGTTCTATCTATGCTGTTAGTATGAACTTCAACAATGGCGAAGAATATCTTTGGAGGAATCGAGTGGATAACGTAGCGCTATGTGAATGGAGATGTGGAAATCGTCCATTCAAATTAATCTGTCAATTTTAACAATGATTATTCATCAGCTGTATTCATATCGATTCGGGGGAATCGATTGATTGGGACCACTGAATACTGTTCATTGATTACTCCCATTCAACCTGAAGAATGGGGTTTAATGAGTCGGAAAATGACGGAATTGAGTTGTTTCCAGATTTACCTTTTATGGGCAAAGATTATCTAGAAGCATCACCTTGTGTCTTACATATTAAACATACCCAGCATTCACACAACTTATTCTGAAATTTTTAAGTCTTCAGAATGTCTTTCCTTACTGTGGAAGGAAAATATTGACTGCGGTGGTTGGGTACAAGAGAAAGAATCCGCAACTGAATCAAGATCTCATACATTTTTCATCATGTAATTGTCATAAAATTCGAATACCGGGTCCAAAAGATCTTCGACATTCGAAGAAAAATATTCGGGTCCATTGAATTAAATCGAGTCATTTTTAGGAATTGGGTATGTCGGAACGAATATTTCCACTGTCAACTTCGAGTCGTAATTGTTCATTGAGGGAGGAGGAACCGGACAAGAACTACAAATATTAAATGGGATGTGAGTGTGACCCTCGACGGGTCGCATCTATAACTTCCCGATAGTGTGTGTGTGTGTGTGTTTGTGTGTGTGTGACGATACACGTATGAAGTGAAGTTCTATATCAGTAACGCAAATTCAACTGTTAAGCAATTATCACGATTTTTTATGGATATCTCGTAAAATATGATGCCTAGCAAAAAAAGTAATAAAACATGAAATATGTAGTTTCATGAGCGGAACAACTTTTGTTTAATACTTTTTCTCGTATCTGTCATCGTTCTCGAAATACAGCGTTATCAACAATGAAAATTGTTAATTAAGCGATATCTCGTAAATTAGCGCAATTATGGAAAAAAGTAATTAAACATAAAATATGTATCTTCACGTGGGGAACAACATTCGTTGGAAACTTTTTCCTCTATCTCCCACGGTTTTTCTAATACAACGTTTTGAACAATTGAAATTGTTAATAACAATTGAAGGAATTGTGTTTTAGACTTGACGCTCCTTTCCGCTCTCCGCAACGGCTAGATGTAATTTAAAAAAAAAAAATTCAAATCGGTCCAGCTGTTCAGGTGAAACCGTGTCACAAAAAAATGCTCACACACGTACATACATACGCACACACACACCCACACAGACATTTCATTGAAAACGAGTCAGGATGATGCCAAACGTCGAGAAAAGTGAAAATTTCATCGATCTGACACTTTTCATTTTCAAGGTCATTACAATAACTTTCTCTATCGGGAACTTAAAAAAATCCTTATGCCTTCATTCAACCATGCTCAAGCATTTCGGAAGACCCTGCATGATAAATCCCACGGATTTGACTTCATTGAGAATTAAATAAGGGAATGAAGACATGATATACTGTCATGTCACCATATTATAGGTCACTGTATTCTTCCTAACACGATTTTCTCGGCCCACCAACTCCGCTCATATAACAAGAGTGCTTTGCTGAGTCTTGTCCACTGTCAAATTATCACCTTGCGCGCATGATCTTACGTCATTGTGCCCGCCTCAGATACAATCATCAACGGCCGGAAGCCATAGACTTTGTGCCGGCTGTCGTGATTTTTTTTTTCTATTAATGCAAAGATGAACATCAGCGCTGGCCACCCAGAAATCGCGTGGAAAACGGTCAACAAATGCCACCGACAATAACCGTGGAATGCTCGAGGTCCATAGGAGTAGTTGGCTGAAGCCCCTCTAGTGATAATCGCATTAGCCCCTTCATACATAGCTCTAATTACAGCGCCACAACGCAGGCCTTCACTTACCAGTCAACTAGACTGAGTTTCACTGTAGACAAAGCTTTATTACAGAACTAGAAGCCAAGATGCATGACTCCAAATGCTGGGTAGTGTCCAACAAATCTCGACAATTGCATCCCCAGGATTTGGATTTTCAACGATGCAATGTAGAACAAGAGAATTGTTAGCATAATATACCAGTAATTCAAGCTGGTGAATCATTCAGATCATGAATGTCTAACCCTTAAGTTAGAGTGATCCATGTGGTACGTAGTTGAGGTGAAAGTTTCATCTAGGCTATGTTTACTTTGATAATACTTTTCAACATTCCGCATGATGAAGACTATTTTTTGACACAGACTGTCACAAACCGAGGTTAAAGGGATGAAAAGAGATCGCGCGAGGGGGTCCAGGGGGGGCGCCGGGGGGGGGGGGGGGGGTAGGGGGGGCGAGCCCCCCCATTCAGAAAAACTAAATGATCTAAATATAAAATTGGAACAAAAACGGAAATTTCAAATGCAGCAAATAATCACAAGTAAATTTTACTAGTTTACTAGTAAACGAAAAGTAACTTTTCGGCACGAGGTGAACGTAGCAGCAATGTCGAAAAAATATTTACAAAATATTTTTTTGTATAGGTTTTGTCGAGTTTGAGATCTGTTACAATGAGACTGATTTTGTATTTTGAGGAAACCCTGAGACAGTGGTTACGTTATTATCCGTGATCGTTTCATGGGATGGAGGAGTCAGTGACAAACTTCAAGCAGCTAGCGCAGGCAGCGCCACACATTTTTCTCCCGCTTTAAAAATCATCACCTACGTCGGAGGATCTATAGTTATATGCCAGATGCGTTCAGTGCCCATGTGCTTGAATCCGTTCGTTGCGTCCTTTTCTTATCTATTTCATGCTCTTTCTGTTCAAATGAAATGTTCTTTCTGCTCAAATAACTCATTCTGTCATAAGCTTTTGTACAACATAATGTACAGTGAATAAAACTCAAATCAATCAATCAATCACAAAAGATTTTGTAGGTTTGCAGGACTTACCCAGGTACAAAATTCGAAGTTTTATTGTCACATTTGGAAATGGCCAGGTTTATTTCTCCATTAGTTTGGGATCATCATTAGCCTGAGAGGCGAAGTATTCCCGTAGAACTTTTTCTACATGAGTTTCACTACTATCTGGTTTTCCCAAATGCACATGTGGTGACCATGGAGGGTCAAAAGGGAAACGGAAAAATCCCTGAGGGGGTAAAAATTATAATATCCTATGCCCTGGTTGAGTACTGTCGATGAATGCCATGTTTAGTCTCGTGCCGATAGTCATATTGAGAGAAGTTATTATCGAGGAAGTATTTCTTATTTTAACCCCATAATCGAATACATCTGAATATATCTTCGGAAGGGAAGCGTATATTTTACATTGATTGCATTAATTGCCGATGAACCCACGCCTAGAATCAATTGAACTCAATTTTGAACATTCAAATTCCTCCGCAGAAACTTGGGAAGATTCATCGTATCCTGAATATTGGCGTTGGGATAAAACAATTCGCGCCCCCGCCCCCTCCCCCCGCCATTCCGAACTTATATAAATCCGAAGCTCATCGATGAACAGAAGATAATCCCATAGTTACTCGCTATTAATCGGAAATTGTTTCGAAATTCAGTGGAGAAAGGTGAAAAAGTAAAATCAGATAGAGAGAGAGAGATGGAAAAGTAGTTATCGAAGTCCCGTAACGGCAAATAAAGTCCTCAAGGCATTGTCCAAACTGGCAGGTAGCCTCGTAATACGTGCAGTGAATTGTGGAGAATTCAGAAGTAGAGACTTGTTCTATTCCGTTCAGTTAAACTCAACAATTGAGGTAGTTTCTCGTTAAAACATCAACCGAGCCAACTTAACTCTGGATACAGATGAAGATAGAGCATGTAACAATTTTGTAGTGGAATTGAAACAGTATGAGAAGCCATTGGAAGACTAAAATACATTTTATTATGAGAGAACTAGATGGTTGGAGCAATACTTGTAGCTGTGCATCTGAACTTTATTCATTATTGGAAGTAGTTTTTGCAAATTTGATGAAAGCTCATGGAGTAAATGCTCCACTCCAACTCAATCCCTGTGAGTCAGAAAAGAACCCAAATATTTTGATAAGATTTGAGTGATTCGATGCGCAACAAATTGTCAACAACGCTGTCCTTGAGACTGGACTCGCAACTGTGTCCGGAACGTTGAGTGTTTACTAACAAAACTTAGATTCCACATTTAATTGATCTCAATTTTTTGGGACAATGCGGCCCTTCGTGGAAGTTGTTGATGATGAAAATCCAAGCAGTACCATAGAACTTCTTTAGAAGTGTCTGCGAGGTCTCTCGACGAGTATTCAGTGGTCGCAATATATTTTGAATTCTACGCGTGACGAGCCCGATAAAGTGACCGCCCGTAGTGCCACTGGCATTTGTCGGGGTGGTGAAAGAAGAAGTTCGTCTTGGGGGGATTATGGTCTAGGTATGGGGCTTGAGGGTCAATGTAGGTGACGCTAGTGGATGTTTCCTCGGAGCTAACTGGTGTGGAAGAAAGGGCGAATAGAGACATTAAGGAGGAGCAGTGGAGAGCGACGCACATGGTGATATCTTACCAACATGGGCTGGATAAAGCGTCAGTAGCAAGTGAGTTACGAGGGCTGATAAACCAACGAATGTATTTATTCATCTAGCAGCGTTGCCATACATCTGACTCGTCTTTTCCTAGGGCTTTTCACGATGGGTTACTGGGTGCTAACTCTACCGCGATATGAAAGAGGAAATTTACTTTTCATTGCACTTCTGATAAACAAAATGGAGAGGGCAATTGCAAGAACTATGACGTAGTGTTCATTAAAAATACCATCTTGATTTCTGAGCGCTCGTTTATTATGTAATAAATGTTAGGAGTGAAAATGATGAATGTTAAAAGGAAAGTTCATGGCACAGGAATTATGCACGTCTATCTGTCACGTACATTGTGAGGTATGAAGCCAGGTCAGACTCCGGC
The DNA here is from genome assembly GCA_026005395.1 of Asobara japonica. Taxonomy (NCBI): domain Eukaryota; kingdom Metazoa; phylum Arthropoda; class Insecta; order Hymenoptera; family Braconidae; genus Asobara; species Asobara japonica. The sequence goes on from BQMI01000510.1 coordinate 1,991,016, forward strand.
CACGGCTTGGAACGCTTAAATAATCAAGGTTCATTAGGGCTAGGGCTCACACTATGTGGGAGGCGAGAGTGATAATTCTATTCTTGTTGCGCCATCGTAGCGTAGGAGTTTCTAGGGGTTTACCCTGGGTCCAGAAATATGATGGCTTAATAGTCGTTCCCAGCTACATGGATGGGTGCCCAGTAGTCCCTTCCCGATAAATGCTGAAGGAAGAAACATTTTTTCCAGGTTTTGGAGGTTATCTAGTTTTTCTAATCTTCCAATTTGTTTCAAGGTTTGGAGCTGTCTGATTTAGATGGAGAATGTGAATTCATTTTTGTGATACTCGATTTTTATATGCTGATGCATCGGGAGAGGGTGAGGCGAGAGGGGGGTGGAGCCACCCATCTCGCGGGAGACTGTACCCCCTGGACCACGCCCCCTGGATCACGCCCGCCCCCCCAAATAGTATATGTCATCCGGGTGACTGCGTTGGTGTTTAAATTGTTAAAATGTAAGTAACAATATACCGGGCAATGATTTGAACAAATAATGGTCAGTTTCCTGCTGGGCCAGACCAAAAGCACGAAGCTGTATGATAAATGATAATGGACCAAGACAGTAACTAGAAACCCCTACAGCGCATGGATGGGAGAGCCAGTTCATCTTTGAGGGGTCGTTCAAAAACCGCGCCAAGTCTTCAAGTCCCGTTTGCCAATTCCCTTTTTTGGAGCACTTTTGCTGATTGTTCACCGTTTTCGGCAGGAGCATTATGGATCCAGTAACAATTCGATAATTCAACTTCATTCAAGGAATTCTGTGATTCATTCTCGTTTTCCATGAAGAAGTATTTTTTTATGAACTCCGACGAAAGTAGGGACATTAAACGGGTGCTATCGGTGGTACCTATCAAATGAGACCGCAAGGCCGGGCGGGAACCTAACCCGACGCAGGGGGGAGGGTCCATCATACGTGCCCGCCATTATAGTAGGTTTCTTGGAGTTTACCCTGTGCTTATAAATGCGATGGTCTAAATGGCGAACGTGTGCTTCAGCTACATGGATGGGTGTCCAGTAGGGCCTTTCGAAGAAATGCTGAAGAGCAACTGCCGGGAGTGAGAAAAAAAAGGACGGAGAGACGGAGGGGACAACAATGTACACTCTCAATATCCTTTTATTACATTTTCATCGCCATCCGATAGAAACTGGGAGATAAAGCGACATTCATGAAGAGAATAAAAAATTTCAAAGGGTGTAGTCCACATACATGAATCATGGAAACCTCGATACGTCTCGGCTATTTTGTTTTTTGTTTCAGTCGTCGGTGAGGTGATGCCAACCGGAAACACAAAGTAACATTATGTAGTGGACTATAAACATTCAGTAATCGTTCTCACTAAAACTGAGAGAAGTACGGAGACAATCTGTTGCACCTGTGTGAGTACAGTGCAAGGTATTTCTTTTGCATATTGATAAAAGGGCTTTTATTGATCAAAATACAATAAGAAGAGCGTCTTCCTCGGTGGAACGATCGAAGTAAATTTTTTGGGAACTCAAGTCTTCCTAGATGACGTCTTCTGACATCACCATGCGTCGCATAAGTACGCAACCGTTGTGTTGAGCAAACTCAACAGTGAGATCAATAACTGAAATTGCGAGTAATAATTCGTGGACGTGATCAATCGAGTTTGTTTTTAACGCGCATAAAAATTTTCAACTGAAAATCGTCTGACCAGTTACTCTCTCTGCTTCTGTATCTACTTAATCACCCCCCTCTTTGACATGCTTCCAGCGATTATCGACATATTCGCTGGCCAGGTATATTCTAATTCAACTCGTGATATCTTCTAAACTATACGAAGTAGCAAAAAATGTCATAACATATGAAATGTGTGTTTTTGTATAAGGAACAACTTTGGTGGTATACATTTTTCTCGTATTTTGAACGGTTGCGGCGCTACAGCGTTATTAACTATTGGGATTAGAGTTGACAAAAAGCACCATAAACATGGTAAAAGTCAATAGGTCAAAATTCAGCGGGCTGGTTCAAATGCAATTTTGGAGAGTCACTGGTAGAACTGAGTCTCAAATTCGGTTGGAAGTTCGCGCTGATGTCTCTATTCAAACAAGCCCTTATATGCGTTACGCGCACAAAACGGAAAAGTAAATACAACTATGGTTTCCATTTGTAATTCCCTCCCATGGTTCTCCCCATTTTACTTACATACAAAATTAATTTTGAACATTGCGCGTGGTCAAAATTTAAACGCCGACGAATCAAGTCTGCATCTATATGATGTTTCCAGAATTTTTTCATAGTTTCGAAAAGTCTCTTCACCACTAAGCTCAATGTATACTCAAGACATCCAACTGAACTGTTTTAGACTCCCCTTTCTACACGCTCTACAAAAATATTTTTAAAATTAGTTCTTATTAACCGGAAATTTCAGAAGTATATAAGCATTCACGATGGCTTCATTGCGGAGCAACAAGCGGGATACGCTTTCGTTTATCAATATCGCAAATGGGAAGCACTAACGTCTCTAGGATGGACCTCGTTACTGCTGGGCAGGTGAAGATTATGTAATTCTAGGATCTAAGATGTAGAATCTAGGATCTAGGATCTAGGATCTAGGATCTAGGATCTAGGCTCTAGGATCTAAGATCTAGGATCTAGGATCTAGGATCTGGGATCTAGGATCTAGGATCTAGGATTTAACATCTAGGATTTAGGATCTAGGATTTAGAATCTAGGATTTAGGATCTAGGATTTAAGACGTAGGATTTAGGATCTGGGATTTAGGATTTAGGATTTAGGATGTAGGAATTAGGATGTAGGAGTTACGATCTAGGATTTAGGATTCAGGATCTAGGATTTAGGATCTAGGATTTAGGATCTAGGATTTAAGATCTAGGATTTAGGATCTAGGATTTCGGATCTAGGATCTAGGATTTCGGATCTAGGATCTAGGATTTCGGATCTAGGATTTAGGATCTAGGATTTAGAATCTAGGATTTAGGATCTAGGATTTAGGATCTAGGATTTAGGATCTAGGATTTAGGATCTAGGATTTAGGATCTAGGATTTAGGATCTAGGATCTAGGATCTAGGATTTAGGATCTAGGATCTAGGATCTAGGATTTAGGATCTAGGATTTAGCATTTAGGATTTAGGATCTAGGAGCTAGGATCTAGAATCCAGGATCTGGGACTTGGGATCTAGGAGAAGTTTCTTCCCCAACACATCACACAGCTGCGTTCACTGCTGCTGGCGCGACACGATGTGAGGAAAATCTCAAATTCGATAGCGGTTAGCTGTAGGTAGTATATATATCTAGGCACTCGCTTTATATATGTAGCTAGGGGCACTAACAACACTATTGCTAGGACTCACAGGGGGACAATTCGGCCAGACATTGAACTGCATCCTATAATAAACCCTGTATTATGGTGGAGAGATCTCAATCTAAGTTCCTTGTGTTCGGGATAGATGTGACACACATCAGTACCTTGGACACCCAAGTGCCACTGAAGAGAGCGACTCGCGTGAAGAATTCTAAGCAGATACCTTCAATTTGGAAATCAAGGGACACAATTGTGTCTCGACATCGAGTCAAGCTCGAAACAAGAATTATACGAGGGCCAACGTCTCCCCTGGTTCCCATGGTTCATTTCACAAGCAATGAGGGTAAGAAAGATATGATTCATTTTTAAAAACTCCATTCGGGATTATATCTCTTGATTCCGAGGATAAACACACACATACATACAAGAGTATCTGTATCGGCCTACTGCGTCAAAGGTTCGTTCTGCGTGTGCGATCGGTGGTACCCATAAAATGAGAGCTCACGGTCGGGCGGGAACCTAACCGGTTGGGGGGGGGGGTCTCGCCATCGTAACGCAGGGGCGTCTGGGGGTTTAACCTGTGTTTAGAAATGCGAGGGCTCAAATGGCGAGAGTCGGTTCCAGCTACATGGATGGGTGTCCGGTAGGGCCCCTCAAAGCAATGCTTAAGAGTTGCTATCGGGGGCAGCACAAACAAGAGGGATGGAGATAAAAACCTACACACACACACACACACACACACACACATACCCCCTCCCCGATGGCGTCGGTTTTTGTAACATAGGGACTCGCGTGTATTCGATTCACACCCAAAGGCGCCTATAGAAGGTTCACTTCAAAAAATCACTTCTTGAGAAAAATGATTTTGCTGAGGAATGGAGAAAATATTGATGCGGCCGTGGATGGCGACATACGATACCCAGCTTCCGGTGGGCAATATGGAATAGTGATTTGTGTGAACAGAGGGATTCAGTGAGGAATGTAAGAAAAGTTGGTCCATCCACAATATTAATCAATCATCATGGATGCCCATCTGTGATCCGAGCTCATACAAACATGGAGGCGATAGATAGTTTCTGGGCAATACAAATAGTCAATATTACACTATAGTTCATGATGGCGCTATCAAATTTCGCTGTAGAAATGGAGAGGGGATAATCCGTCAAGTATCTTGACAGGTGCATGACGCAATACGGATAGAGCAATATCTGTAGAAGTGAGATTCTGGACAATTAATTTTTTTCACATAAATAATAATGGCGTCAAGTTTTGGAAAAATAAATTTTGGAAAAATAAATTTTGAAAAAATAAATTTTGGAAAAATAAATTTTGGAAAAATAAATTTTGGAAAAATAAATTTTGGAAAAATAAATTTTGGAAAAATAAATTTTGGAAAAATAAATTTTTGAAAAATAAATTTTTGAAAAATAAATTTTTGAAAAATAAAATTTTGAAAAGAAAAATTTTTGAAAAATCATTTTGTGAAAAATAAATTTTTGAAAAATTTTTCAAATTCCATCAATTTAAATGAGAATCATCTAGCGAGAGCAGCAGGCAAATTCACTTGACTCTACTCAATATTATAACCTGGGCCCTTTTACGAAAATACGATAGATATAAATGTATGCCGCATCGCCGCCGTAAAATCCAGGGATCCATTTTCCCCTAAAAAAAAAAGGAAGAAAAAAAAAAGCACCAGAGAACCCAGGAAAATAAAAAGCGTCATGGATAAAGTTGGTATAAGTTAGCGCTCGTTTTACAGCTGAGTTGATATAACCTGGGAATAAGCGCTCGTAACTCGAAATCTCGTAAGTTATAGAAGTCGAACGATTTTAGCAATTTGAGGGTGGGGTTGAAAAGGCTAACTGTATGAAAATGAAGAAAATGCGGGAATAAAAATACCGAATTGGGGAGGGAGGGGGTGGGTGGGAGGGCGAAAGAATTGGGGTGGGAGGAGGGGGGGGGGGAGTAGTGAAACAAGTGGAATGGGTGGAGGTATCGTGTGATAAAACAGGCATGGTTTTAGCGGGATTACGCTCCATGGAATGAACGTGTCAGCATTCATGCACCCCACACCTTCACCACCAAGCTCAGTGTATCCTCAAGACATCCAACCGAACTGTTTTAGACGCCACTTTCTACACGCTATATAAAAATACTTTTAAAATTAGTTGCTATATACCGGGATTTTCAGAAATATACAAGCATTCACGATAGCTTCATTGCGCAGCAACAAGAAGGATACGCTTCGTTTATCAATATCGCAAACGGGAAGCACTAACGTCTCTATGATAAACCTGGTTACTGCTGGGCAGGTGAAACCCATGTATTTCTAGTATCTAGGATTTTGGATTTAGAATCTAGAATCTAGGATCTAGGATCTAGGATCTAGGATCTAGGATCTAGGATCTAGGATCTAGGATCTAGGATCTAGGATCTAGGATCTAGGATCTAGGATCTAGGATTTAGGATCTAGGATTTAGGATTTAGGATCTAGGATTTAGGATCTAGGATTTAGGATCTAGGATCTAGGATCTAGGATCTAGGATCTAGGATCTAGGATTTAGGATCTAGGATTTAGGATCTAGGATTTAGGATCTAGGATCTAGGATCTAGAATCTAGGATTTAGGATCTAGGATTTAGAATCGAGCATTTAGGATCTAGGATTTAGAATCGAGCATTTAGGATCTAGGATCTAGGGTCTAGGGTCTATAGGATCTTCGACTACAGGTAACCACAACTTGTCTTCCAACTTTTTTTCAGGGATGGTTGGTGGCACCCTGTGCAGTTATCAATTTGATGATTCACTTGGAATCATAGACATCATTCAAGTGAGTTGGTGTTGTCTCCTACGTCAGAAACAGTGTCAAGGCATACACATTTCAATGCCTAAAGTTTGTTCACCACAAGATACTTAGTGCTCAATGGGATGATCACAGATCCAACCGAGAATAGCAATGATAATCATTCCAATGTTGCCACTTTTGTAAGACATATCCTCATCATTTGCTTTATATGATGGATTGTATGGATTCAAACATGTAGTAGAATAAATGGACTTGTGAATGGTTCAATAATTAGGTTTAATTAAAAGTCACTTGAGCTTTAAGAACCACCCAACCTTTAATCCCCCTTTCGCTGACTAATTGCTCCCAGCCCATTCTCTCCATCGACCACTCGATCAAATACTCATTAGACCCTCTATATTTTACTTTTTCCGTTTGAATTACTACTCGTATAATCCTGTTCTAGTTTGTTCTAATTTAGCATGGGGTGTATGCCGTTATTTAGCATATTACGCAAGGAAAATGTGACCTCATATCGATCCATTTCACCCAAAATCTAATCAGCGTGGGAGCTAGTGGGAGCGCTTCGATTGCAACCTTAATCGTTTCAATCGAACGTTCCGTTCGTGAGGAAACCGCGCTCAAAATTTCCATCACAAACCTACAGACACACACGACCGCACATATACGCTGGGGTTTTGATGGAGTGGGTAGCTGCCGACCATGTTAAAGGTCTTACGTTGGCGCCCGGCCACCGCAGAATGCTTCACATGATGAAATTTTTCCTCACGGATTCAAACCGACAGCAGGCACATTCCATGTGCGCTATCGGCGGTACCAATAAAATGAGACCGCACGGCCGGGCGGGAACCTAACCCGACGCAGGGGGGGGGGGTGTTCCGTCGTCGCCGAATAGGGATTTCTGGGGGTTTACCCCGTGTTTCGAAATACGATCGCGTCAATGAGGAAATACGGACGGATGGATGGGTGTCCAGTGCGCCCTACCTCAGCAAAGTTAAAGAGAATTTCAAGAAATCTTGCCAGAAATGAAAATGCGAATCGGAATGATTTCGGGTAACCGAGAGAAAGTCACCCCTTGATTGGACAGTACCCCACAAAAAAAAAAAAAAAAGTCCCCATGCTTCCATTTTTTTCGTTCATCACGTCACGTAAAACTCTGAGATGGAAATCATGGGGAATGGCGTCAGCCTCGGGGAATTTTAAATTTGAAACATTCCCCCCCCCCCGCCCTCCCCCCATCCACCCCCCTCCGTGTGAAAAAGAAAAAGAGTATCCTGAGCGTACATTCGTGTTTTTCTGTGGAAAAATTTTCATACGTAGTTTTGTGAGAATAACTTGTCGCTTAATGCGATTTCTCCACTACGGGGAGCTTTGTGTTTATCGAGTTGCTAGTCCCAACGCACTCTTTTTTTCTCCCCCCCCCCCCCCGAAAATAAATGGGTGAGAAGGAGAAAAAAAAAGGAGAAGACTGTGACCCACGGCGCCATGAAGTCCAACATCTCTTGCTTCATATTTCGTTGTTCAGTATTCCCACTGTTTCTTCACTCTCTTCCACTTGACTTCTCCTTTCTACTTTTCTGTTCCAATCGACAATTTCTCACCATGAGGTAGATCACCAAGGAATGTTATTCCCTCGGCATTTTACGGTGTTTTCCCCCTATTTCATTCTTTTATCTCCACGGTCAAGGCACGTACTTGCACCCTTTCCTCCCACCCTCCCCCCCACCGCCCACCGGCCCCCCCCCCCTCGGGGGTTGTTTGTATATGTATGAAAATTGTCTGAGTACGTCAATCAGACAACATGAAAAGTCGTATCCACAACTTACATCTGCACTCCCAGAAAGCCCATTCTACTCTCACTGTGATTGAACAAGTCAATGGACCTCTGGATGCTGGATTCCAAGTGATCAAATTACCGGAAAGTTATTTGTATTTTTTGAACTTCCCGATATACGGAAATTATTGTAATGGCCCAGAAAATCAAAAGTATAAATGTCATCATATCTCCAGGTCTCAAACTCTCTCTAATCGATCCTAGAGCATTTTTAACAAAATGTCTGTATGTATGTGTGTATGTGTGTTTACGCGTACGTATGTGCCCACAATTTTTGGACAACGATTTCTTGCAAACGAATCACCCGATTCGATAATTTTTTTTCAATCGATGCGTCTTCACGCAACTGAGACCTGATTAGATTTTGAAAGAAATTCATGCACTAGTTTCCGATTTGCTTTTTAACCATGAAGCATGAAAATCGCCAAAAGTTTTAATCAATCATTATTCACGAAGGAAAGTTGTGATCAAGCTAATCAATGTCGCAATTGGAGTCTCTCGGCGTACCTTAGCTTCGATCAAAATTTGACTCACTTTCATGCAGTGATTTATTAGTTATCGGTTGATTATGAGTGGCGCGAAATTTGAATGACTATTCAAACTTTCATATTCGGTCTAGATCCGAAGTTGTCCGACTGCCGCCGGCGCATGCGTGTTTGCCCGCACTTGCACAGGAGAGTCTGAATGCGCGATGCGCAGTGTGATTGGTCAGTGCGTCACGTGACATAGTCGCAGGTAGCGACACCTGTCGTATTCCAGTATTCAAAATTTCATGCCTCCCATTTTTTCCCTGAAACCAGTCTTTGAATATTTAATTGACGTGCCGGAAAATCTAGGAATGGCAAACAGAAATTACAAATCAGGAAGTTTTATTTGTACTCCCAACGGGGGCAAACACACTCCCATACCACTAGCTTCTTTTTTTTTGGGGATCCGATAAATATTTGGTGTTTACGAAAGAACTTTGGTACTTCTCAAAAACGAATTTTCGCAGTATCGCGAGTTCACTCGCGGCTCATAAGGAATTTATCACTTCGTAAAACTTGCCTATCCATATTCCCGTTTCTTCAGCTTCAGGCAGTAGTATGGCATGACTAAGGTTCTTATAATCCAGGCAAATCCACCCTCCTAGAGGTGTCTCATCGAGGATCTAGGCGTCATCGAGAGACTACCGCCCAACAAAAAGTGGGCGGGCGGGGGGAGGGGGGGGGGCAGGGGGGAACAGATATTCTGAGTGTCAATGGGGTGATACGGGGGAGCGACGTTGAGTTAAAATGGAAAGCTGGGAAGGAAGGTGTAACGGAGTTTGGCAAAAGTTTTGCACGTTGTCACTGTAAAACTTGCGAGGCTCCAGCGACAATGCCAATCTCTTCCCCTTTTTTTTTTCATTCACGAGCAAAAGAAAAAAAAACAGCGGGTATCAAAAACGACCATCGAGTAGTTGGGAGAGATAGGAAAGAGGCATTTTGTGTTTAACGATTGTTGGTAAAAGTTCGCCAGTGCGTTTTCAACTGTATCTACTATTACTCAGTTTGGTGATTAAAAAGCCATGATTTTATCAAAGGCTTGCCGAGGGAAAGGGGTATTGGGAGTTTTTTAATGGTGCAATGGTATACGGACGATTAAACTGAGTTCCGGGTTTTCAGCTTTTGCTGCCAATATTCAAGGGGCTCACTTTTCTTATGCGAATTCAGTACTTTGTATTGGATTCTGGAAATTCTGGAGATATACTTTGCAGAAAATTTTTCATACATCACGAGGCTCGACATTGACGATCAGCTGATAGCGAATCGCATGATGACCACCATGCTCGTTTGGCGGCGTACTACTTCCCAGGTAGTGAATTCGAAGTTTGAACGATGAGATCAATCTTGGTCCAACCTTCGATACCGAAGCTTGGACTTGATAGCTTCGACATAGCTTCATCCCATGTATAAGCCTAGATCAAACCAAGCTTAGTTATATCAAAGATATCCAAGCTTTGTTGGCCCAGCTTGTGCCAAGCTTGGCTCAATCTTAGCGTCCCTAGCGTTGTTCCACAGGCAGAATCCAATCTACGTCCAATATTGGATACATACATACATCCAAGCTTACTAGAATCATCCAAACCCAAGCTTCAGAAACCATGTTGTGCTAAGCTTGGTCCGAGCTCAGCTTTGTTAGCTTTGAATCTTAGCTTTAACAAGCATGAATCCCGGACTGCTCATACCATCTAAACCCAAGCTTCTGAACTAAGGTTGAACTAAACTGGATTGAAGCATACTTTTCCTAGTTTCGATTTACCGGCTTCAGCGAAACTCTGCTTAATATTGGATACATATATAAATCCAGGATTGCTGCACCACCTAAACCCAAGCTGGGAAACGAATGATCAACTAAGCTTAGTCCAACCTCAATGTTCCTATCTTCGAAGTTTGAACCAAGATAAATTGTGTAGCTTGGACCAAGACTAATTTCGATGCTTCGACCACGAGAAACTTTGGACGTTGGACGAAAATGAATTTCGAGGCTTGTACCAAGATAAAGTCCGAAGCTTGAATGAAGATAAAGTTCGAAGCTTGTATTAACCTACGTAACCAAGCTAGGACGAAGCTTATTCTCTAAGCTGGGATTGGTGTTGCATTCGCATGTTCTGCACAGATTGACCGAGGCTTCAAAACACAGCTTTGGCGAAGCTTAGTCAAGCCTCGTCCAAGCTTCATCGTATGATCGACCCTGGGTTTTCACACCCCATCACCGGAAGCTAGCGCGCGTCTGGCGGCCGGAAAGGAAGTACTTTCCGCTCGAGGCTGGGCCCTCATGCACTTTCCGCCCTAGGACGGAAAGTACGAACTTTCCGGCCGGCTCTGATCATGCCGTAAATATTGATGGTTAGCATCAGGGACGGAATACAAAATAGCAACGCAATCAAATTGATGGAGGATCATCCCACCTGTCACTGACCTCCCAGACAATCGCGAAATTCATCTATTATGTAATAAATATTAGCCAGAAGTAGCATGTCACGGTAAGATTCACTGAAAATTCGGGGAAAGAATATAAAGTAAGAATAAAATTCACAGAGACATGAATTCACCGGGGGTCACTCCGGATGAGCTCTTAACGTCCCGTATCGTCGAGATAACGAGCCCCTCCACTTTCGCCTCAGCCACAGTAAAGTAGCTTACACAAGGAGAAGTGAGTGAATTAAAGCACGAGATTTATTATATGGCGTACATTGTGTATCCCTGAGCTTCTACTTCATCGACCTTGACGGATAACACTCTGTTTATTGCCAGACTGGAAAGCTTATGGACATGGAACTCTGAAGGTCTGTTTTCACTTAGGCTGGTGGGGGGGAATGTCTCGCGCTGCTTTTTGCAAATCCCGGAAATCTCTCACGGAATTTTTTCCCAATTTTTTTAAAAGTCCGGCGCCCCTACACATATACACACACACGCACACAGACAAAAAGACACAACGTGTTTGCCCCCGTTGGGAGCACAAACGAAACTTCCCGATTTGGAATTGCTGTTTTCCACTCCTAGATTTTCCGGCACGTCAATTAAATCTTCAAAGACTCGTTTCAGAGAAAAAAATAGGAACCATGAAATTTTGAATACTGAAATACAACAGGTGTCGCTACCTGCGACTATGTCACGTGACGCACTGACCAATCACACTGCGCATCGCGCATGCAGACTCTCCTGTGCAAATGCGGGCAAACACGCATGCGCCGGCGGTAGTCGGACAACTTCGGATCTAGACCGAATATGAAAGTTTGAATAGTCATTCAAATTTCGCGCCACTCATAATCAACCGATAACTAATAAATCACTACATGAAAGTGAGTCGAATTTAGATCGAAGCTAAGGTACGCTGAGAGACTCCAATTGCGACATTGATTAGCTTGATCACAACTTTCCTTCGTAAATAATGATTGATTAAAACTTTTGGCGATTTTCATGCTTCATGGTTAAAAAACGAACGGGAAACTAGTGCATGAATTTCTTTCAAAATCTAATCTGGTCTCAGTTGCGTGAAGACGCATCGATTAAAAAAAAATTGTCGAACCGGGTGATTCGTTTGCAAGAAATCGTTGTCCAAAAATTGTGGGCACATACGTACACGTAAACACACATACACACATACACACAGACATTTTGTTAAAAATATTCTAGAACGATTGCAGAGAGTTTGAAACGTGGACATATGATGGAATTTTCACTTTTCATTTTCGGGGCCATTACAATAACTTCCCTATATCGGAAAGTTAAAAAACATATGCATTTGAAACTTGTACTTCAAAAACCCACGTTGGCAACATAAGAATAGCTGAAACGTTGCACTTTTTACTCAGAATTTTTTCCCAGACTATCTTGCGAAGTTTCACGACATCGTTGTCTTTTAAAACGACACTTTTACTTCAAAAACTATAATAATCGTGTAATTGACGTGGAATTGAAGTAAAGCGGTGAGAAGTCTTCGTGAGCATGCATGGTGGGCTTGTTTGCAGCAAAAAAAACTCAGACTTTTTTTCACGGATTAGAAACTCGTATGAGAGTCCGTATTTCTATAATCCTACTGCCCAAAAATAAGTAGGCCTTCCTCAGATTTTAGTGTGGCCTCCCGACGAACACCCTCCGCATTTGTGTTTATGAATAAACGCCCCAATCCATCATCATGAAACGGAAGGAACACTGGAGAGATGGTGCGTGTTGTCTTCACCATGTACACGATAGGAATGCCTCCCATGAATGAATGACTGTCATTCCCGCTGGTAGGTAGAGTGGGGAGCAAGGCCCCACCCACGAGCCGTCATAATATTGCCCCGGGGCTCCCATACCATTCGTTTAAAATCAATTTAGGAAAGACCGATTGGGCCAATGAGGTTGATTGGTTACACATAACTTTGTTGCATGATCGATTCGTCCGTTACATTAGCATGGCGCGAAAGGCCTGCGATTGGTCATTTCTACCGGACACCATTTTTCTTGATGATTGTCTTCAAATTCAATTACCTTCTCACCTGATAATTAGAAAGAAAATATCATAATTTGGTAGCGAAGTGACTTTGATGCATCGTGTTCGAGGAAGCGCATACACAAAAATGAACGTCGTCCGAGTCGAAAGTCGGAAGACCATTCCTTATTGGTCTGTCATACTTCATTTTTGAATCCTAATTCATTCATTGCATCTTGTCGGAGATATTCGGCGTAACAAATTTACTTTTCGTATAACCCCAAACCAAATTGTTATTAAAATAAACATTGTGTTGAAGTGTTAGAATTCGTGAGTGATCATTTCGTCTCCAGTCATCCAACATCGTCACATCTCAACAAGTGCTCACTCCCCCTTTTTATTATAACAAGCTGCATAAGGATTCAATCTGCATGTAGCGAATATTGCAAATATTGTTCTGTGCAGGTCAGATTTCTGGGATTTACAACTCCAGAAAGTTCAAAACGAACGCAATATTATTCAATCAGATTAGTCAGATAACATCGTGAAGTTGGTTGGTAATCGCGTTTGCGTCGATAAACATCGATATTTGGGATATCAATTCGGCTTTAGTTTTCAAAAGTATGACAATTGTTCAAGTTGTCATAACTTATGTAGTTATTGAAAATGATATACACAGAATATTTTTTGAGGCTCCGTTAATTTATCAAGTTTCGAGTGTTCTACATATTCTGTTCAGTGTTGAAAATTTTATATGTACGCGATAATTACAGAAAAACCAAAGGATGCTTGCTCCAAATTGGAAAATTGAAAGCTCTCAATTTTTCGGAATCAATGATTAACAGTATCTTCAACTTCGGAAAACATATTGTGACTTCAAATTTCAAATTGTAATTCGGCGGGCGAAGCCCGCATTCGGACTTGTAGCAATTAATTATTTACAGAGGAATAATATCTGGACGGAACCAATGCCCAATAGACGAATTTATTTTTTAAATTGGAGGGAGAAATGTTTTGAATGTCGGCTTTTCCGATGGCTTTCACCACACCCTCTAACCTCTAGAGCCCCCCCCCCCCGCCCCCCGCTGAAACTGCGGCTCATCCCCTCTCAAATATTAGGATGTAAAATCGATATCGTAAGGGAGAGTGGAAGAAAGATTTATTCGTACAAGAACAACCCGTTGTGGCGAAAAGAATGGGCGAAAGTGGAGGAAGAAGAACTGGGATTGGATTTACCTCGCAGTTATTCGTATCCACTTGTCTTACTGCAATTGATCTTTTGACGTTGTCCTTTGTACCAAAAATCCTTCTTTTTCCACATTCCTTTACTGAGATCATATGATAACAGATAACCGTTAAATTGTAGGAAAATGTTGGCTCGTAAACGTCACGAACAGGTATTATGTCATCTTTTATGGTCCTGTGGTTTAATGTTGATGGAGATGAAATAAGTTTGAAAGTTCCGCGAGTTAATGGCTAATGTAGCGTTTGTGAAGGTCAATAATGCAGATCGTCCGACTATAGTATCTGACAGTTTTTATGGGGAACACTTCCTGCATTCAAATCGCTTGATCAGCCCCAAAAAAAAGGAGTAATAATTGTCCATCTTCACCTCGCTTCGTAATTTGAACCAACACTATCTTTTCCGGAGTAGAAGACACTGTTAATCATTGCTCCCGAAAAAATGAGAGCTTTCAATTTTCCAATTTGGAGCAAGTATCTTTTGGTTTTTCTGTAATTATCGCGTACATATAAAATTTGTCAACACTGGCAGAATATGTAAAACACTCGAATCTTAATAAATTAACAGAGCCTCAAAAAATATTCTGTGTATATCATTTTCAATAACTACATAAGTTATGACAACTTGAACAATTGTCATGCTTTTGAAAACTAAAGCCGAATCGATATCCCAAATATCGATGTTCATCGACGCAAATGCGATTACCAACCAACTTCACGATGTTATCTGACTAATCTGATTGAATAATATTGCGTTCGTTTTGAACTTTCTGGAGTTGTAAATCCCAGAAATCTGACCTGCACAGAACAATATTTGCAATATTTGCTACATGCAGATTGAATCCTTATGCAGCTAGTTATAATAAAAAGGGGAAGTGAGCACTTGTTGAGATGTGACCTGTTGGATGACGAGACGAAATGATCACTCACGCATTCTAACACTTTAACACAATGTTTATTTTAATAACAATTTGGTTTGGGGTTATACGAAAAGTGAATTTGTTACGCCATTTTGAGAATATCTCCGCCAAGATGCTTCTCGTGTGTGATGCGGTTGGATGCTTTTAGGGAACTGTTTGAGAAATTTGAAAAGAAGAGATGGGCTTTAAGGGAGGTGTGCACTTATTTTGATGTTGCAAAAAGATTAGTTAGTAGGATTCTGAGATGGGCGTGTCAGTTTCGTGATGATGTCAAGTCCATCGAATGATCAGTCCCAAATTCGTCCATCAACGAATACTGACCCCCCACATTTTTCCAATTGATATCATATCGAAAACGTCACAGCGACTAGCCCACATTTCCTCTACATCTGATCCCTGGACTTCACGGCGCCGAGGTACCACAGAGACTCAGTACATCTCCCAGCCTCGCTTGGCCGTTATTTGGAATTCCCCTGTGTGTGCTCTTTCACGTTACTGCCACGTTCAATATTGCGGTTCGAATTGGAGGGGAAAAGAGATACCAGCGTATCCCTTGTCCATTCGACAGCCCATGCTACACGTGTCAGTGTCCCTCGGAGATTATTGGGATTTGAACATGTGTATTAACTATCCTAATTGCTACCTCGCTATTGAACGACTAGGTCCATCCTCGTAAGCAGCGCTTGTACACGGATAGAAGAGGTCGGATTGATATCACCCAGGCCTGATAACCAATACCCAATGGCAGACTTTAAACGACAACTCAATGGTCCATCATTGGTTACTTAATGTCTCAGTTCAGAAGTTCATCAATGCAAAGTCTGCAGATTCAATATCGACCGCAGATATCACTTTATGCATTGTATTTAAAAGACACTCAAGAGAAGAAATGAAGAGTGGAGCTATATAAGTGTATATATATATATATACACATCTGTGGAATTGAACATTGAATATATTATCATTATTATTCGACCCTGGATCGGAAAGACATGTAAGACCTTGTTCCAATGAGATTTGATGAAGTCTCTTTTAGTTCCAATCTGCAATGATTACGTTCCATGCGATCTCGAATGAAGTATCGGTTTGTTTACATTCCTAATTCACTCAAGGTCATTGCCAATATCATTCTATGGCAGGCCCCCAAGGTCACTCGTGAAACCTCATCTGAATGACCTTGAGAACACTGTTCTGGCGAGAATCTGTTTTCCAAAACAAAGTTTTCGGCTTCAGAACTTGTTGTTGGAATCTTGGAACATATTTCTATCAGTGAAGTCTAATCCAAGGACATAGCAACGGATTTATCATGGTACCACTATCTAGAAACGTTTCAACCAACAAATATGAAGATTTTAAACTATTTGGATTGGGGCGTAGCTTTAACTGATGACATTTCAATTGCGAGCTTTGAACTATATTCTAATATTTTAACTCTCTCAACTCTAAACATACAGTTATTTAACTTGGAGTTTTTCGTCATTGGTGTACTCGGTCTTTGGGAGTGCGCGAATTTGCTCAAGGGACTACCTCTGGCGCGTCGGATTCTAGTAGCCCGTGCAGAAAACTATATATCCCAAAGGTATATCTTGGATAGAGCATTTTTGGTCGAAGAAATATTTCATATATATCTTACTTATAATGAACATATATACTTTATATGGTTGCATGGATATATCCACGTAAATATATCCAGATATATCCGTATATTATATAGATATATCCGTATATTATAAATATCTCCGTTAATATATTTTTCCCCCGTGAGGCAGGAGGTGTGGGAGGGGGGGGGGCGGGGGTCGGTGTGATTCGCGGGAAATTGGGGGGGGGGGGGGTGGGGAGGATGAGGAAGGGGTGAGGGGTATGTCCTTGGAGACATCCTCATTGAAATCAATCAAGTCAGTGTCAATTTTCGATTGTATAATCGCGTTTCAGAGTACGTTTCGGAGGTCAGGGACAGTTTTGTCTCCTGCTGGTCTTCTTTTACTGAGTGAACGGGCGCCGCCCCACTTAACTCCGTTCCGCACCCACACCGTCCACCTTTGCGCTCGATTTTAGTCTGCATGTCGTGTAATTGCCAAACTTCGCACTCATCGCAGAAACCGCGCTACAGAGCTTAATGCCGAAAATTACTATTTTGTTAGTCAGTTCGAAGGAAAGAGTTTTGCGGTTGTGCGCTGCTGGGGAATGAGCTTGTTCCCCGGGAGGGCATTGCCTCTCCCGAGGGGAGATACAATGATTTTGCACCTACTAGGTGCCTACCTACTTTTAGCCAGCGTTATCCATTCCCATCAAGTCCACGTTATGCTCCATTGCCTCTACCCATTTGGCTTCCCCCACCCGCCATCAATATGCCCCTCCAATGCAGTCCGCTGGCGAAAGAGTGGGGATGTTCCTTAGTACAGATTTTCAGTGAAAATTACTCAAGGTCGGATTCCTCGAGCCGGGCGGATTAAGAAACACTGTATGGTACTTTTCGTAACTGAGGGTGTGGCGAATTTTTGTGAGAACTTTATGTGTGTGTGTGTGTGTGTGTGTGAACTTTGCGTGTGTGTATGTGGGAGAATTTTGTTTGTGTGTAAGAGAACTTTACGTGTGGGTAAGAGAGAATTATGTGTGTGTGTGTGTGTGTGTGGGGGGGGGGGGGAATATATGTCCATGGTCAAATTATGGCCTTCAGAGAAGAAGACACTCTACAACTTCTGTAATATATAGTCCATATTCCGGCATATATATAGTTGAAAAGAATTCGCATTGGTTACTGCGCTCTATCGCCTAAACAATCCAAGATACTGGCAGAGTTCTTATATCCAAAATTGTTCGCCATGCAAAAATACCCATTTTATGTGCAGCAAATTTCATTCCGCTTCCCATAATTAAGGAGGTATCAGGGGTTCAAGCGGCCGCACTTCTGTTGGTATAACGCCCATAAGTCTCGCGGCGTAGCGCCCACCAAGTGCCCACTCAGTGATAATTATCCGTGTGATAAGTGACTAAGTTCAAGTGCGCGTGTGCATTCGTGTGTATGTGAATTAAAAATCGGATTACGGTCCTCAGGGGTTGCACGGAGTTTCTCCACTAGTTTCAACTGTAAGCTGACCCTCCCTCCCCCCCCCCCCCTCGTGCCCCCGAAGTTATTGAAACAAGGATTCCATTAAATTTATTTGGATAAAATTTGAATAAATTTTTTGGCGCAGGGGGATCAAAGACCCGCACTAATATTCATTCCCATGTGGAAAGTCGGTCGCGGACCCAACCTGCGGCGCGGGGGGGGGGGCAAGTTCGCCGTCAGGTTACAATGGGCTCTTGGGAGTGGACCTTGTGATAATAAATATGCTAGCTTGAAGGGTGAAAGTTGACCCCATTAGGGGTTCCCTCACCAGTTCCCCCCGAGGGGGTGGCGATGGGAGATGAACCGGGAGGACATATATATATATACATGCATATGGCCCCTGGAAAAAATTTGCCATCTCGACTCTCCACTATGGCCAGAGCAAAAACACAATATAAGGCCAATGAATTAGGGTCAAGGCCAATGAAATTTAATAGACTTACCAATTTTGATGATAGGTGGCAATGCATTGGTATAAACACTCATTTGTAACAATTGCAGAATGATGACGGAGGCTAGCAGGCAGCCCGGGGCCCCCTTCATAGCTCATCGCGAACACTCACCCTTACGGCCGCCCCCCTCTCGCGATCACACCTCACTAACCGGTCGCTGCGATCCCACCCCCCCACCTCTGGGTACCGAACCTCTCAGGCCTTCATTCACCTGCAAAGAAAAGGAGGTCAATAGTATATGCAGGTTACACAAAATTTATGAGAATCAAATGCTGTAAATGTTTACAAATAGCAATACACAACAAGGGTAGTCAATGTATATATATATAGTCAATTTAAGGTGGGGGATGCGTGTGTGGGTGGATGGGTGCGTGGTGGGTGGGTGGATGTGTGGATGGGTGGGTGGACGTGTGGATGGGTGGATGAGCGGGTGGGTGGATGTGTGAGTAGGTGGGTGGGTGGGTAGGTAGGTGGGTGGGCGGGTAGGTGGATGAGTGGGTGGGTAGGTGGGTAGATGGGCGGGTGGATAGGTGGGTGGGTGAGTAGGTGGGTGGATGGGTAGGTAGGTGGGTGGGCGGGTAGGTGGATGAGTGGGTGGGTAGGTGGGTAGATGGGCGGGTGGATAGGTGGGTGGGTGAGTAGGTGGGTGGATGGGTAGGTAGGTGGGTGGGCGGGTAGGTGGATGAGTGGGTGGGTAGGTGGGTAGATGGGCGGGTGGATAGGTGGGTGGGTGAGTAGGTGGGTGGGTGGATAGGTGGGTGGGTGGGTAGGTGGATGTGGGGGGTGGATGGATGGATGAGTGGGTGGGTGGATGTGTGGGCAGGTGGGCGGGAACCGCAAAAAAAATTAGTTCAGTTCGCGCGTGCCGCTTCAAAAATTTCTAAAATATCAAAAATTTCAAGCCTACCAAAGTTGAAAAAAATAATCAAGAATCTAAAAAAGTAACATGTCATTCAGACGCTAAAATAGTTTTCACATGGAGTGTTTCAACATGTCCAAATGTTCAAAAAAATTGCCAAAAAAATTCACTGCACTAATTGCCTAAAACCGCAACTGCGCTCAAGTTATGCGAAAAGCTCGCCCTACTCGCGATGCCACGTGAATGTTCCGGTTCACGCAGCTCCACTTAATTTACCCGCACAACTCAGACTGATAGTGCGGACATTTGAATATATCTCCACAATTTTTCCGCGGATTCGCTATCGCGAAATAAAAAAATTATTTCGCGCCTTTTTGCGACTTGGGAGATCCGCCCATGTTTGCAAAATCTTTCAATATCCACCATGTGGAATTGTTGTTACCGAGCTTCCCTCTGGATGTGCACAATGTTCTGTGTTTGGATATCTGTGTCCGGTTGCCGATCAATTTCTGCGATTTGGTTAGCGAGTCCATGGGATAACAGATACGTAAGCTCCTCGGATCGATGATTCACACGCTCCGTTCAAATATTCCCACCCCCTCACCACCCCCCCCCCCCCGCCCCCACCCGCTTTCCGCACAGCCCTCTAACCACCCTTTCTCCCATTGCCCGAGCCCACCTGGTTCGCACCCCGTTTGCCTTCGATTCTTCAGGGATTTCTAGAAAAACCCACAACGTCAGCAAAAATACCTCACGTGGCATTTTCTCACGCTGCTTCCCTGCTTCGGTATTTTGATTCTATTTTTTTCTTTTTTTTTTCACCAATGTTTTTCCATCCATCCTATCGCTGTGTCACTGTTCATTAGCATAGTTAGGAAATTTTCCGAAATTCACATCGTTTTCTGTAACGAATTTCCGGGAAAATGTAAAGTATTCGCGTTGATGGAAATGCCGGGGAAGGAGGATGAAAATTGTTAAAACGGTGAAAAATAGACTGGAATTGAGGGTGGAAATGATCATTACACTAATTGTAAGATGAAGTTTGTCTGTGAGTTTTAACCCGACACATTGAGGGCTTCAGAAATCGCTCTGTTGTATGGACTAATCGATTTAACCTCTCATGGGCAATCTTGTTAAACTAAGGGAAATTGCAGGGCGGTGGTGAGATTGGCGAATTTTCTCTTGGCGGTTAGTTCACAGAACACTTATATACATACAATAGTGTCTGGGTAAATATACTCGATGGTCAAGTGCGATTGTTAATTATTTTTTTTGGGTAATTTAGTGGTGATACACAGTGTTTCAGCAATTGAATTTATAGACTTAGAATTATTGACCTATATATTAACGGAGTGTTTGCGATATTGTAAGGTATCGTTGAGACCACGTGTTCCATGTATGTTGTAAAAACATAACGAAATATTTTTGCAAAATGGAAAACGGAAGTGGAATAAATTTTCTCGAAATTTATAGAGAAGAATAAAAAGCGAGGTGATAATTGATAAGGAAGATGATAAGCCAATGGGTGGGTCGAGGGGGTGGTAAATGTGGGGTGGGTGGAATGATTAGTCTTCATGGAGAAAAAATTATGTAAATAATATTTAAACAATTTATGTAAATTGTTAAACTCACCGAAACGGAGCGCAACATGCGGGACCTCACCTTAACAGCGGCCGGCGCGCGACTGTTCGCTTTTGGTCTTACCCTCGAATGTGCAGAAACTCCACGAGTTTCGCATCAACGCAGGCCGAGTGTCGTACTTCTGCCAATTTTCCGGGGTCCACGTGCTCGGGGATGCTTCATACGCAAGCGTATCACGTGGTTGGGCGATTGGAATTTAGCGGGAGACTGACGGATAGTTGTGGTACATATTGATGGATCTTAACTATGTAGGTAGTTTGCATCACTATATATAGTATATCCGGCGGGTTATGATGTTTGAGAGTGTGTGATTTTTCCAATTTCATAAAACTTCATGAACTTTTTTCGATTTTTAAGAAACCCGCCCACTCACCTATTCACCCACTCATCCATCCACCCACTCACCCATTCACCCACTCACCCATACACCCATCCACCCACTTAGCCACCCACCCACCCACCCACTCGCCCAACCACCCACCCACCCACTTACCGATACACCCACCCACTTACCCATACACCCACCCACTTACCCATACACCCACCCACTTACCCATACACCCACCCACTTACCCATACACCCACCCACCCACTCATGCACCCACCCACTCGCTCATCCACCCACTTACCCACCCACTTTCCCACCCACTTTCCCACCCACTTTCCCACCCACTTTCCCACCCACTTACCCACCCACTTACCCATACACCCACTCATCCGTCCATGGAGGGCGGAAAAATTGGTTATAGACGTCGTCAACAAAAATGGAGGTTCAAATCAGATTTACAAAAGTTTTTTAAAACAATTAGGAGACATTTTACTTGGGATTCTGGCACCACGCGGTAGTTCAATTTTTAATTCAATTATTTTTTCGGATCTTCTTAATTTACGTCCAAAAAAAGCAGGTGTAAAATTTGATAATGGAAAAAAGTGAGTTGATGAAGCAGTTCTGTTATTAGCAATTGAATTGTTTACATCGCTTTATTGCAAAAACGGTGAGAGATAGGGCAGAAGGTGTTAAACGAAACTTGTTCTGTAGGTGGTAATGCACATTTCATTTCTTATGACTTTTTCCATAGTTGTCATAATTAAGGAGGTATGACGGGTCTAACCCTCGAGTGGTCGCACCCCTATTGGCGTCTCACTCCCACTCAAGTAACCCGCATAAGTGTCGTCCTCACGCTCACTATCTGCTTCATCTTTTAAAACAAATAATAATATTGGAAAAAATATTGAATGAGCAACATATTGGTCCATGATTGATCCGTAACAACCACCCGCCTCGGTTGTTTCCGTCTGACTGCGCATTCAACGAATTCC
Source organism: Asobara japonica (assembly GCA_026005395.1). Lineage (NCBI taxonomy): Eukaryota > Metazoa > Arthropoda > Insecta > Hymenoptera > Braconidae > Asobara > Asobara japonica. The sequence continues at coordinate 2,013,465 of BQMI01000510.1, forward strand.
CCGAATTTTTCCAACGCATGGAAAACACTAAAATCATGATGTAATGTACGTTGAGAGCTGACGCGCGCTACCTTAAACGTGCGAATCCCAGGTGAGTGCTGAGTCCACACAACCCTTACTACTGTAACAGACAATGTGATGTATTCTCTGATTTCGCACGGAATAAAATTGGTTTACTCAAATCAATTCGCAAGTTGAACGGAGAAAAGCAGAGTTGTAAAGTGACCTTCGATCCTAAGTTACTATGAATAATTGCAGTTATTATTTTCTCGTACGGAAACGTGAAAGCTGCGAGTAGAAAATACAATGTATATGTATATGGTGTCCCAGAATTGCCCATTTTACCCCAGGGGAGCAGACTTGCCCCAAAATGTCAGCTGTGTGGGTGGGCGGTCGTGCGAGTGAGCGAGTGGGTGGGGGCGGGTGTAAGTGGGCGGGTGGATAGGGGCCTGTGTGAGTGGGGAGGGGGCGTGTGTGAGTTGGCGGGTGGGAGGGAAGGGGAGTGTGGGAGTGGGCAGGCGACTGGGTGGGTGGGGAGGGGGCGTGTGCGAGTGGGCGGGTAGCTGGGGAGGGGGGGGGGGGGGGGGTGAGTGGGCAGGTGGGTGGATAGGGGGCGTGTGTGAGTCGGCGGGTGGGTGGGAAGGGGGGGGTGTGTGCAAGTGGGCAGGCGACTGGGTGGGTGGGTTGGGAGGCCCGGTTGGTTGGGGACGGGGCGTGTGTGAATGGACGGGTGGGTAGGGAAGGGGCGATTGGGTGGGGAGGGGGCGTTTGTGAGTGGGCTGGTTGGTGGGGAGGGGGTGGGTGAGTGTACGGGTGGGTGGGCGGATGGGTGGATGTGTAGGCGGGAGGGGTGGGTGGGTGACGGTGTGTGTAGATGAGTGTACATATATATATATATATATATGTATATGTATGCATTGAATGTGACAATATGACCCTATCCACGAAAAAAGGACGCATTACGTTTCATTGGCAAGTGTATTTTCGCTGTCAAACCAAAGGTATGAAGGAACATCAGAAAAGTTCAAAAGTATTTTTCTCTTCTCACGCCGGTTATCACGTATTTAATAATGTGGATATACGCGAGCAGCGTAAACCTCACCTGCGCAAAGAAAATCGTATTTGAAAAAAAAGGAAAAAAAAAGTATATGACCATTTTCACAGCCCGCCAAGCCTAGCCACCAACATTTTCATCTCGAATCCCCAGATACTACTCTTACCTGTATCAGTTTACTTCTGAAATGACGAAAGATATAGAGGGAGCAACGGATCACGGTTAAAGTCAAAACATAACTTCGCGCTATGTCTTTACTTGGGTTTCATCATAAAAAGTTACTGTCGCTCCTCTCATTCCTTCGTCTCATCGTTGCTTCCTCACTTAGGAATGGAAGTGTATCTGACATAAAATGGTTTTTTGGTCGGGGAAAAAAAAGTGAATTGAAGATATGATATTTCATAATGCTTTTAAATATTCTTTCCGTAACATCTGGGTTTTAAATCAATTTATCTCTTCCGTGAACAACTTGCTGCTGCAATAATTTTTACTACTTACTGTATCGAGAAAAGACGAAAAATTAGCAGAAAAATTGACACCAAAATTACGAACGAATAACTAGCAATTAACTCAAGAATTCGGATAAATCGTGTAACTATTCGAATTAGAAAATGTGTGTATGCATGTACTGATGTAAACGCTTAAATGTTCGTATTACAATTAAACTCAGGGCGCTTATCGTAACCTGAGGGTCTTCATGGAACTTACATCGGATAATTTTTTTCTTTAAATTGACCGACCAGCTTTTTTGTTATCATCGATTGAATTGTTCACAACGCTCTATCGCGAAAACGGTGAGAGAGACAGCAAAAAGTGTTAGACAAAACTTGTTCTGCAAGTGATAATGCACATTTAACTTCTTATGACTTTTTTCCATAATTCTCATAATTAAGGAGGTATCACGGGTTTAATCCTCGAGCGGTCGCACCCCTATTGGCGTCTCACTCCCACTCACGTAACGCGCATAAGTCTCGTCCTCGCGCTCACCATGCGCCTGCTCAAATGTTCATAATCAGCGCTCGATAAATGGATCAGCTGAAAATTCTCAAATCTGATTTACCCCCCACCCGCACCCTCCCCCCCCCCCTACCCCCGCCGGTGGCGCTAGTGGCGCCAAGCACGTGTTCCTACGCAGTTTCCGATGTAGTCGATTCCTCCAGCAAAGCAAAAATTCTAATCAAATCTGTATTCCCAATTATCTGATTACAATCGACCAAGAACGTTCAATTAAATCGGTCAAGTAGATAAAAGCAAAACCTCCTATCTGTCCAACATAAGTAAGATGTTTCCCTTTAAGCGCCTTCTTATCGTTTAAATTGACTCCACAGTTCAGACACAAACCCACCGTTGTATCGATTTGTCACAGTGGTGAGTTGTTTCACGGCGTAGCCGTCTGATGGCAGCACGCTCAACTACATCCTGCAAATGGTACAAATGTTTCCGTCTCTCTCCCTCTTACTACCCCACATTCTATCTCATTTCACGAATGCTCACCTCAGCGAATCTCATTGCTGGATTCAACGAGTGTCTCGTCCCTTGGTTTTATTCCTTTATTTGTGTTATCCTCAACCCTCTATTTTCATTCTTATGTTTTTTTTTGCGCCCGCGCGCGAATTGAAATGTCTCCGAAGATCTCCTTTTGTCACAACTTCCCTTTAGTTCATTCCGTCATTGTGGACATTTCCATCTACTCATCATGGTGACTGCCGACCATTTGGCATGAAAATGAGATCATCACATGACAATGAAGACGAGTTCAGGTCGTGGGGAGGTGGTGGGTGGGGGGAGGGGGTGGGTGGGTGGGGTGGTTTTGGGCGGGTGGGGGGAGGGGGTGGATGGGCGGAGGGGGTAGATGGGCGGAGGGGGTGGGTGGGAGAAGGAGGTAGGTGAGGGGGAGGGGGCGGCTGAGTGGGAGGGAGTGGGTGGGGGGAGGGGGGGATTTAAAGAGATGCAAATAAAAACATTTCAGAACTTTTCACTGGCAATTCCATTGAGCGCTACCGTATTCATTGCATTAACTTTCAAAATTAGTTGTTAATTGATGGCTGCAGCGCACTTTTGGAAAAAGAATTCAACGCCTTGAGAAGTCGGCAAGGCCTACAAAAAATATGAAATTTCATGAAATATTATTGCAAGAATCGTCACAAGTGTGTCACATTTGGGGCAGAAAAAAAACTTCCCGATTTGGTATTTCAACATAGCATACTACCTTTATTCTTCTCCAATATATCACCCATAAGCACGCAACAGTTGTGATGAGCAAACTCAACAGTGATATCAATAATTGACATTGCGACTAATAATTGGTGGACACGATCAATTCAGTTTGGTTTTTAACGCTCATAAAAATTTTCAACTGAAAATCGTCTGACCAGTTACCCTCTCTGCTTCTGTATCTACTTAATCGCCCCCCTCCTTGACATGCTTCCAGCAATTGTCGACATATTCGCTCGTCAGGTATATTCTCATTCAACTCGCGATATCTTCTAAACTATACGAAGTAGCAAATAATGTCATAAAGTATGAAATGTGTATTTTTGTATAAGGAACAACTTTGGTTATGTACATTTCTCTCGTATTTTCAACGGTTTCGGCGCTACGGCGTTATCAACTGTGTGATACTGGAAATATAAGATTCGTTTTTGACCCAAAAATTTTGAGTCATATTATTTCTCACTAAATCCAACATATATGTGTCATATATTCAAGGCAAAATGTCTTTTTCAAATTGCACCCTGAAAATATGATACTAGGTGGTGTCTGGATGCGCAAAAAAAATACAAAGTCGTGGAAATAACCCGGAACAAGAAAAAAAAAGAGGTTAAATTCTGCCATCAACATTTTTTCTGGTATATATTTTATCATGCCGCCCTCTTTATTATCACTGTCTCGTGCATTTCATCCAGCCCCATTCACATTACTTCATGTAAAAATGTTTCCATGCGAATGTTCAGAATGGGTGTGACATTGAAAGAACGAATATCATGAGGAGCACCAGTGTTGAAGGGGGATCATTCACATAGTCGGGAATTTAATGGACGAGTAACGAGTCAAGTGAGCAGTTTAATACAACATAAAAATTTTCTACAGTTAATCTTAAACGTTTCAACGAAAATATAATTGAGATGGTTGTGATGGATTAGTCTACAGATAATTTAATTTAGCTCCCCAGGATTCATTTTGTCAATTAGGGAGCGTGTTGTGGCCTGGACGCCGAGTGTGGGGTGCAACTGATATACACGCCAGACAACCATTCCATTTACCACGCCCCGAAATCTCTTTCCACTTTTGCCAGGGGCAACATAATTTCGCAGCTAATTTCAGAATAACTTTCAATGTTCATTATGTCATATCACTATGAGCTGTTCACTATTATTGTTATTAATATTTTCCGTAATTGTCTCAAGAATAGTATAAATTTGGTAAAAATCAAACGGAATGAAAAAAATAGGGTGCAAGACGTATATGTGTGTGCGTGAGGATTTAGGTCCCTCTTCAGCATTTCTATGGAGGGGAGTACTGGACACCCATCCATATGGCTGGGGCCAACTTTCGCCATTGAGACCATCGTATTTCTAAACCTCCGAAAATTCCTTTGATAGCGGGTAGTAGGTAGGTAGGTGAATGGGTGGGTCCGTAGCTGAGTGGGTGGGTGGGTGGGTGAGTAGGTGGGTGGGTGGGTGGGTGAGTGGGTGGGTGGGTGGGTGGGTGAGTAGGTGGGTGGGTGGTGAGTGCGTGGATGGGTGGGTGGGTGATTGAGTAGGTGGGTGGGTAAGTGGGTGAGGGGGTGGGTGAATGAGTGGGTGAAAGGGTGGGTGGGTGGCCGAGTGAACAAGTGGGTGGGTGGGTTGGTGGGTGCGTGAGTGGGTAGGTGCGTGAGTGAGTGGGTGGGTAGATGGGGGAGTGGGTGCGTGTATGGGTGGGTCGGTGGGTAAGTGAGTGGGTGGGTCAGTGGGTCAGTGAGTGAGTGGGTAAGTGGTTGAGTGGGTGAGTGAGTGGGTGGGTAAGTGGGAGGGCGGGTGAGTGGGAGGGTGGGTAGATGGGGGAGTGGGTGCGTGTATGGGTGGGTCGGTGGGTAAGTGAGTGTGTGGGTCAGTGGGTCAGTGAGTGAGTGGGTAAGTGGGTGAGTGGGTGAGTGAGTGGGTGGGTAAGTGGGAGTGTGGGTGAGTGGGAGGGTGGGTGAGTGGGTGGGTGGGGGTTTGTTTGGGTGGACGCGAAAGCTCGTGTAACTTCTCAACCATTAATGAAAACTGACCACATCGTACCGTAATAAGTTGAAAACAACTCTTATATGACAAAACGAGAAGTGTGTTTTGTATGCCCAAGGGTGCCACATAACCATTCTGCCCATTAGTTCGTTACCACGTCGGACCATTTCATGAAAGTGAAGTGATCGCAGTGCTAGCCATTAAAGCATCAAAAATTAAATGGCAAGCTCACCGATGGAAGAATCTCACACACAGAGATAAAAAAAAATGTTCTTTGTAAAACACGTTGATGTCTAAAAAAATTAAATCAATTATTCCATTTTTTTCCGAATTTTTTGTACGGAAACTTTTACGAAAAAGACAGAAACAATGAAAAGTGCTATATTTTTGGTCCCTCACTGTTAATTTTTTTTTCTACCCCATATGCTCTCATCGCGTCACTGAAGAATAGATGTGCTAGGTTGCGGCTCTAGGGACTTTTACCTCGCGCCGCGCTGCGGTCGCGCCGCGCCCGGGACCGCGGCAAACCCGCGAATTAGAAGTCCGCAAAGTCACCGGCCGGCCAGCATTTTCCCGTAGAAATTTTCCCCTCTTCAGATTCAACTAAACAATACCACTTCCCTGATGAGGAAATGTGAGGGGCAATACGGTGCAATTATAGTCGCACTGCCGTCGAATGCATTTCTGCTCGCGTCGCTGGCCAGACCTCGCCTGCGGGCCCAGCCGTCAGCGCCGCCCGCGTAAAAGCGCCGCAACAGCCCAGAAATATCAGGAAATTTATTTTTCCGTGCATACTTAATGTACCGAACACCAGGAAATTAAATATACGCTCAAATTATTTTCTTGGCTTTGTGAAAATAATTTATACAAGAGGAAAAGTCCCATTAAAATTTAGTGGGCTTTGACCATCCTCGCTTATGATTAAAAAAACAATGAGTGGGCTTTATCAGATAAAATGTGTCATAATTTGTAAATTAATGTGTGTAAAAAGTCTTTGTACGGTACATCAATTTTTGTGCGGTGGCCAACAAATTTTTGCCAGTGGATCATAGCTAATTATTAACGCGCGCACTGTACCTGCCAAGTAATTGGATGTTTGAGTTCACAAGGAAAATTCACCTAGCCCCCGACTTTTTAATTAGCAGCATAATCATTTTTCTGGAAGTTTCATGCTTACCCCAGCATTTTTTATTCCGTATACATTATGTGAGTATTCGTTCTTGTGATAAGGAATACGCATGGCACAACTCTACGACTGAGCTACTTAATTTTTAAACTGAAGCCCACGCTTGCCATGATTTTCCTCTCAACCGCGTCTCTCCTGTAATTGGGAATAATTCCTGCAGTTGGTTCCATTTATTTATTTATTTATTTATTTATTTATTTACTTTTGTTACTTAAATCATCGTCGATTATTTTTTCAATTTTGTTGTAATTTATTTCTCCTTTTTTTTTTGGGGGCTTGCAAACGATGTAGAATGGTCTGACAGAGGAAAATAGGAAATGTGGGTGTGGCCGCTGTGCGCGGCGGCCACGTTTATCGGATCCAATTCCACCAAGTCTAACGAATGAAAGGGTGAAAAAATTTGAGAAGACTCCTCAAAGTTGGTAGGTGATGGGTATTTTGTACGGAATAGCTATGGCTCGGAGGTCACCAAAAGTTGGTGATAAATTTCGGACTATCAATTATTTTATCAACTTCCCGATAGGGGAAATTTATGTAATCACTCCGGTTATGAAACCGAAAATTGCTATGAAACAATTACGGTGATTAAGATCGGAATCGAAGCGCCTTGCTGCACAATCGAGAAAATTAGTTTTTGAACAAAATTGTTTCAGGCCATCAATTGCTATTAACAACTTTAATTGTTGATAACGCCGTAGCGCCGAAACCGTTCAAAATACGAGAAAAATGTACATAACCAAAGTTGTTCCTTATACAAAAATACACATTTCATACTTTATGACATTATTTGCTACTTCGTATAGTTTAGAAGATATCGCGAGTTGAATGAGAATATACCTGGCGAGCGAAAATGTCGATAATTGCTGGAAGCGTGTCAAAGAGGGGGCGATTAAGTAGATACAGACGCAGAGAGGGTAATTGGTCAGACGATTTTCAGTTGAAAATTTTTATGAGCGTTAAACACCAAACTCAATTGATCGCGTCCACCAATCATTAGTCGCAATTTCAATTATTGATATCACTGTTGTGTTTGCTCATCACAACGGTTGCGTGCTTATGCGTGGTATATTGGAGAAGAATAAAGCTAGTATGCTATACTGAAATACCAAATCGGGAAGTTTTGTTGGTGCCCTGAATGGAGAAATTCCGTCGCTTAATACCCAGCTTGGTAGTTGTAAACGAAATTAATCAACTGTTGATAAATGGCTCTTGTAGGAATTAAAGCATCCCCAGTGCGAGTTGTTAGCTGCTGGAAATTCGATTAGCATCTGGTGAAGTGGATCCAAGCCTATTAATCGCATCTTCATAATTTTAGTTATGATTGTTGGTATCGGATATGACTGATAAGAGTAGATGAGAAGTATATCGACCGTACCTGCCAAGTTATAAACTGACAAAAAAATGAAAAGCAATTGAAGAATTTTTTTTTGTAAAAGCAATGCTGAAGCACTGCTTCTATCTCTAATCGCTCTCCCAATTTGACATATATATATATATATATATATATATATGTATATATATATATGTATATATATATATGTATATATATATATGTATATATATGTATATATATATGTATATATATATATGTGTATATATATATGTATATATATATATAGTATAGAAGTATAGAGATAACTACAGTCAGTAACAATCACCTCATTTCAGACTTGGATACTCAAAAACTCGTCGATCAAAAAAAAAAAAAAATGTGCGTGGAATTCCTTACGCACAATCGTAATGCTCGGTTAGAATTGGAATCAATACTCTGTGCACCGAGGTAGAAAAAAGAAGGCATTCGTGTGCCGATGAATTGTGCAGCTTGAGACGAAAGCAAACTTTTGGAACCTTCGAACTGTTGGATTTTCTATTTTTATTTTTTTTTTTTGAAGCTTCAGAATTTCACTAGATCATAAGAATTTTTGAAATGGGAATAAAGATCAAAAATATCAAGTTCCGGTTTTCTTACAAACATAGGAAAAAAATGCATTTACCACCAAAAACTTTGTCGAAGACGCTTTTGAAAATATGGCAAAATTTGGAAATTAAAAAAAAAGTTATTGTAAATTTGTGCAGGTTCTAAACTTTTTTTTGAGATTTTGAAATTTTTTCAAGTTTCAAAAATTGGTAATTTGGTTTTAATCTTTGGAGATACCTCAAAGGAGCTTTTCAGTTTTTTTGATATTTTTTTGGGAATGCTAAGAACCTTGAACTTTTAAAACCTTCAAACCATGAAATGCGCACTAATTAAAGTTCTTAAAAATTAGAGTTTTGAAGTAGCTACAGGGTGTTCCAAAGTATGCGATTTTTAAAACATTAACGAATTCATAAAAATTGATCAAAACAATTTGCAAAACGAATGGATATCATAATTCCAGGAAAGTTTCCATTCGAGTGCATTAATAGGCGAATCGACTTGTTTTAAAGTTATTTTCAACTTTGACATGGGAATGAAAACTATCAATTTTGGAACACCCTGTATAAGCGTGTTAGCCCATAGGTAGTTTTTTTTTTTTTTTTTTTTTTTTTTTTTTTTTTTTTCACTCTTTCTCTATTCGTATTCACCCACGTCCCCGCTGGTAAGCATTACTACATGGGCAATACTACGGATCAGAGTACCCACCCATTGCGGCTGGGGCCGACTTCGCCATTTCAGCTCATCGTATTTCTAATCACAGGGTAAACCTCCAGAAACCCCTGTGATACGATGGCGGGCGTCTACGATGGAACCCTCCCTCCCCCCCCCCGCGCGACGGGTCGCGTTCGGTCCCGGCTCACGGTCTCACTTCATGGATACCGCCGATAGCACACACGGAATGTTCCTGCCATCGGTCGGAGTCCGTGAGAAAATATTTTTCAGAAAAAATATTTTGCAGTGAGCGGGAATCGAACGCGGGACCTTTAGAATAGTAGGCAGACACTCTACCGACTACGCCAAAGCCCCGTCAGCCCATAGGTAGTGAGGGAAACTGATCGGCATGAGTGTCGATGTTGTTTTTTCAGACTCTCGCATAAGTATCAAAAGTTTTTCAAATACCCCCTACTCAATGAAAACTTTCATCGCAGTCTGTCCTTAATAAGGCGAAATTCATACGCTACTTCCGGAATTCACTAAGCAAAATTCTGTTGGAAAAATTGTCTCCATCACGATAAAAAAAAACTACAAAAATTGCAGGTTCAGTAAAAAAAAGTAAGAAATAGAATCCGTAGTCGGAGACTCCATGAACTTCCCGATGTGTTGGTCTGTGTGTATGTGTATATGCGTGTGTTGAAAATTTGGAAGAAATTGAACGCTATCGCCTTAATTATGAGTGCTACAAAAAAATTCATAAAACAAAAAATGTATGTTTCTACATGGGGAACAACTTTTATTTGAAACTTTTCCATCTAACTCTTACCGTTCGTGGAATAGAGCGATATGAACAATTAAAATTGTTAACCAGTGATATGTCTTGAGCTATGAAAGTTATGAAAAAAAGTCATAAAACATTATGTGTGTACTTTTGTATAAGGAATAACATTCATTACACACTGTTTCTCCTATTTCTACCCGTTCTCGCGATAGAGCGTTTTAAATAATTAAAATTGTTAATAACAATTGAAGGAATTGTTTTTCAAGATTGACACTCCTTTTCCGCCTGGACATCAGTGAGAGGTGATTTTTGGTCAAAGGAGAAACAAATCGATCGAGCCGTTTACGAGGAACCGTTGGCTAAAAAATCACTCGCATACGAGCTCACACAGACGCACAGAACCCTCATCTAAAATGGGTCAAAATGATGTAAAACGTCGAGAAAGGTGAAAATTTTCCATTTTTGAGACTCTTCATTATCGGCGTCATTACAATAACTTCCCTAAATCGAGAAGGCAAAAATGATACAAAAGATATTCGAACAAGTAAACAGGCACACCGTGCTCTCTTCAATAGTCCGGCGACAACTAAGCCAATATTGAATCAACACATTTAAGTGAGTCCACTCCTTACCCATACAGGACCCAAAAATGCATTAAGGAAGGTTTAAGTACCTGCGGCACCGTCATATTTTTTCCCGCAGGAAAAGCATTGTCCGAGGTGGCGTCAGCCGGGCGTATCTTTCACACTCCAAGCTACGTTCACTTCCCATAGTTCTACGCAGATCTAACAATACAGTACCACTCAAATTATTCCCTAAAAAATCGGTTCATGGTATTTCTGACCTTTCTAGACTATTTAAAACAATGTCTGCATGTGTCTGCGGACCGATTTCTCGTGAACAAATTATCCGATCGAGGTCCTGCATGACGCAATCGAAGCGTCTTGCCGTAACTTAGAGCTGATTAGTTTTTGCTCCATATATATCTCCTGGTTTCTATTGTCATTAACAATTTCAATTGTTCATAACGCTGTATCTCACGAAATATTATAGATACGCAAAAATGTGTCCAATAAATGTTGTTCCTTATAAAAAAATACATATTTTGTGTCCTCTGACTTTTTTCGTATCTATAACCGCTTCGGCGTTAGAGCGTTATGAACAATTGAAATCATTTAGAGAGCTCTATGGGGAGAAAAATGAGAGATTGGAAGGAAAGTACACACACACACGCAGACATCGGGAAGTTATAATTTTGGCTCGCGGAGGGTCAAACCCAAAGTCCATTTCTGGCTTGTTCCTATTCGGAAACGTCCCTTTGAGAGCCCCTTCAAATATCGACTTCAAACTTTGTACGGAACTTCTTCCCATCATCATCAACTTCCAACTGAGATTCCAGATTAATCGCGGATTCAATTCACAGACATTAATTGCTTTTAATCGAATTTTCTTTACCAACCGATAAAAACTGCAGATCCTTCGGTTCTGAACGGGGGATAAATCCCAGTTGAAAGCACCCAATGTAATTGGCAAAAACGCAAATGACAAGAGCTGCTAAAGCAACAAAAATAGGCATGTTGACTGACCGCCTGTTTGGCTCATGAAGCCCCATTTTACAGTAATTGGATCTCTCCTTTTTTTTTCGTTGTCCTGCCTTCTTCATTTGCTTTAATTGGTGAAATAAAAAAAAATCCGTAAATTGCAATAGACCTTCGTCTTCGCCGAGCTTACCTCAAATCCCATTATTGATTTTCATGCTGGCCCCCTGTTATACCCTTACCATGGTGCACTAGAGATTGTTCAGCTCACTTCATTATTGAATGCTCTGCCTTTGCTGACCTACGCTCCAAATACCACTCTCACATATTTGATCGTGTGGGTGAATGGAGTCTCTGTGTTGTCATTTTTTTTTATCCTTGAATCTAATACATTCTATTGAAGTAATTCCTCCAGTTCTGTGCTGCGGAGCTCTCATGTGCTGCTAAGACTTGGTAGATTTAATTGGTGCTGGATTTCTGGAGTTGTGAGGTTGTTAATAAACTCCAATAAGTGAAGCTGAAACTTAGTACAGATTAACCACAAATATTATATCCACAAACTTAGGGGAGGCGAGGGGTAGTGGGTGGGTGGCTGTTGTGGTAGGTGGGTGGGTGGGTGGTGGGTGGGTGGATGTTAGGTGGGTGGGTGGTAGGTGGGCGGGTGGGTGGTAGGTGGGCGGGTGGGTGGTAGGTGGGCGGGTGGGTGAGTGGGTGGTAGGTGGATGAGTGGGTGGTACGTGGGTTAGTGGGTGGTAGGTGGGTGGGTGGGACGGAGGGGGTGGGCGGGGGGGGGGGGGGGAGATAGAACCGCAAGGCGAAAATGGATCCTCGATGATTCATAAAATGTCAGCCTACTATATCAAATAGCAATTAAGATGAAGATTAAATTAAACATCAAATTAGCATTTTCGGGCATTATCTAGAATTAATGGAGATTGCTACAAATATACAGTCTGTCCTAAAAGTGATAGTATTGAATGGTTTGGAAAATTTACTGAATCCTGAATGTTAAAAAGTTGAGCATGCTCCGGAATTACAAGATTTTCCGACTGAAAGTTTTTTGTGACAAGAAAAACATAAAGAGAATAAAACGACAGGAATCGTTTATTTTTATGTCGGGAACATTTTCAGAGGATCGTCATTAAATTTGCTAATTTCTATCGACAAGTTGTATGTGCGGCTCGAATGGAGGTCACACTTCGTCGATATCTAGTCTACTTAATATATTGCTGACACCAATCCATTAGTGTTTCGAATAACGGCGTCATGTAAAACTAGAAAAAAAAATATCTGCCCCAACTGGTATTCCTTCTCAACATAAATACTGTCAATTTTGGAACACCCTGTACATCACTTTGATTCGAGTTTTCGACTAGTAGATTGAGTCCCAGTGTGATGTGGCAGACAGGTGGGAAAAGTCTGCGATTTTAATGTTGAAAGGGGGAGATAGAGTGGATATGAAAGCAGAAGCTTCCTTATTTCAACCCAAAGTCACTTGCCACCTACAAACTGAAAGCCATAGTATTGTAATAAATATGATAAGCGATTTAAAACTTGCTCCATCTCGCTACAGCGCTGCATAATATATTAACCATACATGAACTTCATGGATGATTGCATTATTTTTCCCGTAATCATATTCCTAGAAGGGAATTTTCCAAGCCAATTTATTTTCTGAAAAAGCAATTCTCTTCGAGACAAATATTTGGAACGAAAATTTATCATTGGAAATTAAAAGGTTTTCACATTCTGAAAATTTTTAGAAATTAACGCACAATCACCCACCCACACACACCCTCGCCCACCCTCACACACCTACACCCACCCTCGTCCACCTACACCGACCCAGCCACCCTCACCCACCCACACATCCACACATTGACTCACACGCACAGACATACACACACACTCACCCACTCACCCACTCACCCACACCCACTCACCCACACCCACTCACCCACACCCACTCACCCACACCCACTCACCCACACCCACACCCACTCACCCACACCCACTCACCCACACCCACTCACCCACACCCACTCACCCACACCCACTCACCCACACCCACTCACCCACACCCACTCACCCACACCCACTCACCCACACCCACTCACCCACACCCACTCACCCACACCCACTCACCCACACCCACTCACCCACACCCACTCACCCACACCCACTCACCCACACCCACTCACCCACACCCACCCACCCACACCCACTCACCCACACCCACTCACCCACACCCACTCACCCACACCCACTCACCCACACCCACTCACCCACACCCACTCACCCACACCCACTCACCCACACCCACTCACCCACACCCACTCACCCACACCCACTCACCCACACCCACTCACCCACACCCACTCACCCACACCCACTCACCCACACCCACTCACCCACACCCACACACAACCGTACACGCACACCCACAAAGGCATACACACACAGCCAGACAACTGTGTCCTGAGCTGGGAACCTAACCCGACGCTGGGGGAGGTTCCATCATAGATGCCCGCCCTCACAGCAGAGAGGTTTCTGGGGGTTTACCCAGTGTGTAAAAACACGGTGGCCTAAATCGCGCATGTCGGTTCCACCTGCATGGATGGGTGTCCAATACTCCCTGCATTATAAAAGTGAGTCTTCGCTGTCATCTTATCATTCTTCGTCTCTTGAAAAAAATACGCATAATCACTTTTATACCAAATCCTACCCGACATGGGGAAAAGTAAAATTGAAACGAATTGAATGCAATTCAACCAAACATTCATTTTTCTTCAAAGCTTGTTGTGCTTTTTTCGGTTTTATTCTATTGTATAATGTGCACTAAATCACAACGCTTTTACGTGACGTGTCCACAAGTAGGCTTATGTAAACGTCGAAATGCCCAGATTTAGGGTGGACGAGAGGCCCGCCGAGAATTGCACACAGTCGTAATTCACGCTGTATCCAGCCAAGCGGAAGGAGAGCCACGGTTGGATGAGATGGTATGATAAAACCCGTAAAGGTGTCACAATCCTAAAAGTGTCACCTAAAAAGGAGGATGAAAAGGTCGGTAATGTTTTATCCTCTGCACAAATGGATAACGACAATGTTGTGTTAAAAAAATTTTCCCTAGTTTTTACGATCAATCTCTTCACAATTTTGGCGCTCAAATACGCTGTTACGAAAAGATGTCACACTAGAAAATCTTAACAATATTATATACCTTGTAAATAATCGTTGGTAACTAAAAGTTCTGTAGTAAAAAAGAGATGCGAAAGAAACTATCGATGCATATCGAAATTATCGAAAACCGTAAGACCGGAACCGACGCGCCATCAGTCCGTGCGGCGGGAAAAAGAAATGCGCGTGCGCAGCACGCGCCACCGGACTCGTATATAAAAGTAGGAGCTTTGTATGACATGAAAGAATATATTGCAAAAAATTTCACAGCATCCCAAAGACATCCGTGGTGTTTCCCAAGTTTTTGGTCCACCCAAAAAAATTCAAAAAATTATCTTGTAAAGAATAGGTGCCTCAGATCTCCGCTTAAAAAACTTTTCTTCTTTCATTAATTTATTCCAACTACTTCTTCCTCCTAGCTCCTTAACCTCCGTCCTTCTCTAAGTCATTTGCGGCTTCATTAATGCAGTTTATATTAGACGAAAAGTTGGGTGAAAAGAGAAATGGGGAATGAATTCGTGGGGCGCTTTTTGTACAGAAAAATAAGTTCTCGACAAAAGTTTTCATGGGCAGTACTGCACATCCTTTAGACTCTAAGATGTGAATGAACAGCGTAGTCTAAGCGGTGAGAAATTTTGGTGATTCCTTTTACTCTTAGAGGCCGACGGTGGCGCAATCGATTGGGCGATGGACACGTAACGCAGAGATCCTGAAGATCCAAAACTGATAGGAACATTAATGTAATGTATTTTAAATTTCAATTTGATTTTTCTTATTGAAACTGCATTCAAAAACAGATATAAATGTTTGCATTGGAATTTGAATTTGAATTAAACTTGAATTTGAAAAAAACATTTCAACGTGAAATTGAATTTTAGAATTGGAAAAATGAAATTGTAAATTTTTTGAATTTGAAATATGAGCCCACGCGAAGAGGAACATGGCGACGCACATTTCAAAGCTAGTCAGACTGAACATGAACGAAAACAGTATGGCGGGCCACATGACAGCCCATGACAATTGAAATTAGTGTAATGGCCGCTGCCATGACATGGTTGGTCATTTTTAGGAAGGATTAGTGGTGGATGAAGTCGACGATGCACAAACAACACGTTTAGTCGAGGACGTGCCTGGAGGAAAAGACGGTTACGACACTCTGAGTACGTAACTATCGCGCGGGACCACAGTGCGCATGCCTTGCAGATGCGCAGATGCAAAAATGTTTCTGCGCAAACGTCAATCGCAAATTGTGCGCACGCATTACACAAGTGTCGCTCATGAGAATTCCTGTATTTTGTGTCGATTTCTCGATGGCAGTCGCAAAACACTCGACTACTCGCATCTAATCGACTTTCATGTCGATTTATCGATTCTCCTGTCGATTGTTACCTGTTTTTTTTCGGAAATACGAAAAAACTACAAAACCGATTGCAACCAAAATGGTCTGAACTGTTATGAAACGTGGAGATATATGGAAATTTTTTTTTAAATCGGTGAATTTCAATAACACTCCCCATCAGGAAGTTAAAAAAACAAAACAAAATCTTCGAGTTTTAGTCAATCAAAGTGGAATATCCGAACGCCGATCCACATAAAATCACAGCCGGGTGTTGTATGAGTGGATAAACCGATGAGAGCCCATTCCGATTGATGTTCTATGTACGTGTAATATGCAGTGCAACCTCGCATACGGCACTTTGCTCGACCGAAATGTGAAGGAAAAAATAATCCCCGCACTGCCACTCATCCGGCCAAATGGCTAGAATAATGCCCGCAAGCTTGCCTGCGTATACTGCGGACATTATGAGAATTACCTTCGGCGTTATTCGGCCCATCGTTTAATTGTCTACATCATGCTGTGGAGGGGGTAGCTTCGGGTCCAATCCGAAGGCAACCTGTGTTGTTCCGACCATAGCAGCAATCGGAAATGAATTCCTACGTAAATTGCCTTGCCGTGCGAGCTCGGGATTTTCATAGGGAAAACGTATCTCTCTTGTTGCCATGCAACCGACCTTTTATGATTTATCACACAGCTTCGATGGGCTTGAGTAAATGCAACTGAAAAATTGTCGTTCGACTATTGGAAGTAAAAACTACACTGTTTACAATGAATCAATAATATGAATACTACTTGAAATTCCTTGTCTTCGCTCTCCATTAAATATGAATTCTAATGGACAGTGCTCATAGTACAGTGAATTGCGAAATTTAGTAAAACTGTCGAACTTGAAAAACCTCAAATCTTCCTGTAGCCCCAAAAGGGAAAGCCAAAATGATTGATATCTTGGAAAATCACAATTGTGATGAACTTCAAGATGTTCGAAAACAAACTTCAGTGCCTCCACTAATTATAGACAACAATAAACTACGCGAGAGTTAAGTGCAGAACTGGCGGACACTGCACAGCCGTCTAAACACATTGACATGCAACTTTGGGTGACGGATGCAAGGAACAAAGTTGTTATACGGTCTCGCGGCAAAATTCTATTCCAAGAGTATGTCAATGATAGGGAAGCTGGGATTGAAGTGGCTAAATTTAGCGGCATGTATTTCTCCAGGTGCTCTGCACCCAGTCTCTCTTGAAGAGTTCGAGAAGTTTCTAAACAGGCTCATACGGAATGCAAAGCAGTACTCACTCCTCAGAATTGCTGAAGACTGCAACGTCTAGGCTCCGAAGCCGGCTAACTGGGGTAGTAGGGACAGGGAGCAGAGGGGAGAGCTTTGCTAGAAGCCATGTCCACACTCCATGCTGTCTTACTAAACATCGGTGATGGACCTACTTTCGATAGAAGAGAGGCAACTTCGATCATCGATCTCACCTTCGTAGGTAGCAGTGTTATTGAAGGCAAATTTTCCTGGAGAATCTTCGAAAACTGCTTGGCCAGCAACCCTCGAGCCACATTCTGAGAGGTATGATGCAACAGAATTGGTATATGAAATACCCGAAATGATGCAACAGAACTGGTATATGAAATACCCGAAATGATGCAACAGAACTGGTATATGAAATCATAACCGGAGCGTGTGGTGCTGCTAGAAGGCTTCCAAGAAGCATTCTGCCTTACGGAACGGAAGCAGCAGACGCTGGTACTTCTCTCCAGGGGGAAAAAACCGGATGAACCCTCATCATATCGGCCTCTGTGTAAGCCGGACATGACAGGCAAGTTATCTGACCAAATCCTGCAGGAAAGCGTGCAGGCAATTGCTGAGCCTCTGCTGGCTGACAACCACTAGGTTTCAGACCACGTCGATTGGAGCTGGATGGTATCGATTTAGTGGTGGTAACCGCTGAAAAGTCGATCGACGGAACGGGATGGGTCAGCGGCACAAAGTAGGGTGTCATGGTCACGTTGGACATTAAAAATACCAAATCAACAAGGTGGAATAGCCTCTTAGAGTCACTGTAGAGACGGCACGCATCGGCGTACCTGCGATCGCGGTCTTGACAATCGGTATAGGGGCTTCTAGAGTGACATACTATGTACGATAGACTTCTGAAGCTGTCAATACCAGGTGAGATAAGACTTGTGGCGAAGGAATACTTATCCAAGCTCGAACTCGTCATTACATCGATGACCTGAGTTGACTTGCAGCTTGCAGAACACAAGACTGAACGAGTGCTCATCAGCAGTAGATTAGAGATGATCACACCTGCACAGAGATGGCGGAAACTCCTAGCGATTCTTTTGGACCACCCCAATGTCCAACTGTAGCTGGAAGTAAACTGCAAGGCCTATCGCGGAACGATTTCATTCCACGATGGAATCGGTCCGGACACCAAGCCTGATGCCACGCTTGAACCTGTGCAAAAGAATTATGTACGGTTGTTTAGATAATTGAGAAAATTCCACATAATATTATGCTTTTGTATTCCTCCAATGCAATCATTTTATATTTTATTCTTTAATTTAGAAGGACAATTGAAAATGTTGATTGATAACTACATGGGAAGTCATGTCAAGTGAGAACGCATAGAATTTAATATGAAAATTTTGAACTCGTGCAGCGTGTATTTAACCTCTTGTACGTTATCGTGGTATTTACGGGCCAATATTCGACAAGAGCCCTGTGGGAGCCGTAACGTCTGGTGACCCGTGTGGGAGTCATAGAACTGGCGTTACGCTCCGCCCGCTTGATTGACCGCATAGTCGGAGTAACGCCTATTCACGAATAAAGATTAAGTACGAACCAACTTAAAAATTTTGTTTACAAGGAAAATTTAATATACAGTGGACCTTCGTTAGTTGCAACCTTCTTTAGTTGCAACATTCGTTAGTTGCAACCTTCGTTAGTCGCGCCCTTCGTTAGTTGTAACATTCGTTAGTTGCAACATCTGCCTTTTTTCTTTCCGGCGCCGCCCCCACTCCTCCGCGCCCAATTCGCCAAAACACCCGCGGGTTACCGTCGGTCGTGTTTTGTTTACATTCGGTCATTATGAAATTTGGAATTATGCGAAGATTACTCATATGCACTTTAACTTTTGAAAAATCTTGGAGGAACGCTATGTTGGACATGAATTTCACATCGGAAAAATTGTTTCGTCACATATATACACGACCACTCAATTTTCCTTTCAAATTGAACTAAAACCCTCATTCAATTAATCATCCATCATTCCTCTAATTCCCTAAAATTTCGTTATTTTAGATTGCCCGAGGAAATATCTATCTACGAGGGCAAAAAGACGAACAATGCAATCAAATTATTCCGAGTGGCCTTGTGACTGTGGTAAATGTACACAGGGAGTGTACTACATATTTCGAACAGACGAGAGAAATAATGTACATGGATACTTGCCGACCCCGTGGTTACCAACGACGGAATTTTGTATCTCAAATGGATGGCATGTGACAACACTGATGTGAATGTGTTTGTTATATACTATTCGGGGAATATTCTCAGTTGGTGGTGAGGTACAGAGACAAACACAACTACTACATTTTGCGACAATAGTATCACTTTTGCCTGACAGCAATATACATTCCAACCAAATGCGACAACATAATCGTCTATATTGTTGGTGAAATACACCTGTAGGAAAATTGTCGGCTATTATATGGTACACATAAATTGTTAAAATTTCATTAACGAGATCATTCCGTCTGCCTCATTAAATTTCGATAGGAAAGAATTTTTCAAGAAGGATTTAGGTCCATGAAAAAATGGGAGAATAAAATTTTGGAAGCTGAACCAGGCTTGAAACATTCAATGCATGATAAAATCGAATTCGGTGCGAAACATATATTGATGTCTTCGGGAATAGTTAATCCGGGACGGCCATAAAACGTATTATCTCGTTAGAACTTTTAATTATTCCCTTTAACAAAGTTTACATTACCTAGATGTTTATCACTTAACACCTTAATCCTGATGGGTCATCCGGGAAACTTTGGGGAGTTCCGATCGGAAATTTAGAGTCCCCACGTATTCCCCTTATTACTACATAGCAACATGGACAGATTGAATATCTGCAAGATTCATGCCAGTAATTTTATTTGAAAGATACACCTATTTATTTATGGCGAAAAGATTTTATTTCACACTTGTGATTGATTCCAATGGCGCCTCGGGAATGTTAAAAATGGAACTCTCCTCCTATTTTTATATTTGAAAAATTCTCATATTCATTATTTGTTATTTTGAATTTTTACATTTTGTTCTATACATTGTATTTTTTATATAGTGTGAAATGCCTATCATCATATCTTTATTTTAACCGCGGGCGATTTTTAGTTAACAAAAAACTACAATTGTTTCCGTCGAAAATCAAAACTTTTCTTTAATCCATAGCCAATTGCACAAAAATCGATATTTTAAAAAATCGTCATCCACTCGTTATACTTACCCAGAATAAGTATTTTTTTTGTTATAGGTTCAAAGTGTTGGCCGTTCTGGTGCGTGCCGCGAAGTGCTTGGGGTGCAACACGTCTTGGGAGCATCGCCCGAGTGCCGCCATTTTGTTTTTTTTTTTATTAAAAACAATTATTTTATATATTTAAATATATAGTTAAAAACATATCCAAATTTCGTTTGGTTACTCTCACCCCTTCCATGGAAAAAAAAAATCACAAAAAAACGCGTCAAACTTAAGGGAGAGTCGACTATATAGTTATTCCTTCGAATACTGTTTTATACCTGTGGTCTCTCTCCCTCATGCATTGATATTCATTCTAAACGTCGTTTACCTAGAAAACCCCAAGGGTCCCTTAGTGTAGTATTTTATAACTTCAACTGTTTGTCCTGTTTCCCAAACTCAGACATGCTTGATTGTTTTATTGTTTTGATCCCGGCGAATATTCAGGTAGGTCAAAATAATATCCCAGAGACTTAGTCCCCACTGGCGACACTCACGCTTGCACTGATATTCCCCAATGGAACATAGTCTCCTACATATCGATACAATTCAATCAATTCATCGCACTGGGGTAAGTATGCAAAAGTATTTATAAAGTTCATTATTCTGAGTAATTTCTGTAAAGAATGTATTGGACCGCCTGCATTTCTGAAACTATTGACACCTCATGAATATATTGCAAAGCTAATACGCAATAAGCGCACGAGTAGGCGGGCCCTTGTATACGAGCGCCGGTAGGTGGTAAGCTTAAATCATATTTCCATGATGTCATTATTTGATTGCAACCAATTGTGGTGGTGGCATCTGTGCAAATGGTTGGCACCGCCTATGGTGGCTTTCACGTGAGTTCTGTGATTACATGAGAGTAATATATGGTTTGAATCAATTTTCATTATTTTTCATTGCATCTTTCAGGTGTCAGGGACGACGTTTATGAAAAGGAAACTTGCATCCAATTATACCTGACAAAAATTCCAATTTTATGTTAACATTTGTCCGACTTATTGTTCCATTAAGTAAAACGAAATCACAAAATCGAATAAAATAACAGAATAAATTAGATCTAAGGTCAACTGCCTGATACAAACTCAGATGAGTGACCAAAACTTTATAAGTGTAAGTGTTCAATTGAGCAAAAGGATAGCAAGTCGAGTTAGTCGCAGACGGGCAGAATGCTGAAACTTCGTATTTTTACATTTCAGATCATTCTACATCATTTCCACATGAAATCGCCGATTGTAAAAATTGACCGATTGTAATGCATCCATTCGGAAGGAAAAAATCGCACGTATACATCTCCGCCAACAGTGGAGTCGACTAAATCACAACAAGTGATGAAAAGTGTAATTCATAATCGTCCAATTATGAGAAAATTAGTTCTCATTTTAGGGCTAATCGTCAAGAGACAACAAATTTGAGAGGTGGATTCACTAATAAATAACACTGCACAAAGGTATGTGGAGTTACAAAATGGAAACGTCGAATGACATGCAGAAATGTTCCTCTGTTCTGTAACAAATTTGTGATTAAAAATTCATTTTAAATCTCCGACACTCAGAAAGGCGAGTGCTTTTGTGTATTGCGAGCAACGGAACAAAACAATGTAACAAGCGATAACGAGCACTGTCAGGCGCACTCGTGGGAGTAAAATCATATTCTTTTGTATTCATCCACAATACATAGTAACTGAATGCTCTTTGTTAATTTTTGATAGATATTTTAATTATGATTACTGAGGCCTGCCATTACTCGCTCGGTCAGGTGACGGATTCGACATTGGGACGTCAACTCCAATCCGCTCCGTTTGATACGACACCAATGTAATTTATTTATAAGTGCTTTGTTTACAAACACATCGTAGACCATTGGTCTAACTTCGTGCTTGCAGCCTGCAAGGGGGAGCTTGCAAGCTCAAAATAACGCATGTATCGGATGTGTAGCTCAAGACCCTGCAGCTTTTGTTGAGAATATTTTTTTGTGACCTACCTCCCTCAAAAGATATTTAGGTGCATCGTTTCAAATGGGACACCCTGTACTACCCAGATACCCCGTCGCCTGACGCGGAAGTGGAACCGCGCTGCGCCAGCGCCGCCTCAGCCGGCAGTGGTACTAAGCGTCACGTGACTGGGCAGGGGCGGCGGAGTGGGGAGCGGTAATTTTACTCATCGAGTGACAGGTTTCTCCACTTGTCTCTGGTATGTTTGCACCAGACATATGGTACCATCCCCATCACTTTGACCATCATTGACAGTTGATAGTTAGAAAATATTGCAATGAAGGACACAGTGGTCTTTATGCTTTGAAGAGAGCATTGTCTTATTTCGCGAATTTTCCGATGGGGAAATGCTCTCAGCTTGGGGGTATGTGCACGTGTCTGAGCGTGTTGTTCTAAAGGAAAAAGGAAGAAGGAAGGTAACCACCATCCTTCGCTTTCCCTTCTTTTGCATACCTTCCTAGAAAAAACAAATGTAACAATATGAACCATATAACGAAGAACAATATCTAGAAGGGACAATACCCGTTGCGCCACAGACGACAGCGGAGCAGAAGATCTGCCCTGTTCAGCATATACGGAGTACGATAAGATGAGGGTTCATCCGGTGGCTTTTTTGACTCAAGGAAAAGCGTCAGCGTCTGCTGCGTCCATTTGGTAGAAAAGAGACCGTGCTGGAGGCATGCATTATATACTCCGAGAAAATTTCCTAGTGATGCTTCAGCGCAATGTTGGACACTCCGTCAAGACCACGGGCCGTCATGGACCTTGTGCTTCTTTCTCCGGAAGACCTCCATAAGCTTGTCCTGTGTAATCGGTGAGATCCCATTCTCCTTGGTGTCCTGCACCTACTCTTCAGGTAGTTTCAATTGCGGAAAAAGTCCAATCAAGACGATCCTCGGTAGGAACCTCGGACAGGTGGCGAGAGCATGAGCTGGATCCCTGCCCACGTCCTCCAGAATTTCTGCTCATTCAGCGCGCAAGGCGTTTTCCTGAAAATAATTGGAATCGACTTTGAGAATCTATAACAGAACAACGTCACACAAAAGTATTTTATACTTGATAAGGGTGAACCTTAATGACCTCAAAAAGAATTGTGTAAATGAAAATATGCCTGCATCAAGGAAACATGGATCAACGAGTTCTTCGGAAGAGCACTCGAGGCACTCCTCGGGGGACAATCGCGCGGTTAAATGGAATAAAAACAATGAAATTTTTTCCCAAGTCCCAGCTACCCGACCGTGTGCATCAGGAGGTTGGCAACTAACTGACGGCTACGTTTGAGGGCAAATTCTGATACCACCAGGTGGTGATGGCGTGGCCGTATTTAATTCCTCACCACAATTCAAAATCTGAAATAGGAATATTTTTACATTGAAAAAAACTCCAGTCAAATATTTCGTTCGCTATCTCCATTCTTTGGGCGAATCACACCGAGTCAAAATTGCAAATCGGGACATGCAAACCTGAAAGGTCGCCCACAGTACAAGTATTTACCAGACAGTTAGAGTAGTTTCACAATTGCTGAAAGCAATGTAGTTCTTGGAATGCAGTTGAACTTGGATAGCCTAAAAGCCTTGGTATTATGCCGTGATACCTATAAAGATATTGCGGCGAAATTTCACACCATCTTATACATTTTATGTTCCCTACAGTGCCAACTTTTGGTGTGTAAATATTGCGCTATGTGAAGAGTTGCCGGCGCCCACTTGCACTCCAGTAAAGTTTGGTAATATGTTGAAAGCGGTAGTTTGTGAAAGTCGATGTCTTTTTTGTCATGCGATTGTTAGATGAGGTCAATTACAAGGGGATATCTAATGGGCAAGATGAGTATGTGCTCTCCATTGGGGATACAAAACAACTTTCCCGATTTGTAATTTTCCTGGAATATTCTATCTATGCCCAGGTGGGGAATTCGAAGCTTGAACGATGACATCAATCTTGGTCCGACCTTCGATGCCGGAGCTTGGACTCGATAGCTTCGACATAGCTTCATCCCATGTGTAAGCCTAGATCAAACCAAGCTTAGTTATATCCAAGACATCCAAATTTTGTTGGCCCAGCTTGTGCCAAGCTTGGCTCAATCTTAGCGTCCCTAGCGTTGGTCCACAGGCAGAATCCAATCTACGTCCAATATTGGATACATACATACATCCAAGCTTACTAGAATCATCCAAACCCAAGCTTCAGAAACCATGTTGTGCTAAGCTTGGTGCGAGCTCAGCTTTGTTAGCTTTGAATCTTAGCTTTAACAAGCATGAATCCCGGATTGCTCATACCATCTAAACCCAAGCTTCTGAACTAAGGTTGAACTAAACTGGATTGAAGCATATTTTTCCTAGTTTCGATTTACCGGCTTCAGCAAAACTCTGCTTAATATTGGATACATATATAAATCCAGGATTGCTGCACCACCTAAACCCAAGCTTGGAAACGAATGTTCAACTAAGCTTGGTCCAACCTCAATGTTCCTATCTACGAAGTTTGAACCAAGATAAATTTTGTAGCTTGGACCAAGACTAATTTCGATGCTTCGACCACGAGAAACTTTGGACCTTGGACGAAAATGAATTTCGAGGCTTGTACCAAGATAAAGTCCGAAGCTTGAATGAAGATAAAGTTCGAAGCTTGTATTAACCTACGTAACCAAGCTAGGACGAAGCTTATTCTCTAAGCTGGGATTGGTATTACATTCGCATGTTCTGCAGAGATTGACCGAGGCTTTAAAACACAGCTTTGGCGAACCTTAGTCAAGCCTCGTCCAAGCTTTGATCAAGCTTCATCGCATGGTCAATTCCCACTTGGGTAGTACTAAAAGACCGGAGCTAAGAACTTATTCCGTAATATTAAAACGTCTATTAGATTCAGCGTAACACCACACTAAGTCAAACCACAAAATAATGCAATTATTTCATCTTCAAATATCTTCAATTGATCAATTTTATCGGTAACTATTCCACCGCAATTCACTTGTTAACTTGACAATCAACATGAAATTCCTCTCTTCACGTTGAATAAATCACGTACACAATTTGAACGGTGTATGCTTTTATCGGCCACGTGCACAGTGTAGTGGTTATATCCATTCATGAATCGCAAATAATGAATCATCTCTTTGATTCAAATTGAACCATCAACAGATAGCAGACGTTCGTCAATCATTTCGTTCCCAATAATACGTATAGAAGTCACTTTTTGCGCAATTTTATTTCATCCTTCGTCAATCATTATTGATTCCGGCATCATTAGCAAGGCCGCAATTTTATGTAGCTCTTTTTTTGCATGTACTGAAACAATCACCGACACATGAGACCTCACGGCCGGACGGGAAGCTAACCCGACGTGGCGGGTGGGGGGGGGAGGGGGGAGGGGTGGCATCGTCGGCGCCCGCCATGGTAGCACAGGGGTTCCTGGAGTTTTACCCTGTGTCAAATGGCGAAAGTCCGCGCCAGCCGCAGGGATGGGTGTCCAGTAGGGCCCCTGGACCGGGATCCCGGAAGTAGTCCACTGGAATTCCAGTGGATTCTGATGAATTGGTGGGGAGTTCACCAGATATCACCACATCTGGGCTCCTGCTATATACCCATTCTGCCCCCTAGTTATATTTGTGAGTACTCAATTATCTCCGACGTCAAGTAATTTTATTACCATGCACTATTCATCCGTCGTACGCGTCGTCCCAAATGAAATATAATACTAAACTTCACGTCATTTATGTAAGGCTAACAAATCCGCGCGATTGATCATCTATCTTGACATCTTCCAGGCGGCTATAATACTCAAACATGCAGGCAATGGGGCGGAAATCTCATTCATCTGTGGGCTCCAATGGAAAATCAATGCCGTCAAGAGTCTGGACATAGTCCCCCTGGTAATTCTACCAAGGAACGTTGTAATACTTCTACTCAGGATTGACTTAGATAAATGAGTGATTCCGGAATTTGACGGACGGAAATTTTCGCACACGAAGCAACACTATGAGAGTATCTTGAAATAAGATCTGATCTTCATCGTAAATTAGGGTATGCTAATTTAGAAAATTTGATGTTAAGAATAGACAGTTATTTGTTTTTGTAGATTTTCCGACACGTCAATTAAATATTCAAAGACTGGTGTGAGAGAAAAAAATAGGAATCATGAAATTTTGAATACTGGAATACAACAGGTGTCGCTACCTGCGACTATGTCACGTGACGCACTGACCAATCACACTGCGCATCGCGCATTCAGACTCTCCTGTGCAAATGCGGGCAAACACGCATGCGCCGGCGGCAGTCGGACAACTTCGGACCTAGACCGAATATGAAAGTTTGAATAGTCATTAAAATTTCGCGCCACTCATAATCAACCGATAACTAATAAATCACTACATGAAAATGAGTCAAATTTTGATCGAAGCTAAGGTAAGCCGAGAGACTCCAATTGCGACATTGATTAGCTTGATCACGACTTTCCTTCGTAAATAATGATTGATTAAAACTTTTGGCGATTTTCATACTTCATGTTTAAAAACAAAACCGGAAACTAGTGCATGAATTTCTTTCAAAATCTAATCAGGTCTCAGTTGCGTGAAGACGCATCGATTAAAAAAAATTATCGAATCGGGTTATTCGTTTGCAAGTAATCGTTGGCCAAAAATTGTGGGCACATACGTACGCGTAAACACACATACACACATACATACAGCTATTTTGTTAAAAATGCTCTAGGATCGATTAAAGCGACTTTGAGACCTCGAGATATGATGACATTTATACTTTTGATTTTCTGGGCCATTACAATAACTTTCCTATATCGGGAAGTTAAAAAGCGCCAAATTAATTTCAAAAAATTATAATTTTTTAATTGTGAATTGGGATCACATATTGTAAATGTCATCATCATCTCTGATTGATGACCAGTGATACTGACTTGACGCAGTGTTTCTATAAAAAATCACCCTTCCCAACCGTGGAATTGAGTATACCAACGAATTTTTATGGTAGCTCGTGTATTGTGATCCAGTCTATAATCTCATAAATATCGCAATTCTGTCATCATCCATGCGGATTCCATCAGACAAAAAATAATCAATAGCCACGGATGTTTGACGGGACCAGTGCTGGTATTGATCCACCCTTTCATATAGATAAAACAACAAACCACCCGGGGTATTGTATTTACCGAGTTATCATGGTCCATGCTAAGATCCTGTGGAGGATTTCCAGTGACCTCGTGTGTATTTTCCGATAATTTGTAATCGCACACCTTCATGCAGGATAACCTTCTTCTTAATTCCTCTCTCACCCTGAACTATCCGCCTCTATTGCTCCAATTCCATCAATTTCTGCCCCTCTCCAACCAAGTAACTTTGTTCATTCTGAACATTTTAACAGCTGTTAAAGAGTGCTATGCAGCAACGTGAACGACAGTCGTTGTTATGGAATAATAATGATGGCGCGCAAGCCCCTGGCTTTAATCGTATTTCGAGCACTCGATTTCTTCCTCATTTGCAAATGGACTGGCGTCGGTGTTTTGCGTTTTATGGAAGAAATCATTTCTTCATACCATATAAGGCAGAAAATTTTTTCCAATAGTCATGATAAAAGGAATTATCTTGAGATGCTATAGATATGTACATATGTGCATATGTACATATGTACATATGTAAATGTATATATATGTATATGTACATATGTATAAGTACATATGTGTAAGTACATATGTATAAGTACATGTGTAAGTACATATGTATGCGTACATATGTATAAGTACATATGTACATATACATATACATATACATATACATATACATATACATATACATATACATATACATATACATATACATATACATATACATATACATATACATATACATATACATATACATATACATATACATATACATATGTATATATATGTATTTATATACATAGCTACAATATATAATAATATATAAATCATCACTTGTTCAATAAAATCCAAAACGCTTGAACAGTTCATTTGCAAATGAGGGAGAGACCGAGTGCTCGCAATACGATTAAATACAGGGGTGGCTCACCATCATTATTATTCCATAAGAGCGGTTGGCGTCCACATTGCTGTACAAGATGTTTTAGCACCTATAAAAATGTTTACAATTCAAAAACTTTCATATGTATGTATGCAGTAAAGTCTCGCTTATGCGGGGTAATGTGGGGAAGGGGTTGCGCAGATAAGCGATACTCGGATAATACGGAGGAAATAGGGAATTCTAAAATTTCAATAATTTCCCACGTACTTTGGACGGTGAAATGAAATTTCGTCAGATGAATATACAAAAATAGAAATGTATTGTCATATTTCAATATTTGGTATAAAAACAATGGTGAATAGAAAGTTCAGATAGTCACTGGTAAGGTTTAAGAAAAGGTGTAATTGAACACTGCTTCAACTTGCTCATTCGTTTTTTAGCCGCGATATCTCGCTAACGTTTGATCAACAAATGATGACTTGTAGTGGGTTTAGGCGGTTCTTCCGGAAGGAAGGAAGAGCGCGCAGAGTGTATTGTGACAAGTATATTCGACTCCATTCGTCTTATCCGAGTTTTTCCGTATTGTCCGGGCCAATTCGGTCTCGCGGATACCGCGGTAGGCCGGATAGTCGAACACCGGATAATCGTGACTACTGTACTCATTCCGACCGTATTTGGTCCAGTTGATGCGGCAGAGCCGTTCAAGCACTGGAGTCAGGAAATAAAAAGATGAAATGAATGAAAACAATGTTTCACGTTGAATTTCCATTTTTCTACACATGTAAATTCAAACTCCACCGAATCAGGGTGCAATATTGAGTTTTACGTTTTTTCCAATGGGCATTTTTTTTTCGTTTCTCTTTCCATCATTTCCATTATAATATTCTCCACACTGTTCGTAGGAAACAGGTTTGTTCACCTCCGAGGGGTATAAATCTACACGCTATTTTTTATTTCCATCCTTTTGGATAGGCTATATAAATATAGAGAGAGGAAAAAATCCTGGGTGAGACAGAGCGATGTGCCTATACGTCGGCGCTCCTCGCACGCATGGCGAGCCCTCCCCTGTCCCGCCATGCGCATGCGCGTGACGTCGCCTTGATTTCAGCTGGCGCACGAAGGCGTGCATCATACTGAATAAACATATTCGAGGTAATTCTTTCAATTTTATTAAAAGTGGCCTGGAAGTGTAAACTCTTTAGACAGACTCAGCGAGAAAAAACGTAATTTATTAATTTTAATTCTCAAATTGCAAATATTATCAAAACTTGTTTATCTCATTTTTTGGTCTTCAAGATAAAGTATAATTGAGATAATGAATCCACATGTCCTAGACTATGGGAGTTGCGACCAAAATTACTGAAGCATAGAGTTGCCGCAGTTTTCAGTCCTTATTTATAGGCGCTCAATGGCTTAAGCATGTTTATCCGTTGGTGGCAGGACTAAATAACACAATACAAAAATAACACATGGACAATTCAACACAAGGACAATTCAATACATGGACAATTGAGCATAACGACATTTCATCACAAAGATAAAAAAATGTGTACTACCGCTCTCGAGCGTGAGGGCCCGAGGATGTAACCACGCTAAAATGTCTACTACCGCACCCGTCGTTATAATGTTAATGGTAATATCATTGAACATTGGCGAGGAATTGCTCAGAATATTAACCCTTAGCTGCCACTGGGGGTGACTTGTCACCCCAGGCTGGGGAACAGTGAAATTAGAGGTCTACAATCGTTGAAATTCATACAAATATCGATGTTTCATTAGTAGATAGATGTAAGATGTGATTCTGTGACATAGCAAGTCACCCCGTTTTGGCCGCATCCGCTGCTTGCCAAAGATTTTTTTTTCAAACTTTTTGAAAGATCAACGTATACTGTTAATTTCTTATGATAGTGGTGTATCTGGGGCGTACAATCCTGGAATTTTAGCCCTTAATATTAAAAGATGCCGGAGTAATGATTTTTTTTCTGAAAACCTCATTTTTGAATTTTCACATGTATGACCACTTTCTATAGCGCCATCTATACATTTATTAATGTAAATCATTGGAAATGTTAAATATATGTTCAATAAACATGACCCAAGCTATTAAAAGTCTTCAAACACTCATACGTATTTCACAACTCATTTTTTTCACGTGTGGCAGCTACGTGGCCGGACTGAGCTGTGGCAGCTCAGGGTTAAATGTTCAATAGTTTGGGTCTTGATGCTTTGGGGATTGTTATTTTGTAATGGACCTATCTGAATTTTTATGGAATAAACTAATCCATTTCACTAATCTATTTAATTTTAATTCTACTTGTGTTGAATTTGTCATTTCGTCGATTTTTGTGGTTTTGGTTGTCGTGTGTTATTTTCGTTGTGTGTTCAATTTTTGCGTGTTATTTTTGTATGATAATTTTGTTTTGTGTTATTTAGTCAGAGTCCAAGAGCTCTAATTTGAGAGTCATGGCCAATACGCCAGTTGAATTGATCTTTGAACGACTTAATTCAAGTGGCAGTACAATCTCAGGTAATTTGATGATGAAGTGCGCAGGTTGAGCGGCGCCGGGAGTGACTGCTTGAGGCGCTACGTGAGACACTGACAGTCTAGGAGGTCGTGGAATTTCTCTCTAAATGATTTCAATTGTTCATAACGCTCTAACTCCGAAACGGTTAAAGATACGAAAAAAGTCAAAGGACACAAAATATGTATTTGTTTATAAGGAACAACATTTATTCGACACATTTTTGGGTATCTACAATACTTCGTGAGATAGACTTATTATTCACACCAATTATTATTCACACCATCCCAGTTCATATCCAGATGAAATTACGAAGTGTGAAAATCAATCGATCGCAAAGCTTCCAAGCCGAAGCTAAAATATTATCTCATATTCTATACATATGGGGATGAAAATGAAGACCATAGCAACAAAAAAGAGGCGGGAATAAAAGTTTGATAGCGACGAGGTACCTCGTACGTGCCAACTGTGTGTGTGCCTGATAAAAGCCACCTTCCACTCGGATGCATAACGACTGTAGCACGGTCACGAACTCTACGATTCCAGCATAAAAGAACGAAAAACTCCGACTTATTCTCTGTGTATTAAATTGTTGTATGTCATTCGAATGCAGCCTTCGTTGATTCCATTCGGTGAACACAAATAAAGAGCACTCTGATGGATAGTGACATGTGCCAAGCATCTTACACTGGTGGGGGGGGGGGGGGGGGGAGAGAGTTGACGGTAAATCAGGGCTGTGTGCAAAAGTTGACAAAAATTTTTTGTCATCGCCAACAAGAACAGTGACGTCAAAATTCGGTAAAAAAATAGCGTCCGGTCATGCAGAACAAACTGAGGAAGCGTTATAAGCAAGCCATTGTCAGTATTATCTTTCCGCAATATTTTGTGAATGAAGAGCGACGACTGGACCTCAAGATTCCCGCGGGCGAAAAGTGTTTTCCGGCCTAGGGCGAAAAGTAGATGCCGAGGGCTGAGTCTGACGCCCCAGCGAGAGACTTTCTACCCGAAGGCGGAAAGCACTTATTTCCGGCCGGGTCGTCGCGGCGGAAAGTACGCTCTTTCCACGCGGAAACTACTAAAGTACTTGAAATTCCCTTCTCTGCCTTCCACTCGATTTATTCATACCCAAATTCGTTTTTTTTTTCGTTATGCCCTAACTTTATCCTCAGTTGCAGCTTCATTGGGAAGCTAATGATTTTCACTGAACAATATCACACAGATACACGCAGACATCGGAAAGTTATAATTTTGGCGCGCGGAGGGTCAAACCTACAGCCCATTTATGATTCATTTTTTTCACGAAGGCATTTCTATCCAACCGCATTATCAATAATTAACCGCTATAACCTACGAAAATAAAATCAATAGGAAAGAGAAAAAATTCTCCATTATCACAGTAAGTGATTGTACAAAGTATCTGTACAGATAATTCCTCCGTCGGGCCTTTTACTTATAAACTCAGGGGATGGGTAAGGCCTGCTATCATTACACCCTACGGGAATTGAATCTCAATGCCCTGGGCAGCCAAGAGGTGTTGAGGATAGCTGACCACGTGGGATATTTTACAAGAGGAACAAGGGGTCACTTGACAAACCAGCCGGCAAATTGGGTAGGATAGGAGGATAGCGGTGGGTACTCACACTACAGTTTGGCACAATCCAATGCCATTTAATCCCTGATTTCTACCGAATCGTTTCTGGCTTCGCTTACCCTTATAGCCCGGCGGGTGATTCCGGTCTGACGGACCTCCCAGAGGTTCCCCTCTACTCGCTCTACGAGTATTCTAATTGTCCTTCTCCGCTAGATTGACGCCCGGGACATATCCTTCAGTAGTATTCACGAAACTTTGGGGTAATGTACTTCTCTATCCTTCATTACTAGATTTACGTGACATGATCCAACTAGAACCGTTTATGACAAAGTTGTTTTCGATTCGTTCGTGTCGTTCCTCCGTACAATTGTTCGAGAAAGGAGGTCAAGGAGGTCAGTACAGTAGAGTTCCCTTAATTCGCCCAACTCGGCGGGTTGTGCTTGCGCGAATGTCGATGGCAGACTGGCTCAAGGGACACCCCCACTCCTTCGCTGCGGGAGCGCAGTGGCGGGAGGATATCGATGGCGGTGGGGGAAACCGAATGAGTGGGGGCAACGGAACAACGTGCAACTGTCAAACGCTTAGACGCTGGGTAAAGTGTGTTGGTGCGGTTGAGGTGGGGGACTAGCTGGAGGGAGAACAGGCTGAACGAGGGAGTAGTGGGGTCGATTACCGAAGCGACATATTAAGGCAACTCTGCTGGACGGGCCTAGGCAAGCTGCTTGGACTAAGCAGCTTCATTATTATTATTAAAAGGGCTGTTGAGGGCATCGCCACAGATGACTCATGTTCTAGATACAATATTAAATTCCAGAATGGATTTGCAAAGTGTGCCAAAATTTACAAGGTAAGAAATTTAATCGGCATCCAATTTTCCACTTGGTTTCCTTCATTGTTTTCGTTACGCATTTCTCAGGAACGTCTAGTTGAAATTCAGGATGGAATTTCCTATTGATGTAACGTCATTATTAATCAAAGCAGAAGTTTCAATTTTTTCCTTTTAGCTCTCCGCTTTGTGAAAGAACTCCGGCAACTTCTTGGCTGAAAGAGACGGATGTAATTAGTGTGCTTCATTAACGATTTCGTTAAATTTCAAATTCGATTTTGTTATTCTCTTGGTGTTAATGCAATATAATCCGACACATCAGTGAGAATAGTGTAGTAAGGGCGGTAAAGATATCTTAGTTGGATCTGAGAGATCAAAGACCTCTTTGATCTTTTTGTTATTGTCTTCCTCCAGACCCTCCGTCTTGGGGAGTCGTAAGCACTTCCTTTATTCCTTGGATACACTGCGTGCATTTCACCTTTGAATCCCTGAATTTAACGGATTTAAAGTTTCACGAAGACAGAAAAGTTACGGAACTGAATCACTTTTCTCGATTTTTTGGAGTGGTTTGTAGGTTTAGCAGATTGATTTGTCCTTTTGTAATCATCGGAAGATTTGGGTGGAAAGGATCTATCGACACTTTCCCTTGGGAGAGTTATTCTTCACGTTTCAGATGACTCTGAGGCATTCGCCGGCCTGAAGCCGTCTGCATTTCAATCCATTTTTTTTACGCTCATGGCATAGTTTTTTTTTGCGGAATCTTGGTCCTCACTTGGTGGCTGTTTTTTGCCGCCGCAGTAGTTTCTTTTTCTTCGATATGCTATTTCTACAGAGCGACGTGTAAAGTTCATCGCGGCTTCCGCCAAAGGCGGCAAAGTGAATACTTTGGTCCCTGGAGGTACCCGTCAGCCGTACTGCGCATGCGCCAATTCCCGTCAATTGGTACTGAGATACCGGCAAAGGCAACACTAACCGTAACTCAATTGGAAATTCAAGACTGAGCGATGGCTTGCTCGCCAGAAAAATTTCAATAATTTTGGAAATTTTAGAGGTAATCGCAATTGTTGGAATTTTTAACAATTTGAGGGTTTTGGCAATTTTGGGACTTTTGTAATTTTGAGATTTTTGAAATTTTGAGATTTTTGAAATTTTGAGATTTTTGAAATTTTGAGATTTTTGAAATTTTGAGATTTTTGAAATTTTGAGATTTTTGAAATTTTGAGTTTTTTAAAATTTTGAGATTTTTGAAATTTTGAGATTTTGAAAATTTTGACATTTTTGGGATCGAGAGATTTTTGAAATTTTGAGATTTTTGAAATTTTGAGATTTTTTTGAAATTTCGAGATTTTTTTGAAATTTTGAGATTTTTGAAATTTTTGAAATTTTGAAATTTTAAAAATTTTGAAAATGTTTGTAAAACAATTCGGAAATTAAATAGTCAAAGTAGCTGCCTTACTTATGATGCAGAAAATACATAGATTACAAGGGTAAGGAACTACAGAAAAATTCAATTTGATGGGAGGAATTGTAAGTCATAAGCATCGCGTTTTAATGAAGAAATTGTTGAACTCGGACCTTTGCGAAACTCACTGTTTGATAAACTCACTGCACCAAGTGTACTATAAACACCGTCTAATTAAATATTGCAACTTGCGAAGCATTGGAAAAGCTTTGAAACGTTTCAACATTCCCGTAATTAAATCATTTTCCGATTTTTTTATGTTTTGAAAAACAAAAATGAAACTGAGATTTTTTTAATTTTTAGAAGTTCGTCCAATCGTCCGAATTTTTTTAAACTTCGGATAGACAAATCAAGATCATCTATATACAAGGTATATTTTCTTATTACCCGTCAGGTAATTTTTTTTTTTTTCATCAGGAGCCATTTCAAAATTTTGAGATTTTGAATATTCAACCGAAAAAAAATGTGTTCTCAAAAATTCTGAAAAATTGCCATAAAAATTATTCACAAATGTCATACAATTTTGCACCCCTATATACACGTAAAGCATAAAAAAACAAAAAATTAGACCGCACGGCCGGGCGGGAACCTAACCTACCGCGGGGTGGAGGTGCATTCAAGGCGCCCGCCATCGTAGGTTAGGGGTTTCTGGGGGTTTACCCCCTGTTTAGGAATACGATGGCCTCATTCGCGATAGTCGGATGGGTGTCCAGAAGTCCCTACGAAGCAACGTTCAACACCGGCTACATAAGGAATACAAACGTGAGAGACGGCGACAAAAAAAACACGTAAAAACATACTATCCAAGGCCAATTTTTAAGAATTCTATAAGAGTCCGTGGATGATGTATCTTTGGATTTTTTTATCCGTGTATATTCCTAGAATCTCGTGATACCATGCATTTAGAATTTATATGATGTTGACAAATGGTCGGCACACAAGCCCCATAAGGAAATAGCGTCACTCACCCTCGGTATGCTGCGCTATCCCACTGCGGCTGACTTGTATACGTATGTGCCTTTGAATTCTTGTAAAAAGCAACTTTCGATAGCTGATACGATCGTCTGCAATTTCAAAATGTCAAATAGTCCCCAATAGCCTGACAATTAAGAAGCTAACAATATGAATTTTGTTTTCTTCATGATTAAATTCATTCCTGTATATGTGTGTGTGTGTGTGTGTGTGTGTGTGTGGCAAATAAGTAGCAGAAATAATCCAATAATATATCTATCGTAGCCAAATTTACTCCGTGATGCCTCTCCAGCAGTTTGATGAAAAACTTTTTGCATAACGTTCATATAGAGTATGGAAATGCGCGCGCACTTTATATTTAAACTTTTCAAGTTTTACATGAACACCATCTGTGTTGACGTTCTGATTGGGGAAATGCCAGTTTTGCAACAAAATTTTCGCACGCATGTATGTATGTCTGTGTAAGTGCAGCGATCTCGTCGAAACTTTTCTCCAATTCATGGAAAACACCTCCACAATCTAACTTGTACATGGTGCATTTAATGAGTATAGTGGTTTTTCGAATTCTAGGTAAGTTGTAATTAAACGTTACTAACGCTTTTTTTCTGAAAACAATTAGACACAGGGAGTAATGCTAAATGCATATTTGGTGTCATGATTTTGGTATTTAAATTTCATGAATTAGGACATACGGTGGCCGACAGCAATGGTCGTGTAGTTAGCGCGCCGGCTGTCAGCGCCCGAGGTCCGAGCATCAAGTCCCCGTACGGGGATTCCCCTTTCCGTATACAGTGCACTTACCTTAACTGGCCCGGTTCAGGGGTCTAGATTCCACGAACGGCGAACTAACGGTGGCCCCTTCCATGCGCTGAAGGGGCGGTGGCATGTGAGAGAGACGGCGTAACAAACTGAGCGAAAATGCCACAGGCATCGTTGCAAACCCAACCTCATCTGGCATAGAACACTCGCCGGGCAATACAATTCCACGTCCCGCGGTATCCCCACCGCCCGAGATCACGAGAGTAGTGGGGGAAGCGCTCGCCTCAGTCCCACGGCACACGGCGAACTAATCGGTAGAGCCGTTCGTTCGGGCGCTACAGATTTATCGGCGGACGAGAGTTTCGTAAAAGAAACATGTGTACAAATTGAGGTTTTCCGTCGTTTTCCTTCAATTACTGGATAACCCAAGGAATATAATTCCCATTGGGCGTTGGGTTTATTGGTTTAAACTGTGTAAATGCTGTACAATTTGCGAGAAAGTTGGTTTCCATTGGCACTGCCGGGAGCGGTCGCGCTATATCCTAAATCCGATCAAAGCGCAAATGAAAAAAACAAATAGTATGATGGAATGAGCGGATTTTCATTGAAAGTATCCATTCGATTGTAATTATTGATGTCTATATTTGCTTAACTCTCCAATAATATTAAATCCATTATTAACGAACTAATATTTAACGCACTAATATGTAACAATATAAATGAAAATTATGAATCATGTTAGTGATTATGACAGACCTGTCAGCATGATAATGCAGTAGGTCGTGATAATTTACCGGGCCTATTGCAGATCATCCGCGCATTAATTTATAATAATAACCGTTGACGCTAATTGGCGTATCTGTCTGGGAATAATGAGGAAATAATGCAGTGTGACGTGACCATAGAGCCCCATGAATTTTATGTCAAGAGCACAGTACTAATGCGACATTACACGGTAAGTGAACGTCAGATCATTTAAATTCATTAACAGTATATTGTATCGTAAAGGCGCGGCGCTTATCCTAAAAGGTGTATTCTTAATAAAAACTTAGGACATTTGTAAAATAAAATTGGAAGAAAAATGAAGGATTAAACGGACGAGGTGACAGATAATTGGGCTCAGTAAATTTTCCTTTACAATTATTCTTCTAAGTATTTTATATCAGGATCGACATTTTTATGTCGATCTCGGGCACCTGAAGAATCGACCGAATGACCGCGAAGGCTTCAAGGACATTGAAGCGCCTCAGTCGCGACCTCTGACGGATCTACGATATGGCGGGAAATTCAAATTGAAAAAAGTCGTCAATGGACAACAGTCTCTAACTCCACTACTGCGGGTAGAAATGGCTTGCAAAAATTTAAAAGTGTACTTCAAAACAGCAATAAACTATCCCTGAAGTTTGAACTAATTCTAACTTTTTTTTCTCAGTTAAAAAAAATCACGAAAAACACTCGAATTTCGGCCCTCTAAACTGGTTTCCTCCCTTAATGAAAGATAAGAAATGAAACATATTAATTTCGTTATATTCACTTTCCAGAGAACAAATATTAAAATTGGCAATCAATGATGGCGGAATAGCACTGTGTAACGCAAGGAATTAACACAACAATTTCATTTACAAGTCAGTTTGTACAAGAGATTCCAGCTGCAAATCATGTCATACCCCCAAAATCACTAAAATGAATTATCCAATATTGAAAACAAAAAAAAATTGGCCCAGAGCGGGTGAGGTTATTTGAATAATACTCAAAGGGCTTCAAATTAATCTCATTCCGGAATTATATCTACGCAATTGCCTAATTCAATTGCCACATTTTTGGCGTTGGCAAATTGGACAACATCGACTGCCATTTTATTCATAACTCCGACCCTATATAATAAAGCGAATTTCAGCGAAATACCAATATATGCTTGCGTATTATCAACGTACACTATGCAATGCCCCCCCCCTCCCCCCGAGCAACACCTGGGGCCCTTTGCGCAGCGATTGCCATAGCCCTCCAATCACAGTTGTTCCCAAGTTGCGTTTATTTCAATTTCCTGCAAAACGTTTTTATTCGTTACATTCACCTACACCTCCTCATTGCACTGGCTCGTACCAGAAATAAAATTCCACATTCCAATAGTTCTGCTCAAGCTTTTCATTCCATACTTTCCGAACTTATTCTTCACTATCGTCGCCAGCAAAGGCAAAAAAAACAATGCTCTTTCATATACATTGAATGCTTTCAGGGAAATATTAAGAACGCAAAGTTTCAAATAATGAAGTTTTTATAATTCGTAAAATCCATTTGTAAATTGATGATTAAATTGTAAAATCCTTTAAATTCAATTTCCAGGCTTGTATGCGCGTGATGCAAGTCGGAAGATGTGGCGTTGCTCTGCGCTTGGGGATAATATAGGAAAGGCATTTTGCTGGCTTATCCGCCACGAATAGTCCCATTGAGCGCATATAATGTGAACATCAATGGGAGCGTCTTAGTAAGAAATGTGCAATGTAAGAGCTTTTTTGCATACATGCCATAAGCTTTTAGTCTTGAAATGGTCTATGTTGAAATTCTGTTATACAGGGTGTTCCTAAACTCTGGACTTCCCTCGGGTGCTGGTGGGGGGCAGGGGGGGGGGTGGATGGGGAATGAACTTTGGAGTCGGAAGTTCTTTAGCGATTTTGCTGTCCGACGCACCCCCGCGCAGTTATTCAACTTTTTCTTGTCGGCCAATCACAGCGGTGCATCGACTTTGGGTGTGTGTATGTGTGTGCTATTTTGTCTCCGGCCCTCTCGTTTGTACTCCCCACGGTAGCTGCTCTTTCTATATTCCTGTGTCTCCAGACCACGACGGAACATCTGCGAAGCAATCCTTCGTTGTATATGTGTGTGTGTGGGGGGGGGGGGTGGCTATGCATGTGTGGGTGGGTATGCATGTGTGGGTGGGTGGATGGGTATGTATGTGTGGGTGGGTGGACGGATGGGTGAGTGGGTGGACGGGGGGTGGGTGAATGGGTGGGGGGTGGGTGGGTGAGGGAGGTGGATGGGTATGTATATGTGGGTGGGTGGATGGATGGGTGGGTGGGTGGATGGGCGGGTGAGTGGGTGGGTGGGTGGATGGAGGGGGGGGGGTGGATGGGTGGGGGGGTGGGTGGATGCGTGAGTGGGTGGGTGGGTGTGTTCTGCATTTGTATTTTCTAAAGTATTCACTCGAAGATATCACCATCGGTGTTGAAGCAAGCGTTAACCCGCTTAAGGACATTTGCGCCAGGCTGCGTCAGACAGGAAAATCGCAAAGGAACGACTCCAAATTTCATCCCCTATCCGCCCCCAGAGGAAAGTCACCAGTTGAGAGACACCCTCTGTACGTAATTTCTGCCACTGATACACTGCTAATAATCTGAAGCCACAAATTACAACTTGTTGATATTGGATGAATTCCATAGTAGAAATTTATGACAGTACGTATAAAGTTGGAAACCTGGACCGAAATTCATACCGAATAACCGGAATTTTCACAATTTGCCAATCGGAAAATATGTTACCATGATGCATGGCGGGAATATTCGAAACTGTTAATAGAGCTGTCATAGTTATTTGAATAGACGTTCGATGAGCGAGACAAAATTTCGAATTCTTCGGAAATAATCCGGTACTATGATCCGGTAGGCAGTACTTCAGTAATTTATACCGTCTCCTTAATTCGGAATCACATATATGTACAGTAATGCCAGTAAGGAGGAGCGGTAGCTCGGATAAGCGAAAGCTCGAATAGCACCGACTGGATAAAAAATGGAGATTCTAATTAACTTCATGAGATTTAATTCCAGCGCTATATCAATGTGAAAATGTAGAACGTACGTATACAAACTGGCTTTAATAATGGGTGGGTTGGTGGATATGTGTGTGTGTCTATAAACTATGGTACGAACTTCTAAGACACACACACACACTTACCTACATAGATTTTTTTTTGATACACAAGAAAAATACTTTGAAGCGCAGAGATCTAATGGAAGATCGATGTTCCATCGGGAGGTGGGGGGAGGAGGGGGGCTATAACTTTCCCCATCGGAGCAAAGCCAGGACTTTATTGAAGGTCAATCGAGATAATCCCAAACGCCGACCAACCTGGAAATTTCCTCACTATGACAAAGTTCGATTTTTCCGATCGTTACAAGCACTCCCCATATTAGCGAATTACTACTCTTAGAACACCAAAGACCATTAGAATCTAAGAACAAATCGAAAGGAAATACAGGAATTGGTATACAGTAAACCTTCGTTAGTTGCAACACGACAGTAGCGGACGTAAAACGATGCTACACGAATTGTTATACAGTGAACCCTCGTTAGTTGCAACACGACAGTAGGAGATGTAAAACGATGCGACACGAATTGTTATACAGTGAACCCTCGTTAGTTGCAACACGACAGTAGGGGATGTAAAACGATGCTACACGAATTGTTATAAGGTCAACCTTCGTTAGTTGCAACATTTTTACGACAGTCGGAGAGGTAACACTCGGAGTCAGTTCGAGACACTCGGCGTCAGTTCCAGGAAGTTTATAGAAACAAATAATATTTCACTTTCAATCTTCACATAATTCCGAATTTTACAATGACCGAATGTAAACAAAACTCGACCGACCGTACCCCCCACGTCTTTCGGCGAATTGGCCGCCGAGGAGTGGGGGCAGCGCCTCGACGCTGGACAAACAAAGAGACAAACGTTGCAACTAACGAAGGTCCACTCTGTTCATTTTTTTCATTGGATTTTTTTCCATCTCGCATATGAGGTTTACACAATTTTCCATCGGAGCGTTTTTATCAAACTTGAAATGGCTTTTCTTTCAATTTGTAGGGTGATCAACAAGCGCCACTTGTGTCGAATTCTCAAAAAAAAAAAACAATTTTCCACTTCAGCATAGCGGTATTGGTTACCGAGATAATATTTTTTTTACAAGAGGAAATACCAATAAATTGTTGGAATCCACTCAAAATAGCTTTGTTCACATCCGTTTGTGGGGGAATATTTTGAAATCCAGCAGATGTAGCGTCAGTGACATATGCAGCTTTTTTGTAGGCACCGTTTAGCTCTACGTAAAAGGTTTACATATGAAATTCTCTACCTTGCTCGAATTTCAAGATATTTCTTAATCAAAAAAACTAAAGTCGTTTTTTTACTCAATGCAGAAATTTTTGAAACATACAAAATTTTTGGTGGCCAATTTCTAGGTGGTAACTGGTGAACAATCAGAGATATCAAAAAAAGTCACAACATCTTTTACATCGAGGATACGATAGGAAACAAAAAAGTCTTCTACCACTTTTCTCTACAGCGAACCCTCTTCAAGTTCCACCCAGAAGAATCAGCAAAACGCAAAAAAATCGGTGTTTTTCACGAATAACCAAAAAACCACTTGTTGGGTGCTCCTGAAACTCCCATCAGACCTGTGGACCATATCGGGAAGCTGACGGTTTTGTTTCAGAATCCAACTTCAATGGCGGTCTCCCACTTCTCCCACTTTTGATCACGCGTGTGAAGCGTGCTAATACGCAACACCTCGATGCAGATCGCCATCGCTGGGCACAAAAAATTAGCAAAAGGGAAGATCACCAGCACCAGGTCAAAATACTTTGAATGCCAAGATCAGCCCCAACGTTTACATCATCCCGAAAAAATTTCCGCTGTACCACGGGCAATGCTATGGGCCTCAGCATTGAATCAACTTTCTGATGCAACGATTTGCCAGACGGAATAATAAACCTGTGCTGCATCGATGGTTCCCCCTGTATACCAATCAGAAGCCACACCGGCTAACCATTCAAATTTGTGCGTTTACGCACACGAATGTGTTGGTGTCAGATCACTGTATTCACTTACTATTACTTTCATCTGCATACGAAAAAAAAAATTGTATGAGGGTATGGGCCAAGGGATTTCATATAAATAGAGAACTGTTCAAGTAGCTGGCATCAGTTTCACAGCAGACCGAACACACAAACAACAATCGTCATGAAATCCATGGTAAATTATTGCCATTATTTTCTCGTTAAGCTAACATTATTCATTATTATCTTAAACTTTTTGGCCAAATTTTTTAAACATTTTTTTTGTCAATTTTATTTTTCCATCCAGTACTTTTCGGCTTATATTTTATTTTTTAATTATGCAAATTAATTCAATTTTTTTTTTCATTTAACGTCGCTATGTTTATACATTAATTGAAATTAATTGCAAAATTTAAAAATTGAATTCAATTTTTTTTTCGTAATTTTATTTTTTAATTTTATGTAATTATGTAATTGTAAATAACCCCTAGTTACTTTGACAAGTGCCATATGTGCTCATAGAATTGTATATATTTAATATTTTGGCTAGTTTTTGACATTTTTTTTTATCTTCTGCACATGATTATGTGATTAGCTATATATGCAGACGAACATTATCAGAAATTATTTTTCGTAAATGAATGATAGGATCGAGATAATCCATGATGCAATCCCAGCACCGTGTAACGTACAGCGGTTTTGTTGGTACATCGAACTAGACTGCCCATAAAATTACATTCATGTTTCAACTTAAATAATAGAAAGCAAAATTATTATTAAATCATTGAAAATTCGGAGGTTCTTTGAGATTTTTCGAGAAAAAAATTTCTCACGAAATTTTTTTTATCAGTCGCGAAAACCGGACCAATTTATGTATGCGTTGCCTAAACAGATAATTGTGTTTTTCTCAGACATGAATCTCAATCTTGCAAGCTTCGATTTTACAAGATGTCGCGCATAATTGTATACTCGACGATTTTCATCTCTACAGGGAAAAATTAGTAATCACAGTTCGTATACATGTGCTCCCGCCCCCCCCCCCTCTTCTTTTCGGGGAGGGGGGGGGGCCTACGCGGCCACCGGCAAGGACCTAGTATATAAATAATTGAGAGCTTCGACCAGCAAAATAAATCGATTATCGAATTCGAAACCTCGAAAGTCGAAGAAAAAATATCGATTATCGATGACACAATCGAAATCGAACGAGAACGAGATACGTTGCATCAGTTCGTAATATCTAGTAACTAATCTTTAAAAATGTGGTTTTTTTCCTTAGCTTTGCCTTTTCGTGCTCGCCATCGCGGCTCTCGCTGACGCCCACCCAGGTGGCCTTACGGGAATCCCATTGGGAGGAGTCCCCATTTCTTCGGGCCTCGTATTGGGAGGACTCGGCCATGGTCTTGAATTGGCACCCAAACTTCAGCCTATTTCCCCCGTTGTAGTACGTCCAGCTCAGCCAACTCTCACCGTCGCTGCACCCGTCAAAAGTTTGTACAATTTTTTTACGTATTCCAAATCAGTATTATTTCTACCAAATTGTGTAGCAGATTGTTTGTATAATTGATAATACTTGTTCATCTTTCAGCCATCGTCTCTGCTCCACTCGTATTGAAGGGACAATGGGGAGGAGTATGGTAAATCCTTAACCTACTTACCATATCAACTGTCCACAAATTCCTGTAAATCCCGGAGAATTCGACACTTATAAATTGTTATACTGATGCTTTATGAAAATTGGTGGCAATGTTAAATATGTCAATAAATCTGTTTCGATCAATTTATTTCTTTCTTTTTATCAATACTTCTCAACATTTTTTATGAAGTGAAACTTCTATAGGCGCCTTTGGGTGTGAATCAAATACACGCGAGTCCCTATGTTACGAAAACCGACACCATTGGGGAGGGGGAAGCGCCATATATGGAGTGCGTACGTACTTTACTCGCTAGGATGTAGAGGCGATTTGCGAGGTACGGGGGGGGGGAGCACGAGGGAGAGAAGAATAGAGCATGCACGCACATCTAGACCCATTCACAACGTGTTGAA
Organism: Asobara japonica; assembly: GCA_026005395.1. NCBI lineage: Eukaryota > Metazoa > Arthropoda > Insecta > Hymenoptera > Braconidae > Asobara > Asobara japonica. Next base: position 2,057,825 of record BQMI01000510.1, read on the forward strand.
TGGGAACGTCGGTAATGACGCGTTCGTCGTAGTTTAACGCAGGGCGTAAGATGGCGTTATGCGCATTTTCTATCCACGGTATAAAAGCCAGCTGTCTTCCAGTCTGGTGTGTTAATGTATACGTTGTATATGTACCGAGCGTTATTTTCTATATCATAATTTATGTCCAGAATAATTTGGTGTGTGTGTTAAATAAAAGTTTTTGTTTCTTACTTCAGTTATCACAAACCGATAATTTCATTTGTAGAAAATCGTGAGATGGAAACAGAATTAAAAATCTTTGGTATTTTGATATAATTGGATTGTTTTAAATCATAACCTCCGATTTACACTGATATTAGAGCCACTGATCCTATCCTATCCTCAGCAGTAGAAGAAAATATTTAGAGAATATTTCTATAAATCCGGCCCCTACGAAGTTTCACTTCTGTCGCGTAGCTCTCTTAGCACATTTATTTTTGTTTTGACATCACCCCAGAATGTCGCGATTCATCGCACGATTTTGTTCCATGGACCACTCATCCCCCGAATTTCTCTCATCAAACATTTCCCCGATCCTTTTTTTTCGAAAACAAATCGGTAATTTTTCAAAACTTTCCGTTCCTATTCATTAGCCGTTGTCGTTTCCAATGAGCAGGGAAATGCGCGACTCACCGGATTAGCGGGATGGTTCCGTGCGGGATGATCGATCGGGGGGGTACTCGAGTTCACTCCCACCTCGCGGGGTACTAACCCCTCCCGAGTGAGGACAAAATTGTAGTGGGATGAATTATCCATCGGGCAAATTGTCTGGGACGCATTGACCTAGAATCATTTCATTGTTGGAATGAAGTCTGTAGCTTCCCTAGATGGCGATGTTAATGGCACTGAGTTCAATTAGTTCTTCACCATCGTTTGATGGCTATAATTTTTTTCAAATCGAAAAATTTTACCTCCCCCCCCCCCCCCCCCCCTCTTCGTCAACCCTCCCCTCCCTTCCTCCCCCCCCCCCTGAATTTGGAGCTAATCTACAATTGTACTGGGTGATCAACAAATCGAGAAATTCATGAGACTTCCATCTTTACACATTATAGTTGCTTCAAATGAAACAGTTTTAAACGATTTTGTCAGGGTGTTGGGTGTCATAGGATGCGTCGATATCGGTGGGGAAATTGCGGAGAAACTCATAAAACTTGACTCATGGGATTACTCGTAGCAAATATTTTATGTTCCCAGTATTGCGTTCTATATGTATTCGTTCCCTGAAAGATTGCAGCTTCCGCGGGTGCCTCGCAACCGTTCACACCCCGACCGCAAGATTCCCCCTCCCCCCCCCCCCCCCCCCCCCCCCACTGCTCTTAAATTATGAACGTTAGAGAAAAAGTTGTCCAACATAAAATGTCGATTGTGAGACGAGAAAGAAAATTTATTTACATCTTTTTTCCCTAGCTCTATCCGACATTCCAGAAAGCGCATACAGAAAAATGAAACATGGTCAGAGTCGAAAGTCGTAAGACGATGCCTTATTGGTCTGTGATAATTTATTTTTGACCACTCGGGGCACAAACAAAACCTCCCGATTTGGTTTTTCAGCACAACCTACTAAATTTATTATTCTCCAATATACTACGGTTAATCAGTGGGACCCCTGTTATTATCATAACGAAAATGCCTATTTGAGAATTCCAAACTGACTCATTTATGAAGCAGATAATTATGAATACTTGAGTAGACGCACGGTGAGCATGAGGATGAGACTTATGCGTGTTACTTGAGTGAGAGTGAGACGCCAATAAGGATGCGGCTGCAAAACAAAAACTTTAATATTTTACCCAGTGGAACAGTATAAACAATTGCAATTGCTAATAACATTGCATATGCTGCACAAATGCCATCCAAAATGTGATCCGCTCGATTTTGCATGAAAACGCATCGATTGGGACCGTCATGACAGCGCTGGGTCCATTCGTTCACTTATTACATACATAATTGTGGAGACTGCTATACCTCCTTAATTATGCAAATTATCGAAAAAAGCCATTCTACATAAAATACGTATTTTTATATGGCAGACAACTTTCCTTATATGAATTTTGCGGTAACTCTAATAGTTTATGCAGTAGAACATTATAAACAATCGACATTGTTACTAATAATATAAGTACTGGACCACCTTTACTCAAAATTTAATCATTACATCCAAATTTCAGAGTACGAGAGCCCGCTTGTCAGCTCCCTCCCACAACATTTAAGTATGTACAAATAAATCAATCAAAACTGATACGTTCCTAGTGTTATTGCTCTGCAATGCCTATAAATCACACTGCCTACATTCTCCTATCGCCTTACCGATTCGCCAATGGCGCTGGCTGTTGCTACCGGATTCGCGCTGACCCTTGATATACAGATACCACGTGGATCGTGCTGAATAACCCTGGAATACCAAGATCTAAATCCCAAACCAAGGCATAATTTTTTCTTCTGCCCCGTATTGTAAATAGTACCTAGCGCATTGGATCTGATTACATTAGCTTACAAGATCGGTGAGAATATAGTCGATGAAAGGTGCGGTCACTCAGCGAGGTGGACACTAGTAGGTGGCCATTATCCTGTGGCTTGCCACTGCATTACCATCATATTGCCAGGCATCATGTAAGCCCGATTGATTTATCGATCACTCAAATTGTACCGCGCAAGGCGAATTGCTCGAAAACGGAACAGGATCCTTTTCAGTTGGGCGCAATCTATTAGAGAGGATGGGTGCCCAATGCAAATGCATTGGACCTATCGCCATCGATAATTGATGTGGCCCACCCACCCTCTCCCCCCCCCCCCCTCCCTCCCTCAGCCGTTATTCACGAATAGCAATAGCGGAAAAAGGAAAAATCTCGGCTTGGACGAAAAATTACAACGCAACAGGAGAAATTACGACGGTATAATCAAGCGCGTCTGCATGAATACAGAGGCACTCCACCGATTATCTGATATTTGATTTAATAAAAAAAAAAAAAAAATAATGATACTTCGTACTATTGCTTTCATCACTATAGCTAACCCACTCAATTGACCGAATTTTCAGACATGATAGCACTTGCACAAAATTCCAAATCGCCATTGTTTTTGAAAAGTCAATAATGCGGAACGTCGAGGATCATACGCACATGCCGTTTATTAAATTGTGTTTTATATCTCAATTCGCCCGCATTAATTGTTGAACTCGGTTCGGTTTTGTACAATTTTGTTGTGTTTTTCATCTGTTCATCCATGAAAAAGGAAATTAATAGCTCCCCCCCCCCCCCCACCCTCCAACCGCCGCCCACCCCCCGGACCGCCCGTCGCGTTTGTCCGGAGCTTTTGCCTATGAAAAGAGGAAGAAAATGCGCATGCGGGTAATTTTTTTTAGTTTGTATATTCGGATGTCGCAGCATCCCGCCGAGATGCGGATATAAGATTACCCAAGTCGATCCATGAAAACCTTTTACCCATTCACCCCTACGTCATTAGTGACTGGGTTGAACGGAAGGGGTGAACAAAATGCTGCTGGCAATAAAAAAAAGGCGTGAGATGAATGAAAAAGGTTAATGAGATGGTGGAAAATTATAATACACCAGGCGAGAGAAATGTCGATTGAGTATCTGGCTATCGGAGCTATTGCGCAAGCGCACCAATTACGGCAGAAGATTCACAAAGACGCCGCACGAATCTTTTTACAGTGAACCTTCGTTAGTTGCAGCACAATAGTAGGAGGTGTAAAACGATGCTACACGAATTGTTATACAGTGAACCCTCGTTAGTTGCAACATGTCTACGACAGTAGGTGGGGGAAAACTCGGAGTGTTGCACCTAAAAAGTTACCCCCACTCTTTCGAGACGCTCGGCGTCAGTTCCAGGAATTTTAAAGAGACAAATAATATTTCACCTTCAATCTTCACATAACTCTGAATTTCACGATGACCGAATGTAAACACAACACGACCGAGGGTAACCCGTGTTTCGGGGAATCAAGCGCGGAGGAATGGGGGCACCGCCTCGGCGCTGGAAAAAAATAAAAGAGGCAAATGCTGCAACTAACGAAGGTGAAATGAAAATGAACATTCTCCCTTCCACAAAAATACGCAGAAAAAATCCGAACTTTAAAAAAAAAGTGTTATTCACAATTATAATTTTCGCCATGCCAATGATTATCTACCAGATGATTGTTAATAAAGCGACCATCTCTTCCCATGTAGGATCTTAACTCAATAGATAAAACTTCCTATAATGGGGCGAGATAAAAGTTAGTGGAGAACAGATAAGAGAGTGCTAGCAACCGCGCGTAGATCAGCTACAGAAGTTTCCAATTTCCATTTGATACCAATGTTCAAATGTAGTGACTCCGCTTGAGACCAATGCCGGATGCTAGTAAATCATAGATTACACATATTCACCTTAGCTCCGGGTGTTATCCTGCCTTGCGCAGTTCAAAAAACGGGCGCGCCATGTGTAAAGTATTGTTAACAGCGAAGGAATGGAAGTATTTCCTCAGAACTTGGTTGGATTACATCGACGAAACAAGGAGTGGGCGAAATGTGACCCTCATTCGGGGCACAAACAAAACTTCCCGATTTGGTATTTCAGCACAGCATACTACCTTTATTCTTCTCCAACATACCGCGCATAAGCACGCAACCGTTGTGATGAGCAAACACAACAGTGATATCAATAATTGAAATTGCGACTAATAATTGGTGGACGCGATCAATTGAGTTTGTTTTTTACCGCTCATAAAAATTTTCAACTGAAACTCGTCTGACCAATTACCCTCTCTGCGTCTGTATCTACTTAATCACCCCCCTCTTTGACACGCTTCCAGCAATTATCGACATATTCGCTCGCCAGGTATATTCTCATTCAACTCGCGATATCTTCTAAACTATACGAAGTAGCAAAAAATGTCATAAAGTATGAAATGTGTATTTTTGTATAAGGAACAACTTTGGTTATATACATTTTTCTCGTATTTTGAACGGTTCCGGTGCTACGGCGTTATCAACAATTGAAGTTGTTAATAGCAATTGATGGCCTGAAACAATTTTGTTCTAAAACTAATTGTCTCGATTGTGCAGCAAGGCGCTTCGATCCGGATGTTAATCCTCGCACTTCATTTGTCCGTGAGAAAATAGGGTAAGCCAAATGGTCCCCTCATCTCTCCCCGCATCACTACACCTACCATTATTTCCCATAATAATTCTCAATTTTGCGCAGAACCAGGGGCCATAATCAGTGATAATATTCCATTTAGTGACTAGCGGTGGTTAATAGAGTCCATATAATGCGATAACTGCCAATTAAACGATCGTGTCAAATATCATTTATCAGTGGGCACTCATCGTATCCCACTAGCATTACATTATGGTCTCCATGTACATTTGTACAACTCACATGGGATTCACTGGTCACGTTAAAATGGAACTGGACCAATTTTTGAATTCACGAATAATCACCGTTAATACATTACACAGTAATATATCCCTAGGGGTTGGGGGGGGGGGGGGAAGAATATCGATAGACCGTTGTAATTTTCACCGTGACCGCCGGAAATAATTCTACATTCGAAAAATAATTTATGACGACGATGATTCACCAATTTTATCTACAAAATATCCCATTCACTGAATGAGTAAATATCATGGCACTGTAACAAGTAGATAAAACATGGGAATTTCAAAAAATTATGAGCACACCGACAACTCCATTAGTCTCTGCTTTATAATGCAGTTTCTACATTTTAATGGTGGGTTAAAATCCCCATGGGGGCATATTAAACCGCCATGAATACAGCTTCACCAATTATGGACCTAATACAATAGCATTTGCCTCCAATGTGTAATGATAACCACCCCCTCCCCCCCTCCTCCCCCCAACTATTCACCAAATGCCAAACAGATTTTCGTTAATTCAGCTCCCATATTATACCCTACCTACGTTATTCACTTGATAAAAATAATTCATACACATTCTGTTGAGGTTATTAACTTCCCGATTTTCGGGGAGTTATAGTAATCACCCCGAAATCGAAGTTTTTTGTTTCATCCTGTGACTGGTGTTTTAAGTATACTAAAATGACACCCAAAAAATTCTGAGTCAAAGTACGTGTGTGTGTGTGTGTGTGTCAATGCAGTTTTCGGAACTCCTTAAGTTTACAGCCCGCTATACTTAAAGGGATACTCCTTCAAAATCGTTTTATTACATTATTATACGGCACACACTAAATGCAGATGTCGAGTTTTTTCAATATTCTATAACACATTCTCATTAATGTAATGGAATTGTGATTGTTCTCCCACCTGAATTTGTTTCATTGAAATATTTTCCAGTGATAGATTTAATGATAGTTGTCGCTGTCACGAAGTGATCCGTAACGATCTTACGTCCCGCTAATATAACACCCAATGGAATACAATGGCTTGCGCACTCAATCTATTCCTAGACGTGGGCAAGGCTACACTGATGCATGAGCAGACTTGATCTAGGCGGATGCACTACGCCTTTGAATCAATGATAAATACAAGTGTGACATACCTACGCACTTTCATGGGGTCACTGCTAGTCGCAGCATTTGTTAATATTTTTTTAACTTCCCGATAGGGCAAGTTATTGTTGTGCCCCCGAAAATGAAAAATCGATTTTCCATCAGATCTCCACGCTCCATGGTGTTTCTGACCTTTCTAGACTATTTAAAACAAAATGTCTGTATGTGTGTGTGTGTGTGCGCCGATGTACGTATGTAACCAAAAATTTCCCGGAACGATTTCTCGTGAACAAATTATCCGATCGAGGTCCTGTATGACGCAATCGAAGCGTCTTGCCGTAACTTAGAGCTGATTAGTTTTTGGTCCATAAATGTCTCCTGGTTTCTATTGTTATTAACAATTTCAATTGTTTATAACGCTGTATCTCACGAAATATTATAGATACGCAGAAATGTGTCGAATAAATGTTGTTCCTTATAAAAAACTACATATTTTGTGTTCTTTGACTTTTTTCGTATCTCTAACCGTTTCGGCGTTAGAGCGTTATAAACAATTGACACCATTCAGAGAGCTCTATGGTGATAAAAATGAGAAATTGGAAAGAGAATACACACACACACGCAGACATGGGGAAGTTATAATTTTGGCCGGCGAAGGGTCGAACCCACAGCCCATTTATTTTCTTCAATTTTCAAGGAACAAATTTTAGTGTCATTGGCAGCTTGATGATCATTGGGATCATCAGCCTGGTAGCACCCACCTCGCAACCTTGACCAGAAGAGTTTTCACCCAGCGATTATCCGCAAAGAATATGCCACAAGCGGATGTTGTCCAGTATTTATCGCCTACTCAGTTAATCAGAAGTCTCACTGGTGGCACGTAGTGGAATGCCAATGAAAATGACCACAGTGGCCTCCGTGCAATGTACATATCATACAGGGCGGATACCCCCCCATTGTAATGTTTATAGACGTTTACAGTCACTAACGCAATACTCAGGTATGAATAGCGGTGATAAGCACCCCACCAACGTAGACATGCAGTTATGCCCCACCTTAAATTAGGGTAGTAGCAGGGGTAAACGTTTTGGTACAATAGTCCTGGATATAAAAGCTGGCGTAACGCTTGTTTGGACATCATCGAGTCACCTCAACTAGCCGTGACAAGTAGTTGCTCCAGACAAAGAATCATCATCTCAGTTACAATGTTCCGGCAAATTGTTATTATTGCTGTGAGTGTGGCAATCGCCGTGGCTGCACCATCCGGACACTGGGGTGGAGTTGTTCTCGGTGGTCCTGTCCTGGGACCCAATGCACTTGCTGGTCCAGTGGTGGGACCTTCAGCTCTCAGTGGACCTGCTGTTGGGCCAGCTAGGATCTCTGGTGCAGTGGATGCTGGTGCTGTAGTTACTGGATCCGTGGCTGGACCATCACTGGTATCTGGCAGTGTTGTTGGTGGTACTGCTGTTGCTGAACATGGATACGGTGCCGTTGGTCATGGATGGGCAGGAAACGGATGGGCTGGAAACGGATGGGCTGGACACGGATGGGCTGGACACGGTGGATTGGGTATGCAATATTATTTCATTTCTATCTTCATGCATCTTAAAACTGTCTATTGGTCAAACTGCTGCCAAAAATGTAATGCTCTAATCGTTGAACTTATCTTTCAAAGTTGGCCACGGAGTTGGTATTGCTGGACCTTATGCTGCTCATGCCGCCATCACCGGGCCAGCATCACTTCCCGCTGTAGTCGCTGGACCATCCGGTAGTATTGTCGCTGGTGGACCAGTCTATGGAGCTCACTGGTAGAGCTGGCCGTTAACCATTAACCGAGATATTCGACTGACCATTATCAAATGTCCACTTGAGCAACGATTACGTGTCATGATCTCTCTTTCTTCTTTTGTACCGCTATAGTACCTCTTGACACTATCATCTTTTTTTGTATTGAGCTTGTGTATATATCAACACGTATTTCATAGGTAAAATACGATATTATGTAGAAATAATAATTGCATTCTGATTTGAAGTCATTGCTAGTTATGTGATTTACTACCACTGCGATTTGGAAAAATTGATTTTTTTATAGATCTCCACGTTTTGTGACATTTCTGACTATTTTAGAGCATTTTTGGGATGCTCTGTGTGTGTGTGTGTGTGTGTGCGTGTGTGTGTGTGGATGTGTGTGTGTCTGGGTGGGTGCGTGGATGAGTGGATTCGTGAGCGGATAGGTGGGTGGGTGGGTGGGTGGGTGGGTGGGTGGGTGGGTGTTGGTGACTGGGTGGGTGAGTAAATGGGTGGGTGGGTAGATCGGTGGATGGGTGAGTAGATGGGTGGGTGGGTGGATAAGTAGATGGGTGGGTGGGTGGGTGAGTAGATGAGTGGGTGGGCGGAAGAGTGGATGGGTGGGTGGGTCGGAAGGGGGGGGTGGGTGGGTCGGAAGGGGGGGGTGGGGGCGGGTGCGAAGGTTTTATCGGCTGCATTCCATTGCTTTCTCTGGGATGCTCTATCCGCAGTTTTTGCAAACTTTATGAGAATTTTTCGTATCTCCCAACTAGAGCTACTCTACATAAAGGTCTTTTGCCAGGGCAAACGCGGAAAACTTACAGAATTAATTGGACATGTAGGCACTAAGAGTTCAAGTTTTTCGCATAAGGAGCAGTATAAGCGGATAAACTATCATACTATTCCGAAATGGTCCCATTAAGAGCTCATGCTACTTCTAAATGCCTTCTGATACTTTGCATTTCTCTGAGATGTTACCACCAAAAACGCAATAATAATTTTTGTCATAAGGCAAAACTTCTCTGACGAGCCCTCATGGCTGTGGACGGAGTGCAATCACCCGACGCGAAGTATTTCGGCTGACTGACGCACTTTTTTTCGACGCTTGGTGAAGTGAGGGTTCTATGACATGTCCTTGCATCTTCCATTGCTCGCGAGTTAGCCTGGAGAGAATGTGGGAAGTTAAGATTTCCCAAAATTAAAAGATCCCTCCAAACGAATAGAGGTATCACCCTCTACGGGCCGAATCGATAAACGCCCTTTCTATGCCTATGTATGTGGCGGCGCGCGCGTGTGTCTGTGGCTTCGTACCTAATCAGCATTATTGTTTTGCCCCCGAAAATGAAAAACCGATTTTCCACCAGATCTCCACATTCCATGGTATTTCTGGCCTTCCTAGACTATTTAAAACAAAATGTCTGCATGTGTGTGTGTGTGTGCCGATGTACGTATGTAACCAAAAATTTCCCGAAACGATTTCTCGTGAACAAATTATCCGATCAAGGTCCTGTATGACGCAATCGAGGCGTCTTGCCGTAACTTAGAGCTGATTAGTTTTTGCTCCATATATGTCTCCTGGTTTCTATTGTCATTAACAATTTCAATTGTTTATAACGCTGTATCTCACGAAGTATTATAGATACGCAAAAAAGTGTCCAATAAATGTTGTTCCTTACAAAAAAATACATATTTTGTGTCTTCTGACTTTTTTCGTATCTTCAACCGTTTCGGCGTTAGAGCGTTATAAACAATTGAAATCATTTAGAGAGCTCTGTGGTGAGAAAAATGAGAGATTGGAAAGAAAGTACACACACACGCGCAGACATCGGGAAGTTATAATTTTGGGCCGCGGAGGGTCAAACCCACAGCTCTTTTCTTTTTTTTTTATGTTAATGCGATTGTTTTCCCACGGAAGAATATCCTAGTGCTTACTTGGCGGATCTGTTGTAAAACTACCGCAGTGGTTATTCTACCCTCCATCTAAATAATTCGGGAATATAATACAATTCTCTCGCCGTTACAATGCCTAGGTGCAAACGTGTGAAATGTACACGAGAGAACATTGCATTAAATTCGAGGAGTCGAGGATATTTCCGGGCGAGTAACGCTATGCCCTCGGCTCAAAACATTAATATGAAATCTAATGGCATTTAGTGGTGTATGCATCGCTGAATTGAATGGTTACACCGGTGCTTTATTCAATTTGTGATATGGGCGGAGGAATCTGTGAACTGGCCTCATGATGACATTACTTTTCCACTGCTCAAGAGCTTTGTTCCAAGTGAGAGCACCTGGCAATAGATTCGGGAGCGGAGAAAAAAACGGACGGCCACGATTTTTTTTCGAGCAACGAAGGTTCAAGCGAAATTGGACATGGTCTGAGCCAATTTATTGGCTCATTTTTATTCCTTTATTTTCATCATTTTCATTGCGAATCGAATTTTTAGATTGGCCGCGTTTCGATTCGGCTGTGATGAGTCACAATCAGAATCAATTCGCTGTAGCAATTTTTTGCAGGCGCCCGAACGCCGGTTGAAAAATGAATAGTCTCGAAGGGAAAGTAAAAGTGTGACACTGGTTCTTGTGCATGCATGATATTACAATTTGATGGGCTGTGGGTTTGACCCTCCGCGGGCCAAACTTATAACTTCCCGATGTCTGCGTGTGTGTGTGTACTTCCTTTCCAATCTCTCATTTTTCTCACCATAGAGCTCTCCAAATGATTTCAATTGTTTATAACGCTCTAACGCGGAAACGGTTAAAGATACGAAAAAAGTCAGAGGACACAAAATATGTATTTTTTTATAAGGAACAACATTTATTCGACACATTTTTGCGTATCTATAATATTTCGTGAGATACAGGGTTATAAACAATTGAAATTGTTAATGACAATAGAAACCAGGAGACATATATGGAGCAAAAACTAGTCAGCTCTAAGTTACGGCAAGACGCCTCGATTGCGTCATACAGGACCTTGATCGGATAATTTGTTCACGAGAAATCGCGCCGGGAAATTTTTGGTTACATACGTACATCGGCACACACACACACACATACAGACATTTTGTTTCAAATAGTTTAGAAAGGTCAGAAACACCATGAAACGTGGAGATCTGATGGAAAATCGATTTTTCATTTTCGAGGGCAAAACAATAACTTGCCCTATTGGGAAGTTAGGAGGATCAAAGTTATATCTGACCTTCGTGAGACCACCTTGAGCTGACAAAAAATTGCCTGTAACAAAGTGACCGGATATGCAATTAGCAAAAAAAATTGAGGAGCCGAGCTTTTTTTCGAACAGTACAATCGTGTCCATCCATCTATTTAATTTTTAGCACGGCTCAAGTTGGACGGGTCGAGGATTATACTTTATACACACTATGTATATATATATATATATAGCGCGTCAGCAATTCAGCATAAGGAAATTTCAATGAGTTCTCAGGGAGTCCGCTGCATTTTTGGGGATTCCCCCAAAATTTACTATGTCTGGACTGATTGTGGACCACACGCTAGGTGGATGAGAGCTGTGTGCCAACAACAGTCCGATGAGAATGAATGATTCTGAATTCTGGTGAAGTCGTCAGTAGTAACTATATCTGCTGCTGAAGCACACTCAGGTTCGTTGTAATACGCTGATAGCAAGAAAGGATGCGACGAGGGTGCGTGACAGAAGTGAAACTTGCTGATGGTTCATTTCATTAACTGCGAAATTCTTGTTTTTTGCTGTTTCGATCAATCAATGCAGTGAATGACATATCAAAAATTTACACATTACCCTTCTATCCTCAACCACTTATTGACTGAATTAATTAATTACAATCATGATTAAGTTTTATTTCACTTACTCTTGTAACTGTCCCGACAAAATTCGAAATGACATGCTCGGGTACAGTTTCAATATTCTGATCATTGCTCGGTTGCTTCACATGTGAGAGGTTATGATCCTCAACGTTGACATTGATTGCTTTTGCCCTGGCCCCATGATTCCTCATACGTTCGGCCGCACTTTTGCCTACTGTTTTTGTTTTCTTTGGTTTTAAAGCATTCTTTTCACGTAAACGATCACGATATTCTTTGCAACGTTCTGCATTGGTTTTCCCCATAATTGACACTAGCAATACACTCGGTTCACGTTCTTCTCCCCACTCTGCTACAGTGCCATGTAGCATGTCGGAATTTTCGTAACGCCCCCTCCACCACTCGCGTTGCACCCCTTCCCTTAAAAACGTTGCATCGAATTTTGTGTTACGGGCCATAAGAAGTTTCTTTCGACGAAAAGATACGACTGATCTTTTGATACTCCATTGGTAAATTAATAGCAAATGGGATGTAATTGATCTATAAATTACATTGACGAACAATGTTTCTTCCACCTGGTTCATTGTTATCTCTGACACCGACAATTCGTAGGCGTTAGATACTTGCCGATCAACGCCTAAGCAGTGTCAAATGCAGTGGGGAGTTCCCGTACACTGTACCTATATATAGCACCATATATCATGGAGTGATAACGGACCATGAACGTCCAAATATTATCTCATCCTGGGAGATCTCCTCCCCACCGCCCACCCACCCACGCTCACTCCCTCCCACCCATCCTCCGCCCCTCCCACCCACCCACCCACTCACCCTCCCACCCACCCACCCACTCACCCTCCCACCCACCCACCCTCCCTCCCATCCACTCACTCACCCTCCCACCCACCCACTCACCCCTTCCTCCCACCCACCCACCCCCCCCCCCTCCCACCCCCTCAGATCCCATCGCTCAATCACTAACAATCCTCAACAACTATCTCCCACAAAATATTCTCAATGACACCCTCAACCATCCAATTTCCGTTTCACCTCTCACCGATTTCTGTGTAACAGTTCGAATGGCAAATAAGCGCTGACCTTTCCACCATAGAATTGGTGAGCAATGTGCGATTTTGTGTGCATAAACTCTCATAATGCATTCAGCCAATACTCTACCATAAACTTGAGTAACGTATGTATCATAGTGGGCATGGTGATGAAACAAGGGAGATTACGAAGCCAGTGGTTAACGTTATGTGTGTATTTGTGTTAATGCAACATCATGACCCAGGGCAATGGTTGTGCATAGTGCACTAGGGACTAGGTGACGGAATGATTTTCACCGTGAGACCAAGGAAATAATGTGTGCAATTTCTTGTTTATAAAGTTTATTTGCCATATACTTCATGATGGGGGGATACATAGTATACGATCTGCCAATATTCATTGCACCATTGACTCATCGTTGTGGGTGAGCCACATTGGCTTCAACATTTTGTTCACGTAACACGTGACCTTACCCTTTAACTCGTGAGTAATGTTATACCCAGAAAGAAGAACGGGAATGCCTCTTTCGCACGATTGGAGCCTGATGCTAAGTGGATTTGGTACATTCAGATGTTATCAATAATTATGGGAGATGAAAATGTTATTTTCCCCGATAGGGGAAGTTATTGTAATCACCCCGAAAATGAAATGCCTCAGAATGATGAAATTTTTACGTTTCTCGCGGGTTATGTGTGTGTGTGTGTGTGTGCGTCCGTATCCAAACTGCTGGACCGATTTAACTTGTTTTTTTTAATTGGTTATAACGCTATATCTCGAGAACGGTGGCAGATACGAGAAAAGGTGTCCAACAAAAGTTGTTCCCCTCATGAAACTACATATTTCATATTTTATCACTTTTTTTGCCAGGCATTATATTTTACGAGATATCGACAAAAAATCGGAATGATCGGTCAGTAGTCGAATTTGCGTAACTGCGGTACAACTTGACTTCATACGTGTATCATTACACACACACACACACACAGGGACTATCAGGAAGTTATTGATGCGAACCGTCGAGGGTGACACTCACGTCCCGTTTATGGTACTTTCAAAGGTCGCAGACATTCGCGAAGTGCACTCGATCGATTCCTCGTGGAAGCTTGAAATTTCCATCAGATCGAAAACCGCTTGGCCACCCTTTCCCTATAGGCCCACCGTTAATTAAGAAAAATATCAAGGCAATTATTATCGATTTTACCACGGACAATAGGTGTAATTATGGTGGACAATGGGTAGGTCTGGCTAATACCATAAATTTCCGGTGTCTCATTAGAGATCGAGGATATTGTAAAATAAATACCACTCATTGTTCTACTTTCCATACATAAAATAATGAGTTTATTTCGCGCTTACACACTCAACACTTGTTATATACATAAAACCTGACGATCCCAATCATAATCACTCATCATCAAATGACTTGATTGGATTAAAAAAGAAAATTAATTATTTTTGAAATTTTATTGCATTCAAAAGTTCAGTAACTCAACATGTCCGAATATCTTTTTTCCTCAATGGTTGAACTTGGACTAACTTTATTACCGTCAATTAATTACCAATGATGACCATGACCATATCCCGTATGTATTGCAGCACCATGCCCAACTCCATGAGCTGTGATTTTGCCAGATGGTCCAGCAATGACAACATCACCAGCTGATGGTCCTGATACAGCAGCAGCCCCAGAATGTGGTCCTGCTACCACAGCACCATGGGTGTGTGGTCCAGAGATAACAGCACCATGAGCATGTGGTCCAGCGAGGACAGCACCATGTGCACCATGTCCAGCATAGACAGCACCATGGCTACCATGGTCAGCATAGACTGCACCATGAGTGGCAGGTCCAACGATCACAGCGCCATGAGATCCATGAGCAGCATGGACTCCATGTGCGTATCCTTATAGGAAAATACCATGAGAAAAGTTCATATGACAAAAAGGGTAGATTGATGATTGTGCTCACCTGCATAGCCATGTCCATAGCCCTCATGTCCATAAACCCCATGTGCATAACCATGATGGCCACCATAATCATGCCCATAAACACCATCATAGGATCCATCAAGAGCACCACCATAATGCTCAACATGAGCGGGTCCAGCGACGGATGCTGTGACTGTTGCTGGTCCTGCAACAGCACCAGAAACATGCACCGGTCCAGCAACAGATCCAGCCAGGTGTGATGAACCAATGACAGGTCCAGCAAGTGATGAACTACCCACATGTGGCCCACTAACACCAGTATGACCAAGAACTGGTCCAGCAAGTGCTACACCATGTGCGCCATAAGCATGGCTTGCATAACCATGCGAGCCATATCCATGATCAGCATAAATTGCTGCATAGGGCACTCCATGTCCATATCCATGATCCAATACACCGCGCTTACCCCGTGGTCCAGCAGCCACCACTCCAAAAATAGCTAAAGCAATGATCTACGAAACACACACGAAAATATATTCCTCAGATAATGGTGAAACTTATTGTCAAGGTATTCACATCACTGTATCACTGGTACTTACAAAGGCCTTCATGTCGCCAACAGTCGGTCACAGAGTGGAGCGGTGAAGCCCAACATCTTAGCTTATATACCAAGAACGTCTAGGATGTTGACCGCGCCCCCGTGATCCCTTCAAATCATATCCGCTGGATGGTAGACTCACCCATTTCGTAAGAAGGTCACTGACGTCACGCATCAACGCGTGCACAATCCTTTGAACCTTAAGTATTCTACTTGGTCATAAATTCATAACAGGGATTAAGGAATATTTGATTCAAGTGGATTACGAAAGCTTCATCCACGGACATCTGATATGATTTATTTTCTTCGGTATCCAAATTCTTCATCCAAATCTCACCAAGGGTCTCCAATATGTCCAACCGAACCGGATGTCCACGAAATTAATTTTTTCCTACGTTATTAATTTAGTCGTGCATACATTAATTTTTACGGGTGTAGAAAATTTTATATTCTCCAGTCAACCTTGTAAAAAAGGCGCAATTGTCTGAGCTGCATTTATGGGCCAGCTAATCACTTTTGTTTGAAAGGTTAACTTCCAATAATTTGCATATTAGAATTTCAGTTCCTGCAGGACTAATTGCATGGGAATTTTTTCGTTGCAGAATGCGTTTGAGCAATTTAATGGCCGAATTCGAAAATACCAAATGGAGCAATCGAGGTAGCTGTCAATTTTTTTTTTTGGTTTGTGACTGGTGTTTTAAGTATACCAAAATGCTTCCCATCAAATTCTGAGTAAATATATATGTGTGTAGGTTTTTTTTCCACTCTTTCTCTATTCGTATTCACCCACGTAACCGCTGGTAGGCATTACTTCATGGGCAATACTACGGATCAGAGTACCCACCCATTGCGGCTGGGGCCGACTTCGCCATTTCAGCTCATCGTATTTCTAATCACAGGGTAAACCTCCAGAAACCCCTGTGATACGATGGCGGGCGTCTACGATGGAACCCTCCCTCCCCCCCCCCCCCACGCGACGGGTCGCGTTCGGTCCCGGCTCACGGTCTCACTTCATGGATACCGCCGATAGCACACACGGAATGTTCCTGCCATCGGTCGGAGTCCGTGAGAAAATATTTTTCAGAAAAATTATTTGCAGTGAGCGGGAATCGAACGCGGGACCTTTAGAATAGTAGGCAGACGCTCTACCCACTACACCAAAGCCCCGTCATGTGTGTGTAGGTGTATGTAGGTGTGTGCGGGTGTGTGTGTGTGTATGTAACCCGGACCTTAGATCGGATTAGTTTTCGCTTCAAATCGACCGAGCAGTTTTTTTATTATCAACAATTGAATTGTTCCCAACGCTCTATCGCAAGAACGGTGAGAGATACGGCAGAAAGTGTATAACGGAACTTGTTCAGTAAGTGGTAATGCATATTTAATTTCTTATGACTTTTTTCCATAATTGTCATAATCAAGGAGGTAGAACGGGTTTAACCCTCGAGCGGTCGCACCCCTATTGGCTCACTCCCACTCAAGTAACGTGCATAAGTCTCGTCCTCACGGTCACCATGTGCCTGGTCAAATGTTCATAATTATCTGCTTGATCAATGGGGCTGTTTAAAATTCACAAATCTGCGAGTTGTCATGGCAAACAGAAGCGACAAATCGTTTCTTTGTGGGCTCCCAACTTGTTTGTTTTTGTTTTTGTTTTTGTTTTTGTTTTTGTTTTTGTTTTTGTTTTTGTTTTTGTTTTTGTTTTTGTTTTTGTTTTTGTTTTTGTTTTTGTTTTTGTTTTTGTTTTTGTTTTTGTTTTTGTTTTTGTTTTTGTTTTTGTTTTTGTTTTTGTTTTTGTTTTTGTTTTTGTTTTTGTTTTTGTTTTTGTTTTTGTTTTTGTTTTTGTTTTTGTTTTTGTTTTTGTTTTTGTTTTTGTTTTTGTTTTTGTTTTTGTTTTTGTTTTTGTTTTTGTTTTTGTTTTCTAATAATAATTCATAGCAGAATATGATGAGCCATCGTGGTTCACTCGCCGATCAAGGTGGGCAGGAGCTGTTAAATGTATATATATTTTTTTATCAAGTAACAGAAAAATTGTGAAAGAAGGTGAGCGTGGGTTTTTACCATAGTGCACCTCGGTACAATCTGTGTAATTAGCCCTGCCAGGTCGTAACGACTTGCCATACTCGAACTCTCGAACTCGACCTTTAAGAAATTGAGTTGCGAAAATATCTGAATGTCGAGGATCATCAGCACTATTCATCAGGCTTATTGATCTAGTTAAATGTTTTAAAACATTGTGCAATTTATTTGCGATAATCTTGGCGATGTGTCCACGGGTGAGGTGACGAATAATTGTGTTTATTGATGGCTCTATGTATGGGATAAGTCAATAATCCACGGCTGAGAACTGTGAGAGAAATAGGCTCGACCTATTGAACGTGCTTCATGGTAACTTGAAGACTGACATTTCCAGTTATTGTCCGCAACTGCCGTAATTTAGTGAGGCAGGCGAGCATGCTGAGTCGAATGAGCCAGTTTTTCTTCATCTTTTTTTTTCGCAACATTCATTCGTTTGATCTTTTAGTAAAGCGCAATATTACTATCTAGTATATTTCAATTTGCGCAACAGTTTGAAAAGATAAAGCTACGCTTACTCATGTGGGAGAATCAATTTCCAGTCATTTTTATTGAATGAAGTGTTATCAGTGATACTCCATTATCATGCTCACAAAGGTAAAGAGCATTTTTTTTATTCTTATTCTACAATGTGAAACTATCAGGAGACGACTTCGCATGGAAATCAGGTTATTAAAATTTTCCAGACGGTTGGTTGATGTGATGTTTCCAAGATGTCGGTGAGATGTGACTCGGGCCAGACACATAATTTCCTGATAGAAATTCAAACTCACTATAGGAAGAACATAGTTTTCAAATTGAATTGTGATTAATAATCAAGCCACAAAAAATCGTACCTGACCCATACACACTAACTGCTATAGGCGGTACCCATAACAAGAGGCCCACCTTCCCACCTACCCACCCACCTGCCTATCCTCCCACCCACCTACCCACCCACCCACCTACCCACCCACCTACCTACCTACCCTCCCACCCACCCACCTACCTACCCACCCACGTACCGACCCACCCACCCATCCACACACCAAAACACCCACCCACCCATCCAGACACACACACACACACACATCGTCGGACGCACATAGTACTCATGTAATGCAACCGCACGGCCGGGCGGGAACTTAACCCGACGCAGGGTGGAGGGTACATCATAGGCGTCCGCTATCATAGCACAGGGGTTTCTGGAGGTTTACCTTATGTTTAGCAATACGATGGCGAAAGTCGGCCCCAGCCTCTTGGATGGGTGTCCAGTACCCTACCTGAAGGAATGCTTAAACAGCAGCTTCCATGGAGCGTACAAATGAGAGGAGACAAAAAAAACATATACACATATAAAGCGGTACGTCAGGAGCTGAGTAAGACCATTAAGCTTAGTGACTAGAAATGCTGGGACGAACTTCTGAAGAAAGTAGAAAGGGATCCATGAGGCAGACCCTAGAAGGTCGTCATGGGCCATCTCAAGAACCGGCCTATGGCCTCACCTACCTGACCCCACCTCCTGCACCGGCTCGTCTTCGTCTCGTTTCTGCAGCGCTAAGAACTACCTGGTCTACCTGAAACTACCAGCTGGAAGAAGTTAACGAGGATGTGATTCCGCCGATAGCGAAAGAAGAGCCTCATGGAGGCTTCTGTCAGAAAAACCAGCAATGCACCTGGTCTTAACGAAGTTCCCAAAATCGCGCTGAAGGCAGCCATTAACACATCACCGGGAATGTCCAGCCATTAACACATCACCGAGTAATACAATGTGTGCCTCCAAGAAGACCTCTTCCCCACCAAATGGCAACAGCAAAGGCTGGTACTTCTCCCCAAGGGGAAAAAGCCATCGGATAAACCCTCATCTTATTGTGCTCTGTGTGCGCTGTATACAGCAAGTAAAATCTTTGAAAGAATTATACACCAAAGAATGGAGGCAATCGCTGAGCTGGCTGACAACCAATATAGTTTCAGACGGGGTCATTCGACGCTGAACGTTATCGATTTACTGGCGAAAAGCGCTAAAAACTCTATCGAGGAAACGAAATGGAAGGGAGGCACGAAGTATTGTCTCATTGCTACGTTAGAGATGAAGAGCGCTTTCAACTCAGCACGATGGGATTGTATCTTAGAGTCAGTGCCGAAACTGCAAGTCCTGGCGTACTTGCGGAAAATAGTAGGTTTGTTAGTTATTTTACCGATCGAGTTCTCAAGTATGACACAGAATTAGGTCTCAAGACGTACAGAGTCACCGAAGGTGTACTCGAAGGATCATTACTAGGGCCTCTGTTGTAGAATACCATGTACAAGGAACGTCTCTGCTGGAACCCCTCCCCCTGCGTTGGGTTAGGTTCCCGCCCGACCGTGCGGTCTCATTTTGAGGGTACCGCCGATTGCACACACGGAACGTTCCTGATGTCGGTCGGACTCCATGAGAAAATATTTAGGAATTCTCTACTCTGGTCTCTAGGTGAATCTGTGCAAATGACAGCCTCCCAAAAAATAAGATAATTTCACCCGTATAAGCTCCCGGCCCGGTCAATTTTTAACAATGCCCATGACGAAAAAAAAACAGAAATTGAGTGAGACATTCAACTGAGCCTTCATTGAATGGTTCGCATGTTTGTCGAATGTTTTTTTTTTTCAATTTAATTAGTAGACGGTATTAGAAGTTGATACTGCGGCAATGGAATATGAGGGGAATCTCATAGTTCATGAAAATTCCGCGAATCATAGCCAGCGACTAACCGAGGCATTGCAGGTCGCACATTTGAAGCGTGTCTGTCCAAGTTTTCCACGTGACGTGAATATACCTCGTGGTTTGGTAACGTAGAAAAACTTTTTTATAGCCACTGACTCTGCTGCCGCTATGAGGTTAACCTGGTGAATAGGCTATTCCTCCGGGAGAAAGATTGTTCTTCTATTAATGATAACTGACAACTTGGTATACTTTGGTATTGTGCGCATTTTTTCAATAGAAATTGCAAAGGAGGGACACGTAGGTGGCAAAAGTTTTGCGAATAAGCACTCTCTGCCCGTTTCTACGCTGGTGGTTCATTTCATTAACTGCAAAATTCTTTTTTTTTATTGTTTCGATCAATCAATTCAGTGAATACCATATCAAAAATTTACTCATTACCCTTCTATCCTTAACCACTTATTGACTGAATTAATTAATTACAATCATGATTAAGTTTTATTTCATTTACTCTTGTAGCTGTCCCGACAAAATTCGAAATGACATGCTCTGGTACAGTTTCAATATTCTGATCATTGCTCGGTTGATTCACATGTGAGAGGTTATGATCCTCAACGTTGACATTGATTGCTTTTGCCCTGGCCCCAAGATCCCTCATACGTTCGGCCGCACATTTGCCTACTGTTTTTGTTTTCTTTGGTTTTAAAGCATTCTTTTCACGTAAACGATCACGATATTCTCTGCAACGTTCTGCATTGGTTTTTCCCATAATTGACACTAGCAATACACTCGGTTCACGTTCTTCTCCCCACTCTGCTACAGTGCCATGTAGCATGTCGGAATTTTCGTAACGCCCCCTCCACCACTCGCGTTGCACCCCTTCCCTTAAAAACGTTGCATCGAATTTTGTGTTACGCGTCATAAGAAGTTTCTTCCTTCGGAAAGATACAACTGATCTTCTGATACTCCATTGATGAATTAATAGCAAATGGGATGTAATTGATCTATCAATTACATCGACGAGCAATGGTTCTTTTACCTGGTTCATTGCCGATGCCTACAATATTCATAATTCCCATGCAGCTCGCCATAATACCGCTGACAAATAGCAGAAGCCATGTCCCCTGTACATTGCCACTAGCCAGAATAATCAGCAACTGTGCTCGAATTCTCGAGTAGGTCGTCAATTGCGCCATCGACAGTAGAAGGCTGAAATTACGACTGCTCAGTAGGTGTCTGATTGATGGCTCCCCCAGGACTCGCGGAAACTAGCACCCACCAGAAGCTGAATGTGGTAAGCTACTCCTGCAGCTGGTGACAATCTAAAACTATTATTTCTTTTCGACCCCAATAATCTAGATAATTTGAATTACTAATTGCTGATTCGTAATTCGTTGAAACCTACGAATTCCACCGATGTGAATGGAGGTTCTAGGACAATGACTGTACCTTTGCAGTTGAGTTTTAAATACTGATGCTTTATTTTATATAAAGTATTGTATAAATGTATAAACACTATAAATACGTGGTATCTATCTACGGTGGTGGTGGGGTGCTAGTCGTGATCGCATCGAAAGGGGTATGACGAGGGGTGGACGGGTTCGAGTGGCGGCGGCGGTGCGCCATCTATATACATTATTCAACTTCACAAGGGAACTTGATCTACCACAACCTAGCAGCTTCCTT
Source organism: Asobara japonica (assembly GCA_026005395.1). Lineage (NCBI taxonomy): Eukaryota > Metazoa > Arthropoda > Insecta > Hymenoptera > Braconidae > Asobara > Asobara japonica. The sequence goes on from BQMI01000510.1 coordinate 2,079,915, forward strand.
CAAATCATCCTTGTATATGTGCATAGTATAACGATTATACACATTGAATGCGATTGATATATGCGTTCTTGTGTATATGCGTAATATATGTGATAGTAGAGAAAGTAAATAGGTAGAGTTATGTATAAAAAAGAAGAAGACATGGACGAGTATGTAATAAAAAATATGTATGCTTGGGTGCGGCAGTGAGTATAACAACTGGTGGATAACTGTTCGTTTGTTTAAAAAAAAAAACGTCAATTATCCCCCAAGGGATAGTATATGCGAGTGAGATTGTCGGCCTTAAGATGTTACAAGTTGGTAATATAAAAATTGAAAATTCATTGATGATTGATGTTCGAAGTACTAAATTGATGGCCAAACAGATGGATGTTCGTTAATAAAGAACAAATTACAGCTTGCTCTCGATTCGTTGTAGCGTCAAAGGTTGCTGCCCACATTATGCCTCTTCCTGCCCTCATCCTGGATATGATGTTAATTGGCTAAATTTGTTGATGTTGCACGTTGATCTACATGTATCGGCTTTAAACCCTTGGGGGCTGACTGTGACTCACTACATAACTTGATTGTTCAACTTGACTACTCCTTGATTACCAATGGCTCCATTGATTCATATAGAAGCTTTGGGGAAGAAGACGTATGCGCTCTGAGGATACTGTTTTTATCTATAACCAGCTAAGGTTGTGGTAAGTTTTTTTTTTTGCCGCCGTCGCCGAACCGAGATCGCTGGGGTGTGGGGACTGTTTAGTAGTGTTTGCCATATCCACCGGGGATGATGGCTCCGTGGGAACCGAGTCCAGCGTGGATGTGTCCAGATGGTCCATTGATCACAGCAACACCAGCATCGTGTCCACCGATTCCACCGGCAATTCCTGGTCCACCACCGATCACAGCGATGGCACCAGCACCACCGAAACCTGAGAAGTAAAGCAATTCATTTCTTATGATAATTCGTTGTGCCAAGTGCCATTGTGATTGAATAATCAGCAGTGCTTAGTGCAAATGTGCCTAATTCAGAATTAACTAAATTCCTTGAGAATACTGACCGGCTCCTCCTGGAGCAGCAGCAGCAGCAACGCCGGAGCTACCATCGTCACCGTTGATTCCACCGGATCCGGCGTAGAAAGCAACACCACCGTAGCTGGGTCCGACGAGGTTAGCAGTAGCCTGGGATGGTCCTACAAGGGTAGCAGTTCCCTGGGATGGTCCAACAAGGGTAGATGGTCCAGCAGCTGGTCCAACAAGGCTGGATGGTCCGGTACGGGGTCCGCCAACGGATTTAGCTCCCTCCTGGGGTCCTACGAGGTCAGATGGTCCGCTCTGGGGTCCAACATTGGCCTTTGGTCCTTCAGCGGGTCCAATGTCTGATCTTCCACCAATAACTCCACCAGATACAATCTGCTGTACTCCTGCAGCACCAGCGGCAGCAGCAGCACCAGCAGCGTAGCTAGCGCCAAGACCACCTGATCCCAAGCTAGATGCACCACCCTGGAGGGAGTTGGCAGTACCAGCTCCAGCAGCGAGACCGCCACTGAATCCAGCACCACCGTGTCCTACAGCGTGTCCTCCGTATCCTCCATAGCCACCATATCCTCCGTGGGCAAGACCAGCGCGAGCCGTCGCCACAGCCAAGCAAGCGAACACAATCTACAAATAATTAGGTTGGCAAAGTCACAGACAGCGGTCTTAGTATGGGGCAAAAGACTTTTCGGTCTGAGGAAGTCAAATTATGTTCTCAATTTCCGCGTTGGTACTCTGATTGTGATTGACACGGTGGAGCTAAAAGCATGCACGGGACTGCAGGAAGCCGCAAGACTAGGCGCAACTGTTTTATTATACTCTGAGATACACGATTACAGGTATTGCCTTCGTGGAAATGCTAACTCTCAGGAAGCATGCCTACAAGTTCCTTTCACTTTTAGGCCTACCGGTGATCTAGTGGAATTGTATCCGGTTTAGCCGACATTTTAGATCGGCTTACAATTATTGCTAATGTGGGGGACAAAGTATCAGTGCATTGATTATTTGATATTGCGCACAAGGAAATTTTAATTAACTGGTATTGCCGTTTTTGGGGGGGGGGGGGGGGGAGTGTTTAGGTAAGTCGATAGAATGTTATAGGCAGGCCCGTGAAAGCCGCATTAAACAAAGTTTCTCGCCTCGACTAGCCACACGGAATTGCCGAGTGAAGTTGTTATGTCATAAAAGGGGGTAACGAGCATTTCACATAGTACTGGAAGTGAAAATTTATAAAACGCCAAGACAGCATTCGATGCTGTAACGTTTCATAATTGGAGTGATAGTGCCGGACCAATTTGATGGTATTTTTTTTTCTACTCGACAAGATCAAACTGCGTTGTTGATCGCTAAGTCTAACCATACTTGGATTGCAATTATTTCCCTCCGGTCAGTTGAGTTTAGTTGAAATGTGCGCGGCAACAAAATTCGATAACGTAATCATCCGATTTCGAGCGTTGATCGGTTTTCCTGCGTTTCTTTTAGAAATTTTATCTTTTTGATTTTAGCGGAAATTTTCTTGGCGGGAAAAGACTGAAAGTCTTATCATTATTATCATTATTATTATTATTATTATCATAGTTGAGGCGAAAAATTTTGAGTTTAGTGCGAAACCGATTTTTTCTTCAGAGAAATAAATTTGTTAGAAAATTATTAGAAAGACAAATTTTGATCAACAATTTTAAAAAGACCAATTATTAATGCCAATGTTGGAAAGGTTGTGCTTATACACCCCACCGCTAACCGGTTGTTCTCCCCATGACTAATGGATTTGCCATCGCAATTCACAACAGGCTAACCGGTTTTACGGTACTCGTAGTATTCAATTTGCGTGGGAAGATCATTGCAACTTTTATGAATGAGATATACTATGAATTTTTCCTTGGCAAAATTTCTAAAAAAAAATTTTCCGATGGAAAAATTCAGACCTCGAATGGTGTACAATAATAATTTTCCAGGTAATAAAATATAGAATGGATTAATTAGAGTGAAAGTTCATAATTTTCCCGATTGATATAAGCTGCATGTAATTAAGAGTGAAAGAAAATTTGCAATAAATGATTAAATATTCTGCAAGAATAATATCAATCATTGGATCGAATTGTTTAAAGCAATGGCAAGAAAGAAATTTAATATTTTTCTTAAGCCCCAAATGACCAACCCCGTAATACTCACAAAGGCCTTCATGTTTGTTGTGTGTATGGTGGGCTGGTAGTCCGGTGAATGACTGACTTGGGCTGGGTCCGCGGTCCTTATATACGCCTAACTCTACTCTAGCCACGCTCCACAATCACCATCCTTTCGAAAGCCAACCGGCCCCGCCGCCACCCTCCACCTCCTCCCCCAATGGGAAAAAAAAACTATAATCCTCCAGTTAGCCTGATGTACTTTGGTGAGCCGAGAGGGATATGAAGAGGCAAAGGGGAGTCCACAGGGTTAGTGCAGTGCAGGCCCAGGGCGTGGGGTATCATAATGTAACCGTGTAACGTCTCAAATGCAACATGTAAAGTTATATTCACCTCCCTTTCCCCACCTCAATACTTCCAGTTTACTTTTGCAGTTTCGCATAACCCTAGAAATAATCGAGATGGGCATTATGTTGAACATCATCTATTCAAAATTCCACCGGGGACCAATAGTGGGAGGTGCCCCCCCCCCACCCACTGCTCGGAAATTTCAGGATAATTACAGGAAAATTAATAAACGATTTTTTTCCACAGTTACTTCACACTTTTTGGAATGATATATATATATACCAAGTGCTGAAGGTCACAGGAAAATTGTGCGATCTGTACTTGAACATTGTTACCTCCATTTTTTTTTAAGTGCCATACGATAAAATATTTTGCGATCATTATATGACAGTTTGTTGGAGGTGGCTCTAAAACCTAGGTTACCATACTTTCTATTCTTTTTTATCTTATATATATATGTATAAAATTGTTATGTTGCAAATTCCTCAATATACGCCATTGAATTGAGTTATTTACCCGGAATACAAAAGTTTAGAGCAAAATAAAAGTTTAATTGAGTTAGCAAATAATGCAAACTTATGTCTAATTTATAATTCCGGAATTTTTAGATATATGTTAGCATATATATAGCTTATGTGCACCCAGTACATTATCTGAGGTATTTTTGACTTAGTATGCATTTTGCCGCATTATAAGTCCATATATATATATATATCAGTTTTGACTGATCAATACCCAAACAGTATTATAATTTTTTGATATATATTTGATTCATGATATATGACATATGATATATATCATATATCATATATCATGAATCAAATATCATATCTCATATATCATATATCATATATCATATATCATATATCATATATCATATATCATATATCATATATGATATATGATATATATCATATATATCATATATATCATATATATCATCCCCCCCCCTCCCCCTCCCCCTTGAAACACTCTGGGAAAAACGAATATATATATATATATTCAATGTGGGTTAGTTAAACTCATTCTCGACTTTTTTTTGCGACGCAAATTTAGGGCAATAAAAATTATCCCCCCCCCCCCCCCCCCCCAATTGAAGCACTTTGGGAAAAAGGTGAAGCCTTCTTGGGTGCTCAATCTGCTGAATTAATTTCTTTTTCCCTGTATTCAATTCCTGTTGAAGGAATGATTCAAACACTCGTGCAATTTATTCATCTCCGTAAGGTACTGCAGCTTCCCCCTAGAAATCGATTGACGGAAAACTCGGAGAGCAAAAGAATTTTTTGGTCTTCAAGTTTACCGAGATTTTGTCAATAAATTTTGTGGATGAATTGATGTCAGCCAAGTGATTCTGAACACAGCTCCTTGGCTGAATGATTGAGGATATCAATGCCGGAATTCACCAGCTCTGGACTTTGGTAAGGAGATGCATAAGTGCACCAGGTGAGCTTTATTCCCGTGAAAATAAGTGAGCTTCTGTATTCAACTGCAATTGATCGGTGGGAAAATAAAAACGGAACCCAACATTGGTTATTGATGCTGCTGTAAACGTGAAATCATGGATTTTCTCATGATTCATAGACATGGCATTAGAATGCGAAGACTTTGACCCCAATTAACCTTCTGTAATCCTTTCATACCTCCAATAATGAGAAACAATTGCCTCCTCGGTGATTTTCAATCCTCCTCCTTCTTCATTTTTTTTTTTCGTCGGTAATCTTTCAATAATGAATTGGGCAAGTTTGTTGGAGCCTGCTAATTGATTCTGCGTTCGTTATCATGCCCGTAAGCTCATAATCAGAATTGTCAATTTCATCGGGCCTCAGATCGCTGATATTATAAACTTACAATTGTAAACGAGTATCTATAGCTATTGAATTTTGGAATACATGGCACGACTATCAGAAACTAGGGAACTATTATTCTTCAACCTATTAATTTCAGTAACGACAGTCGATAGTCAGCGGGTTGATTCCCACACTACCAGTGGCAATTTGGATTTACTGATGGGTGAATTGCATGCTTTTCCTTTTTCCTCGTGGATTTTACATCGCTTTTAGCTTGACGAGAGAGCGAGAGCGAGAAGGGGGGGGCATTTTTTTATGTTGGAAGCATATGTAACAGTATTTCTTAGTGGTAGTAGAAATATATATCATATATCATATATCATATATCATATATCATATATCATATATCATATATCATATATCATATATCATATATCATATATCATATATCATATATCATATATCATATATCATATATCATATATAATATATCATATATCATATATCATATATCATATATCATATATCGTATATCATATATCATATATCGTATATCATATATCATATATCGTATATCATATATCGTATATCATATATCGTATATCATATATCGTATATCATATATCGTATATCATATATCGTATATCATATATCGTATATCATATATCGTATATCATATATCATATATATATCAAAAAATGATAATACTGTTTGAGTATTTATCACTCAAAACTGAAAACGCACACACATATGCGTGAGAGAGGGAGGGAGGGGGGGGGAGAGGGGAGAGAGAGCGACACCATGTATCATCGATGTGCCATGAGCGATATTAAAATTTGCATGTTCCAAACACCCGATCTTACCTATAAATGATGTAATGAGCCTGCATGCAACTACCGCATGACTACCACAATATAGTGCACTTCTTTTGCTCTCACAAATGGGAAATTTTCTATTTTTTTTTCAGGTTTTTGTGAAAGTAGTTGAACCTCAGTGACCATTTTTAACTGATCATCTTGTTTGATTTTTCTCTTTTCGGTGATTTTTCGATAATCTATCATGTTGAGAAAAGTGAAAGCCATTATTTGATATCTAGGCGGGGAAAAAAAAAACGAACCACCTCACCCGTTCTATCGCACTCCTTCCATGCATTATCCCGGCAGTTTCAGTAACTAGTGCGAATCTTTTTCACTCGGCCCTGACCGGTTTTGAATATATAAACTGAGGCGGTTGAGACGCTCAGCCTCCTATTCGCCTTCACCCTGTACAGCCGTTTATGGTTTATCTTAGATAATAAATTTTGCAGAAAAGAAATTTTGTAGAGCGATCGTGTAGATTTCTGATTTTGCGCGGAGGAATAGAAGGGGCATTGGAAAAAAAAATTTGGCCCTTTTTTTCTGAGTTATTGCTGAAAAATTTGCTCCAAAAAATCGTCAAAATAATTTGATGAATTTATTGGAGTTATGCATCTAATACCTTCGAAGAATAATCCACTTATCTCATTACTTTCTAGTAAATTGGGAACGTAATAATTAATGCTCTACGATTTTTACGTCCATTTAAAAACCTGATAGCATGTACCCCTCATAATTTCATCATTTTTGTTAGTCCTATTGGCAGAAACCGGTATTTTCTACATTGACAATTTTGCCTTTTTTCCATCGTTTTGTAATTTTTACCCAGCTAAATGTTGATGAAATCGTGAGATAAATACGTATATTAGATAAAATGCCACCAAAAGAGTGATATTAAAAGTGTGTGGTAGGAGGTACACGATATGCACAATCATACATTGGTAGTGTGTTGTGCGTGGGTGGAACTTCAGGGGAAAGCTGATTTCTGATAGCTGAAAAGATTTTTTCGTGACCCCATGGATTTTTTGCAGACGTCTATGAAGTAGCGTTATTACAACTCCTCTTGTAATTTTTACGTTAAACTTTGTTCTACATTTTTAGTGCCTTTCTGTTTCTACTTGCAAATTTTATCTAGGCATGACGAAACCACTGGCAAATTTACTTCATACTATTTTATATGGGAGCAACGTGGGTAGGAAATTGGACCGAATTGTCAAGCGTTTTTTTTTTTAATGTTTGTGTCTAACCGTGGGATAAGATAAAAAATGACCACCTAATCAAATGTATATCTCAATGTTGTGTGTGTGTGTGTGTGTGCGGGGATGGGTGTGGGTGGATGGGTGTTGGTGGCTGGCTGGATGGGTGGGTGTGGGTGGATGAGTGGGTGTGGGTGGATGGGTGGGTGTGGGTGGATGGGTGGGTGTGGGTGGATGGGTGGGTGTGGGTGGATGGGTGTGGATGGGTGGGTGTGGGTGGATGGGTGTGGTCAAAATTTTGGTGATCGATTTCTCACGAACAAATGAAGCAATTACGCCGATTATGATCGGAATCGAAGCGTCTTACTGCACAATCGAGAAAATTAGTTTTTGAACAAAGTTCTTTCAGGCCATCAATTGTTATTAACAATTTCAGTTGTCGATAACGCCGTAGCGCCGAAACCGTTCAAAATACAAGAGAAATGTATATAACCAAAGTTGTTCCTTATACAAAAATACACATTTCATACTTTATGACATTTTTTGCTACGTCGTATAGTTTAGAAGATATCGCGAATTGAATTAGAATATACCTGGCGAGCGAATGTGTCGATAATTGCTGGAAGCATGTCAAAGAGGGGGGTGATTAAGTAGGTACAGAAGCAGAGAGGGTAATTGGTCAGACGATTTTCAGTTGAAAGTTTTTATGCGCGTTCAAAAACAAACTCAATTGATCGCGTCCACCAATTATTAGTTGCAATTTCAATTATTGATATCACTGTTGAGTTTGCTCATGACAACGGTTGCGCGCTTATGCGTGGTATATTGGAGAAGAATAAAGGTAGTATGCTGTGCTGAATACCAAATCGGGAAGTAAATTTAATTCTTTACGAAATTCATTTTTCTAAATTTTTCAAAATCTAAACAGCGTAGAGAGTATACAGAACTTTTATGTAAAGCCAAACAAGATCTATAAGGAAGGTGGTTATGTCAATGGCTCTATATCCGCTGGATTCCATGATGTTCAACAGAAACGGATATATACGAAGTTAATTTCACTCTATTTTGTTAATCACTGGTAAATACATGGATTTGCACAGGTGTTATTAGCACATTCTATATTTTCCAGTCAACCTTGTATAAAGCGCGCAATTATCTGATTGTTATCCATTTATGGGAGAATTAATGACTTTTCTTCGAAATTTTCATTTCCACTGTAGAATTTGCATGTTAGAGTTTCAGTTCCTTAAGGAATGATTGCATGAAATTTCGTCGTTCCATCAAGCCTTTGAGCTCTTTTCAAGCTAGTATTCAATTAGACTGAAATTTTCTACCCTGTTTGAATTCTGACATATTTGGAAAAATGAATTTTCAAAACAATTCAATTAGTTCTTTCCCATGTAAAGCGCTCAAGCATCCATAAATCATCCTCGTTCCCGGTACAGTGGTCCTTCGTTAGTTGCAACATTCGTTAGTTGCAACCTTCGGTGGTTCCAAACTTCGTTAGGTGCACCCTTCGCTAGTTGCAACATTAGCCTCTTTTTCCAGCGCCGAAGCGCTGTCCCCACTCCTCCGCGCTCACTTCGCCAAAACACGTGGGGGCTACCCTCGGTCGTGTTTTGTTTACATTCGGTCATCGTGAAATTCGAAATTATGTGAAGATTGAAGGTAAAATATTATTTGTCTCTTTAAACTTCCTGGAACTGACGCCGAGCGTCTCGAAAGAATGGGGGAACTTCTTAGTTGCAACACTCTAAGTTTTACCTACCCTACTTGCGTAAACGTGTTACAAGTACCGAAGGTTTACGGTAGGGTCAAATGACCTTGAACTTCATATCAATGTTAAAAAGACCTGTGGTAAAGTGTTTCCATCTCTCAGAAATCGGCCGTACCTTCAGCCATTTTCAGTGGTGTTTCAATAAACTTGACAATTTTTTTAGCCTGAGGTAAAATACAATGAAAGATCATAGACATCGTTATTGAACGTGGTTAATATTATTCTAATTTTTTTCCTACTCATACATTTCATTAACCTCGAGTTTCGAAATTCATCACAAACACAACAAGAATACTCGTCACGTAGTGACTCCGTACCTTGGTATTCCTCACCCTGAATTACGTGGTTATGCTGCTGTTAATTTCCGGAACCTCGACAAATTCGTTCGTGATTATAATAACGGTCTGTGAAAATTCTCCATAATAGAAATGAAAAAGGCATGCACCAGATTGTTAAGTTTTTCGCATGTCGCGAGAAAGGCTTACGCATAATAATTTCAGAAAATAACATTTTGCAATATGAAAAAAATTATACAACATGAATTGAATATTTGAAACTTTTTTTTCCTATCTTTAATCGCGCTCTGTTGAAGCATCATTTGTTGATTTATTTATTATTTATTTATTCATTTATTCATTTATTCATTTATTCATTTATTCATTTATTCATTTATTCATTTATTCATTTATTTATTCATTTATTTATTCATTTATTTATTCATTTATTTATTCATTTATTTATCCATCTATTTATTTATCTTGGACCCAAGAGCACAAATACATTGACAGTAAATGGGAAATGGAAAACCCCAATATATGTGTGTGTGTTCTAATTTAATAGAAAGGAAGAGAAGCGTTGGCAATATAATCAATCTACTAAATCAAAGTTGTCCTTTTCTATCAGGAAGTAACAGGTGCGACCAAAATTGCGATCAAAATTGCGGACAGTATTCATGAGGCTTTCGGTGGGGCAGTTGGCGGGTTAGCGGCTGTTGCGGACGCTACTCTCGGTGGTCAGCGCACACCTCAGGTACCTCTGGACCACGAATTCCAGAAATTGCGCGAATTACAGTTGCAGGTCATTCACTTGCTTTTCAGTCAGATTCAGTCGTGCAACAGCATTTGAGTACGCAATTAGGAAGTTCAATTCTGGAAGCATCTACAAGGTATTGCGTGCAAGCGATCCATCGCGCGGAGGGCACTTCATTGAAAGATATTTTTGAAGATACTTGTCATATTCAATTACCACCGGAGGTTTTCCCAAGTCACGAAACCCGAAGTTTTTTTCAGACTCGTACCATCCCCCAAGAGCAAAAAGCTACCGAGCGCGGCGTCATCATATCATCCACTCTATATGCTGAATACGACGGGCAAAATCCTGGAGCGCATAATACACCAAAGGATAGAGCGCCGGAGCCCCTGCTGGCTGATGGACAATGTGGCTTGAGACGACGATGATCTACGTTGATGCTATTGACCTGGTGGCCGGAACAGCTAGGAGAGCAATCGAGGTGATGGAGAGGAGGTAGAAGGGAGTATTGTCTGGATGTGATGCAGACAATACTCCAATAAATTAGTTCGTCGACTAAAAGTCCTAGCAAGTTTCATCCAATGACTTCGACTCGAAATGTTTGAGCACGGCTCATTATTGCACTTCAAAAATCTATTCGACAGATACTTTACTGAGAGGCCAATTAAGGAAAAGGCCCGGCTTATAGCCATGCGTACCCCGAACCCAAGAAGGGTCGCGTGAAATTCATGTGCACGTATTTTTAAATATATGGTAGTCCTCTACAATCATAAAACCTTTTTCTTGGTTTGCACTCCCGGTAAGTTTTCCTTTACTTAGATTTTAGTCTTAGGTAAACGGCCATACTGTGCAGACGGTCCTTCCTCTCTTATGAGAATGAAATATAGAGATTCCACAGAACTTATTACGTTTCTGAATTAATTTATGCTTCCCATTTCCAATACTCAAGTTTATAAGTTTGTAGTTCAAGTTTATTCAACACATGTATACCCTTTCGAGTTTTTACATCTTCGCTTTCCTATGAAAGTATAGTAAGCATGGGTCCTAGTTTTTCCATCTACCTTGCCCGATTTATCCTCCAACTACTTGCTCATCCATAACCCACACCTTTACCAGTTATTCCCTTCATGACTAGGGCGAGCAGAGAGCAGCAGTCAATTCGGTCTCTTCTTAACAGATAGGAACTTATGCTTCCCATTTCCAATAGATTCGAACCTCGATTTTTTCAAGGAAACCGACAGCCTAATGTTGCACGTCAATGAACTGCAATGAGTTGTCTGCCGCAGCTTGGAAAAAAACGACGGATTGTTCTGACTATTCCCAGAAGAAACTAACTCTGCAAGATCAACGAATCTTTCGGATGCGCTCTTGCCGAACGTCGCGCACCGTGCCCTGACGGGTTGAATTGAATTTGCCAAAGTTTCCGTATATATAGATATAGAGATACCGCGCTGACGTGGCCATCATTCTGCGGACAAACTTCTAAGGCTGCGTAACGCGAACGCCGGCTTAACAATCAAATTGATCCATTCTTTACGAACATGATAGAGTTCTCTAACAACGACGTCTACTAACCCAGAAACCGCATGGAATGAACAGTGCTTGCGTATACTTTAAAGGTATGACCCTGCCAGGCGCCGTTGTGACCACGCGTACATGCGCGCGCTGGCGCTTCACATAACCAGCAACGGGGTTGGAATCGCCAGCTTTACCCCCTTTTGCCTAGCATCCACTGTACCAAACCCCCTGACTCGTAGTATTCATAAGTTTCAGGCCAGTACTCGCGCGTCTTTCGCGACTGCCACACCGCGCTTTCGGGAAGCGTTGAATTGACGTGATGCCGGCACCCTCAGGTTCCTAAAATAAATTACAAATATTGTTTATAAATTCTCTGCAATTTTTTAACAGTGATTCCATCAGCAGTGTTCAAACCTAAAAATTGTGTCTAACTTGTATTGTTCTCCTTTGACGGCAGGATCCTTCTAAAAATTGGGGGATCTTTTTGATGGAGGCATCACCAGTCTTTTGGAAGTGTTCTAAAATTACGAGGTATAGGAAAGTGAACTAAGCTCCCTCAACTCTCAGGTGACAATTGCAGTTTCCATCAACCTCGCACCATCAACAAAGATTTTTACGACGGAAAACCTACCCCGTCATCATCGGCAGTTACCAGGGAATTAATCCAATGCATTCGAAACTTGGTGTAGTTAATCTAGGTGGTGTGGCAAGTGCTACAATGTGAAAAGTATTTTCCAAACATCTCGATTACCGTGAAAGAGGATAAAGTAGATGTTTCCAAATATACACCCGCAGATATTCAGTGAAGCGCTGATAATGGCCAGGAACTCTTCAAGTTAACTTGAATGACATCATGAGCTAGATGTGGTTTATCAAAGTGCATAGTGTCCATGAAGAAATTATTTTTCCACGGTAGCTAGTGTTGAGGGTTTGCTTTATGATGTTGAATGTGTTCATAGGGGTGGGCAATCTGCTGACAGCGGACAATCTGAGAAGTGTCAGATACAGGTCACCAGCCGACAGTGATTTTATTCAATGGAATATGTAAGTTTATGATGGTAGTCAAATTTATGCCGACAAGTGTCCGTTATCAATTCTCACCCTCCTTTCCCCTCCCCCTCCCCCCACTCCACCATTATCTATCATTGAATGCATCAATGACAATGATAATTCCCACTGCCGATACCTATGTGAACATCGTGAAGGGTATGGGGCGTTGGACCCTAAATCATGTCAGCGTCCAAAGTGAGCATCAATCATGTATATAGCTGGAAATGATATACCCACATATACCAATTCATTTCCAATTCAGCAGTTAATAAATCCTCCATATGACTTCTTCCCTTATCAGGCACAGGATATACACGCTTGGGGATTGAGCCAGTTGATAGAGATATTCACACATTGTGGTTCTTCTAATCACTCTATCCCGGTCCTTTATCATTCTGAAGGAGATTCAGCACACGTACGTGGAACAGATATAGTAAACTTCCATTACCGTCGCATTCGCTATAGTCGCGTTTGCCCTGGATCGATATTGTTTGGGGGAGGTGGGAGGGGGAGACCGGCCCACTGTACCACTCTGACGAATTTCAAACTATCGATGTTTACCTGGAAGCGGGATTGTTTTCCTTGTTCGGTGAACCCGCAAAATGTGGAATACTGGGAGTACTGTTAATGAAATCCATCCGTGAATGTCACACCAATTGGTGCATTCCCATTTTTCACACCACAATTTTTTTTTTTTTATTGTTATTTAATGTTCAATCAATAGTTATTTTCAAAAAATCTTACAGTACGTTTCATTGTGATTATTAACAATTGAAATTGTTATGTATATGCACATAAAAACTAAATAAAATGAGGGTGTTCCAGCAGCAGGGTATAGTGTATTCTGGCGAATTAGTGGGGGATTCCCCAGAATTTACTATGACTGCTGGCCTCAGACATCACATAGATTAACAACACAAATGTAATGGACCCCTGAGGATGGAAACTGTGACGGAAACGTTGGGTAAAAGAAGAATGGAGCATTAACACTTTATTGACGCCGGAACATAGGTTCCCTATCTTAGGGTTGGTGACCGAAAATGGCCAATCAATCTCTAAAACTATTACTGGAAACCTCAGAAGTTCAAGAGAATTCACCAGAATTTTCTATCGCTCCACTGCTGCCGCACCATATCTACTTTGAAGCACAAAATATATAGCCCTAAAAATTCCACCAACCGCAACCAACCGCGCTGAAACTCAATTTACCCAACGTACATTAATGTACTCTTCGCAAGCACAGTCAAGCCCCACTTCCGGTAGAGCTTTTCCGGGGATTCCCAAGTTTTTGGCAAATTGTACCACGGGTCAACTCATTCAAACATCGTTTCATCTTTTTTTTCCAACTCGAAGCGACCCCACGAAGCTTTCTGCCTTATCGACCGCCGCGCGGACTTCCAAGAAGATTCGCACTTGTGCGACATTTTTGTAGAGAGCGTTGTCTCGAAACACACCAATTTTCGCACTTTTCACTTCTAATCATTTGTGATTCATTCACTTGTAATAAGTAGGGTTATAAGGCCCGATACCACGAATGATACCAATTAGCAACAGAGGAAAACTCGTGGAAATTAATTGCGCAGGGAACTGCTTTACTCGCGTGGAATTGAAAGCCCGCGAGATCACATATCACCAACGGTACATGAAGACATTCCAATGTCGGCGGTGCATGAAGACCTCGACGCGCGTCAAAAAGGCGGGAACCAACTGACCGTCACACACGCGCACAATCATGCGCATATACTGCGTTCTTCCACTATATATAGGGTGTTCAATATAGGTTCATTTACTTACAAGATCTATAATTTTTTAAACTGCTAATTACTCCGTAATTTTGCAAATTATGAGAACGATCAGTTTTCCAATTTAATATTGGTTGTGTATTGTTATGATTATTGGAATTTTGGCAAGTGGAAGAGATGCGCGGTGCGTATGCGCACAATAGACATTCGGAACGTAGAACATGATATATTTTAAAGGTGAAAATAAACATTTTCGCATTCATAAAACGACGCGAAGTCAACTGAAATATGAGTTTTTTTGGTTAGTGAGTGCCATTTTTAATTTTGACGATTTTCAATGGGCTCGTAAATGAACATAAATAATTCTTTAGACTTGTGACTTTGCGTACATTTATTTGAAGACTTAAAAATTAAAGAAAAAAATTTTATATAATTTTTTTTTTCTAGTTTTTTGTGATTATATAAAAGCGCGTCTTTTCGACAGCGCTTGTGATTTCCGCTCACTGCAACATCTGAAACCAAAAATTCCAAAGGGATTAGAAAGAGTACATGTTTGGCTCTGGTATGCACTAGGATTATTAATTACACGCAAAAATTAACACATTTGCGCCCCCTTGAAAAATTGTTTTTGAAAATCGCCTTTTTTCAGCCACAAATCAAGTCAAGAAATAAAGAAGATCTTCACCGATTTGATTTATCGTAGTTCATACCATAGCTATATATGTATAGAAGAACGTCTTAAACTTTGGAACCGATTGGATTAATAGTGTTTGAGTAAGCTCATGCACCAGTCGTAAAAATACTGTTTCGAGAAAAGCGCGTTTAAAGTTTTGAGGAGCAAATTGGTTTTTATACCATATCCATATAAAATTCCTTCTGTTTCTTCATAGGCTTCATTTTCTTCGGCTCGTCGGTCTCTCCGAGCAATTCTGGCCTCTCCGCAAGCTTCAGTGAGGTTCCCCTCAGCCTGCGGGCTCTCGCCAACGCTTTACGCTTTCACCATAAATCGGCTATATCTTCAAAAGTTTTTGAAATTTTCACTTGAAATTTTGAAGGAACATTCTTGAATAGTTATTCAAAAATTCGCATGAAATATGAAAAAAAATCGATTTTCTGAAACCGAGAATGGGGGGGGGGTCCCCTGAAATTGACAACTGGCCCTGAACTGAATTGCAATCCCGTCGAGGCAGAAACGATTCAGCGCGCGATCGATTTAACTTAAATTTCTGTCTCGTCGAGATACATTCGACTCGTCGTTGGGTCGATTTTGAAAATATCGATTAGGCGCCAGGGTAGGATTTAAGCCATCCCTCCTTCAATTTTACATTCTTCGAAGTCTAAAATAATTGTCATAAATTTCATTGTTGCCAACATCATAATTTTCAAAATAATTTTTACAAGATGTTGAAAATGATTTCCTAAATTCTCCTAAATAATTCCTAAACGATTGGACATTATTACGATATTCAAGTGTTCATTTGCCTACTTTACGGCGGCCGCTGAAGGGGGGGGGGGCACTGTGCGCAGGCGCTCATGGACATCTCATCAATTACGAAGATGGGGATCTCTTTATTCCAAGTCCGAAATCGAAAATTCCATGTGTAACATTGGCCCACGCTTCAAGGCAACCACTATTACCGCCAAAAAAATACGAGTTGATCTGCGTGTAATACTGGTTCAATGGTTTGTCCATTTATTTTTATCTGATTTTTATTCCGATATAGGAGGTGGCTCGTTGGAGCGCATGTTTTCGAAGTCGATGACATTATAACGATACCGTGAATTCGTTATCGCGGAGTAACGGTCGGTCGATGCATTTGCACCGATTTAATTGGTCAAAACGAGTTAAAAATAGAGAACGCAAACATTCGAAAGAAAAATGTTTTCATTTCTCTATATTGATTAAGAAGCCAGATACGATCGTTTTATTGACAGAGGCGACATTGCCGTTTTTTTTCCTCATTTATTGCAAAGAAAATGTATATATTAAGATCTATCGCCTCAACGGGTAATGAGAAAAATTGGTCCTCATATAACAAAACTATTTTCACTCCTTGTATCGATAAAGCATACAATTGGCATTCGAGAATTCCCGTTCCATTTTTAGAACTAGTGGGATAAAAGTGTGTGTCCCCGTTGGGTTGCCGATCCAGATTTCAAGAGGCTCACATGAGAAGTTTCACTTCAAAAATCAACAAAGCTACTCGGACCTATTTGAAAAAGTTCCCTTGTCGTATGCTTTCGCTGTTCAACCTCCTTCAAGTTCTCTTAAATTTTGTTCCAGGCTGTAACTGGGGATTCCCCGGAACGTGAATGGCTTGAGCATCAAAATGTCCGTGCCTCAACGTTACGACGTTCAACGAGAATGGGACAATCAATGCTTGGGTGGTGATGAAAATCCGTTCCACTCACCACAACTTTTTCTCAATGAGTAATTGTTTAAAAATACTCATTGCGGCTGTGGTAACATGCTGTGAATATCAGCATAACATGTCCCGCATTCAGTGAGCCGAAGTGAAGTGAACGAGACTTGGTCATCACTGAAGTATGGCACTTTTGTTTATAATCATGTGTATCGTCATTACAACTGCAATGTCACTGCCTCCCGTCGTACGAATTGGTGAGTACCGATTCGGGTAATCCATAATTATGAAATTAAAATTAGTGTACTCATCTTGTGACGGAAGTCGCAGACAATTCACTGGAGCGGCTTCCCACAAGTTGCGTAATATATTATTTTACTAGTTAACCGATTACAATTATACAACCTCCGAAATCAGGACGCCTTTAAATTGAATGTGTTCGATCATTCCAGGTGCTATATTCACTGAGGAGCAGAAGGATAGTCCCTCGGAGTTGGCTTTCAAGTACGCAGTCTACAGGATTAATAAAGACAAGATTCTACTGTCCAATACCACACTTGTTCATGACATACAGTATGTACCCAAGGATGATTCCTTCCGAACATCGAAGAAAGGTAAAAATAAGAAAAGTTAGATGTTCTCTCTTGAGGTGCATTCACAGTTTCAAACATCGAAAAAATATTCGCCTTTTTGTTGAACACCAACAGCCTCCGAGACCTTGTGAATATTTAATCAGATTATTCAATTTTTTAGCTTGCAGACAACTGTCAAGATCAGTTCAAGGTATATTCGGCCCGTCAGATCCATTACTAGGCGCTCATATTCAAAGTATATGCGAAGCATTGGATGTACCGCATTTAGAAGCCCGAATGGACTTTGAGCCAACTTTCAAAGAGTTTAGTATAAATCTTTACCCATCCCAGGATCATCTGAACAGGGCATTTAAGGACCTCATATGTTTCCTCAATTGGACGCGAGTTGCGATAATTTATGAGGAGAATTACGGTAAGTTTGAATAATTTTTCGAACGATTAGATTACTTAATTTGACACAATACAGTAATGCTTTCTGATGTGGCATATGTTTTTTTTACACCTAGGTTTGATCAAGCTTCAGGATCTCGTTCAGTCACCGCCCACGACACGCACGGAGATGTATATACGCCAGGCTGGTCCCGGTTGCTATCGACAAGTACTTCGTGAAATTCGACAGAAGGAAATCTACAAACTCATTATAGACACTGATCCATTACACATGCAGCAATTTTTTAGAGCGGTAAGTTCTGGTATTCAAATCCATAGAATAGGTCTGTCCAATAGAGTTCCCGTAATATGTCGCTTCTGTAATCGGGTCACTACATCCCCGTCCAGCCTGTTCTCCCTCCAGCTAGCCCCCCACCCCATCGACATACCGCACATCCTTGTCGCAACGTGCGCGTGAAGAGCGGCGCAGTATCCCACAACAAACCTCATCCAGCGTCTAAGCGTTTGACAGTTGTACGTTATGTTCTGTCGCCCCCCCACTCATTTGGTTTCCCCCACCCGCCATCGATATACTCCCTCCACTGCGCTCCCCCAGCGAAGGAGTGGGGGTGTTCCTTGATCCAGTCTGCCAGCGACTTTCGCGCAAGGACAACCCGCCGAGCTGTGCGGATTAAGGGAACTCTACTGTATTCGGAGGAAGCACTGCATAGTGAGAACTATCGATCAAAAAATATTCCTTTGGTGGCCTCCGCCTTCAATAACAGGCCAGTTTCTTCCAAAACTGGAAGGCACTCAATAGTTACATGTGCTATAGCTAAGGAGTAACTCAGCAAAATGGTCAACCTGTGCTGGTGTCGAAGATAAATGCACTCTTAAGAGACTCTAGGAACGTTGTTTCACATATACATTCCATATTTTCTTCCTACAAATATTTTCAATTTCTGCTGTCTTCTTTGCTTCTAGATTCTGCAGCTACAGATGAATGATCACCGATACCACTATATGTTCACGACGTTCGTGAGTATTGAATCTGATACATTCTGACACCAGCGTACCGGCGCTATTTGAAATCTCACTTGAAACCTAAAATTGCAATTTCGTATAGTGACATCCGAATAGTATCCCGGTAAATCCTCCTACTTCACTGGAAAATTTTGAGAGATCATGAGCAGCCGGGTAGTTTCCTTTTTACAATGTAAACCGTGACTGAGCAAAAGTCACTATGATGATGTTAAAACTATTAACTATTCCATCATTCAAACTATTGGCTACCAATCTGACAGGATCGTGACGAAATATGTTTTTTACCTTCACCCCTCTCCCTTGTACTTCTCACAGTAGCTGCTCTTGACCATCTCTGCTGATTGTGCCCACCCACGTGGCGCAGGCAGTCATTGCGGCTTCTAACACCATGAACAAGGCGAATCTTTTAATTTCAATTAACAATATTACCATTGTTTACCATCCACTTATCATTTCTGGGCCGTCGTTACTCAGCAAATGGCAAAAATCGACCTCTGCCGCACGCTTAGGTGTCCCGTACTCCCTTTCGAAAAAATGCTCAAGAGCAGCTACCGTAAGGAGTAAAATAATAGGGACGAAGGTCAAAAGAAACAAAAACACTCATACAGGAATGTTTTTGACAATCGTCAATGGTAGAAACATCCGAAAACTGATCAGACTAGAAACGATCTCTGTTCAAGCGAGCTTAGGTATACCGGCCCAAGTCAAGAAACATGATTTGAAATTCCGAAACCGAAGAAATCTTGACACTCGGGACGTTTGTATCTTGAATCGAGACACCTTCCTGAGTAAGGATGCTTTCATTCATCATTGTTTCAGGATATAGAGACATTCGATTTGGAGGATTTCAAATACAATAGTGTAAACATGACGGCGTTTCGCCTGGTGGATCTTGAGGAACCGAAGGTTACTGAAATTTTGAAGCAGATGGAAAGATTTCAACCGATTGGACATGCCATTCTGAACCGTACAGGAATTATCCAGGTTCCTTTCTTTTTATATAGCCATATCTATATTAGGTAGAAAGAAAATTAGCGGTATTGAAAATTACTAGTTCTGCTTTTGCAATATCTTGACATGTTACAGGCGGTGCCAGCGCTTGTCTACGACAGTGTACAAATTTTCGCTCACGGCCTCGCTTCTCTTGATCGAAGTCATGTATTGCGACCCGTAAACTTATCCTGTGATAAAGAAGAACCGTGGGATGATGGACTGTCTCTTTACAACTATATAAATGCGGTATGTTCTTATTGTCTTTCGAAATTTCACATGAAGAACTCATGACAGCATCGATTACACCGTGTATTTTATTGTACGAGTCCGGCGGCGCGTGCTGCGCACGCGCATTTCTCTTTTCCGCCGCACTGACTGGTGTCGCATCGGTTGCGGTCCTACGGTTTTCGATAATTTCGATATATATGGATAGTTTCGTTCGTCTCTCCTTTTTACTATAGGAACATATGAATGGAACTATTCTGAACCTTTTACAATAGTACTAGAGATGGTCTTACTGGAAAGGAAAACCCAGTTATCAGTACAAAACAACTAGACAGAGTGTTGTCAACAAAATTCCGATTTCCAACTTGCCGAATCCGGAAAACTGTTATGATGAGCCTGAAATCGAACTTGGTTTTTTAACAAAACAAATGTTTTGGGAATGATGTGGAAATTCTTCACAACTTCTTACCTTCAATAGCTGTTCGATATAAGTGGACTGTATTGATGATTTATGCAAAATTGGAGCCGGATTGGAGACCTGCAATTGGTAGTGACATTTTGGACAAATGATTATGATGACTCGCTTTTCTGTTTCATTATCGTTTATTAAAATCCTTAATCAATTCTGGTTCGATGTGTAGGTAGATTTGTCACTTTTGTTTTGACTCCGTCCCTCTGTTTTGTAGTCGTCATGAGAATGCTCTTAAGTATTCCAGTAGAGGGGAGCACTGGACACCCATCCGTGGAGCTAGGGTCGACTTCCACCATTCCTAAACAGAGACAACAGTAGACTTCTCTGTAGTGACAATGTTGTTTTTAACTGTAATGCGAGAGTAATACTTTCCATCGATGAAGGAATCCACTCACATATATCTGTATTTTTTCAGGCTGGCACTCACGGTTTGACAGGCCGTATAGAATTTAACGAGGGCAGACGGAACAACTTCAAACTCGATCTTTTAAAACTAAAAAAGGAGGAACTTGTAAAAGTGGGCGAATGGCGGCTGGGCGACGGAATCAATGTCACGGATGTCAATGCTTTCTACGAAACTACGACACCAAACATAACACTGGTTGTTATGACGCGAGAGGTACGTCAGTATAGATGTTTGGTGATGATTGACAAGTAGATGTATCGTGCAGAATTTCTGGATTAACAAAAAATGTAAGAAGAGGAACAATACAAAGTATGTACTCGGAATTGGGAAAAGCGAATTTGAAAATTTTAATTCAAGTTTATTGATATTGCATCGATGTGTACTGTGTACTGAAACGCGTGAGGTTAGGTGTCGCTCAATTTAGTAACATCAGCGTCACCCCGGCCGGGATGTTGACCAACTTTTCAAATTAACTTTTTTTTCATTCAAATGATTTGGAGATTGAAATGAAATTTTTAATATTTTGATTTTTAATTTTTGTAATTAGATTTCACCTTGATTTGGATTGTTTTAAATTGAATTTAAAAAATAGATATCATTTTTTGCATTGGAATTTGAATTTGAAAAGTATTTACAACTTGAAATTGAATTTTAGAATTGGAAAAATGAAATTATAAATTTTTTGAATTTAAAGTATGAGCCCGCGCGTGAGGAACATGGCGGCGCACATGTTTACAGCCAATCAGGTTGAAGCATGAGCGAAAACAGTATGGCGACCCACATAACAGCCAATGAGAATTGACCGCCATGACATGGTTTGTCATTTTTAGGAAGGATAAAGCGGTTTCAATATTCCTCCCTGTCTGTTGTTACAGGAAAGACCGTACGTTATGGTAAAAGAAGACGTGAATTTAACGGGAAATGCACGATTCGAGGGATTTTGCATTGACTTACTAAAATGGATTGCTGCACAAGTGGGTTTCCAATACGTTATTCGACTTGTTCCCGATCACATGTATGGAGTATACGATCCAGAGACCAAAAAGTGGAATGGCATTGTTCGGGAATTGGTGGAAAAGGTATGTGCAATAGGAAATCACGTGACCTTCCTAACTCCTGAATTTAACGGAAGGGTTCGCTCATGATTGGCCCAGTTGGGGAAACTGCCCCAAAAATAAATGTATTGCGCAGCTGATTTCGCGCACGCATGGCGCCAGCAGCTGCTGCGGTGTCTGATGCGGCTTTTGCATATTTTAAACGATTTCATATTTTTTCCAGAGAGCCGATTTGGCGGTGGCTTCTATGACGATCAATTATGCAAGGGAAAGTGTCATCGACTTTACAAAACCTTTCATGAACCTTGGGATTGGCATTCTTTTTAAGGTGAGTTGTTAAGAATTTCGAATTCTCATTGTTTGTTGATGTCATGACTGGTAATCTGTGGAATGGCAATGTAATAGAATAAAAAGGTTCTGATTATTAGTCTCACCATAGTGATATTAAAAACAGGAGATGTTAATTGAAACTCTATCCTGAAATCGTTTAGGTACCATCCAGTCAGCCAACTCGTCTATTCTCGTTCATGAATCCTCTTGCTGTTGAAATATGGCTGTACGTTCTAGCTGCATACATGCTTGTAAGTTTCACATTGTTCGTAATGGCTCGATTTAGCCCATACGAATGGAATAATCCACATCCATATCTGGCTGAAAACGAAGTCGTTGAGAATCAGTTTAGTGTCAGCAACAGCTTCTGGTTCATCACTGGGACATTTTTACGGCAGGGAAGCGGCTTAAATCCCAAGGTAATCTCAAGATACAATACTCCATTTTCCGTAGGGTTCTTTGCCTCGATCTCTCCCAAACTGTAAGTTTACATCTGACGATTAATCAACCAGTGATGCCGCAAACAACGCTTTACTGATACACATTTTGACCTTGAAGTTCATTTTGACTTTCTGAAAAAATAGTAATAGTAAAAAATGACATTATTGAGTACTCAATAAGAATGTTTAATCGCTGTTTGGAGATACAGTAAAAACTCCCGAGTGGTTCGCGCTCGAGTGTTCGTGAAGAATTCGAGAAATCCCCCACTCCGGCAGTGAGGGAATGGGAGCGCTGGCGGTCACTGGCGGGTAGGTATATGTGGAGTGGGGGATAAGAGCGCTCAGCGAATTAGCGAGCGAGAACGAGCGGTGGAAGGAGAACGCGCATGGAGGGGGGTGCTAGAGTGGGGGAGCCGTTATCTTTATTCTCTCCGAGGCATCATGCTGGACAACTTCAGAAGGGACAGCCTGGAAGCTTTGACTATATTGATATTCCTTCTTCGTTTTCTAACACAGCATCGCTCAATGTCAAAATTGAATATACCATAGATCTAAGTACTATTAGTGTCTTTTGGAGATTTGCACGTTTTGTTTCAACATTTTGAAAAATATCTTAACAATCATGGAATAACTAATGGAAAGGAATTTAATTAGGCGACAAGTACGAGAATCGTCGGTGGAATATGGTGGTTTTTCACACTGATTATTATATCTTCATACACTGCCAATCTCGCTGCCTTCCTCACAGTTGAGAGAATGATAACTCCAATTGAAAATGCGGCTGACTTGGCTGAGCAAACGGAAATCACGTACGGCACGTTGGAAGGAGGGAGCACCATGACGTTCTTCAGGGTAAGTCCTGATATTAGTCCTTGTCTCTGTCCCTCTCGTTTGTGCTCCCCGCGGTAGCTTCTTTTTGAGCATTCCTCCGGGGGCACTATTGAACACCCATCCATCAATGAAAACAGGTCACAATCATTTGATCCAAATGTTAAATTTCCATTTTCAGGATTCCAAGATAGGAATTTACCAAAAAATGTGGAGGTTTATGGAATCTCGAAGGACTACGGTTTTCGTATCAACCTACGAGGAAGGAATAAAACGAGTTCTAAAGGGAAATTATGCTTTTTTAATGGAATCAACAATGCTGGACTATGCAGTTCAACGAGATTGTAATCTCACTCAAATTGGTGGACTGCTGGACAGCAAAGGCTATGGCATAGCTACTCCCAAAGGTAATGAAGACATTTTTGGATGGATAAAAATGAATTCCGCGATTCAAATTTGGGTAACGATGGTGGAGTTTAACAAACGGAATCGAAGTAGCATATCAATTGATACTTTCTATCTATGTTTGCATTGTCGATATTTTTCCAGGTTCACGGTGGAGAGACAAGATATCTCTGGCCATATTAGAGCTCCAGGAAAAAGGAGTTATACAAATACTGTACGATAAATGGTGGAAGAACACTGGTGATGTTTGTAACAGGGATGAAAAGAGTAAGGAAAGTAAAGCCAATGCACTTGGAGTTGAAAATATCGGTGAGTTAGCCTTTATGATCCAAAACAACCTTGTGTATCAATTTTCCTTCTTCAATTTCAGGTGGTGTGTTCGTTGTTCTACTCTGCGGATTAGCGCTAGCCATTCTTGTAGCTATTCTCGAATTTTGTTGGAATACAAAGAAGCACGCGCACTCCGATCGGGTAAGTTTTACCAAGATTTTGGATATTTGCGTTTAATAATTTTTGGTTAATGACCGTGGACTGCAGCACGGAGCTGGCGCGCTACCGATGACAGAGATGAAGAAGTCATTGAGCTACGATCCCGTGGACACATGTCGTAGCGGCAATCTCTAGCACAGGGCTCATAATCATCACCAACAAGGGCAATCGCGAACGCCACCACCACCGTCTGTATGCAGAGCAACGCCAACACACAGACGTCACTGTTATTGTCATATACATTCGCACAGCCACAGTCATTCGCACAAACATCAACCGTCACCATCGAGGTTGAAGAGAGCTTCATCGGGCATCAGTTCCGACAAAGGTATATTATTCATTTGCGGTTGTTGTGGTTGGCCTTATTGTATTTTATGGAAGCCAGGTGAATAAATAAATGACACTTTCGTTATTCATTTACATTAACACCTATGAATTTCCAATGATTTAGGAGGTGACCAATCTGAGAGCATATTATGGCGATTCGATTCGGATCTACTGACTGATCAAGACATGATAGCTCCTCCAACGCCAGCATCACCCCCCTAGGCACCTTTAATGAGGACTACAAACATTTGACCAATATTGGAGAAAGTGTCAAGATGTAATTGTTATCAACGAAGATCTCAAAAGAGGCGTGCTTGTAGCACTTGTGATGCCGTTCAAACTCAACTGGGGGACCACTAAAACAGGGGAGCCATTGCTAAAGAAACACTCATCAGTGTTTGATTTTGTTCACAGAGGGCCTTGTGGGGACGCTAAATGCGCCCCCAATGTTTCTCGAGACTAAAGTGAGATTCTCATTTTTGTTCTGACTTTTGTTGTGAATTATCACAGGCAACGACGTCTCCTCGAAGACTTTCACCTAGACTCGTCAATTGTCAGGATTAAGTGAAATAAATAATGGACTATGAACAATGGTGCAGATCAATAAATATTGGCATCACTACCAAAATTCAAGTTAGTGCAATTTCCAGTATTAGGATATACTAGAAATTGAGATGAATAATATACCAAAATTGTGTATAAGAACCAATGTAAATTTTATAAGAAAATTTTTGTATTAAATTCATATCTGGAGAAATGGACGCTGAAGGAAAAGCTCTACTGTGACAGGTGGTATGGAGGGCTAGACCATATTTTATGATGCTTATTGCGAAACAGCACAAACATGGGTTGTAAGGTTTATTGAAGCCATTAACTCTTCACGTACGGGGATACATATAGAGAGGGGATTCCCCGTTTCAGCAGCCGCTGACGGCGCTCAGTTAATTAGCAATTTTCTCGAAAAGTATTGAAGCTAGATCAAATTTGCGAAGAGATTTGGAAAGCTGAAAGGTCAAGCTTGTTTCCACAATTTTTTAAATATTTCTTAAAAAATGTTTTTAGTGTTTTTCTTGTTTAATAAACTTTTGAGGTTCATTTCTTTGCGTATATCTTGAAGCGTTTCGTTAGTCGAAAAAATTTGGCCGAAACTTCTCAAATAATTCAATCTAGTGCTCTCAAGTCGCATCTTTCGAATGGCCCAAATCGTTTGCAAATTTGATAATCATTGCTATTATCATTAGCAAAACAAATACAGAATGCCATCTCGGCGGAACGGTGGCGGCCCCGTACGTGAAGGCCTAATACAGTGTTATTTAGTTAATTTTTCAAATAGCTGTTGGACATTATGAATTTCCAAACGAAACAGATATTCTCAATTGTATTGAAACACAATTTTCATTACGTATTCATAGTAAGGATTTAACAACAACGTCAAAAAATTGTGATCAACTTGTTTTAAATTTGTAAAAACACCCCACCAATTTGACATTCTTAATTTTGTTCGCAAAGCATGACTATTGATAGTTTTTAGTGTTGGGATAAAACATTAAACTTAACATATTTTTGCAAGATTTTTCGTTCCTTCAACTTTACCAGCATTTAACATAGTTTAGAACCCCAGCTCCCTGTGACGAGGAATTTAAAAAGGAGAAACGAAAGAAACTATCGACATATATCGAAATTATCGTAAACCGTAAGACCGAAACCGACGCGACATCAGTCAGTGCGGCGGAAAAAGGAAATGCGCATGCGCAGCACGCGCCACCGGACTCGTACTACAAAAACGGAGAAATGTCGAATTGAACAAATTGAAAAGTTTTGCAAGAGATAAAACAATCATTTTTATTTATTAAAAAATACTCATTCACGAACACAGTCAACAGTTACCCTCCAATGTGGAGTTAGGTGCAGCGCCTTAGACCCGCCACATGTACCAAGTAGCACGGTCGGTAATTAGGGAGTCCAGAGGGGCTTCCTTTTATCGACGGCTGCCAGCTTACCCCACTTTATGCGAACTTACAGCTGTGTCGTATGGCGGCACACTCATCGCCAAGCTATCCAAGTCGCTGGCATTCAGAATGGAAAATCTTATCTGACCAGATAACACGAACTATCTGAACCGCTCGACAATAAATCAACAATTTACGATGGGAAAATTGATGACAGAAGAGAATGAGGTCAAAGAGGGTTGGGGAGGGCAGACATGGGCGGGGGGGGGGGGGGGAGTTAGGAATTTATATCAGTATTGGAAATTTATTAAAATTTTTCTTCTCCAAGGTTTTATTTTTCAAAATTAAAAAAAACAATTCTAGTGTTTGAAAGTGGTCAACTTCATTTTTAGTTATCTTCTAATTTTATGTATCTGAAATTTTTTCCAAATTTCCAAAATTTTGAAATTTTTTTTCAATTTGTAATTCATATAGTTTTTCGTTGTTTTTCCCATAACCCCCAGAAATTCCAGAAATTTAAAAAGTCAATATTATAATTACAATTGACAAACTATTCGAAAATTTTCGGTAAAAAAAAACACGGAATATTTTGGAACTTCTTTAGTCGAATTCGGAAAATCATTTTCATAACATGGAAAAAGTTTATTAGTGATAATTGAAAGTCAATAGATGGGTATAGTCATCAGATAAGGATCGACATTGTGTTCTTAACCTCTCGCTAAAAGCGCGGGAAAACCGCAAGTGTCACGACACGTTTTTCAAAAACGAAGACCAAGTATTCTATATATATATATAATATATGTATGTGTAAAATTCAAATCCAATACTTTACTTTTTGAATATAAACAAAAACTGACGTACAATACATGTTACATACATCTATAGGACTACTGACTTTACAACACATACTATACATGCGCAATCTTGTTTTTATTTTCTATCCGCGCATGATTTTCTATGCGAAGCGCAGCTTCCATTTTCCCGCCAAAATTTCCCCATAAATAATAATCATAGTAACTTGATTTGGATCATCCTTATATTACATGTTGTTGATAATCGTGGAATGCTGGTCATTTAAAAACGTTCTAGCTCCATATCTTTTGGGCAATGGCACTTATCACATGTTACTTCCACCTTCCGCTGCGCGTTTCCTCAAATCGTTGTGCGGCAAAAAATTGCGCTTGCATTTCCTTCCCTCCGATGCAAAGATAATTTCAAACTGCGGCCAACTCCCCCAGTAACTTAGATATTGATTCCCCGACTCGTCCCACAACTTGCCCCTTACCATGCGCCATCACACCACCCGTCATCACGTGACATCAGTGACGTCACAACACCAAGCCTTTAATATACAGTGCACCTACTACATCCCGAATTCACGAATGTGAACCATCGACGCTCGCGGTAGTTTCGCGTAACTTCTCAGTACTTAATGGGGTGAGAGTATGAGACATCATTCAGATATATTTGTCTGTTTTCATCAGCACATTTCAATCTTACCACGCTTAATCAAATTTCACTGCAATACCTTGTGATTGTGCTGCAAAAAAAAATCACAAAATCAACCTTGATAAGAGAAGCGACACGTGTCTACCGAAAAATGCGGTGGATTGACATACAAAGGCCGCACAGCGGGTGCACTTCATGTCATAAGCACCACGTGAAGGTGAGTGAATGAAAGAACATTCGTTATCAAGTAATACTTGCTATTTTTGGTTATTTTCAATCTAGCCAAGTTTTTGGATAAAGACCCAGTTCTGTTTGTTAGCTACTGGTTTTGCGCATTATCGGTGACATTCGATTTTGTCAATGACTTTTTATTCTGTTTATGCATTTTATCTGTTGTAAAGTTGAAGTGGGTGAGTTGGAGATACATTTTACTATATCTATAGATATTCGCCTGTGGTGATGTTGAAAATGACGTCGAAAATTATGGGATATCCTGGGTGGAAAAATGGGATCTATAACACCGAAAGGTTAGAAACGACTCATAGTAACTATAATTTTTGATGGGATAATCGAAACCTTGAACCTCAATTTGCAATTTTTCATTTATCTTCATTGTTCAATGTTGAAATATTCGAGCACGGCTCATTATTGTACTTCAAAAAACTATTCGACGAATACTTTACTGGGAGGCCAATTAAGGAAAAGGTCCGGCTTATAGCCATGCGTACCCCGAACCCAAGAAGGGTCGCGTGCAATTCATGTGCACGTATTTTTAAATATATGGTAGTCCTCTACTATCATAAAACCTTTTTCTTGGTTTGCATTCCCGGTAAGTTTTCCTTTACTTAGATTTTAGTCTTAGGTAAACGGCCATACTGTGCAGACGGTCCTTCCTCTCTTATGAGAATAAAATATAGAGATTCCACAGAACTTATTACGTTTCTGAATTAATTTATGCTTCCCATTTCCAATACTCAAGTTTGTAAGTTTGTAGTTCAAGTTTATTCAACACATGTATACCCTTTCGAGTTTTTACATCTTCGCTTTCCTATGAAAGTATAGTAAGCATGGGTCCTAGTTTTTCCATCTACCTTGCCCGATTTATCCTCCAACTACTTGCTCATCCATAACCCACACCTTTACCAGTTATTCCCTTCATCACTAGGGCGAGCAGAGAGCAGCAGTGAATTCGGTCTCTTCTTAAAGGATAGGAACTTCTACACAGATAAATCCGCCAGTTTCCAATCACATCGAACACATTTTTTATTCCTTACAATACCACATTCAAGTTTCTTTCAAATCATTCTTGAGTGTAGATATTTTATTTTGTGGGAAACAAATTACCAGTCTCACTGGAATTGGAATTAGTCCAATTATCATAGATAGTAGTGCTGCTTAGCACAATGCAGGTGGTTCAAACATGAATATGCTCCCGTATGCAATCCTTGTCATCCATATGCTTGTTATTACGGCATTGTGCTACGAGATTGTTATCGTTGGTGTACTCGAGCACAGCTCTTCCTTTTTCTACAGAAATCACTCGACATATTTATGGCTTGAAGTCAAAATGAAAAAATAAAAAAAATTAAATTAAAGATAAATGGAATTTTAAGAGAAAGAAATCCCGATAGTCCCAGACGGGATTCGAGCCCGAGAGTCCCAGGACCGCGCCGGGCACTTTTCCAACTAAGCTACCGGACATATAAAGACTTCCCATTCTCAAATTCGATCAGTACCACCGTCTCACCATCCTGCAGGCATTCACTAAATTAAATCAAACATAAGAACCGTTTGAGGCCTACGATGGCTCGATTGGTTAAGGCAACGGATTCGTAACTCAGAGGTCCTGACTTTAAATCCTAGCCGTGCTGATTGATACGGGCACCAATGTAATTTATTTATAAGTGCTTTGTTTACAAACACATCGTAGACCTCTGCCACTGACGAGCACTTAGGCAGAGAGCATAAATAGAGCGACGTTAAATAAAAATAAAAAGAAAAAAAGATAAGGACTGCGATCACTGGACCGAGCTCTTGAGGGAAGTGGATGAGGATCCGTGGAGTAGACGAGGTAGTTACAAGATAGTCATGGAACTCAGGGCGAGTCAGGAGTCAGCCCATGCCGTCATGAACCTGCCGGAAGCTTCTGGAGAGGATTACCATCGTCCTGTCTCTCCAACAATCAGAAATAGCTATGGAGTATGTGACCGAGGAGGAAATACCTCCAATTACAGCAGAGGAGCTCTGAAGGCAGCCATTGGTGCAGCGCCTCGAACATTGAAGCAGCGAACTCTGTTGGTCAATACGATTTTAGAGGTTGATCTACACTTCACGGTATTGAACTAGTGGCCAGGAAAGCAATCGAGGGAATGCGATGGGGAGGAGTAGGGTCTGCCTGTCACCTTGAACAGGAATGCCTTCAAATTGAAATGAAATTGGCATATGAGCGCTGTACACCCCTACGTTTTATTGTCTTCTCAACTGGGGCGCGCGTTTATTAGTTTCACGATTTTTTCAGTATAGCTCGCAGTGTTCCAATTTTTTTAATAGAGGCTTCCATTTATTTTACGAATTTTTCCTCAACGTTTTGGTGAATGTTGCACAATTTTTCCGGAACATTCTTAAATTCCGCCCAATCATTTCCCTTTTCCGAACCTTTTCCAGAGATTGAGGAACGAAATTGTTTGTTCAGCCCTATCGAATTTATCAGAAAAAAAATTTGGCCAGTCTCCAAAGAGGAGATTTTTTAAAAGAAAATAAGATAAAAATAACAAACACAGTTGGGTACTCTAGGTTTTATCATCCTCGCCCAATCTACCGCGGGAAAGATTTGAACGGTCCACCAAAAAAGAGACTTTTGAAAGAAGTTCAACGAACGTCGGTTGGACGTAGTTTAAGTCAATTTGATGATAAACTGCGTAAATTTGAATTCGATTGTCTTGAATTGGCTTGAATATTTTTTAAGCGTACTTTGATTTGGTGTTGATGTGAGCCACATAAGTTGACTTTGGACTCACAATGTTGGACTCAACTTCGTTATATTCATTATTCAACGTAATCAATATGGTTGTAAATAAAGAATGAAGTGCTTTTGGCTAGGCCAGGGTTCTCTCTATTGAATGTTGAGTTTATGCGACAGCGAGTCAGTTTTCTATGCAAATATTAATTGTGTATCTCTACGTTATACAATTTCCTTTCCATGCAAGGACATAGGCTCGAGTTTACGTACGTAATGCTGTTTTTTGCTACACGATTACGTACGAACTAATAATGTGATTCGGGTTATTGAGATTGGAATCGCCAGGTTATAATTTCGGTACACGGAGGCCCTGGAACAAACAGTACCAAAATGCTTAGCCATGTAGGTTGTCTCTCCCCAACATTCGAGAAAGCCTAGTCAAGAAAACGCATACACAAAAATGAACATCGTCATAGTCGAAAGTCGTAAGGCGATTCCTTATTGGTCTGTCATAATTTATTTTTGAATCGTGATTCATTCATTGCATCTTGTCGGGGATACCCTCAAAATCGCGTAACAAATTCACTTTTCGTATAACTCCAAACCAAATTGTTATTAAAATAAACATTGTGTTGAAGTGTTAGAATTCGTGAGTGATCATTTCATCTCCAGTCATCCAACATCGTCACATCTCAACAAGTGCTCACTCCCCCTTTTTATTATAACTAGCTGCATAAGGATTCAATCTGCATGTAGCAAATATTGCAAATATTGTTCTGTGCAGGTCAGATTTCTGGCATTTACAACTCCAGAAAGTTCAAAACCGAACGCAATATTATTCAATCAGATTAGTCAGATAACATCGTGAAGTTGGTTGGTAATCGCGTTTGCGTCGATAAACAACGATATTTCGGATATTGATTCGGCTTTAGTTTTCAAAAGTATGACAATCGTTCAAGTTGTCATAACTTATGTAGTTATTGAAAATGATATACAGAGAATATTTTTTGAGGCTCTGTTAATTTATTAAGTTTTGAGTGTTTTACATATTCTGTCCAGTGTTGAAAATTTTATATGTACGCAATAATTACAGAAAACCCAAAAGATGCGCGCTCCAAATTGGAAATTGAGAGCTCTCATTTTTTCGGAATCAATGATTAACAGTATCTTCAACTTCGGAAAATATTGTGTTACTTCAAATTTCGAATTGGAGGTTAGCGTCCGCGAAGCGGGCATTCCGTCTTCCACTTTGTTATTGCGCAACCTTTTGAATCGAAACTCTCACCAGAAAATGCAATTCTAACTTCCACTTGATGAAGTATTAGCAAGTAGCTGATGATCCTCCGAAAAAATCGACCCTCCACCTTCGCGTGATAGTCGGAGATGACCTCTTGCAAGGAACTCCAATCCGTAGAGACCGGACATAACCTGTAATACCTCCGAACTTGAATGCGTAGATCTTGCATTCTAATATTCTGCTCGGTTCTTTTCCGTCCGCCATATGCCTTTCATTCCTTCAATGCTTTTCATCACTTTAATGCTTTCCATTAGTTACTTATATGGTAATTTTTCGGCTTCGTGAATTACTGCACTAATTTTTAATTTTTTTAAATACATGGGTCATATATATACACCTGCCATTAGAATATATAGGATATGGTCAAACGTAAATGAACAAAACAGCAGATAGCTTCTAAATTCTTTATATAGATAAGGTGTACTAAGAGGAAGATCTTTACACGGTTAATACTCGTACGAACCTAAACTAAACATATTTTCTAGAGGTATCTCTAAGGGACAGTCTTAGCCCCTGGGCCTGCTATGCCATAAAGCCCAAAAGTGCGAAGGGATGCACTTCTATTTACCTGAAAGTGATTAAAGAAAGAATCTCTCTACCTGAGCACATTTTATTACCATACGTTTTCCGATGTCTTGAGAAATATATTTTTGTAGATATTCCAACACCTACCGATATATCTGTATATACAGTACTGTGTCGATTTTTCAAAGTTTTTGCGCGCGCTATAGGTTCCTTTCTGTGCCGCTGGTCAGATGCAAATACAACACTTAGTAATAAGAATTCCACAAATTCAGGGAAACCTCATTTTCCGGATAATTAAAAATCCTTCGAAGTTCATGAACGTGAACGTTGATCTAAATTCTTGTCGCTGTAAACAAGCCCCCGGTACTGAGTTCTTTTTCATCGAGAATTCTTCCACCGTCGTTAGCAGGGACGGGCGGTTGGGGGGGGGGGGGGGGGGGGAGGAGGAAAAAGAAATGGAACGGCTAACCATTGTGGCCTCGTGGCTTCGAACCGGCAGTCAGTGCCGATAATGCTCTCATAGTGATTGCATTTGTTTATAAAATTTGTTTCATGTTATGTGATATTTTGGTGAAGTTTATTAAGTGAGGAAGTATAAGCGCAACAGTTTGCCCAAATCATAATGTAAATATTCCGTTGATTGTTTACCTTACTTTAAGATTAATAATTTACCCTTCGATTCACAGTATTTGGAATTTCAATTTATCCTAATTTTGGTGCACTAGAAAATATGAGACAATTTTAATGGTTTAGAGAGATGGAATTTTTTGGAGATCACTATTATCTGGTAATTTTGAGAATTGAAATTTGTATAGGTGGTATGAATTCATAGTGCGAGTTGATATGTTGTAGTGTTGTAATTACAAACGTGTCAATTAGTGGAGAACCGAGACCTCTATTATTAAGAGCGGTGGTAGCCGTGGCGATAGTGGTCGTAGTTGCCGCAGCAGTACTACTAGTAGTAGTAGTAGTAGTAGTAGTAGTAGTAATAGTAATACTAATGCAAATATTGCACTGTCACTTTGAGTTATGTGATTAATTGATGACGTCACACTTCGAATTTCCGCGCTTTTCTACATTAGTTCAAATGCCTGACTTGTGCTGTGACGGACGCGTCTAGTCATTAGAAATACATCTGTAAATTGTCGATGAGAGTGATTATGTAGACATGATAGTAAAAAATATTGAAAAAATTCAAGTTATGTTGGTGTCATTAACGCAAATCGCCAGTTGTCGATCATTTTGTATGAAATTTGTGGACAATTTGTATGGAAGAAAAATGATTACTGATAGTTGAAATGTAGTTTCTGTATATGCTACTTGCGTTTCTTACCTCACTTATTTTTCCACTCAAATTAAAAAAAAAAATATATATTTTTTTTTTTTTTAATGTTTGTAGTTACTTGCTTAGTAAATTTTTAATTGTTCTAAGTTATCCATATGTGAAAAATTCTCTATTACTGTATTAGATAGGGGCGGAGGTGGGGGGGGGGGGGTAAATGGAAGAGCGAAATGGATGTTTTATGCAAAACTGCCAAAGAACATTGCAAATGCACTTATATTCGTTAGTTTTGACGATAACGCGATTGTACGTTATCGTTATGAAGCAAATTGAAAAATCGGATCATGGGAAGTCCGAATGAACAGGTTTGCGTGTCTTAAATTGCATAATTTGCAGTTAACTAAAACCCTC
Organism: Asobara japonica; assembly: GCA_026005395.1. NCBI lineage: Eukaryota > Metazoa > Arthropoda > Insecta > Hymenoptera > Braconidae > Asobara > Asobara japonica. The sequence continues at coordinate 2,114,570 of BQMI01000510.1, forward strand.
CATTGATTATTGACAACAATAAAAAGTACTTTCCGTAAAACAAGTCAATGCTTTTATACAGTAGATGACACCAAATTTTTTGGAACCAACATTCCCGAAGTAGGGGAATTACTGGATTCAAAATTCGGGATTGAAAATGTGTTCAACATGCAGCTGGGCTTCAAGGTCATCTCGATTATCGTCCAAAAAAATTATGAGAGTTGATGTGAATAAAATTGGTCCAGTGCCTTGTCAATTTTTTTTTATTGGATTTTTATTTCGGCATAGCAGGTGGCTTTTTGGAGGCCGTGGTTCCGAAGTCGGTGACATCACAACGATCAAGCATTCGTTATCGCGAAATCACAGTCTGTCGATTCATTCACAGCGACTGAATTAGTCTAAAGAGGAAAAAAACACTTCATGAAAACCATTGCCTTCAGATTTTGGCCGTTCGTGGGATAATGCGCTCGCAAACGGAAAATAAAAAACAGTAATGAAAAGGAAAATTAATTGACAAGTTGTTGGCACGATCCGCTTCGCGGATCCATTAAACCGGCCGTGATCAAGGCCGGTTTAATGCAACGTTACCAATGCACACATCGGAACACACTCCCGCTTCTTCAATTCCATTTCAAATTTTTCTCAAATTGTCAAAATTTTTTCAAACAAATTCTTCATTTTGCTGCTACCAAAAAAATATTTGTGATTTTTAATTCTATCATGGGTTAATCAGAGATATTTTCTCAGATCACAACACGAGTTCCTTCCGAGGAAAAAAAAAATTGACAATTAAAAACACCTACCTGTCCCATTCACCTCGCTATATTTATATTGCCATATTTACATACCAAAAACCTATGATTTTTTTCCAGAATCAGAGGTGATTGCAGATGAGCATAGTGCTATTTCGGCTTTGAGCGTGCAGCCGTCCAATTCACTCGATGTAAATTACATCGCCGTGAAACAATGGAGGATCCTGGCAAGTAAGGAAAACAGAATATTTTTTTCAAGATGATAGTCTGGAAACTAACGTGGCTGGAATAAATTAAATTTCGTTCATTATTTCTTCTGATCTAGACGATGTCATTAAGCACCCTTCGACGCGTCATTACCTAACGATGTACCTCGCTTCCATCTCTCTTAGCTCCTGCTTTTCTGTAATTTGATGCATCTCTCCTGCTGATGGCTTACTATCTTTTCACACCATTTGATTCTTACTATAACGTGTTTTCCTTGATCGATAAATTGGTAATCCGAAACTTCATTAACACCTGAAAGCCAATGCTCAGACTGCGTAGCTGACGAAGAAAAAATTCTTCATCGCTCCTTTTGCTTGAGATGCCAAATTGTTAATTGTATAAAAAATTATGACACTAACATATTTGGTATTCTATGGACCTTGCTCCGGTTCTTTTGTACAACATAATGCACAGCAATAAACTATTAATCAATCAATCAATCTCCGTCGTGGACAGCAGAGACTGAAGAAAATGTGGATGTGTATCGGAATTATCGAAAGCCGTAAGATAGAGACTGACGCGACACCAATCAGTGCGGCGGAGAAAGGAAATGCGCGTGTGAAGCGCACGCCGCCGGTCTCGTTGATTTAAACTACGACTGCGGGCGCGCATCTCCTTCTTCCGCCGCGGTGACTGGTGTCGCGTCGGTCTCGGTCTTATACTGTTCGATAATTCCGATATATATCGATATTTTCTTTGGTCTCTCGATTACCATAGATCGACAATTGCACAACATGATATTACTCAACCATCTCGTTATCATCTCTCCAATATTTAAGTCTTTAGCTTTCTACGAATCATAGACTCTTTATAAATCCTGGTGTAAATGTTTAGATAATGAGGAAATTTTATGGGCCATATGTCCATAAAAAATACTTACATCGAATTTGTTTTCATTTGCAGAAATGAGAATCACCTGTATAGGCGCAGCGCATTCAGTATTCGCCGGCTCATAGGTAATTATCCCTAGTCGGCCAGAACTATCCGGAATTTCAGAATGATCTGAGGATGATCCCTGGTTCAATCGAAACAGATGCTGCCAAATTATGCTTCCCATTGATGAATTATATACATTATATATGAACGGATAGTTCAGGGCAGTCCAGATCATTACAAAACACCTAAAACAATGTTGAGCTATTCCCTGAGACAACATGCTGACAAATTTCGATTCGGGTAACCTGAAAGCATGGATTTCAGCTAAACTCTTCGGGTTTGACATTGTTCTGACACGATTTGATAAGGGTTCTGTGCGTGTGTGTGTGTGTTTTCACCATCCATCTGATTTGCACTCCCCACGGTAGCTGCTGTTCAGAATATCTTCGGAGGGATCACTGGACACCCATCCATCCGGCTTCGGAATCCATGAGAAAATGTTTTTTAAAAATATTCTCCGGCGGCCGGGGACGAACCTAGGACCTCTAATGTAGGCAGTTTAAAATAGCCCCGACTCTGTCTGTGTGTGTGTGTGTACTTGAAAGCGTGACCCGCAGCTCTAGTACTAAGTCGGGCGTTTAACCTTCTATTAATTTCGTTATAAATTCACTGTACTATAAGCACTGTACGTTAGAATTTGTATTTGATAGAGAGCGGGAAGAATGCGTCCTCACTGCACCAACTCCAAACAATGACTGACAAAAGCTCTGATACTGTAAAAATCCCAGAATTCATTGGAATTCCCTGTTGTTGAACTGCTGCCGTACGATATATATTCTGTGCACAAAAAAGATATGTTGGATCCCGGATTTGTTATGAATGACGCCATCGACGTTAATGAGGTTGACATTGGAGTGTCTTCATGTACTGCAGGATGTATCACGTGTCGGGATTTCAATTTAAGGTAAACACATTTGTTCCTTATGCAATAATATTTTATGAGTTTTCCTCTCATGCTAGTCAGTCTCGTTACAAGTATATCAAATGCGAATCTTTTCCAAATTCCGTGCAACAGTCGATAAGATAGAAATCCTCTGACGCCCCTTAAGTTAAAAAAAAATCATGACATAATGTTTGACACAGTGTATATATGGCGCATCAGTAGTTCAGCAATACGGAATTCCAATTAATTCTGGGTGATTCTGCTGAATTTCTAGGGATTTCACCAGGATTCACTACACTCTGTTTCTCCCGTACGTGTCCGGCAGCACGTGCCTCGCACGCGCACTTCCTTTTCCCGCCGCGCCGGCTGGTGTCGCGTCAGTCTCTATCTTACGTCTTTCGATAATTTCGATATACATCGATATTTTCTTCGGTCTCTCTTTTTCACGATGGAGATTGATTGATTGATTGATTAATAGTTTATTGCTGTGTATTATGTTGTACAAAAGAACCGGACCAAGGTCCATAGAATACCAAATAGCAATAGAAAAAGAAAACAAAACAAAAAGCTGAATTGTCTGTTCCACAATTCAATGTAAGACAATTAAGTAAGTGGAAGCAAAATAAGAAACACTATTAGAGAAATAAACAATGAGGATAAAATGATGGAAGGCAGAAAATAGCGAAGAAAGATGAGAGAGAGATGGAGATTACGAGTGTCAACGAGCGTGCAGTTGCGCGCGCATTTTGGCGTGACAAAACTTCGAGACATTGCGAGATTATCGATACAGGCAACTCCCCCACCAGTGCACGTCACACAAGTTGATGGATCCCTATAGTCAGTATCGTCATGGCCCCACCACTCACTATCTCTTCAAGCGCCGCATCCCCACCACTGTGCAACTGGTCCCGAGTGACTTTAAATGTGGGAGAAGTAGGGGAGGGTCACTGGTGGGACAGGGCGCGGTGGAGCGTCCGGTCCCGCGCAGTGCACTAGTGGGAGAGTCGACTGTATATGAGGAGACTGCTGCTTACCTGTTTTTGATTGACCAAAAACTTCAATGCATTTTAATTGAATGTTTCTTTTTTCCAGATATGGTGCCAGCACGATTAGTACTCTACTTGCTCTCTTTTTCGGGCTTTCTAGTGTCCTTCATGATGAGAATGGACATAAATCTGGCTATGGTGGAAATGACCAAGGTTCAACATCTGAATGAGACTGATAGCAATAATACCCAGCCTTATTGTTATAATCCCTCGGCAAATGTTAGCAACAGTGAACTTACCCGAAAAGTGAGTACAAAATGCAATTTGTAATTTGTGATTACTTAGTTTTCTTCTTTAAAAAAATAAAAATAATTGACTATTGTTTGAAGGGCACTGGTGAATTCGACTGGTCTACAACTGTACAAAATTCTATAATAGGCAGTTTTTACTGGGGTTACATATTATCCCAAGTTGTTGGCGGTGTATTGACTCAGTATTTTGGTACGAAGACTATTTTCGGTGGCTCACAACTGCTAACTGCAATTGGCAGCCTTGTAATCCCTACCGTTGCGGACATTCATTATACAGCAATGATTGCATTGAGATTTACACAAGGTGTTGCAAGCGTAAGTTACAACTAGGGAGACACTAAACTTGATTCAAAGTTGTTATATCTTTTCAATTTTTCAGGGTCTTACGTGGCCAGCTATGTACGCAATTGTGGGCCATTGGATTCCCCCCGCGGAACGTTCGCGTTTCATGTCTTCCTTCCAAGGTAATCCATTAGAATCCATTTTACTGAAATACAGTGATTTTTGCAATCAATTTCACTGATTTTGGACCATTGGAAATGGTTCAATTGAGTTTTTATTTGATGCGATGTAAGCTTGGAGTTAGAAGTGACTTGTAACAGAAAGGTTACAGGGCGGGAGGGGTAGCTTCCGTATTGATGACGGGATGAGTGACGCTTTAACAAGGTCCATCGTGTGTATTCAGGGTTCAGCTTTGGAATCGGCATCACCTATCCAATCTGCGGATTCATTATCGCCCATTATGGATGGAGAGCGGTGTTCTATACAACTGGAAGTATCGGAATTTCCTGGTGCATCGTTTGGTATTTCTTTGCATTTGACACACCAGCGTTACATCCAAGAATTACCCAGCATGAGTTGAGGTATATACAGGGAAGTGTTGCTAATGAAATAACTGAGGTGAGCATTACTCTTCATGCTTATGAGTTATAGTCAAGTAGATATATAGTCAACTCCCCAGTGCACGTCCCACAAGTTGACGGATCCCTATAATGACTATCGTCATGCCCCCATTACTGACTATGCCCTCAAGCACCGCCTCCCCACTGTGCAAATGGCCCCGCGTGACTTTGAATGTTACCTCACTGCGCACCAAAACATTCCCCCTAACGTTGGGCGCTTACTAGCATTCGGGAGTGGGGGAAGTAGGAGGGGGTCACTTGTGGGACAGGGCGATCGAGCGTCCGGTCCCGCGCAGTGCACTAATGGGAGAGGCGACTATAAGTCAAAAATAGAAGTATATTGTACCGCCAAAATCATATATTTTTTTTTTTGTTATTTTACATCGCTCCACTACCTTTTCGGCTTTTGTTCGCGAATCTGATCACGACTCTAAATTGTTAGATCTCACAGACCTGGCCGAATTTGAACAGTCATATAATCTTGATCTTTTTTCTAATTTTTGGCACTTTCAGAAATAAATAATTTTATTTACAATATTCTGTTTACTTCAGGGTATGCGAACTCCATGGAAGTCGATACTACTTTCAATGCCGGCGTGGTCCATTGGAATCACAACGTTTGGAAGAATATGGGTTCATTATGTGTTCATCATTTCCGGGCCGGTGTACATGAAAACTGTCCTCGGTTTTACTATTAAGACTGTAAGTATTCGAAATGAAAATGTATTTGAAAACAAACTACAGTAGAGTTCCCTTAATTCGCCCGGGTCGGGGATGGTTCGTGAGTGAGATTCGCTGGAAGTCTGGATTAAGGAACACTCCCACTACGTCGCTGGGCGAGCGCAGTGGAGGGAGTATATCGATGGCGGGTGGGGGAAACCAAATGAGTGGGGGCAACAGAACATAACGTACAACTGTCAAACGCTTACACACTTGATGAGGCTCGTTGTAAGGTACTGCGCCGCTTTTCGCGCGCACGTTGAAGGATGCGCGATATGTTGATGGGGTGGGGGGACTAGCTGAACGGGGAAGTAGTGGTCCGATTACAGCAGGGACATATTAAGAATATTCCACCTATATCGGCGAAGATATAAGAATTGCTCGAAATTTTGACACAATATTTTTGAAGCGGTAACAGATGCCTGTATGAAATTTGAGACTGATTCCCAACAGCGTTTTGTAGTTATTAACTATCGAAGTTGTCAATTAACACGGCCTCTTATGGGAAAAATAAAAATTTTGGTAAATACAGTTCGAAATATAATTTTTTTTTGAAATTTTGAAAATTTACTATTGAAGTAGGCATAAAACGATGGTAAAAATTTCATGACGATTGACTAAAATTTCTTTTCATTGATTTGTTTAAACAATATAATATTGATTCGCAAAATCAAATACAATATAATAATTTTCTACGGCTATCACTTCAACTAATTAACGCATTGAAATATTAATTGAAAATTATTGGCGATAAATATAATGAATTATAGAAAGGGTTATAAACTATTGTTTTGACTATACGTGTTGAATATCCTTAATCGAGATAGACAGAGAAGATGCTCAAACTTCGTATCTTTACGTTTCAGACCATTCTAGACAATTCTCGTGTGGAATTACGAAGCCCTGTAATGTTTCCATTCGGAAGCACAAAAAGGCAAGAGATTCTTGATTTAAACATGATTCAACTTTACTAGAAATTTGTATTAAATAAATAACAGCTTCGGCATCTTCCCAAGCGCTACCGCTATACCGCATTGCTGTTTCCCATTTTTTTGCATTTACTATTAACCAATCATTAATCAATTACATCCCAAGGTGATTATAATATCCGGTGGGTTTTCTAAGTACACAGCTTGCATCAAAATACAGTCGTGGCTATTGAACAGATCCTCAAATACTCGAGTTGCCGAAAATTCGGGCTCCGTTCTTGGCGCCAAACTCGGAACAACTAAGCAATATTTCTGCGCGCGCACGCCGAGAAACGTCTTATCCCAGCTCTAACTCGTTGCTATTAATTAAGTGACGTCACCAAAGTCGATAACAGAGTTGAATAATCAAATTTTTAATAACTCTGCAGTGTAGAAGTCATTGCAGTGTGTTAGATGTCTTCTAAAAACTAATTCGAAATTGATTTCTCTTCCAGAATGGTATACTTTCTGGCGTTCCTTTCATATGTAGTTACCTGAGCTCAGTGGTATTTTGCTACATAGCAGATGTTCTTGTATCACGCCAACTTATGTCACTCACCAACGTCCGAAAATTGTTTACAGCAATGTGTAAGTACAATGAAAATCTATTCTGTCCTCTGACACATGATAAATACATTGCCATTTTTTCCAGCTCAAGTAATTCCGGGAATTCTCGTTGTGGTCATCGGCTACCTTGGTTGTAATTTCGTTGCTGCCCTGGTTTTTTGGTTCATTGCCGTCTCATTAATAACAGCAGCTTATGCTGGGGCAATGGTGAGTATCGTCGATATAGCGCCAAATTTCGCTGGACCAGTTTTAGCCTTTGCCCAGACTATTCATATGACAGCGTCATTTCTATCACCACTTGCTACTGGTTTCATTACGGAGGACGGTGTAAGTATTTTTTTTCACCACTTTTCTAGTTTCTGAAAAAAAAATTACCCCCAAAAAAGTTGTGAGCTACATTGTTTAACTTTGTGCTGCAACTATATTGATAACCATCGGAATATACTGAAAGCAATTATCTCTATATACCTGCATAGTTGATCCCAACGGGTGAACTACAAACCTATCTACTGCGCATGCGCCGTTTGGTCACAAGCGGTGAAGCATTATCTTATGCCCCAAGCGCTTTGAAAACTAGCTGAGCCTAACTCGCGCCTCTAACACCGATGAGCGAACTAAATTTGAAGCTAATGCGCATGCGTCAAATGGCTCACAATGCCATTACAGAAAGTGGCGATGGTAAATTTACGGTCATATGATCTGAGCGTTAATTTGATTAATTATTGATATTGAGGGCCAGTTCTCTATTAAGTTAAAGTTCAGCGTTGTGATTGGCCAGAATTAAATTTTCGACCAATCAGAAGCCTTGACGTCAAAATTAAATATGGCGCTCTCTAATCAAGAACTCGCCCTAACCTCAAACAATAATGGTGCTTTTCACGAACCATTCTCGTTGCTTTTCACCAACTTGAAAAATTCCAGAGATCAGTGCGAGGCAATAGGAAATTTACTAGCGCAAAGGGCGTGCGCATGCGCACTAACGTCATCTTTAGTACGATCCGGGATACACACATGATGTAGCACTTAGAAAGTGGTGGGAGGCATAATGATCAGCTATCCAGTTATATAGAGATCAGTGACTAAAAGCCACTTACTTTACTGCGTAATGACTAGTTATCCGAAATATCATTGAGTGATATAACTTCTGATGAAACATATTTTCACTATTGTTAAACAGCCAACGCCTGAAGCCTGGATGCGAGTTTTCGTTTTAACATGCTGCATAGCGTGTGGTACTTACATTGTGTTTCAAATATTTGGCACAGCTGATATTCAACCGTGGAATTATCCAGACCAAAAAGTTCCACAGCCGGCCAATGATGACGCTGAGCCCCTCAACGACAATTCTCACAAAAATAGAATAATTATTTCTAATTCGTCAAATGTCTCAGAAGCGTTATAACTAGAATTTACATTGGAGTAATTATGATAGGGTGAAAATTTAGGAAATTTCTATAACTTGCACAATGGTGTATATTTGAATTTTGGAATTGATTTCTTCGAAGTAGTTCGGAATTATCAAAGTAGAGGAGAGCGTCATGAGCACAAGAACGAAATCAATATGACCAGTAAAATGTTTGAAATGCAATCCTCTCTGCAATTATTAATAGTTGTTATGTCCATCACATAATGTTGTAATAAATTCTTGAAGGATACCAATTCATGTATAATACGAAGAATGCTCACAACTTTGATGCACTGATGAAATTCGGTCATTAGCCAATGTGAATACTTTGCCACTGCATTTCTATCACCATTTCAAAATACAAATATTTTTTTTTTTCACTTTTATCAATATTGTATAGAGATTATTTTTTTGTACACAATTTCGTATATTGACAACGTTTTTGCAAGCAAAAAGTTAATGTCAAAATTTTGATTTAACAATTAAGAAACTTGAGGAAATTGAGAACAAAAATTAAAAACGTTTCACGCTAATTAAATACAATAGAAAAAAAAAATGGAATAAACAAGAAAAAAATTGAGATCGATTTTAGATATAAACTAATTAAAAAACTGAATATTGGCGAACTATGATGAATATTTTCTCCATTCATTTGTTGTAATTACGTCAGGAGCTTTTAAAGAGATTATCATAGGAAAGAATTGTTCAGCTTTGAAAAATTATTTTTCTGACATTCTTAATTTTTCAATTGATAAAACAATTTTTTCGCAAATTTTTCTATTAACATAATAATGCAGGTCATTTTCTTATGGGATGGATGATGAGTTAATAATCAATCATAGGCTAAAATTGTAAAGACAAAACACAATTATTATGTATGTAACATAGTGGAATAATGAAATATTGATGTAATCAGTGCCTTTAATTATAACATGAATGCAAAAACCAAATTCGTCTTGTCATGAAATAAACAGAATATATTTTCCAGCATTAATTTGATTATTGATAGTATCATAATTAGATGCTTAAGGGGTTTCCACAGTGGGGTAAAACGGAATGGATGCTCAGGTGAATTGAGATATTGAGCAGAAGATACTATGGACGTAAACCAAAGAAAAGATTTCTAAAATTCGAGAAATTCTATTCTAATTTTTATCACCACATACTTTCGATTCTGGAACTCGAGCTGAAGATTAGCCACTACATGTCAGTCTCACCCATCCTCTGCATCAGAAACTTCAGTATCAGAACTACTTTCGATGAGTGATGGATCGTAGGGATAGCGGTAGGCTGTAAAAGCTCCCAATTTGTTCTCGTGCGCATAATTGAATGTAACGAAACATTGCTCGCAGAAGTAGCACGGGTCGTGTGGCATTCTGTCACTATTTATTACTATCCAGTGAACTTGTCGAGCATTGCAGAGCATACAAACGGGATTGCGGAATGGTCTTATCCGATCGATTTTAGGGTAGTGAGCAAGGTCGAGATCGGAATCTGCATTCACCAACCTGCAGGGAAAATCATATCAATTAATGGTGAACTTGTAGGGGATGAAATAAGTAGTGCATAGTACTAAATCTAAAGTATTTTTTAAAACATTTTTGACTTTTGGTTTAAAAATTTTTTTTTTAATTAAAATAAAAATTTTCATTTTTTTTTAATTCTTTTTTTTTAATGAATGAAATTATAATCGAGATTTCTCCTTCGACTTTCGAATTCGATAATAGATTTATTTTCCTGGTCGAAGCTCTCAATTATTTATATAGAAACGATTTTTTTTTCTTCGACTTTCGAGTTTTCGAATTCGATAATCGATTTATTATCCTAGTCGAAGCTCTTAATTATTTATATAGAAATCGAATTTTTTTCTTCGACTTTCGAGTTTTCGAATTCGATAATCGATTTATTTTCCTGGTCGAAGCTCTCAATTATTTATATAGAAATCGAATTTTTTTCTTCGACTTTCGAGTTTTCGAATTCGATAATCGATTTATTCTCCTGGTCGAAGCTCTCAATTATTTATATAGACTAGTTCCGTGCCGGTGGCCGCTACGCGGCCACATGCATTTCCACATGGGATTTCGATTTCAATTTTTATCATGGCATCGATAATCGAGATTTTTCTTCGATAATCGAGTTTTTTTTTCGATAATCGATTTATTGCGATTCTCATTCGATTTGTGGTCGCAGCTCTCAATTACATATAAGGACTAGTTCCTTGCCGGTGGCCACTGCGCAGCCACATGCATTTTCAAGTGCGATTTCGATTTCAATTTTTATCATGGCATCGATAATCGAGATTTTTCTTCGATAATCGAATTTTTTTTCGATAATCGATTTATTGCGATTCTCATTCGATTTGTGGTCGCAGCTCTCAATTACATATAAGGACTAATTCCTTGCCGGTGGCCGCTGCGCGGCCACATGCATTTTCAAGTGCGATTTCGATTTCTATTTTTATCATGGCATCGATAATCGAGATTTTTCTTCGATAATCGAGTTTTTTTTCGATAATCGATTTATTGCGATTCTCATTCGATTTGTGGTCGAAGCTCTCGATAACATATAAAGATAAGAACAGAGAGAGATAGAGAGTACAACCGTCAACAGCGCGGTTGCGCGCGCATTTCAGCGTGACAAACTTCGAGATATTTCGAGATTCTGACATTGTCTTTTTCATAATAGGAGTAGGGTAATGGATGGAGGGGGGAGGGGGAAAATGAATGGAAAGATGATGATGATGATGATGATGATGGAAGAGGTGTTGAAATTGTGGATGAAAATTCATAAATTCCATTGGTATGCCAAAGAATACCAATAAATACCTAGCATCACTGAAGACAATCAAGTGTTCACATGTCCCCTGGTGCTGATAGACCCAGGGATATCCAAATTTCAGTACAAGTGAATCTAATCGTGTCCCTTCCATTTGTGATACTTCAAATGGCCCTAAGTCTCTGCCAGCACTCCAGGTTCTTATCACAGCACTGTTATCGATATTCGTAGCAGACTCCATGTTGTTATAGAAGGTCCCCTCAATATAGAAGAATCCTGATTGGTAGGTATCCTAATATGTCGACAGAAAGGTCAATATTAAAATTTACTTTCATTAACGTCGGATATGACAAATCGATTTCCCAGCAGATCTCCACGCTTCATGGTATTTCTGAACTTTCTAGACTATTTAAAACAAAATGTCTATATGTGTGTGTGTGTGTGTCGATGTACGTATGTAACCAAAAATTTCCCGGACCGATTTCTCGTGAACAAATTATCCGATGAAGGTCCTGTATGACGCAATCGAAGCGTCTTGCCCTAACTTAGAGCTGTTTAGTTTTTGGTCCATATATGTCTCCTGGTTTCTATTGTTATCAACAATTTCAATTGTTTATAACGCTGTATCTCACGAAATATTATAGATACGCAAAAATGTGTCAAATAAATGTTGTTCCTTATAAAAAAATACATATTTTGTGTCCCCTGACTTTTTTCGTACCTTTAACCGTTTCGGCGTTAGGGCGTTATAAACGATTGAAATCATTTAGAGAGCTCTATGGTGAGAGAAATGAGAGGTTGGAAAGAAAGCACACACACACACGCAGACATCGGGAAGTTTTGGCCCGCGGAGGGTCAAAGCCAGCCGATGAAATACCTTGTTCCTCATATCTCTCCTCATATCCTGCGGGTTATCACTGATCTCTTGAGAGACAGTCAAATCCGACACACACTGAATTTTACGCCGCAATTCATCCAAAGTCTGATGTCCCAGCATGACGATTAGCGATGATAAGCGTAGTTGATACTTCGTACCAGGTTTATATTTGGAGGGTTGATATACCCGTATATCAATGAAAATATCAGTTTCAGGGACTGCTGACGATTCACATGCGTTCGATTGATCATAGTTCTGAAATTAAATTTTTACCTACTTCAGTCTACTACACCAATAAATCTACTACTTCAGACTAGACAATCAATCAATCAATCTATCAATCAATCTATCAATCAATCTATCAATCAATCTATCAATCAATCTATCAATCAATCAATCAATCTATCAATCAATCAATCTATCAATCAATCTATCAATCAATCTATCAATCTATCTATCAATCTATCAATCAATCTACCAATCAATCTATCAATCAATCTATCAATCAATCTATCAATCAATCTGCCAATCAATCTATCAATCTATCTATCAATCAATCTATCAATCAATCTATCAATCAATCTATCAATCAATCTATCAATCAATCTATCTATCAATCTATCAATCGATCTATCAATCAATCTATCAATCAATCTATCAATCAATCAATCTATCAATCAATCTATCAATCAATCTATCAATCAATCTATCAATCAATCTATCAATCTATCAATCAATCTATCAATCAATCTATCAATCAATCTATCAATCAATCTATCAATCAATCAATCTATCAATCAATCTATCAATCAATCTATCAATCAATCTATCAATCAATCTATCAATCAATCTATCAATCAATCTATCAATCAATCTATCAATCAATCTATCAATCAATCTATCAATCAATCTATCAATCAATCTATCAATCAATCTATCAATCAATCTATCAATCAATCAATCTATCAATCAATCTATCAATCAATCTATCAATCAATCTATCACTCAATCAATTTATCAATCAATCAATCTCTCTCTCCCACTTATAACAAACATTGAGGACATCAATAATCCATTGTCTATAAAATACTTACAATCGGTATTTCGCATTGATACTTAAGAAATTCTCCTCTGCTTTGCCCACTCCTATATTTCTCTCGTAATTTCACTAATGTACATAATTTTGTGGCCGCTGGAATCTGGGCAGATTTTTCAATACCGTCCTTCTCGCTTTTTGAAACTTCAGGTTCTCCATCGAAGCTCAAATGATCGATACTGCAACAATCGTCAATGGCCATTTATTTATCATTTCTCAAGATTTATAAACAACATTGAAACCATGAAGTTCTCAATCTGTGTATATTTTTAGTGATGGAATGCAGATAAGTAAACGCGGGAGAAATTTGAAATATACAACTTAAAAATACCTGCAAGTCGCGGTTAATAGGGTCAACTGTTGTTCGTTGAAGAAAATGTCATTCAAGTTGCCGTATTCCACAGGTGTCAATAGTTTACTAAATGAATCAAAATATTGTTTAATATCAATTTTAGCAGTAGCACTTCTGGCGGCAGCTCCATGAAGACGATCCATTTTATGTTTTTTTTGTTCAATCTACACAGATTTTAGCACGTTGGGTAGTAAATGCTAAATAGAAACGTGAGCACGTGGGAAGACTGCAGACGCACTGACAACTGACATTGAACCGGGGTAGTGGGGGTTAGAGCTCCGCGCATGCTCGCTGGAAATTTTTAAAATTGCATTGATATTCATACAAAATATAATGACAACGAATTGTATATTATTCCCATTTGCTTTTTACATGAACCGTTCAAAAAAAATATTTCTTTTAACGACTGACAACGAACGGCACCCTGACACAAAAACTCAAAATAAAAAAACTGTGTATATAGATTTCAAGGGTGGGCATTGGTAAAATATGGTCAATACTCCAAATTTGATGTTTAGAATAACAATTAAATATTTTTAACTAACTGCCAACGAGATTTACACGACCCGTGTCACCCTCCCACGTGACTTTTGACATATGCGGGAATTCTGCTGAAGCTTGTATAGGTGGCGCCACTGTCGGTGGTTTTCTTGAATTGGCGGGAACTGTTTGAAGTGGTCGTGTTTGTTGAGGTTCTCTTTCTATTGGCGGGAAATGTATAAATTGGCCTTAGTTGTAACGTTGGGCCTCCAAAATATTTATGGCTATTTTTGAGCAAACAATTTTCATGCGCTGACCATTTGCGCATACCCATTGCGCAAGCAGCTACTGCAGAATCAGCTAATTAACTTTATTCACCTGTCAGTTAAGCTTCAATTTCAAATCGAACGGAGTAAAAATACAGCGCACATAGAGCTTTTCGTGGCTTTGAATCAAAACTTTTAATGCCAATGAAATCCCGCCGAAATTTGTCACGGATTTCTGAGGATGTGCTTGGAATTTTAAACCTTCAGTTCCCCTTGTAATTCGGATACAAACAAATGGAAATATCGACAGTGAAATGTCATCGAAAGAATTGATCAGTAATATCGATTTTTACTTCTCCCGCCTTCACAATTGCGATATATCGAACACTCTCACTTCCGACCAAATTCAAATATTCACGCGCTCTTTTGGTCGACTGTACAACCAATAACGTAAGATTTGAGGTTATAGTCAGTGTTGTGACAGAATCTTTGAAACGTTCGAATTATTTTGCCGTTTTATCACTGATTATCGATATTTATTAATTAAAACTGACACTTGGTTGAATCAGAATTTACTCAACATGGTAAGTACTCATTTCTCATTTAGTTACTTTGTTTTTACAGTCTTCGAAGTTATTAATAATTACAACTGTTATTTTACAGGCGCGAAATGCGGAAAAGGCTATGTAAGTTATATTTCACATAATTTAATTCTTTGGCCGCTCAATATACACATATATTATGTATATATATATATATTGCCGTTTTAAAAAATTTTGATATTTTTCACTTCTTTTTTCATTTTCGCAATTATTGATTTTTCTTAAAAATTAACTTTTTTGGTTTCTCTGCCATTTTTCAATTTCTTGAAAATGACTTTTACGAAACTTGAGGGAATTTTTCTAATTTTATTTAGAAATTTTCATAATTTCCCAACATGTGATTCTCACAATTTTCGAAAATTTGAGGTTCCGATGTTTTTGAAATTGCGGAAATGTTTATATTAAAATTCCAAAGCTTTATAATTAAAAATATAAAATATCATATAATATAAAATATGAAAAAAAAATAGAATTTTTTTTGTTAGAAATAAAATTGTTTTCGAAAAACCTTTTATTTAAAACATTTTTCTTCACTTCCGGTTGGTGGAGAGATTATTAAATCTTTAAAGGAAATCTTGAAAAAAATTGGACTTGGAAATGACAAACTGGAAATTTTTTTCGGTTGCGCCTATGGGTACCCCGAAATTCGCACAACTAATTATTATTATTATTATGGTTTTTGAACAGGACCACATTGGCGCGATGGCGAGCAGCGCAAAGTGGTGAAGGTATAAAAAAAGAGCAAGAACGCAGACCATATTTGGCCTCAGAATGTCGAGACCTCAGAAAAGCCGAGAAATGGCGAATGCAAATAATTCGTGAAATTGCAAAAAAAGTTGCACAAATACAGAACGCGGGATTGGGAGAATTTAGGATAAGAGATTTGAATGATGAGATCAATAAGTTGCTTAGGGAGAAGCGACATTGGGAGGCTCAGATCAAAGAACTTGGCGGACCTGACTACTCCCGGGTTGGGCCGAAAATGTTGGATCATGAAGGACGTGAGGTACACACTTTTTGAGTAAGATATGTGTGTGAGTGTGTGTGCGTTTGCATACTTCATATTCAAACTTTCGACACTTTTAGGTTTGGAGTTTTATAAAATTAATCTATAATTGAACTTTCCTAAGTTTAGTGTTCAAGTTTAAAAATTTTATCCATTTTTGAAAATGATTGAAATTCAAAAATTGATTTTTTTTTTATTATATTAAATATATTAAAATTAAATATATATTAAATATAAATATATTAATACTTTTGATTTTTCCAATTTTATTTTTCAACAAAGTTCAGATGGATTTTCCGGAATTTTCATATTGTCAACTTTTTTGATTTTTCATTTTTCAATCATTTTTACACGTTTTCGAAATTTGCAAAATTATTAAACTCCAAAATGAAAAAAAAAAAATACGTTTTGAAATTTCTGGAATTTCTCAAAAAATAATAAAATAAAATTTCTGGAATTTCTGAAAACATAATGAAACAAAATTTCTGAAAATTCTGAAAAAATATTAAAATAAAATTTCTGAAATTTTCGAAAAAAATAATGAACTAAAATTTCTAAAATATACTTGCCTCAATAATAATAATAATAATGCCTGAAGGTACCCGGTAATCGAGGATACAAATACTTCGGTGCTGCCAAGGATCTCCCAGGTGTTCGTGAGCTTTTTGAGCAAGAGCCACCCCCACCACCGCGAAAAACGCGAGCAGAATTAATGAAAGACATAGACGCAGATTACTATGGATACAGGGACGACGACGACGGAATTCTCCTGCCCCTTGAGCAAAAGCTTGAACAAGAAACACGAAGCAAGACCTTACAAGATTGGACTCCACCTGAAGACGTAGCTCCTGAAGAACCTGACTCAGACAACAGATCAGAATCCGTACCATCCCAAGAGGACATTAGTCAAGCATTACTGGCCAGGAAAAAACGAGAATTACTCGAGAAATATGTTCTCTAAAGCTTTTTATTAGCTAATTGTACATGAAGGTTTGGAATAAAAATTCATTGTATTGAATTTGCTCAGGATTTCAGCTTATTTTAGATTATCTAAAGATTATTGATAAATACATTTGTTTTATTTATTTTTTTTTTTTTTACAAAATTCCATGAATGTTGGTAATTGATACATCATCGTGTAACATTGATTCAAGGTATTGTGCTAAATGTTTTGTGCAGTAGACGTACAAATTTCAATGATGTTAGTTCATTGACCAAAAAGGGTGCAGTTATTTTTCTCTTTTTTTTGGCTTTTGTTATATGAAACAGGAACGAAAGGAGAAATTTTGGAAATGTGCTCATTCCTGTCGTCTTCGGATTGCAATTTTAATTTATTTTTCAGGTAAGGCTCGCCTGGATTGTCTCCCGAATCACCCAGCATTGTTATTTTGGGAAGAGGAGATTCTGGATGACAATCCATCCGAGTTTTAAATTGTGCAATCGTGAAATGAAATTACGAGGACCCAGCTGTGCTCTAATGTCCCTCGATCCTTATCAAATGTATAATATCCCTCGATATTCCCATAACTATCATAAAATTTGCATTATCATATATTTTAATTATTCATTCATTATAAAAATGTTAATGGTAACATGTTTCAATTATATTATTTAAATAAAAAAATTTTTACCCAATCTAGGTGATTAAATTCAGTAAATGCTCTTTAGCTTAACTGATTATTATTTTTTTTTTTTCATTACAATTTTAATATGTTTCTGAGTCCTTGTAACTGTAATATGTAATTTTATAAATGACCATTTAAATATGTGACGAATTAATGTCTAGTGAAGAGAGCATTATTCATTAAATTAAAAACTATTATTTTAGGAAAAAATGTTTAATCCAACAAGTTTTTTCGTAAAATCTCGTAAATAGTACAGCCAAGTTTTGACCAGCAAAATCATCCGACTAGATTTCATCATTTGCTAAAATTAATTAATCATTTTCTAGAATAGATAATTTCATATTGAAATTAAGTGTTCCACTAATGCTGTTGAGTTAGACAAATATTAATATTAGAATCACAATCTGCAGTTATAAATTTGACGTTATCAAATGTCAAACACTGAATCGACGTGCACAATTTTTTTTAATTTCCTTTTATTTTGTTGAGAGGGGTTGTGGAAGTAAAAAAAAAACTATCGAAATGTTCGGAAAATTATGTTCAACCAATGTCACCGAAACAGGATTACATTTAACATATTCGGACGCCGCCATTTTGTTGGCGCATCTCCACAAGATGGCGACGCCCCATCGGTCAATCACTTCACGATTTCAAACTTTTTTTTCAACTATTTATCTCTCTTGGATCCACTTCAATCTTTACAATTCTGTAATTGCCCAATGAACAATTTTTTCTAACTATTTTCCACCAACTTTCACGTTGATCTAGCCGAGAATCCATAGAGCAAAGTTTTCCTCACATTTCGACGCTTCGTTTTTCAAGGCCTCTTAAGTAACTGCTTTCTCAAAATCTATAGATGTGAAAAATTGTGAAATGGACTAACGCGAAATTGTTTACAATATGTTGATGGCTATATATGCATAGTTCTTTTCTATTTTTGAACGATAGTTACGCTATTTACGATATTTCTAAACTTTTCATATCTATACTTACTGAGAATCAGTATAATTTACTTGAAAAATTCTTAGCGCATGCTTTGCTGCTTTTCACAATTGTAGAAATTGGAAAAATACGTAAAATAATTATAGAGATGAGTAAACCTGAACAGGTAGGGTAAATGTGCCTATTCTCGTTTTGCTCAATTTTCCAAATGATTTTTTTATTATTTAAGTGATTTGGAGTTTGAAATGAAATTTGAAATATTTTGATTTTTAATTCTGTAATTAAATTGGACTTCGATTTTTAAAAATTGAATTTAAAATATCAGCCCGCGCGAAGAGCAAGATGGCGTCGCACATGTTTACAATCAGCGAAAACAGTATGGCGGCCCACATAACAGCCAATGAGCAAACGACAATACGGCCATTCACCCTACATGTATTTGTGCAGTGTTTAGAAGACAAAAAATAATTTGTTAATAATGGCAAGTTTTGCAGTTTCCCGTAAATTTATCTGTAGAAATAAGTGTGAAAAGTGCTCAACGTCTCATACAATTCAGCTCTTTCTCTCTATATATATGTATATTCAATATAGCTTTCATTAAACCCAATGGACAGCCGTTAGTAAGACAAAAAGGCACAAAACGAAAAAATTAATAAGGTCGAAGTTGACGTTTATGTCGAGGCACGAATTGGGTATAAGAAATCGGTGTGCCATAAATCTTTGCTCAATCGACATTTTATGTTTTTACCTTCTTTACACTTGTTCCAATAGTTCTTTTCCACCGTAATAATGATGAATTAAGGTCACTGGTGAATCGATTTTCACCATTGACGAAGAAACACACCTTCACGACGAATCGATGAAATGGCAAAACTGTTTGACAAAGTTCTAGTCCCTTCTTTTCGTGACAGTATTTTTTTTCTTTTCCCACATACAAGTAAGTTTTTTTTGTTGACAATGGCTAGTAATGCATTGACTCAATTGATTTCCACCTGGGGCAGTAAAAACCGCGGGGCAACCCCCTCGAGGGATAAAAAGTTTAATTTTCCACAAAAATCTCGAATCGCTCAATTTTTTCCCCCACTCCAATGCCCGCACGGAAAATAGTATGTAAAATTTTTTTAATGCAGAAATCAGGAAAAAATATTACCCTATTTTTAATATATTTTTAATATATTTGTTGTGCTTCAATTGAAATATCTTTTTACTTATGTATTTTTCCGTGTGGGTAATTCCGGATAATATTCAAAAAAACTCACCACCTGGAAACAAACTGAACAAATGTGTGCAATATCTTCGGCCAAACCATCTTTGAATTTTAAGGACGTCCTGAAGAAACGTGAAAATTTTTGCAATGTGCCCAAAACATGATATTTGAATAATACATATATGGATGCATATATGTACGATTTTTAAATGAGTAGCGAAGCGGCAAAACATTTTAAATAGACTTAGCTCATCATTGGCTCAACGTCGATATGTCGCATTAACCCCCCCCCCCCCACGTGACAAGCCAATATGGCGGAATTTAGCAATTTTAAAAGCACTATGATAACTTTTAGGCGCATCATACACACGCGAGACAAAATTTCCGGCACGTGTACCATTATTAGCTTTTTTTTCGTTTGCATTATGCCGCGATTATCCGAACAAATCATTTATAATTAGGATAGGCGTGAACGAACCGACGAGCTGCCAAACCGGCCGCTTGTCGCGGTGGTGAGAACATACCATAAGATGACGCGGATTGAAAACTGACCTGGATGTGGTTTTAGGGATCGGAAAAAGGAGCCGTAATTTATTATTATTCGTAATCAATGCGTTATGTACTTGTGAAATATAAACAATTGTGGATAGATAAATATAAGGAAAATAAATTTGAAAAGTTGCCGCCAATGAATTTCAATGTTTGATGTTCTATATTTAAAGAATTCCTCATTGGCTTCGGAACGTTGCAAAATTTTTCACGTTTTTTTGTGTCTGTTCTGCTGACGTCAACTGCTTCTGCAGCCATAAAAAAATGGTATTTTAGGACCGCATCTTTAGGACACCTTCAATCTTGCCAGAACGTCCTTAAATCCAAACACCTTTGGAAAGGAAATGGAAAATCACCAAGGTGGGAGTCTAACCTTCATTCCACAAATTCAAATATCGCACAATAAATTCCATGTGCTCAAAAATTTGATGCCCCAATTTTTTCCCATATTTAGCGTATAATAAAAATTAACGAATATCGGATATAAAATTGTCCGTATACGTTAAATGAAAAAGTGTTTCTGCAGCATGCCCATCATAACCTGCGTGAAAATTGGCTGCGTGAATTTATATTTTGTTAAAAAGCAGTCACAAAAATGACAGACTTTGACAAATTTGACAAATGTCACAACAATATGATATTTTTCCCGCCGATTGTCCGACAGGTTACGCCACACTCGGACTTTTCGACCTAATTTGTCATCACGTGACAACCGGATATCCCTGATGGAACCTGCGGGCCAATTTTCACGAAAGCTACCATTCACATTCATTCCGGCTCGCCCCCTCGCACTTAACCTCAACCACCTCAATCTCCCAAAAATTATTGTACCCATTCACCCAAAGCCATCACTTACACTCTCAGAAGCGCGTGCCACCGTTGAACTTGTGTCGATGCCTGTGCAGACCTCATGTCATTCCAATGCTGAAGTTCTTCAGGTCCCGAGCTATTGAGTCCAAGGCAAAGCCACCCAATCATTTCCCGCCCTTTTTTCCCCATGGCCGATCGTCGCCGATTGTAAACCGACATGAAGAGCGTCACATCGCCCAACTGAAATAGAGCTACCTGGAAGATAAATGTTTCCTTGTACAATGGATTTGGCTGAGCGCGTCTGAGTCCAGTTTTACATCGGCCCATTTCGTGTCCATTACTATCAACAAGGGTAAGCTTGACATATGTATCCGGTGGTTTAGTATCACTTCCGCCACCTCCCCGAAAATGGGAGCCCTTAATTATCTCCACAGAAAGACGCCCAGTAGTGCCATTGTAGACAAGACCAATAAGAATCTCCGCAATGCTACCACCCTTCATACTACTACCGTAGGGCGGTGTTGTTGGTGATGCGTAGGATTGTACAGATTGTTGGGAGCCAGTTGAATCACTTCGTGTAAGACTAGTCGTAGTGCCCCAGTCGTGAACGGACGATCGAGGTGGCGGCTGCAGGGGCAAACAAAGGATCGTTTCTAGCTGTAAATTAATTTGGTCAAAGCACACACGAGCCTCGCCCAGGAGCCGCTCCCTGCGCATCCTACCGCTCCACTGGTACACTCTTAACCTCACACCCATGGCGTTAACATCCTCGGGATTTACTCGGGGCAGAAGGAAACTCTCCATGTATTGGGGACATGTTCCTTGGCGCATTCGGGTCTTGCGGCGTTGCTTCTTGGAGGGCAACAGCACTAGGCGAACCTGACTACCACCAACACCGATCGGGTAGTTCTTCCCCTGCAGCACCTGAATGAGACATTGGCTAATAAGATTATGTACTCATATGGACTGCATACATGAACTTATTACTTTTAGGTATGATTAAAGGACATTGGTAGCGATTCCTGACCTGAACTGTCATCTCGCGCATTGGTGCGTCGTAGAGAAAGGCGACCTCGAGACTCCCGAATTCCTCGATTCCATTGATTCCATTGATAGCTCTCTGCTCAGTTGATGGAGTGCAGACGTCCTCGATGATTTCATCGCATTCCCGGGACTCCAGAAGTGGAGATCCCACATCCAGGACACATTCCTGCTGGTCTAGGAGGGTGTCTTCTAGGCAGGAAGTCACTGTGTCAACGACGGTGGGTGTATCCTCAGTTTGGATTGTTAACGTATCGGCGAGATGATTGTGCTGCGCTGAAGGATGTGTAGCTTGGAGCCGACGCAGGGCGTCCTCCTCCGAGTCCGAGCTCGTTTCTGGATCACCAGAGTAGGACAGCACCTTGCCTAGGGATTTCACGCCTGGAGCAACTTCACGTACCGTCGGCGGACTCAGGGGCACGCATATGCCACCGAAAAGCGCTGACTGCGGAACTGGAGTCCATTTCTTTGAGAGGTAGAGGAAGAGGACTAGGAGCAGCGTTACGAAACCGGCAACGGTGCCCAGGAAGGCCGTCAAACCCACCGGTCCTGCAATATACGGAGAGGACAATATAGCGAAGACTAGTCAGGACCAGTATTAACTGTTATTAATCCTCAAAGTTCTTTAAATTCCTGGAATCATTTATGCTTATTTCCGGTTCTATAGTATAGTTCCAAAAATCTTTTTTCTAGATTTATATAGGCTCTATAGTGAAAAGGAGTGACGAAAGAAAATATCGATATATATCGAAATTATCGAAATGCGTAAGACCGAGACCGACGCGACACCCGCCAGTGCGGTGGAAAAAGAAAATGCGCGTGTGGCGCATGCGTGGCTATACTCGTTCTCTTCAAAAGCGAGATTTATGAGAACTCGACACAAAGTGTTACAATTTGTCTTCTAATATTATTTTATTAATAATTTCTTGGAAAAATTGTAAGCGTTTTTTTATGTTCAGTACTTTGTATTATACTTTATTATTTTTTTTTTGTTTTTTTTTTAATTCGTAAATACATTAAGGAAAATATATTTGCTTATGTAATATATATGTCGTCAGAAAAATTTGGAGTAATAAATAGAAACGAAAGTAAACAAAAATAAAACTTGCTGAAACGTTGGAGACCAGAAATTGATTGGGTATTAGATTCCAAGCCCAGAAACGGCTTTTTATTGATATAAGTGTTTGTTGCCCTAGTACTGGACTGAAAAGTCACTGCTGTCGACTTCATACTGTCAAGACTACCAAGAACTATATCCAGGACGGTCCGGGTAATAAAGTGCGAGCGATTTTTGTGCGCCCATTTTTCCATTTTAATTGAGACATTCTGAGAGCTTCGATTTTTAAAAAAATTTGTTAATCCAAATTTTGATATCTATAGACCTATTGGAAACTCCAATTTTCCGACACTTTCCACATTTCCTGACTACTTCAATGCCCCCAAATTTCCTAAAATTTCAATTCCACCTTGTAACATTCTCACTCCGTCATCAAATGTGCATCTGCGAGCGTCCACCCGAAAAGGGCCCACTTTGTCGGTTCACCATGGAGACATGGCGAATGGTGATACCACTCCTATGGGGACCAAAACCAACTCTTGACCACAGTCCCTAGCTGCCTCGCCTGGAATCGACAAAGTGGTCCCTTTTCTTGCGGACCTCCACAAAGTCCACCCAACAGCTATCCATTATTCCACATATCTACCAATTGGCCAAGGATATTCCTACTCCCTCGATACACCAATAAATCCCTAAACCTATCGAACTGTCGCAAATGAGAATTGAAAAATATTGGTTGATAAAAATAATCGAAGTGGACTTACCCGGAAGAAAATGGTCTGATCCGTTGAGTATCATGATTGTCAGTAAAATCGGCCCTCACAATTCACGGTTAATCATCGAGCGTTTTTCCAAGCGATTCACTTAATTTGCGCATCATTGACACTGTTCCACCCCCCAATGCTTAGTTAAGGGGGTTGTAAAATTGGCCCGTATCGAAATATCCTCGTATCGTTTGTTTGATTACAAACGTGCTTATATGCCGAATAATACGTGGGCGGGGAAATACAGCACTCTGTTGCTCTGCAAGATTTGTGCGCCACCGAGAAATTCTACGTAAAAGCTAGTGCAAAGGGGTAAGGGGTGGAAAAAGGAACGCTTGCGCATTTAGAGTCCAGCAGGGGGTTGCTTCGTGTCTTTTCACATTCATTAGGAAATTTCAGATTCGCGCAAGTCACTGTAATCACTTTCCATATGCTGTACTATATGGGGGGAACTAAGCAGTACCAACGTGTTCAGTTATCCAACTATAATTTATTAACTTGTAGCAAAACAAATAATCAATACGGGGAATATCATTTTTTTTTTTGCGGGCCAATAGAAGGTGGCATGGGGGAGGAATTTTTGCGCTGGGTACCTCGGCGATAATTTTTTTTTTTGCGGATTTTTATAGGCAAGAAAAGGATTTTGGTAACATGTGGTTCGGATTAGAAATGGGACGGAACATTTTGTGGGGATGGTTTTATTTAGTTTTGATTTTTGTTTTATCTATGGATATATTTGAATTGAAGGTGGAAAATATTGATGTAATTTTTGGCCGAATTGGGTCATTGAAAATTACCCAATTTGTGGAATTTTCGTTTTGAAATTTTTGAATTTTTCAAAAAATTTGGATGTTTTTTTAAAACGTGACATTTTCAATTTTTTGAGATTTTTGCAATTTTTGAAATTTTTTAATAAATTTTGTGGGATTTTTTTACAATTTTGGAATTTTTTGAAATTTTTGAACTTTTTGAAATTTTTGAAATTTTTAAAAAATTTCGATTTTTTAAACAATATTTTAAAAAGTTTGACATTTTTTTAGAGAGTTCGAAAACAAAAATTATTTTTTGAATATTTTGAAATTTTTGAATTTTTTTGAAACTTTTGGAAATTTTGACAATCTTTAAAACTTGAAATTTCATAACCCAAAAATTCCCCAAAATGGTTTCAGAAGTCCAAAAGATGCCAAAGTTTTTTGGAATTCGACAGATTTCCAAAACTTCCAAAAATTTTGAAAACACGTCCCTCAAAGAAAGTGGAATTGGGCGCGTTCGACAATTCCGAGTTTTGAATTTCAGCGCATTTTTTGGTACATATATATATCGTTTAATTGTCAAATAAAAGTCGTAAGAAATCCGCCATTTCCCCTGAGATATGAACCGCACTTTTTCCTGTTGGTACTTAAAAAATTACCAATTCAATCAATCTAAATTTCAAATAAATAGTTCAAATAGTTACTAAAACCGAAATGCAAAATAGTAATTTCCTTTCTCTCCTTTTTCCTTCCTGTCAGCATAGGTGCGCGCATTCACAATAATCCCAGTTCAAATTTTCGTCAACTTGCGCGCCATTGGTCTCCGGAAAACCCGGAAAACATTTCACGTAATATAACCGCGACATAAAAAAACAATTTCGATATTCCTGAATTTCGCAAAAATGATTTACAATTTCCACTAAAATGATAGAACAATCGCACGTGCTCATAAGTCACGCGTGATAATGATTTGCCGTGGACCTAACCTCACCAGAATCCTCACAACAATAATTGAAGGGAGAGCGCTCAACAACAATGTAACAAATTTGTTTATCACTGATTAAGTGGCTGCAGTGAAAAATTTTGTGTAAAATTCGGCTCATTTTTTTTTTTTATTCCCCTAACTGTTTTATTTTTTTTTCAGGAATTTCCGAACGAGCAGCTCTATGCTCTTGCTCCAATGGAATACGACAAAATTATTCATGTACAAAATGAGGGTCGAGGAAGGACTGAAGCACCTCAGCAGCCGGCTTTATTGCAATGTGGACAGGAAAAAATCCTATCCCCCTAGAAAAATAATTAGGAATGAAAAAAATACGGGCTTACGTGCAAAAATCATTCATGAATTCAAGGAGACGAAGCAAAAGGTTGAAGTGATAATCGAGAGGGAAAATATATGGACAATTCCCAATTTTCTCTGCATTGGCAGAATAATATCGACCCCTTGTCTCAGTTATTTCATAGTTTCTCACGATTATCAGGTGATTGTTTATTTTATTTTGGCATTTACGTGTTAATTTTCTACTCTTATAATGATAGTTTTGTAGATGAATAATTCTCATCATGAGTTAGGAAAAAAAAATTCATAATTTTTTTCAGATTTTTTTTGGAGTAATTTGTGTATTTTATAATTATGGTCATACTCAAATTTTTTTTCATCAGTTTTGCGAATTTTCAAAATAATTTTTAGGCCATTTGTAGCTCAAAAAGTCGAAAAATTCCAGTAATGAAAGTTTTCGAGTAATATAAGGTGCTCGATTTTTCATGTTTTTTGTGGTAAAATCGGTCCAAAAATCGCAAATATTATTATTCGAAAACTGAGCAAAAAAAAACAATTTTGAGTATAAATATCATGATAAAATACATTCAAATACATTCAATTTTTCACGAGATTTAAAAATATTATATTATACTATATTATATAATACTCAGGGGGTAAAAAATTCGATTTTGAAAAAATGAAGTTTGCCTCCCCATATGACCCCAATGTTAAATTTGGCCAAAATCGAAAAAAAATTAATTTGACTTTTTTGACCCAAAATCGACGAAAGAGTCTTCTAGGGGTTCCAATTAGATAGTACTGACGCGAATGGGGCCAAAAATTGGATTTTAAAAAAATTTAAGTTTGCCTCCCCATAAGACCCCTATGTTAAATCTGGCCAAAATCGAAAAAAAATAATTTGACTTTTTTGACCCAAAATCGACGGAAGAGTCTTCCAGGGGTTCCAGTTGGATAGTACTGACGCGAATGCGGCCAAAAATTCGATTTTAAAAAATTTAAGTTTGCCTCCCCATAAGACCCCAATGTTAAATTTGGCCAAAACCGAAAAAAATTAATTTGAATTTTTCGCTCCAAAATCGACGGAAATATCGTCCTTGGGGTCCAATTGGATAGTATAGACGCGCGCGGGGCTAAAAATTTTATATTTTTTTAACATATTTTCGACTATTTTTGTGGAGATCTTCCAACGTCTACTGACCATCTAATTAGTTGAGAGAATAGAATGAGCTTACAGCAATGA
Organism: Asobara japonica; assembly: GCA_026005395.1. Taxonomy (NCBI): domain Eukaryota; kingdom Metazoa; phylum Arthropoda; class Insecta; order Hymenoptera; family Braconidae; genus Asobara; species Asobara japonica. The sequence continues at coordinate 2,141,969 of BQMI01000510.1, forward strand.
ATATGATTAATTCGATTGGATCTACAGGTGGCGTTATGGCTCCTCGGTTTCGCAGGGCTCTCAGATTTGATGGATGGCTGGATTGCAAGAACATGGACATCTCAGGCATCAAAACTAGGAAGTTTTCTTGATCCCATGGCAGATAAACTACTTGTTGGCTCCTTGTTCGTTTCCCTGGCCTGGGTCGACCTCATACCAATGCCTTTAACAATACTTGTGATTGCCAGAGATGCTGGATTAATCGCTGCAGCATCTTATATTAGATATCGCTCTTTACCAGCCCCTGTAAGCTCTTGATTCAAATTATTGACCAAACTATTTTTATAATGCATTTTTTTTTGTTGTACTCAATTTTTTTTTTCATGTATTTTAGCCAATTTTTTTTTTTTTGTAGTTTAGTCAATTTTTTTTAATTTATATTTTAGTCAAATTCTTTTTTTTTATATATATTTTAGGCAAATTCTTTTTTTTTTTTATATTTTAGTCAATTTTTTTTTTCTATATATTTTAGTCAAATTCTTTTTTTTTTTAATGTTTCAGTCAACTGTTGATTGAGAATTAGGAATGAAAAGTCATTCTAGCACTATCATAGTTTTTCTTATCTTAATTTGTCTGTTAATTTTTTTTATTCTTGTCAACCAGAAAACATGGTCCAGATATTTTGATGCAACACACGCAACAGTCCAATTGGCTCCCACACTAATCAGTAAATTGAACACAGCAGTTCAATTATCGTTAGTTGCTGGCACTTTAGCAGCTCCTGTTTTCCACTTCGTCGATCATCCAATACTCCAGGGCCTATGCTACCTAACTGCCATTACGACAATAGCCGGTGGTGTCAGTTATTTAATGTCAAAAAATACTTATAAATATCTTTCTCGTAAACAATCGTCGGGAAATCCGCCCTCGTGACAATTTATGAAATTTTAATTGTTGATTATTTTTTTTTGTTGAAATATTATAGGAACTTGATACAAAAAAAATGGAAACCAAGTTATTAGTTGAATCCTTCGATATTCCCCAGTAAAAAAATTGGCTTTTTAAAATTATATTTCAAGATTTTTGAAAATTATGAAACAAGATTTTAATTTTTTAAAAATTTTATTAATTTTTTTTACTGACTCATTTCACTTGTTAAAAAAAAATTACGTAATTTCAGTGAACAGTCGTGTCAATTTTTGTGATAAACTAATTTATTTCCTTCAACTATGACAACTGTACATGTAGAAATTTTAGATATAATAAGGATGGGGTGGTTTATACATTTCATATGCAAATTCTTCGGTATGCTTGTAATCTTTTTGCACTCCAATGTAATCAATTTCTAGTTGAAAAGTACCAGGTATGCCGGCAGCAGTGATTGAAATACCATGGACTTCCCAAAGTCGTACTGGTGATTGTAGATCCTGTACTCGTCCCCTGTTTGACATATAAAATTTGGAGAATGGTATCCTCACGTATTGCCAATATGGACCACCTCTGGTGTACAGTGGAAAATTGTGAAGATCCGTCCACATAATATCGAATTCATTCTTCAAGTGGATATTGATCATGTAGGAGCGCCCATCACCTCTAACTCGTAATATCAGATAGTTGTAGACAAACCAAGGCAAACATCTGTCTATCTTGAATGGACCGCGAAGCTGTACTGTTCGAAGATTGCAGAATCCAGCTCGATCCTGTTTTCCATCCTTGGGGACTTGTGTCGAGATATGTCCAGAGAATATACCCGATCCCGTTGGTGATAACGTTAGCCTGATTAAAATAATAGGAAGAACGATAAATAAGAATGAGAAAAAGTATTGTCGTTGAGAGGTTGGTGAATGATGGAGGAAAGAGACTCATCGGGAGAAAAATTGGGTGTGGATCCATCAACTTCAAAAAAGTCCACTTTAAGAAATTCAAATGTCTCCCCATGAGGTCCCAATGTTAAATTTGGGGAAAATCGAAAAAAATTAATTTGACTTTTTCGACCCAAAATCGACGGAAGAGTCTTCTAGGGGTTCCAATTGAATAGTATAGACGCGCACCGGGCTAAAAATTCAATTTTAAAAAATTTAAGTTTGCCTCCCCATAAGGTCCCAATGTTAAATTTGGCCAAAATCGAAAAAAATTCATTTGACTTTTTCGACTCAAAATCGACGGAAGAGTCTTCTAGGGGTTCCAATTGAACAGTATAGACGCGCACGGGGCCAAAAAATCGATTAAAAAAAAATTAAGTTTGCCTCCCCATAAGACCCCAATGTTAACTTGGGCCAAAATCGAAAAAAATTAAATTGACTTTTTCGACCCAAATTCGACGGAACTATCTTCTAGGGGTTCCTATTCGATAGTAGCAATGCCCACGGGGCCAAAAATTCAATTTGAAAAAATTTAAGTTTGCCTCCCCATAAGACCCCAATGTTAAATTTGGCCAAAATCGAAAAAAATTAATTTCACTTTTTCGACCCAAAATCGACGGAAGAGTCATATAGGGGTTCCAATTGGATAGTATAGACGCCCACGGGGCCAAAAAATCGATTTTAAAAAAATTAAGTTTGCCTCCCCATAAGACCCCAATGTTAACTTGGGCCAAAATCGAAAAAAATTAATTTGACTTTTTCGACCCAAAATCGTCGGAAGAGTCATCTAGGGGTTCCATTTGGATAGTATAGACGCGCACGGGGCCAAGAAATCGATTTTAAAAAAATTAAGTTTGCCTCCCCATAAGACCCCAATGTTAACTTGGGCCAAAATCGAAAAAAATTAATTTGACTTTTACGACCCAAAATCGTTGGAAGAGTCATCTAGGGGTTCCAAATGGATAGTATAGACGCACACGGGGCCAAGAAATGGATTTTAAAAAAATTAAGTTTGCCTCTCCATAAGACCCCAATGATAAATTTGGCCAAAATCGAAAAAAATTCATTTGACTTTTTCGACTCAAAATCGACGGAAGAGTCTTCTAGGGGTTCCAATTGAACAGTATAGACGCGCACGGGGCCAAAAAATCGATTTTAAAAAAATTAAGTTTGCCTCCCCATAAGACCCCAATGTTAACTGGGCCAAAATCGAAAAAAATTAAATTGACTTTTTCGACCCAAATTCAACGGAACTATCTTCTAGGGGTTCCTATTCGATAGTAGCAATGCCCACGGGGCCAAAAATTCAATTAAAAAAAATTTAGGTTTGCCTCCCCATAAGACCCCAATGTTAAATTTGGCCAAAATCGAAAAAAATTAATTTGACTTTTTCGACCCAAAATCGTCGGAAGAGTCATCTAGGGGTTCCAATTGGATAGTATAGACGCGCACGGGGCCAAAAAATCGATTTTAAAAAAATTAAGTTTGCCTCCCCATAAGACCCCAATGTTAAATTTGGCCAAAATCGAAAAAAATTAATTTGAGTTTTTCGCCTCAAAATCGACGGAAGAGTCTTCTAGGGGTTCCAATTGAACAGTATAGACGCGCACGGGGCCAAAAAATCGATTTTAAAAAAATTAAGTTTGCCTCCCCATAAGACCCCAATGTTAAATTTGGCCAAAATCGAAAAAAATTAATTTGAGTTTTTCGACCCAAAATCGACGGAAGAGTCTTCTAGGGCTTCCAATTGAATAGTATAGACGCGCACGGGGCCAAAAAATCGATTTTAAAAAATTGAAGTTTGCCTCCCCATAAAACCCCAATGTTAACTTTGGCCAAAATCGAAAAAAAATAAATTGAATTTCTTGTTCCAAAGCCGACAGAAATATCTTCCTGGGGGTCCAATTGGATAGTATCCATCCATTCGGGGCTAAAAATTCAATTTTAAAAAATTTAAGTTTGGCTCCCCATAACGTCCCAATTTCAACTTTGGCCAAAATCGAAAAAAATTCAAGTGAATTTTTTGCTCCAAAATCGACAGAAATATCTTCCTGGGGGTCCAATTAGATAGTCCCCATCCACTTGGGGCCAAAAATTTAATATTAAACAATTCAAACAGAAATTACAATCTTATATAGTTCCATTGGTATAATAAGAATAAAATGATTTTTATCATTCGAAGAACCCTTTGAAATTCTCGAATTTGTCCATCTTTTCATTTCTGTTTTTTTTTCTCCAAATTTTACAGTTCTGAAAATTCCCAAATTATTTCATTCTGTTGCAATTTTCAAACATCGAAAATTTTGCAAATTACTGATTTTTTAGGAGTGCTCCAAATTTCCTAACTTGATGATTTATGGAATTTAAAAGATTCGAAAAAAAACATGCTGCTAAGACGGAATACCCTCAATCATCATCTTTATTTAAAATCACATAAGTACTATAGCCAAGAATTTCTAAACTTTCAACTTACGCAGCCTTGGACCAGCCCTCATTATAGTCGCTGTCACACGTGACAACCCACTTCTCCAAAAACTGTGGATCACCGTTGAATTTCCACTGCACATCGACCTCGTGCGGATAAATTACTATTGTAGGATCAGCATAAAGATGATTTTTAAATTCTTCTGCAAATTTTTTTGACTCTTCGACAAATTGAAAGAAACCCTTGTAGATTCTCTGGAACGGATTCAGGTCTTCCTCCTTGTAATCAGATATACGAGGATATCCGGATCTTCTGTCAGGTTCGTGCATAACTGCCAAATTTCTCGAAGTGTGAAGAAGTCTTCGATTTGCAGTTTGAAGTCGCACCAGAGCATTTTTCATGGGGTTCATTTTTTTGAGACCTATATCTACCAGCTGATTGCGATCAACACGAGTTGAAAATTCAAAATGTCAAAAGAACACGTGCTCCCCTGACGCCAATATTTTCGAAAACTTATAAACTTTCTATCTGATATTTTTTGCAAAAAAAACTTGTATATATTTTGATTAAATAAACGATTTGACCTTTAAAAATATCCAAAAATGACAGAACTAGTTGAAGTCCAAATTGTGCCGGTCCCTATGATGTATTGACCACGTGGTGAAAATTTAAAACGTCAAAAAATCCCGCGCTTTTCTCAGGGTTGTTTTTCAGAACAAATTAACACTTTTTATCAAGTAAAAATAACGTGATAATATCAGAGTTCAGCAAAATTTCCCCTCTTTTGAGGGATTTTTCCACTTTGAAACAATTTTTGAAGGTTTATGGAGTGACCACGTGTTAGAACTTTAGAACGTCAAAAAGTGACACCCCCTTCATAGGGGTTTTATTTTGAAATTTCGTAGTTTAGAACATGAACTCTAAGATCTTGACACATAACCAAATATTGGTTAGACAGTTATATATATATATATATAGATAGAATGAGATGGTCAACAATGCCACGCGCGGGGTCACTCTAACCTAAAATTAATGTTACTAATAAGTTCACTGGGCGAGTCCAGATCGTTCGGATTACACTCTGAGTTGTTAATTGATAACTTTTTTTTGACCAATCGATCAATTTAATATCGTAAATTACTCAGGTTTATACTAAAATCGTTGTCAACGACAGCAGTTTGAATCATAAGCGAAATGTCTGCCACGGAGGTTCGACAATCAGAGGAATCTGGTGATGGACCTATATTCCAGGATTTACGAGCGGAAACCGAAGAGCCAGTTACTACTATCGAAAGTTTGTGTATGAACTGCGGTGAAAATGTAAGTTATTTTGTAGTAATTAACAAATTTTACACCTATATATATATATATAATTTTTACACACTATATTTTTAAAAATACATTTTGTGTTTTGCAGGGATTCACACGATTGCTCTTAACGAAAATTCCCCACTACAAAGACGTTATTCTAATGTCATTCGACTGTGAAAAATGTGGATTTAGCAATAATGAAATTCAAAGTGGAGGAAAAATAAATGAAAAAGGGGTGAAGATTACGCTGAAGGTCGTCGATAACATGGACTTGAACAGACAAGTAGTTAAGTCTGACTATACTAGTGTAACAATACCGGAATTGAATTTTGAAATTCCGTCAGAGTCGCAAAAGGGAGGTAAGATGTATCAGGCTATCGAGTTCAAATTCAGTTGAATTGTACCATTTAAACTCTATTTTCTATCCAACACTTACATTTTATACAACCCTGTAGCACAGCATAATCTTCATTTTTCCAACTTCATTTCTCTGTTTTTATCACCATGAGAAAGATATATATATATATATGTATACATATACATATTAATTATATAAAATTATTACATACATTATACATATTATACATATTTTATTACATATGAACTATAATATATATATATATATATATATATATATATATATATATATATATATGCAATTAATGATGATGAAAAAAAAAAAAATTTCGTCTTTCAAAAATTCAAATAAGTATTTCATGTATTAAAAAAAAAAAGAAATTTTCATATAATAACAAAATAATACTGATAATAAAAATTATTATTGAAAATTTTAGAAGTAACAACTATCGAGGGCATTATTGACAGAAGTGTCAGAGGGCTAGAGCAAGATCAATCGAGAAGAAGAGAAGAAAATCCGGAGACCGCAGCTGAAATTGACGTTTTTATAGGGAAATTGAATTCCCTGAAATCAGTCGACGAACCCTTCACGATGATTTTTGAAGATATTACTGGAGAATCACACGTGGAAAATCCCCATGGTTTTCAGAAGGATCCTCAGTGCTCAGTTACGCACTTTGTACGATCAGAAGCGGATAATAAAAAACTCGGAATTTTCGAGGAAAATAGTAATGAACTGCTGAAGCCCATTGAGCCAGGAACTTTTACCCTGGAAGAACTCGAGGGTGAAGTTTTGACGTTCAATACCAATTGCCCCGTGTGCAATGCACCGTGCAGTACAAATATGAAAATGACGAGTATCCTTTTGAATAATTGAAATATATTCCAACAATTAAAATGTTACCAATGCATGAACTGTTTAAAATGTTCCAAGGTTATTTGTCAAATTATTGGAAATATTTTATTAAAAAAAGTAAATGGGATGTGAGTGTGACCCTCGACGGGTCGCATCTATGACTTCCCGATACTGGGTGTATGTGTGTTTGTGTGTGAGTGACGGTAGACGTAGGAAGTCAAGTTGTATATCAGTAACGCAAATTCAACTATTAATCGATTATTACGATTTTTTATCGATATCTCGTAAAATATGATGTCTAGCAAAAAAAGTAATAAAACATGAAATATGTAGTTTCACGAGCGGAACAACTTTTGTTTGATACTTTTTACTATCATCGTTCTCGAAATACAGCGTTATAAACAATGAAAATTGTTAATTTTTTTTTTCAAATGCTAATTGTCAAAGGGTGATTGGGAAAATCGAATAGATAAAAATATCTCAAGCATTTCACATCTCAGGAATATTCAGAACTATTTTTCCCTAAAATTGTATATATTTTCGTCTGTTTTTTCCTTACCACACACTAACAGATATTCCACATTTCAAGGAAGTCGTGATAATGGCAACAACATGTGACATTTGTGGGAACAAGACGAACGAAGTGAAGAGTGGAAGTGGAATTGAGCCAGAGGGTTTGAAGATGCAGGTGAAAGTGGCGGGAAGTGAGGATTTTAGTCGAGATGTTTTAAAATCTGAGACGTGCTCCATGGAGATTCCAGAATTGGAATTGGAAGTGGGACCAGACGCCCTTGGAGGTCGTTTCACAACTGTCGAAGGAATAATAACAGCGACTAGGGATCAACTTTTGTCCACTGCTTCGTTTTGCGGAGACAGTACGGAGGAAGCTTCTAAGAAACGAATGGATGACTTTATTTTAAAGCTGAATGAAATTTTGGATGGTAAACGCGAAGTCACACTTGTCCTCAATGATCCAGCTGGGAATAGTTATATTCAGAGTCTTTCGGACGTTGGCTGTGATGATAGATTGATAATCACTAAATATGAGAGGAGCTTTGAGCAAAACGAAGAGCTGGGGATCAATGATATGAAAGTTGAAAATTATGAATCCAGTTGATCTCCATGAATATTCCTCGATATGATCTTCAATCTTCAATTGAACAAAATATATAAAAAAATTCAAAAAAATGTATTGCAATTTGGGACTGCTTAGAAAAAAAAAATGAAGTAAAGTATATGAACCTCAAATTTGTCAAAAATTTTTGAGATTTTTTTTTTTTTGTAATTATTGAAATTCATCTGAGTTTGATTTTTTTTTTCATATATCTTAAAGATTTAATTGTTTGCACTTATTCAATTTTTGACACTTTTCTCTGATTCAAAATTTTACAAATTTTTGTGCATTTTTTGGGGAATTTGGAAAGGATAATTTTGGTTTATGGCAATTAAGACGTAATAATTTCGAAGAGAAAATTTTGGGATTTACCTTACATTTTGGGTCATGAACTACCTTAATGAAGATTATTTAATTTACACAATTGGCACACCATCTAGCTTTTTTAGTTTGGGAAGTCGCCGAACCACTTGAGCCCTCCAGGACTCAGTATCCAAGTTTTCGCAAATGGGATTATTAATCAGGATGAGTTCCTCCAGGTGGGGAATGTCCTGAAGGCGGTTGAAATCCGCCCAATCCTTCACCAGATTGTTGCCCAAGTAAAGAACCTTCAGCGCCTCGAGGGTTTAATGAGACAATTCATTTCGACATCTTGCTTACAATTTTCTACCCAACATTTGCGAGACAAAATCTATTCACAGTGAATAGAAACTATTCGTAATACTTATTTCATTCCCATTTTTCTGATTTAGTACCTTGAAGACATTGACTCCTTTGATTTTCTCTATAAGATTATAAGAAATCCATAATTGTTCCAAGTGTCCGCCGATGGGTTCGAGTCCAGCGAACGTCTTTATGTAATTTCTGCCTAAGGAGAGGATTTTCAAGTTCCTCAGAGCATCGAGACCCGCAATTTTCTCTATCATGTTCGTCGACAATGACAACTTCCTGGTAAATATCCATGTGAAAGGAAAAATAAACTAGTAGACGATCATTCCATACACATAGATTGACTCACTCGACGCTTATGAGGCTTGACAAAGTATTGTCCATACGTTCAATTGGGGGCCATTGGAATGACAAAATGACTTCTTTGGCCTCGCTAGCGCGCTGTCCAGTTTGTTCCTCCCATTTCCTTATGGCCTCCTTACAGGTTGTCGGGGAAGTCTGCGCAATCAATTTTCATTATTAGAAATGATCGCAAGAAGCAATCTCACACGCGTCATGTCATTACCATTTGTGTCTTAGAAGGGGAAAATCAATTCTGTGCGATATGAGAAATAAAAGAAAGCTAGAATCGAAATGCGCGCATAGGTTCATTGATAATTCGATCATATGATTTTCCTATCATCATCATGTTCATCAATTTATGGAACGAGTCTGGTGGCGCGTGCTTCGCCCGCGCATTTCCTCTTTCCGCCACAGTGACTGGTGTCGCGCCGGTTTCGGTCTTACGCGTTTCGATAATTTCGATATATATCGATAGTTTCTTTCGTTTCTCCTCTTTACTATGGAATTCCATCGTCATTCATTTATTGGTTGATCAAATTAATCACGTTTGCATCGATAAACATCGATATTTGGGATATAGACTCGGGGTTAGTTTTCAAACGTATGGCAATCGTTCAAGTTGTCATAGCTTATATAGTTATTGGAAATCGTATACACAGAATATTTTTTGACGTTCTGCATGTTATTTATTAAGGTTCGAGTGCTTTACATATTCTGTCCAGTGTCGACAAATTTTATATATACGCGATAGTATATTCCTTTCTTTAGTGTTACATTATACTTTTACATCTCCTTCTCTCCCACTTCGTTCTTACACTATATAAATTTTCCTTAGTGTATGATGTTGCATTAGGCTATAACTATTCTACAAAGGTTCCCGTTGTATTATAATACAGTAGAATAAATTTCTCTCTTTTTTATTGCCCTATCTTAGTTTTACTTTTTGTAATCAGTTGATCGCCGCCATATTTTTTGACCGTTCTTTAACCTTTCATTGGTTACTCTCTGTTGATTTTCCAAATGTACTTAACGGTAAACAATCGAAAAAACTATAGCAATGCTGGAAATTTTATCTCGTACCGGGATTACAACAATGTAATGTAATTTATCATAAAATTACATAAAACTTCCGCTAAAAGTGTCACATGACATCATTTTCTAATCTCGATATAATGTGGTATATTTGCTCTCCAAATCACATAGAATTTTTAACAAAAACTTAAATATTCATTATATATATGTTATCGGAATATATTGTTATTATTATTATTATTATGTTCTGTTATTATTTCTCATTTTATGTAATATGATTTTTGATATAATCTGACAACTTGATATCCACGACCGATGTGAAATTCAAAAGATGACGCTGTCCAAGCCGTGCATAGCCGACGGCCGCCGATAACAGCCGACGCTCCCCGAAATTCGCCTAACGTATATATATAACATAATCGCCGCTTCGCGATGTCGGCTGGCCCCTTGTATGTGTTATAAAGTATCAACTAATTTTTACCCTATCCCCCTCCCCCTCAAAATCGTTATTAAATCACAATATCCAATAATAAGCTAAATACACGCGCAAAAAGCCCGCCAAAAATCGTTAAATCATAAGAGGCTTGTTATATCCGTCCATTAGACTAGTAAAAGCTCTGTCATTTGAAACAGGCTCGGTAAAACCGGTAATACTCGTAATTAATTCCATTAATTATTATCCCAAACCCGTAAATTAAATATATCCAAAGCGCGGTAATTTTGAATCGGCCATTTAAAAAAAAAACTCAAATTATGGGAAAGTATGCGCGCCCCCCCTCGTTTTGGCTCGCCCCCTGAGATGTGCCGTTAATTTCCTCTTTTTCGCTCTTTAAAACACTCTCACTATTAATTAATTATTTCGAGTGCAAATTGGAGATTAAATTTCAAATTTTGAATTTTGAAAATTTGCGGGAAAAAGTGGGAGTTTACAATTGTTAAAACGTTTGGGAAAAATCAAAAAGAGCACAAGCTCGGTTCTGTTCACTAATACAACGAAATACCTCACACATACACAATTATACATATATACACATACACAGATGTAAAAGCCTCGATTAAACTTGTGGGTACTGGCAAGGGGACGAGGTTCAACCATTGATTCCAGAATAAATCAACAAGAGGCTAATAAATTTGTGAATTTTGGCGGTAAATTTGGTTAATTGTTGGCGCTATTTCACATTCCAAGGAAAATTGATAACAATCAGTTCACTAGAGGCGTTTGTACAATGGTAATTAGATTGTTTAGTGCATTCGGTTTTCTCTTTTTTTGTTTTCATGCAATTGACATTTTTGGGTAAATTTTGGGGGGGGCTTTTTTCTGGTTATGACAAGTTTTAATTCGTGTTTCAGGAGCCTGGTAAAAATAAGGAAAAAACGAAAAATGGGAAAGAGCCGGAGCATGGGGATGAGGTGAGGTTATGGCAGCTTTCAACATTAATTGTCAATTTTTTTTTTACGAGTTATTGCGATTGGCAAAAGCAGATTGTGGTATATATACTGGTCAAGGGTTGGTGCTGGCTAACTGGGAAATTGTACCTGAGAATTTTTGGATTATTTGAATTGTGAATGAAGGGGGTATCAATTATTGAGTGCTTGATTTATTCAGGGAGAATCGATGATAGTGGAAGAATTTTGGTGCAGTTTAGGGGTCGTTGGACTTTTGTGGGTGGGAAAATGGTTGGGGGACATTTTGAGGTTAGCTTTTCTTGTTTTGACACGAAGGCACGACTCAGTTTCTTGTTTAGTTCATTTTTGGTCTATAGAATTTTTGTTTCTTAGGACTCAGTGTTACATTAAATCTTATGTCAGAATTCGTTCATTTTTTTTTTCATCAATTTTGGTTTTTTTAATTGTCAAACTTATTTTATATAGACAGAAATTTGGATTTTTTTTATTGTTTATGCAACTTGTAGGTAATTAAGAATTTATGAGGTATTTTTTTTAAAAGTATTTAATGATGATAGAATTGTTTAAATGTTTCAGGAAAATGTGCCTCCTTTTAGGGGATGTGACTTGGTGGAATTTTACCACCAATGTATTTAGTCGGTGGGTTTAATGGGATAATTTGTGAGGTTTAGAGGAAATTGAATTTGGTGATAGAATGAATTTAGAAAATTTCATAGCTCTGGACTCGATTCTCTGGTGACCCATTATTAATTAGTTATGTCAGTATTGTTGCGTAACGTGGGGAGGCAATTCATTAATATATACATTGTATTGGAATCGTGATATGATGACGTATACTCCAATGCATTTTTCAGTTTAATCTTGTGAACTGTTTTATCGGTGGGGAGTGGAATTCCTGGGTGGATTCAGAGAGCTCGAGGTAGATATCTCTGCGAGACAAATGCTAACAAAGTTTGTTGGTCAACAAATTCTTTTTAAAAAAATCTTGGTTTTGTTTCTATTTTCTTCTGTCTGTATATATTGAAAAAAAAATTGTTTTTAAATATTATAAAAAAAATATTTTTTAACAAATATATTTTTAAAAATTTTGTTTAAAATATATTTTTAAAATATTTTTTCAGTATATAAGAAAAAAATTTTTTTTTTAAATTTTTTTAAAATATTTTTTTAAAAATATTTTTTAAAAAATTTGTTTTTAAATATTATAAAAAAAAACATTTTTTAAAAATTTGTTTAAAATATATTTTTTAAAGCCATTTTTTGAATATTTTTTTTAGAATTTTTAAAAAAATATTTTGTAAAAGATTTTTAAAAAATATTTTTAAAAATATTTTTTTATAAAATCAATTTTGACAGTGAGTTCTAATTTTCATCTAATTGTTCCAACTAAAAATTTGAAATTGTCAAATCATACTTGAAATTAAATGCCCAAAATTTGTCACCAATTTTACTTAAAATTGTTTTTGTAAGATTTTAATTCAGTTTTCAAAATTTGTTGCAGTAGGCCTCTTCTAATTTTGCCCCAATGGAAGAACAGGAACCCACGACAATTTCAAGACAGCTAAGATTTAGGGAAATGATACAGAAAACTTTCGAGCCCGAAATTTCACCCAAAAGATGTCTTACAATAATTCCCGCTAGATCCCCTAGTTAACGAAATAATTGACCTCATAAAAATATCTCGAGATAAGAGTTGTAGTACTCTCCCCACTCCACCCGAAACAGCTGAAAAAGTCGCGGTATCTATTTTGAGAATTGTGCAAATAGAAAGCATGCCAATAATATATGCCAGTGCATTCCGGCCGGCCCACGCGTGCACATTTTTCTCTCAGTTTACTTTTTTTTTTTCTTTCCCTTTTTTATTATCGGTCACGTCCCAAGTTTCGCCCCAAAAATTGTCAAGCGCCATATTTATTAACTCATTCATTAACACATCTGTCGATGTATATAGCTCAGATGCAGGAAGTAAATGGCAAAATAAGTCAAAAAGAAAAAAACGTAATCGTTGAAGAATTAAATTTAAAAAATTGGGAAATTGGGGAAAAATTGAATGGAGCAAAAAATTGTAAACCCAAAATTGAAAAGTTGAGTCAAAAAAATTTCAACAATTTTACGTGTGAATAATGCAATCGCGACATTTTGTGTCCGTGTATCATTTTGACATAACTACGCAATACATATCTCAGGGACGCTGAGTGAACGCCACGGACAACACAGTAAAGCTGATTGGTGACTAGTTTTTTTTTTTTTTTTTTTTTTTTGATGACTCGTACCAAGTGGAATTGATCGTGGATCAATTTATCGGGGATTTATCGTACTTGATTTTTCATCTGAGACAAATGCAATTGTGCTTCATAGGTGAATTGTGTGTTCATCTGACAAGTGTTTTAATCTGGGACTATTGAGGATGTAATGGGAATATTAGGGAATAATTGCTATTGCAATAACCATCGAAAAAAATGCATTTTTATCTATGGATGGAGCACGTGATAGGCAAAGGTGATAGCTCTAGGGTTGAAGGACAACGATCGACACTTAGATATTCAAGTGTGATGCACTACTTTGAAATTAAAAATTCAAAATTTGGAAATAGTTGTACGTGATGGAATGCGGAAAAAATTTGATGTGGGGCTAATTATGGAAGTTTGAATTTCCCCGCGGTTTTGATACCTTGCTTCTGTAACTTGAATTTCGAATAAATTCGTTTATCTCAGATCGATTTTTTATGGTTTTACATGGAGGTTAAAGCAAGGAACAAGATTTCCAAATACTGCCATCACATCCTTAATTTCCCTAAATAAACAATAACATAAATTTTCGAAAATTAAAAAAAACGCTCTTCATTAGAGAAAATGTTAACAGAAAAATTGGAGTTTTTGAAAGGATAAATGACACAAATTTGAACAAATTGCTAAATCATTGTGAACTATTTAGGGAATCCAAAAAAAATCGGAATTTCCAAGACCATTTTCTCCAAGACTTTTTAAAACTCTCAGTTAGCTCTTCCCCAATTGATTTTAAGGGTATACATTGTAAGACATTTTTTGTAGGGAATTCCATTTGTAACAAGAAAAAGTGCTCGAGATAATTCCGAAATTTCTAGAAGCGGAATGTTATGATAGAATACCGGTTGGACCAATAGCTCTGAGATTGTCGTATGTCCTAACTATAGAACTATCCGCCCACCCACTGACTCACCCCCCCGCCCACCCACTCACCCACCCACTTACTCACCCACCCACCTGCTCACCCACCCACCTGCTCACCCACCCACCCACTCCCCCACCAACCCCCTCACCTACTCACCCACCCACCTACTCACCCACCCACCCACTCAGCCACCCACTCACTCACCCACTCGCCTACTTACCCACTCACCTACTCACCCACTCACCTACTCACCCACTCACCTACTCACCCACTCACCTACTCACCCACTCACCTACTCACCCACTCACCTACTCACCCGCCCACTCACCTACTCACCCGCCCACTCACTTACTCACCCACCCACCCACTCACCTACTCACCCACTCACTCACCCACCACACACACACACACACACACACATTTCTGGCTGTGTGTAGCCAAAAATTCTCATCAACTATTTTTTACGAACTTCTTCGAAAATTATAGAGGGGTTTTGTGGAACATGGTCTGGAAATGTGTTAAATACCTTGAAACTGTTATTTACGGAAGCAAATTAATAAGCAGTGAGAAATGAAAAAAACATAATTAATTCATGTTTGTCTTTATTGGATGCTGCGATCAACAAAAAAATTTAATTACGAAAATAGTGTATATACAATGACAGTCGTCTCTGGGCCACCGATCTATCGCCAAATTATTTCGCAAGTAATTCGATTATCGATCACGTGGGTGATTGTGATTTTTATAAGCAATTGTGCCGCAAAACGACCTTGCTGAGTGGTGGTGGGGATGAGGGCAATAGTTTGCGGAAAAGTGACGGATCGATTCTGTGATCTATTGGATTTTGTTGCATGGGGGAGGAGAGAAGTTGAAGTGCGAGTTTATCGTCAAGTTGAACTCTGTCGAGTTGATTTTTTTGGGATATTATCGGACGAGTGATTTGAGGGAAAATTGCTATGGGTAGAATTAAGAGTTTGGTGGTGGAATGTTATAGTGTCTGGGATGTTTGAGTCAATGATATTTTTTAATACAACATGCAGACCTTCAGCAACCTTGCATTCGGCAGTGTCTTCAGGAAAAAGGCAGGATTTTATTTTCATTAAGAACTAAAATGTTGGTGGACTTGTGGACAGAATTTTTTTTGTCCATTTTTTTTTTCTCTACATCAGAAATTTCATTCAGGAAAATTACTCAGAAATCTTATCAATGGGCTCGTAGCAAATTGGCGAAATTTTTTTTAGAACACAAATTCGGAAAGTGGATAGAAAATGTGGAAAATTGGCATTTTCATTATGCATCAAAGAATTTTTCTATAGTAATTTTTTGCAAGTTGAAAATTTTTCGAGATTGTGAAATTGAACTTGCTGGAATTTTGGAAATTTTAGAAATTTTCGAAATTTTGAAAGATCTAAAAATTTTGATTTTTTTTTCTTATCTTAAAAAAACAATTTTTATTAGAAATTGATGAAATCCAGAAATTATCGGTATTTTAAGAAAAAAAAAATCGAAATTTGAAAAAGTTTACAAAACAAAAAAGGGAAACGAAAAACAAATTTGTGGGAGTTAAGAATGTATTTGAGAAAAAAAGTTATGCATTGCAAAAGAAAAATTGCACTTATTGTCGTCTGATGTCTTCCAATTGTTTTCGAATTATTTCTTTCAAATTTTTGTCGTTCAATTTAGGGGATAAATTCGATAATTGAAGATGTCGTAATCTACGCTGATATCCATACCAAACTACAAGTTTACGTATTGAGCTACCTGAAAGTTTTTTCCACGTTTGAGTGGTATTTATCAATTCTGAGATAAGATAAATTCCCATATGTAATTGCACGATTCTGCAGAAGAATAATATAGACACAATGGCATTATCATCACGTTGATCTGATCATATCAGTTTTCTCCAACTTAGTCATACTCTTCTTTAGTTTTTTTAGTTGCCTAACATTGTTCTCGGAAAATCGTGGCCAAATAATGGTTTCCTAAAAAAATGTATCCAACGTCCACTTTTTTCATACTTCTCAACTTTTTTTTCGACGAATAAAAATTCTCAAAATTTTGGCGATTGATACATTCAAATTTTAAAAAAATCGTGTTGCTTCGCAGTTTTTATAAGTTTAAGAATTCTCAAATTTTGATCTCTAATTCTAAAACTTAAGAAAAAAAAATAATTCTGAGAATTTGAGAAAAATAAATTGAGAAAAAAATTTTATCGAAAAACTCGTTTTCAAAATAGTTTTGCGTTTGGCCAATTAGTTTTTTTTGAATTAAACTTTTTTAATTAAAGTGTATAAGATGGTTCCCAACAATTGGGTGAAAAATTTTACATTCTCATTAATGTGAAAACAATCATAATTTTTTGAGACAACTGATTTTTTATGGACTAATTACTCACACGATAATGAGTGGCTGGGTGTAGTTGGGTGGGAGTGGGTCAGTGTGGGTGGGTGTGGCTCGATGTGGGTCGGTGTGGGTCAGTGTGGGTCAGTGTGGGTTGATGTGGGTGGGTGGGGGTTGGTGTGGGTGGGTGTGGATTAGTGTGGGTTGGTGTCAGTAGGTGTGACACAATGATGCAGACCTGCTTCTTCTGTATAAATATTTTTTTTCATTATTTTACCTTAATTTGCAGAACAACAAAGTCGCTGGAGGCTCGCCTGGTGGCAGTACACCGCCCCCGACCCTTATCAACAAAATCAAATATCAGCCTGGAGGACCCGTTCTCAAAAAGGACAAGCGTCAGAGCAGCTCTAGGTTCAACATATCCAAGAACCGCGAACTCCTGAAATTAGCCTCTCTAGCTGGTAAGTATTTAGCTCCCCGGAACTATTGATGCCAGATACTTTCGGTTATGGGAGTTAGCCCGGCCACCCACTTCCCTCACTATTCCCCAAAAAAATTTGAACAGAAAATTCGAATTCGTCAATGATTTATTTTCACATATTCGAAATTTTCACACTTTTTTGCAACAATTTGAGCTGATTTTTCCTCTGGTAATTGCCCGAAAAGAATTTCAGGAGTTCGACTGATATTGACATCCGCAGTTATTCATCTTATAGCAGCTAAATGTAGTTATGGCATTTTTAACTTTTCGGGAAGTTCTGAAAATTTGATCCATTTTTATTTACATGAATTTTGAATGTAATCACTCAATTTGGCGGTTGACATGAAAAGGGCCCACTTCGTCGAATGGACCTTCCGAGGTTGTCATAATCTTTTCCCCACAACTTCCATTCCAACCAAGGCTACCAATGCCTTCACGTAACTCCCATCGAGTACATTTACTTAAAATTGGTTCTCCACATCTTCAACTCAGAAAATCCAAATTTGGATTTATCTCGAGAACGAATGGGTTTAGAGAAAAATCATAAGAGTCCTTTCTTTTCTGAACTTGAATTCTCTACAAAAAATGTTGAATACCATTTTTCGGTAGGACCATCGGTTACCGAGTTATGGGCTTTTCAAGGAAAGCGTTGAAAAGGAAAATTTTGTTGAAAATTCCACTTTTTAAAATTGTTAAAAGATAGTAAAAAAAAAAATAAATAAATAAACAATTAATGCCTGTTGGTTGAATAAAGATCTCATGAGAATATTATCATACCGCCTACGTCAGAGACTATCGATTTACTTGCCGGGTTGCGCATGCGCATTTCGCTAATACTTTTTACAGTTTTGCCACTGGGTCCAGGCCCCGGCGTTTCTTCTCATCCGAAGTAAACAGTTTTCCCCCCGATAACGTGAATTTTCAAAATAGACTGGTGCAGAGCCTCTGACATTCGTCCCTAACAATTCAAATGAATTATTTGAAAATCTCACCAACTTTAGACAATTGAATCGAAGGGAGAGAACAATCCTCGAATCATTAACATTGATTTTCCAGACAATTTAATATTCAACTTATCCAAGTGCGATTCAACGCAGTAATAAGTTCCGAGTGATTTTAGTGAATGGAGCACTCAATTTTTTTTTCCTCGTGAAATAATTTACAGGAGTGTTTTGTTAAATCGTTAGGACCACCATCGGTGGGTGAAAAATATTGGACTTTTAGTGGGAAGCAACAGCGTTTCACGAGACATTACCATTAATTTGGTTTAATTGGTCAGCAGGGTGATCCGGGACAATATCCTGAAAATTTTTGAGCACTTCCAAGTTTGCAAAAATAAATTTTGATCTTATATATTGGAAAAATATGCGTATGTGGTATATATACATTTTTTCCATGAATTTTTCCATGGGGCGAGTGTGGGCTTGAATGACCCTATGACCGACTTGGGGCAGTGCCCCATCGTCTTTTTCGCAAGACTGTAATTTCTGTAGTTGTTGAATTGCCCTGAAAATGGTTCACGTTGGGGGTATGAGCCCATCGTTAGGAAGTGGACTCCCGAAGAGTCCGAGTTTTCATCAGGGTTTGGCATTCGCCGCTGTACTCAATCAGGACTGCAGTAAACAGTGTCAACCGGTGTCCGCCCTTCATTATCAGCCACTCCAACCTCTGCTTATTGGTAAACTAACATTATTCAATGTGGCATATTATTCGGTCGAATAACGTTTGCATCCAGTACAGTTGCACGACTCGTTGAGGCGAGAAACTTCTATATACGCTTCACTCCTCCAATCTTCAGCATAAAGAATTCGACACTTGAAAATGATCAAAAAACGAATTTCTTGTCACGAGGAAAACTTAGGAAATGACGGAATTATTGGTTTCTATCAGTGCAGTTAGCAATTGGTTTTAATGCCGGCCCATTATTTAGTAAATGAGGAATCAGCAGTTGATGATTATCAATTAATCGACCAATTGTTAATCAGAATTAGAGATTGAAAATTGATACGCCCATTACTAATGGAATTTGGGGTGCTTTTTATTTATTAATCAATTCCTGATTAAATCTAGAAATTCATGATTGACTCCGATAATCGTCAGCCGGGATTTCGAAAGAGCCATTGGTTGGTCAATGACGAATGAGGATGAATTATTTGCAATTTTTCCAGCAATCAGCAATTGAAATTAATAATTATTCAATCTGTCAATCAATATTCAATCTCATCCAGGTCATTTTTGATGGGCAAGCCAATCAGTACTCGAAATGGAAAAAATCATTTATTAATCAATCAGTGATTTTCAATTGTTGGGTTAATTAATGATTATCGTTGAAAATCAATCTATTTCTAAATGTGTGCAGATTTTTCTGCGTATCTCTGGGATGCTAATTAATGGATGTGTGTGTGTTTTTGCAGAAGCACAACAACCCAGCGAACGAGAAGAGCTCTTCATTCAGAAGCTCCGTCAGTGCTGCGTTCTCTTTGACTTTGAGTCTGATCCGCTGTCAGATTTAAAATGGAAAGAAGTCAAGCGCGGTGCTCTACTGGAAATGGTGGAATACGTAACGAAAAACAAGGGAGTTATCACAGAGTCCATCTATCCGGAGGCTGTCAACATGGTAAGTTAGGAAGATGTCTCAGGTTGAAGTATCATATTTCACCATTAAGGTAATGCCACAGCGAAAATATGTTCAGAATTGTGCGACACGCTGAATAATTACACGACAAAATATCTGAAGATATATTATCTAAATTTTAATTTTGCACAGCATTCACTCCATGAAGAGAGATTTGAAAAACTTTGGATAAATTTAAAGTTACTAAATTTTTATGAGATTTTCTGGGGCATGTCTAGTAATAGATGGAAGAAAGATTTTCTTTTTAGAATTTTAGCATCTACGCATTTTTCGTAGTACATACTTGAGGCCATTTTTTTACATGTATATGGGGCAAAACCAATCGGTACTCCGTAAAAAGATTTTTATCAAAAAAATACACATATTTGTTTATGGTGAATATCTTCTCCATAAACAAGATATCACTTGAAACTTTCCGTATGATCTAGATCTTGAGATATTCATCGAATATTGATGTTCTCACCCTCAAGTAAATATGTGTAAGGGAAATGTGTTCCTATTTTTGTCACGACCTTGTACTCGTGGTGGCATGACATTTTCATCATTTTGAGAGAGTGATGTTTTTTTTCCAACGTCAAGGGTGATTGGAGTAATTATTAGAGGTACTTAAAAACCACCCACCTATCCACCCATCGTCCACTTATTCACCCATCCTCCCACCCCTCCACCCCCCCCCCCCCCCCCCCCACCCATCTACCCACCCACCCACCATCCACGCACACACACACACCCACCCACCCACTCACCCATCCACCCACTCACCCACCCACCCACTCACTCAGCCACTCACCCACTCACTCACCTATCCACTCACCTACCCACTCACTCACTCACTCACTCACTCACTCACTCACCCACCCACCCACCCACTCACTAACCCACTCACTCACCCACCCACCCACCCAATCACCCACCCACTTACTCACCCACCCGCTCACTCACCCATCCACCCACCCACTCACACACACACACACACACACACACACACACACACACACACACACACACACGTCGTGCATTGGCTTTTTTTCCTGCCAAATTTTCATTTTGCATTTGCATCTTCTACTGGACATTTAAACCTGGAATCCTAATAATTCAAAATGTTTGTTTCTATCTGTTCCAATAGTTCGCTGTGAATCTCTTTCGAACCCTACCACCATCATCCAATCCAAATGGTGCGGAGTTCGATCCCGAGGAAGACGAACCAACCTTAGAAGCCGCCTGGCCACACCTACAGCTTGTCTACGAATTCTTCCTTCGTTTGATAGAATCCCAAGACTTTCAGCCACCACTAGCTAAACGCTACATCGATCATAAATTTGTTCTACAATTGCTTGAGCTATTCGACTCGGAGGATCCTCGAGAAAGGGATTTTCTCAAAACAACACTGCACAGAATTTATGGAAAATTCTTGGGGCTCAGAGCATACATTAGGAAGCAAATAAATAATGTGTTTTATCGATTTATTTATGAAACTGAGCATCATAATGGAATTGCAGAGCTCCTTGAGATACTTGGAAGTATTATTAATGGTTTTGCTTTGCCCCTGAAAGAGGAGCACAAAATATTTTTACTGAAAGTGCTTTTGCCATTGCACAAGGCCAAGTCATTGTCGGTTTATCATCCACAACTTGCTTACTGTGTGGTCCAGTTTCTTGAGAAGGATCCGAATTTGACGGAGCCAGTTATAAAGAATCTTCTGAAGTTTTGGCCCAAGACACATTCACCAAAAGAGGTGATGTTCCTTAATGAATTGGAGGAGATTCTTGATGTTATTGAACCAGCCGAGTTCCAGAAAGTCATGGATCCACTTTTCAGGCAGTTGGCCAAATGTGTTTCTTCACCACATTTTCAGGTCTGTTATTGTCATTGATTTTTATTTTTAAGGCAAAACTTCTTATGGCGCGTACCACGAAATTCGATGCAACGTTTTTAAGGGAAGGGGTGCACTAGCAAGTTTCACTTCTGTCTTTTTTGTTTTCAAGGTTTCCTAGATCTCTCAATTTCAAAAAATTTTACAACTCAAAATTCTTTTACATTTTGCAATTCTTTTAGATTTCGGAAAATTGTAATTGTTTCAATATTCGTAAAAATAGTATGAATGCGATTATTGATTTTGATTTTGAATTTGTGCAGGTGGCGGAGAGAACCCTATACTACTGGAACAACGAATACATAATGTCACTTATATCCGAGAACTACTCCTTTATTCTGCCAATCATGTATCCAGCGCTATACAAAAACTCGCGCAACCATTGGAATAAGACAATTCACGGATTGATATACAATGCCCTGAAGCGTCTAATGGAGATGAATCAAAAGATTTTCGATGAGTGCACACAGCAGTACACACAGGTTACCATCATTATCTTATTGTTTTTATTGTATTTTTTCTATTTTTTTTATTTGATTTTTTCTTAATTTTTTAATTTTATCATTTATATATTTTTTTTTTATTTTTATTTTTATTTTTTTTTCATTCATTTTTGTTCTGTTTATTTTAACGTATTGCTTGTACCACTTATGCTTGAACGACTCTCGAAATCTGTGAATTTTCTGTCTCACAAATAGGGAATAAACAAATGCAAAGTTGACACTTGAAAAATGTGATTGCAATTTCCAATAATTTGATCTATTTTATAAATTTTACAAATCTCAAAAGTTTCATAAATTTCCAAGTATTAAAATGTTTTTTAAACTCCGAGAAAGCATCTCGAGAACAATTCAAAAAATTTTAACATTGTATTTTCCAAAAATAAAACATGAGTTTTTGTGATTTCAAAATATGAATTTCAATTGAAATAAAAAAATGAATTGAAAAATAGAAAAAAATTATTTGAAAAAAAAGGGAAAAACTAATGATACAATTATTGCTAGAATTAATTTTACAACTGAGTATTAATTATTACAGGATCGACTGAAGGAGAAACGAATGATGAAAAGTCGTGATGATGCATGGGGCAGAGTTGAGTCACTTGCAATGCGACATCCCAACTATAATTCATTGGTCCAGGGCACCTGGAATAACGCAAATCATCAGTCGCAGCATTTGGATAGTCCACCGCTGGATGATGATGCTGATAATGACTCGACACCCCTAACTTTGGAAAAAATTGAAGCTAAAGCCAATGAGGTATTTTACTTTGAAATTTATAACAGTGTCCCACGTTTCCAACAGCATCGCAAATCACCTTGACATGAAAATATAATCTCAGACTCAGAAAAAATTCTAGAGAGCTGTCGAAAAAGTTTTAAAAAATCAGAAAAAAATATATGTTTTTTTAAACTGTTTACCAAAAAAGGAAATTGAATTTGATATTTTGTTGAAAGTTCGAAAATATTAAATTGCGTTTATGTTCAATTTTCGAAATTTACCGAAAAATTTGGAAAGTTTTCAATATTTTAATCATTTTAATAATTAATAATAATAATGATAATCATCAATATTAATAATTAATAATCATAATTTCAGATAACGTTTCAAATTGAAAAATTAAGAATTGAATAAATTCATAAATATAAAAAAATTAGTAATGCCAAAAATTTTAATGATTACAAAAATTCCAAAAATTTCTTAAAATTTCTTCGGAGCCAACAAAAAGTTCTCCCAAAATTCGTTCAGAAAATTCTCCAAATAATATTTTAGGAAAGTAAAAAAAAATTTTAAAAATGCAACAACATTCAGAGGGAATAAGTAGAGTTAAAAATGTTTAAATTCTGTCCGAATTTTTGCAAAATGTTGAGAAATGATAAGCAATTGGAAAGTTCTAAAAATTGTGAATTTTCCAAAAATTGTCCAAAGTCTTAAACAATTTCGAAAAATATTAAATTGTTGATTAAAAAATTCAAAAAATTACAAATAATTACAAGTGCAAAAGAAGACAATACAGACGAAATGGTTCAGTGATCTTTTAAGTGTTTCAATAATATTTTAGAAAAATAGCAAATTTTTCTAATTTTCGAATTTTTAAAAATTTCTTTTTTGCCATCGTTTGGTTGTTTTTTTATTAAATAATCTAAGATGCCACTGTTATTTTCCGTGACAATTTAGTGTAGAATAAATGACTTATTGTGTTTCGTACATTGCAGGCCAAAAAGATGACAAATACAAACAAAGTGAAACCTCTACTTCGAAGAAAGAGCGAACTACCACAAGACTCTTACACAATGCGTGCATTATCCGACCACAAACGTGCCGATGAGTATCTCGTAACACCGCCTGATCCAAACAACTGCTAGTCCCTGCCAAATTGCCACTCGATCAATTCCCCATCATGTAACAAAAATTCCAGGGTCTAATTACTATTCTCCCTCTCAAAGCGATACCTTCGAGCCCACAAAAAACAAATACGTTCAGAATGTTCTGGCATTAGCGAGGTGAAAAAAGCAGCGAAAACATTCAATTTTTTTTACTACACCACTCAATCCATCCAGAATCATTGTGCCCAATATAACCCTACATTTTTTGCACATTATTCCTAAAAAAATTAAGCAGTGTGTTTCAAAAATTTGCAATTTTTAGCTGTTTTTTTACCCTCAAGTTGGACACAAAAAATAACATCAAGCATTTTCACACAGAAAAAAAATGAACAATTTTCAGCCATCGATGAGAAAAATTTGACGAAATTTTTTTTTGTTTTTCGTTTTGAAAAAAAAAAAAAAATTTATTCAGAAATGCAAAAAAAAAAAAAATTTATTGAACTCAAAATCATTCAATATTTTTTCTGCATTACTGAATGAACAAATTGTTCATAAAAAGATAATTTTTATCAAACTTTTCTCTTCGTATATTCAATTTTGTATATAGTCTGTCTGCTTCTTGTCCGCTATCTAGACTATTTGGCAAGAATAATCATTGGATAATAATAATAATCATAACTAAAGAGAAAACACAAACAAAAAAAAAATTGCCCACTGGGTATTGAAGCAATGAAAATGTTGCACACGATTTTCACTAGGTTATTTCAACGAAGAAGGTAAAAAAAATGTTTGGAAAAAATAATATTGAAACACAAAAATATACAAGATTTAATGTGTAGAATCGTCAGCTTTGTCCTCACAGTTCTAGAATATGGCATGGGATGGCGTCAACTCAACAATCAATGAATAATAGTTAAATGAAAAAAAACAGTGTGAATAATCAAGGCAACGTAGAATTGTGAGAAACATAAAAAAAGATAAATAACTGCCTGAAGCATACATTGATATTTGTAATGCGATTAAATTTTTTAGTCCAATAAAATGAATGATAAATATTTCAATACAAAAAAAATGTTGAATAATTAGACATTTGGATAATGATTCTCAAGGGGAGGCCAGGAATCATCGTCCTTAATAACGTTCCATTGAATACATTCTGTTGAATATCATTCACACAGAACTACGATAATAAAAAAAGGAAAATAATGGCATTTTTCTGTCATCGCCATTTTCACGAGAAAATTTTTTTTGGAGTGAATTAAATTTCTGGGCTCGTTCTAATAATTTCAATTTTTTATCAACAGAGCAGTTGATTTCTAAAAAAAAAAAATTCATTGAAAAATTTTGAATTTTTATCATTTTGAAAAAAAATGATAAAATTAAAAAAAAAAATTGGCAGATTTGTAGGCGCGAAAATTTGAAAAAAATCCCAATTTTTTTTCTCAATAAAAAACACTCGAGGAGAAAAGTGTCCATTGAAACGGAGTTGTAACCAATGAAGCATCATTGAATCACCATTTCTCGTTAAAAAAAAATAATAATGAAAATAAAAATATCTTGTACCTCTTTACGCTGCTGGCAGGCTGTTACGTTACTATTAATAAGGAATGCCTTGTTGAGGGCGAGGTAATGAGCAAACTGATATATTGATTATTAGTGGACATTGGGAGGTTGGTTAGATAAAAAAAAAATGGAGATAATTATACACCCCGGATTTGCATAGCCATTATATTCCTGAGCGTTGATTATTAGTAGTGAAATTGATTGGTCATTGTAATTATTGAATGATAAAAATTGACAGTGGAAAAAAATAATAATAATACTGAGAATTGAGGTAGTGAAGCAGAAAAACGTAAATAACTTTTTGAAATTCATAAACAATGTTTGGTGAATCATGTGATTTTTTTTTCATAAATATTCGGAAATTTTTTTTTGCATTTTTAAAGTCCATAGGGGAATCCCCCAACTTTGTACTTTTCAATTTTTCCATTGAAAGGAAAATGGAAAGGAAGCCTCGAAAAAATTGGCTCCATGAATTCTCAACTCAATAAACATGAACGAATGTGAAAAATAGATCAAAGAAACTGTTATTCTTACCGTCACGAAATGAAAGCAGTTGAGATTGGTTTGGAAGAGATAAAGGATGAAGAGAAGTGATGTGGGCGCCGCCATATTGGGGAAACGGGAGGGGGTATCCAAGATGGCGGCGCTCGTCGCTGTTCACCACTTCGTATTTTCACAATTACTTCTTTATCATTTATACCATTCGGATCGCTTTCAAATCGATCGATTCTGTGAGTGTCGGAGTGATAATTTTTTTTTATATATTTTGCCCACGTGTCCGTACGAAATTGACGGAGAATTCGTGCAGTGAAATTTTCCCGCCATTTTCATACTTTTTTAGTTAAGTCTTCTCTGACTCAAAAGTGTTATTTCTTGGCAAAAAAACAATAAAATAACGATTTTTGCAATTTAAAGCAACATGTAAATGAATTACAAAAAAATTAATTTCAAGATTTTCTGTTTCAATACCTCGAGGAAGATTGAGCGGCAAATTTTCAAGAGTTGGGGCTTGATAGCTAAGTGCATAGAAAACTTGTGACTTTCAGAGGGAAATAATGTTTGAGTGAATGTTGCATGTTGGCAAAAATGCTTTGTAATGTAGAGAGGGGAGAATCTGTAGGATGAGAGTATATTCGCTAGTGCTGCTCTTCGTTTTTTTTTATATATGTATTATATATAAAAAAGAAAATTACAGAAATAAAGATAGTCGATAAAAGTGTGTCGACACAGGGAGATCATTTTTTGCACTTTCGTACGTGAATTACTTTTCAAATGATATTGATTATGAATATTTATTCAATTGAAATTATTGATCAATAATTAACAGCATTGAGAAGTATCTTATTGTCAGCGAGATGAGCGAGATTGAGAATGATGATTGGAGTAAAATTTGTGATTATTCACGCAAGCTGTAAATATCATGTACATAATACTGGTTGCGTTGATCAATTGGCGGATATTAAAATGATAGTGGGGGGATTGTAAAGCTAGGCATGAGTATTATTATCCCAGAGCTTTGTTTTTGTTTAGAAAATCTGAACAAAATTATGAGACGGTTTTTTCGATGTAGAAACAATCTAAATTTATTTTCGAATTTTTCGGATTAATCATGGAAATGGATGATGCAATTAACGGGGAATCCCCTATGTTTGCGCTCCGCCATTTTGTTTCGACAATCCCCCACGATGGCGTCGCCCACATTTCTCACTTCACGTTTTCAAGATTTTTTTGCGACTGTTCATTCTTTTCAAATCGACCGCAACTTATTTTATTCTGTAATTGAAAAATGAACCTTTTTTCCAGTTATCTTTCATTGTTTGTCATAGAAATTTACTGATTTCGCTAAAATCATTATATTGACCTAACCATTTTCAGAGTTCCAACTTTATGATAGAAATATGCAGAAAAATTTGCACACATTTAGAAATAGATGGACTTTTGACGATAATCATTAATTAACCCAACAATTGAAGATCACTGATTGATTAATAAATGGTTTTTTCCATTTCGAGTACTGACTGACTTGCCCATCAAAAATGACCTGGATGAGATTGAATATTGATTGACAGATTGAATAATTATTAATTCCAATTGCTGATTGCTGGAAACATTGCAAATAATTCATCCTCATTCGTCATTGACCAACCAATGGCTCTTTCGAAATCCCGGCTGACGATTATCGGAGTCAATCATGAATTTCTAGATTGAATCAGGAGTTGGTTAATAAATAAAAAGCAACCCAAATTCCATTAGTAATGGGCGTATCAATTTTCAATCTCTAATTCTGATTAACAATTGGTCGATTAATTGATAATCATCAACTGTTGATTCCTCATTTACTAAATAATGGGCCGGCATTAAAACCAATTGCTAACTGCACTGATAGAAACCAATGATTCCGTCGTTTCCTAAGTTTTCCTCGTGACAAGAAATTCGGTTCTTGATCATTTTCAAGTGTCGAATTCTTTACGCTGAAGATTGGAGGAGTGAAGCGTATATAGAAGTTTCTTGCCTCAAGAAGTCGTGAAATTGTACTGGTTGCAAACTTTTGGGACAGTTAGCTCTAATCTCTGGGTACATAATACTCATGTCTAGATTTTTTTAGTGAAGACTTATGGGAAAATTATGTGCACAATTCAGTTGAATGCCGAAGTGATACGTGTGCAAGTGAAAAAATGATATTTTAATTGTTTTTTTTTTTAATTTTGAAGGAAAGCAATAATACACTTATCACGTTTCTTTACATTTTTATACACAAGATTGTGAGTATTCTCATTGATCTATGGAAAATATTCTTAACTTACAATGTGATGAGTTTAGTGAAGCCAAATGTTGTGGAGGATGTGAAAAAGTCATCGAGAAAAAAAAATGGAAAAATTCGAAAAAAATGCAAAAATTGATCGCAAAAAATTGATTGCAAAAAAAAAATATTGTACCCCCAAAAATGCAACATTCACGTAGACGGAATGCATGATCGACATTAGGGTAGTATTTGTTTTATCAACGTTATTTCAATTATCTGTAAAACTAAAATGATGATTTGTCGATTCAGCTGTTGATTTAGTTATCCTGAAATTTCTCTGAATCTATTGGATGTAGAGGAATTTTGTATAGAACCTTTTTTGTAGAGCGAAATGAAATGGATGGAAAAGGTTTTTATGAAAATTTTTCTATCTCTCTTAGATCGCGAGATATTGCTCAAAATAAGAGATACATGTCGACCAATTAATAATTGGTTTAATAATTACACTCCTTATTTTCCCTCCCGCCCCTCCCCCCCCCCCCCCGCCCCCAACCCCTTTTGCGTTCTCAATCATTATTTCTGTCAATACCCAATAATTACTCGTCAAAGTTTATATTTTAAGAGCAAAAATTCAATCTATTTTGTAATTGGTTTTGATATAGTTTTGTAGCTATGAATAATAAATATTTCGGATGGAATGGTGAATGGTAGAGTGTAATAATTATTTTGTACCCTTCCACGTATTTTACGAGTGAGATAGGAGATATGGAAGGGGCAGGAAGGAATAATAATTCAGTTTGTTAGTTCGTTAAGTGCGCATTGACAGAATGTTTCACGTTTTGGGGTTATATGTCGAAATATAAGGGAGACTAATTTTCACCATAATGAAGCTTTATATAAGTGTGTGATTGCTAAGTGTGTGATTGCTAAGTGTGTGACTGCCAAGTGTCTGACTGTTGAGTGTCTGATTGTTGAGCGGCTGATTGCTAAGTGTCTGATCGCTAAGTGCCTGATGACTAAGTGTCTGATTGCTAAGTGTCTCATTGCTAACAGTCTGATTACTAAGTGCCTGATTACTAAGTGCATGCTTGCTAAGTATCTGATTGTTAAGTGTCTGATTGCTAAGTGTTTGGCTGATAAGTGTCTGTTGAGTGGCTGATTGCTAAGTGGTTGATCGCTAAGTGCATGATTGAGAAGGGTCTGATTGCTAAGTGTCTGATTTCTAAGTGCCGGATTACTAAGTGGCTGATTGCTAAGTGCATGATGGCTAAGTGTCTCATTGCTAACAGTCTGATTTCTAAGTGCCTGATTGCCAAGTATCTGATTGCTAAGTGCATGATTGTTAAGTGTCTGATTGGCAAGTGTCTGATTGCTAAGTGGTTGATCGCTAAGTGCATGATTGAGAAGGGTCTGATTGCTAAGTGTCTGATTTCTAAGTGTCTGATTGCTAAGTGCCGGATTACTAAGTGGCTGATTGCTAAGTGCATGATGGCTAAGTGGCTGAGTGCCAAGTGTGTGATTGCCAAGTGTCTGATTGCTAAGTGCATGATTGTTAAGTGTCTGATTACCAAGTGTCTGATTGTCAAGTGTCTGATTGCTAAGTGTCTGATTGCTAAGTGTGTGATGGCTAAGTGATGGGTGTATATACAAAAAGTAGCTAAATGATGCAGTAGCATATGATGAGCAAGTACCGACCATTGCCTATACGATGGATAAGTGGCTGATGATTACATCCATGATGAGTAAGTCCTTGATGGATTCGTACATGATGAGTAGATGTCGGATGGCTAAGTGCATGGTTGTCTATATTATAGCATAAAATACTGTGTTAGGATATCGGGGAGCAAGTGTCCAGCGATGGCGTATGTGATGGATAAGTCCAATGGGTTTGTATATGTATGATAGGTACAGGTCTGATGAGTACGTATACGATGATAAGTGTCATATGAGTACGCGTATGGTGGATAAATGCATGATGGATACGGGTAAGTGTCTGGTGAGTATGTATCTGATAGCCTATTTCACGACGACACCGGCTATGCAGCATCAGTATGGAGGACTACCCATCAGATGTTTACGTGCGCTTGTTCGGGGCGTATATTGCAATTAAGGATCTGATAAGTATGTACGTAATGGCTAAGTGCAGCTATTATATTACAGGTAAGTGTACCACATTTGCGTGTATGTTATGTTGTGCAACATAGTGTGCTGTGAATAAATTATAATCCAATCAATCAATCATTTAATGGATCAATCAATCGACTGACCAACCAATCGATCAATCAATCGAGCAATGAATTGCTTAATCAATCAATCAATGGATCAATCAATCAATCAATCAATCAATCAATCAATCAATCGATCAATCACTCAATCGATCAATCAATCGATCAATCACTCAATCAATCGATCAATCAATCGATCAATCAATCGATCAATCAATCGATCAATCAATCGATCAATCAATCGATCAATCAATCGATCAATCAATCGATCAATCAATCGATCAATCAATCGATCAATCAATCGATCAATCAATCGATCAATCAATCGATCAATCAATCGATCAATCAATCGATCGATTAATCGATCGATCAATCAATCGGACTCCAAGCTTTTGAAACTGGTTTCCTCCTAATATTTATATACCGAAAATCGGATTTCCTTCTTAGCAGAATCGGCATTTCATTCTTAGCAGAACATCCTTAACTGATGTTGAACCTTAATTTTCCGATTCAAAGCAGGGCAATTGCAAGATAAATCACTATGCTAGGAAAATTAAATTTTGCCGGTAAAGTGGCATCGCTAGCCGAGGAAACATCAATGGTTAAACTCATTTCTCTTCGATTAGTCTAGTATTCTCGGGTAATTAACTTGATCGATTGGAATTAATCACTCGATCGGTTCATTGGCAGTGACTCTGACAATGCACGAATACGTTTGACCTCAGATACTAATTGATTGCTGGTAACGCATTATGTCTTCGCTCATAGCTATTCCGGATAGAGAAAGAGAGAGAGGGTGGGGCGGCGAGGGGGGTAGAGGGGGAAATGCATTATTTCGAGTATTAGCCAATCGCGATATTGGATTTGATGAATTATTGATTCTCTTGTACATCCAAGAGAGAATGCATATGTTTATGGCTAATTGCTCTGTTATGGGGCGAGACTGGGGTAGAGGGAGGGGGAAGGCAAGATGTAAAGGCAGACGGTGCAATTTACATGATAACAAATTTTGTCGATCGAACTTTGACAGATATATAACATGTTCATCCTTTCTTGTATAAAAAAAAAAGAATAAAAAATAATTTCTGCTAAGGTGCACTTTCCCTAGGTCTGCGAGTGCCAGCGAGCGAAGGGGAATGTGTCCCCCACTACGCGTCGCGTTAGAATTGCGCAGGAGGGGTAAGGCCGTTGCGCCTGGCCGCCAGGCGCTGTCATATAGAAGTGTGGGAGGGGTTAGGGCTCAAGCTAGCGCGCGTGCTTCTCACTCGAGCCATTGTATTATCCCTCCCCTAGTCCCCTTCTGTGGACACGCCCATCGCGCGCGTGGAGGGGGTACACTATAACTCCTCGTACTGCAACCAAATGCGCCCTGCAAAATCCTTCGAAAAAGAATGAAAATATACTATTTCATATAACTTTTTTTGATAAAAATTGGGTCCCTGCAGCATCACAATATATATTTCTGTTAATATAATTAATTTTACCGATTTAAACCGATTTCCCTATCTACAAGGTCTCAATTTTTTTCCCCGCGCCGGATCAATAGCAAAAAAAAAATCATGATTTATATCGTGTAAGTCTTTAGAGAGCCAGTTGTAATTTGACACCCTGCAGGAGGTGGAGGAAAGCGGTGTTTTGGGGTGGGGATAGGTAGAGAGTTGTACAGTGTCCCGGACGGGGGGATTTTGTGCGGACGATACGACAAAAAGCTAGGAATCCGTGGATCGTTTAATTCCGCCCCGGATGTTGCAGTTGCTTCCGAGGTACTTCTCGGTTCTGAGATTTATTAATCATTTTCCCTGGGCTCAATTCTCCCCTTTGCCCCTGCCCCCCCCCCCCCCCCATCCTTTTACACCATTACCTCATGCCCACTGCAGTCTCTCAGTTTATAATATCCATGTATTCAGTGTATACTCCATATTCCTGTATACATATATAGTAGAGGAAATGGCAAGAGATGGTTTCTTGGAAATTTCAGGGGTCCAACTGCATAATTCCTCAGCCTTTAGCGCTGTTCCGCTCTTCTTTCTCCCATTTTATTCTTCAATTTTAATGGCTCCCTCTCGACTTTTGCGGCCCTATTACACTGGATTTAGCCAATTTTAATGTATACTTCTGGATAGATGAAGCTATTCCTGTGTCTTAGCTAGTGTTGCCGCGAGAGACGAGAGTATTGAGACGAGAGGGGAGAATCGGGACGAGATGAAAGAATCGAAACGAAACGAGAGAATCGAGACGAGACGAGAGAATCGAGACGAGACGAGAGAATCGAGACGAGATGAAAGAATCGAAACGAAACGAGAGAATCGAGACGAGACGAGAGGAGCGAGACGAGACGAGACGATAGACTCGAGACGAGACGAGAGAATCGAGACGAGAGAATCGAGACGAGAGAATCGAGACGAGAGAATCGAGACGAGAGAATCGAGACGAGAGAATCGAGACGAGAGAATCGAGACGAGAGAATCGAGACGAGAGAATCGAGACGAGAGAATCGAGACGAGAGAATCGAGACGAGAGAATCGAGACGAGAGAATCGAGACGAGAGAATCGAGACGAGAGAATCGAGACGAGAGAATCGAGACGAGAGAATCGAGACGAGAGAATCGAGACGAGAGAATCGAGACGAGAGAGTCGAGACGAGAGAATCGAGACGAGAGAATCGAGACGAGAGAATCGAGACGAGAGAATCGAGACGAGAGAATCGAGACGAGAGAATCGAGACGAGAGAATCGAGACGAGAGAGTCGAGACGAGAGAATCGAGACGAGAGAATCGAGACGAGAGAATCGAGACGAGAGAATCGAGACGAGAGAATCGAGACGAGAGAATCGAGACGAGAGAATCGAGACGAGAGAATCGAGACGAGAGAATCGAGACGAGAGAATCGAGACGAGAGAATCGAGACGAGAGAATCGAGACGAGAGAATCGAGACGAGAGAATCGAGACGAGAGAATCGAGACGAGAGAATTGAGACGAGAGAGCAATTTCAGGATTATCGCCAAGTCGAGAGAAGACGAGAGAGATGTGATGAGAGACGAGATTTTTCGACAAGAATTCGAAAAAAAATCGTTCTAAAACAATCAATTTCACTCACAAACTAATGGGGTTTTTTCGTAAATTGATGGTGATGAATATCACTGAATCGATTCCTTTGTTTCCGTATTAATAAACTAGCCTTTGAAAAGAGTCGTTCTGAATCGTTTTCCGATCATGAAATTAATCACCGTTCAATTTCTTGTTGAACGTACAGATTATTGGCCAAATTATTTGACAACATTGTCAATATCACTGATGTAGAGTGATTCCAAATATTTCAATAGTTAGTGCATCGCTGAGTGCTTGCTTGTCAACATCACCAGGGTTCTTCGATTGGTGATGAATCGTTAAAAAATGAATCTGTTTTTGACAATAAAAGCTATTTGTTAAAGAGTCGAGTTCAATTATTTATTGGGCGACGTGTGGAGTGGTCCAGCAGAGGCTGTGGAGCAGAATTGAAAGCATCATCAATCAGGCGTATGGACGGGCACATTAACTGATTTATTTTCAACAATGTACCGGACTTAAATTCTTGAAGACCAAAAACCGCCAAATAATTGTCTCTGACCAGGCGGATTTGAATTCGGACATTCATACACAAATCAATATCAAAGGGTCCAGGGGGTGAAGCGCCCTGGTAGGGGGGCAAGGCCCCCCCCCCACACGAATAAAAAACAACAAAATTCAAGAATAAAATGAAAAAAAGAACCGATGGAAATACAAAATTGAAAATGAAACGAAAGGAACAGGGAAGGAATGGTGAAGACGACTAATTGCATCGAGTGGTTTAAAATTATATTGTTTTTTTTTTCTATAAATAATTAGGATTAAGTAGAAAACGAGGAACACTGATATCACTTTAACTTTTCTTAAACAATTACCTCATGTTATCAATCGAGCTATTAACTAGTTTTTATCATGAAACTGAACATTTGTCAATTTGTCTTGCTTCATCAATGAAGTTTTTGGCTAATTATCAACAGAAAATAAAATGGAACAAAAAACCGAGTACTATGGCTGAGCTAGCAATGAAAAATAAAAATAATACATGAAAAAGAAACGTGAACAATCTTTCACAGAGTAATGTCTTAAAGAGTAATAATTTAGGGGGACAATGTCTAGAATGGAGTTTGTGCGCTGAACATAAGGTAATCTTGAGATTCCTCCTCATCACTGTCTGGCACAATATGGTTCATTTCATTTTATTTTCACTTCACACTTCCCAAATTGCACGCAAATATTCTCCACTGAGTCAAAAAATTATCTCCAGAAGCTCTCAATACGAAACAGTTGAGCGACAGTAGGCTTGACTCCAAAAACAGTATTTGAATTTCCCGCTTTCCTTCAGGACATGTTAGTATTTGATTTGTCTCTGCAAATGTCGTTTTGTCATGAACTGCAGTAATGAGAAAATAACGTGAGATAAGAATAGTGAATTTAGCATGAGGTACTCGGAATACTAGACTGGGATGAATCAATTAAATGGTGAGATTACATGCTCTATTGGCAACTGCAGTCTAGTGAATATTAAGGGAGTTGTGGCATATATAGAGCAAACCGGAGTGGGCTGTGGTTCGACTCACTGTACACCGGATATCCCGTTGCCGTGACTCGCAAACGGTGGAGTTTGTATTCGGCGCTGACTCTATCTTACGGCAACTCGCCATCGCTTGTACTTTGGCCAGTAGTTTCCGTAGACAATTCCCACTGGCCATCTCATCCTGGGGCCTTCCGGGATTCTGCAGCTTGCACGTTTGCACTCTTCCTTGTTAAGTTTTCGACTACGTGGCCTTTTCAATCTTCATTGGTGAATTATAAAGATTTTTTTGGGTTGTGCAGAAATTGCTTTTCTCTGTAAAACAAAAAGAGATTCTTTTTTTCTTCATGTAAAGCTGTTTGCAATTTATAGTATGGCGGTGAAGGAGATTTAAATAATTAAATTGTTGATGCGCCCACTTAGACACCTGCATACGCCCGCCCGCCCACTTACACACGCCCATCCGTTCGCCCGCCCACTTACACACGCCCATTCCTCCGTTCGCCGGCTCACTTACACACACCCATCCGTCCGCCCGCTCGGCCCACTTACACACGCCCTTCCGTTCGTCCGGCCGCCTACTTGCACACTTCCATTCATCCGCCGGCCCACTTACACATGCCCACCGATCCGCCGGCCCACGTAGACACGCCCATCCGTCCGCCCACTTACACACTCCCACCCACCCGTTCGCCGACTTACACACGCCCATCCGCCCGCCCACTTACACACTCCCACCCACGCGTCCGCCCACTTACACACGCCCATCCGTCCGGCCGCCTGCCCACTTACACACTCCCACCCACCCGTTCGCCGACTTACACACTCCCATCCATCCGTCCGCCCGCCTACTTACACACGCCCATCCGTCTGACCGCCCGCCCACTTACACACTCCCACCCACCCGTTCGCCCACTTATACACGCCCATCCGTGCGCCCCCCCCCCCCCCCCCTGCACACTCCCACCCGGCCGTTCACCCAGCCAACACTGAATCACACGTATTTAATTTTTGGTAAATTTTTCATTCATATCTTACGACTCATTTATGAATATTGAATTCATCAATGAGTACTAAAAGTCCATTATTCATTATCAATTATCAGAAATTACTTTTTGTTATTTTTCTCCGAAACTTATTTTGGCACAAGATTTTTTTGTTTTTTTTTTTGCTGCGAATCTCTTGTAGTACTGAATATTTACTTAACAGTGGAGTTGATTTTTTAAACTGATCATTATCAGTCGTCCATGAGCCGTATGCAAAAAGCTATCGGGTGTCGTAAACGCAAAAGCCATTACTCCCATTATACTTGGGTGTAAAGTTACTAATGGCGTACCGTCACAACAAACAAAAGTGAATTGATGTGTCAATAACGCCCAATGGTTTTACATGCCAATAGTGTAAGGCAATACTGTACAATGCATGTGACACTTGATAACCCAGGTGGACCGATTAATTTCACTGGGGTCTATTCAATTGAGGAGGTATGGGCCAGATTGAGGGTGGTGAAAAAATAATTATCTTTTCTTGGAGGACGTTGAATTATAAAACCAATTGTTATCTCATCTCGTCTTGTGTGAACAATTTATTATCATCATTATTATTTCTTAGAATCACCATAAATTTGCGAAAAAAATAATTAGTTTGTGAGTGAAATTGATTCATTTTTTCAAACAATTTTTTTTTCGAATTCTTGTCGACACATCTCGTCTCTCGTCACATCTCTCTCGTATTTTCTTGGCTTGGCGATAATCATAAAATTGCTCTCTCGTATCAAATAGGAAGTTTTTTGCGCGACTTAGACAGTTCACATTTATTCCACCCACTGAGTCCACTTAATTTTTTTTTTTTTTTTCAACTTAACAGTGCATACAAATTATTGTATGGCGAATTAGGATGCTTTTGATAAGGATATGGCGAGATGATGAAGGATATTTTGGAGGTGCAGTGGCTTGAAAATTCGTGCTCGGTCACTGGGGTGGAAAAATGGGACAATTAATGAGCGTCGGGCTATATGTGGGGGAATGCAGGTTTAATACAGTGGATGGAGTTAGTTGTCAGGTGGACTTAAATGGGATTCCCCTTTTTAGAAGATGCTGAGAAATTGAATGGGAACAAGGGAAACTTCTTCGTCTGCTATTGTCTTCACTGATCCTTCTTTTTCGTAGACTATGTTATTGAGGATAAAAAAATTTTTTTGTTTTGGCGCTTGTTAATTGATTTGAATTTTTGTTATGGGTGAACATTTTCTTGAATATTTTTGAGAGCCTCAAGTATGTATGGGTAGTGCGACAGCACCCACCCACCCGCGCGCACACACACTTATTTGCACGCTCACAATCGTATTTACACATACACCAACCCGCTCACCCACTCACTCGCCCACCCACTCCCACACTCACCCACCTACCCACTTGCACACCGACCCACTTACCCACTCCCGTACCCACCCACCGACCCTCTCCCATAGCCACCCACCCACCCACTTCCGTACCGACCCACCCACCCACTTCCGTACTGACCCACCCACCTACTTCCGTACTGACCCACCCACCCACTTCCGTACTGACCCACCCACCCACTCCCGTACTCACCCACCCACTCCCGTACCCACCCACCCACCGACCCACTCCCATAAGCATTCACCCACTCACCCCCGTAACCACCCACCCACCCACTCCCATAACCACCCACCCATCCATCCACTCCCATAACCACCCACCCATCCATCCACTTCCACATCCACTGACGCGCACATCCATTCCCACGCCCATACCCGCCTACACACACACACACGCCTGCATATGCACCCACACCCACACGCACTCATACATATAGTCCTCATCAAAGAGTCAAAAATTATTCAGAGAATTCAAACTTTTCTTCATAAATTTCGAGGTTATATCATCATTCTCGTTTTCCTGATTAAATAAATAGGAGTCTCGTTGAATGACGAATGCGGAAATTCTCATCTAACACGGGTACTAGTACGTGCCCATATAGTCTGGAAGTGCTCAGAAAAGCACACCTGGTGGATAATAATGAACTACTCATGGTATGAGTATAAAAAAAAAAACTTTCGTGCAACTTAAAAATGTGTCGCTCGATAAACTTTTTACGGAATCTTTCTCTCTGGCTACCTGGGAGAGACTTATGACAAGTATTCGTGTTATAATGACAATTTATGGAAAGTATGATTATTGCGGTTATCGCTAATTTCTCAGTTGTCTTAATTCACTATATAACGGAGTAGGTCAGTTATGGGGTCAAATTATTTTGATACACATTTTATGATAGCAACTGAAAAATTTCGACTCACCCGTTCACTCACCCATCTACCCCCACAAACCCACCGACCCTCTTATTCGCCCACCCACCTACCCACCCACTCACCCACACACCCACCCACTCGACCACATAACCACCCACTCACCCACATAGTCACTCAACCCACCCACCCACCTATTCGCCCACCCACTCACCCACACACCCACCCAACTACTCCCACACCCACAAACCCACCCACCCGCCTATTCGCCCACTCACCCACACATCCACCCACTCACCCACCCACCCACTTACCCACTCACCCACACACCCACCCAACTACTCCCACACCCACAAACCCACCCACCCGCCTATTCGCCCACTCACCCACACATCCACCCACTCACCCACACACCCACCCAACTACTCCCACACCCACAAACCCACCCACCCGCCTATTCGCCCACTCGCCCACTCACCCACCCACTCGCCCACTCACCCACACATCCACCCACTCACCCACACACCCACCCAACTACTCCCACACCCACAAACCCACCCACCCGTCTATTCGCCCACTCACCCACACATCCACCCACTCTCCCACTCACTCACACACACACACACAAATACCTTGTCAAGATTTTAGTACGCTCAAAAGATCAGTGACTTCGCGAAAATTCAATTCGGGGTCACTCCAACAATTCCCCAAAAATGGGTAAGCTAAAAAATATGAGGAGTCGATGAAAGCATGTAGGACATCCTTAACCGGACCATTTATCCCGTAAGGTCATCCGACATTGCTGGACTGGAGGAAATTCAATGAGCATGCAGTAATTTAATGGTGAACATGACAGCAAGTATGAGGTCCTCAATCTGTTCCGATCGGATTCAAAGGGCGATTTGAATGGATGCATATGAATTGTGGGCTCATAGTTATCTGTGAAAGGGGGCCAAGAAGTTTAACGGCAATCGATGCCGTGTCTACCTCACTATCAAACTCGAGATTACCACGTAATTGAATGAACTCTGCACGATCGTCTATTAGCCATAACCCCTGTGACGTGTCTACGGTTGCAGTGGCGAGTGAGGGGAGGCCGATTATTGGCTTTAGTCTTGTCGGTGATACCCATCAAGCCTTCAGCCTCTAATCCCACTAAATAATTATTTTTGTCACAATATTGGGGAGTGCAAACAGATTTCTAAACTGGGCATAGACCATACTTGCCTTCAGCATTTTGAGATGACACCCTATCAGCATGTAACATGTTATGTCATCTATATAGTCCTAATCACTGGTAAGCGCTTCCTCATGCACAAATTATGCAACCAATGATGGCATAATCCAATCTCCATCGCGTATCTGGGATCAGCAGGCATTCTGGTTGAAGACAAAAAAATCACTGGGATCACAGGTGAAACTACCTCACTCGTAATCCAAGGTTGATGCGAGTGATTGGAGACCGAGCGCTGAATTTTGTATCGGTCCAACCTGGATAGAAAACAGAGAATTTCCAGCGGACGGATTTTAGTTTGGGTCAGACTTACCTAATTGGAACACGATAAGCCGATCAGCAGCTGACTGCTCAGTTTCATATCAGCTCAACTTGCCCAGAATCTGATCGATATAATTAAAGGTGGACAAACTTCAGTTTGCGGCCAGGTTTAGGTGAAC
Organism: Asobara japonica; assembly: GCA_026005395.1. NCBI lineage: Eukaryota > Metazoa > Arthropoda > Insecta > Hymenoptera > Braconidae > Asobara > Asobara japonica. Next base: position 2,182,178 of record BQMI01000510.1, read on the forward strand.
CAAGCTTGATTAGACTGATGTTAGATCGGTGACAGTACTTCACCCCTTCGACACTTCTCATCTTAGTAACTCATCTTGCAGACAGCTCCGTGATAACGCATTTCAAAATTAACTTGGTGGGTTTTAATTTTGACTCTCCTTTGCAATGGCTTGAATGCCTTTGCACACCCACCCACATATCCACCACCTACCCGCCTAATCACAAGTACACCCGCCCACTCACCCATCCACCCGCCCACGCTTCCGCGCACTGACCCATCCATCCGCCCACTCACCCGCCTATTCACTCACCCATCCGCTCACTCACCCGCCTACTGACCCACCCACCCGCCTACTAACTCGCCCACCGGCCTATCCACCCACCCGCCTGCTCACCCAATCACCCGCCCACTCATCAGCCTACTCACCCACCCACCCGCCCGCCGGCTTATCCACCCACCCGCCCACTCACCCACCCACCCACCTGCTCACCCAACTACCCGCCCACTCATCAGCCTACTCACCCACCCACCTGCCTATTCACCCACTACTCACCCACCCACTCACCTATGCACCCACCCACCCACCCGTCAGCCGGCCTACCCACCCACCCACCCGTCAGCCGGCCTACCCACCCATCTAACCACCCATCCACCTGCCCACACACCCACTTACCCAACCACCCGTCCACTCATCAGCCGACTCACCCACCCACCTGCCCACTCAACCCCCCGTCTGCCCACCCACCGGCCTACTCAGCCACCCACCCACTCACCTATTCACCCACTCGCTCATCCGCCCGCTGGCCTACCCACCCATCCAACCACCCACCCATATACCCGCCCACTCGTCCACTCACCCACCCACCCACTCATTCCTCCGTTAGATCATTGTTCTTCTCTTTATTGATGGTGATTTTCAAAATATTATCTTCTTCAAAATCTGGAGAACTATATATAAAACGCATTTTTTAGGCGTTGATAATTGTCGTTTACCATCTACTGACATTTGCCAACAATTGTTCACAGCTTCCAAAAATCTTCAAATTACATAAATCCCGACTTCCGCTTTGATCGACCCACTTCAATTTCGGCGATCAAGTCGAGGATGAAACCAACGAATGTTGAGGTATTTTCTTGAAAAATTGGACAAATGAATTTTTCCGAACTTCTCTAAATGAACAGAAACGCAAGTTCTTGTTTCACTCTTTTTGGCCGACACCAACTGTCTGACAGGGCATTATTGGCCAACTTCTACCTATATCCGCTTGATTCCCGTTTCCGCCCCCATTAACCCACCTTCCGACCCCCTCCCCCCAGATTCTTATATCCTCTGTTTCTTCAGATGCACGTACTAGCCAATATAAACTATAAGTATCCTTTCTCCCTTTCATTGTTGTCCAAACTGTAATCCAAGTCTAGTCATTACTCGTATAGACGGCTTTAGCTCTCATGTTTATTGCCACACGTGTAGCGGCCAACTTCTTGATGAACCTTATCCATTTGAATGAAAGAAACCGAGTTGTTAAGTGCGTCAAAATGCACCGCTAATATAATGATAACATCGTTCTTCCGCATTGAGGTAATTCCGCGGGTGTGGATGACCAGTTCCGAATTGTATAATGCTCCGAACAAGAAAAGTGACCTCCCTCAAGGAGAGCTGGGGAATCTTGGATTGCGGCTGAGTGCCAACCCTGATTCAGGTCTGTTTCAGCCTCGAAATGATAACGCCGTTTGAGGCTCGCAAACCAAGCCTTAGCTCAGGGTTCATGGGGAGCCTCAACGCAGCCTTGAAATCCCAACGAGCACGGCCTGAGACAAGCCTCGAAAGGCATTGTTCTCAAAGACTGCACCACATTGGTAAGAGGGTTTAACTGGGGCTCATCGCCATTGACTAAAATCGACTAATCGACGCGGTTATTATTGACATGTCACGGTCGATTATGTCATACAATTTTTCGAGGAACTGAGGAAGGAGCCGTATCAATAGGCCGAGGATCAGGGAGTATGCATTGAGGAAATTGGTTAGCCCAACCTCCATCAGCAGACATCAGCGCCTCCAATGGATAATTCTGGCGACCATCGTATCCATTGAACTATCCTGTGCTAAGCGTAGATATTTTCAGCCTCGAGAGCTTCAGCCTGAGGCAAGGCTGAACCAAGCCTTAGCAATAGCCTTATTTGCTGTCCTGAGTTTAAGGCTGCTTTGGAAGATGAGATTAAGCCTGGCGCAGGCTTGGCTGAGTCGGGCTCGGGGGAACAAGGCTGGAACAGGCTTGTTCTCGTCGTGAGTCTTGGGCATTCCTACCTGGGTTCGAGTTTGAACCCGAGCGCTCCCCTTTCCACGACATTCAACCCCTCCTGCGCGCGCAGTCGGGAGGGGAGGAGTGGGGAGGTCCGGTCCCGAAGCCGAAGTCTCTAAAGAAGCATGATAAGTCCGGATTCAAGATTCACTGGCATCAATATCCTCCGAGATCACAAGATCATATTGGTCAGATAAGAGCCTCCGGTAAAAATACAGCGTACTCCCCCCAAGTGCACGCCCCACAAGTTGATGGATCCCTGTAGTCAGTATTGTCATGACCCCACCACACACTATCTCCTCAAGCGCCGCCTCCCCACCACTGTGCAAGTGGTTCCGCCTGACTTTGAATGCTATCTCACTGCGCTTACTAGCATCCGGGAGCGGGGAAAGTAGGGGAGGGTCACTTGTGGGACGGGGCGGGCGAGGAGAGGCGTGGCAAGGCGCCCAAGGGGCCCCGCCCCCCACTCAGAAACCGAAGCAGCAAAATTAAAAAAAAACATGGTGCAGTAGGCGGGAAATCATTTTGCTAGGACATCTCGTTATTGGAGAGAGATGACGAATATTGGATGGAAACATTTTTTATACATTTTTGTTCATCAATTAATTTCTACGTACGATTGACAACACGAGGCTCGATATTCACGATCAGCTGACTGCTAACCGCATGATTACCACCATGCTCGTTTGGCGGCGCTGTTTGCCCCTAGATACTCCCGCGCTATTTGATATACTTCAAAAGTTAACCAATGGCAGCACGAGACTGGGCCAATCAGAGCAGGTCACGTGATAACTGTCCACAAAAGTTATGAGTCATTCATTTAACGGATACTTTTTTGACCGTATGCGCTCTGATTGGTCAGGGGGCGGTCCTACGGCGTGCACGCCCAGGTTACGTCGTAAAAGGACGCTCCAAAATGGCGTATTTCAGCAAAGTGTGGTGAAGAATCATGTTTCACTACTCCATATTAAGTGTCCAACTGAGTTGCCACCAGTGTGGCAATAGATGGCGCCACCAGTAGGTTATGGAAGAATCGACATAATTAAACGTCTCAATCTGAGTGACTGTATGGTGACAATATAGCCTCAAAATAGTAGTGACTCTGGATTAGATTTACTAGTGAAAGGGCGTAAGTGTACGGAGACAAGGAATTGGAATCATTATTGATACTATGATATGAAGTAGGAGAAAGTTGTGTCTAATAATAGACAATATTTTGAATAAAATGTAATGTACCGTTAGGTCACAAAAATCTCCATTTTTTAGGAAATTTATTTGTGCCGTGAAATAATCCTCTGCTTTGAATTCCGTCCGGAATCAATGTCAATATATGAAAAACTTCACTCGCGTGTTGAATATTAATGAACACTTTTTCTGCATTGACAATGATATTGCTTCCGAAGTTGTTAGAAAATGTTATGAAAAAACTTTTAAAGATACAAATTTCCGCGGGCACATATCGAACTTGCAGCACTGGGGCAACTGAAGTTGCGCGGTCAATTCAAATTTCTTGCCACGAGCCAATCAGAAATCTCCCATAGAGCGGCAGGTGGTACCAACTTCTGGAAATAAAACGACCAACTGTCATCGATGTTACAACTTTTTCCGCTCATTCTCTTCCCACTTAATTGTTAATAAAATTTGCCTGCAAGAACATGGAAATAAAATTCTCAATTATTCCACTGCATTTGAATAAATTTTCAAAAAAAAAAAAATTCCCGCCAAAATCTCTCCCCACCTCATCAACTGCGCCAAACTACCCTGCGAAACGTTTTCTACAATTCACCAAGCCGTTTAAGTGTACATGACATGGAGTGTCATGTCCTCCAGCAGGAGGTGAGTCAATCAGCACTATTTCTCGTTCTCATTCACCCCCCCCCCACCCACCCCCCGCCCACCCCTGCCCCTCATCACGTCAAATTGTATTGTGAAGAAACGTGTCAGATGAGAGACTCCTAAAAAAAAAACAAAAAAAAAAGGAAAACGAAAATAAAGATATATGTTGCAGTGGGTACGTGCAAAAAGTACTTTTTCTCCCAACATCTCAATTTCCTCCCTCTCCTATTTTCGTTATGAGTCAGATATGTCAGTCTCTACGTGACTGAGAGCTTGCAAGTGAAAGTGGTTTGGGGGGGGGGGTGGGTGGGTGGGTAGAGATTTTATGCGGACGGGGAAGGGTCCCCGGTGGGTGGGTGGGTGGGTGGTGAGGGGGTGGGGCTCAACTGTATAGCTCTTGTTTCCCAATCTGTCACTGGTGATCCTCTGTATATCTATGACATAAGAGGATCTTATACGAAGGTCATCGAGATTGGCAAAAGGTCGGTTGGGTAATAATCGTTACGGGCAGACGGTGCTTGCCTCGACATGTCGTCTAACTCGTTGTACTTGGCCAAGTGGACAAAAGAGACGAGTGGAGAAACTCTCAAACAAACTTGCGATACTAGATTTGCGGGGGGGGGGGCGGTGGGAGGGGGAGGGGTGGGGGTGGGAGAAGGTGTGCTTACAACAATATTTTCTATTTTTCTTTTGCCATTTTCCTGACCAATGCCACAGCTGCCGATGCGTCATTTTAACCAGGTGGTGGTACAATATTAGAGATACATATTTCATATGGTTGGCTGGTGAAAGAAACAGACTAAGACATGGACTTGGGGTATTGCTTTTGGCAAAATTGAGGATGATTGATCTGGAATTTTTTAGGTGAAAATTTGTAATGCCGCCTGCGCAATACCGTTTGAGGGAGGGGTTTTATGCACTCCCTTCTCCCCCACCTCCCTCCGCCCTCGGGTAGAAAGTACGAACTTTCCGGCGGGAAAGTATGAACTTTCGGGTGGGATAGTACGAAATCTCCGGCGGGTTTTCGAGTGAGAAAGTGTGAATTTTTCGGCGAGCTTGCGAACTGGAAATCACGAACTTTCGGGTGGAAAAGCATGAATTTTTCGACGAGCTTGCGGGCTGAAAAGCACAAACTTGCCGGTGAGCTTTCGGGTGGAAAAGTATGAACTTTTCGGCGAGCTTGCGCACAGAAAAGCACGAACTTTCTGGTGAGCTTTCGGGCAGTAAAGCACGAACTTTTCGGCGAACTTGCAGACTGGAAAGCACAAACTTGCCGGTGAGCTTTCGGATGGGAAAGTATGAACTCTTCGGCGAGCTAGCACGCAGAAAAGCACAAACTTTCTCGTGAGCTTTCGGACAGGAAAGCACGAACTTTTCGGCGAGCTTGCAGACTGGAAAGCACAAACTTGCCGGTGAGCTTTCGGGTGGGAAAGCATGAACTCTTCGGCGAGCTTGCAAGCTGAAAAGCACGATCTTTCCAGTGAGCTTGCGAGTTTTTTCGTTGAGCTTTGGACTGGGGAAGTAGGAGCTCTTCGCTACGCTACATCCCCGCTCATTCGCTATCAGTAATTAGCCACGTGATCGACTACTCCTCATTTAGAGTTGTAAGCTTACGTTTCAACCTCCGTCACGTTCTCTCTGCGAGGCGATTAGATTGTTCTGGAGCTTGCATGGTGGTCCACTAAATTCGAGAATTTTTCAGACGGTTAAAAAAAATTACCTGTAAAAAAACTCATTTTTAGGGGTTTTACACACACACACCCACACACACACACACACATGTTCCTACCGAGGGGACAAATTTTCCCGGAAAATTCGAAAAAAAAAATAATATCAAAGAAATAGAGCACGAAAAGTTAAATAGAGTAGTTGATGGAAATAGAGAAAGTGGGAGGGCACAAGAGAAAAGCCAAGTAAAGTTCCTTATAGAACAACTGCGTCACGTAGCTCTCGGGTCTCATTAACATTTTACATTACCAGAAGCAATTTACCTGGACATCTCTGACACATTAAATTAATGAAGGAAAATACAAGATGCTTTGAAGGAAGCCAAAGTCAACATTACATCAACACGTCTCCGCGAGTTGACGCAGGGTAACTGTAAAAAAAATGAGGGAGAATATTCAATAGATATATATGCTGTAGGAAAAATTTTCTCTGGAAATGTTTCTATCTGAAATTTGCGCGGAGTATTAATATGTAAATATCGGGAAATTTTATTGAGTAATAGCAATCGAAATTGACTCGTGAATTTTTAATTTCCCCATTTTTGGGAAGTTATTGTATTGACCCCGAAATCAATTTTTTTCTCTGACTTTGTAACTGGTGTTTTAAGTATACCAAAATGCTTTCCATCAAATTCCGAGTACATGTCTGTGTGTGTGTGTGTGTGTGGAATCGGATTTTTGGTTAACGATTTCTTACGAACGGATTGAACGATCGGGGTCATCGAGATCTTATTCGCGTCTTCATGGAACTTAGATCGGATTAGTTTTTGCTTTAAATTGACCGAGCTGTTTTTTTGTTATTAACAATTGAATTGTTTACAACGCTCTATTTAAAAAACGGTAAGAGATACGGCAAAAAGTATTAAACAGAATTTGCTCAGTAAGTGGAAATACATATTTAATTTCTTATCACTTTTTTCCATATTTGTCATAATTAAGGAGGTATGACGGGTTTAACCCTCGAGCGTTCGCACCCCTGTTGGCGTCTCACTCCCACTCCAGTAACGCGCACTATGCGGCTAGTCAAATATTCATAATTATCCGCTTGATAAATGGGATTGAAACATTTAATTGACGTATCGGAAAATCTGGGAATGGCAAACAGAAATTACAAGTCGAGAAGTTTGCTTCGTGTTCCCAACGGGGACACACACTTTTATCCCACTAGTTTTATTAAATGCATCATTCAAAATTGAAGAGAGTGCGTTGTTCGATTTACACGTGAATAAAGCGGAAAGCATCAGGAATTCCAAAGCTTCCATGCATACGGCGAATATGATGACCAGGAAGAGAGGATGAGATAAAAGAAAAATGCCGTGTAAAGTCAGAAAAAAGGCGTAAATATAACGTTTACATTTTGTAATATAAAAGCGGCCAGGGCAATAAAAGAAGTCCTCCATTTTGATAAAAACAAACATCAAGAGTTTATCGGCTGGAGTGGTTTATTCATGGGGCTTTTTCATGGTGGTCATTTCCAAAGAATTTTTTTTTTTTTTATTTTCGTCTTATTTAGTGCTCTGAGCATCAGTTATCTTTATCTATGTTATCTATATTTATGCTTTTTGAAAATGTGTGGCTGTTTCTGCAATGTCACATTCAGATCAGGCATTTCTTCATTTCATTTCTTTCATTTTTATGGGCATAAATAATTTCACACTTTCCATTCCACATTGAATCTCATCATATTAATTAATTAATTAACCGCGGTTTGTTATGCGCGGTTATTAGCGCTGGGCTCATAGCGGCCACTGTGGGGTAACTCGTTACCCCACGACGGAAAAGCGCAATTTGGGAAGCTTTAAAATTTCTTAATTATTACGTCACGTTCGTTGAGCGATATATCAACATTTTGGAGGATTTAGTTAACGCATAGATGGCGTTGTAAAAATTACTTATGTTACATCATCTTTTTGGAGCTTGGGGTAACTGGTCACGTTTGTATATATATGATGTATATATATATATATACATATACACATATATACATATATACATATACACATATATACATATATGCATATATACATATATACATATATACATATATACATATATACATATATACATATATACATATATACATATATACATATATACATATATACATATATACATATATACATATATACATATATACATATATACATATATACACATATACACATATACATATGTACATATATATGTATATAACAACATATATATATCAACAAATTGTTAAGTTGAGGGAATAAGTTTCTATCACATACATATCAAGTCACACACACACACACACACACATGCGAATGGGTCGGGATGTCTGTCGATTTTCGGGCTCATAGAAAAAAAATAAAAGCATATACCTTGAAACACGTACAAATAAGTGACTGTCTAATGTGATGACATATCCAATCTCCTCAATTATTCTTCAAGTATAATCTTATTGAAGTTAGGTTGAATATCGAGGCGGAAATGGAGAGCAACTTCAACGAAGATGAAAACGAAAATTTGCAAGACGAAGGTTAATTAATTTCAAGTTACTTATGTGAAGTATTGTTATTGTAAGTAGTATAAGTATTGCAACTCGTTAACTTGAATTTTAGTAGTGATGCAGTGGAGCGCATCTTCATCGTTATCTTTCAGCCGACATTGTTACGGTTGCTTAACAAGTTATGAAAAGATACTTCGATATTTTCTGTACAACGCGATTCAAAAATTGTTGCAATGAAATTTAATTTTCTCAAAATTATTGAAAAACAAAATCGATTTGAACAAAAATCCAATACTTCCAGATTTGTTCGTGTATGAACACGAAGAGCCCGAGAAGTCCGCGGATGAGAGCCCAAAAAAAAAAGTTGAATCCCTTCAAACTGCTCATCCAACGGTAAGAAAGAAAATTCACCTGACTAATAAAATTTGGCTCAACAGCAATACTTATCAATCCAGGACATTGACGGAATGGTGAGAATAACCTTATCGCAGTTGACTCAAAAAATCGTTGGCTGCGAGATAGGCGAGGATGTCACAACGGAGTATCCCTGGATATTCGTCAGAAAAGACATAATAGAGGACAATCTGGATCTGCACGCCGAGAGCAGTGATTTTCTTCCAATTCGAAATGAAATTTTCGACTATCCAGACAAGACAATTCTGATTGGCTTGGCGCCCACAAGGACCAATGCCCCTGAATTTTATGTTTGCTTAACTGCAACTAGCCGTGATACAGTTGTCAATCAAATTGACCAGTCACGAAATGATCAAGAGAATCGTGTGAAGAATGCTGTTTTTAGAGATACGGGCCATTGGTGCGAATTGGGCAGTGGTAAAAATGTCGATGAGTCAACGATTATTTACGGACGGCCGCTCTTACAAACTGAGGTGTGTCTTTCATGGTAAAGTAGTGGGATAAATCAGTGTGACCTATGAGGGGCATAAAAAAAACTTGAGATTTAAACTCACTGACCCAATCTTCATACTTTCCCATCCTCACACTCTCCCACCCTCACACTCTTCTAGCCTCACACTCTTTTACACTCACACTCTCCCACCCTCACACTCTGCTACCCTCACACTCTGCTACCCTCACACTCTCCCACCCTCACACTCTCCCACTCTCACACTCTCCCACCCTCACACTCTCCCACCCTCACACTCTCCCACTCTCCTACCCTCACACTCTGCTACCCTCACAGTCTGCTACCCTCACACTCTACTACCCTCACACTCTGCTACCCTCACACTCTGCTACCCTCACACTCTGCTACCCTCACACTCTCCCACCCTCACACTCTCACACTCTCCCACCCTCACACTCTCCCACCCTCACACTCTCACACTCTCCCACCCTCACACTCTGCTACCCTCACACTCTGCTACCCTCACACTCTACTACCCTCACACTCTACTACCCTCACACTCTGCTACCCTCACACTCTGCTACCCTCACACTCTTCTACCCTCACACTCTGCTACCCTCACACTCTCCCACTCTCCCACCCTCCCACTCTCACACTCTCCCACCCTCACACTCTCCCATCCTCACACTCTGCTACCCTCACACTCTGCTACCCTCACACTCTACTACCCTCACACTCTGCTACCCTCACACTCTGCTACCCTCACACTCTGCTACCCTCACACTCTGCTACCCTCACACGCTCCCACCCTGACACTCTCTCACACTCGGGGTCTTCCACCCTGACACTCTCTCACCCTCACAGTCTCCCACCCTCACAGGCTCCCACCCTCACACTCTTACACCCTCACACTCTCCCACCCTCACACTCTCCCACCCTCACACTCTCCCACCCTCACACTCTCCCACCCTCACACTCTCACACTTTCCCACCCTCACACACACACACACACCGTCGGAATTTTAGTACAGGATACAAAGGGGTGTCTACAACGGAGAGGGGCAGAAGAGATACAAACACACACTCACACACACATTCAGAAAGTTAATGCTTAATAAATGGGCCATCTAAAGTCCACAATACCTGGAGAAAAATAGGTGGATGAAGAATCCCGCATATGTCAAAATGTTCCCCATTTTTTTTTCCACGAGACTATTCCAGAATGCTGAAAAAAAAAAAATAATCCATCTTCCTCAGATTGTCGTAAAGAGGGATTTTTTCAAAGCGCCCGTTCACCCAGTTGATCGTAATGCCGACGATCAGAGAGACGGTTACGCGGAGCTCATATCAATAAGGCAGACTTTCAACAATGTAACCCGGAGACTGGTGTCCCGCGGTGACAATACCAATCCCGAAATTTGCGATGATAGTACTCAGACATCATCCATGAAACCCCTGAACGCCTGGTCCCAATATACCTACGAGTACAAACCGATCAATACTCAAGCTTATAATAACGAGGAAACGAGGGCTATACAAAAATTTTTGCGCAACCGAACAACTGCTCTTTGCGATAAGGTAAATAGTGATAAAAAGAAAATCGAGGAATTTTTAGGATGAACCATGAGTAGTTGCGCCATTCTCCCAACGTCGCACGTTCGTTTTGGGCTCATGCGTCGAAATGTGAGGGAGATAGAGCAATTTTCATAAAAACCTTTTTTGTAGCAGACACTCAGAGCTACAAAAAAGTTTTATATGACCACTCGCTAATTCCCCTAGTTCTGGAGATATTCCCTGAAAATCACTTCGATTCATGACACCCAATTTTCTAATAGTTTCAAATATAGCTGATTTTTTTTTAAATGCACCTTCATCTAATTTATTGCTTCTAAATTATTTAAATCTATAACAAAATAGAATGAAACAATGTTATGCACAATCAGGATGGTCCGACCCCATATCGCAATATTTTTTATCTGCGAAAATGTGCCCACATGAAAATACTGAAAATCGTCTGACCAATGGTTGACTATTTTCACTTAAGTCGGACTCAATTTTTTCAGCTATTGATGAACACAGCCTGGGATATTCACACAGACGAGTGTAGAAAATTGGTGAAAAATGATAAAGACATTCAGATACCTGTTCCCGTTGTCTACAAGGAGTACCAAAATTACCATAATATCGAAATAACTGCGAACAAAATTATAAATGATCTTTCCTGGCATCCGTTGTGGACAGGTGTTGCAATGGCCGCTTATACCGATCACTCGAAAAGTGAAAATCTTACCGAAAAAGACGCTGCACTCGATAAGGTATGGCCATCCTAGGCACCCAGGTTTCTGGGAGTTTACCCCAGCCGGATGGGTGTCCAGTAGGCCCTTCCGTAGAACTGCTTTCCAAAAAAAAAAACCGAGAAATTCAATTCTGACCAACATTTCGGACTAAAAAATACAAATTTCTACATTCAAACAACTTGACCTTGAAATTAAATTCATATAGTCCACGGTCCACTTAAATGACGTTTCCCCGATGCAAAAGAAGAAAATCCCACTAATCGCGTGTTCATCGATTGACAGGCCTTAAGGACGTCGCGAGGAGATAATTACGTCCTAATCTGGTCATTCGACGACTGCCTCAAACCAAAATTGGTTCTCCAATCTTTTCGAGAGGTGACGACAATTTCCGTCAGACCGCTGGATGGTAACGTCGTCGTCGGTGGATGCAGTAATGGCCAGGTGTTTTCATTTAACCCTATTCTATGCAAAATGTAATGAGGTGAAAAACACTAAATATGGACTATATCGAGGGTTCACATGCCCCAGAGTTTCGGTGTGTATAGATCTATCAATTACCATTTGATCGATAGATCACTGGATCAGTCGGGGTTGATCTAACTGAGTTTTATTAACGAATGTCTCTTAACTATATATATATATATATCATTCATTGAATTATGCAGTCCATATACTTCCTATATATGCCCAAAGAAGTATATAGCCCATATACAAAGAATATGTGATCTATTGTGCACGGCGTCCCAAAACCCCGGAATTTAGTTTGGAGGGTGAGAAGAGGGTGAAATTCCAAGTCGAAAGTTCCTCTTCAACTTTTCTGTCTAACGCCCCTCCATGAAGCTATTGAAATTTGAAGATGAGCGGTTCCAACGCGGCTTGCTCCACTGGGCCAGTGCATCTAGTTCCGGGAACGGTTCTAAGTTAATGAAGAGTGCCAAGAATTGTTCCACGTGACGGGTGAGTTCTTGGAACCGTTCCCGAGATTGCGCTGTCTCGTGGAACCGTTCCTGTGACGGCTCCTGGAACGCAAGAGCCATCTGGAACTGTTCCGGGAACGGGTCCAAGTTAATCAACAGTGCCAAGAATTGTTCCTCGTGACGGCGGAACTCTTGGAACCATTTCCGGGATTGCACTATCACGTGGAACCGTTTCTGTGAATGCTTTCGGAATACAAGTTCCATCTAGAACTGCTCCTGGAACGATTTGCGGAATGCAAGTTCCATCGGGATCTGTGCCCAGAGTACTCACTCGAACAGTTCCAGCGCTGCTTAGTCCACTAGGCCAGTGCATCCAGTTCCGGGAACGGTTCCAAGTTAATGAACACTGCCAAGAATTGTTCCCCATGACGGCCGAGTTCTTGGAACCGTTCCCGGAATTGACATATCATCGGTAACCATTCCTGGAACAGTTCCTGCAACGCAAGTTCCATCTGGAACCGTTCCTGGAACCACTCTCGGAACGCAAATTCCACCTGGAACCGTCCCTGGAACGCAAGTTCCATCTGGAACCGCTCTCGGAACAGAAGGGTGGGGCAGAACGGGACGTTCCGTGACCTTTTCCAGCAAAATTTACCGTTCTGGAGGAGATTTCTCACTGACCCATTCTGCCCCATCTATTAATCACAAATTTTTTTTTAGCTCGCAATATGGGCGATAGCCGGACAGATCGAGAGTGTCGAATCAGTGAAAGCCTTAACATCAGACCAAGCTCGCTACAGAATGGCCATGAAAAATATAATGAAGTTGGGTGAAGGACAATCGAATCACAGATCAATTCATCCAACAGCAATGTCATCAATCCAATGGAGTCAAAAATCACCGATAACCCAGATTATTTGGCTGTGTACACACATGAGAATTGGCCAGAATGGGAGATTTGTACGACTGGACCAAGATGCTGGTATCAAAGAAGTTGGATGGCAATTGGTGACATCTAGTGAGGATGGTACAGTGGCCTTCTGGGATCTGAGGTCGGCAGCTCCATTCCACCCCACCGACCCCCCACCCCCCACCCCCCACCCCAATTCCCAATTAATTCCTTGATAAATCCCCACATCCTCTCTCTCCACCATCCAGCACCATTCTCTCTTCTCCATTTCTCTCCATTCCCACCTCATTCACATTTCATGCCCTTAATGTTTAAATTTTAAAGCACCTTTATTCTTCATTGGGCGAGAAAAAAGAGATGGAACATAATGTTTCTCTCCTCGATCTTTGAATTCAGAATTTTCAGGGGGCAACATTATTCTTCCATACCCAGAGCCTCTTTAAGGAATCCGGAAAATATTAATATTGCAGGTCCATTATTTTCTTCGAGCTCTGCAATAATCCAATTTTTATTAACATTACATTGTGGAGAAAATGGAAATGGTAATTGGTAAGAAGGGAAAATTTTCGGGCAAATTTGATCTGGCAAAGTTGATTTTTTTTTTAGGTTTTGAAAATTAGAGAAATACAAAATGAAGTTTTCAATTAAAAAAAAATATTTAATAAATTTGAAAAAAATGAGGATTGGAAGTTGCCAAAATATTATGGAATTTAGACATTTCGAATTTTTTCAATTAAAAATTTCACGAATTTAGAAGAATTTCAAAATAACAAAGGTAATCAAAATTTGGCGCCAAGTGACCCTTCCTTCAATTGGAGCCAAGACGAAATTTGATCGCTCGCTAGTCAGATACTTAAATGATATCCCATGATAAAAAAAAATTGAAAATTATTAACATGCTTTAAAAAAAATCGTACAAAATTTTTTCGCACCTGTTCAAATTTTCGATAGGATTCCCTAAAATTTGAAAGTTAAGTTCTGAAGACATAGCTAAATATGAGCAAACATTTTATTTCAAGCGCGGAAAATAGTTTCAATTATCGATCTTGGCCCTAAATAATAAATTTTGAATAAATAAATAAATAAATAAATAAATAAAAAAATGAATAAATGAATAAATAAAAAAAGAACAAATAAATCAATAAAAAATAAACAAATAAATAAATAAATAAAAAATGAATAAAAAATGAACAAATAAATAAATAAAAAAATGTACAAATAAATAAATAAAAAAAAATGCACAAATGAATAAATAAAAAATGAACAAGTAAATACATAAAAAAATAAAAAAAAAATATATGTATCGTAAAAACTTCTCCAGCATCCGTTCCCTGCATAACACTTTTTATAACCGCGTGAAGTGCAAAATTTTCCTTCAAGTAAAGCTTCGTTAAACGGACATGAAGTGTCCGTAAAATTGTATTTTACGGATAGTGTAGAAGAAGTTTTCTCCCTTGGTGCTCTGACATTTTATCCAATAATGAATTGATTCATAGATTACCTGAGAACTCGACCGGTCACGATCTACTGCGCAAGGACAAGAAGCGCAAAGTGCCGGCGCATGAAGCCGAAGTGCTGAAACAAACGCTTTCGCCATTAAAAGCTTTGGACGATGTGCTTGTACCCACGTACATGCTCCTAGTTAAGGTATATTTACACTTCAACTTTGAAAATGAAAAAATCGATTTTCCATCAGATCTCCACGTTTCATGGCACTTCTGACCTTTCTAGACTATTTAAAACAAAATGTCTGTATGTGTGTGTGTGTGTGTGCCGATGTACGTATGTAACCAAAAATTTCCCGGAACGATTTCTCGTGAACAAATTATCCGATCAAGGTCCTGTATGACGCAATCGAAGCGCTTTGCCGTAACTTAGAGCTGATTATTTTTTCCTCCATATATGTCTCCTGGTTTCTATTGTCATTAACACTTTCAATTGTTTATAACGCTGTATCTCACGAAGTATCATAGATACGCAAAAATGTGTCGAATAAATGTTGTTCCTTATAAAAAAATACATATTTTGTGTCCTCTGACTTTTTTCGTATCTCTAACCGTTTCGGCGTTAGAGCGTTATAAACAATTGAAATCATTTAGAGAGCTCTGTGGTGAGAAAAATGAGAGATTGGAAAGAAAGTACACACACACACGCAGACATCGGGAAGTTATAATTTTGGCGCGCGTAGGGTCGAACCCACAGCCCATTTATTTTCTTATGAATATACCCCAAGCACCCAGAGGAGGAGCGTCGCGTCGTCATTACAACGATGAGTATATATGTGCCGAGAAATGAGAAAGTGCTGATAGAACCGTACTCGAAGGCCACCGACATCTCAACGAGGAAGTATTATAAAGCCGTTATGGCGGAGCCCAATGACAATGCATCTAACATTATATTCATTGGTACCTTGGAGGGTGATGTAGGTGCTATAACCTGGGACGGCTTTGAGTTCCCTAATAGCTTAACGATTAATCGCGAAGTAACTACCTGGCTATGGCGAAACACGACGATTCATGATGGGCCCGTGACGCACTCGGTGCGGTCCAAGTATCTGCATGATGTTATTGTGACGGTGGGGGGTAGGGCCTTTGCTGTTTGGAGGGAGGATTTCTCCATGCCAATCTTCATGAAACGATCTACCGTCAGGTGAGTGGAGCAGCAGAAGTTGGAGGGAATCAACACCGAGATTATATCACTATAGTGGGTCAAAAAATCGTATTCCGTCCCAGTGGGCGCAAAAATTGTATTTTGTCCCAGTGGGCGCAAAAATAGTATTTCGTCCCAGTAGACGTAAAGTGAGTTTTTCCGCCCACTGGACGGGGAGAAAATATTTTTTATGCCTACGCCGAAACTGTTGTGGGACAAAAAATAGTATTTCGTCCCAGTGGGCGCAAAAATAGTATTTTGTCTTAGTGAGCGTAAAGTAAGATTTTCCGCCCGCTGTGCGGGGAGTAAATGTTTTTTACGCCAACGCCGAAACTGTAGTGGGACAAACAATTGTATTCCGTCCCAGAGGGCGCAAAAGAAGCTTTTTTTAAACAAAGTTATTCTATACTTTCAACGCAGGTACACAGCCTGCTCATGGGGCACATCTCGCCCGACAGTGCTGATTGTCGGTCGCGCTGATGGCACTATCGAGATTTGGGATCTCATTGTCAAGAGTCACGAGCCCTGCTTTACCCAGAGCCTGTCTGGAAAAATGATCACGGGAATCTACACTCATGAGCTCTACCTAGATCCCCAGTGTGTTGCAGTCTGCGACTTTACCGGAGCTATGAGAATATTCCTCGCACCGGCAAATCTTCTGCGATTTGAGGAGAGCCTTGTAAAGTGGATGAGGTCATTTGTCGATCGCGAGGTTGATAGGGTATGTATCTTTACGCATTTTATTTGATTGGTATTTTCTCCATCCCCGGCCACCTCCCCCCCCTCCTACCTCCCCCTCCCCCTTCCCCTCCCCCTCCCCCTCCCCGATCCCTCTCCCCCGCCCCCTCCCCCGAAGTCCCTATCTCGAAAAACCAAAAGTTCTTTATTGCGATCAAGTCGGCAAGTGATGGGTGGCCGCCCGGCCCTACCTACTTTGTTTTCAGCGATTGCTGAGCGGACAGCAGGAATTGGGGGACTTTATGTGGAGCTTTAGTCAATGTGACGAAGGTATCCATCAAGTTCCAGGCGGTAGATAGATGAATATCGTAGTTTATTGTTTAGATAGTTAAACAAAGAGTATACGTGATTAGAATACATAGAAATTGGAACATAAAATGAAATAACTTCAAGATCGGGAAATTAATAAAATATGACTAAGTGAATATGTGGAATATAAGCAACTAGCAGCGACGAGCGGATAAGTTACAAGTTGTGAGGCAGGTTAATAATGAGGGAAAAAGTGGGAGGAAAGGCGCGTCGGATAGAATTGTACTAATAACGAATCGTTAAGTAATCATTTGTCAATCAGATCCAAGAATATGAGGAGTGGCAGCAATCGTGGCACGATAAGCGGACCCAGAGTAAGGATGCCGACAAGTTACAAGAAGACATTGAGAAGCAAACGGAAAAGGAGAAGTTGGAGGAGAAGAATCGTGCGGAGATGGCTGAGACAACGAAGAAAGTTGTCTTAGTACAATCGGTAAGTGTCACGAGAAACATCGATAAGTACCGAGATGGTTTTTCGAATTTGTTTTTTGGTCGGGTGTCAGTGAGTGGGTGGGTGGAGGTGGTTGGGTGTGGGTAAGTGGGCGAGTGGGTGGGTGGTTGTGAGTGGATGGGTGGGTGTGAGTGGATGGGTGGGTGTGAGTGGATGGGTGGGTGTGAGTGGGTGGGTGCGTGTGAGTGGATGGGTAGGTGGGTGTGAGTGGGTAGGTGGTTGTGAGTGAATGGGTGGGTGGTTGTGAGCGGATCGGTGGGTGGGTGGGTGGTTGTGAGTGGGTGGGTAGATGGGTGTGAGTGGGTTGGTGGTTGTGAGTGGGTGGGTAGATGGGTGTGAGTGGGTGGGTGGTTGTGAGTGGGTGGGTAGATGGGTGTGAGTGGGTGGGTGGTTGTGACTGAATGGGTGGGTAGTTGTGAGTGAATGGGTGGGTAGGTGTGAGTGGGTGGGTGGGTGGGTGGTTGTGTGTGCGTGGCTGGGTGTGAGTGAGTGCGTGGCGGGTGGATGTGAGTGCGTGGCGGGTGGATGTGAATGAATGGGTGGGTGGGTGGGTGCGTGTGAGTGGATGGGTAGGTGGGTGTGAGTAGGTGGGTGGTTGTGAGTGGGACGGTGTGAGTGAATGGGTGGGTGGGTGTGAATGAGTGGTTGTGAGTGGGTGGGTGGGTGGGCGTGAGTGGGTGGATGGGTGGGTGGGTGTTTGTGAGTGGGTAGGTATGTCATGACGGCCACTGGGACCGGAAGTGCCCTCCGTACACGTATATGGACCCCGTGTATATATAGACATTATTGTTCTCCAGCACAAGCTGGAGAAAATATTTCAGCCCACCTATTTCATGTAAATTATTATTTCTTTCCTATCAAATTTTTCCGTTTTTTTTTTTGTACTTACAGCTCGATAAAAGTGACTTCAAACGATCACTTTGATGTTGAAAAATTACTTGTCTTTCTCATTTATTGTCGCTCATTTCCTCAGCAGAAAGGTAAACCTGGACAATTTATTGAAGATGGGAAAAATCGCTGGAAGTCGATGGAGCTGAAACGAATGCAGAAGATTATTCTCGAAAGGAAAGGACTGAGGGCCGACGATCTTGATAAGAGACAAGGGCCAGTACTTAAATTACGAAGAGAGGCTAAACTCAAGCAGAAGCGGGTGGAGGAAACACTGAGGCGGAAGAATGAAATATTCGATGAAACAGTGAATTTTCTATTTCCGGAGCGTAATTACCGACAAGAGGATGAATTAGAAATTCATGACAATTGTTTCGATTATGACAAGGCGGGAATAAGTGAAGGAAAATTACTCTGCGAACTTGTAAAATCCGAGGTGAATTCCTTTTATTCAGGCCGGCCCTTGATCATTTAACGATGCCCGCCCGAAAATTGGGAATTGTCCGAAAACTGGTGCAGATTATTTGCACCTGGAGTCTGCGATCCAGCGCTTGAAAAACTCTTCCAAGCTTTGAATAAAAAATGCAAAAAAATCAATGGGCTGTGGGTTTGACCCTCCGCGGGTCAAAATTACAACTTCCCGATGTCTGCTTGTGTGTGTGTACTTTCTTTCCAATCTCTCATTTTTCTCAGAATAGAGCTCTCTAAATGATTTCAATTGTTTGTAACGCTCTAGCGCCGAAACGGTTAAAGATACAAAAAAAGTCAGAGAACACAAAATATGTATTTTTTTATACGGAACAACATTTATTTAAGACATTTTTGCGTATCTACAATATTTCGTGAGATACAGCGTTATAAACAATTGAAAGTGTTAATGACAATAGAAACCAGGAGACATATATGGACCAAAACCTAATCAGCTCTGAGTTACGGCAAGACGCTTCGATTGCGTCATACAGGACCTTGATCGGATAATTTGTTCACGAGAAATTGTTCCGGGAAATTTTCGGTTACATACGTACATCGGCACACACACACACACACACACACACATACAGACGAATTATTTTCTTTTCTTTTCGTCTGCATATAGCAAACCCAGGAGGACCGTGAGGCGATCCTCAAAGCCTATAACAAAATTAGTGAGGAAACGTTGAAGCACATGAGGGAGCATCCCTTCAAAGACTCATTTGATTGGCGGAAAATGATGCGCGAGGGTGAGGACCGGCGACGCTCACTCGACGTCGACTTGAAGAGAACCCTCAAAAAACGGGCCAAGGCGCCTCAATTAATTTAGAGTAACACAGATGCAGTTATAGCCGTGAGTGTAAAAAAAAACAAATTCTAAAAAATGTTATGTTATTGTCGGAATTATTAATTGTAATCGTGCGAATTTTTGAAATGTGAAAAACTAATAAATTTCCTATTTTGCCAAATATATGACTATATTCCCTTATTCTCCATATATGTATATATGTATATATGTATATATGTATATACCTATATATATATATGTATATACCTATATACATATATACATATATACATATATACATATATACACATATGCCTATATACCTACATACATATACACATATATACATATATACATATATACATATATACATATATATATATACATGCAATGATTGAGATTCGCAAAATAAAAAAAAAACAAAAAAAATTCGAAATGAAAAATACCAGATGTATTTCTTGGACGTTTTTGCCATCCAGGACAGCACAAGTCTAGAGGACAATGGCCGGAAAAAAAAAAGACTGCGGACAAACCGAGAAAGAGAATAGTAACGGGCGGGGTTCACGTGACGTCGCCAGAAACGAAAATAAATCCCGCTTCGGCGGTAAATAACACGGTTAAAACAGTGAATGGGATCGAAAAAGCATACGGTAAATAAAGCATGGGAAGGGGGGAAAAAGATCCGAGTCTGCCAAAACCACCAATATCATGTCTTGACCATTCCACTTTTATCACTATAGTTTGCCCCCATTAATACTGCAAGCATTAATGAATTCTCACTATGGAAACAGGTGTACAAATAAGTTTCCGCCGTTTTCTATGGAAAAATCGTTATTTATTGTGACATGACGGTACATGACATTTTATTCAAAGTATTGTTTATCATTAGACACAACTTTCTCAAGGTAGCATCACCATATGCTTCTACAAGGGATCCATGTGCTACAGCGGTAGATTCCTTCAAATTAACGAAGTTCATCAAAAGTTGCTGCTAATGATGATTATTCCCAGGTAGGAATGCCCAAGACTGACGCCGAGAACAGGTCTGCCTGCCCTGTTCCCCTGAGCCCGACTCAGCCAAGCCTGCGCCAGGCTTAATCTCATCTTCCAAAGCAGCCTTAAACTCAGGGCAGCAAATAAGGCTATTGCTGAGGCTTGGTTCAGCCTTGCCTCAGGCTGAAGCTCTCGAGGCTGAAAATACCTACGCTTAGCACAGGATAGTTCAATGGATACGATGGTCGCCAGAATTATCCATTGGAGGCGCTGATGTCTGCTGATGGAGGTTGGGCTAACCAATTTCCTCAATGCGTACTCCCTGATCCTCGGCCTATTGATACGGCTCCTTCCTCAGTTCCTCGAAAAATTGTATGACATAATCGACCGTGACATATCAATAATAACCGCGTCAATTAGTCGATTTTAGTCAATGGCGATGAGCCCCAGTTAAACCCTCTTACCAATGTGGTGCAGTCTTTGAGAACAATGCCTTTCGAGGCTTGTCTCAGGTCGTGCTCGTTGGGATTTCAAGGCTGCGTTGAGGCTCCCCATGAACCCTGAGCTAAGGCTTGGTTTGCGAGCCTCAAACGGCGTTATCATTTCGAGGCTGCAACAGGCCTGAATCAGGGTTGGCACTCAGCCTCAATCCAAGGTTCCCCAGCTCTCCTTGATGGCTGAGACAACCCTGTCCCGATCGTTAATTCCTACCTGGGTTTGGCTCAAACCTAGACGTTTTGCGCGCGAACAAAAATATGTAACGCTAATACAGTGTCGCGGTCAAGTACTGATGCAGTCATCCATCGTAAAAAGCTTTGATTCTTTTTTAAATACACATCTGCATTAAATCACTGGAAATTTTTTTTTTAATCTTTTGAAAATTTTTTGAAAGCCATTAAATGAATGTCTAGCTCAATAGGCAATATATACATATATATATCTATCTGTCTATATATATATGTATATTGTATTTTGTGGTGCATCAAACATAAATCGTTGAGCTCCCGTAGGTGAGTGATTTTTGTTCTGTCCCCTGCACCTCTTTTTTCGTTTTTTTTTTTTTTAATTTTAAACCAATTTTCAATTCTCCTTTTTCTCATTCACCCATTCTATAACGTCCACCAGTTGTCGTTTATCTGTGTCAGCATGTCAATCATCTCGCGCACGTTTTCTGGGCGATTCGTTTATTAACAGAACTGCCAATTTCATTGATATACATATCGACATAACATTTTTATTGTGGCGGACTATCCGCGTGGCCTTTTCCACTGACCAACCTATGATTTTTATTATTATTGATATTGATGTTGCAGTGCTTCGATAACACGTCTAGGGGAATTGAGTTTTTTGCCGGCTGCGTCAAAGGTCGCGGGTTGGCGCCCGGCTTCCGGCTAACCACCCATCCACCCACACACCGACAATCACCCACCCACTAACAACCACCCACCCCTCCACCAACAACCACCCACCCATCCACCAACAGCCACCCACCCATCCACGAACAACCACCCACTCAGAATGGCACACCCACACACCCACAAAGATATACACACACACACATGTCGGGACTTCAGTGTAGTTATACCCATAAAATGAAACCGCAAGGCCGGGAGGGAACCTAACCCGAGGCAGGAGGGGGGGGGGGTCCATCACAGGTGCCCACCATCGTAGCACAGGTGTTTCTGGAGGTTTACCCTGCGTTTAGAAATACAATGGCCTAAATGGCGAAAGTCGGCCCCAGCTACATGGATGGGTGTCCATAGGACTTTTTGCTTTTCGCTCAATTTTTCATCACGTGACCGGCGCATCATCTTCTCAAGGAAGGATTATTTTCTAATAAGGAAATTTGTACTACGGAAAGAGCTCTTCCTCGTGCTTGTAGTATTACTCACCGTATTTTAGGTGTGAAATTCCGGTAAATTGTTTTAGATGAATGATGGCGTTAACGCGATGAGGGGAAATACATTACGTGTTGGAAAGGGCGTATTGGTGGGTGGGCGCGGACGTGGCCGATTACTTATTAGCGTCCAGTGGGTGTGCATGGGGGGGGGGGAGGGAGGGGGTGGAGGGGATCAAGTTAACGAGGGTAACTGTACTATGTGGTGATGTGCGGGGCGTTACGGATATAGGGAGAGGGAGGAAGAGTCCTGTCGCTGTGATTAGAGGGTGGCTCACAGATGGATGGACGGACGCTTGGTTAATTTTCAATTATCCGAAAGCAGGGGTTAGAGCAGAGACTGTACTTTACGGGGAGTGGAAATTCGTCCTTTACCCCTCCCCCCACCCCCTCCCACTCCCGCCACCCACCCACCCCCTCCCACTTCCCCCCACCTACCACTCCCTTCCACCCCACCCACCCCCCAGCGACAGAAACGCGAATGGATTACCACATGTGAGCAAGTGCGGATCGGCCGCAGACCCCCCCCCCCCCCCCCCCCTCTCGCCCCTCTCTTCGCTATACACCTCGTGCAATTCAGTTTTGGGAGATACGGCATGTCGACCAAGACCCTCTTTACCTCTCGCTACTAGCTTACTACGCCCCTCTATCCACTATCCTCCCTAGGCTCCATATTACCTCTGCGAGCCACCCACCACCCACCACCCACCACCCACTCACCATCAACCCAATTGATCAGCGTTATTCTCATCAAGCATTGGTTACGCATGGTTGTCACTAATTATTGTTATCGCATTAGATCCTTTGGCTGATTTCGTGAGTGCGTTACTCGGAAAAAATTCTTGGGGATGGTGTATCTCTAGCTAGAGGATTAGATCAGCGATGCAGGGAGTTTCGGATCCGGGATATTCGAGATGTGGTCCGGGAATATCTCGGACTCAGGGATGATGGGGAGAGAAGGAGGGGGTTGAGATGTTGGGGGATCTTCGTGGGATTTAAAATTGAGGGTCCATTTTGGGAGGGGGGGGGGGTGGGGTGGAGGGGGGGGGGGCAGAATTTATAGCACAGTCCAGTGTTTTGTAGTGCCGCAATGGATCACACTGATTTACTACCACTGGTTCACAATATTTTCAGTGAGAGGAACTCCTGGAGGGACCGAAAAAGTGAATTCAATTATCATGAAGGTGCGTGAACGCTGGGAATTAGCACGATGGGCATAAGTTGGAGGAGGCTATTAGCTTTTTGCTTGACTCTCTATACGGCACGGTATGCCCGACGATGGGATAACACTAGTCGAGATTCTCGCATTCCGAAATAACATTCTTGGGAGAATTAAATGTCATTCAGCAGTGACTCGAAAGTTCCCGCAGTGATTTCAGTTGAGATAGAATTTTTTTAACTTGCCGATATAGGGAAGTTATCGTAATGGCCCCGAAAATCGAAAGTGAAAATTTCATCATATCTCCACGTTTCAAAGTCTCTCTAATCATTCTCGAGCATTTTTAACAAAATGTCTGTATGTATGTGTGTATGTGTGCTTACGCGTGCGTATGTGCCCGCAATTTTTGGACAACGATTTCTTGCAAACGAATCACCCGATTCGATAATTTTTTTTTAATCGATGCGTCTTTACGCAACTGAGACCTGATTAGATTTTGAAAGAAATTCATGCACTAGTTTCCGGTTTTTTTTTAAACATGAAGCATGAAAATCGCCAAAAGTTTTAATCAATCATTATTTACGAAGGAAAGTTGTGATCAAGCTAATCAATGTCGCAATTGGAGTCTCTCGGTGTACCTTAGCTTCGATCAAAATTTGACTCACTTTCATGTAGTGATTTATTAGTTATCGGTTGATTTTGAGTGGCGCGAAATTTGAATGACTATTCAAACTTTTATATTCGGTTTAGATCCGGAGTTGTCAGACTACCGCCGGCGCATGCGTGTTCGCCCCCATTTGCACAGGAGAGTCTGAATGCGCGATGCGCGGTGTGATTGGTCATTATGATGAGTTGTCATGATGATGAGTTGTCATTATGATGAGTTGTCATCATGATGAGTTGTCATTAGGATCAGTTGTCAATGTGATGAGTTGTCAATGTCATCAGTTGTCATTATGAGTTGTCAATGCGCTGAATTGTCAATGCAATGAGTTGTCAATGCCATGAGTTGTCAATGTCACGAGTTGTCCATTTGATGAGTCGATCTGTATTGAATCGGAATAATTAATAATTAGTAATCCCTAGACGAAAAATTGAACACAATTTCACAGTAATTTTCCCATTTTCGATCATTTCTTCTTTTCCCATGAGTCTATGTTTCTTCACACCATGTAAGCACAAGCGTGAAGTGTTTAATTTACTCACGTAGTACCCCCTGGCGATGGCTTTCTTCGTCGCTCTTGTTTCAAGCTACTGATACGACTCCACCCTGTGTACACTGACACCATAGTATCTGATAAAGTGGTGGGGGGGGGGGGGGGGGGGGGGGGGGGGGGGGGGAGAGGAGGGCAAGTTGGGATCTCTTGCAGGCCCTGGTAATAGATGTAAAACGTATGCGGTGTTGCTTTATTTATCTTTGCCGTAGAGACAAGCCCCCGTGGTACACCCAAGTACTTCTCCTGAGACTTACCCTATATATGTTACTTGAGACATTTCCATTGTCATCCATTGCTGCACCTCACCACGATGGGTTACGACTAATAAAAACATCTGATTATGACCGGCGAAACGTTGGTACTCGTGTTTGGGATTTTATTCACAATTCACGGTGGGAAAAACAAACTGGAGATTTTGCTCCTGGAGCAAATGATTTATTTATGAGAAAGATTTCATCATTCACGTTTCAATTTGTTTTCCGCGTTTTAGTCGTACTAAAATTTGACTAGTGAGCTGAATGAGTGTAATGCATCGCATAACAAAATTGCAATTTTTTTCTTCATTTTCCCAGGTAGGAATGCCCAAGACTGACGACGAGAACAAGTCAGCCAAGCCTGCGCCAGGCTTAATCTCATCTTCCAAAGCAGCCTTAAACTCAGGGCAGCAAATAAGGCTATTGCTAAGGCTTGGTTCAGCCTTGCCTCAGGCTGAAGCTCTCGAGGCTGAAAATATCTACGCTTAGCACAGGATAGTTCAATGGATACGATGGTCGCCAGAATTATCCATTGGAGGCGCTGATGTCTGCTGATGGAGGTTGGGCTAACCAATTTCCTCAATGCGTACTCCCTGATCCTCGGCCTATTGATACGGCCCCTTCCTCAGTTCCTCGAAAAATTGTATGACATAATCGACCGTGACATATCAATAATAACCGCGTCAATTAGTCGATTTTAGTCAATGGCGATGAGCCCCAGTTAAACCCTCTTACCAATCTGGTGCAGTCTTTGAGAACAATTCCTTTCGAGGCTTGTCTCAGGCCGTGCTCGTTGGGATTTCAAGGCTGCGTTGAGGCTCCCCATGAACCCTGAGCTAAGGCTTGGTTTGCGAGCTTCAAACGGCGTTATCATTTCGAGGCTGCAACAGGCCTGAATCAGGGTTGGCACTCAGCCTCAATCCAAGATTCCCCAGCCCTCCTTGAGGGCTGAGACAACCCTGTCCCGATCGTCAATTCCTGCCTGGGTTTGGCAATCACAAAATTACAGCACTAAAGATCCAAAAATATTGATTGATAGTAGGCACAAAGATAAAGATAATGGAGCAATTAAGGAGACACAGTGGTTTCAATTGTTAACTGATAACATATCGTACGTTTTGTTTTACACCAAACAGCATTTCGCTGATCACTGATAGAATTCATGTTTCTGTTTTTTCAAATGAAATATGGAGATTCAATTCACCTCATGCTATTTTCAACCGCTTTTGTCTCTCCTCTATATTTCGGTCCATTTCTTTCAGTTGTCTGTAGGAATTTCATAGCGACTGGATAGTAAAATTCCGGAGAGTATGAAGTGAATGCAGAACGTTGCAGATGCTCCACGCATTACTCGCCAGTTGCAATAATTTAATATTAGAAAAAGAAAATAGGGTTTTATTGGCTTAGTCCGTAGAAAGCTTTCATAGTGACATTTGAATTTTTAACTTCCTGATTTCAGACTCAAAAGTTAGTTTAATGACGTGTTTTGACATTGCGAATAGAAATGTTCAGCTAAAAAACTATTACGTGGCTCAAGCTCGCGTGGAGGTCGCCGCGACATCGCGGCGACATCCCTGCGACATCGCCGCGACATTGACGCGGTCAATATTACAGCACCGTCCCTCTAATTTCTATTACCTATCCATTCAATATATTCGAATTCCCCAGGCGTAAGTTTGTCGTGATTTTCACGATTAAAAAAAAGAAAGAAATGGGGTTATTGTAGAACCTACAACCTTTGTACTTTCAGTGATAAAGGATGCATTCCAGCGTTATTGGTGATGTTACAAAAGAGTAAATGAAGAAACGTTGCGAATAGCAGACAATATCGGTGGATACAAGGTAAAGGAGGAGGGGGTGGGGGGGGGGGGGGTGAAAAAAAGGAGGGAAAATAAAATGGCGGGTGAGGGAATACACGGGAATACTATCCGCGTTCCGCGCAATGTCGATGCATTTCGTGGATGTTGCGGTATACTTGCTTGTGGAAAATACTGAGCAATATCGCGCTCATTGTGTCTCTCAGTAGAATACCATGAATTCCACTCTTAAGATTTTACCGTAGTGCTTTTCCCCTCCTGTCCCTTTACCACCCCCCCCCCGCCACCCGCCGCGGCATTCAATAAATTGGTGGGCTCTTTTTTCGCGTGTTGCCGCATTCTCTTTTGTTCCATGCAAAAACTGTCAATGGTCATAAAATCGATACCCACGGAAATTTATCGACAATCGGTGCAAGGCATTTCGATACAGAGGGTAGAAATGTACGATTCATGAAATTTAGGTAATGCTATTACCCAAAATTTATTTCGATGGAGTATGCAATTTTACATCAATTATTAACTTGCCGATCTAGGGAAGTTATTGAAGTGACCCCGAAAATGAAAAGTGCTAGATGGCTGAAATTTTCACGTTTCTCGTCCAGTACTTATATTGTTATCAACAATGTCAATTGTTTATAATGTTCTACTGCATAAACTATTAGAGTTAGCGCAAAATTCATATAAGAAAAGTTGTTTGCCATATAAAAATACGTATTTTATGTAGAATGCCTTTTTTCGATAATTTGCATAATTAAGGAGGTATAGCAGTCTCCACAATTATGTATGTAATAAGTGAACGAATGAGCCCAGCGCTGTCATGGCGGTCCCAATCGAAGCGTTTTCATGCAAAATGGAGCGGATCACATTTTGGATGGCATTTGTGCGGTATATGCAATGTTATTAGCAATTGCAATTGTTTATACTGTTCCACTGGGTAAAATATTAAAGTTGTTGTTTTGCAGCCGCATCCTTATTGGCGTCTCACTCTCACTCAAGTAACACGCATAAGTCTCATCCTCATGCTCACCATGCGTCTACTCAAGTATTCATAATTATCTGCTTCATAAATGAGTCAGTTTGGAATTCTCAAATAGGCATGTTTTCGTTATGATAATAACAGGAGTCACACTAATTAACCGTAGTATATTGGAGAAGAATAAATTTAGTAGGTTGTGCTGAAAAACCAAATCGGGAAGTTTTGTTTGTGCCCCGAGTGGGGCACACACATGTACACACCACTAGTCTGTTTTTGCTTTTTTATCGATGTTATTGCGGGGAGCGGGAGGTACTGCGACGTTGACCGCGCCAATGTCGCAGCGACGTCGCGGTGGAGTCGCCGCGACCTCCGCGCGAGGTTCCGCAACGTAAGAGTTTTTTTTTAGATGATTCAATGATGTGATTTATCCTCGCGGTTCGGGATTTATAAACGGCGAATGTCGGCACCAGTCGGATGGGTGTCCGGTAGGGCCTTTCGCTGAAATGCGGAAGAGCGGCTACCGGGGGGGGGGGGGGTGGGAATAGAGAGACGTACGGAGGCAAGAAAAACACGTTTTGGCAAAAAAACATGCGACAATTTATTATTCTGTGTCCAAAAAAGCCAAAAAAAAAGGAAAAAAATACAAAAGCTCGCGATGAATTTTACGATTCACAAGCAAAAAAAACATTAGTGAAGTAACCGGGAGTGACAATAAATACAAACGCAAAATAAATATTGAACGATACACAAAATACAAAATTCACACCGCAGGTCATCTATTTGCGTGGCTATATCATGCAAATTAAATGATATTGGATCAACGAGTCTCTTCAACCCGTAGACTGTAAAATTTGAAAAAAAAATTGTTGTAATTTTTCTTGAATTTCTCGACTTGGACGAAATTTTTGGCCGAAATCAAATTTTGTTTCTGTTCATTCAATCATGCGATATTCATCAGTCCTGATAAGCACCGTAGTGTCCCATAGCGATAGGTGCGGATTGTGGCTTCTCTTGGGTACCTCAGTGACGCTTTGAATTATTTATGCAATTAGGATTTCTAGGCACAGTGACTACCGTAGCACTGCCTCACTCCAGCCAATTTTCTGTACCTCACGACAATACGTGTCACTAGAAGATGAGCTAGTTCTACCTACCAAAGAGAGTCCAATTTCTCCCAAAATGAAGCTAAATTTTTAAATTCCTGATAGGGGAAGCTTTTGTATTGCAGCCGAACTTGATTTAGGGTGCTCCGAAAATTTCTAGACCATGTTGAGCAAAAGTTTCTATATATATCATCCACGTATGACAACTCCTAAGGATATGTATATATATATATATAATCACTAAAGTATTATTCCAAATTATTGCAGTGATTTTGAGCGTTGTTTTTTTTGCAAATTGCATGAAAATTTATGAAATGGTTCATTGATCTAAATCTGATGAAATCAAATAAAATTTGGTTGATCGCTGCGGAATATGTCTAGCAGATCCTCTGGGCATGTCTCCGGTAGATCCCTGAAAGATTTCTCCTGTAGATCTTCCAGGGATCTATCTACAGGTAACAACTTTCAAGGATCTACGATATGTTCCAGGGATCTACGGGCAACAACTCCCAAAGATCTATGCTATCTTGCAGGGATCTATGGGTGACAACTCCCAAGGATCTACGGGTGACAACTCCCAAGGATCTACAATATCTTCCAGGCATCTACGGGTGATAATTCTCAAGGATCTACAGATGACAACTCCCAAGGATCTACGGGTGACAACTCCTAAGGATCTACAATATCTTCGAGGGATCTACGGGTGACAACTCCCAAAGATCTACAGATGACAACTCCCAAGCACCTACGGATGACAACTCTTAAGGATCTACAATATCTTCCAGGGATCTACAGGTGACAACTCCCAAGGATCTACGGATGACAATTCCTAAGGATCTACAATATCTTCCAGGGATATACGGGTGACAACTCTTAAGGATCTACAATATCTTCCAGGGATCTACAGGTGACAACTCCCAAGGATCTACAGATGACAACTCCCACGGATCTACGGATGACAACTCCCAAGGATCTACGGATGACAACTCCTAAGGATTATACGATATATTGCAGGGATCTACAGATGACAGCTCCCAAGGATCTACGATATCCCCCAGGGATCTAGCCGCGGTATTTCGCAGAGACCAAGCAGACGTGTTTCTTAGAAATCCTTCGCAGATCTCCCTGCTCATCGCAACTCCCACCAAAGGGATCACCGGGGAGATCTCCAGCGAGATCCCCCCGAGGGATCTTCCAATCATCTCCCAAAGACATTGTTTTTTACGCGGGTACACCATTATGTAATAGTTACTGAATCTCATCATATTACCCGCATTCTTCTCGCTTTGAACCGAGGACATTTGGAGGTTTTGACGTGGAAATCTTGCATATCCTGACATATTCTATAATATATCAAAGAAAAAGTACTTGCCATTGAAGTCCCTCCTCCCCCCGCCCCCTCTCTTCAATTAGTTACGAGCCGAAGGAGTTATCTTACGCATTAACTAGAGTGAAACAAGGCTGTACTTCATGGTATACAACTATAGGATAAGCGTGAAGGAAGTTGAAGGCATCCTTCAGTACGTGACTGGTGATTCCCGTTGAATTATGCTCCGTTCGTTTTCTCGTTTCGCTTTGTAATCGTGTAAATGGGCGCTAGCGGCACGCCAGTTCGCGTTTCTAAAATCGCTCCAGGGGCGCGTGTCCATAGAAACCACCAACAGGAAGCCTAGACTTTTCTCATCCCCATTGCAGTCGATCAGGGCCAGTTCATTATCACTTCATCCGCTCATTGCCACCTTGTCCTCATATCTCGATAGAATATTCAACTAATTTAAATATTATTTTCAAAAAATTTCAACTCGCATGTCCTGGAGAAAGATGCAATGCAAAAATATGGTAGACATATTGAATATACATATATAATATGCGTATATACTATACATATGTACTATACATATGCACTGTACATATGTACTATACATATATACTGTACATATGTACTATACATATATACTGTACATATGTACTATACATATATACTATACATATGTACTATACATATATACTATACATATGTACTATACATATGTACTATACATATACACTATACATATAGACTATACATATATACTATACATATATACTATACATATATACTATACATATATACTATACATATATACTATACATATATACTATACATATATACTATACATATATACTATACATATATACTATACATATATACTATACATATATACTATACATATATACTATACATATATACTATACATATATAGTATACGTATATACTATATATATACACTGTACATATGTACTACTTTACGGAGGGTTAAAGATACTTTTGAATTTTTTCCAATGACCTAGTGTGAATGAACACATAATTACGAAAGATCAAATTACGGGTAAATAGGAAGCCTTGCTACAGTGATGCTCATGACTGGGGGGGTAGCTGATGGCGTGGGCGGTGGCCGGGTGGAACGGATGTTTAAACAGGTGGGTTACAATTAAACACCGGGGGAGCCTTGGTTGGTGTGCATTTCTCAGTTCCTCAGTAGTGCAGGGCGGATAATAATAGCGGAGGGACCATTGAGATAGTTGGCATATATAGGAGCATGCAAATGTCAATTTATGGGGTATGGTAAAATTGGATTTTTCGGGTAATGGAAATAAGCAAATGGTTTTGTTTAATCATTAACTTCCCGATATAGGAAAGTTATTGTAATGGCCCCAAAAATCGAAAGTGAAAATTTCATCATATCTCCACGTTTCAAAGTCTCTTTAATCATTCTGGAGCATTTTTAACAAAATGCCTGTATGTATGTGTGTATGTGTGCTTACGCGTACGTATGTGCCCGCAATTGTTGGACAACGATTTCTTGCAAACGAATCACCCGATTCGATAATTTTTTTTCAATCGATGCGTCTTCACGCAACTGAGACCTGATTAGATTTTGAAAGTAATTCATGCACTAGTTTCCGGTTTTTTTTTAAACATGAAGCATGAAAATCGCTAAAAGTTTTAATCAATCATTATTTACGGAGGAAAGTTGTGATCAAGCTAATCAATGTCGCAATTGGAGTCTCTCGGTGTACCTCAGCTTCGATCAAAATTTGACTCACTTTCATGGAGTGAATTATTAGTTATCGGTTGATTTTGAGTGGCGCGAAATTTGAATGACTATTCAAACTTTCATATTCGGTCTAGATCCGAAGTTGTCCGACTACCGCCGGCGCATGCGCATTCGCCCGCATTTGCACAGGAGAGTCTGAATACGCGATGCGCAGTGTGATTGGTCAGTGCGTCACGTGACATAGTCGCAGGTAGCGACACCTGTTGTATTCCAGTATTCAAAATTGCATGATTTCGATTTTTTTCGCTGAAACCAGTCTTTCGATATTTAATTGACGTGTTGGAAAATCTAGGAATGGCACTAGTTTTTTTTTGTTATGAGTGCATGGCGCGCGCAATAAAATACTCAATTAATAATGTAACACACCAATTGATCCCAAAGTTTTGAATTCGAACTCAAAGCCCGCGCAAAAATTGCGTTTCCGCCGTTTTGCCAATAGATGGCGCCACCAGACAATATAACCTCAAAGTATACTGCGCATGCGCAGTTTATCCCCATCTACTTTAAGGCGGCGAAAAATCT
Organism: Asobara japonica; assembly: GCA_026005395.1. Lineage (NCBI taxonomy): Eukaryota > Metazoa > Arthropoda > Insecta > Hymenoptera > Braconidae > Asobara > Asobara japonica. The sequence continues at coordinate 2,214,810 of BQMI01000510.1, forward strand.
TAAGAAAAAAAAAGCGGCAGGTAGGAAGTACACACAACTTTCAATTAAACCGTTCAAAAGTCTGGGATTAATTGGCGGGAGATGAATTGCTTCTGGCGGTGAGATGCATATCATAAAGGATAATAATTTATTCACCGTTTATTTCATATTAACACGTTTATTTAAATTACATTCTCAATCTTCGATACTCTCTTGATATATACATATTTATTTATATACACACTGATGATTTTATCCGCCTTAATACATAATTATGGTCATGGTACGACTTCACTTATATACACAAATGTTACAATAATAATAATAATAATAATTGGGTATTGCTCGAGTTGTGATATTGGAGATTGTGTGCGGGCCAAATGGAGGAGAAAAATACAAGTTGAATGTTACCGTGAGTTTTCAAAGTGTTTCGAATTTAAGTTCCAGGATATGTGGGTGGGAGGGGGGGGGGGGTCACCAGGTGTATGTCGTTGGAGAAGGAAAATCGGTTTACCATGAACAGTGGTAAAGTGTTGCTCACTTCGCACATTCCCATGTGGATCCGCCCACACACCTGTGACAGTTTTGCGGGTGGGAGTGGGTGGGTGGGGGGGGGGGAGTAGTGTTAGAATGGAGGGGGAGACGACACAATTAGGGATGATACAGGAGAAAAAATACTAATTTTCGATATTGCAAAATGCGATTTACCCTGGTGGATGTGGAGAATTAAGCTTTCAAAAATTGGCGGGAAAAATATGTTGGAAATTTGGGGAATGCGAATGGCATGGATAAGCTTTGCATGCACACCGATTGACGCAAGGCTTGGGTCAATACGCGTTTGCAATATTCGATGTACACTAAAATTGAAGTATGGAGGCGTTATATCCCGTATGCGGAGACGAGAATACAGGGCAGAGGCCAAAATCCGTAATGGTTAACGAATGCGCGTGCTTCAAATATTCGCGAAAATTGAGGCAACGGGTTTAGGAGAGATAACGCATCAGGAAGGGCGTAAAAAAAAATTGTGGGTTGGGTGGGTGGGTGGGGGGGGGGGGGGGGGGGGGGAGGAAAAATAGCAGATGGAATGGGGTGAAAGGTTACGCATGCGCGCGCAACTTTTCCATACCCGGACTTAGCATCCTGCTGTGAAAAATAAAATGAGATAAAAAGTTCACGAATTTTCCCATTTCGTCTTTTTTTTTACAATTTATTTTCTCCAATTTCACCCCAATGGAACGTAAATGCACCCCCCCCCCCCCCCCCCCCCCCCCCCCCCCCCCCCCCCCCGATGAAAGGATGGAATGAAAGAAAAATCGTAGAGGGCCATTTGGTGGGAACATTAAGAGAAGATGATATTGAAGATAAAACCGAGTGTTACATAATTGTAGAAAGGAAAAATACATTTGCTATATGGATTAGTTATTTCCACTAATTCGGCCATTTTTTTTTAAAAAACCGCACTTCTAAATACTTTCATAAAAAATAATATTTTTATTGGTTAAGGGCTGAAGAATTTTTTTTCATTTAAAATGATAACCACTGGCCGCGGGCGTGGTTACGCTCTGATTGGTCCTCTTAACTCATGGTGGGGGAAAAAGTGGAAGGGGAACTCTCGATTCCAAATGCCAGGGAACCAACCTGCGAAAAGCATTTCCAAAAAGACAAAGAATTTCGGGTGTTATCAAACAATTTTAAGAATCATAATTGCGGCGAATTTGAATGACCCGCCATCGACCTCTTAGACGCGCATGCGCAGTGTGTATTTCTGTGACGTTATTCAGCATTGAAGTTGCATTCCCCCACTTCCAGAGGTGTACGACCCGCCACGTTGCTCCGTTTACTTTGTCAGTTCGAGTTCCTAGTTTCACGGGAAAGTTCCAAATCCAATTCCACCATTGGGAACTAGTTCGACACTCGGTTCGTGGCATGGAACTGGTTCCACACCTGTTCCAGCAGATGGAACCGGTTCCACACCTGTTCCATCACATGGAACCGGTTCCACACCCGTTCCATCACAAGGAACCGGTTCCACACCTGTTCCATCTCATGACACCGGTTCCACACCTGTTCCATCACATGGAACCGGTTCCACACCTGTTCTACCGGATCGAACCAATTCCACACCTGTTTCAACAGATTGCACCGGTTCCATACCTCGTTTACCAGATGAAATCGGTTCCACACCTGTTAAACCACATGGAACCGGTTCCACACTTGTTCCATCACATGGAACCGGTCCCACACCTGTTCCATCACATGGAACCAGTTCCACACCTGCTCCACCGCATTGAGCCGGTTTCACATCGATTCCACCACATGGAACCGGTTCCAAGCTTATTCCACCACATGGAACCGGGTCCGAGCTTATTCCACCACACGGCCCCATACTCCACACTTGTTCCACGACATGGAACCTGTTCCACACGTGTTCCATCACATGGAACCGCTTCCCCACCTGTTCCACTGTATGCAACACGTACCATATCTGTTCCACCTCATAGAACTGTGTTCCAGCGTGTTCCACTACATGGAATTTTGTTCCGACGTGTTCCACCACATGGAACCGTGCCTCAATCTGGTCCACTACCTGGAACTGTGCCTGAACCTGCACTGCACCCTGGAACAGTTATTGGATTTGGATCTCTGCATGAACCAAGTCAGTACAGCCTCTAACCAGGGCCAACTTCAATGTTGAATAATTCCGCACTGATGCATCGTACAGAAGCGCGAAACCGGAATCGTCGACTGCAAATTTCGCACAACACTTGAGAACTTCCCTCAGTTCGAGAACTTAAATTAAATTAAAAAATCCCAATTTATGTGAAATGGAATATCGTGGATCAAAATTTTTTTGAGCTGCGTCAACTTGTCGCCTCAGGCCACAAAAAAAAAAATTTTTCATAATTTGTTTCATCAAAAACAAAAATTACATTGGGCGGCGCAGCGCTCACCCTGCGACCGATGACGTCAACCGGCAGTGCGCCTACTCAAGGGTTACTCAGGGAGTTGAGGAGATTTGTAGGATAATTAGAAAGAGCCACTGGGGTCAAGCGCTGCAATATAGACCTAGGTCACTGAAAAAAAAAAAAAAAAAAAAAAAAAAAAAAAAAAAAATTACGTGTACTTATGTATTTTATTCTGTAGTCGTATATTCCGTTCATTATTTTCTAAATGAGTGTGTATATTAATTTGTCAAAATCTACGTATCATTTTTCCATTTTATTGCAATTTTTTTTGAAAAAATAATGTTAATGTACACGGGAGCTATATATGTATTACATAATGGAGACCAGAGGGCAGCTTTGGTATGCGCTATTTGGCCCATTTTTTTTTTCTGTCCCTCAATTTTTTGGAGAGTGTTTGAAAGAAATAATACATGTATGAGCACTTTTTTTTTTGTTCATTCACTTAATTTAGGCTTCTTCACCATTATTTACCCGTTCTTATTCGTCTTCGTTTACATGTAGTTACCGTTATTTCACCAAATCAATATTCTACTTGGCGGCTTTTCCTCACGTACACATTCTCAAATTTACACGGACGCGTTTGACGCAACTAATTGGGCAATTTGGAGTCATAGGCGAGTTGAGGATGTTCCAGATACTTCCGAAAAAAAAATACTTCCGAAAATTTTTCACATTTTTTTACATACATGAGAAAAAATTGATCGGATTGATATTAAGTGCGTTTTATGGTATCCCTTAGTATCATGTGAAATTTTTTTTTTTTAATTTTGATTTTCAAAATTTGAGACATTTTGGAGATTCTGGGAATTTTGAAATTTCGGAAATTTTGAAAAATTTCAAAATTTTGACATTTTATAAATACAAATTAAATTTCAAAAAATAAAAAAATTGGGAACACTTGGAACTGGTCCAATTTTTGGAAAATTCCACTCTCTGTTAATTATTAAAATCGATAATTATTAAAATGATCAAAGTCACCGTAATTTTCAAAAAGTCCCAAAATTTTCCAAATTTACTCCAAGGAAGAAAGCCCTAGGACATCGTCGAAAAAAACGATATTGCAATCATGCAAAATATCAAGGGGTCACTCAACTCGTAACTTCTTCAAATCGGGGAATAATTAGGGGAGAGTAGGGCATGATGGGAGAGGGGGCATAACGGGGCAGCTGCACAATGGACCAAATGAGATAATAATGGGACATGTTTCATAATGGGACATGTTTCATAATGGGATACGTAGCATAATGAGACGCGTGACATAGTGGGACATGTTGCATAATGGGACACGTGACATAATGGGACATCTAACATAATGGGACACACGGTACAGTGGAACAAGTTGCACAATGGGACAGGTGGCATCATGGGACACACGGTACAGTGGAACAAGTTGCACAATGGGACAGGCGGCATCATGGGACATCTAACATAATGGGACACACGGTACAGTGGAACAAGTTGCACAATGGGACAGGTGGTATAATGGGACAAGTTGCATAATGGGACAGGTGACATAATGGGGCATGTGACATAATGGGACATGTGACCTAATGGGACATGTGACATAATGGGACATGTGACATAATGGGACATGTGACATAACGGGACATGTGACATAATGGGACATGCGACACAATGGGACATGTGACACAATGGGACACCTGACATAACGGGGCATGTTACATAATGGGACATGTAACATAATGGTACGTGTGACACAATGGGACATGTGACATGTGACATAATGGGACATGTGATTAATGGGACATGTAATATAATGGGACATGTAATATAGTGGGACATGAATGCTACATGGGGCAAAATGGGATAGGGACCATAATGGAATAGGTTGCATAATGGGACAGATGACGTAATGGGCCATGCGACATAATGGGACAGAATGTATGATGCTATCGGGGGCATAATGGGATACGGGTTTCCTTGGAACAGGGGGTATAACGGGTCAGGTGCCAGAATGAGATAGGAGTAGCACGGGACACGTGTTTAAAGTGGGACATGAGGTTACACCTCATGCTCCCTTCTGCACTTGGTATGCACCCCTGTCCAACCTACTATGCCTTTCCCTTGTGGGATACCACTACATGTATATCCAAGAATGTGTATGCTGAAAAACACCATCCTACCTCTCATCCTATGTTCATTATTATTATTATTTACAAAACATGTACAAATATCTTACGAACCTGTCGCAAATGATTAGAATGTAAAATGCCCAGTTTTTATTATTTTACCATTACCTTTTCACCTTCATTAGTCCTCTCTTTTTTTACCCCCAAAAAACTGACACATTTCTCATTAATCCTATATTGAACAGTCTTCATTATGTACAAATTGAAAAGTAAAAGTACACGGTAAGACGAACGTGTTGTTGAAGATAGTATCATATACCATACAGATTTGAAAACACATTTTTATACATTGAGATCTCTCGCTTCGCTCACTTAGAATAGTAATTTAAATCTAGACAGTGGATTCAATCTCATATTCTATCTGAATTTTTGTCCCCGTATTTCCGAGTGTCCACGGAAATGAGTTATTGCGCATGGAAGAATTGTCAATGGGATGCTGGAGCTAGAGCTTCATCATAGCCACATTTTTTTAATTGATAAAAAACTTAAATATAAAATCAGGGGAAAAGGGGGTGGAGTGCCCTATCAGTACAGTCGGATCTCTGAATAAGATCTCTAAATTTTTGACCCATCAAAAAATTAAAAAAAAAAAAATGAAATAAACTTGAGATATTTTGGAAATTATTTATATTCATGTAGCAAATTTTTCGATTTTTTTTAAAAACAAATCGCTTGAAAAACTATCGTTTACCTGATCGTCTTGTGCAAACCCAGAAAAGCGTGTGGAAACTAACCTAAAATACGGTCCAAAATTTTTACAGGCCATTCACCTATTACGCAATGCTCTACATATGTTCTGTATGGAGAATCATATTTGTTCACGTGAGTACTTTCACAATAAAAAACAAAATTGCAGCTAAACCCTTGCAGGAAGATGGTGAGTAAGGGTGAAGTAGCGAGGTGCGCGGGGTCACGTGTCTCACGCTCCAATGCGCCGTTTCCATGGAGCGACAAATGCTAGCAGCGTCATGGAAACAGGACGTTCCACCGATTTTGCCACGTCTCTCCCGCCAATTTCCCGATCAACCAAAAGTATTAACAAATTTATAATCGATTGATTACTAATTTTGGCAGCAGTAAAATTATCAATTAGTTTTTGACCCTTCAAAACTTAATCGGTGGATATCTAACGAAGTATGGGAGATACCACTCCGTCGATGATACCATTTTTTGTAGACGTTTTAACGGTTATGAAAAAAGGTTTACATGGAAATTGAGCTTCCTCCCTTAGATCACCAAATATTTACCAATGAAGTAACCGGCAAGACCAACCCGAAGTATTGAAATTTTTTTGTTTAATTTTGTTGAGTGATTGTTCGTCTGCAGGAGGTTACCACCCTCCATCCCGTCTCACCCTTACCTCCCATCCGCGACGGTACTTCTCCGAACAATATTGATTGGTCCATAAGAGAAGATTAACTCCCAGGAAATCAGGAGTGAGGTATCTTATAAGAGATATCAGGTATATTGAACGCTGGTTCACTCACCGATTCACTCACCGAATCTTCCCTAACCCAGGTGGGGAATTCGAAGCTTGAACGATGAGATCAATCTTGGTCCGACCTTTGATGCCGCAGCTTGGACTTGATAGCTTCGACCTAGCTCCATCCCATGTATAAGCCTGGATCAAACCAAGCTTAGTCATATCAAAGATATCCAAGCTTTGTTGGCCCAGCTTGTGCCAAGCTTGGCTCAATCTTAGCGTCCCTAGCGTTGGACCACAGGCCGAATCCAATCTGCATCCAATATTGGATACATACATACATCCAAGCTTACTAGAATCATCCAAACCCAAGCTTCAGAAACCACGTTGTGCTAAGCTTGGTCCGAGCTCAGCTTCGTTAGCTTTGAATCTTAGCTTCAACAAGCATGAATCCCGGATTGCTCATACCATCCAAACCCAAGCTTCTGAACTGAGGTTGAACTAAGCTGGATTGAAGCATATTTTTCCTAGTTTCGATTTACCGGCTTCAGCAAAACTCTGCATAATATTGGATTCATAGATAAATCCAGGATTGCTGCACCACCTAAACCCAAGCTTGGAAACAAATGTTCAACTAAGCTTGGTCCAACCTCAATGTTCCTATCTTCGAAGTTTCAACCAAGATAAATTTTGTAGCTTGGACCAAGATTAATTTCGATGCTTCGACCACGAGAAACTTTGGAACTTGGACGAAAATAAATTTCAAGGCTTGTACCAAGCTAAAGTCCAAAGCTTGAATGAAGCTAAAGTTCGAAGCTTGTATTAACCTACGTAACCAAGCTAGGACGAAGCTTATTCTCTAAGCTGGGATTGCTGTTACATTCGCATGTTCTGCACAGATTGACCGAGGCTTCAAACCACAGCTTTGGCGAAGCTTAGTCAAGCCTCGTCCAAGCTTTGATCAAGCTCCATCGCATGGTCAATTCCCACCTGGGAACTTATCTTACACTGAGATCCGACTGTTATCTCAAAAACCACTGCCACCCTTCGTCCCTTCAAATTTGAGTAATTAACCTAATGCCTAGGATCGACGCAGCCGATTATACGTAATACTCGTTAATGTCGAGTGCGTCGCCATCGCATTCCTATACACAGCTCTCTTGTGTTGATATAAGTGGTGTGCGTACAGTGACAACTTCTCTCGGATGATGCTGCTTGGATGATATGACACCAGTGTCTTGAAGTAAGCCAACTGTACTCGCCTTCGTTGATTGGCATATTTGATCTATTTTAGGTGCGCGCGCATTATGATCTATACACGCATAAACTGTCGCTTCTTTGATATAAGGCTTGCCACCAACAAGTACACCACCAGCACCACTACCACCACCATTATTGGTGTTGTTAAATCCAGCAAGGACACCAACACCACTTAGACACGCTAATTTTGAATCAGCTGTTGTGGATAGAGTTGTGGGCCGCGCTAGGCATAGCTCAGCATACGTCACTTCTCCCGTCAACTGCAAATGCCATTTTGAAAATATTCAGAAATTATTAATTGATGAAGAACTGGGGAGGTCTATTGATCCTAGTCTAGGGTTTGTAAGCAGCCACTCCAGCCACTTCACCAAAGTTTTTTTTTCTTCTTTTGGTAATAATCATGAATCGTTTGTGGAAGGGTGTCTGTTATCAGTGGTTAAAATTTTCTTTTGCCGAGATACAATCTCAACTCTGCTCTCATGCTGAGCACAATTACAGTGGCTAAAGTTTACAGAGGGAGTTCGGAACTTACGGGCAATGTTGGATAATTGCTGTAGTCATTGTGCGCATAAGCAGAGAGCCCTTGCAAATGATTTGCCTGTTGATTAGGCAGTGATGTTGTTGAAACTTGGTCGGGTGTTACTTGTACAGCCAGGGGGGTGCCTGCTGTTGAGCCCGTCAGTTGATAATCTGAATCTTGAGGTAAGAGATATCAGTTGTAATTTTATCGTATGAACAACTTATGATCGTGTCATTGGGGAAAGAAGATAGTTGGGTGGAATGATAAGGTGGGGAGTTTGCAGATTTTAGGGGAGGCTGGAATTATGTTTTTATGGACGCAAAAAATTATAAATTGAGGGCTAAAAGTCGTAACGTGAATAGATTGCCCTCAGTTTGCGGTGATTTTACTTCAGACCTTAACAATTTTTTTAAAATTTTTTATACTCGCAAATTCCAACGTTGACCAAATTTATGTTTCGTAAAAATGTCATCATTTAGAAATTTTTTTAAACGTTTTATTTAAAAAAAAAAAACAAGGGCATCACATTAATATTGCGCTCTCGGGAATGGGGGAAGCTAATTCTGCGAATGCGACGCTACTGTTTACCCCCACCACGCGCTGACGCCGAGCCTCGGGTCCGCAAAGGAAAAAGGAACTCAGTAATTTAAATATACTTTGATTTTATGTTAATTTCAAAATTTTTTTTCAGCAATATCAGAAATATTTTTTATGTAACTGAACTTAATGTTTTTTATTTTTATTTTCGTCAATTTTTTTTTATGATAATATTGTATTTTATTGGGAGATTAGTACTCTCAGTTGTGATGTCCTAATAGGAGGTGAGCTAAAGTGCCTCAGAGTAACATATTATTTCTTTCTGTTTCGTCAACACAGTGGACTGTGACTCTCTGTAGCTCTTCCAAGGCCACCGAGCAGAGGGGAATGCCGCCCCACTCCGCGTGACCTTGAGAGTTGCGCGTGAGGGGTACGGTAGTAGGGTGGGGGAAGCGCTCGACCGCTGACTCATTGGCATGACACAGTTTAAATTCTTATGTGGATTTATGAGCCGCTTGGTCGGGAGAAAGACTTAATTTCAGGATAATTCGCCAACAAAAGAGTGCAATGAGTCCAGATAATTTGCCGTATAATTTAGACACAAACTTCGCTGTTACACTCGATGAGGTCAGCAAACAACAATTAATAGATAATTTCCTGAGTGGACTGTATATTAAACTTTGGTACTGAATCTGATAACTGACTGCGTAATAAAGATGGAGTTCCAATAAACGAGCAAGCTCGTGTGGGTCCGGCAGTGGCCGAAGATTCCCGAAATGTACGGTGATATATTCACCCCGAAATGAGGCAGTAATTTGAACAGACACTAAGGGCCCTTTTAAAGGGCTCGCGTTTTTGGGATCTTTGAAAATTTTATTGTTTTTTTTTTCAATATTATAATAAATAGGATGTGAGTGTGACCCTCGACGGGTTGCATCTATAACTTCCGGATAGCGGATGTATGTGTGTTTGTGTATGTGTGTGACGATACACGTATGAAGCCGAGTTGTATACCAGTAACGCAAACTCAACTATTAATCGATTATTACGATTTTTTATCGATATCTCGTAAAATATGATGCCTAGCAAAAAAAGTAATACAACATGAAATATGTAGTTTGACAAGCGGAACAACTTTTGTTTAACACTTTTTCTCGTATCTGTCATCGTTCTCGAAATACAGCGTTATAAACTATGAACTCCTTTCCGCTCTCCGCAACGGGTAGATGTAATTTTCGAAAAAAACAAATTCAAATCGGTCCAGCTATTCAGGAGAAACCGTGTCACAAAAAAATGCTCACATACGCACATACATACGCACACACACACACACATTTCATTGAAACCGTGTCAGGATGATGCCAAACGTCGAGAAAAGTGAAAATTTCATCGATCTGACACTTTTCATTTTCGGCGTTATTACCATAACTTTCCCTATCGGGAAGTGAATAATGAAAGTATTACCTTTATTGGTGGGCACAACATCTGGATTCCTATCATCAGCATCATATAGATCCTCGGAGCTTGGTGCTGTTGTTTTTTTCAACGGCAAATCCCCAGGTCTGTGAGCGCGTCTATCACTTCTGATTTTCAATGCACCAAGAATGATAATTGTTATGAGGAGCAAAGCTGCCACAATACCAATTAGTACTCCTAAAAGTGGTGTTATCTCAAATGGTACAGGACTACCTGTGAACAAAATACGCACTGCGCTTGTGCAAATGTCCTCCATAAAGCTAAATTATTTTCTACTCTAATTACTTATCGCATTATCTAATATATCGTTAATCAAGTGGTGTCTCGTTACGGCTAGGTTGTTACCAGCGTAATACTCGTTTCCTCCATCTTTTTACAGTCTATTTTTCCTCGCCTTTTTATTGTTTTCCTTTTTCTCTCTTTTTTCTTTTTTTTTTTTTTGCTACCAAGTGAGAGGGTGCAAAAAAAAGGGTTAGTGAAGGGATAGCTGAAGAAAGCTCTAGAGCTCTCAGCGTCATGGGCCAGAGTGCGAATTAATTTTTAATCGGGATGAAAGGGCGCCAAGACGGCACAGTGACGGATAGAGTCTTTTAGCCGGGGCCGCGCCTTTTACCGTCTGTCATTTACGGATTTTTAATATTTTCTTTTATCCTCTTGCGTGTATTTTCCTAGGCGCTAGGATTATGGAATATGAGGTGATCTATAGATGAAATAATATCGTAAATGTAAAATTAAATTTGTGCACTTGTAAGATGAAATTGTTATGGCAAATTGATGCGATCATTGAATCGTGTTCATGGGAAATTGATGATGTCATTATAGTATGTGATATTTTTGAAGACGTTTTGTAGAGGTGTATAAATTTTAGGGGGCAAAAATTGATGTTGCGATATGAGAAAACTTGAGTTATGCTGGCAGGATGACAATATGGGGAGTGCGGGTATGTCGTCAACGGTGAGTTTGCCCTTCCAGTCCTGTAATTTTCATTTGACCTTACGAATATTTACGAACTTGCGATATAACATTTACGATTTTGAAATCGTGATTTAGGATTCAGAAATTAGCATTTTCGATTTACAAAATCGTAATTTACGGTTTTAAAACCGTAATTTACGGTTTGAAAGACGTAATTTACGGTTCGACAAGCGTAATTTACGGTTTGAAGATCGTAATTTACGGTTTAAAACCCATAATTTACGATTACGGAATACCGATTCGCGCGTTCCGAATCGTAAATTACGAGTTTCAGAATCGTAACTTACTATTTGGTAAATCACATTTTCGATTTACGATACCGTAATTTACGGTTTGAAAATCGTAATTTACGATTACAGAATACCGATTTACGCGTTCCGAATGGTAAATTACGAGTTCCAGAATCGTAATTTACTATTTCGTAAATGACATTTTCGATTCACGATACCGTAATTTACGGTTTGAAAATCGTAATTTACGATTGCAGAATATCGATTTACGCGTTTCGAATCATAAATTACGAATTCAAGAATCGTGATTGAGTATTGCGTAAATCTCATTTTTGACTTACGACACCGTAATTACGGTTCCAAAATCGTAATTTACGATTAAGTAATACGCATTTACGCGTTCCAAATCGTAAATTACGTGACATATCATTTTTAACCTACGGAATTATAACTGCTGTGTGTGTATGTGTCTCTTTTTTTCTTCGGCCGCGCTTACCGTAAACATTGCGCAGTCGAGTCCATATACGTGAGTTCCCCCTCTGAAATCTAACACGAGGTGTCCATGCACAATGCAACTTGTTTACTTAGTCTGCAGCTCATAGATAAGTATATAAATAAATTGCTCATTTAAATTTAATCACCACCGTAAAGTAAAGGCGCCTCTTTCCTTTCTCCACATTTTGGTCAGCACAATTTTAATTTCTCATTTTCTTGAGATCCCCAATTTCGGTGAACATATTACAGACTACAATTTTTTAAACCCAAATCTCAATTAAAGTATTCTAAAGTAAATTCAAAGCTCAGTATCGTATGAAACAAGACATCCAATATTTTGAAACGAGAAACAATTTTTTAGCTTCGATACTTTATCAAAAAAATATAATCAAACTTACGAGGCTTACCAGTCTGTTTCTCCGCAACCTTCAGCGTGAAACCTTCAAGTTTAGTAGATTCACTTCGTCCCTTAGCATTAAATGCATACATCTTCATTGTGAGCACTTTGCCTGGCTCTAATTCTTGCACCGTAAATGCAGCACTATCACGTGACGTTACATTTGCCTGAAGTATTCCCGTGTATTGATCGTATACTTCGAGCAAAAAATTTTGCGGCTGACCGCCATCGAATCCAGCTGAACACTCCACAGATAATGAGTCCGTGGTTTGATTGGTTAGAGTGCAATTATAAGGCGCTTCTGGTTTTCCTGGACAAATGGGAAGTAACACATTTTTTAATGTTCACTTTTAAATGTTTCAACATTGTTTAAATGGTTAATGAAAATATTTCGTCATGCGAAACATTCTCTGGAGGCGGGGCGCGATTTTAGGAGCTTTAAGTGGGTGAGTGGGTGGGGGGATGAGTGGATGATTGATCGGGTGGGTGAGTGGGTGGGTGAGTCGGTGCCCGGGTGAGTGAGTGAGTGAGTGGGTGGGTGTCTGGGTGGGTGTCTCAGTGGGTGGGTGAGTGGGTTGCGCGGGTAGGTGGGTGATTGAGTGGGTGGGTGAGTGGGTGGGTGAGTGGGTGGGTGAGTGGGTGGGTGAGTGGGTGGGTGAGTGGGTGGGTGAGTGGGTGGGTGAGTGGGTGGGTGAGTGGGTGGGTGAGTGGGTGGGTGAGTGGGTGGGTGAGTGGGTGGGTGAGTGGGTGGGTGAGTGGGTGGGTGAGTGGGTGAGTGAGTGGGTGAGTGGGTGGGTGAGTGGGTGGGTGGGTGAGTGGGTGGGTGAGTGGGTGGGTGAGTGGATGTGTGAGTGGGTGCGTGAGTGGGTGGATTGGTAGGTGAGTGAGTGGGTGGGTGAGTTGGTAGGTGGATGGGTGAACGGGTGAGTAAGTGGGTGGATGAGTGGTTGAATGGGTCAGTGAGTGAGTGGATGGGTGGGTGGGTGAATGGGTGAAAGTGAATTGAAATGATTAATTTTCTTCATAGGGGGTTGGAAAATGATGAAGTTCCTTGAAACGACAAGAATCAATCTTCGAATCAGTATTTCATTAAAAGTGTACAACTCCATCGTTAATATTGATCAACTTCAACATTGAAAGTTGAAGATATATTAGAGCTTCCCAGCGATCCGACCCTTTCAAGTAATATAAATTTTCAAACTACTTGAAAACTTTTCTTACCAGCAGGTATTATGTGAAAGATACAGGCGTTGGCCTGCTGTCCCGCTGTATTGCTTGCCCAACAGAGCACCGTACCATAATCCATTTCCGTAACTGGTCTATAGGTGAGAACACTTTGGGTATGGCGTGTAGAATTTTTATACCTGTAATGTTTTGAATTAGAGTAGTTAGACCAGGTTTTCGCTAGGAAAACTACACCCACCCACCCACCCACTCACCCAGTCACACCTACCCACCCACCCAGTCACACCTACCCACCCACCTACTCAGTCACATCGACCTACTTACCCATTCGTCCACGCACCCAGTCATACCCACCCACCCACCTACCCACCCACCCAGTCATACCCACCCACTTACCCACCCACCCAGTCACACCCATCCATGCCCCCACTCAGTCACACCCACCCGACCACCGACTCAATGATCTACCCAAACACACACACACACACACACACACACACACACACACACACATGCCCATTTACCTTGCTTGTGGTACATCAGCCATTTCTTCCGTATTATTGAAGGCCCATCTGAAGTTGTTTGGTGGTGGATAAGCCTCAACTCTGCAGACCACCTTAGCTTCCTCCAGCCTGGCCACACCGTATACACGTTTTTGGTCTGGTACGCAGATTGGTTTGTCTGAAACAACAAATAAAAATGTAAATAAACAAGTAGCGGAGAGGGCATGCAAGAGTTGCGGCTGAATAAACTCCATAAGACAACATCTCTGGGTAATTCAACAAACTAAAGGTTTTTTTTATTATGTGTGCGGAGACATTGAGTTCGCTGGGTGCTGCTATGTATATGGTTTTGTGAACGCTATTCAGTTATCTTTTGGCGGAGGGTATTGTATTTGCGGTAACGGGTTCTTATGTAATTCAAGAAAATTTTGGTGATTTTTAAAATTTTTAAAATTTTTGAAATTTTTGAAATTTTTGAAATTTTTGAAATTTTTGAAATTTTTGAAATTTTTGAAATTTTTGAAATTTTTGAAATTTTTGAAATTTTTGAAATTTTTGAAATTTTTGAAATTTTTGAAATTTTTGAAATTTTTGAAATTTTTGAAATTTTTGAAATTTTTGAAATTTTTGAAATTTTTGAAATTTTTGAAATTTTTGAAATTTTTGAAATTTTTGAAATTTTTGAAATTTTTGAAATTTTTGAAATTTTTGAAATTTTTGAAATTTTTGAAATTTTTGAAATTTTTGAAATTTTTGAAATTTTTGAAATTTTTGAAATTTTTGAAATTTTTTGAAATTTTTCAATTTTTTTCAAATTTTCAAATTTTTTCAAATTTTCAAATTTTTTCAAATTATAAAATTTTAAAAATTTATGAAATATTTATAAGATAATGATTCTTGGAAATCTCAAAAAAAAAACTCCAAAGTTTTTTAAATCCTCAAATTTTCCACTATTCTCCATTAGCCATAACTCTTTGCCCGACGCCCGGAGTGACTATATCTAAATGATTCAACGAACTCAAGTTTTCCATTATTTGTCAAGAGAAATTGAATGCGGCAGATGTAGCGATATATTTCCGTTAAAATTATTCACCATCAATTTGACCGACCGTATGGAATTTGCGATGAGTGATCCTCACGCCATTGGAGAGAATATCGCTAATAATTTACCGTTAGCCACCCCCATACCGTGACCGAAGCTCATTTACATTCCTCGCTTTGGAATATACCATAGTGTATCGGCTGTGGCAATATTGATGAGAGTGACGCTGGGCGGGCTTGGAGAGTGTATAACTAATATTATATCGATAAACTAGAGAGTAGGTAACAACCAAAGGTTTCGATGGACTATTTGGTGATTTTATCGCTGTGTAACTAGTCCTATATATTTGTCTAGGCAGTTAATATCATCGAAAGATCGAGGGTTATGAGATTTAAGGGAAGTAGGGGGCAGTTGCTGGTAACAAAGCTGTAATCTCCGTCGTTCTAAACGGCATATTCATTGATTGGTACAATAAACACTAAATTGTGTTGGCCTCCGTGCCTCTTGTACACCCCACGGTAGCTGCTGTTTGAGCATTCCTTCGAGAGGGGCCACTGGACACCCATCCGTGCGGCTGGGGCCGACTTTCGCCATTCAGGCCATCGTATTTCTAAACGCAGGGGAAACCTCCAGAAACACCTGTGCTACGATGGTGGGCACCTGTGATGGACCCCGCCTGCTGTCTCGGGTTAGGTTCCCGCTCGGCCTTGCGGTCTCATTTCATGGGTACCGCCGATGGCATACACGAAATGTTCCTGCTATCGGTCGGAATTCATGAGAAAATATTGATGTGAGAGGTGTTTCGGAGCGAAATCTCGACTGGCACCAGTGGAGATCTTTTCCCGCGTAATTCAATTGATCTCTATGTCTGTGTGTGTGTATGTGTGTGTGTGTACGTGTGTGGGTGTATGGTTGGGCGTGTGTGTGTGTGGGTACGTGGGTAGTAGGTGGGTAGGTGGATGGGTGCGTAGGTGGGTAAGTGGGTGGGTGAGTGGGTGGGCGAGTAGGTGAGTGGGTGAGTGGGTGAGTAGGTGAGTGGGTGGGTGGGTAGGCGAGTGGGTGAATGGGTGGGTAGGCGAGTGGGTGAATGGGTGGGTAGGCGAGTGGGTGAATGGGTGGGTGGCTGAGTGGGGGAGTGGGTGGGTACGTGAGTGGGTGGGTATGTAAGTGAGTGGGTATGTGGGTGGGTGAGTGAGTATGGGGGGTGGGTGGATGGGTATGTAGGTAGGTGTGTGGGTGGGTACGTAGGTAGGTGTGTGGGTGGGTATGTAGGTGGGCGGGTGGGTGGTAGTGCAGGTGGGTGGGTATGTAGGTGAGTGGGTGGGTGGTCATGCAGGTGGGTGGGTAGGTGGGTGGTCATGCAGGTGGGTAGGTGGGTGGGTATGCAGGTGGGTGGGTGGGTGGATGCGCAGGTGGGTGGGTGGCGAGAATTTATAATCATAAATTTGTTCAAGTTTTTCCTCGAATGGATGGAACGACTTAACTTTTTTTTTTATCATCGATGAGTATTCATCCAACTTAGTGCTGAAAAGAGTTATAAGTAGACGATCTGCGAACACTAAAAAATGAGCAATCTATGAAACTTTTGACTTTATCTCACGAAGTACTTCGCTGTAGAGAAAAATGGTACGAAATATTGTTTGTCTGAAATTAAATTCTCCGGAAAAGGAAAATTCCTCTAATATTTCGCTCCACAAGTGCTCGTTAACTGAATCCTTAACTATTCGTGAATCAGTGAACTTTCAGTGCCTTTATTTATTTGGCAATCTAGAAATGTAGTTTGTAATTATGATGGCAGTTGATAGGGGAAAGATTGTGAAAAAAGTAGTTAAAACCTCAATATTTTTATGGGAAAATTAGATGAGGAATGTGTAGGATTGTTCAAGTGTGTAATTGATCAATTTTTAATGGTTCAATGAGCTCGGGTGTGATCAATGAAAGGACAACGACTTTGATCGGAGAGTTCGAAGACCTCAGTAAGTCACATGTGCTTTCTTCATAGTCTTGATATTTTCCACTGTCAGAGGTAATTGTCAATTAAGTTTGCTATGACAGACAAATTCTTGCTGGTCATTTTGAAAATTTTAATTTCAATTTTTTTTTTCATTTGGATTTTTTTGTAATTTTGGACTTTTTTTTTGCAAAATTCGGAGAATTTTTAACGAGGTAATTTTTCATAATTTTGGAAAATTAACAAGAAAAAAAAATAAAATAAAAAAAAATAAAATGAAAAAAAAAATAAATTAAAAATAAAGTAAAATAAATTGCGCATATCCTTGAGACGATCAATTGTACAGCGGAAGTCGCTCCGCACATTCATCAATTACGGTCGATTTTGTCCGACCCCCTTGGTCGGTTTTACGATTTTTTAAGACCTCACTTTTTCAATGTGTATAATTCCATATGGATGTAATGAATGGACGGCGGCCAGTTTGGGATAACGATCAAAGTAGGAAAATGTGATATTGGAGTGAGGGCGAGGAAAGGTAAACAGGTCAACTCAACTTTACAACAGTCACGCGTTTCCGGTAGTTCACGTTAGATCGATGGGAATTATTTCCGTGTTCGAATAGTTTCACCGGTACACGAGGAAACTTTACTTGGGAATGTAATAATTTGTCAATGTGGAATTGTTGGCAGACTTGTTTACTATTCCAGGTTTTATGATCCATAGTTCATATTTGCCGCCGGATTTGGTGGGTTTTGAAATTAAATTTTATGCAATGTCCTGTACCCGCATCAAACTTCCCGATAGCTACATTACTTGCACGGCTGTATCCCCAGCTTCAAAATTTATAATCTCTTCTGATGATGTAAATGGATGTATTGACACTGACATTTTCAAGTAGGATGTTTTATCTCAAAATTTTTCAAATTGAAATTGTACAAAGCACGCACAGTTACACCGGCCCAAGTAGTCTTTTTCAATACAGGATCGATACTTTGGCGGATCGATACTGAACTCTTCGATTCGATTCACTGCAGAGTATCGATACTCTGTGGTGTATCGGAAAACACTAGGCCCAAGCCAAAGAGAAGTTCTTGGGTAGAAGTTGAGAGTCATTTTCTCTCCAGATGGCGCATATGGGACTTTGCAAGTTTGAATGTGAAGACAAATTTCGCGCCACTTGCAAAAAGTGAATAACTATTAAATGTGTCGATGAATTTTTCCCAAATTTCACACAAGCCTGAAACCCGCATTTATCTTCCAATCATGACTTTCATTAACTCGATCATAACATGCGCTAAGAAAAGCTGGTCCATTCAAAATTTTCATGGTTCTGGGGCATCATACTTTTCTCGATAAATTTGAAACCACTGTATCGATTTAATCCAAAATCTAATCAGCTCTTAGTTACGTGAAAACGCATCGATCGTGGACCCATCAATCATGGTACCACTATCAGCCGCTAGAGCGCGTAGTTGGGGACTAGAAATCCGAGTATCGTTAGCTAGTACTTACACATAATTTTGAGCTCGACGGTTCCGCTGTATCCGTCACCTTCGACGTTCGAGGCAACGCACATGTAATTGCCGGCTTGGAAGCGATCGACCTGGCGCAGAGCGAGGCTATACTGTTGGACTATCACACCCTTTTTCGCATTATTATGGATCACCATATCCTGAAATAAAAACAAAACTCTCATGTATTTTTTGCAATGGAAATAAAACCTTCCGATTTATAATTTCTCCAGTATTATTCCCCCTCCCGATGTTCCCCCGGAAACTCGATCTGCTTTATTGCTATACCCATAACCTCGTCGAAAAATTCTCAGAGTTCTTATGTTAATTGAGGTATAAAAAAATAGTTTCTTCGAGATTTTTTGATTGATGTCCTGGCGAATTTTTTGCAAAATTATCTACAGTCCATTGTGAATTTAATACAAAAATTTTAGATACAAAAGTTTTCGAAATAGGCTGGAAAGTTCTGCGCGAAGTTGAGGACGCCTCCGATAGATGGCGGCACTCACATCCTGTTTATTTTTAGCGTATAAAATTAAAGGGACGATCGCGAGCAGTAAAATAATACAGTGCTAATATTTTGTTTTTCCATCAACTTACATTGTGCTTCCAGACAACTTTGTATGCCTCCGGATTAGCCCGCACCTTGCACTCGAAGTAAACGTCATCACCTTCTTCAATATCATCGGGATTCATCTTGGAGCCCAGCTCCAGTTTCAACATTGGCACAACTGGAACAAATAAAGATGAGGATTGAAAATGTGGGTGGGGACAGGTGAATATATCATGTTTGGAAAACTTTTTAGGTTAGTGAGCGAGTTGTATTGTGTATATACGTGCTCCACCCACCCATCGACCCTTCCACCGACTCCTTCACTTACGCATCGACTCATCGACCCATAGACCCACCCACCTATCGACCTATCCACGTATCGATCCATCCACCCACCTACTGTACCACCCACTTATTCTTCCACCCACCCACCCATCCACCCACTTACTCTATCACCCACCCACCCACTTACTCTATCACCCACCCACCCACTTACTCTATCACCCACCCACCCACTTACTCTATCACCCACCCACCCACTTACTCTCTCACCCCCACTCTGCCAGCCACCCACCCACTTACTCTCCCACCCACCCACCCACTTACTCCACCACCCTCCCACTTACTCCACCACCCACCCACCGACCCACTCACTCTCCCACCCACCCACTTACTCTGACACCCACCCACCCACTTACTTCACCACCCACCCACCCACTTACTCCCCCACTCACCCACCTCCTCTCCCCCACAGACCTACTCTCCCTTCCACCCACCTACCTACTCTCCCGTCCACCCACCCACCTACTCTTGGGGTGCACCCACCCACCCATGCAGGACTGTCGCAATTTTTTCTCATCTCACCCATGACTGCAAAATTGTCTCGTTATGAGTTACTCCTTTACCTCCGGATATCCGAAATGAAATATGAGTTACACCATCGTTCACCCCGCCCCAAGACACTTCATTTGTGTAGATTGATTGAAATTGATACTCTAAAAATCTGTATTTATTGAATAACCCCTGTATATCTCAACCAACAGCCATTCACAACGAGCACAGTCTAAATCGTGTGTCATATTCATCAGAGTGTTTTTCATTTTCTCCGTACAGAATTCGACACAATGCCAAAATTTCATTTCGCTTCTCTCAACCAGTATCTATCCCACTTGCACACAGTGCAAAGTCCATGGCAAATGTATAGAGATGCAGAGAGAAAAATAACGGAAGAAAAAAAAAGGAAAAAAAAAAAAACAAAAAAAGCAGAGGGCTGTATACGATCCTGTCGCACTCGTCGGGTTTCCTGCCGCCGGGGACCCGGCCGAATAAATCCCGATCTCCGGTACATTCCATTTTCTACCGTTGACATCTCGTTATTTCGATTACATTCCCGTTTTTGTCCGCGTAATCTCTATCGATGCCCCATCCTGAAAATTCATACCCATCCGACCCAACCAAGGGCCCCTTTCACCCCTCCCCCTCCCCCTCCTTGCCCTCCTCCCCCCCCCCGCCACCACCCCCTCTAGTCCATTTCGCACTTGTAACTCGTTTAAACACCAAAACCGACCATTTGTATATATAGGGAGTTTCAAAATAACTATTGAAGGGAAAAATGGGGAGAATATTTTAAGGAGTTTGGAAAATTTTTGCAAACTTATTTTTCGAACGCATTTTTGTACTATTTAAATGAAAAAAAAACAACATTGGAATTTGGGGAGAAAAAAATGTCGATGGTTCGGAGTGGGATTCGAACCAGGGTGTTTCCATTATCCACCGAGAACTCACACACACACATACACCCATTCAGGCACGCCCAACCAGACCCGCCCACCCACCCATACATACCCACCCATACATACCCACCCACACCCACCTACTCACCCACACCCACCTACTCACCCACACCCACCTACTCACCCACACCCACGTACTCCCCACGCTCACACCCACCTACTGCCACCCACACCCACCTACTGCCACCCACACCCACCTACACCCACTTACAGCAACCCACACTCACCTACACCCACCCACACCCACCTACACCCACCCATACCCACCTACACCTACCCACTAACCCACACCCACCCATACATGTCCACTCACACGCATACACACGTACACACGCACACATACATACACACACATGCACAGACACTCACGCACGCACACACACACACACACATTAATTGTTCAAATGCGAGCCCGTCAGAACTTCTCCTTTTTTCCAAATTTGGTATCATTGATGCTTGTATGTATCAACCCCGATCGACATATGAAAGTAATTTTGAAACATCCTGTATATTTGCTGAGGTGCACAAAAATGCGTATAAATGAAATGGACTAGTTGAAAGAGAGAATTGTACACATGGTACATTTTAGTATGTGTTACCAATATGGCGTCATTGAACATTTTGATTTGAAATTGCTTTTCAGTATAACAAGTGATAAAAATAAAATTAATTGGTGGACGGATTTTTACAGGAATTGCCAGGAGGAAGAAATTGGTAGCGCTTGATGCGACGAGTTGTTTGATATTTATACGAATATACAGTTGTAGAAAAATTTCAATAGTGAGTTCCGAATGGCCATCTCACTCTTCCGCAGGATTTTGGGGTAAGGAAGTGAATTCTATATACTACGAAAAACATTGTTGATGGGTATGTGAAGTATTGTAAAATTGGGGCATGCAATTTTTGTAGTCGAAACATTTCTCGTGCACAACTGGAGTTCTTTATTTAGATTGAATATATATATGTTTAACTGTACATAGTTAACTGCAATCGGAATTCACTACTGCCCGAGAGGGACTAAGGGCACCCATCCCTGGAGTTTTGATGTAAAAATGATTTTTTCGCAGTATACCGATAAGACACCCACCCACCCACCCTCCCATACACACCCACCCTCCCACCCTCCCATACACACCCACCCTCCCATACACACCCACCCACCCACCCTCCCATACACACCCACCCACCCACCCTCCCATACACACCCACCCACCCACCCTCCCATACACACCCTCCCGTACACACCCACCCTCCCTCCCATATCCACCCACCCTCCCTCCCATACCCACCCACCCTCCCTCCCATATCCACCCACCCTCCTTCCCATACCCACCTACCCACCCTCCCTCTCATACCCACCCACCCTCCCATACCCACCCACCCTCCCATACCCACCCTCCTTCCCATACCCACCTACCCACCCTCCCTCTCATACCCACCCTCCTTCCAATACCCACCCTCCTTCCCATACCCACACACCCACCCTCCCTCCTACAAACACCCACCCACCCACCGACCCCCCTCGCCCTCTCTCGTACCCACCCTCCTTCCCACAACCACTCATCCACCCACTGACCCCCCCGCCCCCCTCCCACATCCGCCCACCTATCCACAATTTCATACTTACAAAAAATATTTAACTTCCAAGTATCTTCTTCGAAGCCACCAACAACCTTCGGATTCTCAGCTCTACAGGTTATCACCTTATCATGGTCCTCTCGCGTAGGTGCGAATGTCAGAGTTGACATTGTCATGTTACCGTCCTCGGAAACCTGCAAATTGAATATAATGTTAGTATTGGTTCCCCATATTTTTCCATTTGATTGGAACTTATGTAGTTGGGATGTGTCAATGTAACATTTGTTGCGCGTTTTCCAGCCGAACGCTCCGCCCCCCCCCCCGCCCCTCCGCACTCCACGCCGCAGACGCTTACGCACACTGATCTCTATAATAACCGGATGGTCGGTCCCATGTAAAGCAAGTGAATCTACTTGAAGGCCCTCTCAGCGCCACTATCACCGAAGGCGGTACTAAATGTGACGTTGACGCGCATGCCTGACTAATTTTCGAGGAGGGTAATGTTTTAAAATTGGAAGTTTTCAAAATTTTGAATTTTTGAAATTTTTAATTTACGGCATTTCTGAAATTCAATATTCATAATTAATTAAATTGAAGCACAGATCATATGACCGTAAAGTTACCGTCGCCACTTTCTGTCATGTCATTGTAACCCATTTGACGCATGCGCATTAGTTTCGAATGTAGTTCGCTCATCGGTGTTAGAGGCGCGAGTTAGGCTATATGGTCAGCTAGTTGTCAATGGACTTGGGGCATGAGGACCAGCCATCCAGTGATTATAGAGATCAGTGGTTACGTAGGGCGTTGCTCGATAGAGGTAGGGGCGTGTCAGCACCGACGCGCATGCGTCGTTGGTGGTGGGGGCGTTTTAATGGTAACGCCCATGCGTCGTCGGTGGTGGGAGTGTTTGAATCGCCACGCCCATGCGTCGTCGGCGTTGGGGGGGGGGGCGGGGGCGGTTCGGCTCGACTCCCGATGACACCTCCCCTCTTCTGTTATATGACAATTCCCCCTCCCTTTTTTTTTAAATCAAGAAATTAGCGGAATTGTAATATGGTCCAAATTTTTATATATTTTTCAAATTTTCAAATCATGTATAATTTTTTCGAATTTTCAAAGTTTATATTAATTAGGGAGCGAGGATTCTGGACAAAAATTCCTCGACAAAAATTCGAAATTTATTGAGGAAATAAAAAATGTCAAAAATTCAGACCAATTTGCGGTGGCTACGTTAATCATCATGCGCCTCGCAATTTTTTTTTTCTCGCTCTAGATTTTAGTGGCGGACCTGGGCGGAGGGATTGGCGTGAAGAAAAAAGAAGCAGTTGCAGGTAGGATTTGGTGAAGTAAGAGAGGGCGGTCATCGGAGAAAAAGGGGATCACGAAAGCATGGGGCTATCCAGTAATTGCACCATGGCGTGTTGAAGCTGAACGCTAATGGCAACGATGCAAATACCGATACCGCCTTTAATGCCAGTGATTTCGAGCAACGATCAAAGTAGCCCACACCATTTCTCTCTCACTTCATCCTACCGACTCATATTCTTCTTGCTCTATCGCATATGCCCCTCATATGCTCATCCTAGACTTGGTTTCTTTTTCATTGTTTTTTTCAAATCCTGTGTCGAAACCTTCGACACCTGCTACCTAACAAAACCTCACTTAACCCTAATTTACCGCATCGCCCAATAATCTAACAGATAGAATTCCTCTGCGGAATATTCGATGAGGCTGTGCGTAATGTGGAGATAATGCGACGTAATTACGAAAAAAAAAAATTCAAGCATCAAATTCCTGTTAAGTTTTTCCAATCGTCTTCCACGTAAAAAAGCCCCCCCCCCCATCCTCTTAATTGAATATTAATTTTGCGGGAATTGATTATAAGTTTTGTTGGACCGCAATTGGAGGATAGTTTGGGGGAAATAAAAGTGTTGATTTGAAGTTTTCAATTGGGATTGTTTGTATGGTTGATTCGTCGTTGGTCGCCCTATGAGCGGAACAACAACGGATGTTGGTTTTAAGGTGTGGCTGGCTATGGAAGACATTGAGAAAATGTAACTTTCAGTCAGTCAAATAATATTTTTTGGATTGTGTGTGTGTGTTTTTTTTTCTCCGTCCCTCTCATTTGTACGCCCCGAGTAGCGGCCGTTAAGCATTGCTTCAGGAGGCGTACCGGACACCCACCCATGCGGCTGGGGCCGACTTTCGCCATTTTAGGCCATCGTATTTCTAAACACAGGGTAAACCTCCAGAAACCCCTATGGTGCGATGGCCGGCGCATATGATGGAACCCACCCGCCACCCTCTCCCAGCGGCGGGTTAGGTTCCCGCTCGGTCGGGCGGTCTCATTTTATGGGTACCGCCGATAGCACACATGGAACGTTCCTGCATCGGTCGGAATCCATGAGAAAATATTTTTGAAAAATATTCTCCGGCGGCCGGGCGCGAACCTAGGACCTTTGGAGTAGTAGGCAGATGCTCTGCCACTACGCCAAAGCCCCGAGCTGCGTGTGTGTGTGTGTGTGTGTGTGTGTACGTGTGGATGTGAGTTCTGTATTTCTCTGCTTGCAATATTGTCTGGTTTAGTTTTCTTCGGTGGGCGTGTCTGGGTGGGTGTATCTGGGTGGGCGTGTCTGGGTAGGTGTGTCTGGATGGGCGTGTCTGGGTAGGTATGTCTTGATGGGCGTGCCTGGGTGGGCGTGCCTGGGTGGACGTGCCTGGGTGGGCGTGCCTGGGTGGGCGTGTCTGGGTAGGGGTGCCTTGATGGGCGTGTCTGGGTAGGCGTGTCTGGATGGGCGTGTCTGGGTGGGCGTGTCTGGGTAGGGGTGCCTTGATGGGCGTGTCTGGGTAGGCGTGTCTGGATGGGCGTGTCTGGATGGGCGTGTCTGGATGGGCGTGTCTGGGTGGGTGAGTGCGTAGGTGGGTGGGTGGGCGTGCCTAAATGGGTGGGTGGGTGGCTGGTTGTATATATATATATATACCAACATATTTTTTTTCTCATCTGCGCAAACGAAAACTCTTACCTTTTGTGTAAAATTTTTGAGCATTTTTCCCTCCATGTACCACGACAATTTGGCCGGCGGCCTAGAACCCATTGTCCTACAGTTGATTTCGTATTTCCTGTCGGCACTCAGTGGTGCATGCTCACTACTGAGAATCTCCACCATGAGAGGCCGCACTGAAACATTAATTAATTCATTTATTTCGGTCATTGGAATTATTTTAATATCATGGTGTTCAACTGGATGACCAGTCAAAACCTCAATAATCGTGAGAAAAATATTCTGTAAAATTTTATGAATTTCGGTAGTTCTTGTACATAACTTTGTATTGAATTTTGGTTAATTTGTTTGACAAATAATTATCATGTTAGTTATTGGTAATCGCAGCTTCATTAGTCAGTAACCATTTATCAAAAATTAATCTTAAATTTGATGAGCTTTCAATACAATCAGGACTTAATCCTACTATTGAAATATTCATATTTCTAGTAGACTGCAATATTCTGAATATTCTCAGATCAACGACGGTACCAAAATTCGGGAAAATCATACGATATTGGAAACGACAAAATTGGTATCATACGGTGACAGCCCTCGGAATATTTAATACATACAGCACCTAGGTCAAATTGTTAATACGCAGTTTTTCAGGTACCAGCAAGCCTGCCATGTTAGTATGTAAATATCTTGTACTTGGAAAGTTGTACGGAGTTGTCCACTTATTAGTCCTCTCCTCTTAAAAATAAAAATGAGAAAAAGCTGTTTCGAGCTTGCGGCAAATTGACTTCTCATTTCTTTTTTTTTTACACCGAAAAAGACCCGGGGGACTTTAACTACTCAGCGACATGAAAAGG
The DNA here is from genome assembly GCA_026005395.1 of Asobara japonica. Taxonomy (NCBI): domain Eukaryota; kingdom Metazoa; phylum Arthropoda; class Insecta; order Hymenoptera; family Braconidae; genus Asobara; species Asobara japonica. The sequence continues at coordinate 2,241,190 of BQMI01000510.1, forward strand.
CCTATTTGTCAAACCACAAGACCCACCCCCCCTCCCCCCGCTTCGCCGATGTCTCGTTTTGTGATGCGTCTGACGACGATTGGAAATTGCCGGAGGCCATGAGCTGTAATCCAGAAGCAAAAGACGGAGTTATCGAGTCCGCAATGTGATTTCCCATAGAAAGCACATTCAGACATTTTCACCGAGACGCCGGGGATTAGTCTCTCCCCCCACCCCCCCCCCCACCCACTCAAAATTCATTCGTTTAATGATTGAATATGTAACGAGAGATCGTGTATTATTCTTCCCATACAACGCCGGTTCAATTAATTTTACCGAAAAAAAAATAGCGGAGTAATAGCTACTGTAGCTCGTGAAAAATTCCCCCCCCCCCCGGGGGGGGAGGTTAATTAATAATTACGGGGGAAGTTTAATTGGATATGTGAGTTGAAAAATAATTTAGACATGTGAATTATCAATTGATTTTAATTTTGCCTCGGGGAGTTTTCCGTCATTTTTCCACCATTTTATTTTTGTTAATAAAACAAGCGGTCACTATATATCTTCATTTTAATGGTTCAATCATTCATTTTTCGATGTTGTTTTTTAGTAATTACATTGCTGGTATGGGTACGAGTGAAATTTAATGGGTGTCATTGGGGGAGAGAATATACAGTCCATTGGGAGAGTGTCAATGTTTTTGGGGCTTTAGTTGTCGTGGAGGTTGACCTGACGTCGTTGCTCGCATGGTGAGCACTTCGCCGCCCAATGTATTTTTCTCTCTCAGGACATATATTACAGATATCAACTAGGGCGGTACAGTATATGCGCACAAGATCTACACATCTACAGTAGTTCTACACGGCATCTACAGTAGATCTGCACGACATCTACAGTAAATCTACACGACGGCTACAGTGGATCTACACGACATCTGGAGTCTCCTTATAATAGACCCATGGTAGATCTACACTAAATCTGCACCAGCTCTACGGTAGATATACAGCAAATCCACATTAGATCTGCAGTAGATTTGGGTAGCTTTGCGGTAGATCTACAGCAGCTTTACACAACACCTACAGTAGATCTACATGACGTCTACAATAGATCTACACGACATCTACAGTAGATCTACACGGCATCTACAGTATCCTTATAATAGACCCATATTAGATCTACACTAAATCTAGACGAGCTCTACAGTCGATATACAGCAAATTTACATTACATCTACAGTAGATCGGCACTAGATTTGAGTAGCTTTGCAGTAGATCTACAAATCTACAGTAGATCTACAGGGATATGGAAATCTACAGTAGATCCACATTGGATCTGCAGATCTACAGTAGATCCACCATCCGTCCTTGTCTTTCAGTCATTCTCAACGAACTCAGCCAAAAGAGCAACCTTACGGCGCTGCGCCGCGATGCGACCAACGACACCAGGTACTTTTGAGGAGCTCATTCGTTTTCGAGTTAATTGAAGTCGAAAGCGTGTTACAAGGCGCTGATAGGTTTGAACCACTCCTGAATAAATTGAACTAAGCCAATGAAGCAATTCATCCCCTTTAAATCTCTGAATCATCTCCAATCTTGTCCGCATCCAAAATAATTTAGCAACTTGGAAAGGATCCGTTAACTGAATTAATCCGTAAAGTCAGAGAAAGGATATTTTGTCAAGCGCAAGTATCAAATTTTTGTTTCTGGTTCAACAACAAGACAAATCCAATGCTTCCTCGCCCAAGCAAAAATATATATATATATATATATATATATATATATATATAGGGCCTCGATTAAAACGGGGGAGATTCTTCGACAGAGGATCTTATCCGCGAGAGAGATATACCGCTTGCAATAGGTGGCTAGTCCCGGGTGAGCTGGTGGAGAAAGAGAGAGAGAGAGAGAGGGAGAGAGGGAGAGAGAGAGAGAGAGAGAGAGGAAAATAAAATGAGCAAAAACGTAACGAATGAGCGGACGGCGTTAAACTTATTGCTATCGCGAATTGAAAATACTTGGGGGGAGGGGGGGGGCTTAATTCGCGAGTTCCCTTCTTTTTGTTTGCTACTTCCGGCCCGTTTTAATCAGCAAGACTTGCTCTTTATTACCAGTGCTGAATACATAACCAGCCGGAAGAATTGTATGGAAGTATCTTTTAGGCTTGAATTTTTCTGTATTTTTTTTATTGTCATTTAACGTCGGTATATATATATGTTACTCTGCACTTTGGAGCTTGTGAATGTATCATGATTCATTACCTGCGAAATTTTTTTTTTGCTGTTTCCATCAATCAATTGAGTGAATAACATATCAAAAATTTACTCATTAGCCTTCTATTTTTAACCACTTATCGACTGAATTAATTAATTACAATCATGACTAAGTTTTATTTCAGTTAGTCTTGTAACTGTCCCGACAAAATTCGAAATGACATGGTCTGGTATAGTTTTAATGTTCTGATCATTGGTCGGTTGATTCACATGTGAGTGGTTATGATCCTCAACGTTGACATTGATTGCTTTTGCCCTGGCCCCATGATCCCTCATACGTTCGGCCGCACTTGTGCCTACTGTTTTTGTTTTCTTTGGTTTTAAAGCATTCTTTTCACGTAAACGATCACGATATTCTTTGCAACGTTCTGCATTGGTGTTCCCCATAATTGACACTAGCAATACACTCGGTTCACGTTCTTCTCCCCACTCCGCTACAGTACCATGTAGCGTGTCGGAATTTTCGTAACGCCCCCCTCCGCCACTCGCGCCGCACCCCTTCCCTTAAAAACGTTGCATCGAATTTTGCGTTACGCGACATAAGAAGTTTCACTTGAAAATCAACAAGTGTGCGTGTGACTCATGGAGGCTAGCCGAATATTTTTCAATTGGTAATTTCGACTCTATTTAATTAAGTAATGGAGATAGAGGAAAAAGGTCTAAATATAAAATGATCGGTGTTTCATGGCAAATAATTCAGGTCATATGAATCATATCGCTATCTGCTATAGTTTCTAAGAAAATAGGGGTTGAATGCCGAACGGGGTGCAAACTCGCCTTATCCGCTCTCACAAAATTTCTCTGAAATGTTATTTGAAAAAATTGCGCGCGCTTTTTTTTCGATATACCTTCTGTCAAAAGCTTGTAGCGTGTCGGAATTTTCGTAACGCCCCCCTCCACCACTCGCGTTGCACCCCTTCCCTTAAAAACATTGCATCGAATTTTGGGTTACGCGCCATAAGGAGCTTCCCTTGAAAACATCGAGTCAATAATTGCGCTATAAGACATAACTTTTTCCACATGTTAAAAGCCCGGTGAGTGCACACATTGCATATACTGCTGTTTTTTCGTTTGGTAAAGCCCTGTCTCGAGGGCTTGGAATTTCGTGAGAAATCCAACGGTCGTTTTTGCGTTATCCACTTGAGAGACCGGGGGGGGGGGAGGGGGGGGGGGTGGAAAGAGGAGGGTTGGAAAGCAGTCGCGGAGCGGCGTGGTTGGCATAAAGCAGTAAAAAAGACGTAAACAAACACGCGGGAAAGATGGAGTGAAAGCACGAGAGACAATAAATAAGTAAAACGAGTGAGAGAAACTGGGATAGGTAAGAATAAGAAAGAAAAAGGAGGTTAAAGATGTATATTCTCTTTTTCTTTTTTTCTTTCCACCGCGTCTCGTGGTGATGCAGTCCCCCGACGCGCGAAAATGAAGGTGTAGGTATGAAAGAGCAGGAGAAGAAAAAAGGTACATTGGTAGGGAAAGAAAAAAACATTGATGGATATATACATAAATCGAGAGCGCATCAAAAGAAGACGAAGGGGCAAAAGCTGAAAAGGAGCTCAGACAAGTCCAAGGGAGGTCAGGCGCCCAGACACTATCCATGCATTCAAGGGAGCAAGCTGAGGGAATGTATATTTAGTGTCTTCAGTCGTCTAGCGAGCATTTTCTTTTTTTTTTTTTTATCTTGCCTGATTGTTGTCGGTAACTCGAAAGCAGCTCATACCTCAGGCCATTTTGTCATCATTATGTAATACGTTTTTAGCTAGTGCACGAATGGAGGAGAGTAAATGTATGGTATTATACTCGAGAAATTCGATTTCAGCGTATTCTGGTACTAGCATATGGACCCGTGCAATTTGTTTCCCCTGAAATTCGATTTCTAGGATACCTGATGAGGTATTTGTCGAGTGGTCCACGAATTTGGAGAGGTAGTGGGTACTTATCGTTCCATCTTTGAGATTTGCACTTAATATAAAATGTTTGTAATAATACGGTGATTGTTCTGGGAAGTGTTCTACGTGGATCGTCAATTGTGAAAACGGTTCCAGGAGCGGTTCCAGAAATGGTTCCAGGTAGGGTTCTAGGAACAATTTGAAGCACGGTTTAAGGAACAGTTTCAAGAACGAGTACAGGGACAGTTCCAAGAACGGTTCTAGGTACAGTTCCAAGGACGGTTTTAGGTACAGTTCCATGAACGGTTCTAGGTACACTTCCAAAAACGGTTCTAAGTATAATTTCAAGAACGGTTACAGGGGAAGTTCCAAGAATGGTTCTAGGAACAGTTCCAAGAATGGTTCAAGGAACAGTTCCAAGAACGCCTCTAGGAACAGTTTTAAAAGCGGTTCTAGGAACAGCTTCAAAAATGGTTCTAGGAACAGTTCCCAGAACGGTTCTGGGGGCATTTTCAAGACTGGTTCTAGGAACAGTTCCAAGGACGGTTCTAGGAACAGTTCTAAGAATGGTTCTAGGAACAGTTCCAAAAACGGTTCTAGGAACAGTTCCAAAAACGGTTCTAGGAACAGTTCTAAGAACAGATTTAGGAACAGTTATAAGAACGCTTCTAGGAACAGTTCCATACGAAACTTCAATTCCGGTTCAATCACTGGGAACAGCTCTCGGAACTGCAAGCACTTGCCCTCCGCAGTGACCTCCGCAGTGCTTTAAATGTCCAATTTCCCACTTCAATAAGTTCATGGGGGAATGTCAGACGGAAAAGTTGAAGAGGAACTTTCGACTTGTAATTTTGGCCTCTTTCCACCCTCAAAAAAAATCTCCGTATCTTTGGGGAACCGCTCATATCCAGCTCATCTTATCATAACAAGGTATCTTGCAAAAAATATTCAGCAATTAAAAATGATTTCATAAAATCGCGTAGTTATTTTCCTATAATCTTGCCAATATATCACACATGTAGAGTGCAATCAGATACAGCTGTGGGTTTTAATGGCTTGTGTTTACCAATTTTCATAAAATACCAGACCTCAAACTTGGACTATATGCAGATTAAAATTGAGGCGCGATGAAATCGATTGATAGGGGTAGAAAAAAAAATTGGAAGTGCAATGAAATTTTTTGAGCGATAACGTTTATCAAATAGTTTTATATGGTCCAATGTTAAGGAAAAACCATATGGGGGATTTTATGGGTACTGCCATTGTATATGTGGAGCAGTATGTAGATCATTCTGTATATGGGGATTGATATAATGGCTACATGGGAAATACTCCACGCAACCGCTGGGAGGTCAGATGAGTTGGGAAAGCGGACAAGGGGTTGGAGAAGTGCAACTCGTAGGCATTACAATTTCCACAGGCACCGTCTGTAAATCAGGCCCAGAGTTAGCCAATTTCGTTGGCCTGACTCCATTATACCAGCCGACTGGCCTCTAATTAGTCAAGCTCGATTAGGTGGCTGGATGGCGGGGAGAGTGGGAAGATGGTTTGGTTGGGTGGTTGGACAAGGATGCATTAGCCTCGAGTACTTCTACCCCCTGGATTGCTCCCTCTTGTGCATTAGGGTGGCTCTTGTGATCTACAATCTCCACTCTACTTTCTCCATTTTCGGCTACTTCAGTGTGACCGCAATAATATGGAATTCTCGTCCAATGGGTAGTGCGAATTTTTCGGGTAGCTTTGGAGGTGCAAGAGATTTGATTTTGGATTTGTTGTCCCGGAAGAAGAAAAAGTAAACTGTGCGGGTGCGTTGGTGAACATATTTCTGAGGAGGATTCGGAAATTGGGAAAATTTTAAGAATTTCTAGAAATTTTGGAAATTTTTGGGAATTTTTGAAATTTTAGGAAATTTTGGAAATTTTTGGAAATTTTTGAATTTTTGGAAATTTTGGAAATTTTGGAAATTTCGAAAATTTTGGAAATTTTGGAAATTTTGGAAATTTTGAAAATTTTGGAAATTTTGGAAATTTTGGAAATTTTGGAAATTTTGGAAATTTTGGAAATTTTTGGGATTTTGGAAATTTTTGGGATTTTGGAAATTTTGGAAATTTTTGAAATTTTTGAACTTTTTGAAATTTCTGAAATTTTTTTGCGTAAAAATCGCTTGAGTTCTCCCTGTCAATATCCCGAGGTATCTACAAGTTCATTCAAATTTAATAGAATTTTTGTAAAATTCATAGACTACTCTGGGAAGTTCTAATTACTCAAGTTCAATTAGGCAGCTCGAGCGTTATAGACTGAGCAGATGTGGCTTCCTTTATTGGTGGGACAAGGATGCATTACCGGTACTGCTTCCATCCCTGCATTTCTACCTCTTGTGCATTAAGATGGCTCTTGTGATCTACAACCTCCACTCTACTTTCTTCATTTTCATCTACTCCATTGCCACCTTAATAATCTCTAGGGTAAGTCCACTTGATAATGCGCATTATTCCGGAACTAGAACCTACCACCAAAATAATTATTCACTAATGACTACTTTCCGCATGGCTTTCATGCAAAACGCGGCAACACTATGACCTTGAGGACGTCGGTCTCTGACCATCAAGAAATTCTTTCTCCAGCGATTTCTGACCATTAAATTATGCGTCCACTACCCACCCACCCAGCCACCCACTCACCCACCCACCATGCACCACCCACCCACCATGCACCACCCACCAACCATGCACCACCCACCTACCATCCAACCAACCAACCACCCCCACCTATGCACCCACCCCCACCTATCCACCCCCCCCCCATCCACCCACCCCTCGCCCAACCACCCACCCACCTACCCCTCACTCAACCACCCACCCACCCACCGCCCACCCACCACCCAACACCCACCCACCACCCACCACTCACCACCCAACACCCACCACCCACCCACCGCCCAACTTTTATCGTCCTCGGTACTGTAGACATTCATCCGGTTGCAACTAATGGATGTGTTGCAACTGTTCCACCCCCCCCCCCCCCCCCCCCCTCCGCCATGGAAGACACACTTCCATCCCCCTGTTTTAATATTCGGAAACACCCCCGACCGATAATATAAAAAAAAATTAGGGGGAAAAAATACACAATAACATTATCCCAGGCTATTTTGAAACTTGTTTGTTAAATTACTGAGGAGCCTCATTATATCGGCGAAAAGTTTTGCGGATAGTGCGACATTGTCGGATACCAAAAGATCATCAAAGTTCCTGTGTGTCCCCCCCAGGCGACTGAAATACCTTCTTTTTCTTGTCCTTTAGTTTTGTAGATCGAACGAGTTGTTTATGCGAAAGATAATGAATGGAGGGAGTCGATAATTAAGTGAATAAAGGGGGGTCAAAGTTGTTCCATAAAGTGTTCTCCAAGATTTACACAATTTATAAAAGTAAATTTTCCGAGTGATGGACGCAATAAAAATGCAGATTTAAATATTAGATTAGCTCAGTTTACCATCAATTACATTCTGAATATTGCATAACTACTCGAAATGCATAACTGTCGAAATGACCACAATTTTTATATCGAAAAAAAAAATTTCACCCGAACAAAGTGAAAAGGTACCACTTTGACGTTTCGTATTTTCCCTCAATGATTAACGCAATTACATCCAACAGATGGAAAAAATTAGCTCAGCATTATTAAAAGAGACCGACAATTGTTCCAAACGGAACTGGCCCGAATATATTATTCCGCCAAAAATTTGGCAGTCGAAATCAATGCGGCCAAACTTTTCGGGCAAATTATTTAATTGACAAGTATAAGGGGGGGGGCGGGAAGTGGGGGGGAGGTGGGTGGGGGGTGGAACAGTTGTAACATATCCATTAGTTACAACCGGCTGAATGTCTACAGCACAGAGGACGTGAAAAGCTGAACGGTATGGTGGGTGGTAGGTGGGTGGGTGGTGGGTGGTGGGTGGGGGGGGGGGGGGGGGGTGGTTGGGTGGATGGAACAGTTTGAACATGTCCATTAGTTACAACCAGCTGAATGTCTACAGCACAGAGGACGAGAAAAGTTGAATGGGATGGTGGGTGGTGGGTGGGTGGGGGGGGGGGGTGGGGAGGCGCGACACCTGTTTGTAGCTTTGACACCGAGAGTTCCCAGGTTCGAGCCTTGAAGGACCTCACCGACATCCCGCTCCCTCAATTTGATTAACTGATAACATCAAATTCTTATCAGATAACCAAATACATTATCTATGCAGCCGCGAGCTGCTACCAAGGTGTCCGATAATTGGCTCCTTGACTCCATCAATTTGATGGGTCCATTGGCCCCGAGCTGTTGGATCTTCATAAAGATAAATATAAAATCGAGTGGAATTCGCGGGAGATACCTCCTGAATTTGTCGAATAATTTAAATGACCAAGTTAACGATGAATTAGTTTCATTATACTCACAGTGCATTTCAATGCTAACTGATGCTGCCACTGGTTGGCTGATGTTATTATTTGATGCCTGACAAGTGAAAGCGGCATGCAAATCAGCCCTTGTCAGCTCGGTAACGATTAAAGTGTTTCTACGTAATGCTGGAAATTCGCCAGGCTCGTCCTTGGACTCGAGGAGGCTCTCCCCCCGCCACCATCTCACCGTCGGCGCTGGTCGCCCTGTTAACCAATAAATGGCAGATAAATCACTTGGATAGGGCATATAGATTGGGCAGTGAATCAATCAGCTCTCGGTCCCCTTGAATAGGAAATACGACTTGCTTATATAAAAATTGCTATTTTTTTTACAGCATCCAACTACGACTTCCGGTGTAGAGATCTCATCTAACAACATTGAAATTTATTCGGAGATCAAAACATCTTTTTTTTTTGGGGGGCGGAACTCCTTGAACCCTTTTTCCCCGCGCACCGACCCCCCCGACGTATGTGTTCGCATGGTGAGCGGAGCGCCGCCCATGTATTTCCGGTTGCACTGGTGCCACAGGGGACCATTTTCAGTGGGACAAAATTTTTTTTGCGCTTAGAATTTTTTCACTACGTATCTGGTGGCACCATGAGGGATGTGCCGCTTTAAAAAAAAAATACGAAATAATTGAAAACTCACCCCCCGAGACGAGACAGGTTAATCGCATATTTCCACCCTCTTCGTATGCTCCAGCAATGGCTGACACGGTCTTTCCATGCTCATCAATGATGTTCGGTTTATGTGGTGGAACTGAAACGATAAACATAAAAAAGAGAGATATAACAAGGCTCTTTGCTTAATGAGAATAATTATTCCAATCGCCATAAAGTGCATTAGTTGTGTTCAGGTAGCATTGGACAAGCAGCAACAACCATCAACGGGCCATCAACCCACCTACACTAGGGCAAGTTATACGTCAAGTAAACGAATACCGACACGTTGCAACATCTAAAATCCTCCTGACATTTTGCTATCACGTGTCTGGCGTGCACGATCAGAAACGAGTGAAGTTGAACCAACCACGAACACCTGTATAAAACCCCATCAAGTCAGGCAACGAAATTGTGCAAGCTCTACCCTACCCCCTCCCACCGCCCGCCCACCCACCACCGATTCTAGCACCTCTCGTGTTATTATCCCGGTATTTTATGGGCGAGAAAGACATTGATTCATGGCCCTTTCAATTCTTGCTTTTTTTTTTTTCATTGTACCAATCTATTTGTCGGATAATATGGGGAAAAAGGCAACTGGGGGATCTTTATGATTTGGCGGGTTTTGGGGGAGTTTGATAGTGCGAATATGAAATGATTTTGGTTGCAATGCATAACATGATTTTTTCATGACAATTTCTTGCGTGGACCAGTTGCAAGGCGTGGTTATCGTCCCACCCCCTTTCTTCCCGCCCATACATCCGCCCCCTATCCGCCTACCCACCCACGCACCCACTGTATACGTCCACTCACCCATCCTCCCTATCCGCTCAGCCACCCACCCACCCTCTCTACCTGCCCACTCACCCTCCCTATCCGCCCACTCACCCTCTCTATCCGCCCACCCTCCTTATACCCCCCCCACCCTCCCTAGTCGCTCACCCACCCACCCACCATCCCTATCCGCCCCCGCCACCCACCCACCCTATCCGTCCTGAGCACTCACTCACCCACCATTCCTATCCGCCCCCCCACCCACCCACCCTATCCGTCCAGCCCACTCACTCACCCTATCCGTCCACCCACCCAGCCACCCACCTTCCCCATCCGCCCACTCACCCACTTACCTTCCTTATCCGCCTACCCACCCACCAACTCGGCCTACCCACCCACTCCGCCCACCCACCCACTTCGCTCACCCACCCACCCAATACGCCCACCCACCTAATACGCCCACCCACCCAATACGCCCACCCAATCAATCCGCCCACCTACCCACTCAATGCGCCCACTCCACCCACTCCATTCGGTCAGCCATCCATCCTGTGTAATCTATTTGGCGGATAATGTGGACAGAGTCGATGATGTGGACAGTCTGTCAAGGGCTCTTTTGAATATTTACCAGACAATTGAATGCGTGGAATCACCTCCGTAGCCATTCCACTTGCTGAGCTACTGTTGGCTCATGACGTTGATTGGAATTCGCAGTGCCGAAGCAAAGTAATCACGCGAGACATCCACTTAATAAAGCCGAAGCGAGAAAACGCTCAGTTTGCCGTGAGAAATTTCCCCCCTACCAACTTACTGGTGCGCTCCTCAATGCACATTTATGGAAGTATAATCAATAGTCTGGTGGAATATTGCAGTCAAGTCACAGAACGAGTGCACTGTAGCCTTATACTGTGGCACATATCATGTAATTTCCCAGGAGGCTACGGATGAAGTTGTCATGCGAGGGATAAATTTCAGTGTTATGGCGCCCACTTTTTTTTTCCTTCTTCGCTCAGCAAGCGATCATTTTTTAATGGGTAAAATCATTTTTGCGTATAAAATCATTTCTGCGACCTGGGAATTGAGGACTACGGAGGGAAACGGAGTTTTTGGGGATTTTTGATATTTTTGGAAATTTTGGAGATTTTCGGAAAGTTTAAATTTTTTTGGGAATTTTCGAAAGTTTTGGAAATTGTTGGAAATTTTTCACTTCTCAAATTTGTCAATTTTTCAATTTTTCAATTTTTCAATTTATCAATTTATCAATTTTTCAATTTTTCAATTTTTCAATTTGTCAATTTTTTTTTTAAATTTATGAATTAAAAAAAAAATCGCTGAATTTTTCTGAACAATTTTCCAGTTTCAGTCGTTCCATTCTCTTCAATTTTTCCATTCTTTCGAATTCGTAATCTTCGCAGAAGGCATCAAAGTATTTAAAAATCGTGTAAGCCTAAAAAAATTATGAACTCGGAAGCTTTATAAAAATTTCAAAATTCCCGGACTTTGCCATTCCTCTTACACATCTCAATTTATCTGATTTCCCAGGAGGCTGTGCTGAAAGTGGTCATGCGAGAGATAAATTGCAGTATTATAACGTTTTTCTCTTCATTGCCCAAGCCGACGATTTTATTACTCGAAAAATCATGCCAACAGTTTGAAAACTTTCCTGAAGTCACTCCAGATTTTAGCAAAACTTATGTTTTTTTTTTCACCCTTTCTCTATTCGTATTCACCCACGTAACCGCTGGTAGGCATTACTTCATGGACAATACTACGGATCAGAGTACCCACCCATTGCGGCTGGGGCCGACTTCGCCATTTCAGCTCATCGTATTTCTAATCACAGGGTAAACCTCCAGAAACCCCTGTGATACGATGGCGGGCGTCTACGATGGAACCCTCCCTCCCCCCCCGCGCGACGGGTCGCGTTCGGTCCCGGCTCACGGTCTCACTTCATGGATACCGCCGATAGCACACACGGAATGTTCCTGCCATCGGTCGGAGTCCGTGAGAAAATATTTTTCAGAAAAAATATTTTGCAGTGAGCGGGAATCGAACGCGGGACCTTTAGAATAGTAGGCAGACACTCTACCGGCTACGCCAAAGCCCCGTCTACAGCAAAAGTTATGTGTGTGTGTGTGTGTGAGTGTGTGTCTACGCGTGTATATATATATATATATATATACATATATTCTGGGACTCAGATATATATATCTGATATACCTGGGAATATATATATATATATATATATGTCTGTATGTGCATGTGTGCGTGCGTGTGTGTGTGTGTGTGTGTGTGTGTGTGTGTGTGTGTGTGTGTGCGTGACCGTGCCTGCACCTGCTAATTATTGAACTGCAACAATTTTTTCAAAATTCCAGATTCACTCAATGAACCACTAGGTTTACAAAAAAGTGGTATAATACTTTTTAATCCGAAATTTAATTCTCCTTATAAAACATTTAATCACATTTTGTCCTAAACTCATTCCCTACCACGATAATTGAAAGTCTAGCAAAGCCATACAAGTCTCACGCCAGACCCGTAAAATACATCGCCTTTATTAATATTTCATCGACCCAAAAAAAAAAAATAAAAAAAAAACAAAAAAACATTTGGAGATATTTAGGAAATGAAGGCTCGTTTGATAACACTTACCAATGACAGTGAGATAGATTTTCGAATTTCTCGTTGGACTCCGTATAAAATCTACCCTGCAGAGATACTCGCCCTCATCCCTCTGTTCAATTCTCCTGATATTGAGAATAGCGGGCTGTGCAGATGTTTTAAAATGTCCCCGCTCATTGAGATACTCTTTGTCCTTCCAATGTGTAGCTTTGTCTGTGTGTTTGCTCCGCATGTCATAGCTGAAAGCAAAAAGAAAAAAAAATTGAGGGGGTGAGAAAAAAATATAAATAGTGGAGCAGCTCAAAAAGTCTATAATTGCGGCTAATTCAATTTAGCAGGGATGCTGTATGGACCATTTTCCCCAATTCTCGTGGTTTTGAATTACATTGAAAATGTTGCGAGATTGTCCACCCATGTCTACATGGTGGACCGGTTGCGAACAACTGCGCAGGCAAACTCGAGAATAGTGGAGAAAACCCAATGTGTGTCCTATCGTATTCAATGAACGTTTCATCTCTTTTTTCGCGGTTCTATGCATATTCTACACGGGCTCAAATATTGGCCTGTATCAAAGGCTTCTATAGGGGCTTCTAACCCATGCTCCAATGGCTGAGGTGTCTTCTGGTCAGTTACTCGAAATTTACTGCTCTCTTCGCAACCTACATGTGGAAAAAAAAAGAATTGATCAAGAGGAACAGAAAACGACATTCTAACCTAGGAACGTAAAATAAAGAATTCTGAATCGCGTTTTTGCCATCCTCGGCCTCGTCGCGGATGGCAATTACACCCGCCGCTGAGAATTCTTCATTTTACGTCACGGGGTTAGAATGTCCTTTTCCGCTCCGGTGTAGGCGTAAAGTACGATTTTGTCCCCGCGAAGAGGGACGAAAATTCTGTTTCACGCCCACTGGGAGGGAATAGTGTTTTTTTAACCTAGGAACGTAAAGTGTTTTGGGGATCAACTTCTTTCAAATTTTTTTGGAAATTTATGGGCGCAGATCGCACTTATATTTGATTCATTCGATTGCCGATGAAGCTTCGAGTTTTTTTTACTTAATCTGAATATACTTGTTGAGCATTTGGCAGTTATCGCCAGTCTGGGAATATTCGCGTGAGGTGTCAATAAAGGAAATGATTCGCGTGACACTAGGCAATCGCGTGACAAATAGAGATCTAAATGGTTTTTTAAGCTCTACATTCATTCGCTTGAAATTGTTCTTTTTGCAATGTATTTTTTAACAGTGATAAAGGGGTTTTTGTGGGAAAAAATTCTCATGTGGGAATGAAAGGACATCTTATGTGAGATTATATTATTTTTTTCCAACCCACCTACCCACTCGTCTACTACTCACCTACCTACCCACTCACCTACCCGCCCACCCACTGACCCCCCGCCCCCATTTACTTATCCGCCTGAACACCCACTCATCCACGTATCCACCTACCCAACCACTCACCGACCCACTCACTCACCCACTCACTCACTCATCCACCCATTCGTCTATCCACCCACTCACCCATCCACCCACTCACACATACACCCACTCACACACCCACCCACTCACACATCCACCCACTCACTCATTCATCCACTCGTCTATCCACCCACTCACACGTCCACCCACTCACCCACCCACTCACACATCCACCCACTTACCCATCCACCTACTCGCACATCCACCCACTCACACATCCACCCACTCACCCACTCACACATCCACCCACTCACCCACCCACTCACACATCCAGCCACTCACCCATCCACCCACTCACCCATCCACCCACTCACACATACACCCACTCACACACCCACCCACTCACACATCCACCCACTCACTCATTCATCCACTCGTCTATCCACCCACTCACCCACCCACTCACACATCCACCCACTCACCCACCCACCCACTCACACATCCACCCACTCACACACCCACCCACTCACCCACTCACACATCCACCCACTCACCTATTCACCCACCCCTCCACCTATCTAACCACCTACCCACTCACAGCCACACCCACCCACACACACCCACATATCCACTCACACCTACACTGACGTATATACCTACTTATAGCTGTGGGTATATCCACATCCACAAACACATACGAACTCAAAGAACAAACCACAGCACACACTCGCGCGCACACACGTACATAGAGCTACACATACATGTATATTTCTAATACATTTTCAGGCAAAACAACATAGATTAAAAAAATGTTTTTGTATGGCGGGAACCTGACACAATATTCCTGGTAGAGAAGCCCCTCGACCCACGGGGAAATTCCAGAAGGTCCTGTTATGGACGTGTGAAACTTTATCCAGCAATTTAGATACACGACGGGTTTCCGGTGATATTCGTACCAAAAAGCAGACACGCCGACTATGCGACAACCTGGTACTGCTGTGACGTTGTAGGCATACCATGAGCGGCTTCGTACATTCTACCATTGTGTTTATTATTTCCACCACTATTCCGAAGGTACCTTGCGAGGCTTACACGGCCACTCTCTCGCTTGGTGGTGAAGTTGAAAATTTGAATTGTTTGATTTTC
Source organism: Asobara japonica (assembly GCA_026005395.1). Taxonomy (NCBI): domain Eukaryota; kingdom Metazoa; phylum Arthropoda; class Insecta; order Hymenoptera; family Braconidae; genus Asobara; species Asobara japonica. The sequence goes on from BQMI01000510.1 coordinate 2,256,377, forward strand.
CGCACTTTCTCAACTTTTTATTATTCATTACAGTTTGCAATTGTTGTAGAACCGCGAGGGTCAAAATTGAAAATTTCACAAATTTCTTATTTTTCAAGTTGACCAATTGTTCATATCATCAAGTCTAGACAGTTCAAATTAGGAGAATTTTCAGAAGCTCCTGAAATTTTTTTTTCTGATACTTTTCACCATGCCCATGTGAATGTCGTAGAATTGAGCCCCAAGGCCGCTACGACAGTCATGCTTCTTTAACCGACTTCCTGGTAGACATTCGACCGCGAGTTGTTTCCCTTTTAGCCTCAATCCATGCATTTTTTACGTGTTTTTCAGTTCAAGCGACTCTTCATAATTTCATGAGGATTTATCAATGAAAATTGAAAAAGTGGTGGGGTGAGTGAGTATGACCCGTGAGGAATATAGAAAAAAATTCAGACAGGGAGACACACACAAACACACACACACCCATAGCCCCACCCACCCAGCTATCTCCACACACACCCACCCAACTATTTCCACACCCACCCAACCACCCCGACACACACCCACCCACTCACCCACCCCACACCCATCACCCACCCCCACCCCCACACCCACTCCCACCCACCCACCCACACCCACCCCCACCCCCACTCCCACCCACCCACACACACACACACACACGAACACACACACACCTACCCCCAAACACCCACACACACACACACACACACACAGAGAAGCGCGCAATTTATCTTACAAATAATCTGAATTTCCGAAAGTTTCGCAATTCCTTCAAACATACACACATGACAAAACATCAATTTATAATTGTCGAGGCGAAAGATAATATCCTGAATCAGAAAAAGTTGCAAACCACAATTCTACTAAAAGAGGAATAAAAAACACGTCAACCGAAAGAAAGAGACATATCCGCACACGCAATTCGTCGATTACTTACTTGACTGTGTACTCTAGCCATATATCCGGCATTCGGATACACAATCAGAATATTAATGATCCAAGTACTCAACTGAACACCAGTACTTCCCAAGTGATTCGTGGATGGAACATATTCCCCGTTGTAATGCTTGAAATGATGAGAAACGTCTGAAGCTTCAAGTACTCCCCATCCTTCATCACAAAGTAGAACATTCGTTGTTTAGTCAGACGCGCTGGGAATTCAGCATTGACCGCAGTTTCATCCTACTTTTTACCGCTTTGTCTCGGCAGTTTCCATCGCTCCATATTTTTCAGATGGTTCTTGGAGATCAATGGTTCATGATCAATGGAGGCCTTTCATCTATTGGAGACCCGCAGAATTACGAAAATTACGGACAGAACGGGGATAACGAAGAATATGGCCAATTGCAGTGTACTTTGTTAAACTAAATAATCAAGTGATTTGCAGCTGCTTTTACATTTATCCGTCATAAATGAAGGGAAAGGTTTTTTAAAAACCTCGTTTTGTAAAGTTGGATTAGGAGTAATTTTGGTGTATTCGTAACAGGTAAGAAATTCGGTACACAGTATTACCTGTACATGCAGAAACACACATCCCCACCTACCCAGTCACGCACTTGCCCAACTACTCTCCGCCCACTCACCCACCCACCTACACCCGCCCACTGACTCACCCCCCAGCCTTCCTGCCCCGCCCACTGATTCATCCACCCACCACCGTACCCCCCGCCCTCCTATCCGATGCCCACTCACTCACCCACCCGCCCACTTACTCTCCGCCCACTGACTCCCCGCCCACTTACCCTCCGCCTACACACCCCCTACCTCCCCGCCCACTCACCCACCTCCCCCTACCCCGCCCACTCACTCACCTTCCCCAACCCCGCCCACTCACCCACCTCCCCCTACCCCGCCCACTCACCAACTCCCCTCGCCCCGCCCACTCACCCACCTCGCCCTACCGCGTCCACTCACCCACCTCCCCCCACCCCGCCCACTCACCCACCTCCCCCCACCCCGCCCGCTCGCCCACCTACCCCCCGCCCACTGACCTACCCAATTACGCACCCATTTACCCACCCAATTTTCAGTCGTCCAGCCACCCACCCACTCACTCAATGCCCACCTACTCCAGAACCAGAGCCAGTTCTAAAGGGCAATTGATAGTTAAAAAAAATTGTGTTTGAGATTGAGAATAAATTTCTACTATGGATGGTGGAGGACTAATGAGGCAGTTACTGAGTTAGTGAAATAAAAGTCACTGCTTGTAACCATCACATTATACCGCAATTTATTGTGGCGTAAAGCCAAAGTCTGTTGCATGTGTACACTGTTGATGGTCTTAAATGAGAATGGTCTTGGGGCAGAAACGACTACTGATTCTCCCAAATGTTGATCGACTGAACTTCAGTTGATGGACTTATTTGAATCTCTCAAAGCTTGTGAAAAGCGTTTTGGTACTTGGATATTGTCTAGATGAATTACTGCAGTGATTATGCAATTGATTAGTCAACCGAACTCTGGACGCCACATTATATATTTGATTTGCGCGCGTGAGTGCCGTAAACACTAACTGAGATGGTGATGTGCTTTGATGAGAGCCCGAAGGCTAACTGATATCTATATGATGTCCCTTGATCGCATTTTCAGTAATTTTTAATTACTTTATTCTTGAATATAAGAGCCTATTTTGCCTTCGTCCCTCTCTTTTGTAGTTCCCGCGATGCTCTCCAGCATTTCTTTCAAAGGGACTACTGGACACCCATCCAGTTTTGCCATCGCAGTTATATATATTTATACGCGTGAGTGTGTGTGCGTTCGTATATGTGTGTGTGCGTGTGTGTGGGTCAGAGTCTGGGTGTGTATAGGTGGGTGTGTGTGTGTAGGTGGGTGGGTGTGTATAGGTGGGTGTGTGTGTGTAAGCGGGTGGGTGGGTGTGTGTGGGTGGGCGTGTGTAGGTGAGTGTGTATAGGTGGGTGGGTGGGTTTTTTTTTTTTTTTTTTTTTTTTTTTTTTTTTTTTTTTTAGAAAGAAAAAGAGAAAGAAGGAAGTCAACCTCCTAAAGAGAACATGTTCCGCGTTTTCCTTCATTCTCGGACACTTTGGGCAATCCGGAGAATCCTCATGCTTAAATTTGTGAAGATATTCCCGAAAGCACCCGTGTCCTGAGAGCATCTGGGTTAGGTAGTAATTGACTTGTCCATGTGATCGGTCAAGCCAAACATCTAGCTTCGGAATAAGTCTGTGAGTCCACCGGCCTTTGCTCGAGGCGTCCCACTGCAGCTGCCATCGCTGGATGCTGTGGTTTCGTTCTTCTGTCCTCAGTTCCACTGAGCTCAGCTCAGTTGATGTTTTGCGTGTGTAGAGTCGCCTACGCTCTTCCGCTAGCACTTCAAAAGGTAGCATCCCAGCAATGACACACACAGCATCGTTCGATACTGTGCGGTATGCGCTGACCACTCTAAGGGCACTCAGCCTGTAGACTGGAACAATTTGCCGCCGAGATGCTTGGCTTCGTAATGCATCACTCCATATAGGAATACCATATGTTAATACCGACGTGACAACTGATGATAGCAGGAGCCTTCTCCTCTGTTTTGGCCCTCCAATATTTGGCATAAGTCTTGCAAGAGCAGTCTTCACTGCTCCTGCCTTACTGCTTGCATGTTGAGCTTGCTGTCTGAAACTAAGTCGGGCATCAATCATAATTCCCAGGTACCGTATGTAGGGCTGGGAAATTATTTCGTGCTCACCGACTTGCAGTGTAATTGTCTCTATTTTCTTCCGGCTCGTAATGAGGAGTGCCTCAGTCTTATGCTCCGCAAGTTGTAACCCAATCGAGTCCATCCATTGTCGTATCTTGTTAAAAACATTCTCGAAAATGAGCTGGAGCGTGGAAAGGTGTTTGCCCACGATGACTATGGCTACGTCATCCGCAAAAGCTACGAGTTTGGCCCCCGCCGGTAATGCTATTTTGAGCAAGTCGTCATATACGATATTCCACAAAAGAGGACCCAACACTGAGCCTTGAGGTACCCCCCCAGTCACCCTATATGTTTTAGGACCAACCTCTGTGTCATATCTGAGTACTCTGTCGGTAAAGTAATTACCTACCATCTTTTGCAAATATGCCGGTACTTGCAGCTTCGACAATGCCGCGAGGATGGGATCCCACCGTACCGAGTTGAAGGCATTTTTGATGTCCAGGGTAACAACCAAGCAATACTGCTTCGTACCTCCTTTCCATCGCCTGCCATCGATTGCTTTTTTTGCTGTTTTGACCACCAGGTCTATAGCATCCAACGTGGATCGTCGTCGTCTGAAACCGTATTGAGCTTCGGCCAATAGGGGTTCCACCACTGCCTCAATTCTCTGATGTATAATGCGTTCCAGGATCTTGCCCGCCGTATCCAGCATACAGAGTGGACGATATGATGATGGCTCGTCCGGTGGCTTTTTCCCCTTGGCGATAAGCACGAGTCTCTGTTGCTTCCATCTGCTGGGGAAAATACCTTCCTGGATGCATGTATTATACATTTCGAGGAACATGCCGGGTGCTGCATTGATGGCGGCTTTCAACGCTATATTTGGCACACCATCGAGACCGGGGGCCTTGTTGTTGCCCACTCTACTACAGGCCTGCAATAGTTCCTCAGCTGTAATCGGCGGTATTCCGTCGATAATAGCACTCTCCACCTGCTTTTCAGTCACACTCATTTGCTGGGGGAATAAGACTGAGACAATTCTCTCCAGGAGCCTAGGACAGGTTGGTGATGGCATCGGCTGGCTCTTGAGCCGCGTCATAACCACCTTGTACGGTCTGCCCCAAGGATCCTTCTCCACTTCCTCCAACAGTTCGTTCCAGCAGTCTCGTTTGCGAAGCTTTATGGCCTTAGTAAGCTTACGCTTAGCGGCTTTAAACTCCACTTCGAGACTTTCGGGGTTGGACTTCTTCCTTGCGCGTTGCCAAGCTCTCCTCGCTGCGAAACATTCCCTGCGGAGGGTCGCGATTTCACCGCTCCACCAATACACCGGTGGCCGTCGGTTTCCACTAAATTTCCTGGGCATAGTGGCATCGCAGGCGTCGGTGACTCTCCGCATGGTTTCGTCTGCTTTCCCTGTGGCATTCTTACTGTCTAATCGGGCAGTCTTCAGTGCCATAAGGAAGGTGGCAATGTCAAATTTTCGCACATTCCAGCCGACTCCATTTGTTCTTTCCGGTGTGGGTGCGGATCTCCAATCAACCGACACCTCCCAGAGTACTGCCTGATGATCACTGGCAGTGTAGATCTCGGATACTTCCCATGCACAGTTTCCTTTCATCAGGCTGCTGCTGACGAAGGTGAGATCTATACATGAGCTCGCTTGTCCTCTGCGAAATGTCGGTTTGATTCCATCGTTCAATAGGACAACATCTAGGGCCGACATGGCTTCCAGTAAAGCCCGTCCTCGTTGATTCGTCTCCTTGCTGCCCCAGTCGACTGCCCAAGAGTTGAAGTCTCCCGCAATTGCCACTAGGGAATGCTGTTTTGCATCCACGACGAGTCTATCCAGGAATGCTGTGAAGTCTTCATAGCAAAGGCTTGGTGGTGCATAGCAGCTATAAAGATAGATACCATTCACCTTGGCCACAACGAATCCAGACTGTTGGTCTCCGTCATATGCTTCAAGCGGCAGAGCACCGCAGGACCAAATGACGGCTTTATTGCTAGTATCAGTAACCCAGTTTTGGGTATATAGGTTCCTGTAAGGTTCCGAAATGACGGCAACATCAATTTTCAGGTCCCGAACCGTCTGCGTCAGCAGATCGTGTGCTGTGGTGCAGTGAGCCAGGTTCACCTGTAACACCCGCACTATGACTGTGTACGGATCTTCTGGAGTGCACCCTGGTAGACTGGACATTTGATACTACCAGTTACATGGGCATTGTCTTTCGTGGGCTCCAGTTCTACGCATAGAACGCATTTTGGAGACGCTTTACAATCGGCGCTTCTGTGCCCTTTTTCGCCACATTTGTAACACAGGTCTGATCGGTCAATGGAGCTCTTGCAATTGACGGCAAGATGCTCGTAGTGCCAACACTTGAAGCATTTGATGGGCCTTACCACTGTCACGATGCGAGCATATACCAGGCTTATTCGTATTTTACTACCCTTACTCAGTATATTTCTTGCAGTAGCGTCAGGGAGTACCACCGTAGCAGATTGTGTTCCTCTGTAGGCCTTGCGAAGAGACTTGATGGCACTCAATGAGATATCACTATCTGCGCCATCAGCTTTCCTCAGGGCATCAAGTATGTCTTCTTTGGTAGTGACGTCATCGAGGTCTTTGATTTCGAGTTCCTGTTGAGGTCCCTTATTGAACACCTTAGCTTCGTTTTGGAGGGCTCCAACTAGTGCCTTCTCCAGCTCAACACCTTCGTCCTTCTTTCCTCTCGCTAGAATTAAAAGAACATCTCCGGAGGCTGTTTTACGGATTTTGTCCACGCATGAGCTAGCCGCGTAGACACCTTGGTCTTTCTTTATACGTCCTAATATTTCAGCGTACGTATCCTTCCCCGTGGGACGAATAATTAGCGCATCAGGGCGGATTACTGCTTTCTTCTTCGTCCGAGGCTGATTCTGGTGTGTCTTCGCCACTTTTCCCTGCCTTTGGATCTTTGTCCAACTGGAACTTTCGTCCGTATCCGAGGTAACGTTCTGGATAGTAGGGTTTCGAACTACTCGGTCATTCTCCGTGGCCTCGGTTGAGTTTGCAGTCTCAGAGTTCTCCAAGGTCATTTCCTTCCTTCTTTTCACCTGTCGTGGAAGTTTTCTCTCCTCCAGAGGTGAGATATCTTTTCTCTTCGGCTGCCCACTTAGGTGAGGTGAAGTTTGGGCGTCAGCAGTCTGCACCATTGGTTGTGGGATCACTTTTTTGTCAAGTGCCACGAAACGGTCATAACTGCTTTTCATCTTATTGACTTGCAACTTAATGTGCTTGTGAACGTTTGCCTTCGGAGTGATATACTCCAACAAGTCTTTTAAAAGGTTATCAATCTTAACCATTTCAGCTTGCCTTTTCTTCAGAAGTTCTTCACTTGGGGTAGTAGACCCATCAGAGGCCAAGTGGTCCACCTCTTGAGGGCTGCAGTAGTCGGATCTCGACGAGCTCGAGCCTGCTTCGGCACTCTCACCCGCCGGTACTGGGGTATCCCTCCCCTGCACCGTAATCATTTTTCCAATGGTTGTACTGGCCATGGTTTCTTCTTTAATATGTAGGCTGTTATAGGGAGCCCACCCTTGGCACCCTTGGTTTCGGGAGTTAGGTTTCTCCCAGGTTAGGTGGGTGGGTGGGTGTGGGTGGGTGTGGGTGGGTGGGTGTGTGTGGGTGGGTGGGTGTGGCTGGGTGTGTGTAGGTGGGTGGGTGTGTATGGGTGGGTGGGTGTCTGAGTGGGTGTGTGTATGTATGCTAAATTATCCGGCAAAACTATATTTTGCATAATGACACATTGAGAAGCAATGGGCTCCGATAGTTTGCCTAAACACAGTCTTTATCCCGAATGCTTACGATTGGAAAAGCCAACCAAATTCACATCGTGACTGTGACTACATATATCTCCCCCTCTCTGCCTCTCTCTCGCTCTCTCATTGGCGGCACTCAAGGCCTCCCCAAAGCGCCAGTATAGCTTGCCACGGCCACGATTTTCAATTACCGGTGGGTATATGTTCTCGGCATTTAGATCTCAGCGTCAGGAGCGATCCAATCTAAATTGTATGGACTACGTGCGGCAGGTATGCGCGAGAACTCAACTTGAACTCAAACTCTCATGCATCACACGACAGGTTGTGATATATAAGCGGCGTATGATGATGTGTATGCGGTGGATTATTAGGTTGGGTGGTGCGATCTGGAAGAGGAAAACAACGATTTGGAATGATCGTATGTAGATGGTGTCCCTGAAAATTGTGGGAGCATTTGTGCTCTTTAGACACACACAGACACACACATACACACACACACACACACACATAGACGTTTTGTTAAACATCGTGTAAAAGTGTTAGAAACAATTTGTTTGCGAAGATGTAGAATTGTCTGCCCAAACGTGCGCAGTACTACTTACCAATAACACAACTTTGTTCCGTAGCGATCAAAAAAATTTTGCTCGTGTTAATAACTCAAGGCGGTCCCGCAAAAACTTTCTGACCATCTTATAAGTACTGCCTAAAATTATTTTCAGATTTTATACAAAAGTAAATATTCTGTTAAGGAGTGATGCGGCGATTAGGTCAGACACAAGTCAACCGTTCGCAGAACTCGCTATATTCCGGAAGATTTTTCAATCCGCGTCTCCTAAACAATACATTACCTCAACAAATCCATAAACAATCAATCACACCGTGATCTGATTTACCACATTTCCCCAAAATCTTTCCCACCACAATTGTTCACCAAATCAAAATAAGTGGAAACAGGAGTATTCGTCGAGTAGCGATCTCCGGTCGATGGCCCTCTCTCAAGAGCTGCGATTTTCAATTAACCCGCCCGCCGTTTTCGACCTCAGCTCGTTCCTCTTGTGCGCCCGCCTCTTCAGGGAGTTTCATCTCCCCCCGACCCTCCCCTCCCACCCGCCACCCCCCCCCCTCCCACCAGCTCTCTTGGGAGAAGCACATCCGAGGTATCCGAGCGACCCTATATCGATTTCGTTGAAATCGACGACCAACATTTGCGCTTCAGTCCCGATGCGACGACGTCACCTCTTTTCCCTTTGCCTCACTTTACCGTACTCAATATCCTCTTGAGTTGGCCCAAGTGCGGCCCACCAATTTCTGCGTTGGTACTCCACTCACGATGCCACCCCACCAGATACCCCTGCTCGAGGTGCCCCGCACTACTTCCGGCAACCGCTCACTCCCCCCCCCCCCTCCGCCCCCTTCCACCACCCCCTCCCCCACCCACCCCCTTCATGTATACACAGAGTGTCCCGGCATACAGCGCTCATTCCCTTTTCCAGTGGTACTTTTATCGTCCCTCTTGGTGCCCCCTCCCCCTTTTGCCCCTCCCACCCTCTCTCTCTCTCTCTCCCTCGACGTTGCCTGCTTCTTTATCAACCTTTGACGATTTGCATATTCATTAAATGTGCGGATCAATGCTCTCTATAAGCTCTGCAAGGAGGTCAGCTTGTTTCATATAACAATGATAAAATGGGGGGTGGTGGGTGGCGTTCAGCGACATGAAGAATTTGTAATAACTGGACGAGCGGGCTGGGGCCACAGATAAGAATTCCGTTGAGTATTCAGTTGAGTTGGTGCACTCCGAATGGCGGAGATCAATCAGAACCATTGAGTGATCTGGTAGCAGACTTTGGTAACTCTGGTAGTAGCTGAGTTGCGAGGTTATGGCGGCGATGACTGGAGGATTCTCGTGACGATTATGGAATCAGTAGTGTGTACGCTGGTCCATTGATCCATCCACCCATTTGCCCACCCATCTATCTATCCAGCCACCCACCCACCCACTCGTTGACGCACCTATCTACTCGTTCACCCACCCAGTCAGCCATTCACCCACTCACCCACCCACCCACTCAGTCACCCCCCCCCAACCACCCACTCACCCACTCAGTCACCCCCCCCCCCCCCCCAACCACCCACTCCCCCCCCCCCCCCCCCCCCCCCCCACTCACCTACCCAGCCACCCACTCACCCACCGACCGACCTATCCACCCACCTACCCATCCACCCACCTACCCACCCACCTACCTACCCACCCACCTACCTAGGCACCCACCCACCCATCCACCTACCTACCCATTCACCCACTGTTTCACCCACTCACTCGTTCAGCCACTGACCCACACACCCACCCAATCACCCACCCACCCACCCTCCCACTGGTTCACCCACGTGGATCTACACAAAAAACTACAAAACCAAAAATTTCTTTCAATTCAGGAAAACAAAGTAGATTCAAAATACCAGCATTAATCTTCTTATCGTATGCATGCGAACATTTTGAAAAATCCTTTCCCAAACCCTTTTCAAAATTACAACCTCGGTTGTACTATAATATAATTTTCCGAATATTTTTACATCGGAATGAAATTTCCACTCAAAATGAAATGGAAACAGATAACTAGAAGGAGCGGCACTTCATGTGATGATGGCTATCGCAGCATCCGCTGAATAAGCCGATCGAAGCTGCTGGGTGGAGGCTTCTGAGCTGGGGTAGATTAAGGTATCCACGAAAAATTTGATTAACAACATGGACCTTTGAAATAGAACGTGAATGGAAAATTTTGCAATGCCAAAATTGAATGCGACCGGTAAAAGCAGATGATGATCACCATTTGGTATTTTCCTGAAGAACAGAAAAGTTGGAATGATTCTGTCCGAGGAGCCTTCAGGAACCTCACCAATGGCGATCGCCCGAGGGCCCTCATCCAGCTATACACAATATTCACGTTTTATAGTAATCTAACTAAAAAGTATTCGTTCTTTAAAATTTTGAAACCACTAACGACAGCGTCTCTCACTCAAGGCAGCATCACCATATGCTTCTACAAGTAATCCATGTGCCCCATCGGTAGATCTCTTCATATCAACAAAGTAGATCAAAAGTTGCCTGTTTTGGTACACACCAACCCCGATCGTTTGCTGTCAAAAATGATTGCCATAATGCACTTCCCCCTGAAAATTAATTTCCACCATTTCCTTGTCGCGAAAAAGCTGTTTTTAAAACCCATAAATTTTCTCAACACTCCAAAGAAACAGAGCCGAACGCCTGCAGTTAACGACTAAAATTTCCCAGCAAATTTGCATTTTGACCATTCGTACAGTAGCAAATTCATAATGACCAACCGCTATACCACCCCCCACCCACTCCTCCCCCCTCCCCCGCCCTCTCCCCCTCCCCCTCCCCCACTTCTCCCCCTCCCCTCCCCCCCACCCACCCACTTCCCCCGCCCGCTCCTCGCCTCCCCCCGCCCTCACCCCTCCCCTCACACCTCCTCTCCACCCCCCGCCCAGTCCTCCCCTCCCCCTCCGCCCACCCACCGAATAGATACCTAGTTCTGCGTGGAAATTGCTCCTCATACACTTGTGCCATGTACAAATAACCGAATAATCAGAATTGGGCGTGGATGGTAGAGTTTATAGCACTAAAGTTTTGCATCTGTACCTAAGTGTTGATTGTATATGTATCTCTTATGCAACTATATTGCCACCTTTATACTGGCAGTGGTGTGGCGTATAACGCCTTATTACCAGTAAATTTGCGTATCAACTGGGTATGTGTAATACATGTGAGTTTATTTGAGCTTTCTACACCTCAACACCACTATGCCGCCTGAGATAAGTTCATGGAGACTCGTTAGTCGACTTTAGACTATGACTACCATCTGACGGTTGGCATCTCCACCCGAAGTACCAACTTTGGCCATCCTCCATTTCTCTTTTACTTTCTCATCCTACCTCCCCCCCCCCCCGCCCGCCGTAATTAATTTCCGAGAAGTAAAGGGGTTACTCACGCCCGCCGTAATCATCAACTGCAGTGTCTCTATTACGTAGGCTTCAGCTTCTGTATTAAGCATACAAGTTTCACCAATGGCAGAACATTCTCATCAAAACATCAAATTGTCTACATTTTCTGGTACCCTTCTTCAAGACTTCTACACTATAACAACTGTACATTGCGATTATGCATTTTCTTGTCACGCCTTGGTAAGAGACTGAGTGAATACTAATGCTCTGGGGGGGAGGGGGTGGGTGGGGGGGGGGGGGGTAATAGTTTGCAAACTGGGTCCCTGGGCGACAGACTGGCCACTGAGTGAGGAATAAGTTTTACGGTCGAGTTGGACTTGTGGAGCATGTTGCTGTAGGTGAATGTGGTAGTGATGGGATATTGAAAGAATTGAAGGTTCCGTTTCTACGGTATAGTGAGTTGACCGGAGTTTATCTCCGAGGAAAGAGATATCCCGGAGAAAAGTTGCTCATTAGAATAATGGTGGCAGAAATTTGCGCTGTTGGAGGGTTCAGGTTAGGTTGATGGAACACAGCATGATGTCAACGGTTGTTGGATAATAAGATGAAGAAGCATGGATTCTTAGTTATGGATACTTCCCGTAGAAGAATTAAAAATGATACAAGAGTTGTCAATTCAATTATGTGTCTTCTACATGGTGGCCCCCGGTACCAGGGCCACCAGTTCCGAGAACGGTTCCAAGTATCACAGGGCCAAGAATTGGCTGACTTGAAGGGGGCGTTCTGAGAACTGTGTCAGGTGAAACTTCAGCTCCGCAAAGTGTTCCAGGAACGGTTCCAGATGAAAGTTGAGTGCCAAGAACGATTCCAACTGAACGAAGAGGGCCTAGAATTGGGTCACGTGAAGGGTCTGTTGTGAGAACTGTGCCAGGTGGAACTTCAGTTCCGCAAAGCGTTCCAGGAACAGTTCCAGATGAACGTTCAGTTCCGAGAACAGTTCCAACTGAACGGACAGTGCCAAGAATTGGCGTACGTGAAGGATCTGTTCTGAAGACTGTGCCAGGTAGAACTTCAGTTCCGCAAAGCGTTCCAGGAACGGTTCCAGATGAAAGTTCAGTTCCGAGGATGGTTGCAACTGAACGAACAGGGCCAAGAATTGGCTCGCGTGAACGATCCGTTCTGAGAAGTCTGCCAGGTAGAACTTCAGTTCCACAAAGCGTTCCCGGAACGGTTCTAGATGAAAGTTCAGTGCCGAGGATGGTTCCAACTGAACGACCAGTGCCAAGAATTGGCTTATGTGAAGGGTCCGTTCTGAGAACTGTGCCAGGTGGAACTTCAGTTCCGCAAAGCGTTTCAGTAACAGTTCCAGATTACAGTTCTATTCCGAGAACGGTTGCAACTGAACGAACAGTGCCAAGAATTGGCTTACGTGAAGGGTCCGTTCTGAGAACTGTTCCAGGTGGAACTTCAGTTCCGCAAAGAGTTCCAGGAACAATTCCAGATGAAAGGTCAGTTCCGGGAACGGTTCCGGTAATCCTGTCAGGTGGAACAGTCGCAAGATGGTTGGATAGAATAAATTTTTGCCTCACTTCAGGAATTGTAGGACGCCAGGTATTATGGAACGGAGAACATGGCTGACAAATCTTTAGGGCTGAACATATATTAGTTCTATCCCGAAATTGGGAAACATTTAGCAAAAAATATTCTCAAAAACTTAGAGTTGAGATAAAAACGGGTGGATTACATGGCTTCAGGTCGGAAGGAATTAAGGATCACTTGGATTTTTGAATGCGTCATGAATATTCTGGGTCAAAGTGAGCTGAATTTTCAACGAATTGAAAATTCTAGAATAAATTCCCCTCACTATCTCTAATGTACATTCACTCTCACTGAATAATGGAAATAAAATTGCGATTTTCAACTGAATTCTCGATGAAGGTGTTGTTTTTTTATTGACAGGGTTTAGGGAAATTTCAGTTATTATTTTTTTGACGCGAATTTCAGGGAATGACACACAGTATTTGTGACTCGATGACAGATTGACATCTCTGAGCACTTACAGATGAAAAAGACCGCTGTTTATTCTGCTTTCTTCATGCCAACAGTTCCATAAATTTCATGGATTTCATGGATTTCATAAATTTCATAGATTTCATAAATTTCATAAATTTCATAAATTTCATAAATTTCATAAATTTCATAAATTTCATAGATTTCATAAATTTCATAAATTTCATAAATTTCATAAATTTCATAAATTTCATAAATTTCATAAATTTCATAAATTTCATAAATTTCATAAATTTCATAAATTTCATAAATTTCATAAATTTCATAAATTTCATAAATTTCATAAATTTCATAAATTTCATAAATTTCATAAATTTCATAAATTTCATAAATTTCATAAATTTCATAAATTTCATAAATTTCATAAATTTCATAAATTTCATAAATTTCATAAATTTCATAAATTTCATAAATTTCATAAATTTTATAAATTTTATAAATTTCATAAATTTCATAAATTTCATAAATTTCATAAATTTCATAAATTTCATAAATTTCATAAATTTCATAAATTTCATAAATTTCATAAATTTTATAAATTTTATAAAGTTCATAAATTTCATAAATTTCGTAAATTTCGTAAATTCCATAAAATTCATAGATTTCATCAATTTCATCAATTTCATTGAAAAAAAAGACAATTACAGTAACTTTCCATTATGCTGAAGTTAATAACAAAAATAAACCATCCTCAAAGTGGCCTTTGCAATATACCCGACTGGATATTTTTCTTCATGTACATGAACCAGCCACAGGGATGCAAAGACACATAGATTTGAAAGGCATTCTCCATTATTCATACACCTTGTTCGCGCATCGGTGCTCAGCGCCGTCTCGAGTATCGCCCCTAGTGCGAGGTACCAAGTAGAAAGGGCCACTTCCTTGCACTACCACCAACACAACAGTGGAAATCGCGGTTGTTGGGTGAATAGCGAGAGGCGGAAGACGATACGAGCCCAGCACCAAGTGCCAACCAATAGAGAATAAATATAAAAACAATGTCAACAAACGCCCGCCACATATAACGCCTTTTTGCCTCAGCTTTCCCTTCTTTTTTTCATCCCTTCAGTTCCCTCCTTGCACAACTATTCTTCCTCTCCGCAAGTCAATACGCCATTGGCAATTTTTCTCTTTCACTTTGCTTTAAATAAATAACCTGAAACTCTATAGAAAATTTCCAGTCAATTTTTAAAGCGTCAGGTAAAAAAAGCAGCTACGAAATTTTTTTTTGCTGTTTCGATCCATCAATTCAGTGAATGGTATATCAAAAATTTATTCAGTGCCCTTCTATCCTTAAAGACTTATTGACTGAATTAATTACAATCATGATTAAGTTTTATTTCACTTACTCTTGTAACTGTCCCGACAAAATGCGAAATGACATGTTCTGGTACAGTTTCAATATTCTGATCATTGCTCGGTTGATTCACATGTGAGTGGTTATGATCCTCAACGTTGACATTGATTGCTTTTGCCCTGGCCCCATGATCCCTCATACGTTCGGCCGCACTTATGCCTACTGTTTTTGTTTTCTTTGGTTTTAAAGCATTCTTTTCACGTAAACGATCACGATATTCTTTGCAACGTTATGCATTGGTGTTCCCCATAATTGACACTAGCAATACACTCGGTTCACGTTCTTCTCCCCACTCCGCTACAGTGCCATGTAGCGTGTCGGAATTTTCGTAACGCCCCCCTCCGCCACTCGCGCTTCACCCCTTCCCTTAAAAACGTTGCATCGAATTTTGCGTTACGCGACATAAGAAGTTTCACTTGAAAATCAACAAGTGTGCGTGTGACTCATGGAGGCTAGCCGAATATTTTTCAATTGGTAATTTCGACTCTATTCGATTAAGTAATGGAGATAGAGGAAAAAGGTCTAAATATAAAATGATCGGTATTTCATGCCAAATAATTCAGGTCATATGAATCATATCGCTATCAGCTATAGTTTCCGAGAAAATAGGGGTTGAATGCCGAACGGGGTGCAAACTCACCTTATGCGCTCTCACAAAATTCCTCTGAAATGTTATTTGAAAAAATTGCGCGCGCGCTTTTTTCGATATACCTTCTGTCAAAAGCTTGCAGCGTGTCGGAATTTTCGTAACGCCCCCTTCCACCACTCGCGCTGCACCCCTTCCCTTAAAAACATTGCATCGAATTTTGTGTTACGCGCCATAAGAAGTTTCATTAAAAAATTTTTTAAGGAGGCACATCACCTATTAAGGCGCAACCGCAGGTAGAATTTCAATCAAGTGTGTCTGCCCACAAGTACTTAAAATTTTAAAGAATCTTGGACCAAAAAACATGTCAAACAGGAATTACAAATCGCCACGTCGTTTTGGTCTGCCCCCAAGGGAGCACAAACACACTCGGCCCACTAGTTCACGTTTTTTTTCCACCCACCCTCTCCCTCACTTGACTATTCTTTCTCTCAGAAATGTCGTGTCGCGGTTGCCGGCGCCGTTCCATTTCTCCTAGCGGATCGATTTCAACTTCACCAACACCACCGCCGGGTATATACCGTCGAATAATTACCAGCGAGTAATTACTTCGGCGAGTCCCGGGGAAAAATGGTGAAATAAAAAATAAACTGTGGACAAAAAACGAATACTTAATGACCTGAATATTCAGCAACGAAAGAAGAATAGGGATTTCCACAATTTTCGAGGGAAAAAATGTGACGTGGACATTTTGTTCAAGCCTGTTTTGATTCACTCATTAGAGATTAAAAATTGTGGAACTTTTTATGTTTTCCGGGCTATTGGTCCGGGCAAAACCAAACCGACCCTCATCAAATTTTCTCATTGTACAGGCGAATTTCATGTTTGTAATGTCACGATATTGCTCTGTTTTCCTTTGGTCATTACAGCCAATTTGATTGGTGTGCTTCTGAATGTCGCTGGTCTCACAGATTGGTGACGTCATGCTGGTGGTAGCCGAGGAACAGAATGGGAGTAAACCGAAATTTGAGTGGAACCATCAAATTAATTCATCAAATTTTGCCGAAGAAGATGAAGGAAGAAGTAGTTATATCAAAGATATCCAAGCTTTGTTGGCCCAGCTTGTGCCAAGCTTGGGTCAATCTTAGCGTCCCTAGCGTTGGACCACAGGCAGAATCCAATCTACGTCCAATATTGGATGCATACGTACATCCAAGCTTACTAGAATCATGCAAACCCAAGCTTCAGAAATAATGTTGTGCTAAGCTTGGTCCGAGCTCAGCTCTGTTAGCTTTGAATCTTAGCTTCAACAAGCATGAATCCCGGATTGCTCATACCATCTAAACCCAAGCTTCTGAACTAAGGTTGAACTAAACTGGATTGAAGCATATTTTTCCTAGTTTCGATTTGACGGCTTCAGCGAAACTCTGCTTAATATTGGATACATATATAAATCCAGGATTGCTGCACCACCTAAACCCAAGCTTGGAACCGAATGTTCAACTAAGCTTGGTCCAACCTCAATGTTCCTATCTTCGAAGTTTGAACCAAGATAAATTTTGTAGCTTGGACCAAGATTAATTTCGATGCTTCGACCACGAGAAACTCTGGAACTTGGACGAAAATGAATTTCGAGGCTTGTACCAAGATAAAGTCCGAAGCTTGAATGAAGCTAAAGTTCGAAGCTTGTATTAACCTACGTAACCAAGCTAGGACGAAGCTTATTCTCTAAGCTGGGATTGGTGTTACATTCGCATGTTCTGCACAGATTGACCGAGGCTTGAAAACACAGCTTTGGCGAAGCTAAGTCAAGCCTCGTCCAAGCTTTGATCAAGCTTCATCGGATGGTCAATTCCCACCTGGGTACAAGCATTTGTAAATACAAAATATTTTGCTTTTGAACTGACTATACACTGATCCGGAACAAGTCATTTGTTGCTTACTGCAAAGCAGCCAGTTACTTCCAATGATTACAATTTTCCATCAAACAAGTCTTAAATTGGATTCATTTAGGAGGAAATTCCGGAGTTTACGGTTTCTTGGGTCAAGTCAATGTTGTCCTCTAGCAATCCTCTGTTTTTTCCTCCGTGCAGTCGCATTGGTCCAGTATTTGATGGAATGCCCTATATAGCCGGCTCTTATCTATATATAGCCTACCATGTGAGTCTCATCTCCCGCAATTGAACCTATATATTGTTGAGATGTGTTTGTCCAGATCAGTTGAAAATTCCCATTGAGAAATTAACAGTGCCACCTCTTGTGTTTCCTCCACCTCCGCATCCAGCATGAGTTATATCGCCAAGTCCCTTACTTGGTGAGATCGTCGCCCGGACGTGTAAACTGCCTCGATCCTTGCCACATCCCTCGGGGTTACAGTAGAGAGCTCGTGATTAAGTTCCTTGGAAATTTCGTGTAGTCCCTCAGAGAGGTACGACAACGATGATGCACTGGGAGTTGAACTGTTCTATCTTACTTTTCAACTCACACCGTTGTACTGGCTGCTATCCGAGTACCGGGGGGAGCACCCTCCCCTCCCCCCCTCCCCCCCATCCCGCCGAGAAAGACCAAGTTGGATTTATTCGCGGGGTCCAATGTACAAACATTGCAAGGACAATATTTTACTTGTTTTATGGTGTTATACTGTTTCGAAAAATAAACAATTGCACACGTTATGGACAGTATCATCTGAGTAATGATCTGAGTAATTTGGTTGAATGATAAGATAGGTGTGTATGTGTGTGTGTATATGTGTGTGGGTGGGTGGGTGAGTAAGCGGGTGGGTAGGTTTAGGTGGGTAGGTTTAGGTGGGTAGGTTTAGGTGGGTAGGTTTAGGTGGGTAGGTTTAGGTGGGTAGGTTTAGGTGGGTAGGTTTAGGTGGGTAGGTTTAGGTGGGTAGGTTTAGGTGGGTAGGTTTAGGTGGGTAGGTTTAGGTGGGTAGGTTTAAGTGGGTAGGTTTAAGTGGGTAGGTTTAGGTGGGTAGGTTTAGGCGAGTAGGTTTAGGTGGGTAGGGTTGAGTGGTTAGGTTTAAGTGGGTAGATTTAAGTGGGTAGATTTAAGTGGGTAGATTTAAGTGGGTAGATTTAAGTGGGTAGATTTAAGTGGGTAGATTTAAGTGGGTAGATTTAAGTGGGTAGATTTAAGTGGGTAGATTTAAGTGGGTAGATTTAAGTGGGTAGATTTAAGTGGGTAGATTTAAGTGGGTAGGTTCAAGTGGGTAGGTAAGCTTAGGTGGGTGGGCGGGCGAGTGGATAGGCTTAGGTGGGTGGGTGGGTGCATGGGTAGGCTTGGCTGGGTGGGTCGGTAGGCTTAGCTGGCCGGGTGGGTAGGATTCAGTGGGTGGGTAGGATTCGGTGGGTGGGTCGATGTGTGGGTGGAGGGTAAGCTTAGGTGTGTAGGTGGATGGGTGGGTAAGCCTATGTGTGTGTGTGTGTGTGTGGCGTTCTGCTGCATGAGTGGTTGAATCGACGAATAGTCAGACCCACCTTCATTTTCTTATTTTTCTCAAAAGGTCAAGATCTCATCACTCTACAAAAACATCATCCCTGAGAATATCTGATTGCCTCCAGTGCTTGCTCAACTCTCCATCTCAATTCACATTTTTTCCCCCTGCAAATTGTCGGTGACATCAACGTCCCTGAATTTATTTACATAAGTCGAGCATCGATACGGAATGTTGCGCATCGGAGCGACCATAGTCGAGATCGAGAGTTGGATTGACTAGGAAGGCAGTGCAGTTGGATTCACAGTTTGTATATGAAGTGGGTTGGACGGGCTGAAGTTTCCGTTTCGTTTGATTTGGACCACTGAACTGTATCTCACGAGAAACCGACCTGCTAGTATATATATGCCTATTTCGGGCTATCATCGGCCTTTGCTTCTGCTCGATTGTTCCCGTGTCCTTCAAAAAATGGAGATAGCGTTGGGCGCGGCAGAATGAGTGAATGGGTCCAATTTTGGACAAACAAATGTATGTGAATCCACTCGAAAGCAACTGATGCGCAACTGAGTCCACTATTGACCACCGACCGCGAAATTGGGATAAAAACCAAAACATGACAGATGATCATACTCGTGGTCCAGGGGTTTCGGATGCTGGGTAGTTACATGGAGCGGGAAGAAGGTACATTCAGGTGGTAGGCGGGTGGGCGGGCGGGGGGGGGGGAGTTGGAGAGATAAAGGTTAGTCGTAAACTCGGACGTCCGTGCACTTTTCTTGCTTACTTTTTTCCTCTCCCTCTCTTTGCTTTGTCTCATTCTCTCCAAGAACGCCCTTATTACTGCTGCTTCTCCTCAGTGGCTGTGCGCTTACCACTGGGACTGACTCTCCACTGTTTTTCGCGTAATTAGAAGCTGGATAATTTATTTAACCAGCGTCTGCGCTCGTGTCGAGACACGTTAATGCGCCGTATATATTCTGTGATTCTTTTCCACAATTAATCAGCACATGTCGCGGCGGGGGAAAATTATTGAAACGGTAAATTCGTATTTTTGGATAATCCGTACCAGTTTTTGATTGTTTTATCCTTTACGACGATTGGAAAGATAAAATGGTGTGGATGTTCCTCACATTGCGATAAAATGTTCAATTTGGGTTTCTTGAACCTGATTCGTTCTGTATGTTTGTATGTGTGTGTTTTTCTGTGTGTGGGTGTGAGTGGGTGGGTGGGTGGGTGTGCGTGGGTAGGTGGGTGGGGTGTGGGTGGGTAGGGGGGTGGGTGTGAGTGGGTAGGTGGGTGGGTGTGAGTGGGTGAGTAGGTGTGAGTGGGTGGGTGGGAGTGGGTGGGTGGGTAGGAGTGGGTGGGTGGGAGTGGGTGGGTGGGTGGGTGGGTAGGTGTGATTGGGTAGGTGGGTGGTTGGTTGATTGTAAGTGGGTGGGTGGTGGGTGGTGTATGTAAATTACGAACATGAAAATTCTTTTTGAGACCCCTCCAAACTGCTCCACCCCACTATAGTTAACCAAAGGAATTTGCTCGTAAATAGTTGTGACAAATAATATGAGAATATTCACAAAATATGTAGCACACATAATAACGTCAACTGCATTATCCCCCCAACTATTAAATGTGATAATGTGGATTACAGTGCAAGTCGTCAGAGACAAATACATACATTTATGGTACTCATATAGCAACATACGTTGAATGGTTGTATTCAACTATAAAATTGTAATTTACAATTGTACATGGCCACACATGTAGAATGCATAATAACCGAGTTCATGATTGCAACTAGCATTGAATTTTATCATTTTAATTTATCCTTAATGAAATTGTCAACGTATTTTAATGAAAATATATTTTACGGGCGCAAAATAATGTTATGACGGCGTGAGTGGGGGGGGGGCTGCAAGGGTGGGAAGGGGTTGGTCGGCCAGGAGGGGGCGGCGTAGAGCGGGTGGAGGGGGGGGGGGGGGGGGGTCATACGCTTTTTGTTAGCAGAATTTTTGGCAATTATTGCCAATATTTCGAACAGTTTTTTTGAAATTTTTTTTTTTATATCAAAAAAGCGGGAAATGAAAAAATTAAAAATGAAAAAAAAAAACGTCAGATGATACGTCTCAAGCATATTATGTCCATAGAGACATCTCCAGCAGCATGTTGGACCTCGTGAAATTTTTTCGCGAGACTTTTGTCGCGGCGGAAAACGCGCAAAGCCTGTTTGGCATGGGAGGGGGGGGGGGGGGGGGGGGGAGAAGGAGGAGGATTACTTGGTGCGAATACACGAGGCATAAACATAACAGTTGAAATGGGGGGAAGGAACTAGAATGTACATGAACCGAATCAACCTACGACCCTGTGGATAAACGTTCCTGAGCGTTGGCCTGAGCTTGCTATCGCATCCGGCGGCTTTCCGTCTGGCGGAAGGTCGTGGCGTACGCCGAGAAATTACCGGATTAACCTCGTCGTCTCTTCGTTCATGCTCGGGGGACATAGACATGTACCCCCCCCCCCCCCCCCCCACTCCCACTCCGCCCACCATGACTCGCAGTTGGAATAGTTAGATTGTTATGTCGAAGGGATCTCGCGAGATGGATGACACATTGTTGGTGATAGGAGCTTACACAATGAGGAAATTTCCGACAGTTGATTACGGATTTTAATCGAGGTGGGGGGATTTATGGGATGTCCTCAGTTAGCTTGAGTGAATTTCGCTTGAATCTAAGCAGATATAGGGGATGGGGCGAAATAGCTTGTGATATTCTTCGGAAGATCCTTCGAAAAGGTAGGAGTGTGTGTGTGCGTGTGTGTCTATTTCTGTGTGTTGGTGGGTGGGTGTGGGGGTGGATGGGTGGGTGTGTGGGTGGGTGTAGGTGGGAGGGTGAGTGGGTGGGCGTCAGTAGATGCGTGTGTGGGTGGCTGAGTGGGTGAGTGGGTGTGTGAGTGACTGAGTGGGTAAGTGGGTGTGTGAGTGGGTGTGTAGGTGGGTGGGTGAGTGGCTGGGTGTGAGTGTGGGTGGGCGGGTGTGTGTGTGTGTGTGTATACTAATATTATTTGCTCGTACAATTAATGAATCGTGTAAACCACATCCTTGATTTTCACCCCAGATCACAATCACCCAATGAAGCAGAATAATTAGTGTAAATATCACGAAAAAGGAAAATATTACCGTTTGATGAAAGAAAGACTGACATTGCCTTTGCCATTTCGACAGGGAATTGGCTGTTGACACGCATGTTTATTAAACTTTCCGCCCGAAATACTTCTTTCTAGAACACGCGTATATGTATAGATATTCCACTCTACCCCTTCCCCCCCCCCCCCCCCCCACACCCCTCACCCTCCAGCCCCCTAGACCCACGTATGCTAACCCTGTACTTGTAAGCGATCACTTTCATTTCTTGCGCGCAATGGCGTAGCTTTAGGTCACCCTCCCATTCTCGTCACGCGCAGGTCTTTGCATTTACGTGTCACACGCAGAGCTCTCTGTAATTCTAAACTATATACATAGCGCTTATAGTGAACGTTAGACTAGCTTGACACATGAATTACACTGAGCCAGTGACTTTGTGTCAATGTTCTTCATGCTTTATTTTTCTATTAAAAAAAAAAAAAGGAAGAAATTTGTTCGTATATTTACCTGTAAATTGGGGTGATATCAGGCAGCCTCTCTGACGCTTTGTACCAAACGACTAGCACTGCTGAGTCATTTGGCTGAGGTGGTCGTATGTCACATGGTAATTCTGCTATACCATCAACCACTGCTCTTGCCTGAACTGGAGGTCCTGAAATATAGAATATTCTGTCAATATCATTTGCTGTGGAAATTTCATTTTAGGAGCGCGTTGGACTGAGAGAAGGACAGGCTCCTATGCATATGAATTGGAGATGTGTGTGTGTGTGTGTGTGTGTGGGAGTGGGTGTGTGTGTGTGTATGTGTGCGTGTGGGTGGGTCGATGTGGGTGGGTGGGTGGGTTGATGTGAGTGGGTCGATGTGGGTGGGTGGGTGGGTTGACGTGAGTGGGAAGGTGGGGGGGTGGGTGGGAGGGTTGTATGTGTGTGTGTATGCATAGCATTGAATTCCCCTTGGACGATTGCTCCATACAAACCTCGATCTGACTAAACACACACACACACACACGCACGTGCGTGAAAATCCAGCGAAATTTTTTTATGAATATTTATTTGCACGCTTATCTACCAAATTGATGCACATGTATATTCTGAAATGGTTAGGTATTACTATTCTACCCACCTGAAATTCAAAATTCAAAACCTTTCTCACATGTGGCAATAAACTTGCCTAGCACACCGGGGCCATTTCATATATTTATCATTTTATGTGGACATGTCAGTAAAAACCACAATTCAAGGTCCCCAATTTTATCTGAACTTTCCTCAACAATTTCCATAAATTCGGCAAACTACCCAACTGTGTAAATTGATAAATGCGGAGTTCAGTGAAAAGTGTCAACGACAAGTCAGACAAGGTGAAAAGGAAAAATAGGGAATTGGAGAATGTTCGGTGGCTGAGGTTGTTTATAAACTACCATACATATTTCTCGCTGGTAGAAGTAACATCCCTCGAAACTATGTTTCTATAAAACTGTACTTTTCATCAAACTGCAATTGAAATTTTTTTGTTCCGAAAAATTTGATGTGCAGTAAAATGTTCGAAGACATTGTTGTCCCCATTTAGAGATACTTTATCCCCGAATCGAGGATTTTCACATCCCCGCAACGCTCCTCTTTCCTTCCGCGAATGGATGCCTAGTAGAACGTATCAACGATATGTCAGCCGTGAAAAGTAAAAAAAGAAAAATACTGAATGACTAAAAGTGTGATCGTTTAGGTCATTTATAAACCGACATATACCAGTACATGGATATGTAAAAGTTCAAGGTAGTAGCTGAGCTGGCTCTCATGTGCCAACGGGCCTTATTGCCGCGCAAAATTGTTTCATGGTGGAATATCACTGTGTTGTGACTAGGGAAATGGAGCAGTGAGAAAGGGGTTGGAAAATGAGACAGAGAGAGAGAGAGCGAAAAAAAAACGAGCACATAACAAAACGCAAAGAAATGATCGCGCCACGTTGGCGAAAATGTAATCGAGGATTACACACATAGCGTATACGTATATTATCCGTGTATGTGTACTTGGACTATGGGGGTTGTACTGTGGGATTCGTTGTACGTGCCTATTTGGTATCACGATCACCGGAATGAACTCTTTCCCCTTCCACTGTTTCATCTATTCTCTTAAAGGAGGGGGGAAAAAAAGCCCTGTTCCTTCGTCTTTTCGCAGCGCGGTAAGGGCTCGTTATCGCCAATGCTCAGGTTACCTTAACAGTAATTCTCTCTTTCGTTTAATTATCCTTTTTCAGTTATCATAGTTTTTCAAGTGTATAAAAAACATTCAGAAATATTTCTCGAAACAAATTGGAAAGTACATTTTTACACACACCCACCAACCCACCCAACTATCCGCCCACCCACCCATGCAGCCACCCACTCACTCACCCACTCACGCCCACCCACCCACTCACTCGCCCACCCACTCACGCTCACCCACCCGCTCAACCACCCACCCGCCTAACCACCCACCCACTCAACCACCCACCCACAGACCCATCCACTCACACCCATCCACTCACACCCATCCACTCACACCCACCCCTCACCCACCCACCCCTCACCCACTCACTCACCCACCCACCCACTCACGCCCAGCCACCCACTCACGCCCACCCGCCCATCCACCCACCTCTCACCCACCCACCCATGCAGCCACCCACTCACTCACGCCCACCCGCCCATCCACCCATACACCGACCCACACAGATACACACACATACACACAGGCACACAAGTCGGGAAATTTTGAGGAAATTATCAATTTGTTCGCTTCCAACATTTGCTCGTAAATGCCTATTTATCTCGTGAGTCTCATTGAACTCGTCATCTGATATGTTCATAAATGGAACTCAACTGAACCTGTGCAATGTGATACCAAAGAATGGAAAACATGAATTCCAATATTTAAATTTTCATGTCAAACTCTATTTATCTGATGTATACTTCGCTAAACATATGTATGGTAAGCCATGCCAGGCTATCATCGTAATATTTGCGGAACATTCATTGCCATTCATGTAAGCTAACAATGGAGGTACTGTAGGTGAATGAAACTAAGAGGGAGCATCGTTGACTTAAAAATGGAGATAATTGTAGTGATTTATTTCTGTTATCTCATTAGAAATTCAAACCGAGCTTTCGAAAAGCTCGAAGGTCAAAGAGTTTCAAAAGCTCAATAAAAGCCCTGCAAAATTTTTAATGATCATGGTCAAAAGCTCAATTCAAGCTTTTGAAAAGCTCAAAATGAGTAATAAAAAAAGCTCCAATCAAGCTTTTTGTGTTCTTCGATGCATTAAAAAGCTCAATTTGAAGAAGGGAAACATCATTTGAGGCATTTTTTTTTGCGACCGCTCGCGTAAAATCTAGGTCGCACAGTAATGAGTTAGCGATATGTGAGTTCACACGGACAGCGAAAACTATCAGGTTACCAACTAACGCTGGTTTTGTACCAAACAACCCGTTAGTTAAATTTTACCAACGTAAAACCATCTGGTGTCAAATATCTTACATTCATCTCAAAATAGACGCTGATGGGCACGAACACATATATAGTTATTTCGAAAATTGCCGATAGTTCCAGAGGACCTGTAAGTTTATTTAAAAGTCTATATATAGATGGGTCTTTTGTATACAGGATGGTGTAAAACTACGGATTTTCCTGTAGAGGGCGAAATTTCGAGTTGAAAGTTCCTCTGTCACTTCTCTGTATGACGCTGAGTCATTGTTCCAGGTAGCGATGCAGTTCCGGGCTGTGGAACAGGATGAAACCGGTTCCACGTGGTGGAACAAGTTGAAGAACGGTTCCATAACGTGGCAAAAAATGGGAAAACGGTTCCATAAAGCGGAGCAGGCTGAAGAACGGTTCCATGAAGTGGAACAGATTGGAGATCGGTTGTATAAGGTAGAACAGGGTGGAGAACGGTTCCATGAAGTGGAACAGGCTGGAGAACAGTTTCATGAAGTGAAACAGGCTGGAGAACAGTTCCATGATGGAGAACAAGTTGAAGAACGGTTCCATGAAGTGAAACAGTTTAGAGATCGGTTCCATGAGGTGGAACATCTCCGTAAACGGTTCCATGAAGTGGGCCAGGTTGGACACCGATTCTATACGGCGCAACAAGATGGAGAACGGTTCCATGAGGTGGAACAGGTTGGAGAACGGTTCCATGAAGTGGAACAGGTTGGAGAACGATTCCATGAAGTGGAACAGGTTGGAGAACGGTTCCATGAGGTGGGACAAGTTGACGAACGGTTCCATGAAGTGGAACAGGTTGGAGATCGGTTCCATGAAGTGGACCACGTTGGAGATCGGTTCTATAAGGTGCAACAGGTTGGAGAATAGTTCCAGGTGAAACAAGTGTGGAACCGGTTCGTAATCGTGGAACTGGACTTGGAACTTCACGTGAAATTAGTAGATGGCTCGAATGACCAAGTACACAGAGCAAAGTTGCAGCTCCCATGCGGGTGCAATGATCCAACTTCGGTGTACTATATCGTACGGAGACATATATGGAGACCCAGGAACTTTCGACTCCATATTTTGACCCTCTTCCCATCCTTCAAAGGGAAGTGCTCAATAATGAAAAAAATTAGCGAATCGCTGGCGCGAAAACCGTAGCGCGATCTACAGTTAAAAATATTAGATCGTCTTCAGCAACACTCACCACAAATATTCATCATTGTAACTATGAACGGGGCTTGAACCTCCATTCAGTGTAAATGGCATTAGTCCTACGTTGGTCATGAAATGCTTTTACTTATAATAAACCTATACATCTAGACTATTCTGCGGTCTAGCCCTGGCATGTCATAGCCGCCATTCTCCGTGGTATTCTACTCTAACTGCTCAACCTCCTAAAATTCTGTCTCTTTCTCAAACGAGAAAGGGCGCACAAAACCGCGCATCTGAAACACGGGTTTTACCACTACCAGGGGCAAATTTCCCCTGGGCTAATCTCGTAGGATTATAAATGTACCCAAGTATGTCTCAGGCATTAGGTTGTCTCTCATTATTGGTATAGCATTTCATGAGAATTAAAAAGAAGGAGTCTCTTGGTTCTTGGCCGTCGGAGTAGATTAAACCGCGGTGGATGGAATACTTATATGGATGGATAAGGATTTTTGTCGATTATACCTATACTCTCCCACCCATTCTCCCACCCACTCACCCACTCTCCCACCCACTCTCTCATCCAGCCACCCACTCTCCCACTCATTCACCCCTTCTCCCACGCACCCACTTACCCACTCTCCCACCCACTCACCCTCCCACCCTCCCTCTCACCCACCCTCCCTCTCACACACCCTCCCACCCATCCACTCACCCACCCACCCTCCCTCTCACCCTTCCACCCATTCACTCACCCACCCATCTATCGACCCATCTCCTACACACACACACACACACACACAATTAATAAATTATGTAAATTTATTTAATACCAAATTATTATTACTTGTGACAGCCTTTCCCAACGCCATACAATACTTGGATGAACCCTATCTATTCCATAAATTCTCATTAAAACTGCAATAGTTTATTAATGCACCAATCAACTCACCGCAAAATTAGAGCTCACATATTGATAGAGTTTATACAATAGATACCCCTCTAACAATTTACAAATATCACCCAGCGCCAGGTAAAAAGTATTCTCCAATAGTAAATTGGCATATTTATTGAAACATGGAAATAACAAATTTTGTGGGTGATTGCAAACTATCCCGACGTTTAGAAACGAAGAAAAAATTGTATCTTTAGAACGGTTGGAGATACGACAAAAAGTATTTAACAAATGTTGTTGGTGGGACAAAAAGGCACATTTTTTGTTTCATAACTTTTTGTCTAACTCCCATAAGTTAGAAGATATTGCCGTCGGAAAGTTGACGGGCCGGTGCGTAGAGGGCTATGGCCACATGTTCTCTATTTATACAATATATGACATATATCAGTGAATATGTTTTTTTCATGGGGGATTATTCGTATAGGATTTTGCATGAATTGAAAATAAGGAGTCCCTTGGTTCTTTGCACACAGGTGTGGATATCGTCGTCTCAGCTTACTGGGATCGTTCATTTGGGCGTGGAAATAATCCAACTAGGCTATAGCCTTTAGTCCAGAGTAAGCCGATAATCTGCCGGTCAGACGATGGTGGGAAGCCGCACGAGTGACCATTAGATATCTATTGCGAGTTCCCTCCAGGAAATCCGTCGCGTGTAAGTCGAATCGCGAATGAACGACAATGATTTATCAATTGTACATTAATTATATTGACTTCGAGATAGGAGAAATTATTGTTTTGGTCTGGAGAAAAAATTGTTCCCAGGTGGGAATTGACCATGGGATGAAGCTTGATCAAACCATGGACGAGGCTCGACTAAGCTTCGCCAAAGCTGTGTTTTGAAGCTTCGGTCAATCTGTGCAGAACATGCGAATGTAACACCAATCCCAGCTTAGAGAATAAGCTTCGTTCTAGCTTGGTTACGTAGGTTAATACAAGCTTCGAACTTTAGCTTCATTCAAGCTTCGGACTTTATCTTGGTACAAGCCTCGAAATTCATTTTCGTCCAAGTTCCAAAGTTTCTCGTGGTCGAAGCATCGAAATTAATCTTGGTCCAAGCTACAAAATTTATCTTGGTTCAAACTTCGAAGATAGGAACATTGAGGTTGGACCAAGCTTAGTTGAACATTCGGTTCCAAGCTTGGGTTTAGGTGGTGCAGCAATCCTGGATTTATATATGAATCCAATATTAAGTAGAGTTTCGCTGAAGCCGGTAAATCGAAACTAGGAAAAATATGCTTCAATCCAGCTTAGTTCAACCTCAGTTCAGAAGCTTGGGTTTAGATGGTATGAGCGATCCGGGATTTATGCTTGTTAAAGCTAAGATTCAAAGCTAACAAAGCTGAGCTCGGACCAAGCTTAGCACAACATGGCTTCTGAAGCTTGGGTTTGGATGATTCTAGTAAGCTTGGATGTATATATGTATCCAATATTGGACGTAGATTGGATTCTGCCTGTGGAACAACGCTAGGGACGCTAAGATTGAACCAAGCTTGGCACAAGCTGGGCCAACAAAGGTTGGATATCTTTGATATAACTAAGCTTGGTTTGATCTAGGCTTATACATGGGATGAAGCTATGTCGAAGCTATCAAGTCCAAGCTTCGGCATCGAAGGTCGGACCAAGATTGATCTCATCGTTCAAGCTTCGAATTCGCCACCTCGGCTACTTAATTGCCCCCATTTTTAACATGCTTCCACCAATTATCGACATATTCCCCAACCAGGTATATTCTAATTCAACTCGCCATATCTTCTAAACTATACGGTGTAGCAAAAAATGTCATAAAATATGAAATGTGTATTTTTGTATAAGGAACAACTTTGGTTATATATATTTTTCTCGTATCTTGAACGGTTCCGCCGCTACGGCGTTATCAACAATTACAATATCAACAATTGATGGCCTGAACCAATTTTGTTCAAAAACTAATTAGCTTAAAATTGGCCAATGGATCATACCCATTTTACCCCACCCCCCCCCCTCTATTTTTGTTGTTCACCCATTTCGCCATATGCTGCCAGCAGTAAACATGCACTTGAAAAGTTTATACCACTGCATTGATGCATGTAGGCCCGGATGGCGTTTCAGGATTTTCCTGAATTCGTGGGGCGTGTAGGTACAACCACGCGATCGTATATATAATGCTAGCAACATTCGTGCACGTCAAAGAGAGGCATTAAACGCGTTTCACTCAAACTTCCGAAACGTCGGACATGCTCGGCGTTGGTTGGTGCATTCCTCCTTTATCGCTCGTCCGCTGCGCGGTCCGTCCTCACCCCCCCCCCCCCCCCCCCCCACCCGCCCACCCCCCGGCTCTCTCCTCTATCCTTTGGCCATTTTCTTCTCTCAGTGCTCTTGCAACTTTTTCCATTAGTATATACATATACACCATTAGGCACTTCGTCGAGTATTCTTGCCCCATGGAATGCTCTTCTGTGCTATTCATCTTTCGCCAATGTTGCCTGCGGAAATCTTAGCAGCTCTTGTTGATTCTTATGGTTCATATAATCGGTTTTCTTAGGCGGCAAAATTATTGGTGTACATAGGAGGGAAAAATCACTTGACTGTAATGACAGGGATAGCGCGTTACTGGAGTGGGAGTGAGACGCCAATAGGGGTGCGCGCGCTCCAGGGTTAAACCCGTCATACCTCCTTAATTATGACGAATATGGGAAAAAGTGATACTGAATTAAATATGCATTTTCACTTACTGAGCAAATTCTGTTAAATACTTTTTGCCGTATCTCTTACCGTTTTCGAAATAGGGCGTTGTAAACAATTCAATTGTTAATAACAGAAAAAACTGCTCGGTCAATTTGAACCGAAAATTGATCCGATCTAAGTTCCATGAAGATACTTCGGATAGGACCTCGATGAACCAGATCGTTCGACCCGTTTGTGAGAAATCGGTAACGGAAAATTCCGATTCCACACATACGAACATACACACACAGACATTTGTTCGGAATTCGATCGGAAGCATTTTGGTATACTTAAAACTCTAGTTACGAATCGAAATAAACAAAATCGATTTAGGTGTCATTACAATATCTTCCCGAAAAATCGGCAAGTTAATTCCCGGAAGATCGGCAAGTTAATTCCCGAAAAATCGGCAAGTTAATTCCCGAAAAATCGGCAAGTTAATTCCCGAAAAATCGGCAAGTCAATTCCCGAAAAATCGGCAAGTTAATTCCCGAAAAATCGGCAAGTTAATTCCCAAAAAATCGGCAACTTAATTGCCGAAAAATCGGCAAATTAATTCCCGAAAAATCGGGAAGCAAAAAAAAAGGGAAAAATAATAATAATTAGGCACAACATTTATGCACTGCAGCAGTGGAAGACGACACTTTCTCACATGTCCATCGATTATAATGGCTACAAGCTGCACACGATATGAGAGATCAGGGTCATTACAATAACTTCCCGAAGAATCGGCAAGTTAAAAATAATCAATGATAATGTGATGAAAAAAAGCGCGGGCGATGTATTGAGTTTTTTTTTGACCCAAGGGATGAATACACCGAGTACTGAGGATTCGCTTCTTCTGGGGGGGCTTTACGAGAGATTCATACGCGATTCCAAAGCCGATAAGTACGCTCGTAAAGATAAAGGCCCAAAGATAGCTCGATGGATTTAGAGGGTAGGTGTAGTTCCCACTAGTGCACTCGGCAGCACGTACATTTTATGCTTTACGTTTTTCTGCATCTAAATCACACTGTTTGGAGATGCAATCATTTCATCCTGATTTTTATATTTCCACCAAAGTTGTATTACATTCGTATGATGTTATGTTGATTCAGTGATGGAAAGCGCGGGGAATACTCGTTGAATTATTGTTCGATATGTTTACTCGCGTTTAGTGATTCAGACAAGCCACATGGACAGCGATGTATAGGCGGCGATGTATAGTATGTCAATTATATACGCATATATTCGGGCTAACAGTACGATATTCAAGATATATGCGAAGAGATGTACAGAGATATACTCTGCCAGAGGTGAAACTTGCTATTGGTTCATTTCATTATCTGCAAAATTCCTTTTTCCGCCGTTTCCATCAATCAATTCAGTGAATAACATATCAAAAATTTACCCATTACCCTTCCATCCTTGACCACTTATCGACTGACTTAATTAATCACAATCATGATTAAGTTTTATTTCACTTACTCTTGGACCTGTCCCGACAAAATTCGAAATGACATGCTCTGGTACAGTTTCAATATTCTGATCATTGCTCGGTTGTTTCACATGTGAGTGGTTATGATCCTCAACGTTGACATTGATTGCTTTTGCCCTGGCCCCATGATCCCTCATACGTTCGGCCGCACTTTTGCCTACTGTTTTTGTTTTCTTTGGTTTTAAAGCATTCTTCTCACGTAAACGATCACGATATTCTTTGCAACGTTCTGCATTGGTGTTCCCCATAATTGACACTAGCAATACACTCGGTTCACGTTCTTCTCCCCACTCTGCTACAGTGCCATGTAGCGTGTCGGAATTTTCGTAACGCCCCCCTCCACTACTCGCGCTGCATCCCTTCCCTTAAACACGTTGCATCGAATTTTGTGTTACGCGCCATAAGAACTTCAATCCACCGCAGCAGTGCATCACCAAACGCAGAGGACATCTGATTGTCAATGCGCCTAATTCCCCAAGGACCTCAAACCGTAAATACCAATAATATTCCCACATTGATCTCCGATTTATATTCCACCCAACAATTTTTTCCCCCCATTACGTCTGCCCCCATTTACCCCCTCCCCTCCTTTTCACCCCCCTACCCTCACTCGCTTGTCGAAAGTTTGAACAGAGTGGCGTGCTTCGTCTCCATCATGGCGAACGCCTCGCTTCGAGTTACCACCGCGAAACGCTTCCGAACTAACCGCAAGACCGCACCTCCTCAGGCTGAGTAGAGCCCTCCAAACGCGTTTACTATGGCTCCCCCTTCTCACCCACCCTCCCTCTTCTACTTTGGCATAGGCCAACCCAATCTCCTCACCCCCCCCCCCTCCCACTCTTCCCCCCCGAAAACCCCTTTACGAATCTATCCTCATTCATGGGAAAGTTTCATTGGATTTAACGGAAAGGCATTGTCTTGCTTGAATTGTTGCGGCACTTCCGACAAGTCAGCCGTTACGTCTATCGCAATTGTCCCGAGCCCCGCTGGATTATATCAGTTTAACGCGTGTTCCGTAACTGGTATTAAGGAGGTGAAACAAAATGTGGAATATCCAGTAACCAGGAAGTTGTAAACATTGGAATGGAATAGGTATTTTGGGTCAAGATGCAGTTGGTATGATTGGAGATGCACCTTATTCCTAGATGGTAGATCTAGAAGATGGTGGATAGAGGGTTTGGAAATGATGGTGATGGTGATGACTGGGTATTTTTTAGGTATTAATGGTGCAGTGTGGTTATGGATCCACCATTGGTGGAGGACAACTGATAGGTATTGTGCTCTTCTGTGCCGACGGTTGAGGGGAGAC
Organism: Asobara japonica; assembly: GCA_026005395.1. Taxonomy (NCBI): domain Eukaryota; kingdom Metazoa; phylum Arthropoda; class Insecta; order Hymenoptera; family Braconidae; genus Asobara; species Asobara japonica. Next base: position 2,289,414 of record BQMI01000510.1, read on the forward strand.
CGCGGTGGCATTCCAAAGCTTGCGGTCACCGCGATTGGCCTGGAGATCCAGTAATGATGTTTGGTACCCAGGGTGGTCTGTACCCAGGTCGATTGGACGTAATGAATTAAATGGCGACAGTTATATTAACCACTGGATTATCGTCACTCTTTGGAGCCGCCGAGGACCATTTGTTCTCCAAGTTTTCGGGGATGTTTCTTCAAGGTCAGGCGCACTTAATGCCTTCCGGCATGATACTGATTATATCAAGGTCGCAATTCTACAGTTTTGATTAAAAGGACAATTTGTAACATGTTGCGCTTGCATACGATGCTTTTCGCTGAAGACACCCGCCTTTAGAAGTAACCTTCGAGTTGCGCTCGTCTGCCACCGTTTGACGTTGTGGTTGCGACCAATGCGCTATTGCCTGCTTGGACACCTCCGTCAACTTGGCCCGTTCGAGGTGCCGCGACCGATCGCTATAGTTGATTGTACGACATTATTTTACTTGTTCAATGCTTTCATTCCAGTTTAGATATAGTTTCAATAATTTTGGCGACGTGAGTTCGACTGAAATCATCGAAACTCCAAGAGAGTGTGTGTGTGTGTGCGAGTGAGTGGGTGGGTTAGTGGGTGAGTGTATGTGTGGGTGGTTATATCTGTGGGTGGGTGGATCGGTGGTTGTATGTGTGGGTGGGTGGGTGGTTGTATGTGTTAGTGGGTGGGTGAATGGGTCGGTGGGTGGTTGTATGTGTGGGTAGGTGGTTGTATGTGTGGGTGGGCGGGTGGTTGGTTGTATGTGTGAGTGGGTGGGTCGGTGGGTGGTTGTATGTGTGGGTGGGTGGTTGTATGTGTGGGTCGGTGGTTGTATGTGTGGGTGGGTGGTTGCATGTGCGAGTGGGTGGGTGGGTCGGTGGGTGGTTGTATGTGTGGGTGGGTGGATGGTTCTATGTGTGGGTGGGTGGGTGTATGTCTAGGGAGTGGGTATGTAGGTTTTTTTTTTTTTTTTTTTTTTTTTTCTACTCTTTCTCTATTCGTATTCACCCACGTAACCGCTGGTAGGCATTACTTCATGGGCAATACTACGGATCAGAGTACCCACCCTGTGCGGCTGGGGCCGACTTCGCCATTTCAGCTCATCGTATTTCTAATCACAGGGTAAACCTCCAGAAACCCCTGTGACACGATGGCGGGCGTCTACGATGGAACCCTCCCCCCCCCCCCCCCGCGCGACGGGTCGCGTTCGGTCCCGGCTCACGGTCTCACTTCATGGATACCGCCGATAGCACACACGGAATGTTCCTGCCATCGGTCGGAGTCCGTGAGAAAATATTTTTCAGAAAAAATATTTGCAGTGAGCGGGAATTGAACGCGGGACCTTTAGAATAGTAGGCAGACACTCTACCCACTACACCAAAGCCCCGTCACATAGTGGGTATGTAGGTGGGTGGCTGTGTAGGTGTGTGGGTGAGTGGGTAGGTGGGTGTGTAGGTGGGTATGTACGGGGGTGTGTAGGTGGATGGGTGAGTGGGTGGGTGGGTGTTTAGGTGGGTGGGTGTTTAGGTGGGTGGGTGGGTATCTGTAGATGAGTGGGTGGGTGTGTGGGTACCATGTGACTACTTCTGCAGGTTGAGCTTTTTTGTCTGTGCATGAATCATACCAGTAATAATTAAACGGTGAAGGAAAGACCATTGTATAGCCAATCAAAACTTGCAATTATGTGATCGCTTGTGGATCAATCTCGAGTTCTTATTTGATCCACTTTTTGACCTGACCCTAATTGTAATTTCTATTTGGGGTTAGCCGTCAAGAATCGAAGAGCCGGGAGGGCTCGACGGCAGCTATCATCTGGAAATTCGTGTCACGTGTAAGTATATATAGCATGGGAGAAACAATAGCCGTGTACGTGATTATCCTTCGGAAGGGCAAGCGGTTATGTCATAAATATCGTACTGGACAGGGTGGATCTGTGAGTCAACCGACGACTAGCTTCACCCAAGAGAAATCATTGTTTTTTCAAGCGCCACTGATCCCCGGTCTACCTTTTTACGGAGAATCATAATGATATGACGGGCTATTTATTTCAAGGGATTAACGGAGATATACTTTTCAGATAAATTTAAGATACGAATGTAACTATAATTTTGAGTAGATTATCCTCATCGTTTTCACAATTTATGTTCATCTGTGGAAGATTTAAATCGATGTAGAGGGGGTCAGTAGGTCCTGTAAGGGTCACACACACACTGCCAGCCACCCACCCACCTACACAGATACTCATCTATCCACCCACTTGCATACACACTCACCCACTCACCCGCCTACCCACCCACTCACCCACTTACCCACCCACTTACCCACCCACTCACCCACTTACTCACCCACCCACTCACTCACCTACTCACCCACCCACTCACCCACTCACCCACTCACCCACCCACTCACCCACTCACCCACTCACCCACTCACCCACTCACCCACTCACCCACTCACCCACTCACCCACTCACCCACTCACCCACTCACTCACTCACCCACTCACTCACTCACACAGACACCCATCCACCCACTTACACAGACACTCGCCATCGCAGCACAGGAGTTTCTGGGGGTTTACCCTGTGTTCAGAAATATGATGTCCCAAATGACGAAAGCCGGCCCCCGTCGCAGGGATGAGTGTCCACCACGCCCTTCCGAAGAAATGCTGACGAGCGGTTACCAGGGGGAGTCCAAGAGAGACGAACGGAGGTAAAAACACACACACACATAGTCAGACAAGTTTTGTTAATGTAATTATTCATCCTGCTCAATAACAATTTCAAACCATTTTCTGAATTGATTGAAAACAGAAATTTCCGAATGTTCCATGGACGGAAAGGGATTCCATTTTGCTGAATATGGTAAGTGATTCAAATCTCATTTCGTGTCTATTCAAACCACTGGTGTATATATATCAACCAAGTATATATATACATATATATATATGATGCCTCGAGATCAAGATTGTGATATTGAAAACACAGGGTCTGCCAACGGTACCACTAAGTGTTATTATTATAAACATTATTTGCTCTATTCTGTTGTAACAGCCGTAATTCCGCGAGATTAACATTCAAAATCTGGGGATTTTGGAAATTTCCAAAATTGTCGAAAATTGTTTCAAGAATGAAACTTGTCAAGATGCTTCAAAAATGTCATCTCAAATTTGACGAAATTTTAAACATAGAAAAAAAAAATGGAAAATCGAGAAGAAAACCCTCATACGATTTTGAAGATATAGGGGGACCCGGACAAAATGGGACACCCGAGTAAAATGGGAGAGTCGGACAATATGGGACACCCGAGCAAAATGGGAGAATTGGACAAAATGGGACATCAGTGCAAAATGGGACACCAGTGCAAAATGGGACACCAGGACAGAATGGGACGCCCGGTCCAAAGCGGACATTCGGACGAAACCCGGTATGCCGATAGAATGGGACATCCGAGCAAAATGGGACACCCAGACGAAATGGGACATCCGGACAAAATGGGACACCCGAGCAAAAATTGAACTCCCCCCCAGAAATTTCGAAAATTTGAAAATTTGAAGTTTCTAAACCCAAGATTTGTCAATGTCATAAAAAACTGAAGTTGAAAATATGAGAATGATTTGAAGTATTAGAATGATTGGAGAATCAGGGCTTGGAGAAATAGCACATATTGAAAAGTCATAGTACCAAGGACATCATCGAATTGATCTCGGCCCTCATCACCCTTTCTGCCCTCGGTTAAAGCGAATCCACAGAGTCGATAATTCCGTGCCCCATTCGCGTGGAAACAACGTGGTGGACATTCTCAGGCTTATGTAATACCCGTCTTATACGTTCTGGCTGTCGGCCAGACCTCGTAAATCCCGAAATTACACGAGAAAAGTCGAGATTTTCTTCCTGCGTACGTCTTTCCCCTCGATTCTCTCTTATATTTCCAGTTTATTTTTCTCCACGGTATAAGTGCTTCTGCACAATGACCTATGTTTATAACTAGCTCATATTTCTTAGCAATTTTTGAGCCATGTTTCAAGTATTGAGGAATTCAGGGGAGAATAAAGGGAGCAATTTGTCGAATGTTAGATTTTCGTTGTGGCGATAGACGAGAGAATTGAGAGGAGATGATTGTGAATGGATGCAATACGAGAGAGAAATTTTATGATTATCGCCAAGTCGAGACAAAACGAGAGAATCGAGACGAGACGAGAGAGCAATTTGATGATTATCGGCGAGTCGGGACAAGACGAGAGAATCGGGACAAGACGAGAGAATCGAGACAAGACGAGAGAATCGAGACATGACGAGACAATTATGACTCGATACAATACGCGAGAGCCATTTTATGATTACTGCCAAGTCGAGACAAAACGAGAGAATCGAGACAAGACGAGAGAATCGAGACAAGACGAGAGAATCGAGGCAAGACAAGAGAATCGAGACGAGACGAGAGAGCAATTTGATGATTATCGGCAAGTCGGGACAAGACGAGAGAATCGAGACAAGACCAGAGAATCGAGACAAGACGAGAGAATCGAGACAAGACGAGATAATTATGACTCAATACAATACGAGAGAGCCATTTTATGATTATCGCCAAGTCGAGACAAGACGAGAGAAACGAGAGAAGACGAGATAACTATGACTCGATACAACATCAGAGGCCAACTTCAACGACGTCTCAAAAATTTCAGAAATTTAATAATTTTCGAAAAAAATAAATTCTCAAAAATTTCAAAATTTTCAAAATTTTTAGACATTAAAAAAAAAATTGCAAACCATTCAATTGAAACCCTCCCCATTACGACCCGTGATTTCCAAACCAAATAGCACCAATTCACAATTGCCACCGGTTGTAGGATTGACTTCACCTAGTTGCCAAGAAATGTTTTTATCGATTGACATGTCAAGGCCATACGCGGCGAATGCAGAAGAATTGATTAAGGAAAACCAAAGTTACCCCTCCACGACCATACTTTAGTAATCGGCCGATTTCATCAGCATGTTTTTTTTATTATCTCCAACTCCTTTGATCCATTAAGGACATGTGGGCTTGTGGACCATTCGCCGCACCGCATTCGCATGATAAGACACAGGAAACCACAGAAAACCTATGTCGGTACGGGCTGCTACTGTATGAGCAGCCTCCCGCTCATAGGACAATTCCAAAAAAATTTGGTCCTCTTGGGAATGCTGTATCATGAAATTTCAGTTTTTCATCAGACAGCAGAATCCAGAAGGTTCAAATGATCTTCTGACCCAAGAACTCGGGTGCTTGATGTCGTAAAAAAATTTGAATTCGTTTAAAAAAAATTGAAAAAAAAATTAATAATCTCCCATTTGACCTTACTACATGCTATTCATTCATTTGTGTTTGTTAAATACCATTTCATCCACAGCGTTTGATGCGTGTCCCATAGCAAATGAACGTAAATATTTCAAATAGTATTTCAAGCCAACTCTGTGGCCGGGGGGGGGGGATATAACGGTGGTCAATTTAATAGGAGTCGAAGCGAAGTCTAGTTTCTGATGTTTGAGTTATACTAGAGTGAACTCGTTGTCACAAGGTGTTTCTGCTTGGCAGCATCACAAAAGGCAGCCCGCACGCACCCTTGGATGCCATATGTACCGCAGAATTGACCACAAAAGACTGGAGCATTGTACCAGCCTCAAAGAGAAGATTTTTCCCTCAAATTTGTGCATTTTCAGGCTACTCCAAATTGAAGAATACTCTGCTGAGTTAATTCAATTCATGAAGTGGGGAACTTATTTGCTCAATTTTTATGTAGTTTGACAAAGCAAAATTGGAATACTTTGAATTTTTTCTTTCATATATGGAATTATTTTCGAGAGGCAGCGTTTTCTGGATGACATCCAGGAACACGTCCACTTGCTGACTCGCCCACTTGCCGACTCGCCCACTCGCCGACCCGCCCACTCGCCGACCCGCCCACTCGCCGACCCGCCCACTCGCTGACCCGCCCACGAACAGGCCCATCTACCAACCAACCCGCCCACCTACCCACCACCCCACCGTCACGCCCACTTACCCACCGACCCCCTCCCCCCCAACAACCGGCCTATCTACTCACCGACCCGCCCACCTACCTATAGACCCTCCCACCGACACGCCCACCTACCCATCGACCCGCCCACCTACCTATAGACCCTCCCACCGACACGCCCACCTACCCATCGAGCCGCCTACCTACCTATCGACCCTCCCACCGACACATCCAGCCACCCACCCACTGATCGACGGTTCATTTATTCTCGGTTCAATACTTTTGCAGAAGAATTATTATTAATCTTTAAACGATTAATGCTTTCAACGGAAGAACGTTTAAAACATGCTTAACTTGTCCTGTAATTAACTTTGCACCACCAGCTTTAGCCAATATAATTGATTCTGAAAGTACTATTCCAGGTTCAGAATCCATTACGTTAGTTTGACGAAGGTTGTGACGAGGCATCAATAGAGTTTGATAAAGAAAATGCCGGGGGAAAATGGTGTACTAGAGGTAAACTTGGTCACCCAGAGTCTCGCAAAACCTTCCTAACCCGCGAGTGGGCGTAAATCAAAATTGGCAGGTACAAAATTGCGACAGCTCTTCGGTTGGAAGGCCGTGAACCATAGAAAGAGGAGCCTCGACACACTCTACTAAATCTGGGGAACCACCGTTGGAAACAAGTAGTACGGAAAAGTTTTCATGCGCCAAGTGTATGGAAGTGAAACGAAAAACGAATAACCGCGATATTGAAGTATACTATAGTATGCTATATATAAGATGCCTTCTTCGGGGACATAGGTTGGGCAGTGACAAATATTATTCTCACTGATGGAAATTTACGTGAAAAAAAAATTTTGGCAAATTTTTTTAACCCATGAAATGGAGTGACACGTAAAAAAATGGCTCCGAAATACCAGAATACATATGAATTGGTTTGAGTTGCGTCAGCCCCCGCAAAGTGTATCATTGTAGCATTATTATTTCATGAGAAAATGTATTTTTGAAGAAAATTGCTGGCAATCCAAAGTTGGCGGATGAAGAAGATGGGTAAAATGTTGATGCAGAGGGGACGCAGAAGAGCAGAAAGATTTGGGGATTGTCGTGAGATTGGCATCATCGCTGCCTAAAAAAAACTTGTTCTCTTCCACAATTTTTCCAGGAGCATTTCTTGGCCGTCATATTCCTTTTATCACCCGCCATCTTCTCTTTTATCCATGGGGATCATGTCTGAATCAAGCAATCAGACACTTATTCTTCCTCATCCCATTTCCTTCATCTTCATTGTCTCTGCTTTTCTTCAGGTTTATACGTTTGTGAGACCCACCAAATGGAATGACATAATGCGATATATCACATTGGTACAAAACATATTTATTTTTTTCCTATGTATAGAAATTGTTATGTTCTTTTTCGGCATACAGCAATAGGAAATTATATATATATATATAGACACAGAAAGGACCTCGATGGTATTATTCGTTCACGAGAAATCGTTGGACACAATTTTTTACCACACACACACACACCCGCCCATCCGAGCACCCGCCCACTCGGGCACCCGCCCACCCGAGCAACCGTCGACTCGAGGACCCGCCCACTCGGGGACCCGCCCCCTCGGGGACCCGCCCACTCGAGGACCCGCCCACTCGGGGACCCGCCCACTCGGGGACCCGCCCACTCGGGGACCCGCCCACTCGGGGACCCGCCCACTCGAGTACCCACCCACTGGAGCACCCGCCCAATCGGGCATCCGCCCATCCGAAGACCCGCCCACTCGGGGACCCGAGCACCCACCCACCCGCCCAATCTTACAAATGGTCCATAGATATTAGAAATAATTTGAAATGTGAGGCTTATTACACTTTTTTAATTGAATGTCCATTTGAATAATTGAGATCAGAAGAATGAGGACACCACATAGTGCTTGATTATATTACTAGTAATGAATATTCTAACCACGAGAGTACCATGAGATGCGCCTTCTTCCTTCCTGAGTCTGTGGACACTGGCCGAAAAACCATCTCCAACAGTACTAGTTAAATTCAACCCCTCCAATAAATTATGGCATTATTTCATTTCCGTCCACACAAGTTAATCAATGCATATTCATAAAAAAAAATTAGCATAGACCACCTTACAAGCTGGAAGAGAGCCTAGGTGCATGTGGTAAATTAAAATAATCTCTACCACTGCTGTGTAACAATTGTGGGTGAAATTTTGACTATGCTAAAGCATTGTCCATCCAAAAATCATCAACAGTGAATGTCAAGCTTTTGGTGATTAATGATACATAAAATCTCTAGCATAATGAACTTTCCATTCACCATACCAACTGACGCGTATAATGGGAGACATATACTTTAACTACCTGACATTCCTATAGCTATACAGTATTTTGCTGATGGAAGTGCTCCAGTACTTGTATGGAGTTTAAAGTTTATATACATATGGAAGTTTTTGACCATGTGGCGGTGACAAGCAATGCAGGTAATAGAGATAGTACAAGTTTTACATTGGACTTATGCTTACTAACTTTACGTGCAATGGTTCTAGTTTCTATTTGGGGGTGTTGAGGGATGCACCAGGTCTGATTGACGATGACAGTCATCAACATTTTTTTTTTTCTTAACTTCCCGATAAGGGATGTAGGTGCATGTGTGGGTGGGTGGGTAAGTGGGTAAGTGGGTGGGAGGGTGTATGTGTATGTGGGTAAGTGGGTGGGAGGGTGTGTGTGTGTGTGGGTGGGTGGGTAGGTGGGTGTGTGTGTGAGTGGGTGTGTGTGTGGGTGGGTGGGTGTGTGTGTGGGTGGTTGAGTGGGTAAGTGTGTGAGTGGGTGAGTGTGTGCATAGGTGTGTATGTGTGTGGGTGGGTGGGTAGGCATGTGTTGAGTGAGAGGGTGGGAGGGTGGGTGAGTGGGAGGGTGGGTGAGTGGGAGGGTGGGTGGGTGGGTGAGTGCGTGGGTGGGTGAGTGCGTGGGTGGGTGAGTGGGAGGGTAGGTGGGTGAGTGGGTGGGTGGTTGTGTGTGTGTGGGGATGGGGGTGGGGGGTAGGTGGGTGGGAGAGTGGGTGAGTTTTTGGTACGATCCCGGCGCGTCAGACTCATTCACCACTACTTCCTATGTCCTGAAGAAAAGACGTTTCATGGTGGAACAATAATGGTGGTGTTATTTATCCGATTTCCATAGAGACCACACTATCCCCAGAAGAAGAGAAGACAATTGATATTTCAGGTTATTGTTTCGCATACTCAGGCCAAGTACCGTTATAGCTTCAGTGCCAAGCATTTTCCATATCCTTTTTCTCGCTAAACGTAAGTGCACCATCACACGGTGTTCATGAGCTCTGCGTAGGTGCAGTGATAAATCACAGCGCGGGATAGGTTAGTAAGCGAGAGGAAGAGGCGGAATAAGGGTATATGCTTTTATATACAGGTGCATAAAACCTACACTAGTGGGCTCCTGGGAGCAACACAAGCACAATTTTTCCACGCTTTGTTGAAGGTTTACCAGTTTTCGAAATTTTTAACATTTTCAAAATCTTTGTAATTTTTTGGGTTTTTGACAGTTTTGACGTTTTTGACAGTTTTGACATTTTTGACATTTTTGACATTCTTGACATTTTTGACATTTTTGACAGTTTTGACAGTCTTGACACTTTTGACACTTTTGACAGTTTCGACATTTTTGACATTTTTGACAGTTTCGACACTTTTGACAGTTTCGACATTTTTGACATTTTTGACATTTTTGACATTTTTGACACTTTTGACAGTTTTGACAGTTTTGACAGTTTTGACATTTTTGACATTTTTAACATTTTTGGCATTTTTGACATTTTTGACAGGTTTGACAGGTTTGACAGTTTTGACAGTTTTGACAGTTTTGACAGTTTTGACAATTTTGACATTTTTGACGTTTTTAACATTTTTGACATTTTTGACATTCTTGACATTCTTGATCTTTGCGATAACTTAAAAACATCGGGAATTCAAAATTGATCCAATTCCTGGATTCGATTCGTCCCATGTGTCACCATAATTGTCCAGTGGTTCAGGCCCATACCCCATTAACCCGGACTTCAATGACCTCGGACAAGCATGCCAAGTGCAATATGACTCCTTAAACCCGGGCCCTTCTTCTCCAACTCCACGATGCTGTGATTTGCTAAAATGCTCCAGTATACTCCCATTAGTCCTAGTTATCCGCGACTGTCCAGCTCCGCGCCCCAAATTGAAAAAGGAACTTCACCAAATTCGTTGAGTAGACACAAACAGAGCATTACCATCTGTATAAACGTAAGTGCACCATCACACTGTTTTCATGAGCTCTGGGTAGGTGCAGTAATAAATCACAGCATGGGATATGTTGGTAGGCGATAGTAGGTGGTATAAGGGCTATGGTTTTATGCACAGGAGCATAAAACATACAGTGTTGTGCTCGTGGGAGCAGCACGAACTCTCGCATTTGCCATACGCGTGGCTAGTCGCGCTTATGCGCTCTGTTCCTCTCTCTTCAATTATTCCTTTTTGTGCCCAATGTCATCCCTCCTCTTTCCCCATAGAATCATGTGTAAATGTATAGGATATGCCCTAGATATCCCCGGGGATTTCCGCATCCAACCTACCCTGTCTCTCCGCACCCTGGCACAGTGCATTCTGGTTATTTACTTTCAAAAATTGGTTTATTCCACCGACTGTATAAGAATACTTGAGACTGCCCAGGTAGGAATTGACAATTGGGATAGGGTTGTCTCAGCCCTCGAAGAAGGCTGGGAAATCTTGGATTGAGGCTGAGTGCCAACCCTGATTCAGGCCTGTTTCAGCCTCGAAATGATAACGCCGTTTGAGGCGCGCAAACCAAGCCTTAGCTCAGGGTTCATGGGGAGCCTCAACGCAGCCTTGAAATCCCAACGAGCACGGCCTGAGACAAGCCTCGAAAGGCATTGTTCTCAAAGACTGCACCACATTGGTAAGAGGGTTTAACTGGGGCTCATCGCCATTGACTAAAATCGACTAATTGACGCGGTTATTATTGATATGTCACGGTCGATTATGTCATACAATTTTTCGAGGAACTGAGGAAGGAGCCGTATCAATAGGCCGAGGATCAGGGAGTACGCATTGAGGAAATTGGTTAGCCCAACCTCCATCAGCAGACATCAGCGCCTCCAACGGATAATTCTGGCGACCATCGTATCCATTGAACTATCCTGTGCTAAGCGTAGGTATTTTCAGCCTCGAGAGCTTCAGCCTGAGGCAAGGCTGAACCAAGCCTTAGCAATAGCCTTATTTGCTGCCCTGAGTTTAAGGCTGCTTTGGAAGATGAGATTGAGCCTGGCGCAGGCTTGGCTGAGTCGGGCTCGGGGGAACAGGGCTGGCACAGGCCTGTTCCCCCGCAATTTTTTCCGCATTCAGTTTTCTTCTGCATAATTTCCAGTCATTCATTTCACCAGTATAAAAGTATATCATCTTGCTCCCCATAGAGTCATGTGTAAATGTACAGGATATAACGCAGATACTCCCGGGGATATCTCCATCCAACCTCCATGCACCTTGCTACAGTGCCTGCATGCGGTCACAGCATATATACCTAGCATCACCACCCACAACCCCCCCCGCCCCCTTTTTGAATTCCAATCTCGTAGTATCTTCTCCTTTTCTTCAACTTTTGAATTCACCGAGCGACTAGAGCTAAACCAATGTATGAACTGGCCGAGGCGCCACCGGATTTGCCTCCATCGTACACACGTACTACGTGATTCGAGATTCGAGACAAGCCCGGGGCATTTCACCCCCCCCCCCCCCCCCCCCCCCCCCGGCGTCGCTCGCACTCTCTCTCTCTCTCTCTCTCGCTCTTTCTCCTTACGTAGTCCCCTTGATTTGAATACGAATACATTTCAATTTTATAAAAATTCTCAATCCCACATTGGACTTTTTAAACTCAGCCAATCTACTCTATTGGATAGGGCCTAAACTTTGTTACTGATAAGCATAGAATTGCATCTAAAAAGTTTTTTGCCGGTGGAAAAAGAAATTCAATGTAGATTATAACGGACTGATAGGTCTCTGTGAGTTATAGCATTTTACTTTGCTGAAAGTGGAAGAGTCATGAATTTCTAATATACTTTTTGAAGAAGTTTGGGTCATGGTAAGATGATATCATGTATATTGAAGCGCCAATGCGACATTCAGGGAGCAATGATAATTCACACTGTCAAATATGTCAAGTTCAATGGGCAGATCTCCACGTTTCATGGCATTTCTGACCTTTCTAGACTATTTAAAACAAAATGTCTGTATGTGTGTGTGTGTGTGTGTGTGTAACCAAAAATTTCCCGGAACGATTTCTCGTTAACAAATTAAATTTTGGCCTGTGGACGGTCGAACCCACAGCTCATTTATTTATAATTGGAAAAACAAAAATTGCTTATCGTTTATTTGTAATTGTGCGTATTGAGGAAAGTTACTCCTGGGTCTCCTTAAAACGTGATTATCTCCTTAACAAGCGACTTGAGACGAAAATGTGAATAGATGTTTTTTATGCAGAATTCGATTTGCAAGGAAAAAGGGTTAATGTCATTTTGCCCTAAATTGACGGGTTAATGAGATACACTGCAAAATGCTGGCGAGGGTTTATCTTATGAGATGACATCCATAAGAAGTGATGGGACTTGGAGGACTTTTTATTGATTTTTTCCGCATAACCGACGGATATTAGACTGGGAGTGGGTTAGGTGACGAACAAATGGGTCTGCAATATAGACATATTTTTTTAAAGATATTTACGATGCCTTCAACGACCAGTGTTTGTGGATTTCCAAACATAAAAGAAATGCAGAACAAATGGTCTGGCTCTGGCTTCTACCTAAAAGCATGGCGGCACCTGTTCTTTCTACCCACCTCATAATTCTCACTGTGAATTACGTTTTGTTAACTCAGAATATTGACTTTACGGCTATCGACATATCTGTTGGGTATCTCTGAATATGCTATTTTTCCTTGTAATTGTGTGTTTGTCAGTGGAATCAAAAATGTATATCATTTTGATGCGGATTCGATGTTCTATCTCCAATTTCTTTTCCTTACTAATTCCGGTCGGCGGGCGGGGGGGGGGGCGGGGTTGAACCCTCTTGACCCCCTTCCCGTGACCCCCCCCCCCCCCCCCCCCGTCAGGCCGCTATAACAATTATATGTTAGATATAGTCACTGAAGCAGCGATGAGCGTAGTTAGTACTTGGATGGGTGGCTGCTTGGGAACACCACTAGGTTTCTCGATGAAACGAAGAACTTTGTCTTTTTCTCTGTCAATTTGGTTCAGATTTGTTGTTTTTCTACTCTCCATTTGTTTTCTACTCATAATTTGGAATTCTGAGTAGGAGGGGGGGGGGAGCGGAGTGGGAGGAGATAAGTAGAGTAGGAGGAGGTAGATTCCTGCATAGAAGAGGGGGGAGTGGGTGGTGGGAGGGGGAGCGGGTGGTGGGAGGGGGGCTGGGTGGTGGGAGGGGGACTGGGTGGTGGGAGGGGGGCTGGCTGGTGGGCGGGGGGGGGGGGGGGGTGGGTGGTGGGAGGAGGAGTGGGTGGGGGAGAGGAGGAGTGGGTGGTAAAAGGGGGAGTGGGTGGTAAAAGGGGGAGTGGGTGGGGGGAGGAGAAGTGGGTGGGGGGAGTGGGAGGAAATCTTCCACATATTTGATATATGTCACTGCCAAACAACCAACAGCTAAACTCATCTGATGCCCACTACCACTCGATTCGGATGCACGGACTAGGTCAACCAGTCCGAAAAAATGAATAATCGTAGCTAAGTAGACAGGTCTGGAAGAGATCTCAATCAACATTCGACATTTGGATTGCCATTAACAACTGCCATTTCTCATAACGCTTTATCATAAGAGTGATAAGACACCAGCAGAAAAGTGCCGGACAAATATGGTCTGTGCCTAAAAATAGGTTGCGGCTAGCTATATATATATATCTGTCTATCTGTTGCTGCCTATTCCGTAGATCGTTCTCCTAGCATAAGCTACGAAATATCGTCATGGAAGGCTCAGAAGGATCTCCAAGATCGGAAAGGTGAAATAATGGTCCCTAAAAAAACAAAAAAAAATAGCACTGGCACCCAACAGCATCCCACCAGCCAACAAGGATAATTTCCACGCGGAAATACGTCGTGTACACTTGGGAATTTCAAGTTTGACGATACAAAAGTAATTGGTGAATACTGGGCGTTGCATAGGTACAACGTTGTGCGAGCAAATTGAGGAGGTAAATGCCTAGGGTACCGCAGACTAGCATCGTAGTTTTCCCGTACAGGGTAGGAAAGGTGTGAGAGTGGAGCCGCGTGTGGCCCAAGCGTAGGGCCAAGTCACTTGGCATTAACCGAGTTTCGAGGGATTTGCCAAAGGAATATTGCTAAATCAACGAAGCAAGCTTGACTATGTATACATAGCTAAACAGAATGGTGCGCCTCTAGCAAAAGATCCACTGCGCGATATGGCCACGACGAGGGGACGTTAAGCCATCCCTTCTCTCGCTCCCCCCCACCCCCTTTTTTTTTTATTCTTTTCCCCGAGTCCTTCTACCCACCTGCTAGTGTAAATAAAGGTGCCCTGGATTTCGCGAGCCCCGGCTTATCGTTCGTAACAACTTTATCACCGGTGTATTTCCGTGCGCGTATACTTGCTGCTGACTTGTGCCCTACCAATGTACAATTTCTCTTTTCGCTTCTCTCGATGTGTTTGAGATGAAATCATGGCGCTGGATATCCAATAAACTCGGAGACAGGGCGTTATCCACGTAACACGTAATACAAAGATTCTTGGGTTAGGGGCGTTCGATATTCGTTTCGAATAGCAAATATTATTTTTTTTCCCCCAATGTTTTTAAATATTTAGTAAAAAAAAAAAAAAAAAAAAATAGGAAAAAAAAAATAGCAAAAAAAAAAATATTTAGTAACAAAAAAAAAAAAAGTGTTTAAAATAGTTTTTAGGGTGGTCCGGAAATTTGGAGTATTTTTTTATGAATTAAAGCAGCGTGGCAATCTGTAACGCGCCGAGCGAGAGTGAGTGGAGGGGGATGCGTCCCCCACCACACGCGGCGTTAGCGATGGGCGGGAGGGGCGCGGCCGCCGCGTTGGCTGCCGTCGCGCGCGGGCTTCCCCTTCCCTCAGTCGGTTCGCCCGCTGCGGGCGTGGAGGGGGTACCTGTAACTTCTCGTACGCGCAAACGTCAGGCCACACACTGGAGATTTTTTTTTTAATTGATCGCACCGTGGAATCAATTGTTTTCGGTGGTTTTCCATTTTTGGCTAAAGAAACGGAAGTAAAAAAGAAGATGTAAACAATTATGCTCCTTAGACACATATTTTAATATTCGCAAGCTCATCTCTTGGGTTAAGTGGCCCTCTCACAATCCAGTGAGACTAACCAAACATTTGTTCTACCCTTGACACTTTGCCCTGAGACATGAGCTCCGGAAACATTGATAAAATGCCAGAGATATTCTAGCCCACTTGCTCTAATATTCATCGATAAGTAGAAACCGAGCTCTGGTATTCCCCATTGAATAGCCCATAATAGATCATCAGAGTGTATTACCATTGTGTCTATCCCGTGCAAAATTGACGCATGTGATAAGCCCGGAATATGCCTTATGCCAATTCTGAGGGGGGGGGGGGGGGGGGGGGGGAGGGGGGCAGTAATTGCTAACTCGTTACGTAAAATGGAGTGGAATTCTCTCCTGTACCACAAGCGTTATGCATTGTATGAATAGTGCCTATGGGAATTGTATGAGCTACAACTACATGTGTCACTCCTCGTCTTCCGAACCATCGCTAACGCTCCTGATCGCCTATAATTTACTCATGCATACTTCTCTAAATTAAGAAAAAAAAAATGCGCCAATCAAAAGGGTTTTCGGATATTTTTTAATTTCATTACCGACCAAAAGTCTTCAATCTTATTTTCTTTTTAACCCTTCACCTGCGAGGTATATATATATACCTATACCTATACCTATACCTACACCTATACCTATACCTATACCTATACCTATACCTATACCTATACCTATACCTATACCTATACCTATACCTATACCTATAGCTATATCTGTTCATTAGCAAGTTTCTCGAGAACTATTGAAGCTCGGCCCAAATTTGCGAAGACATTTGAAAAGTTGAAAGCTCGAGCTTTCTGCATTTTCAAAATATTTATTAAAAAATATTTTTAGGGTTTTTATTGTTTAATAGACTTTTGAGGTAAATTTTTTTTTTGTGTATATCTTGAAGCGTCTCGTTTATCGGACCAATATTGGCCGAAAAATCTCGAATAATTCAATCTCGTACTGTCAGGTCTCATCTTTCGAAGGGCACAAACCGTTTGCAAATTGGATAATTATTGCTATTATTATAAACAAAACAAAGACGAAAGACCATCTTGGTAACTGCTGCCAAAAAAATCGGAACAGAATTTTGTTGTTCTGACAAAGATGGGGCGGGCGAGTAGGGTTGATTCTTTGAATTGAGTGGATTCACCCAGCCACCCACCCACCCACCTGATCACCCACTCACCCACTCACCCATTCACCCACTCACCCACTCACCCACTCACCCACTCACCCACTCACCCATTCACCCGCTCACCCGCTCACCCACACACACACACTCATCCCCTCCCCCCCCCCCCTCCCACACACACACACCTACACAGACTCACCCACTCACCTACAAACTTATCCACCCACCCACCCACACGCACACATACACACACGCACACGCACACACTCACTCGCACGCGCACGCATCAGAACAGAATTTTTTTATAGCTCTGAGGTTCGTACAGGTCCCGGCCGCTTGAAGGGTCAGCGGACCTGCTCACAAGATATGCCGCAAACACATTGAAACATTGCTCATTCCCAATGTCGCGCGCCAATTTATTCCCGGAAATTTTGGTGGGCAAGGGGGACCATGTGTGTGTGTGTGTGTGTGTGTGCTTCCAACGACTATTACCTGTAATGATCGCCGGCGCGAATCGCGTACACGGGTAGAGTTACTAAATTCGCTCTATGGGAAACTGATTTCAGGAAGTCGCGATATGAGAGTGCACCACCCCCCCCCCCCGCCCTCCCACCGCACCCACCTACAATTGAAGGCTGTAATTTGAACGAGAGTACTGAAACTCCACCAGCTGTCGGCAGTGGTTGGACGATCAACCTCCCGGGGCACAACGAACAATGCTCAGTTCACGGGCCATCGATTTCATCCACTTTACAAAGATATATGTATACCATCTCAGGACAATTCAATCGCGCTAGATAGGGCTAACGGCCCCACCAGCGTGTACCAAGCGGATTTTTACACGAAATACTGTATGCTATTGTTGACGCGATGTCATAGGCGTTTTGATTATGGGTTATGGCAATTTTTGTGGGGACGTTAAAAATTGATGGGAAAAAGCTTTTTGACTGGGCTTGAGGGAAAAAGTGGACTTTGAGGAAAAAATGTGGTTTTGGATTTTTTTTTTTTTTTTCTATCTTCACATGGGTTCCGGTAGCGTTGGATGAAAGAGTGAAATGAAATTCCAAATTTTATAACTTGTATATTGGTACCGAGAAGTGAGAATGCAATGCAATCTCGTATTGTCTCGTCTTCTCTCGTCTTCTCTCGACTTCTCTCGACTTCTCTAGACTTCTCTCGACTTCTCTCGACTTCTCTCGACTTCTCTCGACTTCTCTCGACTTCTCTCGACTTCTCTCGACTTCTCTCGACTTCTCTCGACTTCTCTCGACTTCTCTCGACTTCTCGCGACTTGGCGATAATCATAAAATTGCTCTCTCGTCTATCGCGGCAATAATACTAGGTCCTTTCCTCGGTCAAATTGAATCATCATTTGGTCCAGCCACGCGGCATCCACCATCTGGACCATCAGATCTCTATACCGCGAGGCTGCACCGGCTCTTCCATTTTTTTTTGGACTTTTTTGAGCAATGAAATGGAAGAATTTAATTGAATAATTTTTTTCTGCCCACTCGTTGATTACTAAACCATCAATTGACTCCCACGTTAATGTTTGCCACCTCATTCCATCATCTGAAATTATATTCGCAAATTCTGTGATATATATATAGCGGTGGTAAATTGATACGGAATTGAGTTTGAAGCAGTCAGAAAGGGCTTGAGACGGGCAGAATCAAAACTTGAATATGCTATAGTAGTTTGTGCACCGTGTAAGTGAAAGCGCGGCGGAAAAGTTCTAATTACTTTTTTATTTTGCGACTTACAATGGAGCGACCCTCCCCCCAGCCCCCGCCCCCGCCCCTTGAGTTTTTACCTCGGGATCACAACTTCTTTCCTGCTTAATTCTTCGTTCCTTCTTTTAATTCAATTTTTTTTCCTTTCACTTGCCTCCTTTTTTCCTCTTCGCTATTTTTTTACTCCGACCACCCCCCCCCCCTTTTACCCACCCCCTCCCGCCCGTCGCCTTTTACGTTTAAAGCTCAGAGCGTCTTCCTCTCTTACTGTGCCACGGAGCTGAGTTTACTTTACGCTTTTAATGATTTTAATAACCGCTCTTAGCACTCATTTCGCTTGCCACAAGCGTTTGCCATGGTACCCGGATGGTTAGTTCACCCTGACAATCGGAATTATGATAAATCGATGAGAGGTTGCATTTCGACGCCTTAGACATGCTGACAAAGATGGGGCGGCGGAGTAGGGTGGTAACTTGAATGGAGTGGATTCACCCAGCCACCTACTCACCCACGCACTCACCCACCCACCCACTCACCCACCCACCCACCCACTCACCCACTCACCCACTCACCCACCCACTCACCCACCCACCCACTCACTCGCCTACCAACCCGATCACCCTCTCATCCACTCACCCACTTACCCACTCACCCACTTACCCACACGCCTACCCACTCACTCACCTATCCACCCGATCACCCACTCACCCACTCATACACCCACTCACTCACTCACCCACTCACCCTTTCACCCACTCACCCTTTCACCCACTCACCCACTTACAACACACACACACACACACACACTCACCCACTAATCCACTCACCCACTAATCCACTCACCCACCCACACGCACACACACACATACACGTCGTCCCAAGTGGTTTTTTTAAAAATTCAATGAATTAACTTCGACCTTCTCGGAACTTTTCAATATCGGTTGCAAAAAAAAATCACCATTCACGCGCCATCTGTGACGTGTGAAAAAATGGGTCACACTGGATCTACCGGTATAATATATCCGAGGTTCAAGCGATAGAGTTGAGTGGCACAGAAGAACGCAAACGTTCCATTCGCAAAGAGCCGATGCATTATACCGGGTCAAGATGTGAAGTGGCTTGGACGTTCATTATAATTTTCAAACGATCTAAAACAGCCCAGCCGTTGAGTTAATTGCATTTGCCTCCCTATCGTCAACCCAAGCCACTCGAAAATACTATTATCCCATATAGCACTTGGAGGCTTGCCGATTATTATCCCAATTATGAATGAAACAATAACTTTGTTGGCTAATATAACGAGGGGTCACACCATTAAGGGTGCCAAAACGAATACTGTGTGTGAGAAATTGGGCCTATATAGGCGTGGAGAAAAAATCATATTGAAAGGTCCTTGAGACTATGAATGGACGAAAATTTTATAAGAATACCATTTCGCGTCCCTGTGTATGTGTGTGTGTGCATGCGTGTGTATGAATGTGGGTGGGTGTAGGTGGCTGTGGGTGGACGTGGGTAGATGTGGGTGGACGTGGGTAGATATGGATGGGTGGGGCTGGATGTGGGCAGGTGTGGGTGGGTGTGGGTACATGTGGGTGGGTGAAAGTGGACGTGGGTAGATGTGGGTAGATGTGGGTGGGTGTGGGTAGATGTGGGTGGGTGTGGATAGATGTGGGTGGGTGTGGGTAGATGTGGGTGGGTGTGGGTAGATGTGGGCGGATGTGGGTGGGTGTAGGTGGACGCGGGTAGGTGTGGGTAGATGTGGGTGGGTGTGGGTAGATGTGGGTGGATGTGGGTAGATGTGGGTGAGTGTGGGTAGATGTGGGTGGGTGTGGGTAGATGTGGGTGGGTGTGGGTAGATGTGGGTGGGTGTAGGTGGACGTGGGTAGATGTGGGTGGGTGTGGGTAGATGTGGGTGGACGTGGGTAGATGCGGGTGGGTGTGGGTAGGTGTGAGTGTGTGTATGTGTGTAACTGAAAACACAATCAGACGATTACCCACTTCCGCTTTAACAATATTGAACATATCTCATGAACGCGTGAGTTTAGAATAAACTCACATAAATACTTTTCATGCGAAATTCCATTCTCTACATAAAATCTTTTTTCACTTTTTGTCCTACATCCACGCCTTAACAAAATAATTGAATTTTCCAGGAAAGCTAGATGAGCACATCCTGCCCCAAACTCCACTTCCGGCTCGTCCAACTGCATATATAGTACGCGCTTGGATATATCCTACTACCGCTGCCGCTAACCTGGCTAAAAAAACCCCTTGATATTTACCTTATTTAGCACATTTATGACGGGTAAAAATTGTACCGGTGGCGCTTGCTCAGTGAAAGCCACGTAGTCGTAATTATTGACAAGTGTAAACCGCGGTAATTAGTGACGGAGACTGGGCTGAAATTAAAAATGAAGGGCCAAATGAAGGGAAAAGCATTGAGTTATTGACTGGTTGAATGAACTTTTCAGCGCATTCTCTGCATATGCCAGAGATTTGGGGGTGGGGGTGGGTGGGGAGTGAGTGTAAACATTTGGATGGCTATATTGGAGACTATAGCTATAGCACAATGTATATCCCGGCCGAGTTCAGCAATCGAACATTTACGGCAGCGTTTATCGTGCTGTGAGTACCTCGGAGAGCTCCTGGCGAAGTAGATGCTAGTAGTTTGCTCGCACAGCCGCTTGTACAGCTTTTCCAACCATAATAACAACCAAGATGAGGGGAATCGATAGGCAAAGTGCCCACCTGCGAGCATTGGCGCTGTCATACAGCGCTGAAGTTGGTACGAGTTGTGGAAGAGGAGATTCATGTTTGAAGGATTAGTTGCAAATTTTACGATTGTCTCTGTGTTTTTACTCGCGATTTTTCTCCAACGATCGGACTGGGGACCTCATTTTGTTTTCTGTTGTCACCAACAGTGTTTTTCGATTTTTCGAAAAATATGGAAAGCCCAAGTTTTTGGAGCGGTATCACATTGAGCATCCTCAGACACCTGAATGAGAAAAAAGTTAAGGTTGATGTTCTGCCCAGATAGGAATTGATGATCGGGACAGGGTTACCTCAGCCCTCAAGGAGGGCTGGGGAATCTTTGATTGAGGCTGAGTGCCAACCCTGATTCAGGCCTGTTTCAGCCTCGAAATGATAACGCCGTTTGAGGCTCGCAAACCAAGCCTTAGCTCAGGGTTCATGGGGAGCCTCAACGCAGCCTTGAAATCCCAACGAGCACGGCCTGAGACAAGCCTCGAAAGGCATTGTTCTCAAAGACTGCACCACATTGGTAAGAGGGTTTAACTGGGGCTCATCGCCATTGACTAAAATCGACTAATTGACGCGGTTATTATTGATATGTCACGGTCGATTATGTCATACAATTTTTCGAGGAACTGAGGAAGGAGCCGTATCAATAGGCCGAGGATCAGGGAGTATGCATTGAGGAAATTGGTTAGCCCAACCTCCATCAGCAGACATCAGCGCCTCCAATGGATAATTCTGGCGACCATCGTATCCATTGAACTATCCTGTGCTAAGCGTAGGTATTTTCAGCCTCGAGAGCTTCAGCCTGAGGCAAGGCTGAACCAAGCCTTAGCAATAGCCTTATTTGCTGCCCTGAGTTTAAGGCTGCTTTGGAAGATGAGATTAAGCCTGGCGCAGGCTTGGCTGAGACGGGCTCGGGGGAACAGGGCTGGCACAGGCCTGTTCTCGTCGTCACCCTTGGGCATTCCTACCCGGGCAGGCTTGATGGTCCCACCATGCATAATCTACGAGAAGCTTCTTTAACACATATCCGTGCTCCCAATCCCTCGCTGCGTTCCCATCATCCTGAAGCTAGCTATTTAGATAACAAAATCATCGATATTTGCTTTTATGACCTTGCTCGTTGTAGTAAAATGAATATTGACCTACTGTGCTTCTCTCCATTCTACCAGACCCTCAATCAGCAAGCCCCCCCCCCCTGTTTTTTTGTCTAAACTTCATTCGGGAAGTTATACATTTACCACCCACTCCAACTCCCACCAAATTGATTTCCTCACTTTTCCCGAAATTTCGCATATATTTGTGTCCAATAAACTTTCGTCTTTCGTCGGAAAATTCCAAGCTCTTGAGTTTCCAAGCTGTCAATATTTGGGCTATCGTCTCGTGAAATCAATATCTCTATGGGAAAAATCGAGCGCTTCATTTTGAATGAGATCTCGTTGGATTTCCTCACTTCGCGTAATCGCGACATATAGCGCGATGAAGCGATGCATAAAAGTTTTTCACTTCCGCTCATGATGGATAAGAGGGTAATCGTACAGCGTGCCTTCGGCCGAAGCTCGTATCAACAGCTTTTTGGTGATATGGAATCATCATCAAAATGGAGCATCAAATATATTTCAAAAAAAAAAAAAAAAAAAAAAAAAAAATCGAAATTGAGAAAAAAAAAATTGTTTTTAAAATTGAGAAAAAAAATTTGTTGTTGAAACTGAAAAAAAAAATGCCAACTTCAGAGATCATCTGGTCCAGTCGCGCAGCATCCACCATTCCGCGAGATGACTACCCCGAATCTGTGGTAGTAATTTAGATGAACGTGTGAATTTCCAATTCATTTTGCGCGTCCTTAAATAAAATCCCCCTAAATCTGTGTAGAAATTGGATTACCCCCTAATCCGCAATTTATAAATTCCGTAGAATTGAATAAATGAGAAGGAAACGGCTGTGCGACTGTCGTGAAAAGATGGCCGTGATAAGGTTGGCAAAAAAAAAAGGAAAAAAAAAAATCAGTTGGATAAGAGCTGAGTGGAAAGTGGCGGGGTCTGCTTGCTCCCCCTCCCCCCCCCCCCCATTCCTCGCATTCCACCATTCTGTTTATATCGCTTATATCGTGTGTGGCAGACTAGCGCGCTTGTCCCATGGCGCGGAAAATTGCGGAGCCCCACCGATATATCCAAGACTATAACTTGGAATATCTTACATGAGTAGAGAGAATTTCGTTGAGGAGGGGCCAACCTATATAGTACATCCCTCAGCCTTTTTTTTTTCTTCTTTTTTTTTCGTCCCCTTTTTGGGGGCATGCCCTATCCCACTTGGATAATGTTTTTTTATTTCCTCCTCGCTCCAGAAAGGTCATCGGCTGGACACGTGCTGGATTTACTTGATCCCCCTCCACTCGACTTTATCCCACTTGACGTTGCTCCCTTTTTCACTGTCGAGATTACACGCTCCTCTTCACTTCATTCTTTTTGATTACATTTAAATTGAATAAAAGCAGTTATCAGGGGATAAATTTCCATTAGCCTGGAAATTAGTGGCAGGCGGGACCAGGTTGAGGTCCGAGGATTTGGCGCATAGAGTGGGCGGGTGGGGGGTATTGAAGGTGTTGAGGATCCATGGTTGGGACCTCAGTATGGATAATTCTGAAGTAGCAGGTTTGAGAAAATAGGGGGAAATTTGAGTGATTTGGTCCAGGTCCAGGTCCAGGTCCAGGTCAGGTCCAGGTCCAGGTCCAGGTCCAGGTCCAGGTCCAGGTCCAGGTCCAGGTCCAGGTCCAGGTCCAGGTCCAGGTCCAGGTCCAGGTCCAGGTCCAGGTCCAGGTCCAGGTCCAGGTCCAGGTCCAGGTCCAGGTCCAGGTCCAAGTCCAAGTCCAAGTCCAGGTCCAGGTCCAGGTCCAAGTCCAAGTCCAAGTCCAAGTCCAAGTCCAAGTCCAAGTCCAAGTCCAAGTCCAAGTCCAAGTCCAAGTCCAAGTCCAAGTCCAAGTCCAAGTCCAAGTCCAAGTCCAAGTCCAAGTCCAAGTCCAAGTCCAAGTCCAAGTCCAAGTCCAAGTCCAAGTCCAAGTCCAAGTCCAAGTCCAAGTCCAAGTCCAAGTCCAAGTCCAAGTCCAAGTCCAAGTCCAAGTCCAAGTCCAAGTCCAAGTCCAAGTCCAAGTCCAAGTCCAAGTCCAAGTCCAAGTCCAAGTCCAAGTCCAGGTTGGGAGTAACCTGGGACCAAGGCTTGCTCGAGTAGGTAATGTCTTCAATACATCTCCATTTCAGCGGCCTGGGAAAGTCCAGACACACACACACACACAGTCGGGTCTTTTGTATATTGGATACAGTATTTGCCTGAGGAAATCATCCCAAACTCAGCTCCAACAATTACCATTTTTACACAATTAAAAAATTGGCGCATGCGCGGTCAAGTCGCGAACCAGTTCGTTAATAAATACAAATAATCTCTGTACGTAATGAAAACATGGCAGACGTGTTTCGAAAAAAAAAGCACTAGACTGGTAATCCAGGGCTCATAAGTTCAGCTTTCACCACAGCTTTTTTTTTTCTTTTCCCCAATTTTAAAAAAATTTGCGAGTCCGAGGTGAATTGCAGAAAAACCATCTCATCTTAGCGATAATATTTAAATTGAATAGAACTAGTTATCAGGGAATAAATTTCCATTACCCTCTAAATTAGCATTATCATGGGCTAGATTAAGACGAAAATACTGGGCTGACGATGAAAATTCTTATCTGCCCTAGTGCATCGAGAAATTGCTGGTAAAGTAAAGCGGTTTAAGTAGTCACTGCATAGAGGGAATCCATTGCATGAAGCTGGAAAAGCTCTTGAGTCGTTTCGTACGGATCGCGGGGGTTTTCACCAGTACATGAGTTCTGCTTCACTCCGCGAAAACGAAGCCAGGGGGTGGGCGGAGGGGGGGGGGGGGGGGGGGGGGAGGGGGGGGGGCGGGGGAAAATTCACAAGTATTTCTCCACTAGGCATGCCTGCCGCGGTTGAGAGTGTAAGAACACATACAGCCGGCAGTCTTCTCACAGTAAATTTTGCGAGAAGCCCCGCGGCTCTGGAGCTACCTTAATTTACCTCCGAAAACGAGGTAAAGAAATTTTACATTTTTTTAACTTCCCGATAGCAGAAGTTATTGTTTTTTCCCCGGAAATAGAAGGACGATTTTTAGGTAGGTCGCTCGGTAGTGTTTGAATAAGTTTTATAGGATTTCCAGCGGATATGTGTGTGTGTGTGTGGGTATGGGTGAGTTTTGACAATTCTCAAAAGGTGTTGTTGAGAAATAGAGATTTTTGGGAATTTTTACAAACGTCAATAACTTTTGAATTTTTTGGAAATTTTTAAAATTATTAGAGTTTTTGGAAATTTTTGGAAATTTCTGGAAATGTTTGGACCTTTTCGAAATTCACCGGGAATTCTTTGGAAATTTTGGAAATTTTTTTTGGAAATTTTGGGAAATTGCTAGAAATTTCTGGAGATTTCTGGAAGGATTTGGGAAATTCTTGGAAATTTCTTGGAAATTTTGGGAAATTTCGGAATTTTTCAGAAATTTTTGGAATTTTTTGGAAATTTTGGGAAATTCCTGGAAATTTTTGGAATTTCTCGGAAATTTCTGGAAATTTTTGGGAAGTTTGTGAAAATTTTTGGACATTTTGGGGGAATTCTTGAGATTGTTTGGAAAGTTTGGGAAATTTTGGGGAATTTTCGGAAACTTTGAGAAATTCTGGAACTTTGCGTAGATTCTAAAAACGTTGGAAATTCAAATAATTTCTCGCGAACAGTGCTAAAATTCTCATTGCTCTCATATCCGTCGACATTCCGAGGTCCACCTGCTTAAGAGCTCCGTAAAAAATTACAGTGGACCACGTGGATAGAGACATCATAACGTCAATTTTATATGACGTCTAGTAGCTGAATACTAGCGATACAGTGGATGCTAAAAATCCCATACTTATAAAGATTGTCAATTGAATCAAGGAAATGGTCCGTTAGTTCGGTACAGCAGGAAGAGTCCCGACTGTCCAGGTTCACATTTAACTGTTCTGTACAGATCTCTCCTTCTTTCTCACTCTCTCTCTCTCTCTCTCTCCCCCTCCCCCTCCCCTCTGGATTTACCTCTTCATTCAACGTTTATAGGGGCTCATGACCTCACTGAGAGATAGGAAGCCCAGCGCAGTCGTTGTGATTTACAGCCTGGAATTACGCCCTCGCGGTTCTACGTTTGTTTGTCACAATCACCCGTACGCATCACCCGCCCAGTGGGTTTTGCAGTTATTCACCAATGTCCATCCTATTTCTTTTTATTTTTTTTTTAGAAATGTGCATGATACGTGATTTACTAGGTTCGACCAGCAGCGAAGATGGAGTTCAACGTTAGGGGGGGGGGGGGGGTATGTATATTAGGAAGCTTTAGAAGGAATCACAGGAAAGAATGAGAATATCTTCTTCAAGTACCTCTAGGTACCACGATTTTTGGTTAATTGATAAGGGGCGATAACAGTGTATGAAGACACTTGAGAATTATGAACAGTCTTATCTATGATCTATTAATTGGTTGGGTAAGTGGGTGGGTTGGGTGGGTGAGTGGGTTGCTTGGATGGGTGGGTGGGTTGCTTGGATCGGTGGGTTGCTTGGATGGGGGGGTGGGTTGCTTGGATCGGTGGGTTGCTTGGATGGGTGGGTGGGTTGCTTGGATGGGTGGGTTGCTTGGATGGGTGGGTTGCTTGGATGGGTGGGTGGGTTGCTTGGATCTGTGGGTTGCTTGGATGGGTGGGTGGGTTGCTTGGATGGGTGGGTGGGTTGCTTGGATGGGTGGGTGGGTTGCTTGGATGGGTGGGTTGCTTGGATCGGTGGGTTGCTTGGATCGGTGGGTTGCTTGGATGGGTTGCTTGGATGGGTGGGTGGGTTGCTTGGATCTGTGGGTTGCTTGGATGGGTGGGTTGCTTGGATGGGTGGGTGGGTTGCTTGGATAAGTGGGTTGCTTGGATGGGTGGGTGGGTTGCTTGGATGGGTGGGTTGCTTGGATGGGTGGGTGGGTTGCTTGGATGAGTGGGTTGCTTGGATGGGTGGGTTGCTTGGATGGGTGGGTTGCTTGGATGGGTGGGTTGCTTGGATGGGTGGGTTGCTTGGATGGGTGGGTGGGTTGCTTGGATAAGTGGGTTGCTTGGATGGGTGGGTGGGTTGCTTGGATCTGTGGGTTGCTTGGATGGGTGGGTGGGTTGCTTGGATGGGTGGGTGGGTTGCTTGGATGGGTGGGTTGCTTGGATCGGTGGGTTGCTTGGATCGGTGGGTTGCTTGGATGGGTTGCTTGGATGGGTGGGTGGGTTGCTTGGATCTGTGGGTTGCTTGGATGGGTGGGTTGCTTGGATGGGTGGGTGGGTTGCTTGGATAAGTGGGTTGCTTGGATGGGTGGGTGGGTTGCTTGGATGGGTGGGTTGCTTGGATGGGTGGGTGGGTTGCTTGGATGAGTGGGTTGCTTGGATGGGTGGGTTGCTTGGATGGGTGGGTTGCTTGGATGGGTGGGTTGCTTGGATGGGTGGGTTGCTTGGATGGGTGGGTTGCTTGGATGGGTGGGTGGGTTGAGTGGGTGGGCGGGTTGCTTGGATGGGTGGGCTGGATGGATGGGTTGGGTGGGTGTATGGGCGGATGAGTGGGTGGGTGGATTTGGTTGGCAGGGCGGGCGGGGGTGTGGGCCGGTGGTGGGTGGGGGATGGAAGCATTTTTCTCAGCCTGACATGTGAAAATCGGCAAAAACCTGGGTGGGGTGGGTGGGGGGGAGAGGCGGGGAGATGGAAGACTCGAGAAATCTGAGGATATTCAGTGTGAAGTTGAAATACATTGAAAAGATGTACGGGTTCATTCAGTGTGCTCGAGGGGGAGAATCTATAGGTGCAACAGACAATTCTCTGATCTCGAGGCTCGTGGGGGAGATTGGGGTGGCGCGACACTAGACACTGTAAAACCGGAGGCTATTGTGACAATCCGAGCGGAGTGGATGTGTTAATGATCAAATGTGAGGATGCCAGATGGTCGATTTGAAAGGAGAATCAAAATATACTGGGCTAGAAATAAATGTCCAGTCATAAATGTCAGTTTATCTCGTTTCAAACTTCGTCCATTGTGAAGAGTGCGAAAGGAAAGGAAATTATTTATTAACAGCTCAATAGGAGGAATTCTTGATTTATTCACGAAAACGGAAAATCCAGTGGTGTGTGGGTTGGTGTGGGTGGGTGGGTGAGTGCGGGTGTGGGTGGATGTGTATGTGTATGTGAGTTGGGGGGGGGGTGGGTCGGTGTGGGTGAGAGGGGATGTCTGTGTGCGTATCTGTGTGGGTAGGTGTGGGCGTGTGAGTGGGTGGGTGGGTGGGTAGGTGTGGGTGGGTGGGTGCGTAGGTGTGGGTGGGTGAGTGGGTGTGGATGAGTGGGTGGGTGGGTGTGGATGGGTGGGTGGGGGTGGATGGGTGGGTGATTGTGAGTGGGTGGGTGAGGGTGGGTGGATGTGGGTGTGTGTGTGCAAGAAAAAGTACACCCCTTGTAATTTTCACCAAAGCTCCAATTTATTCAATCAAATTTTTTTTCCAAAATTGAATGTATGAAATTTTGATTGTTCCGAAAATGCGATACAGCGCAAATGGTAAATTTTAATTGCGGAAAGTTTTCAAATACACTGTAGAGCAAACGATTGTACATGTTACGAAACAGATTACACGCGATTTTATTCAAATGGATTGGAAATTTGTTGACTGCATGCTTGAATGTTTGCATGGCAAAGGAAATTCCATGAACATAAAAAATGGATTATGTTTTTAAAAAATCATCCGCAGTCCATCGGAACAAGTTGATGTGGATTGGAATCCCATTGATATTCCCTACTTTTCAATTCGACGAAATGGAGTTTATTGAACTGACCGTTTAAAGCCAATGAAATATTCCACTGAGTGAAAGTATTATTTGTTTAACTACAATCCTCCCACAACTGAAGTTTGCTTTTGAAATAGTCTGCCATTAATATTACTGAAAGTTACCGTGGAAATGATGCACCATTAATTTTTTTTTTGATGGAATCAATGGTAACCATTCCAATGGTACTATTGACATTACCGATGTCTTTCAACTAATGACAATGCCATCATTACATTTTTTTGGTTTACATGTAGGGTTGGAATTTCGCCGCGGTAACTTCATACGCGCCGAATTGATTTAATGCTTTTTGTAATTCCGCGGTTTAATGAGGATTCCGGAACAATACACTTTCCAATTTTGTTTTCATTTTGTTTGTTCAGGACAAGTGATTTCGAACGGCGATCTGACGCGCATGCGCAACAATGCTACTTCTTTTGAATATTTTCGCGCGCTTTCGCTGTGGCGCTTTTGTAAAAGAAAAAAAAACGCTGTTGATATATTGATATATTGATATATTGATATATTGATATATTGATATATTGATATATTGATATATTGATATATTGATATATTGATATATTGATATATTGATATATTGATATATTGATATATTGATATATTGATATATTGATATATTGATATATTGATATATTGATATATTGATATATTGATATATTGATATATTGATATATTGATATATTGATATATTGATATATTGATATATTGATATATTGATATATTGATATATTGATATATTGATGAGGCTCAATAGGTCCCGAATTTCGCGAAATACCCCACAATTCCACTTGCGACCTGCAGATGAATAATGACCAATCTGTCGTGGAAATGTATGAAGATGGTGGGGGGGGGGGGGGGGGGGAGGGAGAAAAGATGAAGCGAGAAATTCGTAATGGGAACAGACAATAAAATGCCTGAACCAACAAAAAATATTGGGTATACTGCGTGTTGAGCTAGCTATACATCAGGCCCCACAGATCCTTGGGCACGCCCCGTTGTTTGGCGGAGCTCACGGCCACGAATTACGCTCTATTGATTCGTTCAAAGTGAGAGAGACCGAACGAGCAAGAGCGAGTGAGACGGGCGAGGGGAGGATGGAGGGGGGGGGGGGAAGGCGCGACGGTGGGTACAACTCCCGGGGCGGCCGATTAATCGGAGCAATAATTTTATCAGTGGGTGGATCGTGAGGGCGCTCAGCCGATTATTCTGGTTGGCACACGGTGGACACGCGTGTGACGGCTATAGTGTTGGCCTGTCCCGTAGCCTCTTCATTGGAAAAGAAGTGGTGAATGAATGTCAATGATCCACGAATTTCTCAGCATAATTGTTTTTATATTATTTTCGAAAAGATTTGCACGCACCCACCCACTTACACACACCCACCCATCCACCCACCCATTACCCACCCACCCACCCATTACCCACCCACCCACCTTCACATATCCACCCACCCACCTACACACACCCATCCACCCACATACCTACATGCACCCACCCACACACCTACGCCCACCCACCCACCCACACCCATACACACACCTACACCCACCCACTCACCCACCTACACATATCCACCCACCCACTCACCCACATACACACCCGCACACACATACACTTACACACACACACACCCACACACATACATATATCCACTGACAAGTATGGAAATTTTTTGTTGCCTTTGATTATCGGGCTTATTATGATAACTCACGCGATTGGGAATTTGAAAACGATCTGCCAATACAAATTTTGATTTTTTTTACTCGTGGTCGGCTAACTTTTGAAGCGGGTATCATGTGACGTATCATGAGGCACTACTCGAATATGTAATGTGATATATGGGGCAAGCGAGGGGCAAGGGAGGGACTGTGACTTTATTTCGGCCCTCGCCAAACAACTTACTCACGTGGATACACAACGTTGTTGACAGCTGGGTTAGTGGGTGACCAGGCATATTCTGTATCCATTTATAATGAACAGGTTTTCCTGGTAGGGAAAAATGCTGCGTTTTCCATTATTCGGAATTATGCTTTGGGGTGGATTTTCATCGGGTGAGTGTCATGTTTATGTACCATGATCCGCATGAAATGGGGATAAATATGGGCTTTTTTGGGAATAGACTGATCAGCTGACGATCAGAGAGGCTTCAATTTTATACGATGTTGTGCGTATAAACAAATTTGAAGTGTATTGTCATTCAAGAATTTAAAAAATGTCAAAAGTTTTTTGAAAAATTTGACAAATTTGAACACTTTCCAATTTGAAAAATTTCCAAAATTTCAGAAGATTTTGAACATTTCTAGATTTTTCAAATTTTTGAAAATTTGTAATATTTCTTAAAATTTTGGAAATTTCTTGAAATTTTGGAAATTGCTTGAAATTTTGGAAACTTCTTGAAATTTTGCAAATTCCTCGAAATTTTGGGAATTTTTTGAAATTTTCAAAATTCCTTGAAATTTTGGAAATTTTCGAAATTCCTTGAAATTTTCGAAATTTCTTGAAATTTTCGAAATTTTTCGAAAAATTTCAAAAATTCCAGAGTGATTCAATATCAAAATTCCACTCCTATACAGATATCCAACTCCCTCATTCATCCTTCCGATTTCTATTCTTCCTCTGTGTGTTCCATAGATTCAATATCCCATACATTTCCTGCAATTCAAATACTAATTTGGCTCCCGGTGGGCGTATCGTAAAAGTTAAAAATGAAATTTTACCTGTTGCCAAACTATTTAAGAAGACCCCGCAAGTGGTAATAATAGAATAGGTTCATATTTCATCCACTGAAAATCAATTTCGCGTTTCATCGAAATCCTCAAGCGAATCGATCCCGCCAATTATAGATAATCCAATCGGCTTCGCCAAAGACGATTACTATACCTAAATAATTTATTACCTTTTCGGATAATAGAGGTATGAGTGACCCTGATGATTATCCCATCGAAATTCCATTTGACATCATTGCATGGTCAAAAATACTCATCAGTCAGTGATGAATTGTAAAGGGATTAGCCTTAGCTTTTCCTGTTTCGTATCGCGTATGGATGGAACTTTCAAAATTTATTGGATTTCGGAAATGTAAATTTTATTGGGCAATTAATATTCACTGTATAATAATAATGGATGGATGAGTTCAATTGTGTGTGAGCGAGTGTGGGTGGGTGTGGATCAGCGTAGGTGGGTGGATGGGTCAAGGTGGGTGTGGCTGAGTGTGGGTGGGTGTCTGTGGGTCAGTGGGCGTGGGTGGGTATAGGTCAATGTGGGTGAGTGGGTGTGGGTCAATGTGGGTGAGTGGATGTGGGTCAATGTGGGTGGGTGGGTGTTGATCAATGTAGGTGGGTGGGTGTCTGTGGGTCAGGGTGCGTGGGTGGGGATGGGTCAGTATGGGTGGGTGGGGGTAGGTCAGTATGGGTGGATGGGTGTGGATCAGTATGGATGGGTGGATGTGGGTCAATGTGGGTGGATGGGTGTGGGTCAATGTGGGTGGGTGGGTGTGAGTCAAGGTGGATAGGTGGGTGTAGGTCAATGTGGGTGGGTGGGTGTAGGTCAATGTGGGTGGGTGGGTGTAGGTTAATGTGGGTGGGTGTGGGTCAAAGTGGGTAGGTGAGTAGGGGAAGCCAATATGAGTGGTTGGGTGTGGGTCAATGTGGATGGGTGGATGTAGATTAATGTGGGTGGGTGGGTGTGGGTCAGCGTGTGTGGGTGAATACGGGTTAGCGTGGGTGAGGGTGGGTGTGTGTCAGGGTGAATGGTTGGGGGGCAGAGTGGGTGGTTGGAGGTCAGAGTGGGTGGCTGCCCACCCACTCTGTGAGTGATTTCTAACAAGAAAAAATGTCTCCACTCTCTACGTTTGTTCATTTCTTACTCTCTTCATAGGAACCATCAGTCATTTGTGCACCGTGAAAAATCTCCAAGTATAACGTACCTGAAACAAATAAAGCAAACAAACAATTAATTTTCTCACCCTAGAAATTGGAATCTATATATTATTCCCGAAATCGGTTTAAAATTGCGCGAGTCTAAGAGGAAGTGGTCATCTCAAATCTGAGAGCATATGCGATGGACCATCTGAAGATTGACAATCAGATCGATAATCGGTGGTGTAAGCATGTCATATGTATATGTGTAATCCGTAATGTCTAGCGAATGCCATTGGGACAGATCAGCATTTCTCCGGTGTGAAGCTATAGCACTAGACGAACGTCTCCGTGCAGCATCCCTCGAGAACTTCCGAAATCATACACGTGAATGCGTGAACGCGCACGTATGCCCAGTAGCATATACCATGAAGACTCTCATGTGGCCCCAGTAACGCTAGACATATGACATACGTCAGGCCACTGTAGTTCTGATAGTATGCCCTCATTCATATTCATATACCCATATTTCGAGGTATATGTATATCAATGAGCCGCCTTCCCCATTCTACCAGCCTCCTCTTTTCCTCTTATTCGATTTCTCAAAGTCAGCTCCATTCAACCAGAGAAAATAAATTGCGTACACTATTAACCCTCGAGCTTTCTCAATTTTTCATTTTTTGATCGAAATAAAGGTGAGAAAAATCTGGAAAAAATTGTGTTCCCATTGGAGGCTGTGGAGATGAAATGGTCCATTGGTACCTCAATATTTTCCATTTTTTTTTTTCATGCCAGTATTAGGCGGCGCGGTGCTCACCATGCGAGCGGGGACGCTGTGCGAGGTGGTAAAAATCCTCGGAGGGTTAAAATTATTCTGTGGGTGGGGATAAACTCGACGATATATATGCATCTCCAATTTTTGATCAGTTTCATCTCATTGCGAGGGAAATTTGAACGAGTGGATTTTGCGAGGACTGCATCGCGATTTTCGACTGGATCTGGTTAAATAATGGAGATAGAGCAAAAAGTTGATAACATAAAATATTGGTCGTTTCATGGAGAATGTTTGAAGTTATATGGGTCATATCGCTATCTATAGTAGTTCCTGAGAAAATGGGGGTTGAATGTCGCTCACCCTTCGAAAAGTTCAGATTTTATCTGAAGCATTTGCTCCTAGAATTTGTGCTAATTTTATTAATTTAATTTAATTTTAAAGGGAGGAGTTAATTCAATAT
Source organism: Asobara japonica (assembly GCA_026005395.1). NCBI lineage: Eukaryota > Metazoa > Arthropoda > Insecta > Hymenoptera > Braconidae > Asobara > Asobara japonica. Next base: position 2,323,435 of record BQMI01000510.1, read on the forward strand.
TTTAAATATAGGAGGATATTAGTAACTGAAGGGGTGGATGTAATCACATTAGAGTGGTAAATGAAATTTTTCAAAATTAGGTTTCGTTTCAATTTCATTCTGCATTTTTCATTTTCAAGCCAGAATATAGAGTGCCATTATTTATTACGCAGATAATAATAAATTAGACGATAACTAATGTCCCCCGAAGTGAACGTGATACTAGACTTGAGGGAGATAACGGATAGGAAGTGAAAGAAGGAGAAGAAAAAAGAAAGCGTCGGCCAGTAGAAAATGAGCGCTAGGTGAGCGTACGATGGACGGAAATGGCGTGGCACGTGTAAGACGTAATATATCTGGTGTGCTGGGAATACAAAACGACTCGAACTTCGTCTTACCGTTGGAAAAATTTTTAAGCGAAATACCGGTGAGGGAAAAAAGCGGACCACGTGCGCTTACGAAAGTATGAAACAAAGAATGAAACGGGGGAGAGAGACACTCGGAGATGGGTAAACAAATTGGAAGTGGGAGAGGAAATCTGGAGAGCTTTATCATTTCATAAATTTGACAGAATTTTACCAAATTTTACCAAATTTTATAAAATTTTACGAAATTTACAAAATTTTGAAAAATCTTACAAAATTGCCAAAACTTTCAAATTTTTCCAAATTTTCCGAATCTTCCACATTTTTCAATTGCTTCAAAATTTCCACATTTACCACGATTTTAAAAAATTTCGAAAATTTGCAAAATTTTCAAAATTTCCCAAATTTCCAAAACTTCCAGTTTCCAAAATTTGAAAAATTTCCAAAATTTCCAAAATTTCCAAAATTTCCAAAATTTCCAAAATTTTCGTAATTTCCAAAATTTCCAAAATTTCCAAAAATTTCAAAAATTTTCAAAAATTTCCAAAATTTTCAAAATTTGCAAAGTTTGCAAAATTTCCCAAATTTCCAAAACTTCCAGTTTCCAAAATTTGAAAAATTTCCAAAATGTCCAAAATTTCCATAATTTCCAAAATTTCCATAATTTTCGTGATTTCCAAAATTTCGAAAATTTCCGAACTTTCCGAAATTTTCAAAATTTCCAAAAATGTCCAAAAACTCTCAAAGTTTTCAAAATTTCCCAAATCTTCGAAACATTAAATGTTGCGCAAGCCCCCAATGTCCGAAAAAAAAAATGCGAAAAATTCATTCCACCATTAATGGAAGAGGGTAAAGGCCAAGTACGTCATGCGCTCACATAGCTATGAAAAAAGAATGGAGCTGTTTGAGAAAGAGATATGAGATAGGGAAACAAATGGGGAAAAAAGTGAGTTGAAGAGGCGAGGGTAGAAAAAAAAATAATTCACGTTGAGACGAGTAGGTGAGGCACGTGAAACTCAGAGGCAGCGGAATGAGAGCGTTTGAAATTCAAGGAATGAAAGCCCCGCTTATGAAATATTCGATGTATCTTGGCTGGGGCTTGAGTACTAGTCACGCAGATGCTCTGAATGAAATTTATACCACCGGGCCAAAGTGTTTCTTAAAAGCGTCGACTGTATACTGATCTGCATTCGATATAGCTATCCCACACGGAGAGAAAAGTTTGATAAAAATTATCCCTCCATTTTGTGCAGCTGTAGTACAAGTCATTTTTACAGACTTATTCAACCCTGTGTACATGCAGGCTTGGAAGTTTTCAGTACTACTCTATACGCTGATAGAAGGATTCAGCTGTTATTAAGGAGGCTCATTGAATGTCAACCAATAGCAGAACTCCCCCCCCCCCTGCATCAAAATTTTGGCAATATACACATACACAGACACGCCCACCCACATCCGCCCACACCCGCCCACACCCACCCACACCGCCCACACCCACCCATACCCACCCACATCCGCCCATACCCACCCACACCCTCCCACACATACACACATCCACCCACACCCATCTACACCCTCCCACACATACACACACCCACCCACACCCACCCACACCCACCCACACCCACCCACACCCACCCACACCCACCCACACCCACCCACACCCACCCACCCACACCCACCCACACCCACCTACAACCACCCACACCCTCCCATATATACACACATCCACCCACACTCACTCACACCCACGCACACCCACCCACACCCATTCACACCCACCCACATTCACCCACACTCACCCACATCCACATACACCCACCCACACCAACTCACACCCACCCAAATCTACCCACAGCCGCCCACGTCCACCCACACACGTACACACACATACACACACTTGCTTATGCTTTAGATAAATCGATTTTTTTTTTCCTTTTTTTCCAAAATGTCTTTAGTTAGAATGATTCGAATTTTTTTTTGTAAGTTTCACCCCGATAAAACAGCATTAGAAGTCAAATCTCTCAATTTCGGATGGATCCTACACCTTTAACGTTTAACGTTTAAGAATAGGCACAAAAGTACTTTCGGCAACAGACATGAGATAATTGATAATTAACTCATTTTCTATGCACATCAAATATGCGAATAATTTGTGCTATCGATTTTCTTACGTCTGTACCTCGTCCCTGAATAATACAAATATTACCATTTTCCCAATTAATGGATGCACATTTCAGACTTCTTAGAACGTCAAAAGGAGCTGAATCTAGGAGGATCCTGAGAAAATTTGTTTAAAAAAAAAGAGGGCGAAAATGAAATTTATTTCCAGCAAAATGCAACAATTCCATGATGGGATCCCTCTCTTTTTTTTCCTAATTTTTACATCGCCAGCATCTCAATTATTCACTGGCCCATCTTAGTATATCCAGCATCCTCTCATCGATGTATTTCTCGTAATTCCTCCGCTTTTTCCCATCATCGGTCTGTCCACATTCTCCATTACTCCTTTTTCCTCCTTCAAGCTGTTGACGACAGTCGTCGTTCAACGGTGGAAAAAAGAAGAAAAAAAAAAGACAGAAAAAGAAAAGAATACTTTGGAAAAACGAGAGAAGAGCGGAAATAGAAAAGGAACTTGCCGAGGTCCAGAGGGTTTGAAACGACCCCGTTACGACAACCATACGACACTACCACTATTCTCTACATATAAAACGTGGAGACCCCCAGTACCCCATTCTCTAGCTCCCACTCGTGGCTTACTAAAACTCTCGCATATAAGCAGACGAGCTGGAAAAACCGTTAACGAAACGTCTGGGTCGGAAAAATTTTTCCTTCAACACTAGTCTCATTCAAACTGTACAAGTTGAATGGTGCATTCTAGTCGGGCGCTAACACTAGAATTTTACTCACATTGTTGGTACAGATACAATGTATGAAGGTGCGGGGTGGGGTGGGACGTAAAGGGGGGGGGGGAGGTGCGAATGGGGGGGGGGGGGGTATGTACAACTTGTGGACCGCAGGGAAAATTGAATGAGAGACGAGCGTGATTACCTTGAACGAAGCAACAACATTGGAGCTCCTTTGAAACGAGCGTCAGGCTATTGCTGTTAGTTGTGGCTACAGCGGATGGATAAACATGTGCCAAGTGGTATGCAAAATTGACAAGATTTTTAGATTATATACTGACCACTGGATTGGTCTATGAATTTTGCTTTGTCAACTTTTTGATTTAGGGAAGTTATGTGTGTGCGGATATATATATATATATATAGGTGTGTGTGTGTGTGTGTAGGCGTGAGTGAGTTTGTGTGTGTGTGTGTGTGTGGGTGGGTGGGTGGGCGTGGGAATGGGTGGGTGGGTGTATGTGTGTGTGTGTGTGTGGGAGTGGGTGTGTGTGGGAGTGAGTGTGCGTGGGTGGGTGGCTGTGTGTATGCGGAGGTGGGTGGGACGGGTGTGTGTGGGAATGGGTGGGTGGGAGTGGGTGGATGTGTGTGTTCGAGTGGGTGGGTGGGTGGGTGTGGGAATGGGTGGTTGGGTGTATGTGTGTGTGTGTGGGAGTGGGTGTGTGTGGGTGGGTGGCTGTGTGTATGTGGAGGTGGGTGGATGGGTGTGTGTGGGAATGGGTGGGTGGGAGTAGGTGGATGTGTGTGTTTGAGTGGGTGGATGTGTGTGTTTGAGTGGGTGGATGTGTGTGTTTGAGTTGGTGGGCGGGTGGGTGTGGGAATGGGTGGGTGGGTGTATGTGGGTGTGCGTGGGAGTGGATGTGCGTGGGTGGGTGGATGGGTGTGTGTGGGAATGGGTGGGTGGGAGTGGATGGATGTGTGTGTTCGAGTGGGTGGGTGGGTGGGTGTCTGTGAGTGGGTGGGTGTGTGTGGGTAAGTGGGTGGACGGGTGGGTGTCCAACACAATTTTGATACGTAATGGCAGCCACCGTGGAGGGCGACAGAGAAAAAAAAACATACAGACATCTTCAAAAAATACCAAGAAGCACTTTTGGTGAATTCGTAACTTGTAAGCACGATTCTGATAATCGGCTGAATGGACAACTTCTGGGCTCCACTGAAAATTGAATAAGAGATGAGCGGGATTGCCGTGAATAAAGCAACAGCATTTGAGCTCCTTTCAACGAGCGTCGGGTTATTGCGGTTAGCTGTAGGTACAGCCAATGGATAAACATGGAACAAGTGGTACGTGAATTGACATGCTTGTGAAATTGCAGCATACTGACCACGAGGTTGATCCAACGATCTTCCGCAGTAATTCTTTAATGAGATTTCGAAGGTCATTTAGAAAAATACATAGTGAATATTTTTTTATATTAGTTTTGGACAATTCTTAAACTATGAATAACTACCGGTTAAGTCGTTTGTCAAAGTTGAGTAACTAGTGAACAATCTTTGTGGTTCTTTTAAAGGGAAACTTCTTATGTCGCGTAACGCAAAATTCGATGCAACGTTTTTAAGGGAAGGGGTGCAGCGCGAGTGGTGGAGGGGGGCGTTACGAAAATTCCGACACGCTACATGGCACTGTAGCAGAGTGGGGAGAAGAACGTGAACCGAGTGTATTGCTAGTGTCAATTATGGGGAACATCAATGCAGAACGTTGCAAAGAATATCGTGATCGTTTACGTGAAAAGAATGCTTTAAAACCAAAGAAAACAAAAACCGTAGGCAAAAGTGCGGCCGAACGTATGAGGGATCATGGGGCCAGGGCAAAAGCAATCAATGTCAACGTTGAGGATCATAACCACTCACATGTGAATCAACCGAGCAATGATCAGAATATTGAAACTGTACCAGAGCATGTCATTTCGAATTTTGTCGGGACAGGTCCAAGAGTAAGTGAAATAAAACTTAATCATGATTGTGATTAATTAAGTCAGTCGATAAGTGGTCAAGGATGGAAGGGTACTGGGTAAATTTTTGATATGTTATTCACTGAATTGATTGATGGAAACGGCGAAAAAAAAATTCTGCAGTTAATGAAATTTTGGTTGACTCAATTGAGTTATGAAAATAATATATGAAATTTGAGCTTAATTATGATGGTTGGTCGAAATATACTAATTGAGTTTCATTGACGTTTTTCCCATACGTGAAAACTTGATTGGCCGACTCCAGGCGGGAACATGATACTAATTTGATTGGAGAAAACCTGAGGGAAATCATATAATTGAGATATGAAAATGAGGATATCGAGCGGCCGCCTGCTTATTTACGTATTGCTATATGTACTCCCTGTTCTTTTCCAAATACAATAGAGCATGATGTTTCTTGAGCGATATTTAAAATTTGAATTTTCGCGGTTTTCTGAAGACGCCCCCAGATGCATTTGTCCCACTTTCATCTGTACAAAATAAAATTGCTCTCATACCAAAATTTTTTCTCACCAATATTCTATACCAAAAGTGGTCGAGATAAAGAAAAATCAAATTAGCAGAATTTACAATGATTTAAGATTCAAAAAACAAATAATAATAATAATTTAAATAATTTTCGCATGAATTGGCTGTTGGAAATTTTTTTTTAAAAACGTCTGAGATTGCAAAATTTGAGCAATTTTCCAGGCCTGGACACCATCGAACGCTGGTACCAAACTCACCAATAAACTTCAGCGTAGTTATGGTAGGTAAGAATATTTCCGCTCACTGTTTAAACCATTTCACAACAGTTACTTAGGGAAATTACTATCACCGATAGTATTGCAATGTACGAGGAATGCTAAGTTAACCATCCCGCTCTGTAATATTAGGAATTCTCAAACTCTGTCGTTGGCATCAAGCGAAGCATTACAAACAGTTAATCCAACAAATATTGTTCGCCATAAATGCATTGTCCTCCATGTGTATGTATTCAATCGCGTCAATTCTTAATACAACAAAACCAACGAAAAGCTCACCTTGCTATTTTTTCAAAATATGAACTCCATATTTATGGGCAATATTATCAGGTGTACAAATGAGTTTCCGCCATTTTTTATGAAAAAAGAAAAATTCATTGTCATATAACGGTACATTACATTTTATTCAAAGTATTGTCGATTATTAGACACACTTTCTCCTACGTCATATCATAGTATCAATAATGCTTCCAATTCCTTGTCTTCATACACTTACGCCCTTCCACTGCGCTCTTTCTCTGCCACGTCAAACTCACCGTTTTTAAAATTTTGAAACCACTAACGACAGCTTCTCTCACTCAAGGCAGCATCACCATATGCTTCTACAAGCAACCCATATGCCACAGCGGCAGATCTCTTCAAATTAACAAAGTTAATCAAAAGCTGCCGCTAATGACGCTTATTCGGCTCAAAACTAGACATTTTGCGGACGAACAAAACTATGTAAAGCTAATACTGAGTCACTAATATTTTGAGGTTATGATAAGCTTCTGGTGGTGCCATCTTTTGGCAAAACGGCGGAAACTCAGTTGTACACCTTGTGCAAGAAATTTTTTCAGCATCTTGATTGATATCGAATTGCTAGCTCAAGTGTATTTTGTGCTATCACACTTTTATATACAGTGACTTCGGCATAACTACTCAGTGCATATCTCATTCTGCCTAGGCAACTCACTTTGTGACCGGCTTTACTGATAATCTGCCGAGCATGATCATTGAACTTCAATATCTTATCAATAATAACACCTAGACATTTTGTTTTCTCGACTTCGGTGATCCCAACACCATCAACTTTTATATTACATCGCTCACCAGTTAGTACTTTAGTACTATCATGAATTAACATAAATACTGTCTTTTTGAGATTAATTATCATTGAATTTTCACTCATCTACTCTTTCCATAAATCAAGCGCATTATTTAGACAACATTAAATAACCTTTGAATCGATCAACACAAGAAACTGTTCGATCCGTATAAGTTAGTTTTCGTTTAATTCTCATTTAGGTGACATTTGTTGTGGCTGGCTAAATGCGACAGATCGTCTACAAATGAATGACTGGTATTAAAGCCATCGAGTGCAAAAATACAAGGGACTTTAAAAACGACTTCAACTGCTGACGTGCATGCATTTCTCGTTAACTCCTCCAGAAATAAAAAGGTCATTTAGTTGTTTCTATCCCAAATCGATCGGTCAGTCTGGACCCCTCCCCCCCCCCCCCCCCCCCCCCCACTCAATATCCCGTGATATCGTTTCCTATTTCTCGGCTGGGCGAATAGCAATTCATGGTATCCGTCCAATAGCTTTGTTGGAAATCCCGGAATACAACTAAATTACGCAACGGATTTACGAACTCACGCGCAACATCTTGCGATCCAATACATATGAAGCGGTTACAATTTCTTCGATATGTCTGGTTGCATAACCATAAACTTGCTTCTTCCCCCTCTTCCCCCACCCCCTTGTCGTGTTCCTCGTTCTATTTACATTATTCCTTGGTTGTACCTTCCAATGTAAGTTTCCCCATTCCTCCCAAGCTTCCTCCATTTTTCATTTTTTTCAACTTCATCATCGGGGAAAATATGGTTGTGCTCTCAGTATAGGGGTTTTGTTCTCGTGAAAAATCTGCTTTTCATTGGGGCTTCCTACATACAATCCTGGAACATTTCCCAGGACTACCTGACTGAGCTTCTCCAACAATTTTTCGAAAACACATCACTGTCATGAATAAGTTTAACGCAACTGCGCATGCGCGGCGGAGTGCGGCAGAGTGGGCAGCGATGATGTTAGGGTCAGTTGTCGATCAAGGTAACCGCGGTTAATCAAGAGTTAAAGTTAAAGTTGAGCGTTGTGAGTGACCGGAGTTAAATTTTCGACCAATCAGAAGCCTTAACGTCAAAGTTGAATATGGCGCTTCGAAACGAAAGACTGGCTCTTACAGTGCTCTTCTTGCGCGGGGCGCACTGGACCTTGCGCATTTGCTTCCCGGTTAGTACTACTGCCCGCTGAGGATGGCAGGTAAGAATTGACGGTCGAGACAGGGCTCATGCAGCCCTTAGTATGGCCTGCCCCACCCTCGAATGAGGGTCAGGCTGAAGCCCGATTCAACCCTGCCGAAGGCCGTGAATGATAACATCGTTGTAACTATTTTTCGTAAGTTTCATAAATTGGGACATCCAGCCACATCCAGTTGCTGAACCTCCCGGAAGCACTTCCGGGTGGAGTCGCTGGAGAGAAGCTGGGCAAATGGACCCTGACCCTGGAATTTGGAACGGTCACCAGCAAAAGTATAAAAACCCGAAGAGCACTCAACTGAAGAAGCGTAACTGACAGGCATAGACTGATTTGAAGACAGGTTAGGTGACACAGAAAGAGCGTTGGATGCGAGGACTACACATTGCGCAGAAGACATCTACGCAGGGCAAGCTTGAAGGAAAGGAAAGTGGGAAGAACACCAGAGTTTTTGTGTATTCTTCTTTCGTATAATTAGCAAATTGATTGGAGCATTCCACGGAGAAGCACTTTGCTATTTTCCCGGGTGAAAAAAGCTCATAAAACATTGTGAGCTTTCTCGGTGATTGCGGGACGTAAATGATGCTGACAAGAATATGAAGGAGAAGATTGAAAGAGTCAGATGAAATTTTGGACAGTTCCTCTGCAGTGCAGTCATTCTCAGATTGTAGTCCATTTTTAGAGTGTGTCTGTTGCTTGATGATTGTGAGATGGTTGTTCATGTTTTTGTTGAGCTCCAGGATACTCTCCAGCCGCCTGGATGTCGATTGGTGTAAGCACACTTCTTCATCAACTCATTCTTGATACAGACGGTGCCTGATCCAATAGACATAATAATCGTTCCCAGAATTTCTATTACCCAGGTGGGAATTGACCATGCGATGAAGCTTGATTAAAGCTTGGACGAGGCTCGACTAAGCTTCGCCAAAGCTGTGTTTTAAAGCCTCGGTCAATCTGTGCAGAACATGCGAATGTAACACCAATCCCAGCTTAGAGAATAAGCTTCGTCCTAGCTTGGTTACGTAGGTTAATACAAGCTTCGAACTTTAGCTTCATTCAAGCTTCGGACGTTATCTTGGTACAAGCCTCGAAATTCATTTTCGTCCAAGTTCCAAAGTTTCTCGTGGTCGAAGCATCGAAATTAATCTTGGTCCAAGCTACAAAATTTATCTTGGTTCAAATTTCGAAGATAGGAACATTGAGGCTGGACCAAGCTTAGTTGAACATTCGTTTCCAAGCTTGGGTTTAGGTGGTGCAGCAATCCTGGATTTATATATGTATCCAATATTAAGCAGAGTTTCGCTGAAGCCGGTAAATCGAAAGTAGGAAAAATATGCTTCAATCCAGCTTAGTTCAACCTTAGGTCAGAAGCTTGGGATTAAAAGGTATGAGCAATCCGGGATTCATGCTTGTTAAAGCTAAGATTCAAAGCTAACGAAGCTGAGCTCGGACCAAGCTTAGCACAACATGGTTTCTGAAGCTTGGGTTTGGATGATTCTAGTAAGCTTGGATGTACGTGTGTATCCAATATTGGACGTAGATTGGATTCTGCCTGTGGACCTACGCTAGAGACGCTAAGATTAAGCCAAGCTTGGCACAAGTTGGGCCAACAAAGCTTGGATATCTTTGATATAACTAAGCTTGGTTTGACCTAGGCTTATATCTGGGATGAAGTTATGCCGAAACTATCAAGTCCAAGCTTCGGCATCGAAGGTCGGACCTTGCAAAATTGATCTCATCATTCAAGCTTCGAATTCCCCACCTGAGTACTCATCCAAGGATTCTTTATTTTGGTGTAGGTATTTCCCAACTGTTTGTTATGCCGCTCATGTCTTTGGAGTTCTCGGCTCAAGGTCAGACGCGCATTGACTCTTGTTTACCCGTCGACGAACTCGGTGCGACCTTGTTTGTTTTGAATAGGTGTTGTTCTGGAATTCAGGTATTATATTGAGTTCTCTGATGGAACAAAATAAATGTGGCCTTGGAATAAAATTATACAGAAGATTTATGAATTGACGCGCAACATCTTGCCGTACAATACATGTAGAGCTGTTACAATTTCTTCGATATCTCTTGCTGCATAACCATAAACTTGCTTCCTCCCCCTTGTCATGTTTCCCGTCTTATTTTTATTCCACCTTCTTCTTGTTTTCTCAACCTTCCCCACATCCAACACAAAGTAGCTATGTGCATGTGACGTGACGGATTGCCATGTAGACTCTTGGGATAATACATTTTGAGGGGAGTAAAAAATGGAAAGGGGAGAAAAGTGGCTTGTGGTATGAAACTTTGGTATTTCCATTTTCGTGGATGTTCTATTTTTTAGGATTCTGTAAAATTGAGTTGAACTCGTTTATTTAATGAACTGGATGTTCATTGAGCATATCTTTATGTTATGGAATTTTACTGATATTTTTGGAACGAAATAACAGTCGATAATCAATGGAGATGATTTATTTACGTCAACGCAATGGTGCAACGAGTTACCTTGCAGAGGAAGCACTCGTTAACTAATTTAAGGGAATCTGCAAGCAGGGTTCAAGTATGTATCATTACTGGAGCCAATTTTGAGTATACTATGTTAGCCTGTTAATTTCGAATGAAATCAACGTTTGAGTTTTCAATGGTCTTGTAATGAGTGTATTGAACAAACGGATTTAGCCAGTTGATAATTAGCTGATTAAATTATGAATAAGGCGAATATATATAATAAAATATCTAGAAACTAGTGGTGTGAGCATGTGTGTGCCCCACTCGGGGCACAAACAAAACTTCCCGATTTGGTTTTTCAGCACAACCTACTAAATTTATTCTTCTCCAATATACTACGGTTAATCAGTGTGACCCCTGTTATTATCATAACGAAAACATGCCTATTTGAGAATTCCAAACTGACTCATTTATGAAGCAGATAATTATGAATACTTGAGTAGACGCATGGTGAGCATGAGGATGAGACTTATGCGTGTTACTTGAGTGAGAGTGAGACGCCAATAAGGATGCGGCTGCAAAACAAAAACTTTAATATTTTACCCAGTGGAGCAGTATAAACAATTGCAATTGCTAATAACATTGCATATACTGCACAAATGCCATCCAAAATGTGATCCGCTCGATTTTGCATGAAAACGCTTCGATTGGGACCGTCGTGACAGCGCTGGGTCCATTTGTTCACTTATTACATACATAATTGTGGAGACTGCTATACCTCCTTAATTATGCAAATTATCGAAAAAAGGCATTCTACATAAAATACGTATTTTTATATGGCAAACAACTTTTCTTATATGATTTTTGCGCTGACTCTAATAATTTATGCAGTAGAACATTCTAAACAATTGACATTGTTGATAACAATATAAGTACTGGACCACCTTTACTTAAAATTTAATCAGTTATAAAATATGCTGATATCTTTCAACTGTGACATTGAGGCTCGTACGAAAATTCTTGTACAGTGAAATTCCCGTAACTCCCCAGCGCTGGGGAGTCGAGGGGAAGGCGTCCCCCACTCCGCGTGACGCTGGGAGGTGCGCTCGAGGGGTATGACTGTAGCGTCCCAAGCCGACGCGCCTCGGGTACCTCTCTCTCTCTGTGGACACGCCTACTGCGCGCGGGGAAGGGGTACTCCGTAACTCTTCGCGCGTGGCCATCGCAGCCCCCAAACTGTAGACTTATGGGAAGTGCATTATAGCGGGAATATATTTGCGGGCAACACAACCCGCTCATAAATATTTAATTTTTTCGTCCAAAATGTTGGAATAAATTTTTCATAAATTTGAGCATTAAATAACACAAATAAATACAACTAAAAAAAAAAGAAAAAAAATGAGGGGGGAAAAAAAGTAAAATGCTTTAGGATAATTCAGATTTTTTGCAAATTGAAATAAAATAAGAAAGATTCGACTTTCTGATATTCTTCACATAATATTTTGAGAAACAATATTTTTTTATGATATTTAGAGGTAACACGATTTTTTTCCCCAATTGTGTATTATCGAAAATCTGATACGTTGAAATAAATTGAACCTGAAATCAATGATATTTCAGAGTAAAGTCGATCACAGTGATTGTGAAGATTATGTTGAAACCCTGAAATCGTCTCAATCTAGGTTTGACGCTATAATATTGGGCTTGCGTGTTGGATATGAAAGCTGACCTCGTGGGGGCCAATATTGTATCTGTGTGATGTAGAAAAATAGTAAGAAAATGTGGTTTTTGGGGAGAGAGAAAAAGAATAAATTGTCGGTGGTGACCCAAGATTCATGACACGGAAAATTCCTCAAACGATATATAACAACGAATGATCTCGGTATATTACGGGGAAAAATTTATGTTCCTGTCGGCAACTTAGGGGAAAGTTTACAGAGTTCCTTCCTCTAATTCATTAATTCTCTCTCTCTCCTTCTCACTATCGCTTCCAGTCTGCTGCTGGAACATAATCAAGGACGTTTGAGAAAATTCTATGGGATAGACGATAGGAATTCCCGTGGGATACCTGCGGGATGCTATTAAAAATTTTTAAATTAGTAGGAAAGATTTTCTTTTGAATTTTCCGAGATTCGATTTTCCGATTTTTCCGAAAATTTTTCCCACTTTCTAAAGAACTTCTATGTATGTGTGTGCGAGTGTGTAAGTGTGAGTGTGCAAGTGTGAGTGTGTAAGTGTGAGTGTGTAAGTGTGAGTGTGTAAGTGAAAAAATATATGTACCTGTTGGCAAGAGAGTAAAGTTTACGGACTTCCTCCTCCTAATTCATTAATTTCCTCTCTCTGCGGTACTCAAATATAATCAAGGATAATTTGTAGATATTCAGTAAATACTATAGAAGGCCTTCATGTTCATTAAGAATTCCACCTCCACGAGTACAAAAGCCCATTAATACTAATACACCTGGAAAATGCCTCAATTTCTACGTTTATTCTTCAAAGAAGAAGAAAAAAAAAATAGTCCAACCAACTCGTTCGACTCGGTCTCCCGGGGCATCCCCCAGTTGGATAATCCCACCTCCACGACTGTATTATACCTCGTAAAAACAAATGTTCTGAGGAGACAGGGCAAGGTCGATTAGCCCTTGAGATTCTCAAGTTTTATCAAATCTTGTCTCCATTGTACCTTTTAAATGCAAATTACTCGAGAGTTTTATCCGGGCATAATGGTACTGCTAATAAAAAATATTAATCTCAATCATCAGCTGTAGATAGGGCTGCGCTTGCAACATAAATTGGAATGTGTATGTCCATGTGTATCTACATATGTGTGTGTGTGTGCGTGCGTGTGAGTGGGCGGGTGGGGGGATCCGCGATTATGTGGGTGGGTGGGTGAGTATGTGAGTGGGTGGGTGACTCTGTGAGTGGGTGGGTGGATGACAATGTGAGTGGGTGGGTGGGTGAGTATGTGAGTGGGTGTGTGGGTGATTATGTGAGTGGGTGGGTGGGTGACTATGTGAGTGGGTGGGTGGGTGACTATGTGAGTGGGTGGGTGGGTGACTATGTGAGTGGGTGGATGGGTGACTATGTGAGCGGGTGGGTGGGTGACTATGTTAGTGGGTGGGTGACTATGTGGGTAGGTGGGTGGCTGACGGTGTGGGTGGGTGGGTGACTAAATGGCTTTGTGGATGGTTGGGTGACTGTGTGGGTGGGCGAGTAGGTGGGTGGCTAGGTGAGAAGAAAAAAAATTTGAAGAATTCGCGACCCCTAAGTTACCTATATACTGAGCCCGACCAAAGAATTCCCTTCGGCTTTGACCCGAGCACTTCCCACTGCCATGCTAGAGGATACCACTGCCATCATGGAGGGAGTAGTTCGGCTTTGAGCCCAACGGAATTCGTTAGTACGACTCAGTATACACCGTGTCAACATCCAATAATAGAAGTTAGAACAGGACCAGTGGCCGTTGAGTTAAGTGGAGATCCGAATGAACGGGGCACAGGTCAGAGAAAAATATTTCTAGCATTCCAGGAATTCCAGAAACTTCCCGAAATTTCCAGAAAATTCCAGAACATTCCAGAAACTTCCAAAAATTTCCAGAAAATTCCAGAAAATTCCAAAAAATTCGAAAAACTTCAAAGTCTCCAAAAACTCCAAAAATTCCAACAATTCCAAAAATTCCAAAAAAATTCCAAAAAATTCCAAAAAATTCAAAAATTCCAAAGTTCCGAAAATTTCAAAAAATCCAAAACTCCAAAAATGTATGGAGGAATGGATTTCGCGGAGCACGATAGCCTTCCCTCTTTTTCACCTTGAGCACTTGGCGACTGCCCGAAGTACCCTACACAACTGCCCGCCGATTCGCGCCCAATAAGTTGCCTATATCCCGTGTCAACATATGAGAATACAAGTTAGATCAGTACTATTGACTATTGAGTCAATTGGACACCCGAATGAACTGTGTGTGGCTAGTGTTGTGAGTCTAAGCCGCAATATCGGGCATTTCTCCGTGGCACTAGATCCTCCGCCCCCCCCCCCCCCCCCCCCCCCCGCCCACCCGCCGAAGCCGAGAGAACAGAATTCACAGATTCCGTTTGGCATTCTCGAGAGACAACGGATACCAGGTCGGTATGTGTCTGGACCATCTGTTCGTGCAGTGCCTGGGATGCTCGATGAATTCACACAGAATAGTGTGGCACCTAGATACTATTCCCACTCGACAATGCTTGCTTGAAGCTACTCGCGATCTAATGTTTCAGCGTCTCACGCCACCCCCTCCCCCCTCCCCCCCCCCCCCCCACCCACCCACTGCGATGAAAGGAGAATTTCAGTTTGTGTAGCAACATCTACAGCCACTCGGCAAAGCTCTCACATATACTTAGGTTTTGTACATACAAAATTCATGTATATATAGCCCGACTCATTCCTACATGCATGAATGCCCTCAACATACACTAGCAATTACCCCCCCCCCCCCCCGCGCTCCAAGATTAAATTGAGAAATATATTTTTTGTGACTGAATAGCATCCTGAAGGTTGAGTGCAGTTCATTGGGTGTAATGTGGTTGAGACCACTGTAGCAGTGTTTGTATATGATTCTTCGCCAATTGATCCGTTTTCATGATGGTCCTAAGAAATTTGTTAACTTCCTGATCTAGGGAAGTTATTATGACTCCACAAATGAATGTTTCAGAATCATGAAATTTTGATTTTCTTCGACGTTTCACGTGCTTGTGACAAATTTGCAATGAAAGTTATGTGTGTGTGTGTGTGTGTGTGTGTGTGTGTGTGTGTGTGTGTGTGTGTGTGGTGGGTGGGAGGGTGGGTGTGGGTGGTTGTGTCTGTGTGTGTGTGTGTGTGTGCGGGTGGGTGGGTGAGTGTGTGTGTGGGTGGGTGGGTGAGTGTATGTGTGGGTGGGTGGGTGAGTGTGTATGTGGGGGGGGGTGGTTCGGTGAGTGTCTGTGGGGGGGGGGGGGGTGATTCGGTGAGTGTCTGTGGGGGGGGGGGTGGTTGTGTGTGAGTAGGTGGATGGGCAGGTGTGCGTGTGTGTGGGTAATGGGGTGGGTCAGTGAATCGGTGTATGTGTGTGTGTATGGATGGGTGGGTGGTTGGATGAGTGGGGGGGTCGGTGGGTGGCTGGGTGACTGATTGTGTGTCTGCATGTGGGTGGGTGGATAGGTGGGTGTGTGTGTGTGTGTGTGTTTGTGTGTGAGTGTGTGTGTGTGTTACCGTTCAAAAAGCTCTATTTTGTATACCTGTCTGCATTTCTGGGAATTTACAATTACTTTTGAAATATTTCAAATATCTAAAATTCTCTTTCATCGGTTTTCACTTTCCAAATCGTCTCAAAATTTTGCAAATTTTTGCAATCATCGGAATGTTTCAGAGATTTTACATCTTTGAAATTCTTCGAATTTCTGGAATTTAAATCTATGGCAGTCTGTATATAGCTCGATTGCGTTAAAAGTTCTCTCTCTCGCTCTCTCGCTCCCTCGACTTTGACTCGGCGGCACCCCATGAAATCACTGACGTTTTGGCGCGCGTGGACCGACTAGTGATGCTGCAAACTATGCGGATGCATATTTCCCAACCCCCTAATACAACCACATTCGATTTTACAAACGCATTCACATGAAAAATATTTTCATTCATTTATATTTTTATCCGACTCTCTTCCGAAATATTATCTTCAGCAATAAACCTTAAATTTCAGGATTGAATGGCTGCTGTCGCAATGCAGATAAAGGAGCGTCTCCACTAATTTGTTTAAATAATAAACGGAAATACAGTGTGAAGACGAAATTCGATTTTTTTTGTCTCCTCTAAAGTAAATTTTTCAAATAAAAAAAATAAATAAATAAAGGAAATTTGTTGACAGATAAATGGCAATTTCTGCGAGAAATTCATCGTTGTTCATCCACTAATGAACTCACAAAGATTTTTTTATCTCAGTTAATTAACGGACAACTGAATGTGGAACAAGACTCGCCTTTCAACGTATGAAAAGTAAATTGAAAAATGCCGGAACACTTCACGGTATCTAAATGAAGAGAATTGCTATTTCTCTGCATGATACATTGCTCAAAGTGTGAAGTAAAATAATGTCCATCTGGAACAGTTCTTAGAATACAATGTGCACCTGGAACAGTTGCGATAACATAATGTGCATCAGGAACAGTTCCGAGAGCATAATGTTCATTTGGAACAGATCCTAGAACATAATGTGCAGCTGGAACAGTTGCAAGAACATAATGTGCATTTGGAACAGTTCCGTGACCATAATGTGTACCTGCAGCAGCTCCGAGAACATAATGTGCATCTGGAAAAGTTTCTAGAACATAATGTGTATAAGGAACAGTTCCGAAAACATAATGTGCATCTGGAACAGTTCCTAGAACATAATGTGCATCAGGAACAGTTCCACGAATATAATGTGCATCAGGAACAGTTCTGAGAACATAACGTTCATTAGAAACAGACCCTAGAACATAATGTGCAGCTGGAGCAGTTCCGAGAGTACAGTGTGCAGCTGCAACTGTTCCGAGAACATAATGGATATGTTGAACAGTTCCTAGAACATAATGTGCGTCTGGAACAGATCCTATAGCATAATGTGCATCTAGAATAGTTCCGAGAACATAATGTGCATCTGGAATAGTTCCGGAAAGATAATGTGCATCACGAACAGTTCCGAGAACATAATGTTCATTTCGAACAGAGCCTAGAATATAATGAGCATCTGGAACAGTTCCGAGACCATAATGTGTACCTGGAGCAGTTCCAAGAACATAATGCGCATCTGGAGCAGTTCCGAGAACATAATGTGCATCTGGAACAGTTCCGAGAACAGAATGTGAATCTGGAACTGTTCCGAGAACATTATGTTCATCTGGAACAGTTCCCCAAACATAATGTGCATCTGGAACAGTTCCCAGAACATAATGTTTATCTGGAACAGATGTTCCCACTGTTCTGCCACCTGGAGCGATTCTTGGAACCATTTCCGTACTTGAACTTTCCGGAACAGAACGGTTCTGGAACTGAAGTGATGATTTAAGTGCTCTTAGTACACTACCGGTCTTAGTTGAATTCTCCAAATTCCGGTTTGCTGCGACCAACACTAGCATATCATTAATTTCAAGCGTTTATATCCACTTCATGGCTGTAAACAGAACCATTTCACTATTTCTCAGTGAACGAAGAGTGTATATCACTAGTGAAGAGCTCAATCGATAGAAGTGTCTTTTGTTGCGATATAAGGCTCTGGTTGATATCTCAAAATTTAGGTCTCATAGCGTAATTTGCATTAACGAAAATTTTCGAAAATTATGTAGAATTTAAAAATAAAGGAAATGAACCCCAACTTTTTACTAGCGGACTTTCCCAACGAGATATTTGATGAAATGCGCATATGGATTTATTACATGGGAGTTCCATGAAATCAGTCCAAGTTTTGCATATGTAGAATATGTTGTTAGATCCGTGCATATAGCGTTCATTTCGACGCACATCCTTGTATCCACTATTATTGACCCTCCCCCCCGCTCCCACCCACCTCCTCTCCCTCCCCTGTCACCCACCTCCTGTCCCCCCCCCCTCCCACCCACCTCGCCTCCTTTCCCTGCAACCCACCCACCTCGTCTCCCTCCCCGCCACCCACCCACCTCCTCTCCCACCCCCACCCACATCCTCTCCCCCCCCCCCTCCCATCCAACTTTTCTTCCCCCCCCTCCCTTCAAACTGCCCCCCCCCTACCTTCAAACTGCTCCCCCCCCCCCCCCCTCTCCCGCCCGCCCGTTGCTCCTGATCTTATTATGGTCCTCCTCTGCTGGAGCTCCAAATCCTCTCACTGCTATTAAATCCCCTTTCCTTTTCTAATTCTCTGTAGCCAGGCGTACCTTCCACACTAGTACGTTTGAAATGCCAAACAGGCATATTACTACTATTAATCATGCTACTGCATCCAAGCGCTGCTAAACAGGCCACTTGTGCGCAACTATTCCCGCGCATAAATGCATGAGATTAGCCAGCTGTTGACGGTGGATTGGGGGGAAAAAGTATTCCTGGAATTTTAACAATTCATGGCGAGATGGAGTATCATGGATTGAGCGATAAATAGTGGATTTTTTTCTGAAAAAAAAATTGCGACTGCTAGTTGGTTACAGGGTAATTGTTTTTTTTGCAGCAATTGCATTACAATCACGGTTTTTAAATCAAATCTTCCCTACCAGAAGGTTATGGACGCCAGAATAAAATGTAATGTACTGTTATGGAACAATCCATCTCTATTATTTCACACACACACCCACACCCACCTACACCTACCCACCCATACCTACCCACACCCACCCACACCCACCCACACCCACCCACACCCACCCACACCCACCCACACCCACACCCACCCACACCCACCCACACCCACCCACACCCACCCACACCCACCCACACCCACCCACACCCACCCACACCCACCCACACCCACCCACACCCACCCACACCCACACCCACCCACACCCACCCACACCCCCACCCACACCCCCACCCACCCACACCCACCCACACCCACCCACACCCACCCACACCCACCCACACCCACCCACACCCACCCACACCCACCAACATACACGCGCACTCACACACATGTGTCTCCCTCCATGCACCGATTTAGTAACTTCCCGATCTCACTAAATCTATTTTACTACATCAGCTTCACGAAACACCTCTGAACGAGTAAAAAAAAAAGATATGATTCGTTGACTCCCACTAAATTCTTACCCAGCGTACAAGTATTTTCTCCGCTTACCGTGAGAGGCAAAGAAGAATGAAAAGAAGGATAAAGTCGATATTCAGGTCGATCTCGATTTCAGGTATATACGTTGCGATCACGTACGCGGCCCTGGCAAGATGCCGAAATTATGAAATCAGCAGTACGTGAGAAGGATTTCAGGAGGAGTTGGTGTGGAAGAGCGGATCGAATGGAAAGGTAGAGTGAGACGAGGCCAAAAGCTTTTCAAATATATAGACGTTGAAATACAGTTATAAAAGGCACATAGACTCTGTCTCTGTATCTATACATTTCGATAAATATGTACTTTATCAGAGTAAAGCTGCGCAAGATGATGCTATCTTTTCCTGCCCAATGCCCAACAAAAACTTGAGAAATGCCGCAGATCTCGTGAGATACTGCTACGATAAAAGAGCGGAAAAAAAAGGGAATTTCATTTAAGATTTGAGGTGTCTTAAAAAAAGTTGTTGGAAAAATTTTATTTAAGGGCGTTATGAGTGCTGCCGATGGAGCACGGGTGTGTTAGCAATTAGCTAGGTATTTTTTATGTCCTTCTAGTCCCGAAGGGAAAGTTACTGCAATGGCCCCGAAAACCAAAAATTAAAATTGCATCATATCTCCACGTTTCAAGCTAACGCCAAATGTCTGTATGTATGTAACGCTGTATGTGTATCCGTATGTATGTGCCATAAATTTTTGTCCAACGATTTCTTCAACACCAATGAAGCGATTTGATTAATTTTTTTTTAATCGATGCATTTTCACGTAACTAAGAGCTGATTAGATTTTGGATTAAATCGATACAGTGGTTTCAAATTTATCCAGAAAAGTATGATGCCCCAGAACCATGAAAATTTTGAATGGACCAGCTTTTCTCAGCGCATGTTATGATCGAGTTAATGAAAGTCATGATTGGAAGATAAATGCGGGTTTCAGGCTTGTGTGAAATTTGGGCAAAATTCATCTACACATTTAATAGTTATTCACTTTTTGCAAGTGGCGCGAAATTTGTCTTCACATTCAAACTTGCAAAGTCCCATATGCGTCATCTGGAGAGAAAATGACTCTCAACTTCTACCCAAGAACTTCTCTTTGGCTTGGGCCTAGTGTTTTCCGATACACCACAGAGTATCGATACTCTGCAGTGAATCGAATCGAAGAGTTCAGTATCGATCCGCCAAAGTATCGATCCTGTATTGAAAAAGACTACTTGGGCCGGTGTGACTGTGCGTGCTTTGTACAATTTCATTTTGAAAAATTTTGCGATAAAACATCCTACTTGAAAATGTTAGTGTCAATCCATCCATTGACATCATCAGAAGAGATTATAAATTTTGAAGCTGGGGTTACAGCCGTGCAAGTAATGTAGCTATCGGAAAGTTTTATGCGTCCCCCCCCCCCCCCCAAAGAGCAATAGAGAATTTGCACCATACTTTGGATTTTATTTTAATCATAGACATTTTGGAAAAAAGTATAGAGTTAGAACATTGAAATCAAACAAATTTACTGTGTATCTGTATTAGTGGATTTTCCAGTTGGCGGTGACAATGGGAAAACAGAAAAGTGAGGGCGCCTAAAGAGAGATAGAGCTCTCTTGGAAGACGTATTAAGCGGACTACAGCGGATTCCCGAGAGCGTCGTAACCTCTCGCCAACGTCACGCCGTTGAGCCACCTATATATATATAGAGTATTATGTGTCCACGGGTAATAGTTATGAGTTCTCTCGGGACAGTGGGTGAAAAAAAAGCCGTGGGCCAAGCGCATGCAGAGGATAAATTTGAGATCTCGTGTTGTTAGACTACAGGGAACAAAATATTTGTTAAAATTCGACGAAAAACTGGTGGAATTTAATAATGGTTATCTGATACTTTTTAACTTTCCGATTCTCCATTAGGTATCCACGCTTCGAGGTATTTCCAATATTTCGAGACTTTTCAAAATAATATATCTCCGGGTATGCATGCATGTGTGTTCGTGGGTGTGTGGGTGGATGAGTGGGTAGGTGGATGGATGAGTGAGTGGGTGGATGGTGAGTGGGTGGATAGTGGGTGGGTGGGTGGCTGAGTCCGTGCATAAGTGAGGGGGTGGGTCGGTGAGTGGGTGGGTGCATGAGTGGGTGGGTGCATGAGTGGGTGGGTGCATGAGTGGGTGGGTGCATGAGTGGGTGGGTGCATGAGTGGGTGGGTGCATGAGTGGGTGGGTGCATGAGTGGGTGGGTGCATGAGTGGGTGGGTACATGAGTGGGTGGGTGCATGAGTGGGTGGATGAATGAGTGAGTGGGTGAATAGGTGAGTCGGTGGGTGGGTGGGTGGATGAGTGAGTGGGTCGGTGAGTGGGTGGGTGCATGAGTGGGTGGGTGCATGAGTGGGTGGGTGCATGAGTGGGTGGGTACATGAGTGGGTGGATGAATGAGTGAGTGGGTGAATGGGTGAGTCGGTGGGTGGGTGGGTTTATGAGTGAGACGGTGGGTGAGCCGGTGGATGGCCCAGTGAGTGCATGTGTAGGTAAGTGGATGAGTGGGTGCGTGGATGGGTGGGTGGCTAAGTGGGTGAGTGGGTAGGTGGGTGGTTGGGTGGGTGTGTTGATAGATAAGTGGGTACGTGGTTCACATCCATGAACTGAAGCCAGTCACTCCGACCTGGTCCTGATCATCCCCCCCCCCCCATCCACCCCACCAACTCCCTCCCAGTACAGAATAATGGAGTCCACCTCTACTGACCCAGATCAACACAATTTTCCAATGCAGTCACAACGAATGACTTCAAATCCCTAAACCGGATAGACTTAGTTCTTCCATGTTTCGCTACTCATCCACCGAGTATGCTGGCTTCTGGTGCCTATGCTATGGCCTTCTGTTTCCGCGGGGCATTTTTATGGGTAGGACAAATATTTTCATCGTCACTGCATACACGAAGGCCTAAGGGTATAGAATTGCAAGGTGAAACCGAGACGAGAAGCAAGTTGTAACAAATGACGGACGTAGATGAGGAGGCTGAAAATATTGTATATATATATATATATATATATATATATATATATGTATGTGACTGGTACGCGAGTGAGTGGGGGATGGGGGGGGGGGGTGAAGGAGTGGGAGTCGTTGGGTCTCGAGTGCTCAAGCCCGAGGGGCTCTATGCTAATAAGGGAAATGCAAAGGGTGAGAGGGTGCCTCGAGGAAAGAGAAATATTACGCGGAAACGAGACGACGATGACGGCAAGGCGTCGACCAGTATGAGATACGCGTTTGTGTCTCTCTGCCAGAGCTAACGATGACACGGATGTGACTAGTAAGGGGTCTCTGTCTCGATGATGCCGACGAGACGAGCGCATTTCAACCACTCGCACTTGCACTCTATATGCGACTAAACTTGATGAAAAGTAAATCGAGTGATACTTGCATGCGTGTAAGAGTTGGTAGTTGTTTTTTTTTTTACAAGTTCCTGGACTCGAGGAAGTACTATGTACTTTGCAACGTTTTATTAGTGAGGAGTGGGGTAAGAAGTGGAAAAAATTTCTGTGTAAAGATGACGGGATGTGAGTGGAATGTCATCGACACACACACTTACACACACACATCCCTACCCAACCACACCCACCCACCTACACCAACCCACACGCACTCATACCCACTCACACCAATCCACACCCACCCACCCACCCACCCACACCCACCCACACCCACCCACCCACACCCACTCACACCCACTCACACCCACCCACACCCACTCACACCCACTCACACCCACCCACCCACACCCACCCACCCACACCCACCTACATCCACTCACACCCACCCACCCACAGACGCACACACACACACATACGCACACATTTTGGAATGAAACAAAATATGTTTATTTCATTTTGGAAAACTACATGTTTGAGAAATTACCAGTGATCGAACATATTAATTATTAATCATTAGTTACAAAGAAATTCACTTCCCAGACAGGAGTGATACAATTCCGTCAAATGTCGAATCGTCAATAATTAGCGAATTGACTAATCTCAAGTATGCATCCTTCAATTATTACCGAACCCTTTTACCATTCATTAATTATTACCGCACATTCGTGTGACCGTATTCAACCGGGCCATTTGTCAATAGTTAACGAAAAACTTTCGGGAACTTCACCAAATTTTCAGGATAATTACTATTTCAAATAACTCCAAAAATTTCCACAGAAAAAACAAATTAAAAAATGATTTTTCCTTCTCAACCCCCCCCCCCCCCCACCACCCCCTCACCCCCCCCCCATCGGTCGCCGCAAAAATTAAAAAAACCTTCAGCTTCCCCACATTCCCCCAAAAATTTCCTCCTTACTTATTCCCAACATTTCCCGTATTATTTATTCATAAGTCCCCTGCATTTAAACCTTAATAAATCGTGAAAAGGTCAGTCCAAGTGGAACGAAGAAATAAAAGTTGAGGCAAAAAAAAAAGAAGAAAAAAAAATGCGATGGAAAAAAATCGAATGGGGGATAACCGCACCAGTAAGAAAACAGAGAGAGAAAAAAAAATAAAAGAATAATAATAATAATAATAATAATAATTTGGTAGGTTGGGTGGTTTGCCCGAGTGGAATACGGAATATGGTTTGCAATAGATGGTAGGAGGTGGCTCGCGCGCAAGAGAAGTTTTATCGGTTCACCTTATAACCTCCAGCATTCTCTACCCTTTCTCACTTCACCCCAAGATGGTTTTCCACCATTTTGCGCCCACCCCCCCCCCCCCCCCCCCCCCCCCACCCACCCACCCCCCGCCCACTCGGCGGGCCCGCTGCAACTAGTTTCCCTCCTTGTCTCGCGCATCAGGGAAAAGTCGTAAAAGCCTGAATCGCGGTGGCACGAGATTACGGAAAAGTTGGATATTTCCCGTGGAAAGACGGTGGGGAGCCGTTGAAGCGAGAAAAAAAAAATTGTATCTCTCTCACGAGTATTTGAGAGAATGCCTTGTCTTCGTTGGGCCAAGAAACGTGAATAAGCATCACAAGACGCCTATATGTAAAGGAGAAGAAAAGGGGGAAAAAAAAATAAATAAAAGAGTGCACAAGTTTGGCGCATATACGCCGATATACAGTAGGCAATGATCTTACCCATGGGAAATAACTTATTTATGGGAAAAAGTCTGTCTCTCGCGTGTACGGAATAACTGGAGCAGCGAATAGCTAGTGTTAAAAATGAAGGGGTCTCGGGTTTTTTGCTTTTTTTTTATGGAAATTTTTTCAGTGTCGATACATGTTGGGAAAATTTTAATGGGAGAGGGGGGAGGGGGGTGCACGTGGTGGGGGGGGGGGGGGGGTTGGCGGACGCTGGAGGCTCATGTCGATGTCTTGAGGTGGCGGGCTCTTCCCGTTTGGGGAACATGTTTGGGACACTATATATATATATCGTATGTTTTTTTTTTCATAATTTTTGGGCGAGGAAAAATTTGTAGACAAAATTGAAAGTAGCTCGAACGGTCGAAAATAAATTTCAGCGTAGACATTGCTTCGAAAACCTCTTTAATTCAACCGAAAAAAAAAATTACCATACAATTTTCAGGAGTGTAGCAGGTACTGTCGAGCGCTGAAAATAAATCTAAATATTGCCACTCCCCCCCCACCCCCCCCCCCCCACCACCACCCCCCCGCCCTTCTAATTTTCATGTAAATTTTTTTGATGAAGATCTACTCTGAAATGAGCGTGATAAAGTAGTCCAAAGAAAATGAGTTTCATTATAATGCACGTGAACCAAGCCAATGACCTTGGTTTCAAAACCCCTTTTCCTTCTGCCTCAATATAGAAATATTGAGCTGTTATGGTACTCGTACATTTATTATACCTATACCTATCAAATTCATTTCTCTCACGCAAAGCATGACGAATAAGGCTAAAGTTGTAAACGAATATGACGAAGCCCAGTATTAGACTTGTGGGCGGAGGGGGGGGGGGGGGGGAGGGGGTAAAAATAATTTTTCCATGTAAGCCTCACTACACATAAGTACATGGTGTTCCTTATTAAAAATGACTGATGTAGTTCATCGCAATAACTGATGGTTCGAACGGAAGAGGTAAAGATTAGTGGACACATATGTATGTGTTGGTGGGTGTTGGTGGGTGTTGATGGGTGTTAGTGGGTGCTGGTGGGTGTTGGTGGGTGTTGGTGGGTGTTGGTGGGTGTTGGTGGGTGTTGGTGGGTGTTGGTGGGTGTTGGTGGGTGTTGGTGGGTGTGGGTGGGTGTGGGTCGATATGGGTGGGTGTCGGTGTGGGTGGGTCGATATGGGTGGGTGTCGGTGTGGGTGGGAGTGGGTGGGACGAGGTAGATGTGGGTTGGGGTGGGTGGGTACGGGTGAGTATGAGTGGGAGTGGGTGAGAGCGGGTGGAAGTGGGTGGGTGTGGGTGGGAGTAGGTGGCAGCAGGTGGGTGTGGGTGGGACTGGGTGTGAACCTCAAAAAGTCACGCTCATATCGTGTTTCAATTTTTTTTTCCATATCCATGTATACTATGTATTCAAACTTCTAAATGCATAAAGTGAATAAACGTGAAGGTGAATGAGGGGACTGATGATCGATGAACATTGGCCGATACACATACCGATAAAAAAAAAAACCTATACTATCTACTCTATGAGGCATCAACCTACCCTCAAGCCACGAATAATACATTCAATATGTGACCGCGCGTGACAACGATCGATGGATATAGGCGCGTATACACCTAATGTCCATTTTGTGGACTTTTCTACCTCGTTTGAGTGACTATAATCGAGCTAACGCGCTTGGATAAACGATCATATACGCTTATGGACTGACAAGGGCAATGTATAGCGTTGCAATTTAAAACAAAAGTTTAACGTCTATACTTCGTGGCTTATGTGTAGGGACACGCGGTTCATAAGTACGCGCATATGCATTATCACTTTTAACTAGCATCTCTCGTGCGACATTCTGGAATTTTCGCGTAAAATTTTTGTCATGTCAATTCGACGAATGATCAGGGCATGGCAGGTTCGGCATAGCAATCATAGGTAAATTTATTGACAACATTGATAATAGCTTAATTCACAATTTACGACTTTAGAAGAATTTCAGGCGTAGTAAGGGAAATAGGCCGACGTGCAGTCAGACGTAAACTATTACGAAATTTAAAAAATAAAATTTGGCAACGAGCAATTTTTAAAATATCTGAGAAATATCAGAGCGTCTAAAAAATCGAAAAGCATGAAAAAATAAATTGTAATTCGGAGGTAATTCGGGTGAGAAATTTTAATTTCGTCATATAATTACGAGAAATCTGGATTACGTGGGTTATTATAATTTTTCAGAAGAGTACTCTTGAGGTTGATTCATGAGGCCAGGGCTCTGGAGATTCAACATTGAACGTAGAATTCGAGAAAAATTAATTAATTTCGAGAGGGATACGGAGCAGAAACTGTTTGATGCATTTAATGTTTAAACTACGATAAATTTCAAATAGCAAAATCCGTGGAATTTTCAGCGAATTGTACATATAAATGTATTTCCATCCGAATTCGACAATTTTTCAAAAAGTTCAAATATGTCAAAAAATTCAGAAAAAAAAGCAAAGATAAAAAAACAAACTACAGCACGCGCGTTGCCCTCTGATGAAGTACTCGCAATTTTTTGTCGTTTCCGTATCCAATGTCAAAGATTAATAGTTTATACGTATTGATAACAGATACCAACATCGAATTCGGGAAGATTTGAAAAATATAAAAATTTAAAAAAAACTGCTCTTCAGTATTCTTTCAGGGGGGCCTACTGGACACCCATCCATGTAGCTGGGACCGGCTTTGGCCATTTAAGCGGTAATTTCTTCTCCGTCCATATCTTTCGTATTCACGGTAGCTGCTCTTCGACACTTCGTCGGTAGGGCATACTGGACACCCATCCACGTAGCTGGAGCCGACTTCCGCCCTTTAGGCGATCGTATTTCTGAACACAGGGTAAACCTCCAGAAACCGCTGCCCTACGACGGCAGGCGCCTATGATGAAAGCCCCTCTCCCCCCCGCCCCTCCCCCCTGGGTCGGGTTAGATTCCCGCCCGGCCGTGCGGTCTCATTTTGTCGGTTCCCTCTCGCGGCCCAGTGCAGATGTATAGATACCATTGAATTTGGAAATTGTCCAAGGATTCAAGAACTTCTAAATATACGATATACAGCCACATATCGATATATATATCTATATATATATGATAGAACCGGAAAAATGAATAAATGAAAAAACTAAAATAGCGGAATTGCGTCTTCCCTCTGATGAAGTACTCGCACCTTGTTTTTTTTTTAACCCGTCCCTCCCCACTGTCACTGACTAGTAGTTTATAACTACCGATAACAGATCGCAACGGGAGATTTGGAAAAGCGATGTCCTGCTGGTGCGATGCTGCGCGGTCACTGCGGTCGTTTTATCGACGTTACGCGCTATGGGTTATCGCTGGAATATGCGACTCTCCCCAGTGCTGGAATATAAACAGCTGTGGCACTCTTTATTTATTCATTGTAATTCCCATATATTTATTATTTTATGTATTCTATATATTGTATGTATATATATATATGTATATATATGTTTCGGCTGGGGTAGCAATTTTTCGCGTGAATTTTCCGGGTCGATCGCGAAACCTTTTGAAAGACTTAATTTCCTTTCTGTGGCACTTCAAGGTTAATTATTTTATATATATATATATGACATATCGATGACATCCATGAAGATCCAATTTTTTTTCAACCATATTTTGTTTTGTCTTCGTCCTTCTCATTCGTACTCCCCACGGTAGATTCTCGCCGGCATTGCTTTGAGAGGCCCTACCGGGCACCCATCCATGCGGCTGGGGCCGACTTTCGCCATTTAGGCCATCGTATTTCTAAGCACGGGGTAAACCTCCGGAAACGCGCATGCTACCATGGCGGGCGCCTAGAATGGAATCCCCCCCCCCCCCTCCACGGTAAGTTGGGTGAGGTTCCCGCCCGGCCTTGGGGTCTCATTTCATGGCTACCGGCGATAAAATACGGAATGTTCCTTATTTTTGCAAGGGGAAAAAATGGGTATAATGCAAAAATGTATTGTTGAAAAATGAGGATATATATATATATATATATATAAGTAATTGATTATGCTATTTATGGAACGATGAATCGGAAGATTTTCGCCTCACGAATTCACTTCTATATATATTATTTAGCTATACTCTCTGTTACCCTCCTTATCACCATTATTGAGTTCAAGTGGGGCCGTAATTTCGATGACTCATTCTATTGTTATCTGATTTAAATGTCTCTTATAATTCGATTCATACTGCAAATAGTATTCGTCGAGTGTTCCGTTGAAATATATTCAATTTGTTCTATTTCAATCCCGGAAATGGGCAATGAAATAATTCAGAGTCATGATAAAGATTGCATGAAGTACTTGCAATAGGAATTTGAGTAGCTTCTAATTGATCTTTGACTTTTGCGGAGTGTAAACAACTTTCACCCAGTTTCTGTAGTTTTATAGAAAAATTTAATTTTCTATGGGTGTGAGTTTGTGCGCTTCTCTGGGCGTGTATGTATTACCAGATATAAGTGTATATCAGTGTGTCTGTGTGTGATGTGAATGTGTATGTGTGGATTGTGTGGAGGCGCCGGTGTGTGTATGTGTGTATGTGGGTTGATGGGTGGCTGGGTGAGTGGGTAGGTGGGTGGGAAGATGGGTGGGTGAGTGGGTGAGTAGGTCGGGGGGTAAGTGGGTGAGTGGGTCGGGGGGTAAGTGGGTGAGTGGCTGGGTGGGTGACTTGATGGGCGAGTAGGTGGGTGGGTCGGTGGGTGAGTTGGTGGGTGGGTGAGTTGGTGGGTGGGTGGGTGTATGGGTGAGCGAGTGGGCGGGTGAGTGGGTGGGTGGGTGTGTGGGTGAGTGCGTGGGTGGGTGGATGTGTGGGTGGGTGTGTGGGTGGGTGGGTAGGTGTGTGTGTGGGTGGGTGGGTGTGTGTGTGGCTGGGTGGGTGGGTGGGTAAGTGAGTGGGTTAGGTGAGTTGATGGGCGGGCCAGTGAGTGGGGGGGGGGGTGGATGTGTATCAGGAACCAACTGACCGTAGCTGAGGTCTGAAAACCGTTTCCACTGCTCTACCGCAAATACCGTCAAGGATATACATAAAAGTGTGAAATAAATATTGCTCGTCTTGCAAAAACACATATTTTACACCTGTCAGAAAGTCTGACCCACAGAGACTGCATATATATTGATTTGATATTTAATTTGATCAGCAATTTATTCTCCATTCTCTAAAATTATGATAACAGGCTGTGTGGAGAAATATTAATGATACACTCTCATGAAAATGTTTTTTACCTCCTATTAACACGTGCATACGCCATTATTCGCTAACCTCCTTTGAAACATCCCGCAAGTGCTCGGTAGTTGCTTGATATCTTAGCTTGACTACCTTCGCGTGCCCTAAATTACCCGATAATGCACTTCGTGGTATAAGGAGTATAAAGGAACGGAGAAGCGGAGTGGCAAAGTAGATCTGTTCAAGAGGTTTGTGTTTTTTTTTTATCAGCCCCCCCTTTTGCTTACCACCCCTGTTTGCGGAAAGGAGGAGCCCTGGTGGGAGTGGGTAAAAATGAGGGCGAAGAGATTGAGGAATTAAGTATGTCTGAGCTGTTAGTAAGTCCTTCGAAGCCTTATTAATTAAACATTAAATATTATTGGTACTGGAAGTGAAATAGCCAAAGCCCCATTTCAGCGGGTTTAGTGTTGGTGCGAGGGAGGGGAGAATTGAGACAAGACGAGAGAGATGTGACAAGGGAGAGAAGATGAAATTCTCGCCTCGTGTCGTATTGCAGCAGCTACCCACTCACCCACCCACTCACCCACCCACTCGCCCACCCACTCGCCCACCCACTCGCCCACCCACTCGCCCACCCACTCACCCACCCACTCACCCACCCACTCACCCACCCACTCGCCCACCCACTCACCCACCCACTCGCCCACCCACACACCCACCCACACACCCACCCACACACACACCCACCCACGCACCCACCCACTCACTCACCCACCCACTCACTTATCCACCTACTCACCCACATACACACATACACTCACTCACCCACACACATACTTCCACCCACTTACCTACTCACCCACCCACACACATACAGCCACCCACCCACACCCCCACAGACACACACACAGACCCACGCACACACACACACACATGAACTTCCACTGTTACTTGCAGAATCAAATAACATCCCCAGTCAGCTAGTTCATAAAAGATGCAAATTTCTAATCTGTTAAACCAACGTATGGTACAAAAAAAAAATTAAATTTCCCAGAATAAGCCAATTAGACATTTGCATCCTGCTTTCCATAATTCGAAAGAATAGTCAAAGTGTCGCCTACAATGGAGTTATAAAATGGGAATGAATAAAATGGAAATAGAGGATGCTAATTGAGCAATACAATTACGGAGTAATTGGGGCAGCTGGTGAAATGGAAAAATTATCGGGCAGTTATGGCTATACTTTGGATCAATGGAAATAGAATTATCTAATTTGTTACCTCTCATTGAAGATAGTGCGGCTCATTGATAATTTTTAATGGTGCAGGCTTATTGATTTTTTTCTGCGAGCTGTTTTCCTCTCTCGATCCGCTGCGTGGGCGAGTGGAAAATTTTTCTTTCCATCTGGACCGGCGGAGGGATGCTGTCATCATGGGAGATGAGACCTCAGAATTTTTATTTCCCGCTTTCTACTCGCCAATTTTGGATAAGCGACAGGCCAACCCCGAGATGAACATATAGCGTTGCACTCTGGAGAGTGGAAATCCTTACGCGCATTTGTGGAATCCAGCAGAATGGAAATGATTCGTACGGATCGATATATTCCATGTCGAATAGTGTAGCTGGGGTGGAAACTTGATTCCTATATGTTGCGGCATCAAGTACCAGTATAGACGTATATCTGCATACATTGACGTGAAGATCATAGGGCTGCAGTGACAGGTATACTTGGTCCATTTGACGTGCGATTCCCTCATGGAAACATGATTTTCCTCTCTTCTCTAGTTTTTTCCTCCCCCCCCCCCATCTCATTCCTTCTTCTTCTATTCGCGTGCCTCTCATTCATTCTCATTTTCTTTCGACGAAGATTAAAGATTCCTGACCTGAATCCCTCATGGCAAAGGATTATCCGAAAGATATTACCAACGTCAGATTTTTTTTTCCATGTGTCAGGCACGTAAGGGGTAAGAAAAATTCTGGGAAATCTGAAAATTGGTTCCTGACTTTGGAGATTTATCTCGACGAGCGGTTTGGGGGGGGGGGGGGGGAAATAATTTTTTTTTGGTTATTCATGTGTATCTATAGTGCCGGGTAAGAGGGTATTGTCTAGGGCACATATATATGCTCTATTCGTCGATTCGATGAAATTTTCGATTGGTCCAGACAGCATCTCAATTGTATTTGATTTTGGATTGGTCCATACAGCATCCCAATCCTATTTAATTTTTGATTGGTCCACACAGGATCCCAATCCTATTAAATTTGTTATTGGTCTATACAGGATCTCAATCCTATCAAATTTTTAATTGGTCCATACAGAATCCCAATCTTATTTAATTTTCGATTGGTCCATACAGCATCCCAATCCTGTTTAATTTTCGATTGGTCCACACATGATCCCCATTCCATTTAGTTTTCAATTCGTCCACACAGAATCCCAATCCTATTCAATTGGTGATTGGTCCATGCAGCATCCCAATCGTATTTAATTTCCGACTGGTCCATACAGCATCTCAATCCTATTTGATTTTCGATTGGTCCATACTGCGTGCAAATCCTATTCAGTTTTCGATTGGTCCATACAGCATCTCAATCCTATTTGTTTTTCGATTGGTCCACGCAGAATCCCAATCTTCAATTGGTGATTGGTCCATGAAGCATCCCAATCCTATTGAATTTCCAACTGCTCCATACAGCATCTCAATTCTTTTTGATTTTCGATTGGTCCATACAGCATGCCAATCCTATTTGATTTTCTATTGGTCCAGACAGCATCTCAATCCTACTCAATGTCCAATTGGTCCATACAGCATCTCAATCCTATTTGATTTTCGATTGGTCCACACAGAATCCCAATCCTATTCAATTGGTGATTGGTCCATGAAGCATTCCAATCCTATTGAATTTCCAACTGCTCCATACAGCATCTCAATTCTTTTTGATTTTCGATTGGTCCATACAGCATGCCAATCCTATTTGATTTTCTATTGGTCCAGACAGAATCCCAATCCTACTCAATGTCCAATTGGTCCATACAGCATCTCAATCCTATTTGATTTTCTATTGATCCAGACAGCATCCCAATTCTATTTAATGTTCGATTGGTCCACGCTGTATCCCAATCCTATCAACTTTTGATTGGTCCATACTGCATCCTAATGCGATTTAATGTTCGATTGGTCCATACAGCATCCCAATCTTATTTGTTTTTTGATTGGTCCATACAGCATCCCAATTCGACACTACACACACATACACACACAAACAAATCACACTTTGGCCACATGACCCATTATGCCCCACCCACTGCAACACACCAATGTTCCAAAATTCTTGAAAAAAAAAATTTCTCTCTCTACACACGTAGTTGTTTATCACTTGTACAATTGCATAAGCACAGTATGAAATATTACCGACCAAAAAAAAATATACATGTCGTCTAGCTGTTATGTGTTGCCGAGCGAATGGTGGAAAAAATTAAAACAGCGATAAAAGGAATGGTAGGAAAATGTAGGAATCAGAGACAAATGAATTGCCCCACAATCCAAGCGAATGTATCCCAGTGTCCGCAATCCGATTACTCGAGTAGCCCGCTACGGGAAGTATATAGTCCCGTTCAAGAATGACCCCACCGCGAAGCCTTGTGAATGGTACCCGGTAGCGCATACCCAAGGGATTTGTTCCTCCTTATTTTTTGGTTTTTTTTTTCTTGTTATTATTATTATTATTCATTCCCTTTTTCTTTTCGTTCTTTTTTTTCTCCTACCAAAAAAAAAAAAAAAAAAAAAAGAGTACACTGTTTCATAAATAACCGCTCTGTTACGAGCAAGATTACGGACAAAAAATATCCACAGATTTGTTAGACATGAGGGAGGCGCACAACAGAAAATTTTTCCCCAACAACTAATACTACAATTTTCACTTAATGACAATGGATATATTTCAAGATGAAATATGTAAATTCAAGCGAAGATGAGAACGGGTCCAGAGGGGGGCGGGTGGTACGGGAGGGGGTGGGGGGGGGGTGGGGATAAAAAAAGTTATAACCCAGGGAAAATAAATATCCGCAAAAGTTCTAGGTAAATTTGCCAGGGAAGAAACTTGAGTCTATATTTAAAACCGGAAATAAGAGAGCCCCGAAGAAGAATATTGTGAGAGAGCATAGAGGTTTCAAATCTTTTTTGTTAACGTCAAGACCAGCAATTTTTTACATTTTTCACCGGCTTCTCGGCTGTTGTGATTAATGCACTTCATTTTCCCATTTGAACGCAAATTTGGTTGGTGAAAGATTGATGTAGAATGAGAGAATGCATAGTGCATATGTACAGCGAGCTATGTGCTAAAGTGGTTATGGGGGGGAGGGGGTGCGAAGAGAGAATAAACTTTTAAACGCTGGAGAACGTTCGTGAGCGGGTGGGGAAAGGGGGGAAGCGGGGTGGGGAGGATGGAAGTGGGAGGGGGGGAGAAAGGAGGAGGGCGGGTGGGGAGGGGGAGGGCGGGTGGGGAGGGGGAGGGCGGGTGGGGAGGGGGAGGGCGGGCGGGGAGGGGGAGGGTGGGTGGCGAGGGAAGAGGTTGGGTGGGGAGGGAAGAGGGTGGGTGGGTGGTAAGGGGGCGGGTGGGGAGGGGGAGCGGGTTGAATTACGTCCGTCTAGTGAAGATAGGTTCCGCCGGGAGTAAGGAATATCCATAATACTTCTGGGTTTCACGTAACGAAAGCTCTGAATAAATTCCACTTCTCATGGTTCGCATTTGTCTGACATGTAATTCGGAATTGGGAGATGTTAAGAGAAAGAGAAAAATTGAAAAGAAAGGGGAAGATTTGAACGTTTATGGGGGAACTTGAGTTATTTACTCTGCGAGAGGGTAGTTACTTCTTGGGGGGTTTGGGAGTTATGGAGTTTTGGATAATTTTTAAGCTTTGTTCGTTTTTTTATTTTAAAGGATTGTGTGTGTGTTTTTGAAGGGGGCTACAACAAATTTTGGGGTTTATATCTCAACATTTTGAAGACTTAGAAAATTTGAAAAATTGTCAAATTTTTTTTACAAATTCCAAAAAGTTTCAATAATTTCAAAAATTTCAAAAATTTCAAAAATTTCAAAAATTTCAAAAATTTCAGAAATTTCAGAAATTTCAGGAATTTCAGAAATTTCAAAAATTTCAGAAATTTCAAAAATTTCAAAAATTTCAAAAATTTCAAAAATTTCAAAAATTTCAAAAATTTCAAAAATTTCAAAAATTTCAAAAATTTCAAAAATTTCAAAAATTTCAAAAATTTCAAAAATTTCAAAAATTTCAAAAATTTCAAAAATTTCAAAAATTTCAAAAATTTCAAAAATTTCAAAAATTTCAAAAATTTCAAAAATTTCAAAAATTTCAAAAATTTCAAAAATTTCAAAAATTTCAAAAATTTCAAAAATTTCAAAAATTTCAAAAATTTCAAAAATTTCAAAAATTTCAAAAATTTCAAAAATTTCAAAAATTTCAAAAATTTCAAAAATTCCAAAAAATTCAAAAATTTCAAAAGTTTCAAAAATTTCAAAAATTTCAAAAATTCCAAAAAATTCAAAAATTTCAACAAATTCATAAATTTCAAAAATCTCAAAAGTTTCAAAAATTTTAAAATATTCAAGATAATGCTTTTATTTATACACCCAGCAGACCTTCGCGGAAATTGGAGTTCCTACCCCTTTCATAGGCGTACACTGCCGCGTGTTCCCCCGAATTCGCGAACTCTCATATCCATTTTCCATGCAATCAATTCGGGGCAGCTCATGCACTTCTACGATTTCATCAGGAAAATCCTGAGCGACATTTCTCTCGACATTACTCACCCTCCGGATGAATCCTCTCGTCTCCCATTTCGCTCACCTTCTCACCGTAAATATATCCACTGATTACCGTCTCACTTTTCCGACTAAAGTGGAGGCTTATGCGTAACGAAAAACGCAAGCTTTACGTCTGAAAGACGTATCTTCCTCGATAGTCGACATGTGGCTGAAGAAAAAATATTTATTACTTGCATTAGAGAGACGCGAAAGGGTGGGAGTGTCTTGGCAACTTTTCTCGCGCTCTTCCTTTCTCTTACGTACGAGAAAAAGAGATTTGTCTGCCGAATGGGCGCATCCCTCACGCTCTATATCATCCCAATGAATGTGTTTTCGATATTGTTTCATTTATCGAGATTTTCTACTGACAAATACAATCGATTTTCCAAATTCTGCACGGTAGAAAATTTTTTTCTGCGACGCAATCACACTTGTGGGTGTGGGTAAAATGGGAAAAGTGTGGGTTCATTTCACCCACACCCACCCACATCTACCCACACCGACCCACATCTACCTACATCCACCCACACCCGCCCACATCCACGCACATCTGCCCATACCCACCCACATCCACCCACAATGACCCGAATCTACCCACACCCACCCACATGTACTCACATCCACCCACATTCACCCACACCAATCCACACCCACCCACATCTACCCACACCCACCCACATCTACCAACACCCACCCACATCTACCCACATCCACCCACATCTACCAACACCCACCCACATCTACCAACACCCACCCACATCTACCCACATCCACCCACATGCACCCACATTTACCCACAGCCACCCACACCCACCCACATCTACCTACATCCACACACATCCACCCACACCCACCCACATCTATCCACATCCACCCACATTCACCCACACCCATCCATACCCACCCACACCCATCCACACCCACCCACATCTACCCATACGCACCCACATCTACACACATCCACCCACATTTACCCACACCCACCCACATCTACCCACACCGACCCACATCTACCCACATCCACTCATACCGACACACATCCACCCACACTGACCACACTGAACCACAATTAAAAATTTACAAATTACGATTTGGAAAACAACGAATCACGATATAAAAATCCCGATTTGGAATTCTCAAATCTTAACCTCCAACTAGTAAACTAATAAGTGATCCGTATTTTTCTTAACCCAACAACTCAGTTATTTTCGTCACTGTGAATCAAACTACTCTTCATTTCCCCATGCGTGAAGCCGATAAATGTTAACGTAGTTTCTTACAAGAGAATTCTCATACAACTACATCTATATACTGTGCTCTTTTCCTTTATTCCATCCAGTGGTTTTCCACTAGTGCGCTCAGCTCGTTTTCCATCCTTTTACCACTGTGTGCTACGTACGCCTCATTCACCACACACTACACCGCCAAAGCCCCCGTACTTTTGACCCTTCTCCCAGCGCGGGATTAAAGTTTCAAGAGTAAACCGGACTAGCAGGCTTCAGAAAATAATAATAAAGAAAAGAGAGAGAGAGAGGTAGTGCGCGCGCGCGAGGCAGAGAGGGAGAGAGGAAAAAGTATTCTTTCGTATAACCGAGAGAACACATTGGCTGAACCAAGGGATGACTTTTCCTCGATTCTTAGTTTCAGTTGGCCCCATTACTAGTCCTTATTTTCACCGCTTAACAATCCTAGGGGGAGGGGGGGTGAGTGGGTGGGTGGGAGGACTTTCAAAAGTCCTAAGCCCCCTGCAAATTGTCTCGTTGGAATGGCTCCTTTGAAACTGACTTTCGATTATCTCATTCTATGGTGGAAAATTGCACATACTCGGAATTATTGATCAGTAATAATAATAAATGGTGTGGTAGTGTGACCGTGGATGGGTGGAACTGATTGCTTACTGGAATCTATATACATTGAAATTCTATATACATTCTATGTACATTGAAATTGAAATCATAATTAGTAGAGGAGTGGAAAATTAGAGAGGATTTTTTCTATTTTATTTCCCGGGGTTAGAATGTCATTTTCCATGCCGGTGTGGATGTAAAGAACGATTTTATCCCCGCGCAGCGGGCGGAAAATATCACTTTGCGCCCGCCGAGTCGCAATTTTTTTTCCCCCAAAATATCGTAATAGCATTATATATATCATATATCATATATCGTATATCATATATCATATATCATATATCATATATCATATATCATATATCATATATCATATATCATATATCATATATCATATATCATATATCATATATCATATATCATATATCATATATCATATATCATATATCATATATCATATACAATATATCATATATCATATATCATATACAATATATCATATATCATATAACAATTGAGTTGAGAAAAAACTCAATAATTGCCGTTCCAAGAAAATGTAATCTCAATGAAATTAATTTGTCCTATCAGTGGAAAAGATTCTGTCCAATGAAATTATTGGACAAACGTATAATTACGAACATTATCACGCAGTAATAATAAGGGCAAGACCGAGCACGCAGCAGCTATTTCGGTGAATTCAGTTTCACCTATAATAACCTGACACATAATTTAAGGAATAAGCCCGGTAACACATACGAACGGAATTGCTGAGCTTTCTGAGGTATGAAGGGCCTCCTGAAGGACGAAACAATCTACTCGGATATTGGATAACTCGTAGAAAATTTTCCTGAATTTATGCCCTCAACTCACCAGAATATTACACCCTGAATTCAATCTATTGTACATTGGACACTTTCTGATTAATCAGAATCATAATCTCATTTACAAGAGAATCGATGTGCAGTTACTGGATTGGATCCTCTTGGTCTAATTGGTCAATCAACACACCCAGTTATTAATCTCGTATTCTTGATCAGACTAAAAAGGAAAAATAAATGCAATTGAAGTGAATGATTGGACAGGTAGTTGTTCCCTATTTTAGTTGCAAATATCAAGAATCGTTTCTGGGTAAAATTCACACCCACCCACAACTACCCACACCCACCCACACCCACCCATACCTACCCATACCTACCCACACCCGCGAACACCCACCCACATCTTCCCACACCCACCCACATCCACCCACATCCACCCACACCGACCCACATCTACCCACACCGCCCCACATCTACCCACATCCACCCACACCGACCCACATCTACCCACATCCACCCACACCGACCCACATCTACCCACATCCACCCACACCGACCCACATCTACCCACATCCACCCACACCGACCCACATCTACCCACATCCACCTACATCTACCCATATCCACCCACACCTACTCACATCTACCTACATCCAGCCGCATCCGCTCACACACACACACACACACACACATACACACCTGTAATACGGTGACGGACGCATGTAATGCCCCCCCCCTCCCCTATGTTGTGGGTGGGTGGGCATCTGAGGCTGGGTCTATGTGTCAGTTGAAACCTTCGACCCCACCATCCAAAAATTTGATTAAAACTTTATGATCCAATAAATTCCCTCATGCACCGCCCATTAATCATCCCATTTTTTCGGGGCGAAAGATTTTTCGGTGTTCATCTCAATATGCCATTGGCGTACCACAGTCGTCTCCAAGATGCGCTTGACCGGCGGCGAAATAAATGAAAGCCGTTTCCGCCATATGTCAGAGCAGTTTCTCCGCTCAAATACCCGAATCTCGGTGCTGGACCACCCTGCGGGTCAGTATTATACCGCTCAAATCCTATATAACCGAGGAAGCGAACGAACATTGCTGAACTTCTCTTTTCCACTAGTGGAATGGAGGAAGATCGAGAATGTGGGAGTGGGTGGGTGGGAGGGGGGGAGGGAGGGGGTGGGGGTGGTATCACACAGTGGACACGATGAATGATTTAAGTTTCCATCCGGTACACGATGACCCTTCCCTCGTGTCTGGCTGCCTCTCCCTTATTTGCCCTCATTCTCCCTCTGTTCCCTCATTCAACCCCACCCAACGGGTTTTCGTTAGAATAATATGCTAAGCGTCGCATAACCTCGTATAAAACGTGATATAGGTATGGCCCGGTAAAATTCTCTCTTCCCCTCGTGTCATAATATTTTTCCAGCGAGTCTATGTTTTTTTTTTTTTTTTTTTTTTGGTGGCTCATGGAAATAGAGTTATTGTGTCACAGCGATGTGATCAATTGCATTGAGGCGCGTCTCATGTGTAATTATGATTTTGATAAATAAAGAGATGAATTCTTGTGGCAAATGATACCGGCATTATTTATGACAAGTTGAAATTAGGGAAATTGCGGCTGAGGGTGGGCATTAAATAAACATTAGGGGGTAATGGGCCAGTAAAAATATCAATGGAAATGTTTGCCCCAACCATAGGAGCCATTAGCACCAGTTCGCGCTTGTGTTTTTCATAATTGAGAAGTTACTGATATAGAAGGAATTAATGAAAATTTTTCAGGTGGGAGAGGAGTGTATTTTTGACAAGCTCAAAAAATTTGAAAATTTTCTGACGTTTAGATATGTACACACACGCACACCAACACACACCCACCCACACCCACCTGCACCCACCCACCCGCATCCACCCACACTCACCCACCCCCACCTGCGACCACACACACCCACCCACATCCACACCCACCCATACCCACCCGCACCCACCAACACCCTCCCATACCCACCCACACTCACCGACACCCACCCACACGCACCGAAATCCCCCCAAACCCACCAACACCCTCCCATACCCACCCACACTCATCGACACCCACCCACATTCACCCACACCCACCAATACCCACCCACACCGACCAATACCCACCCACACCCACCCACGCCCACCCACACCCACCCACACCCACCTTGATATTATAAAAATCCCAATCTTCCTGATTTTTTTTTATTGTTATGGGGCGGTTATATTAGGTTCACAAATAAGTTTCCGCCACTCTCTAGGAAAAGCCAGAGATTATTATGTTTATCTGGTATCTGGAAAAAAAGTGGATAAAAAAAAAATTCAGGAAGATAAATTGGTGATGTGATAGCGTTGGCACTGCAATGAAGTGGCTTCAATCCAAAGTTATAACATGAACGGATTCACGTGTACCTGCCACACACGGTATCGAACAACTTTGGTCTAAAGGGGGGATGGGGCAATGGAAGTACAAGCTGGGGGGGGGGGGGGAATCCTTCACAAGTGCAAAATCCCATTCACTCTGTCTTATTTATGGTCTATCACCCCTCGAATCACTTGATCGTTTTTGACAAGTTCTATCTGTGAGTGGCCCCTCAGCACTTTTACACATCATTTACTCCTGATATCTCTTGGGATTATTCCCGATTCTCCATTTGCAGGATCAGGAGTCTGAATGTTCCTGCTGGTTTTGGAACAAAATTTCATCTAAATTTTTGGGCTATTCACACGGATGCTGGATCAGACAATCAGAGAAATTTTTGTCGCCATTTGTCTCTAGTGCTATCAATACCATCAGGATCATTCTTAAGGCTAGAACTACTGGAAGGGCTGGTCGTTCCCGGGTCACCCGTGTGGGTGCGTGTGGGTGGATGTGGCTGGGTGTGGGTGGGTGTGGGTCGATGTGGATCGGTGTGGGTGCCTGTGGGTGGATGTGGGTGCGTGTGGGTTGGTGTGGGTGGATGTGGTTGGATGTGGGTGGGTGTGAGTGAGTGTGGATGGGTGTGGGTCGATGTGGGATGGTGTCGGTGGGTGTGAGTCGATGTGGTTGGGTGTGGGTGGGTGTGAGTGAGTGTGGGTGGGTGTGGGTCGATGTGAGTACGTGTGGGTGGATGTGGGTACGTGTGGGTGGGTGTGGGTGCGTGTGAGTGGGTGTGGGTGGATGTGGGTACGTGTGGGTGGATGTGGGTGCGTGTAAGTGGGTTTGGGTGCCTGTGGGTGCATGTGGGTACGTGTGGGTTGGTGTGGGTGGATGTGGTTGGGTGTGGGTGGGTGTGAGTGAGTGTGGATGGGTGTGGATCGATGTGGGACGGTGTGGGTGAATGTGGTTGGGTGTGGGTGGGTGTAAGTGGATGTGGGTGGGTGTGAGCGGATTTAGGTGAGTGTGGGCGGGTGTGGGTGGATGTGGGTAAGTCTGAGTAGGTGTGGGTGGGTGTTCAGCTGGAGGGAGACCTAGGAAAAAGCTAGGGCGGACGCGAACCCAATCCGCGGGGGGAGGGGGCGGCGCTGCCATCATAGGTGTCCGCTGTGGTATCATTAGACGATATGATAACACTAACGGCGAAAAGCTTCGACTTAGTAGGCCTATCCGTAACATTGGCCACCAATTAAAACCTCGCGAATTTCGCGGATCTCGCGCATTACATATATATAAAGAGTACCTATATATACGAATAGATCAAGAGTATGTATTTCTTCCGCGAACCAATAACCTTCCACCATTCACTTAATAACCTAAAATTATCATTCCCTATCCATTCATTTTAAAATTTCATTATTCTAAAAGCACACGGAGATAATCAAACTGAGTACAAGAGC
Organism: Asobara japonica; assembly: GCA_026005395.1. Lineage (NCBI taxonomy): Eukaryota > Metazoa > Arthropoda > Insecta > Hymenoptera > Braconidae > Asobara > Asobara japonica. The sequence continues at coordinate 2,365,503 of BQMI01000510.1, forward strand.
CGAAGCCCTAAGTACAATCCGACTATTGTATGCAGCAATGTGTTCAACAATGACGGTATTACGAATAAAACGTAAGAAAGGAAGAAAAAAAAATGCGAGTACGAGAGAATAAACGTAGGAGGTGAAGCGAGTGGTAGTCGCGCATTCTGCGGGGGGTGGGGTGGGGTGGCGGGGCACAGGCTAAAGTGAAAGGAAGAGAAGTGAAAGGAGGACAAAATACAACAGAAAACACAAATGAAAAGAAAGGGTAGAAAAAAAGCGGATAAGCGTTAGGTGAGAGGGTTTGCGATGATGTGACCGAAGTGAAAAAAAAAAACAAGAACGAAACCTTGAGGAAGAATATGGCGAGCGCGGCACACGGTGTGGCACGAGCGCAGCACACAAGAGGGGTGGAGTTGTTTGAAAGAATAGCCACTTTTAATCTGGCAGCTTTCGGGCGGTGTTAGGCGGAACCCGGGTGGAATAAAACCAAGTGGCAAGGTGAGGGACCGAAAGAATCAGACTGAAAGAGATAGATGGGCCGGCGAGAACTAGCGACTAGACTATGAAAAGGCGAAAAGGGGGTGGGGTGCCGTAGGGTGGGAGGGTGGTTGGGAGGGGGGGAGAGTGAGACAAGAGTGAAGGCTGAGGGAAAATAGGTAGCGGTGAGTGATAGAGCAGGCAAGACCACTTTTTACGTGTCTGATCCAAGAGAGAGCTATCACATGCAATATTCTCATGGTAACCATCTTGGTACTAATGTCATGAATTGGAAGGACACGCTTGGGAGCTTGATGAATCGAAAGGAGAACGCATAACGAAAGAATTGAAAGTTAACAGGTGGCGTGCGAATTAGTGGAACGCGTTGGGGATACATGAAAAAATTTGCTATTTGCAATTGGTAGGCAAGACCTGGGGGTAGTCCAGATTTTCTTGAAAATGCCGTCAATGTTCTACCGTGTAGTTCAAGATAAAAAATGTTGTGGGTTATAAAATACCAATAGAATAAACGAGATGTGTGTGTGACCCTCGGCGTGTCGGGTCACTGACTCTCCGACATGTGTGTGTGGGTGTTTTTTTTTGCTCCGTCCCTCTCATTTGTACGCCCGGGGTAGCGTTCGTTAAGCATTCCTTCAGGGGGCGTACCGGACACCCACCCATGCGGCTGAGGCCGACCTTCGCCATTTTAGGCCATCGTACTTCCAAACGCAGGGTAAACCTCCAGAAACCCCTGTGCTACGATGGCCGGAGTGTATGATGGAACCCACCCCCCCCCCTGCATCGGGTTAGGTTCCCGCTCGGCCGGGCGGTCTCATTTTATGGGTACCGCCGATAGCACACACGGAACGTTCCTGCATCGGTCCGAATCCATGAGAAACTATTTTTGAAAAATATTCTCCGGCGGCCGGGCGCGAACCTAGGACCTTTGGAGTAGCAGGCAGATACTCTACCACTACGCCAAAGCCCCGACAGAGTGGGTGGGTGAGTGGGTGGGTGAGTGGGTGGGTGCGTGGGTGGGTGAGTGGGTGGGTGAGTGGGTGGGTGAGTGGGTGGGTGAGTGTGTGTATGAAGGTGGGGCAGTGGATGGGTGTGGGTGGGTGTGGGTGGGTGGGTGCGAGTGGGTGGGTATGAATGGGTGTGGGTGGGTGTGAGTGAGCGTGGGTGTGGGTGTGAGTGGGTGGGTGGTGTGTGGGTGTGGGTCGATGTGGGTGAGTGTGGGTGGGTGGGAGTGTGGGGGTGGATGGGAACTATTTTCATTTATATTCACACTTCCGTATTTATTCAAAATGGACAATTCCTGTTTTATGCTAATTCCAACTAATTCATCATTGCAACTGGCATAGCTAAAAATGATCCATATTTTATCAACCTGTAATTTCATAGTGAAATGAAGATAATTGGCAGGGAAGACTGAGCAATGCATATGGGTATATACGTCTGACATTTTCGAGGTGCATACGCCATGTTCCATGCCAGATCACCGACGGAAATTTACGAATATCATTTTGAAATAGTGCCGAAAAGAGTATCTTCTAATGATTTTCTGATGCTTAGCATCTTCCTGACATGTTTTCGACGGCGCTTGTAACGAAATGAAACTGACTGAAGAGAATTGCAGTTCTAAATTCAGTATTGATTCGAGTATGTGATAAATGATAGGAGCATTTCAGTGATTACAGTATTTGCTACTTGATTCGAATATATGATAGTTGATGCAAGTATGTGATGCTTGATTCAAGTATATGATACTTGCTTCAACTATGCGATACTTGATTCAAGTAAGTGATACTTGATTCAAGTAGGTGATACTTGATTCAAGTAGGTGTTACTTGATTCAAGTAGGTGATACTTGATTCAACTAGGTGATGCTTGATTCAAGTCGGTAATACTTAATTCAAGTAGGAAATGCTCAATTCAAGTAGGTGGTACTGGATTTAAGTAGGTTGTACTTGATTCAAGTACGCGATACTCCATTCAAGTAGACGATACTTGAGTGAAGTAGCACATACTTGATTCAAGTAGGTAATACTCAATTCAAGTAGGTGGTACTTGATTCAAGTAGGCGACACTTGATTCAAGTAGGCGATACTTGATTCAAGTAGACGACACTTGATTCAAGTAGGCGATACTTGATTCAAGTAGGCGATACTTGATTCAAGTAGGCGATACTTGATTCAAGTAGGCGATACTTGATGCAAGTAGGTTACACTTAATTCAAGTAGATGGTAGTTGATTCAAGTAGGTGGTACTTGATTCAAGTAGGTGGTACTTGATTCAAGTAGGCCATACTTGATTCAAGCTGTGAGGTACAGCGTTGAAATTAATCATGTCGCGTTTCTCACGCCCCGATGACGTAATGCTCTTATTGACCGATGAGTTTAAGAGACAGTAATTTTGTGAGTGACTAATGTGGATAATTAATCAATAACAAACGTTGGCATTTTTCTTATCTCCATTGTATGTCTCCTGCGACGAAGCTACGATAAAATAAACTACGCAAGGGATATCACTGATAGCCGGCTTGGGGGTGTGAGACAGCCGTGGAGTGTAAAACCCAGAGTGGCTGAGGGGATGAGAGGCAAGTCTAAGGGTGGAAATGGAGACGTTTTTCTCCGCGGCCGATCGGCCCCCGCGCGACGACTGGATAATGGAAAAAGACACCGGGGGCGTCTTAAGGAGAAACTCGTCGAGTGCCATAGCCGAAGGAGGAACAGTTGAGACATTGGTATAGGGTAAGCTCGCGGGCGTTTCTCTCCCCGGATGGTGCTTTAAAAATAATTGTACTCTTGGCTTGGAAATGCCGATGGGTTCTGTGGTAATTTGAATACGAGAGATTCCATCGAATGCGGAGCGAATGTTGTGCGCATATTCTGGATGATGGTGAAAGTTGGCTGAAGTTATATGTTTCGGTCTCACTGAAAATATAACGCATTGGAATTTTTATAATATCAAAATCATTTGGAAATATTGTAGGCTTGAGTCGATTGGTGAGTGTGTGTGTGAGTGGATGTGGGTGGATCTGGGTAGGTTTGCGTGCATGCGGGTAGGTATGGGTGGGTAGGGGTAGGTGTGGGTGAATATGGGTTGGTGTGGGTGGGTGTGGGTGGGTGTGGGTGGGTGTGGGTGGGTGTGGGTGGGTGTGGGTGGGTGTGGGTGGGTGTGGGTGGGTGTGGGTGGGGGTGGGTGTGGGTGGGTGTGGGTGGGTGTGGGTGGGTGTGGGTGGGTGTGGGTGAGTGTGGGTGGGTGTGAGTGGATGTGGGTAGATGTGGGTGGGTGTGGGTGGTTGTAAATGGGTGTGGGTGGGTGTGGGTGGGTGTGGGTGGGTGTGGGTGGGTGTGGGTGGGTGTGGGTGGGTGTGGGTATATGTGTTTCGAACTCAGATGAAATCTCTGATTCCCACATCAACACGCACAGCCCTGTTCCAGTATTTGATGGAATATCTGATACCTTAATAAAATGTTGATGGCCCAGTGGGAATTCACCAATGGGAAAATGTGGTAAAAGAAAAAAGTTCGTATGAGGTTGCGACAAGATAGAAGTGATCAGTGGGGACATGTCAATAGCCTGCCACTATCAGGGATTTTCTACCATGGACCAAAGACAATTGTAACAGGAAAATTACAATACCAGTTTGTTTTCATGGAAAAGAATGGGGGAGACCACTGAGTTTCCAACGAATCGGGATTCACTCGGATCGCCTCTCCCGGATCTCCTAGTGGCTCCAATTTTGGTCCATGATGTTAGCTTTTTCAATACCACAACCATGCACAGCATCCGTACAAAAATATGGACAAAAATTCACGGAATTGTCTTTTGGACTCTGGAACAATCTGTATTTTTTTTAGCATTTTTTTCCGGTGGGGTGGGCTTGATAAAAAATTGGAAAAAAAATTATTATCGGCATACAGAAGGCTGAAGGGTTAAGAGCGGCCTCGATGGAAGTCGAACTGATAAAACTGATCAGCTGGGATACGTGAAGTGTCAGTGCTTATCAGGTATTTTATGTGATGACCCGATACAAGGACTCGCGGTCGGGCATGCCGGAAAAGCCACCAGTCGAGAAGTGCAGTGGGGCATAGAAGAGCTTGGTACATCCAACGTAAGCACTTTTCGGACGCGAAATGCTCGATTAGCATAGAGATTGAGTCCCAGCTGTTTATGCAAATTTTTTCTGGCAACGGCGCGGAAGCCTTAGTTTGCGAGGATCGAAGTGGGTAGATGCGAATCAGCCTGGCTTTGATTCACGTCTGTTAGTTTGTTAGTGTGTCACTTCAGGGCAACGCGTACATACGGGAAAAAACAAGTAGTGGGCTGAATGATAAACTTCAGGTTTGCACAACTTTCAAAATTTTCAAAATTTTCAAAACTTTCAAAACTTTCAAAATTTCAAAAATTGCAAAAATTTCAAAAATTTCAAAAATTTCAAAAATTTCAAAAATTTCAAAAATTTCAAAAATTTCAAAAATTTCAAAAATTTCAAAAATTTCAAAAATTTCAAAAATTTCAAAAATTTCAAAAATTTCAAAAATTTCAAAAATTTCAAAAATTTCAAAAATTTCAAAAATTTCAAAAATTTCAAAAATTTCAAAAATTTCAAAAATTTCAAAAATTTCAAAAATTTCAAAAATTTCAAAAATTTCAAAAATTTCAAAAATTTCAAAAATTTCAAAAATTTCAAAAATTTCAAAAATTTCAAAAATTTCAAAAATTTCAAAAATTTCAAAAATTTCAAAAATTTCAAAAATTTCAAAAATTTTAAAAATTTCAAAATTTCAAAAACTTCAAAAATTTGAAGGATTGCAAAAATTTCTAAAACTTCTAAAATCTTGTAAATTGTGACAATTTTGTAAAGTTTGAAAATTGAAAAAAAAAAAAATGTTCACCAAATTTTGGGAATTAAAGAGCTGAAAAATTTGAAAAAAAATAAAAAAATCTATTTCACCTTCATTTCGCAGTTTCACTAAACTTAATTGTAGTTTAACAACTCATGCTCTCTGACTCTCCAAGTAGTTTGAATTTGTTTTGGGTCATCGTTGCACTTTTGCAGCTCCACTTGAAATTAACGGTGCTTGCAGTAGTACAACTCATGCTGTGGTCAGGCATCGGGGTGCATTCAACAGTGAAAAAAATCCATGAAATTCCATGCGGTAAATAAAAAAAAATCATACGTAATCGGCATCATCCAATTTACATGTTTTACCATATTACTTTACCCATTAACCCCCTCCCCCTCCCCCGCCCACCCACCCACCCGTGGAAAAAGATGCATCGCGAAACATATACCGTACTTTTAGGTGCGCAAAATAAATTTTACACATATTCTACTCACACGAAGATACCTATATATATATATATACACACATATACACACATATATATATATAATACGTAACCAGGATGTATTATAAATAACATATTGTATCGATATATTCTATGTATATTTTAGGTAATATCTCCAGCTAGTAAGATATATATATATATATATATATTCCAGAGGTCCCATCAAACTGAGCCACCCCCCCCCCGAATTTTCACCCTAAAAATAATCCCCCCAATTTAATATTTGTAAAATATGGAAAATCAGCTGAAACTGCCAAGCAAGATTTCATCTCATATTAATCCATGATTCGCGAGTCCCAGAATATTCCGACGTTCCCGGAAAAGACGCAAACGTTGGGGCTTTTGAGGAGCGCGTAAAGAGATAAAAATCAAACTTGGGGCTGCCGGGCAGGGGGGGGGGGGGGTGAGAAACAAAAAAAATTTGGCTGAACGTGCAGGGCTCGGCAAATTAAATTGCTCCCGTGTTATTTTCCGTGATTGCCGATGAGCCTCTGGGTCTGGCGTAACACGCGCGGGAAAATATGCAAATAGTGATTCGAGACGGTAAAAGGAGGGTAGAGAATGAGTGAATACGAAGAAAAAAAAAGGCATAAAAAAAATAGACCAAGTGGAAAGAAAATGCAGAAAAATTCGGGGCTGAGGGAATGTGACGTATCAGGGCCACCCCAATAACCACCCGATTTAGGAGCCCCCCACCCCCCCGCCTATTTTTTTCCCCCAATTTTTCCGAAAAAAATTGAGTACATGAAAATACGATGGGCGCAATAGCGAAGGTCGGCCCAAGCTACATGGATGGGTGTCCAGTGTGCCCTACCGAAAAAAATTATCATCTTCATTGACCCAAAATGTTATCAACGTATCATTGGGCGGCACTGCGCTTATCATGTGACCAATGACATCAAGCGGTGATGTACGACCGCTAAAAAAACGTAATAAGTATAAACCAAGCTGAGTGAAAATACGAAAAAAAAATTATGCAACGAAAGAGAAGTAAGAGTGAGAGAAAAAAAAAAGAGAATGCGTGAACAGTGGAGGGGTTCACGCTATCGAGAAAACTCTGGGGACCGCATCGTTTGCGCGCCAGCAAATTGATTTTGCCCAGTATTTTCGAGCTTGGTTCTCGCGGCCGATCGTTCGGGCGTTATCGGGAAAAGTTACGAGGCGAATGCAAATTTGCTCAGGTGTTATCCTATGGATCTCTGTATATTCTATCGATCGTAACGATGGAGAGAACAGGCCGCTTGTACCATCGAGGAACAACAGAATATGAAGGGGTGAGTGGGTGGTTAAGGGTGGGTGGAGGGGGGGGGGGGAGGTGGGGGGGAACACATTACTTTATCGTGGATAACTTTATAGTGACATCAAAATAACGGTTAACGATGATTAGGGATTAATAAATTGCCTCACCGAGATTATAGTTATTATAGTTATTGTCGATAATCAATTATGGCTTGATAAAAAGAGATTGTGAGTGCATTCATGAGCGCGGTAATGAGGATATTGCCATTGAAAAATATTGAACTTTGAGTGGATGTAATTGCAACAATACGATGTTGCAGTGAATCGGGTTATGAACACTCACATACACACACCCACCCATACCTATGAAAGCCACCCACCCACCTACCTACACCCATCCACCCACCTACCCACCCACCCACACGCACCCACACCCACCCACACCCACCCACACCCACCCACCCACCCCCACACACACACCCACCAAGCCAGCCACCCACCCGCCCACCTACCCCTATCAACCCACCCATCTACCCATCTACACCCATCAATCCACCCACCCACTTATCCACACATACACCCACACACACACACACTCCCACACACACATCCATGAAAGATTTCATGGATTTCAATTCATAGCAGAAACAGTTGGAGTCACCTATGGGGTCTACCCGCAAAATGAGGAATACTAAGAAAAAAATAAGATTAGTTAAAAAAAAAACGAAAATGGGTAAGAACTTTTTCGGCCATTTTTTTTTAGCTACAGAATGTCCCAATTGGCATTTCCATTAATTCACTCGGCATTTTTCACAATAGTATGCACATTCGCGATTCAACTAAATGGAGTGACTGGGGTTGTCGGCATTAAGTGAATGCATTCACTGACGAATACTTTTCTGTACTTTTGTGGGACATGTCGAGAGATGAAACTGGTAAACGATTCCAACACCAATGTGCCACTCGTTAAAAAACAATGTGCCATCGTTTGTTGGAGTGCCAAGCTCTATCAACGACACCCGGCTCACCTCTATCAAGTGGCTTTCTCTCTACCTATCCCGTCTCCTGTTTGACAGTGATTGATAAGTAAATTACGCGAATAATCAATGGATCATTTCAACGAACACTTTTTTACCTCGCGTCGCGTTATTTCCGTCAACAAAAAAAATTGGGGATATTTTTGCCAAGCCCGTCTCACTTTTATTTATTTCTTTTTTTTTTATTCAACTCCAAAGTTTTGGCCATAGAACGGACAAATCCTGGTTCAATAAACCACATCGTTTATTTGAAAAAAAATCTGTTCTCTTTATCTAGTCATAATGCTGAAAGACACGAATAGAATCTTTCCACCTATTCTGATTTGTGTATGTGTATGTGTATGGGTATGTCTATGTATGTGTGCACGTATGTGTGTATACGTATGTGTGAATGAGTGTGCAGGTGTATGTGTGTTCGTGTGTATGTGTGTGTGTGTGGGTGTGGGTGACTGCGTGTGGGTGGGTGGGTGTGGGTGTGGGTGTGGGTGTGGGTGGGTGTGGGTGGGTGTGGGTGGGTGTGGGTGGGTGTGGGTGGGTGTGGGTGGATGTGGGTGGGTGAGGGTGGGTGTGGGTGGATGTGGGTGGGTTGTGGGTGGGTGGGGGTGGGTGAGGGTGGGTGAGGGTGGGTGGGTGTGTAGGTGAATGTGGGAGGGTGGATACCGATTTAGAGATAGAACGTAACATACTCTCCTTCTTTAAATCAGAATTTTCCATGAAAAAACGTCAACAAAATTCTCATAATCACTTGTCAACGACATTTTCAACTTTCCAATGAAATCTGTAAAACAAATCGTCTCAGGTGAAGCTCAAACAAATCGAAATGTTTTCTGTTCGCACTCACTCGGTCCACTCAAATCCCTCGCGCTTTTTTTTTGACACGAAAAAAGACCATTTTAAATAATTGTTATTGTTTAGAAATGCATTTATTTATGGCGCACAGTGCACCGGATAGAGTGGTATGAGTGGAGGCCAATCGTTTTAATCCCTAGGTGATGTGGCGCACACGCGTCATTTTCAATCGTATGGGGCATCGAAAAACGGACGCGAGAGCCTCAATAAATTTCGTACGAATGTCGCTTGAAATGACTCGGTAGAGTTGTAAAACGGTGATTTATTTACAATGCAGGGCTAATTGATTTACTATAGTATTGAACTCCACCCATTCACGCCTGCAACTAACCACACGCGCGGGCGCGAACTTTCCAATTCCATTCTTATGCATTTTTTCATCCCCATTAAAAAAAAAAAAAAAAAAAAATGACGATAAATTTTTCGTTTTCATGTATGATTCCCAGGTGGGAATTGACGATGTGATGAAGCTTGATCAAAGCTTGGACGAGGCTTGATTGAGCTTCGCCAGAGCTGTGTTTTGAAGCCTCGGTCAATCTGTGCAGAACATACGAATGTAACACCAGTCCCAGCTTAGAGAATAAGCTTCGTCCTAGCTTGATTACGTAGGTTAATACAAGCTTCGAACTTTAGCTTCATTCAAGCTTCGGACTTTATCTTGGTGCAAGCCTCGAAATTCATTTTCGTCCAAGTTCCAAAGTTTCTCGTGGTCGAAGCATCGAAATTAATCTTGGTCCAAGCTACAAAATTTATCTTGGTTCAAACTTCGAAGATAGGAACATTGAGGTTGGACCAAGCTTAGTTGAACATTCGTTTCCAAGCTTGGGTTTAGGTGGTGCAGCAATCCTGGATTTATATATGAATCCAATATTAAGCAGAGTTTCGTTGAAGCCGGTAAATCGAAACTAGGAAAAGTATGCTTCAATCCAGCTTAGTTCAACCTTAGTTCAGAAGCTTGGGTTTAGATGGTATGAGCAATCCGGGATTCATGCTTGTTAAAGCTAAGATTCAAAGCTAACAAAGCTGAGCTCGGACCAAGCTTAGCACAACATGGTTTCTCAAGCTTGGGTTTGGATGATTCTAGTAAGCTTGGATGTATGTATGCAGCCAATATTGGACGTAGATTGGATTCTGCCTGTGGACCAACGCTAGGGACGCTAAGATTGAGCCAAGCTTGGCACAAGCTGGGCCAACAAAGCTTGGATATCTTTGATATAACTAAGCTTGGTTTGATCTAGGCTTATACATGGGATGAAGCTATGTCGAAGCTATCAAGTCCAAGCTTCGGCATCGAAGGTCGGACCAAGATTGATCCCATCGTTCAAGATTAGAAGTCCCCACCTGGGTTCTGGTATTGATAGTGCAGAACGAAAATAATTTTTCGAAAGTTGAAAAACTTGTTCTCTGTATTAGCTTCACATATTTTTGTCCGTGCGCAAAATTTATAGTTGGGCGATCAGGCTGAAGACCCGTATATTTCACCAATTAAATGATTATTTTTCATGTCGTACATCAGTATTTCTTCGTCGAAATGTACCTTACCCGCCACTCCCTCGAGAGATTCCTCGGGATAATACGAGGAAAAGGGTATCCTTTCCCATCAGTAACTCCCCAATGGACAACTGAGGGAAGGAGGGTACAAGCCTGCTAACTGTAGATGGGGACTTTTGGTTAATGTGTTCGCGGGCTACTGTCGCGGTTCACAACCGAGAAACGATTTACAACTGGGATCACTGTCTCCCCCATAGCTTCACCAGTGGTGCGCGTCCACTACCTGCTAATCCCAGGGATCTACTTCCCTCCATTTCTCTGGTATACTTGTTAAGTCCTGCTGGTATAGTCACCTTGAGGGTAGTTCTATGATAGTGGCTAATTCTTCATTTTTTTTCTTCAACTATTGCGCTGGAGTCTCTGCGTCTTACATAGGGACTCACCACAAACTTCTCGATTTGTAATTTGAGGCTGATATTTTTTTCGAGATTTCGAGTTTTGAGAGCCTATGGAAAACTTGGATGGAGTGTGTGTATGTATGTGTATGTGTATGTGTATATATGTGTATGTGTATGTATGTGTGTGGGTGTGTATGTGTCTGTGATCGTGAGGATAAAACCTGAAATATAGATATATATGCACACACACACACACACACACACACACAAGAAGACGGAGACCAAAAAAAATACACACACACGAAAAGTTATTTGCTCGGCCCATAATGACTAACACCCACATTCAATTTACACACTTGTATTTCTTCCCGTATTTGCCCACAAACAATCGACACATTTACGATGAAAGACGTTAACATATATGACTATTTGTCATGCCCAAAACCATGAAGTCCATGTAACCAAAACTCGACCCGCAGATGAGACCGATCGCACTCGTAAATACAAAGTTTCACACGAGTTTATCGTGGGTTGCCAGCTAACCGCGAAATATCGGTGGCCTCTCCAAAACTTTTCGTTGACTCCATAGTACCATCTCTAGCAATTCTATTACTCTTTCTACCTTGTCTGTTACGCAGGCATTTATTGAAGAGACATTCTGAGAATAATAAATGATTGGTTGACAATGATATATATTTAATTAAAAATTAACTTAAGAAAAAGTAAACACATACACACACACTACGTCGTATCCAGGTAGGGATTGACGATGGGGCCCAGGATTGTCTAAGCTCTCAAGGAGGCCTGGGGAATCTTGGATTGAGGCTGAGTGCCAACCCTGATTCAGGCCTGTTGCAGCCTCGAAATGATAACGCCGTTTGAGGCTCGCAAACCAAGCCTTAGCTCAGGGTTCATGGGGAGCCTCAACGCAGCCTTGAAATCCCAACGAGCACGGCCTGAGACAAGCCTCGAAAGGCATTGTTCTCAAAGACTGCACCACATTGGTAAGAGGGTTTAACTGGGGCTCATCGCCATTGACTAAAATCGACTAATTGACGCGGTTATTATTGATATGTCACGGTCGATTATGTCATACAATTTTTCGAGGAACTGAGGAAGGAGCCGTATCAATAGGCCGAGGATCAGGGAGTATGCATTGAGGAAATTGGTTAGCCCAACCTCCATCAGCAGACATCAGCGCCTCCAATGGATAATTCTGGCGACCATCGTATCCATTGAACTATCCTGTGCTATGCGTAGGTATTTTCAGCCTCGAGAGCTTCAGCCTGAGGCAAGGCTGAACCAAGCCTTAGCAATAGCCTTATTTGCTGCCCTGAGTTTAAGACTGCTTTGGAAGATGAGATTAAGCCTGGCGCACGCTTGGCTGAGTCGGGCTCGGGGGAACAGGGCTGGCACAGGCCTGTTCTCGTCATCAGCCTTGGGCATTCCTACCTGGGTATTACTAATAGAGAACAGCATCGTTTTGTCCAGTTCACTGCTATTCTTTCGTACTGTCCAGTTACGTCAGCATTTGAAACGACCCGAGAATAACAAATAATTGTCTAACGTCAGAATTATTGGATCCCAAAATGGCAGCAGATCGCGCTATTTATAGATGCTTTTTCAAAAGCTCTTCTTCACTATGTGGAAAAAAATTACACGAAAATTTGAAGTGCATGCTGAGGTGAAGTATTCAGATTTCTGGCTAGTCCCATCACACTGATATGCCTGACGTTTCATGCTTGAAGCACACAAACACAAATAATTTCCGGCGTTGCTATGTATGATAAAGTTATAGTCGGTCTGATGCACGTCCGACATTTTCGCGATGGAAATATCCGCTCTGCATGCATACGCCAATCACTTGGCTCCGGCAAAAAACACTTATTGACAAGCTTACGGCCAAGCGTGTGTCATTGTCAGTGGGAAAAATAGACTGGCTCATGTAGGGTAGTAAATTGATCTTCTAAATTGAGATATTGTTAATGTTTCAATGAGTCCAGTCTGCCGCGTTCGTATGTGACGGTGTACGAAGACAAATTAGTTCTCCAACGATTTTTCATCTTAAAGTTATGCGATTGAGATGCTGTATGGCGCAATCGAGGCGGCTTTGTGGCCTTCAAAGCTGATTAGGTTTTGGCTGCAACCGGTTTTGTAGTTTCCCCGAAATATTGGCGAAACAAGTTAACACAATTTTTTTAAATTTCGCGCCGCGCAGCCCGATTGGTCAGACTCAGTTCTTTCGAATATTCAGTGCTTTCAAACGTTTGAAAAGTTTTATCAAAATTTTAGAAAACTTTCTCAAATTTGAATTTTTTTTTCACATTTTCCAAATATTTCCCAAATTTGATTCTAAATTTTTCCACAGTTTTTCGAAATTTTTATAATTTTTTTCCAATTTTGCTCAAACTTTTGCCATTTTTTTTGTAAATTTTTCCGATTTTTTTTTAATTTTTGGACCAGTGTTCTTCAAAAATTTCTTCGAAGTTTGAGCAAAATTTTAGCAATTTAAACAAAAAATTCCAAATTGTTTCAAAATTGTGAATTCTTACGAAAATGTTCTAATTTTGTTGTCAATTTCTACTGGAAATTTTCTGTAAATTTTTAACAATTTTACAAAATTTCTCCAAAATGAGCCAATTTTCTTCCGAAATTGTTCCAAAATTTTTCAAATTTTCCAAAATTTTTCAAATTTTCCAAAATTTTTCAAATTTTCCAAAAATTTTCAAATTTTTCAAAACTTTGAATTTTTACAAAAATATTCTAATTTTGTTGTAAATTTTTACTTTAATTTGCTGACAATGTTTCCAAAATGAGCGAAATTCTTTTCAAAAATGTTCCAGAGATTTTCAAAAATTTTAAAATTTGTTCTACTTTTTTAAAAAAATTTCCAAATTCTGCCAAATTTTGAAGAAATTGTTTCAAAAATTTTCTAATTCGTTAAAAAATTTCCAATTCTTTTCAAAATTTTTAAAACGCTGAAGCGCATCTTGATATATACATACAACTTGTGCGCACCGCCTTTGCGTCGACGGCATGGAGGGGAGCACTGGGCAAGCAGTGGAGTATATCTATACATATCTGTCAAGGAAAATGCCTATCCCGGGCGCGACTTTTTCCGCTCCCATGCGCCGCCTTGAATGTTTCGAATATTTGCTTGACGCCTCGGAAAATCTAGGAATGTCAAACAGAGATTACAAATCGGGAACCTTTGTTAGTGCTCCCAACGGGAACAGACACACGTCCTGAAGCCTTCCGCGCCCGACGCTATCTCGTTAAATTTCTTTCATTATCCAAGTATGTACTGGATTTACTATGTCAGCCCTATGAAACTAGTAAAAATTTATTTTCACGTGGAGACTTTTCCACCCATTCTCGACTTTTCCACCACATTGTCAAAGTTTCAATGAGTCCAGTCTGCCGCAGCAATGCTTGATCCAACAGAGACAGAAAAATCAGTCTGTCCATCCCCTCAGGAATTTTTTTTACGATTACTCTCCACAATCTCCAGTCTCCTTTCTCACCATCCCCCCCCCCCCCCCCCCCCCCAACCCACTCTCCTCCTTACTCCCAGAGAGGCGTTCAATTTTATGATGCTATTTCCTACCTTTCGTTCTCATTTCCGGAGCAATGCGAAGAGCACGTTTAGCTAGTGGCTCCTCTTCCAAGTGCAACCCCTCTTTTTCATAATACTCAAGCGTACAGTTTAAACATTGTTGCGGGAGGGGAAAAATTCAATTACACATTTTCTTGAGAATTGAGATGTGATGGAGCGCTTTCAATTCGTCAAGCAACGAAACTAAGGAGAATTCATTTTAGTGCGTTCATAATATCCTCCTCGGCAATTTAAATGACAGCAATCGGGGGCGGAAAAAAATGTAGGTAAAAGAAATGAAATCTCGGATGGTGACTTAAAGTTTTAATAATTATGAGATGAAAAAAAATTTTTACTATTTTTTTTCATGTCCCCCTAGGGAGCAGTAATGCTTGTCATGAGATTGCAAAACTCGGGGAGGCTATTCGCGAGGGCCCTTCGTTCGACCGAATGACGGCGCAGCGCATGCGACGGTGGTAGTCATGCGAGCGGGCGCGTGCGCTTTGAAATCATTCGAATGCGACTTCGATTCGCATGTGCGACTTGGGACTCGACATTTAGATCCGCATAGTACAGTTCGAATGTCCTTTTGCCACGCACTTATTACAGTATTATTACGAACAATATGTGAGGGTAATGTCTCAAAAAAAAGTCCAATCAATTGTGACACTCGAGGTGTGAGGTTACGTGCACCAGCATTCGATCGTGCAAATCTCAAGATCGAGTGACAAGTCGCACATGCGAATCAAAGTCGCATACGAATGATATCAAACCGCTCGCGCCCGCTCGCATGACTAGCACAGCCGCATACGATGCGCCGTCATTCGGCCGAGCGAACAGCGCTCGCGCATAGCGTCCTTAGTTCCGGCAGGCGCTCCAGCATTCAGTTGGGTCCATCGCGGCTCACCGTCAATTTATAACGTCCCAATTCAACAGCGGTAATTCACGATGTGAAAATTGAAAAGCACAACTTGAGCTTTTGAAAAAGCTCCACTTGCACATTTTGCCGACCTCATTTGGAGCTTTTGCAAGCTCGGACTTGAGCTTTTGCAAGCTCTGACTTGAGGATTTGCAAGCTCTGACGCGAGCTTTTCCCAGCTCTGACTTGAACTTTTGTAAGCTCTAACTTGAGCTTTTGTCAGCTCTGACTTGAGCTTTTGGAAGCTCTGGCTTGAGCTTTTGCAAGCCCTCACTTGAGCTTCTATAAGCCCTCACCTGAGCTTCTATAAGCCCTGACTTGAGCTTTTGCAAGCTCTCATTTGAACATTTGCAAGCTCTGATTCAAGCTTGTGCAAGCTCTTCTATGTCATAACTTAAGTCCTGAAAAAGCTCAAACCAAGTTTTGTATTAAAATTTTTCAAAGCTTTCGAGTCTTGTAAGCACTTAAGCTCAACTTTTAAATGGCTTAAATTGAGCTTTTGAAGATCCTAATGACAATTTTGGGAGCTTAATTCAGGAATTTACATGGCTTAATTGGGGACAACAAAAAGCTCAATTTACAATATGAGAAAGAATATTATTTGATGACATTATTTCTTTTTTTTTCTAGCTGAATGAATGAGCGCTTGCATGAGATTGTAAATTTTGATGAGCAATTCAAGTTGATGGAAAAGACTGGAGACTAAACTAAACTGATCGTGAGTATTGCAAATGGAATCACGGATATGTTCATGTTGCACGAAACTGACTAATGTCAACAGAGAATTTTCCTGTGCAATGCATGTGATGAATGTATATCGAAGTGAGTATGATGGTGGAGATAGGAATATCCCGCGAAGCAAGTGGTTTTATGAATCTAGGTTTTGTGCATTAGGCTTTTTAGGGGTACTATTTTTGCTAATTGATAGGTCTGCTATCCAGAAATGGCGATCCCATGGTTGCATCATCGCAGAATCATTAGTCATTAATTCTTCAATAAAGTGCGGATAGAGAAAAGGATGTGGAGTGGCAAAACTCCGAGCGTGGGTGTGTGTGTGGGTGGGTGGGTGGCTCTGGGTGGGTGGGTGAGTGGGTGTGTGGGTGGGTAGGTGTGTGGGTGGGCGGGTGGGTGGGTGGGTGGGTGGGTTGGTGAGTGGGTGTGGATTGGTGGGTGGCTATGGATGGGTGGGTGGGTGTGGATGGGCGGGTGGGTGGGTGGGTTGGTGAGTGGGTGTGGATTGGTGGGTGGCTATGGATGGGTGGGTGGGTGTGGATGGGCGGGTGGGTGTGTGTGTGGGTGGGTGGGTAGGTGGGTGGGTGGGTGGGTGAGTAGGTGGGTGGGTGAGTGGGTGTGTGGTTGGGTGGGTGGGTGGCTGTGGCTGGGTGGGTGGCTGTGGCTGGGTGGGTGGGTGTGGATGGGCGGGTGGGTGTGTGTGGGTGGGTGGGCGGGTAAGTGGGTGTGTGGGTGGGTGTGCATGGGTAGGTGGCTATGGATGGGTGGGTGGGTGGCTGAGTGGGTGGGTGTGGATGGCTGGGTGAGTGCAAGATAATACGTGCCAACGCGCCGCGTATATTATCTAGTATCAATGTCCGTGCTTGATGTTTCGAGTTGGAAATAGCCGTCTATAAATGGTCGTGATATAGGTTAACTAGTCGGACATGATTTTCAGGGGATCTCGAAGATATTCGGAATAATTTATTCAACAATTTGTTGGAAATATTCCTAACCTGAATAATGGAAAGTCTCAGCGAAACTGGGAATAACTAGAATTTTAGGAGTATCGCGAGCGATCTCTCAGGTACGTCGGATGGAGCAGTTTGAAAATTTGATGATGCCCCGACAACTTCATTAATGAGATTTTGACTAATTGTTGTAGGAAGGTGAATTTTCAGCTAGGACGATCTACAACGATTATTCTTGTAATCCCGAGGCCATTGGTGAAAATGGATTTACCTGAATTTTACGTGATTAAAAATTGAAAAAAAAAAACAAAAAAGCAAATCTTGACAATTTCGAGAAATTCAAAGATTTTGAGGGTCCATTTCTAAAAAAACCCTGTCAAAAAAACCTGGATTTTGAAACGGTGGGGACAATTACGCAAATTATGAAACCTTCCCAAAATCGGATTTTTGAAAAATTTGGGAATATTTGGAAAAATTCGAACAATTTCGGAAAATTTTGAAAAGTTGGAAAAATTTTGAAAATCTGGAAAAAATTTTAAAATTTTCCAAAATTTTGAATGTTCCAAAGAATTTTGTAAATTTAAAAAAAAATTTAAAAATTTCCAAACATTTGGAAAACATCAAAAAAGTCTCAAAAATAAAAATTCCAAAAAATCCAAAAATCTGAACTTTCGTGATTCCAGCGTTCAATTCAACTATTTAATCAAACGTTTTCAAGTTAAGTGTTCACTAAATACCTCAAAACCTCGCCAATATTTCGCCTCATTTTGCCTTCAAAAGCCATCTATACAAAAAAATCGCTATATGACTTTAATTTTTGTAATTAAAAAAATATACGAAAACTCTCACCACTCCAAAACCATCCAACCCCGATGTTTAGATGTGCAACTACCTACAGCCCTCCGATAATCCATACCTCCCTCCCCCTTCCCCCCCTCCCCCTCCCACCCCCATCCACCAACTCCCCCAGTGCTTTTAATGTCTCACCCAAGAAAAAATATGCATTCGCTCAAGTGATGTGACAATACTAGACAATGTAGACAGTTATGGGCGTTATAGGGTGATATATATGCGTCTTGTACGTGTATGAGACCCTACGTCGAGTTGGACAGTTACGAGAACTCGGATAATGCAGTTTTCATCGAGAAAGTTGGTGTCCCACCCCTGGAATGGGCAACTAGCCGAACTCGAAGAGAGGATCGCCAGAGGGTAAACGTTCAGTCGCGCGAATACAACGAGATCACTCCACCCCGGGCCAACATTGGGAAAAAGAAGAGGCATGAAATCTGTGTATATATATATATATATATATATTTGTATAGAAGATGTCCTATAGAAGTCAGTATTCCGACTGACGTGGGGGCTAGGGGTCGCAGGTGTTGCGCGTGCAAATTTTTTTCTCCTCACGAATGAATAAATATCCCTTGCTCATTCAGCTCATTCCATCTAATTTCTCTTTTACTCTATTCCATATTCCACAAAATGCAATGTATCGCGCATTCCGTGTATTTAAATCTCCTGATGTGACATCAAATTCGTATAATTTGATTACAGTTGATAGGACCAGCCATTTTTCATGTGTGATTTCCGTCCCTCTCTCTTATGCTGATCAGGGTAGGCGCTCTTCAGCATTGTTTCGAAAGGGAATGGTGGACACCCATCCATATGGCTGAAGCTAACTTTTGTCATTTAGGCCATGGTATTTCTAAATACGGGGTGAACCTACGAACACCTACGATTGCAGGCCTATGATGACCCCTCCTCCCCGGTGCGTCGGATTAGGTTTCCGCCCGAATTTACGGTCTCATTTTATGAGTACCGCCGATGCGATACACGGAATGTTACTTCTGTCGGTCGGAATCCATGAGAAAATATTTCATCACTGTGTGTGTGTGTGTGAGTAGGTGGGGGGTGGGTGGTTGTGGATGAGTAGGTAGATGGGTAGGTGGGTAGGTAGATGGGTGGGTGGGTCGATGAGTGGGTGGATGAGTGGGTGGGTGAGTGGGTGGGTGAGTGGGTGGGTGAGTGGGTGGGTGAGTGGGTGGGTGAGTGGGTGGGTGAGTGGGTGGGTGAGTGGGTGGGTGGGTGGGTGACTGGGTGAGTGAGTGGGTGGGTGACTGGGTGGGTGAGTGGCGAATGAGTGGGTGGGTGGGGATGGGTGGGTGGGTGGGGATGGGTAGGTTGGGGTGGGTGGGGATGGGGAAGGGTGGGTAGGTGGGTCGGTGGGGAGGAGTGGGTGGGTGGGTGTGGATGGATGAGTGGTTGCGGGTGGATGGATGGATGGGTGGGTGGTTGTCAAAAGTTCCGAAAATTACAAAAATTTCAAAGACTCCACCTGCAAAAGTCTAGCTCTTGCCGCGTTGCAATATATTCCGCATCGCGTATATATAATACTTTCTTTTGATACACAATTAAATTGGTACACGTCCACCCTTTGAAACCCACATAAAACAAAAAAGTAAACTAGCTTGCTACGAGTGGGATGCAAGATGAGGGCATGAAACCAGAGACATTTTTTTATCTCTCCTACGGTTCATAACCAATTTATACACAAAAAATTCATTTTCATTTCACGCTGATTCACAAATTCATAAATGCACAAACGCTATGGTAATTTTTTCGTTTAAATTTGGTGCTCATTTATGGAATCAGGATGAATCTCTGGTCGAGAAAGAGAGATGGAGAGAAATGGATTAATTTCTGGGAGAGGCCGAAAATTATAAGGAGAGAGCCGAAAATCCTCTGCAGACAAAATGATGGAAATAGTATATATATATATATATATGTGATATATTTTACGTTCTCCAATATATTCCATTCATTCCGCGGTTCGCCGATTTCATCCATTTTTGGTACACTTTAGGATATTGAAATCGTGCTCCGCTTTTTAGCGGTTTATGTTCATAATTAATGAAGATCATTATCATGAGATGAAAACTGATTGAAATTTTTGAATTATCCATTCCCTTACAATTCTTTGAATTTTTGACATTCTTGAAGTTATTGGACTGCTCTGGATTTTTCTATTAAAAATTTGGAAAATTTTAGAAATTTTTTGAAATTTTTGAAATTTTTGAAATTTTTGGAATTTTTGAAATTTCTGAAATTTTTGAAATTTTTGAAATTCTTGAAATTTTTGAAATTTTTGAAACTTTTGAATTTTTTGAAATTTTTGAAATTTTTGAAATTTTTAAAATTTTTGAAATTTTTGAAATTTTTGAAATTTTTGAAATTTTTCAAATTTTTCAAATTTTTCAAATTTTTCAAATTTTTCAAATTTTTCAAATTTTTCAAATTTTTGAAATTTTTGAAATTTTTGAAATTTTTGAAATTTTTAAAATTCGTCAAATTTTTTAAATTTTTCAAATTTTTCAAATTCTTCAAATTTTTTAAATTTTTCAAAAGTTTCAAATTTTTCAAATTTTTCAAATTTTTCAAATTTTTCAAATTTTTCAAATTTTTCAAATTTTTCAAATTTTTCAAATTTTTCAAATTTTTCAAATTTTTCAAATTTTTCAAATTTTTCAAATTTTTCAAATTTTTCAAATTTTTCAAATGTTTCAAATTTTTCAATTTTTTCAAATTTTTCGAATTTTTCAAATTTTTTAAATTTTTCAAATTTTTCAAATTTTTCATATTTTTCATATTTTTCAAATTTTTCAAATTTTTCAGATTTTTCAAATTTTTCAAATTTTTCAAATTTTTCAAATTTTTCAAATTTTTCAAATTTTTCAAATTTTTCAAATTTTTCAAATTTTTCAAATTTTTCAAATTTTTCAAATTTTTCAAATTTTTCAAATTTTTCAAATTTTTTCCATTCTTAAATTTTTCCCCATTGTTGATATATATATTTGTCTCAATTTCGAATTCACGGACACTGATAATTACACCATATAATTTTTGTCTGGTAGCTACCTGGAATAGAAGTTAAAATGGAGGAGGTTGAGTAACTCGGGGGCCCTGGATTGAAAGGAGGATTGGTGGAGGCCCATAGAAATACTGTGTGCGCGCCGCCCGCCTCATCTTGAATCATAAAGCCAACTCGACAATTAATACTGACGCCCCAGGGTTATTTGACGACGTTTAATATGCAACGCTCCATTATTCTGGCCTTAACAGTTAGGCGGCTGACAGACTCCCTTTTTCGTGCATCAACTGGAGGCCGCTGGTTCATTCAATCAAGCGAATTTCACTGCAAAATTTTCATCAATTTAATGGTCACCTGTCACATAAATTCCCATTCATTGGATTGATCGCACGTGTAGGACAGCAGCGCGTTTTTTTTTAATGAAATTTGGTTAACCGGGGATTTTTTTCGGAATTTTCTGAATGTCGGCTATTGAAAAAAAAATTTCTAAAATTTGAGACAAAAATTTTTGGTTGTTTGTATTTTTATTCACGAGTTTCATTGGCAATTCTATTAATACCATTGGTCGAGGGGGCAGGGCAGCGCTCTATAATGCTTGCTCTAATGGGCCCACTTAGGAATTGAAGAGCTCGGCGCGGTAGGTGGGCGGATGGGTGTGGATGGGTGGGTGGGCGGGTGGGTGTGGATGGGTGAGTGGGTGGGTGTGGATGGGTGAGTGGGTGGGTGTGGATGGGTGAGTGGGTGGGTGGGTGTGGATGGGTGGGTGGGTTGGTTGTGGATGGGTGGGTGGGTGGTTTGGTTGTGGATGGGTGGGTGGTTTGGTGTGGATGGGTGGATGGGTGGGTGGGTGTGGATGGGTGAGTGGGTGGGTGTGAATGGGTGAGTGGGTGGGTGTGGATGGGTGAGTGGGTGGGTGGGTGTGGATGGGTGGGTGGGTTGGTTGTGGATGGGTAGGTGGGTGGGTGTGGATGGGTGAGTGGGTGGTTGGGTGTGGGTGGGTGGGTGTGGATGGGTGGGTGGGTGGGTGTGGATGGGCGGTTGGGGTAGGAGTGGGAGGGGCGGGGCCGAGCAGCGGAGAGAGGTGGAAGGGGAACTGTCTACCTCAGACTCCACCCACTTTTCACCCCCGAAGTAAGAATCTCTTGTGTCACGCTGGGTATAGTTTTGAGTAGAATATAATTGCTTCCCAATGTTTTTGGCTTCAGTTTAATACGAAATTAGGAAATTCGAAACACGGCGGCGC
The DNA here is from genome assembly GCA_026005395.1 of Asobara japonica. Taxonomy (NCBI): domain Eukaryota; kingdom Metazoa; phylum Arthropoda; class Insecta; order Hymenoptera; family Braconidae; genus Asobara; species Asobara japonica. The sequence continues at coordinate 2,387,644 of BQMI01000510.1, forward strand.
CACGCTCATAGCGCGACTGATTGAGGGTTCCGACGGGAGTTATATGAAAATTCGAATTTTGAGGCTTTTAACAAATTTAGCTCCAAAGTCTTGTGAATTTAGTATTTTTGTTTTTTGAATTTTCAGTTTCAGGTATGTCAATTTTTTTTATTATTTTGGAAATTTTACGTTTTTTGAGAAATACATTGTTTGAAGATTTTGAGGCTTCCATGAATTTGACATAAAAAAAATTCAGACATTGCGATCGAAAAATTTTAAAAATGTGGAAAATTTTGAAACTCCGAACACTCCATTAATTTGATTTGATCAACTCCATTAACGTAATGTTGGCTTGTCACACGAATTTCCAATTACGATATTTATATGTGAAGGGGGAGAGAGTACGTAATTATTTGGGAAGCTGTGCGACTCGTTTCACATTGATATTCGTTGCCCGCATTTTTCCCAATGTCATATCAGTATTCTCATTTTTTTTGATGATTCAATTCAAGAGATTGACAAATTTTAAGAACTGTAAAATTTCCGAAAATGTATTTTTTTTTACAAATTAAAAAAAAAATAAAATTCCCAAAAATTTGAGGATCAAATCGAGGATTAAAAAAATGTCAAAAACCTAGAAATTCTAGAACTTGAATTTTTTTTTAAAGTCAAATTTTTTAAATTTGAATAGTTTTCCAAAATTTCCAAAATTTCCAAAATTTCCAAAATTTGAAAAATCCCCAATATTCCAAAAACGCCCAAAAAATTCCAAATTCAATACTCCAACCTATCAGCTTCAATAAATTTCACAAATCAAAAGTATAAAACAGTTTTCAAAAATTCTGAACATTCATAAAAAAAATCCGAAAACGTGAAAAATATCATCGGGCATAAAAAAAAATGGTTGAAAAAATTACATGGAAATCATAAGAACCCGTTTCCCGCTGATATTTCTGACACTCAATTTCCACACTCCCCCCCCCCCCCCCACCTCCCGCTCCTCCCGCCTACGTCAGATTCTCGCCGATGAGATTATATCGACAGGCGAGCTCTAGCTATTGAGCATCCAGAAGGAAGCGATATGATGTCAGGGTGTATCTCCTGATGGGTGCACACATACACACACACGAGCACACACAGCAACACACAAGGTCGGGCCAAGAGCCACTCAAGTTGTAGAAAATCCATTGCTCGGAAGAAATTTTCCCCTCTCTTTCATCACTTTATCTCCCCCCCCCCCCCCCCCCCCCCCCGATTGTTGCCGATCCCCACACATCGCTAATTACACACCACTTCAATAATCCATTAAATTACGATTATAAATAATTGTTATGTACATAAGGCATTATAGAGTCGCAACTAGCAAAATGGAGAATTCTAATAGGCTCAGCTTAATGATTAAAAATTAGTACATCCATCATCCATACATATTAATTGGAGATGTTCATTCGTTAACAACTAGCTTTGGTGATTAGTGATTATGTAGTAATTTCACTTTGTACAAAAAACAGAGAGCGTGTGAATTGTTAAGGAAAATAATATTGAAAGATAGATGATAGAGAGGTTGATAGAGAAAAAATGCTACAGGCTATATATCCTATATTCTTTTTTTTTTTATTTTTTTTTTCTTTTTAAACGAAACAAACGAACCAACCTCCTCGGAAAGGCCTAGCCAAAAATGTTCGCGGGATCCCTGTAACAAAAATATAGATAAATCATAAGAAAATCATAGATAACTGAAAGAAATAACTATAACGTGGGTGGTATTTTTCGGGGGGGTGGGATTTATTAAGTCATGGTTCCCAATGGTCCACACGCTGACTAAAAGTCTGACCGTTTGGAAAATGGTTTGGTCATGATTGGTCAAGGGGACCAATGCAGCAGTGGGAGATATTGACAGTTTAGTGACAGTACATTATTGACTATTGGTAAGAGCGTCGACGGTTATCTATCCTATGGCGAATTGGGGGGGGGGGGGGGGGGGGGGGGGAGAGGGGGAAGGGGAGAGGGGGAAGGGGAGAGGGGGAAGGGGAGAGGGGGAAGGGGAGAGGGGGTTGGGAGGGGAGAGGGGAGAGGGGGTTGGGAGGGGAGAGGGGAGAGGGGGAGGGGAGGGGGGAAGGCATTTTGGCATGTAATTATACGAATTTCTCTAGTTAATAAATTGTGAAGTACACCCGAATTAGAGTACACCCGAATCGACCGACGAGATCATTTGTTAATTTGTAGAGATTCTGTAAAGATTTAATAGATGACTTTCGAAGGTGAGAGCAGTGATTGTGATGTCTGTGAGAATAATTGCCACTGAATGTATGCATTATGTGTGTGTGTGTGTGTTTTTCCTCCGCCCCTCTCTCTTGTACTCCCCACGGTAGCTGCTCTTCAGCATTTTTTCGATAGGGCCTACTGGACACCCATCCATGTAACTGGGGCCGACTATCGCCATTTGGGCCATCGTATTTCTAAGCACAGGGCAAATCCCCAGAAAGCCCTGTGCTATGACGGCAGGTGCCCATGATGGAACCCCGGCCCTGCGTCGGGTTAGGTTCCCGCCCGGCCGTGCGGTGTCATTTTATGGGCCCCGCCGATAGCACACACGGAATGTTCCTGCCTCGGTCGGAATAGATGAGAAAATATTTGCAGGGTGTGTGTGTGTGCGTGTGTGGGTGGGTGGGTGGGTGGGTGGGTGGGTGGGTGAGTGAGTGTGTGGGTGAGTCGGTGGGTGGGTGGGTGGGTGAGTGGGTGGGTGGGTGGGTGAGTGGGTGGGTGGGTGGGTGGGTGGGTGGGTGGGTGAGTGGGTGGGTGGGTGGGTGGGTGGGTGGGTGGGTGGGTGGGTGAGTGGGTGGGTGGGTGGGTGAGTGGGTGGGTGGGTGGGTGTGTGTGTGGGTGTGTGTGTGTGTGTGTGTATAATTGAACTTTGGATTATCTATTTAAAGTGGCTAATAAGTACGTGGAGACCTTAAAGTTATTGAGTCCAAAGATTTACAATATATAATTTATAATTTCGGAAGCAAATATTACAAGCTTCAAAAATTAGGAAAATTTGATAGCTCTCAGCAGTTATAAACATTTACAAAATTGTCAAAACAGTTCCCGATAAATTGGAATACGTCAAAATTTCAAGTTTATGAAGAAAAATTAATTGAAAAAATTGTAAAAATTATGGAATTGAAAAATGAAACGAAAAATTGTGAAATTTGAAAACAGTGGGAATGAAAGTTTTTTCCTGAAAATGTTAACTACAGACAGTTAAAAATGCGGAAGCAGAAATGCTACATTAGAATAATAGAAATAACAAATTGCAAAGTACAAATTGAAAACGAAAAATTTGGAATAATTATAAAATGAATTTTCTACCTTACGAAAAAAAGTTGTAAGTTCCAGAACATCCAAAGATTAAAAAAACATTAAAAATCTAAAATTTAAAAACGAACGAATTTCAAAAAATTGGGAAACATTTTGAAAAAATGGGAAAAATTGAACCATTCCAAAACCCTCAAAGAAGCAGTGAACACCTAATTTCCAAAAATCCATCACTTGTTATTTCCCCTCGATCGCTCTAGATTGTGAGCTACCCTCACTTCCTTCATTTCACCTCATTCAACTAGCAAAAAAAAAAAGCCAATTGATTCCTCAGCGGAATCCTTTCAGCGACCTGACGCTCTCACAATGTAGAAGGAAACATTTCCACCTCGGCTCAGACCTAGTACCTGTTAGTAGACATCCCTACCTGGACCAATACGAGAAACGGGGTGTGTCGGCAAGAAGCCAGAATATCCCCCCGAGCGACATCTGTGAACAGATGCCCATCCTCATCCATGGAGCCTTAAGGAATCAGCGAGTTGGGGAATGAACGAGAAAGAGAAGCACAGAGAGAAAGACAGAGAGTGCGAGCGGAAGAGATCAAGAGAGAGAGGGAGAGAATCCAAAGGGGTGGTAATGAAAGTTCCAGAGGCAAGTGTGGCATTGCACGAATGTCTCTGCAAATCATGTACAGTCTGTTCCAAAATAACTTTCGAGATACGATTACAGACACGGAATGTTCCTGGTATCGGTTGGAATCCATGAGAAAATATTTCATGTGACAAATTCTCCAGCGGTCGGGAGCGAACGAGTGTGTATGTGGGTGTGTGGGAATGTGTGTGTGACTGGGTGGGTGAGTGGGTGGGTGGGTGTGGATGGGTGGGTGGGTGGGTGAGTGTGTGCATGTGTGTGTGTGTGTGTGTGGGTGGGTGAGCGGGTGGGTGGGTGAGTGGGTGGGTGAGTGGGTGGGTGAGTGGGTGAGTGAGTGGGTGGGTGAGTGAGTGGGTGGGTCAGTGGGTGGATGGGTGAGTGGGTGGGTGAGTGAGTGGGTGGGTGAGTGGGTGGGTGAGTGGGTTGGTGTGTGTGTGTGTATCTGTGGGTGGGTGGGTGAGTAGGTGGGTGTGTGTGTGTTTGCGTGAGTAGGTGTATGTGAGTGTGTGATTACCATAAAATAATTCGAAGCCCATTTCCGACTAAAAAGAACCATTGAAAATGACTTATATACAGCTTTACCAACTGCAAGGGTAATTTTTATCAAACTTCCCACTGCGTCTAACGGGCGACGGGAGGGGGGGGGGCGATGGTAATGGAAGTTTTAGCGGCAAGTGTGGCATTGCAGGAGTGTCGCTTGAACACTCGTAGAAAAACTCGGCAAAAAAATTGTCGACAATTGTGTGCGTGTGCTACCACATTAGGGCACACCTACGACAGTACTCATACGACACATACGATGGTACAACGTAGAGAGAGTTCTCATAACACTTGGAAGCAGGTGCTACCCATCGTCTTATTGCTTCGTGAGTTGGTGAACGCGATTCCCTATATCCGCGCAACTTTCATGGAAAGGAGAGGGCAAATGGGAGTACAGGTTGGGCAAAGAAAGCTAAATGTTTGAGGGGGCTGGTCGGGGGGGGGGGGGTGGCATGGGGGTGGGGAGTGGTGGAGCTCAGGGGGTAAGTAGGGTTTGGGTGCTGGATGAGCCAGGCCGTGCAAAGGAGGGTCGCCCTCAAGTATGACGGCACCGCGATCACACTCGACCTTCGACAGTAGCACGTGCTCTCAACATCTCTTTGGTTACATCTTTTAGACCTCCTGTCTCCACCCACACACATCGCTGAATTTCAAGGGAAACATATTGAATATTGATGGGGTAAGCTGGAAGAGAAACTAGTGGTTGGATATGTTGTAAATGTTACGCGGTTACTAATGCATTACAACACAGACAGAAAAATAAGGGGGGGAGAAGGGGCGGATATGGGTGTGACCAATGGGTGGAACCAATAACTTCTTCTAATAAATGCAAATGGGGAATGTTTGCCAGACACACACATACACACACCCATCCACCCACCCACACTTACCAACACCCACCCACCCACACCCACCCACCCACACCCAGCCACGCCCACCCACACCCACCCACACCCACCCACATCCACCCACACACACCCGCACACACCCACCCACACACACATATGTACACATACACATACACACACACATGCACATACACATACACATACACCAAAAATTAATTTTCTCATATGACCCACGATTTATTGAAAACAATTTTTATCCGTATGGTACTGTAACCATAGAATTGCATTTTCATTCCAATGAATTACATTTTAAATAACTCGGTTTTATCTCGCATAACCGTTAAAAGGAAAATAGTTTTTCATAAATTTCCCGTGTTTAATACATGTGTGGCTGAATGTAATTATATTTTTTAGCATAATGTAATTGTACGAGTTTTCCTGTTTCCTGATGATGCTTTTTTTAATTTTTTTTATTTTTTTTTATTTGTTACCCCAACCGTCCCCCTATTCGCTGCTTGCCCGCGCACAATGCTAGTGAGAGCGAGAGAGATGAAGCGAGATTCAGAGGTAGTGCGCACCTCACTCCAATCTTTCCACTCTAATCTCGGGCTTGGGCTTTTATTCTCTCTTGCGCTCACCCTGCAAAGCCCGGTGTGCAGCAAACTTTTCCGATTTGGCGGGCTAATGGAGATACATTGGTCGGAAAACTGGTAAAATCGTAGCTGGAATAACAAGAGACAAACCACGAAATAGGGGAATCTTACGGTCTCCCGTACATAATATTCACGTAATTTGGTTGATTATTATTATTATTTTTTTTTAAATTCCGGGTGGACTTTGGCGAGAGAAATATCAAGATGGATTAAATATAGATTTCCTGTACTCAATCAGCCCATTTCTATATGGACCATTTGGTCAGATTCACGTCATATTCTCTTTGAAGAAAATGTGTATGTGTGTCAGTGGGTGTGGGTAAATGTGGGTAAGTATGGGTGGGTGTGGGTCAGTGTGGGTAAGTGTGGGTAAGTGTAGGGGGGTGTGGGTGGGTGTAGGTCAGTGTGGGTGAGTGTGGGTTAGTGTAGGTGGGTGTGGGTAAGTGTAGGTGGGTATGGGTAAGTGTGGGTAGATGTGGGTAAGTGTGGGTGGGTGTGAGTAAGTGTGGGTAGGCGTGGGTGCGTGTGGGTGGGTGTGGGTAAGTGTGGGGGGGCGTGGGTGCGTGTGGGTATGTGTGGGTGCGTGTGGGTAAGTGTGGGTATGTGTGGGTGGGTGTGGGTGGGTGTGAGGTGGTTTGGGTGGGTGTGGGTATATGTGGGTGGGTATGGGTAAGTGTGGGTGGGTATGGGTAAGTGTGGCTGGGTGTGGGTGGGTGTGGATGAGTATGGGTGGGTAGCTGGAGGTGGATAGGTATTTGTATACCTTTCGAACTATTTAAAAAGACAAATTAAAGAAAAAAGATAAACTCAATCAGAATTTCTTCCCCATTTTCATTTAAATAAAATTTCCCTTTTCTCTCGCTATTTTCACAAAAAAAACCCCATAGATAACGAAAGCTCATAAAAATTTGAACAGCATTAAATTCGAAAACTAGCCAATCACATTGACACATATACACAGGTGGCACACATAAATAATTACGCACAAATTTGAATGACATAGGAGTCAAAATACAGATTTCCATTTTACACGACCTTATAATTACGTCCCATACATTTCTATGTGCACTAATTCAAAGTCCATCGGTGAGTTACACGTAAATTGGCCACACATTATATCAAATAATTCGGCACGCCCACAATTAATCTCACACACAGTCTGTAACAGGATTTTCAAATTCTGTGTTTTAATTTCGTATAATAGTAAACCGGGTAGTTCAATTTCAGAATTAGACATTTTAAAAATTGAAAGACCGAATTAGAAAATTACTTTTAAAATTGCAAGTGCAAAGGAATAATTGAGATGAAATTTTCATTGATATTACAATTATCAATGTTCTTGAATGTTTAATTAAACGTGAAAGTTCCAGATCAATGTGATAATGGAAATATTGGAAAAAAAAGGGAAACCCAGATGATGAGTTCTTGCAGATTTCAGGTCAAATGGAAATTCAGTTGACTTTCGATTGATGCAATTCACCTTTCACTGGAGCCGTTCCTGGAATGGATTCCGGAAGTGGAGTTCCACCTGGAACAGTTCCTGGAACTGGAGCTTCAAAGGGAGCACCTATTGGAACCACTCTCGGAACGGATGTTCCACGGAGAACAGCTCTCGGAATCGACCCTTTGCAGGAATTAATTCTTCGGACCGTTCTCGGAACCGATGTTTTACCTAGACTAGCTCCCAGAACCGAGCTATCACAGGACATAATTCTTGGAACCATTCTCGGAACGGATGTGATACCTTTAACAGCTCCCAGAAGCGACCCATGAAGGGAAATAATTCTTGGAATTCTTCTCGGAACGGAAGTTTTACCTACAACATCCTCCCAGAACCGACCCTTTACAGGAATTAATTCTTAGAACCGTTCTCGGAACGAGAGTTTTACCTAGAACAGCTCCCAGAACCGACCCTTTACAGGAAATAATTCTTGGAACCGTTCTCGGAACGGAAGTTTCAGGTAGAACAGTTCCCAGAACCGACCGTTTACAGGAATTAAGGCTTGGAACCGTTTCCGCAATGGAAGTTCTACGAAGAACAGCTCTCGGAATCGATCTTTCACACGAATTAATCCTTGGGAGGGTTCTCGGACCAGATGTTTTACCTAGAACAGCTCCCAGAGCCGAGCTATCACAGGAAATAAGTCTGGGAACTATTGTCGGAACGGATGTGAACACTAGAACAGCTCCCAGAATCGACTCTTCACAGGAAATAATTCTTGGGACCGTTTTCGGAACGGAAGTTTTGCCTAGAACACTTCCCAGAACCACCCATGATAGGAAATAATTCTTGGAACCGATCTAGGAACAGAAGTTTCACCTAGAACAGCTCTTCGAACCGACCCATCATAGGAAATAATTCTTGGAACTGTTCTCGGAACGGAAGATTTACCTAGAACCGTTCCCAGAACCGCCCATCATAAGAAATAATTCTTGGAACCGTTCTTAAAACGGAAGATTTACCTAGAACAGCTCCCAGAATCGAGTATTCACAGGGAACAATTCTTAGAACCGTTCTTGGAACTGAAAGTACTGCTTCTCGAACTTCCATCACTTAATGGGGGAGGGGGGGGGCGTTAGACGGAGGAGATGAAGAGGAACTTTCGACTTTGGAACACCGTATATATGGAAACGTATGTGACATAATTCTGTTGTGACCTCATAGAACAAGCTACGTTAAGTCGAAGAGAGGCTGATCCTTGATGGAGATCTCCAAAGACATTAGAGATGACCCAAAGTCTGCATGAAACTTTGGACAGCGACAATTATCTCCCACCAAAAAATGTTCATAAATATTTCCACATTTTTCTCTCGATTCCAAAGTAGTTTATTAAACTCATACAAGGCAAGTAAATCTTGTTTTGCCACTTCACTACAGAATTATGAGGTAGTATAAAATGTAAATGTGAATTGCGACTCGTATGTGCTCCATATCTAGGTGCAATTATTAGTGTGAAACTTGTTACACCCGTAAATATCAAGAGACATTTCAACAAGGGACATTGCCAAGTTTTAATTATTCAAGTTGTACATATCTAATATTTTATTTACAGGCCAGTTGTGAGACACACTGGCCACCAGTCAGATTTAAATTTTTTATTATTCTTTTAATTGCATCTCACCATTGGGGAGTGCGGGAAAGAGTATGCTAAGAATTGGGTCAGTAATTTTTCGAAACGTCACACTAATGATGATAATTTGATTTTTCTCCAAACCACGGCAGTTTAGACAAAAATCATATACAACTTTTTTGCCGCAAATTGAATTCTGTATAAAAAGTGTCGAATAAGATTTTGGTGTAAAACCAGTTTTTAACGCCATAATTTGGTTTTTTCAGTTGCTGATAAGGGACTTCGAGTTTTATCTCATCATCTGTACGCATTGGTGTGTGTGTCTGTATGTGTGTGTGGGTGGGTGGGTGGGTGAGGGTGAGTGGGTGGGTGGCTGAGTGTGAGTGGGTGGGTGGGTGAGTGTGAGTGGGTGGGTGAGTGTGGGTGGGTGAGTGTGTGTGGGTGTGTGAGTCTGGGTGAGTGGGTGGGTGGATGGGTGGGTGGGTGGGTCGGTGGGTGAGTGTGAGTGGGTGGGTGAGTGGATGGGTGAGTGGGTGGGTGAGTGTGAGTAGGTGGGTGGGTGGGTGGGTGGGTGGGTGGGTGAGTGTGGGTGGGTAGGTGAGTGTGGATGTGGGTGTGGATGTGTGTGTGTAATCAACATTCACATTTCAAATTCAAACTGGTTTGCCTAAAATTTTTAATTTACTTTAGTAATTAAAAATCCCAGAATATCCAAGATCATTGAGTTACCATAATGAAATTTAATTTTTTTGAGTCAATAGTGGCACAGCCAAGTCCGGCCAATTATTTCACTCGCTAACTGATGTAATTATGATCAAAAATTGCGCCCTCTAGGCCACTTTATGGTGAAAGACTTGGCTGGGGTTTGCTCGATTAATCTTAATTCTCGTTAGGGTATAATCTTTAATTAAATCACCATTGATTCACTGGCAGAAGCCACTCTTGTCCATTGGCCATGGTAGAAGTGAGGTCGCCCATTTGGGAAACAGAGCTGGGTTGCGAGGCCCAAGCGACCTGAGTATCCGGGGAACAAAATCAATTTTACCAGAGAAACCTAATTATCAATTTACGATATCGTAAATATAATGAAGTAAAATACCAGGAGTACCCTATAACCCCCACCCCGCCCCCCCCCCCGGCGCCCACCATCCGCCCACCGGCTCACTCTCCTCAACCTAAAAAGGCTACCATGAAACCCTCGACTGCGGTATCCAAAATCAATGACGTCGGTAAGTGGTGGAGTTTGCAAGATGATCCCCAATTGAATGAATTGTGAAATGAGAGAAATTTTTCACAAATGTCTGGAACAATCGCATTTCATAGGCTTTTCAGTTGAATAACTGGGAAAGTCGATGGCTCGTGCTGAAGTGCAGAATGATAGATTTAGCTTGTCTAAAATTGTTTTTTTCTGTGGATGGAATTTGAAGAAGTTGGAAATTGATATGTGTGGGTAGATGAGTTTTGGTGGATAGGTGGTTGAGTGGGTGGGTGGGTGGATGGGTGGGTGGATGGGCGGGTGGATGGGTGGGTGGGTGGATGGGTGGGTGGATGGGTGGGCGGGTGGGTGGGTGGCTGGGTGGGTGAGTGTCAATGGGTGGGTGGGTGGTACACGTAGGACCGGCTTCTTTCCGATTCTATCCCTCCATGCTACAATTCCATTTTCAAAACGTGCTGCCCCCCCCCCCCCCCCAACCATCGCTTGCCATTCGATGACCCGATCGTTAGTGTACCGGACCTTCAGCCAAAAGCAACGTGTTTGCGAAATGACCAAAATTGAAAACAATAAAATGATAATTACAGCTCGAAGGTAATGGAAATGGCCCAAATGTGAATATTACCCCGTGACTATACACATATTTTGGTTACTATTAAATTAATTTACGAGTACTATAATTAATGGCAATTTCCCATATAGGTGACATGATGTAACCAAGGAGGTGATTCGTTTACACAGTATTTGTCAAAAATTTCGGAGCGTTTTTTTTTATTTTTGTGACTCCAATGAAAAAGAGCGACTCTTCAATTGGAAGTCGAAGGCTGTTCTCGTGCTTTCCTTCAGATGGGACTACTGGACACCCATCCATGTAGCTTCGCCGACCTTCCTCATTTAGGTCATCGTATTTCTAAATACCGTGTGAACCTCCGGAAAATCTTGTGCTACGATAGCTGGCGCCTATGATGGCCCTCCCACTCCCCCCCCCCTGGTTAAGTTCCCGGCCGGCTGTGGGGTCTCCTTTTATGGATACTGTCGTTAGCACACTCGGAATGTTCCTGTTATCAGTCGGAATCCAGAAGAAAATATTCCACTGTGCATCAACATTTGTTTGGTAGGGCGCACTGGACACCCATCCACCTAGCAAGAAAAGCTCCTGAACAAGGCTGGGGTCGCCTTACGGTATCAATCCTATACGATAGTGGACATCTATGATGGAAGCTTCTCCCGGCGTCGGGTTAGGTTCCTTCCCGGCCTTACGCTCTCATTTTATGGGTACCACCGATAGCACACACGGAATTTTCCTGCTTCGGTCGGAATGCATGAGAAGATATTTGCAGAGTGTGTGGGTGTGTGGGTGGGTGAGTGTGCGTGTGGGTGTGGGTGTGTTTGTGGGTGGGTCGGTGTGTGTGGGTGGATGGGTGTGTGTGTGTGTGACTGGGTGTGTGTGTGGGTGGGTGCGTGTGTGGGTGAGTGTGTGTGTGTGGGTGGGTGTGTTTGTGGGTGGGTCGGTGGATATGTGGGGCTGGGTGGGTGCGTGGGTGGGTGGGTGCGTGTGGGGGTGGGTGGGTGAGTGGGTGGGTAGGTGGTTGGGTGGGTGGGTGGGTGGGTGGGTGGGTGCTCCTGGTATCAGTCGGAATCCATGAGAAAATATAATAGTTTAGGATCATTAGGCAATGCTACTTTACTGTCACCAAATTTTTTCACTTGATGCATAGAAAAAAATGATATGCGGCTAGATGTGACGCGGAATGTTTATTCGGTTTAACATACTATTTACAGCTATATGAAAGCCAATGGGCATTAGTTTGGTCAGCTGTATTCATTGAAACTGGTAGCCCATCAGCAATGCCACAAAGTTAACCACCGCGCCCAACCTAAATGGCCAGTTACATTGCTACTGAACTAGTGGCAGGTATATACATTAATCACTAATCCTTGGCAACTCTGCAGCAACGATTGCAGTGTCCGAACAATTCGCGCCTCAACGATTCAATGTGTGCGCAAAGCTATATATACGAAATTTCATTTACGCTGCTCGCTGCCCCTTCACTATTCTGCCGACGCTATTATCACCTCAAATACCCGTACTCTTGATAAGT